>CM076995.1:69489136-71889136 GCA_039090855.1 Macrothele yani
CACTTAGCCCCACGATGTCCCACTTGATCCTTTGTAGTTCCTCTTCCAATTCAAGAAGCCTTGAATCAGAAGATAGGGATCGTCCATTGTACGTTGCCAAGGTCAGCATCAGATGGCAGCCTAGTCCGGTCCTCCGAGGATTCTTAGCACCCTCTGCCTTCATGTCGCACTGGCCGCTGCCTTGGCCAGGTACATTCCAGCTGCCGGAGACTGAGGGCCAAGATTTAAGTTGTGGAATCATTTTGGAGGGGTTTGGCCATAACTCACCACGCTGACCAAGCGGGTTGGTGAGTGTGGGATAGAATTTCCTCTAATCCCGATGGTATAGTTATACCGCTATTGGCGGTCGTCAGAGCCCCTTTACTTTAGTGGGAACAGGATGCACCACGAGAAGGCGGGGTTGACATTTGTCAAGGAGAGGCTGTGATGTTACGCATCACCTGACCTTACATCCCATATATATATATCATCATCATCGTCAACCATTATCAATCCACTGCTGGACGAAGGTCTCCCCAAGTTTCCTCCACAACGGTCTGTCTTGTGCCAGTCTCCTCCATGTCACCCCTGCATACTTTCGAATTTCATCCACCCATCTCCTATGTGGTCTTCTTCTGGGTCTTTTCCTGTCCCTTGGAATCCAATCTAAAATTTCGGCTGTCCATCGATGATCTGTCCTTCTGGCAGTATGTCCAGCCCATTGCCATTTCAGGGATTTAACTCTGATCATGATGTCTTCCACTCTTGTCATTTTTCGGATCCACGAGTTCCTCTTCTTATCTCTCCTGGTTACACCAAGCATGCACCTCTGCATGCTTGTTTGAGATTGTCTGCAGCCTTTGTATGTCTCTTTTAGTTAAGGTCCACGTCTCTGCACCATACGTAAGCACTGGAAGGATGCATTGATCAAACACTTTTCTTTTAAGACATAATGGCATATTGCTCTTGAAAATTATGCTGTTTCTTCCAAAAGCTCTCCAGGCAAGTTTTGTACGCCGATTAATTTCTTCATCAATGTGACCCTCACTTGATATCTGCTGTCCAAGATAAACGTACGTGTCTGTTATCTCCAGCTTTTCTCCATCAATCGATAAATTTTCATTTCTTGTAAAAGCATTGAACATCACTTTTGTCTTCTGAAAGTTCATTTTTAATCCCACTTCTTTACTCTTGTCAGCAAGTTCCTGGATCATACTCTGCAGCTCTGATGGGGTAGTTGCAAAAATGACTACGTCATCAGCAAAACGAAGGTGGGTTAGACAATCTCCATTAATCTTTATCCCTTTGTTTTCCCAGCTCAGCGACTGAAAAACACCCTCCAATGTGGCATTAAATAGCTTCGGAGATATGGTGTCACCTTGTCTCACTCCCTTTCAATTTTTACGTGTGTTGTATTTTCAAACAGCCTAATCTTTGCACTTGCATTTTCATAGATGTTATTAATAATATTAATGTATGCATCTTCAATACCGCAGGTTTTCAGAGCCATTGTAACTGCTGATGGTTTCACCGAATCAAAGGCTTTTTCATAATCGATAAAAGCCATGCACAATGGAAGTTCATATTCCCTCGCTCTTTCAATTAGTTCTCTCAGCACGTGGATATGATCTATTGTGCTGTAGCCACTCCTGAATCCAGCTTGTTCTCTCGGTTGAGCCATGTCTATTGCTACCTTCAAGCGGTGTGAAAGAACTTTAGTGAAGATTTTATAAACTACTGATAGGAGGCTGATAGGTCTGTAGTTTCCGAGATCCTCAATGTCACCTTTCTTATGTAGCAGGATCATTGTAGCGGTGTTCCAATCCTCAGGAATCTTTCCTTCATTAAGGCATCGAGTGAAAATTTGGGCGAGTACTGTTTCGATTTCTCCACTTGCTTCTTGTATGATGTCTACAGTAATTCCATCTTCTCCTGGAGCTTTTCCTCGCTTCATGTTCTTGATTGCATGTGCAACTTCTGCTGGAAGGACTGGGGGAACTCTGGTACTGGTATCTTTCATGATGTCTGGAGTGCATATATCATCCCTTTCATATAATTTGGAGTAGAAATCTTTCACTCTTGTCAAAATTTCGCCTCTATTTCTTGTTACAGAACCATCTTCTTTTCTCAGTGCCATAATCTGTTTTCTTCCCTTACTGAGATGTCCCTTTGCTATCTTTAGGCTTTGGTTGTTTTCAATTGCTTTCCTCACTAGTTCACAGTTGAATTTTCTTACGTCTTCAGTGATACTTTTTCTTACGGTCTTGCATACCTCTATATATTCCACTTTGGAAGTCACATCTTCTTTAGTTGTCCTCATCTCTCTTCTTTTTTGCATCAACATTTTGGTTTTTCCTGATAATTTGTTCACATGCAACTTGTTCTTAGACCCAGCTAATTTTGTTGCTGTTTCCATAAGAGCTTTGGTTACTTTTCTGTTAACTTCAGAGATGTCCACTTCTTCCGATGTTAGGCCTTCTAAAGCAGAGAACCTGTTCTTCAGTTCTAACTTGAAGGTATTATGGTGTTTTTTAAGGTTGGTTATGTCAATAGATTTTGTTTGTCTTATGAGCTTGCCACGTTCAAGTTTAGTGTTGAGGTGCATCTTACATCTCACCAATCTATGGTCACTACCTGTGTTGAACTTGTTTAGCACACTGCAGTCTTCTATGACGAATTTTTGTTACACATAATAAAATCAATTTCACTTGTCGTCCCATTTGGATGTCTCCATGTCCATTTCCTGTGTGGCTTTTTCTTGAAGAAGGAGTTCAAGATGAAAAACCTTTCTGCCTCTGCAAACTCAACGAGAGTATTTCCACGCTGGTTTCTGTTGCCATATATATATATATATATATATATATATATATATGGGATGTAAGGTCAGGTGATGCGTAACATCACAGCCTCTCCTTGACAAATGTCAACCCCGCCTTCTCGTGGTGCATCCTGTTCCCACTAAAGGGGCTCTGACGACCGCCCATAGCGGTATAACTATACCATCGGGATCAGAGGAAATTCTATCCCACACTCACCAACCCGCTTGGCCAGCGTGGTGAGTTATGGCCAAACCCCTCCAAAATGATTCCACAACTTAAATCTTGGCCCTCAGTCTCCGGCAGCTGGAATGTACCTGGCCAAGGCAGCGGCCAGTGCGACATGAAGGCAGAGGGTGCTAAGAATCCCCGGAGGACCGGACTAGGCTGCCATCTGATGCTGACCTTGGCTACTTACAATGGACGCTCCCTATCTTCTGATTCAAGGCTTCTTGAATTGGAAGAGGAACTACAAAGGATCAAGTGGGACATCGTGGGGCTAAGTGAGGTAAGGAGAAAAGGAGAAGATCTCATCGAACTGAAAAGTGGACATCTCTTCTACTATCGTGGGACAGATACTGGCAGAACTAGTGGTGTTGGATTTATAATAAACAAGAAACTGAAGGATAAAGTTGTAGAAGTTGAAAGTTCCTCTGACAGAGCTGCACGACTTGTTATCCAACTCTCGAAAAGATACCAGGCTCAGATTATTCAAACTTATGCACCCACCACAAGTCATCCTGAAGAAGAAATTGAAGAATTCTATGAGGAAATTTGTCATCTAAATAATAAAGGTAAGCAGCACTTGAAAATAATTATGGGAGATTTCAATGCAAAAATAGGGCAACAGCAACAGAATGAAACTTCAGTAGGTAAATTCGGTCATGGCAACAGAAACCAGCGTGGAAATACTCTCGTTGAGTTTGCAGAGGCAGAAGGGTTTTCATCTTGAACTCCTTCTTCAAGAAAAAGCCACACAGGAAATGGACATGGAGACATCCAAATGGGACGACAAGTGAAATTGATTTTATTATGTGTAACAAAAAATTCGTCATAGAAGACTGCAGTGTGCTAAACAAGTTCAACACAGGTAGTGACCATAGATTGGTGAGATGTAAGATGCACCTCAACACTAAACTTGAACGTGGCAAGCTCATAAGACAAACAAAATCTATTGACATAACCAACCTTAAAAAACACCATAATACCTTCAAGTTAGAACTGAAGAACAGGTTCTCTGCTTTAGAAGGCCTAACATCGGAAGAAGTGGACATCTCTGAAGTTAACAGAAAAGTAACCAAAGCTCTTATGGAAACAGCAACAAAATTAGCTGGGTCTAAGAACAAGTTGCATGTGAACAAATTATCAGGAAAAACCAAAATGTTGATGCAAAAAAGAAGAGAGATGAGGACAACTAAAGAAGATGTGACTTCCAAAGTGGAATATATAGAGCTATGCAAGACAGTAAGAAAAAGTATCACTGAAGACGTAGGAAATTCAACTGTGAACTAGTGAGGAAAGCAATTGAAAACAACCAAAGCCTAAAGATAGCAAAAGGGACATCTCAGTAAGGGAAGAAAACAGATTATGGCACTGAGAAAAGAAGATGGTTCTGTAACAAGAAATAGAGGCGAAATTTTGACAAGAGTGAAAGATTTCTACTCCAAATTATATGAAAGGGATGATATATGCACTCCAGACATCATGAAAGATACCAGTACCAGAGTTCCTCCAGTCCTTCCAGCAGAAGTTGCACATGCAATCAAGAACATGAAGCGAGGAAAAGCTCCAGGAGAAGATGGAATTACTGTAGACATCATACAAGAAGCAAGTGAAGAAATCGAAACAGTACTCGCCCAAATTTTCACTCGATGCCTTAATGAAGGAAAGATTCCTGAGGATTGGAACACCGCTACAATGATCCTGCTACATAAGAAAGGTGACATTGAGGATCTCGGAAACTTCAGACCTATCAGCCTCCTATCAGTAGTTTATAAAATCTTCACTAAAGTTCTTTCACACCGCTTGAAGGTAGCACTAGACATGGCTCAACCGAGAGAACAAGCTGGATTCAGGAGTGGCTACAGCACAATAGATCATATCCACGTGCTGAGAGAACTAATTGAAAGAGCGAGGGAATATGAACTTCCATTGTGCATGGCTTTTTATCGATTATGAAAAAGCCTTTGATTCGGTGAAACCATCAGCAGTTACAATGGCTCTGAAAACCTGCGGTATTGAAGATGCATACATTAATATTATTAATAACATCTATGAAAATGCAAGTGCAAAGATTAGGCTGTTTGAAAATACAACACACGTAAAAATTGGAAAGGGAGTGAGACAAGGTGACACCATATCTCCGAAGCTCTTTAATGCCACATTGGAGGGTGTTTTTCAGTCGCTGAGCTGGGAAAACAAGGGGATAAAGATTAATGGAGATTATCTAACCCACCTTCGTTTTGCTGATGAGCGTAGTCATTTTGCAACTACCCCATCAGAGCTGCAGAGTATGATCCAGGAACTTGCTGACAAGAGTAAAGAAGTGGGATTAAAAATGAACTTTCAGAAGACAAAAGTGATGTTCAATGCTTTTACAAGAAATGAAGATTTATCGATTGATGGAGAAAAGCTGGAGATAACAGAACACGTGCGTTTATCTTGGACAGCAGATATCAAGTGAGGGTCACATTGATGAAAGAAATTAATCGGCGTACAAAACTTGCCTGGAGAGCTTTTGGAAGAAACAGCATAATTTTCAAGGCAATATGCCATTATGTCTTAAAAGAAAAGTGTTTGATCAATGCATCCTTCCAGTGCTTACGTATGGTGCAGAGACGTGGACCTTAACTAAAAGAGACATACAAAGGCTGCAGACAACTCAAAGAAGCATGGAGAGGTGCATGCTTGGTGTAACCAGGAGAGATAAGAAGAGGAACTCGTGGATCAGAAAAATGACAAGAGTGGAAGACATCATGATCAGAGTTAAATCCCTGAAATGGCAATGGGCTGGACATACTGCCAGAAGGACAGATCATCGATGGACAGCCGAAATTTTAGATTTGGATTCCAAGCGACAGTAAAAGACCAGAAGAAGACCACATAGGAGATGGGTGGATGAAATTCGAAGTATGCAGGGGGTGACATGGAGGAGACTGGCACAAGACAGACCGTTGTGGAGGAAACTTGGGGAGACCTTCGTCCAGCAGTGGATTGATAATGGTTGACAATGATGATGATGATGATATATATATAGGCACTGGCTCTCTCCTTTCCCTAAAACCAGTGACCCTAAATTAGGGATAGTCGGACTGCTTATAGCCCGTTGAGTTGCTCACGGTTGTCGTTAAACCTTCAATTAAAAAAAAATGTATATATATACTCAGAATTTAAATTGTAAATTCTTTTGAAATAGAGAAAGTTGTGAAATTAATAATGGAAGTATTTGCTGCACATGTAATTTAATCCTTTACTGGCACTTGCAGTGCTACCTATGTCATGAGTAGTCAGTTGCCAGCTGTACTTCATTTTTTATTTTCAGTTTAAAAAAACTTATGTGCAAAGACACTCCAAACTTATTCACTGTAGTGTAGTCTTTCATATATATCTGCACAGAAATAGCTTCTACCCATCCAGAAACAAGAAACAATGTGTTCTACTGTTTGATGAAGATGGGTAATATAACACCTTATATGTATAAGTATTCTGATGATGTGGAAGCATTTATTGATATTTTATGAACTATACTTTCCAGCACCATTCACGATACAGGTATGTGATTCTTCTGCTAATTAGCGGAATACTGTGAATTCACTTTTTGAAAAAAATCGGAAATCCACTAAACTTGTCATTTGCGGTCTCAGGTTTTTGACAAAAGTTTGTGATTGTTGATATGTTGGAAAAAAAAGATAAATATTCGTTGGGTAGGTGGCGATATTTCAGTCGTAAGATGTAATCTTTCTGCTGCTGCTCAGCCAACGAGATAGACGCGGGTGACATCACCTCAAACGTCTTGATTTGTTCAAAACTGTTTTTTTTTTTTTTTTTAGGGGAACACTCCACTGTTTCAGTTTACTTCCGTCCTTTCCACTGCTATTTGTTTTATTGATTTGCTGGGGGGGGGGATCAGTTGAGAGTTTGGGTGGAGCCCTGAGCCATCGTACGCAAAGAAAAGTTCTGTTCACATGTGATTGGACATTTACATTATGAACCTTCTCTCTCACTGGTGGGAGAAAGTAAGTGTCATAGGCATCCAGAAATGCCAACCATTGGATCCCCCCACCCCGCGGGATTACGGAATTACGGGTGACTAACGAAAAATTACAAAAATTCAGATTTTCGCTGTTATTAAGAATGTTTTGCTGGTTTTGTAATTTATCAATGTAAAAGCCTCTGAAACAAAGTTTGTGATGCAGCTCCTTATTTCTTTTTTACCAAGGAGGAGGAATTTGTTTTGCTTGTTTGAAAGCTAAGTGGAAAGAGGAAAGAATGCACCAAGGATATCTTTGAAACGCAAGGTGCCGGGCCGGGATTACGTCAGCCGGAAGCCTCTGAACACAGTTCGTGACGCAGCTCTTTGTTTCGTTTCTTTCTTCCTTTTTTTTTTCTGAGGAGAAGGAACTTGTTTTGCTTGTTTTGAAGCTAAGTGGAAAGAAACCACTGCGCCGGGCCGGGATTACGTCGGCTGGAATCCTCTGAACAAAGTTTGTGATGCGGCTCTTTGTTTCTTTCCTATTTTTTTTTTTCTGAGGAGAAAGAGGAATGTGTTTTGCTTGTTTGAAAGCTAAATGGAGGAAAGAGTGCACGGCGCTAGACCAGGAAAAGGGCCCGATTTACACAAAATCGGGCCTTAGGCACAGCACAAAATGAGGCCCCTCTCCCATGCACATTCTTAGAAGAGGAAGTGCATTTGTTGCTACTAAATAATATCAATTAATTTAAAAGTTGATTTAATAAATGGGACACTGTGCAGGAAAAAATAGGAAATGATATGTTCTTTTATTAAATCTTAATGTTAGCAAAGAAATTTGCACTTAAAAATGTAGATGGGTAAGCAAAAAACTTTAATAGTTCAGTATTGCTGTTTTTGCATTTAATTTACTTGCTTAAACACTTAGCAAGTAATTTACTTTTGCACACTTTTAGCACTTTTGCATTTAATTTTACTTGCTTAAACACACACACACACATATATAATAAAATTAGCGATAATAATTTATGATTTTTGTGTTTGCCACGTTCGTTTTATTTATGTGTATCTCGGAACAGCTTTTGGTATTTTTCGTTAATTGGATGCTTAGGTAATCACATGCCTGATGATATCAGATGTGTGCTGTTTAAAAAATGTTCTAATACTCCCAGAATTCTTTCTTAGTACATAATAACCCCTTCCTCTTTCCGTATTCTGCACTGTTTAATAGATAACTACTTAGGTTAACTCCACGAATCTCTGTAGGGCTTAGATATTCTAAGCAGTAAAGAGTTTTGCTTTTAAAGATACACTTTTTCACTGTTTGTGAATTTGATAGATAACAATAATATTTTGTTACAGTTACAACAATAGAACCTAATATTGGAATCCTGCAGTATGAAGATTTACGAACTGTAAGTATAGAACTTTACCCTGATATTTTATGTGCATTATTCTTTATAGCATTCAGATTTTTTTCTTCATGTTCCACCAATTTTCCATAACTACCCACTGTTTCTCAGTAGCATTTATGTGCACTATAACCTAAGCAGCATTCTACTGTTATGTTTTGTAGTGTTATGTTTTTATGAAAAACTGTCATCAGCGTTATGTTTACCAGCAAGAGAAATACATGCAAAAATCTGCATTCTCTGTCTTACAACATCTGACTTTTTAGATTTTGAAGGACATAATATCTCCATAAACTGTGTTTTTGGGACTAACTGTATTTTA
The DNA here is from genome assembly GCA_039090855.1 of Macrothele yani. NCBI lineage: Eukaryota > Metazoa > Arthropoda > Arachnida > Araneae > Macrothelidae > Macrothele > Macrothele yani. The sequence continues at coordinate 69,497,855 of CM076995.1, forward strand.
GCTGTTTTATATCAGTACTCGGATGTTTGTGTGGGCAGTTTATTCTCTACTGAACTTTTTAAGCTATGACAACCATTGTTCACATGCCAGTGGACCACAGTTTTGCGTAATTGCTACATTACTTTCTAGTTTCAGTTCTTTACCATTACACTTCATCCGTTATATTTATAATTTTGTGCTAGTCTGTCATTAACCATGACAGACTAGAACAAGATTATAAATACACTGCTGGCCACCCAAAATGCAACACCAAGAAGGAAGCATCCGATTGGCCTGAAACTCACAGCATGCGTTGCCCGCGAGAGGACATGCAAACAATTAGCATTGCAGCAGGGCATCTGCAAATCATGTGCGCCCGGCACGGCACCGAGAAGCACTATAAGAAGGGTGTACAGAAGGCGGGGTGTAAGTAGTGGAAGTGTATTGTGTTGCCAGACCTGTGTGTGCGAAGCTTCCTGATGCCTCGTCGCAGAATACGGCAGTCATTCCAGCACGTTTCGGAGTTCGACAGTGGATGAATAGTGGCTTATCGCGACAGCGGTTTATCGTACTGAGATATCAGCACCCATGTGGGATCACATCCAGCCACAGTGAGGTGAGTATGGATTCGGTGGAGGCAGGAGAGACGGACGGACCGACGTGAGCGAATGCTGCAGCCGTGGCACACCACCGAACGAGAGAACCGGCATATTGTGCGGCGGGCATTCACAGCTCGCACCGCCACATCACGAACATTAGCGTAGGAATTAGGGTGTGTTGCGCAACAACCTGTGTCAGCACGTACCATTCTATGTCGTCTGCAGGAGCGGGGACTTGTCGAACGGCGCCCATTGCTCTGGTTACCATTGACGTTACACCACTGGAGAGTGCGGCAGCAGTGGGCCGCTGAATGCCGCACCTGGACTACGGAATGGCACGACATTGTCTTTTCCGACGAATCCCGCTTCTGCCTGCAACACCACGATGGTCGGATCCGCGTGTGGCGGCACTGTGGTGAGAGACTGTATAACGCCTGCATTATGCATCGCCATACCAGTCTGTAGCCTGGCGTTATGGTTTGGGGCGCAATTGGATATGACACCCGCACCCCTCTGGTACGCATAGCCAGTACACTCAACAGCCACCGCTACATCTTCGATGTTTTGGAGCCTGTAGTCCTCCATTACCTGCCAGCGGCCACGTTTCAACAGGACAGTGTGCGCCCACACGTGGCATGCATCATGCAACAATTCTTCATGGCCCACCAGGTGTCACTGCTGCCGTGGCCTGCCTGATATGTCACCCATCGAACATGTCTGGCCGCTGATCAGCAACCGAGTGGCCCGGCAAGCACCACCCGCGGCTACGCCTGATAAACTGTGGCAATGTGGGGAAGCAGCCTGGACTGGCATTCCCCAAGCCCACATCCAAAGCCTCTTTCGTTCGATGCCGTGGTGTGTAGCGGCCATTATTGCCAGCCATGGAGGCCACACGAACTATCGATGTCTGCATGTTTAATCTTTGTATCTGTTGTTATGTGTACAGTAAATCTGGCTTTGCTGTGTCCTGTCCTTCTTGGTGTTGCATTTTGGGTGGCCAGCAGTGTATAACGGATGCAGTGTCATGGTAAAGAACTGCAACTACAAAGGTTAAATGACACTAATACCATTAGGTTAAATGAAGCTAATACAGTTTGTATTGGTTTTCATTAGGTAGATGTTTTACCACCATTTTACTATCTATTGTTTTTATGAGAAAAATTAAAAGTTTAGCTGATTTTTTTTTACCTATCTCAGCTTTGTACATTTTTGCCACTTTTGAAATTTGCGTTATACAACTCAGCAATAATATATTAGGGGCAGTTACTCACTGAATTTTCCGTGTCTTAAAATAAAACGATGTAGAGTGATACAAAATCACCAAGGAATTTAATTTATGAAAAACTGTCATCAGTGTTATGTTTATGTAATCAAGCAAAAACAACTTGTATTAATACAAAACTGTGTCATATTTATTTTAATGTGCTCATAAACTTTATATTTCAATTATTTTTGCATTAATAATTTTGTACATATAATATAAGATATTTTTTACTTGATTATTATTAGTGGCCCAATTGCATTGCTAAAAGTGAAGAAAAGGTTACATGATTTTGATATGATAATAATATCTTTTAGCCTTGTTGGGCCATCCACATTAAAGTAATCTTTCACATCTTTATAATCTAATCTATTTTAATTAATCAAATACATGATGATATTGAAAAAGAAAAAGGTGTAAAGTGTTTGCATTATATTGAGCTATCAACAATTCAACACTGCTATTGCCCTGCCGATGTTTCAGCATTTTGATTATGATTAGCAGAGTGTATGCTTTTTAATTTGTTTTAAGATAAATGCATCAGATTTCAAGCCATTGTAAATATGACAAGAAAGATTACACCAAATTTTCAGGTGTAATAAGCACGTCTTTTGATTCCGTTCTGACACAAATTAAATTTATCAAAGCTATTCAAAGTCAATGGAACCGGTATGGAGAACAATAGTATCTGACGGAAGAAAGAAGTTTTTCAATCGTGATTTTAAACCCTATGATATTGCTGTAAACGAAATCGTGAGATTACACACTCTGATTGCAGACTTGTGCGTTAAGAAAAACATGAATTTATATGAGAAACATTTCGCACCGGAAACGCTCTCCAACACAGAAATAATTTTTCAAATTGAACTCTTAGAAACAGAGATATTGACCAAAATGTGATGTGACTTTATGTCCCTTGGTGGGAAAACCATGCATTATTTTAGGAAGAAAGTATTATCAAAAGGTTTTTCCATATGAACGGCATCAGTCCAAGAAAAAAAAAAAAAAAAAATAGTCGAGTTTTCAGAAGCCCAGATTTTGCTGCAAATACATCAGAAGCAGAAACAACACTTATGCCCCCTGGTGGCCAAACCATTCTTTGCCAAACATTAGAAATTATGTGAAAAATATTTTCCATGAGGTCTTGTATGCAATACAGGAAGGATTTTTCAAATAGGTGTTTTAGGAGCAGAAATAACGCAGAAAACGCAATGTACCTTTGTGACCCCTAGTGGAAAGTCTATGATTTACTTGAAAATTTTGAATTAATAGGAAAAACATTTGACATCAGAAACACTAACCAACGAAGAAGGAATTTTTCAAATCGGACTCCTAGAAGTAAAGATATTGACAAAAATAAGATACATCTACGCCCTTGGCATAGAAACCAGGCTTTATTTCAAGAAGAAAATGTTTCTAAAATATTTGTCGACATGAGTAGTATCGGTCAACAAACGACTTTTTTTTCAGTCAAGATTTTAGAAGCTCATATCATATTTTGCTGCAGATACATGAGAAGCAGAAATTAAAGCTTGTGCCACCTGGTGGCCAAACCATTTTTTACAAAAATTAGAAATTATGCGCAAAGGATTTCCCATCAGGAGATGTATCTGGTGCAGAAAGAATTTTTCATATCGGAGACTTAGAAGCAGAGGTATAGAGGGGGAAGGGGGATTTACCTATGCACCCCCTAGCAGAAAGTCTATGAATTTCTTGAAAATTTTGAAATTATATGAAAAACATATCACACTGGAAACACTATCCAACAAAGAAGGAATTTTTCAAATCGGACTCCTAGAAGTAGAGATATTGACAAAAATAAGATACATCTATGCCCTGGTGTAGAAACCATGCATTATTTCAAGAAGAAAATCTTCCTAAAAGATTTGTTGACATGAGTAGTATCAGTCAACTAGCAACTTTTTTTTCAATTGAGATTTTAGAAGCTCATATCATATTTTGCTGCAAATACATGAGAAGCGGGATTTAAGACTTAACGTCACCTGGTGGCCAAACTATTATTTTGCAAAAATTAGAAATTATGTGCAAACAATTTCTCATCAGGAGCTGTATCTGTGGCAGAAAGAATTTTTCAAATCGGAGATTTAGAAGCAGAGATATAGGGGGAAACACAATTTACCTCTACGCCTCCTAGCGGAAAGTCTGTGAATTACTTGAAAATTTTGAAATTATATGAAAACATGTCACACTGAAAACACTCTCCAACAAAGAAGGAATATTTCAAATCGGACTCCTAGAAGTAGAGATATTGACAAAAATAAGATATAAGTCTATGCCCCTGGTGGAGAAACTGTAGAATATTTTAAGAAGAAAGTATTCCGAAAAGGTTTATCGATGTGAGTGGCATCAGTTCACAAAAGAATATTTTCAATTGGTATTTTAGAAGCTCAGATTTTATGGCAAATACATCCGAAGCAAAAATTAACACTTACGCATCCTGGTGGCCAAAATATTCTTTACCAAAAATTTGAAATTATACGCAAAAGATTTTCCATCAGGAGGTGTATCCGCTGAAGAATTTTTTTCAAATCGGAGTTTTAGAAGAGTTATCGGTAAAAATGTTATTTACTTTTACGCCCCCTAGCAGAAAGTCTATGCATAATTTGAAAAAGTAACTATATCTAAAATACTCTTCGACATAAATGGGATCAAAAGATAAAATAATTTTTTCTGTCGGACGTTTAGAAGCAAATATTTGGAATAAAACATATTTTTAAATTCGACATCATCTGCATTTACGCCCTCTAGCGGCGAAATTGTACATCGTAAAAAGAAAAAAAACGAGGTGTAGGGTCATCATTCGCATATTTCAAGCTTCCCAATGCAAAAATAATTTTTCAAATCAGACTAATATTTGCAGAGATATCGTGGGTACAGACGGACAAACCAGTAACATAAGCACGGTCTGTTTGAAACAAAAGACGTACGTGCTAATAAATATGTTTGAAATACCTCTTTACAAAACTTGAATGAAAAAGCACAAAGTTTGCCTGAAACTTAGGGGCATGACCAATATGATAACCTTTACTCATGCAGTATTAATATATCCATTCCTTAATCAGTTACTGAATTTTATATTTTTATGTGTTGCCATTTGTGTTCAGCATATTATGTTCTATATAAAAGTAAATATGCTTATACTTAGTCATGTGTGTTTGGTATGGAAATGGTGTAATTGATGTCCTGGAACATCTTCATATCTACTTAAGAGAAATGAAAGCACTGAATAGTAATCTTAGTCAAGAGTCAGAGTGTCCAGACATATATACGTATATACTGTGACATTTGCATGTGAACAAATTATCAGGAAAAACCAAAATGTTGATGCAAAAAAGAAGAGAGATGAGGACAACTAAACAAGATGTGACTTCCAAAGTGGAATATATAGAGCTATGCAAGACAGTACGAAAAAGTATCACTGAAGACGTAAGGAAATTCAACTGTGAACTAGTGAGGAAAGCAATTGAAAACAACCAAAGCCTAAAGATAGCAAAGGGACATCTCAGTAAGGGAAGAAAACAGATTATGGCACTGAGAAAAGAAGGTGGTTCTGTAACAAGAAATAGAGGCAGAAATTTTGACAAGAGTGAAAGATTTCTACTCCAAATTATATGAAAGGGATGATACATGTACTCCAGACATCATGAAAGGTACCAGTACCAGAGTTCTTCCAGTCCTCCCAGCAGAAGTTGCACATGCAATCAAGAACATGAAGCGAGAAATAGCTCCAGGAGAAGATGGAATTACTGTAGACATCATACAAGAAGCAAGTGGAGAAATCAAAACAGTACTCGCCCAAATTTTCACTCGATGCCTTAATAAAGGAAAGATTCCTGAGGATTGGAACAACGCTACAATGATCCTGCTACATAAAAAAGGTGACATTGAGGATCTCAGGAACTACAGACCTATCAGCCTCCTATCAGTGGTTTATAAAATCTTCACTAAAGTTCTTTCACACCGCTTGAAGGTAACACTGGACATGGCTCAACCGAGAGAACAAGCTGGATTCAGGAGTGGCTACAGCACAATAGATCATATCCACGTACTGAAAGAACTAATTGAAAGAGCGAGGGAATATGAACTTCCATTGTGCATGGCTTTTATCGATTATGAAAAAGCCTTTGATTCGGTGAAACCATCAGCAGTTACAATGGCTCTGAAATCCTGCGGTATTGAAGATGCATACATTAATATTATTAATAACATCTATGAAAATGCAAGTGCAAAGATTCGGCTGTTTGAAAATACAACACACATAAAAATTGGAAAGGGAGTGAGACAAGGTGACACCATATCTCCGAAGCTCTTTAATGCCCCATTGGAAAATGTCTTTCAATCACTGAACTGGGAAAACAAACGAATAAAGATTAATGGAGATTATCTAACACACCTTCGTTTTGCTGATGACGTAGTCATTTTTGCAACTAACCCATCAGAGCTGCAGAGTATGATCCAGGAACTTGCTGACAAGAGTAAAGAAGTGGGATTAAAAATGAACTTTCAGAAGACAAAAGTGATGTTCAATGCTTTTACAAGAAATGAAGATTTATCGATTGATGGAGAAAAGCTGGAGATAACAGACACCTACGTTTATCTTGGACAGCAGATATCAAGTGAGGGTCACATTGATGAAGAAATTAATCGGCGTACAAAACTTGCCTGGAGAACTTTTGGAAGAAACAGCATAATTTTCAAGAGCAATATGCCATTATGTCTTAAAAGAAAAGTGTTTGATCAATGCATCCTTCCAGTGCTTACGTATGGTGCAGAGACGTGGACCTTAACTAAAAGAGACATACAAAGGCTGCAGACAACTCAAAGAAGCATGGAGAGCTGCATGCTTGGTGTAACCAGGAGAGATAAGAAGAGGAACTTGTGGATCCGAAAAATGACAAGAGTGGAAGACATCATGATCAGAGTTAAATCCCTGAAATGGCAATGGGCTGGACATACTGCCAGGAGGACAGACCATCGATGGACAGCCGAAATTTTAGATTGGATTCCAAGGGACAGGAAAAGACCCCGAAGAAGACCACATGAGAGATGGGTGGATGCAATTCGAAAGTATGCGAGAGTGACATGGAGAAGACTTGCACAAGACAGACCGTTGTGGAGGAAACTTGGGGAGACCTTCGTCCAGCAGTGGATTGATAATGGTTGACGATGATGATACTGTGACATGTTAGAAAAGGATCTGAAGGTTTGTGTCATACCATAGGTAGATACATGTACACTGTATTTTTAGAAGTATTCGGACACTACCAAATATTTGCATAAGTCCAAAGAACGGTTGCGCAGAAAGGTACACCCTGAGTGGGGAGGTATGTATATGCAGTTGCGATGTTCTGTCATGTTGTCAGTAATTTTTATGTGAATATGTCGCATGGACGTGAAGTTCCTGAGTGTCAGTGTGGGCTGGTCATAGGATGTCATTTGAGTAACATTTCCATATGAAGCATTGAAGCTAAACTAAACATACCAAAATTTGCTGTTAGTGATGTTATGAAGAGACAGAAGCAGGACGGTGCAACTACAGCAAAAAGAAAGAGAAAAAATGTTCAGGAAGGCTGCACAAACTGATGGAACGTGGCAGAAGAGCCATGGTAAGAAATGTTAAGAAATCCCATTTTTTTTCTCTGCTGTTTCAATTGCTGTTGACGTAGTAAATGCTTGTAATGACTCGGTTAGTACCATAACTATCCAGAGAGTTGCACAGTGTGAGTTGTTATGGTAGAGCTGCAGCACACATCACTACCGTGAATGTGAAGTGGTGTGTCTCCCGTCGTTCCTGGACTGTGAACAACTAGAAAGCTGTTCTTTGGAGTGAGGAGTCACATTTTTTACTCTTCCAATCTAATGAGAGTGTTTGGAATTGGTGGCAGCCCAGCAAACAGTTTTTTTCGGACTGTGTTCTTCCAACTGTTAAGTTCCGTGGAGGCTCCATCGTGGTGCGGAGTTGTTGTTCATCAATGGAACTTGGCCATTTGGTTATTGTACCACAAACCATGAACTGTGAAGTGTACTTCTACATTCTGGATAATTCTTCCCTACCAACAATGTGGCAGTATTATGGAAGTGACCGTCGTCATCATGATCATAATCTCATAGAATACCTCTGGGATTTAATATTTCAAGGTGGTTATATGTATAAACACACCTATTCTGCACACTGTCAGTACATTCCGCTGTTCCAGCAGACCACCCCTCAGTCACCAACAGGATATTTGCATCTTAACAGAAATGTAAATAAAATCCCATAATCCATGCATATGTTAAAAGAACAAACTCTTAGTTAAAAATACTGTATATACTCGCGTATAAGTCGAGAAATTTGGGACAAAATGAGAGCTTCAAAGTAATGGGGTCGACTTATACGCGGGGTCTAAAAAAAATCGTAAGTTCAAAAGTTCTTCCCGTGAGGCAAAAGGCAATCCCCCCCCAATGCCGATGCGGTATTAATTACGAAATCGCAACCCTCCGAAAGAAAAAAAAAGTAAGAAAGAAAGAAAGAAAAAAAAAGTAAGTAAGAAAGAAAAAACACCGATGTGGTAGAATTACGAAATCGCAAACCTAAGAATTTCTCAGCGCTTTGAGAAGTCTCTCTCCTGGCTTTGCGTATCCACAGCGCAGTCACAGCCGCGCATAGAAAGCTCCGCCCTTCCGACTACCAGTTGATTGCACTGATCTTCGACGTAACGGCAAAGAACATCGTGCGAAGCGTTTTTCTTTGGTAACGGAGCCATGCGACAGCCAGTGTTAGGTGTTGCTTGTTCTTAATCGCACGTGTCTCGCTTCTCCTATTATGGGTGACACGGATTGTGTAAAGAAACGGATGTCCTATAACACAGGATTCAAGTTGAAAGTGGTTTCTTTTGCAGAAAATACTAACAACTGTGCTGCTTCACGTCAATTTGGCATTAACGGAAAAACTGATTCGAGATTGGCGTAAAAAAACGGACTTGGTGAAAATCCCAAAATCTCAAAAGGCGCTGGGCCGTGGAACGACATTTTTCCCAGAGCTGGAAAGTGTCTTGAATGATTGGATTGTGGGCTGCAGACAAAATGGTTACATTGTAACGCGAACTGGTATACGTTTGCGAGCAATGACGCTCGCAAAAGATGAAAAGTTTGCAGCCGCAAATAACACTTTTCGTGCCTCACCAGGTTGGTGCACAAGGTTCATGAACCGCTATGGGTTGTGTCTACGCCAGCGCACCAAAATTGCACAAAAGTTACCTCGTGACATCGAAGCAAAGATAATGGAATTTCAAAAGTACGTAATTCAAAAGAGAAAAGAGACTGCTTTTGAACTTTCCCAAATAGGGAACATGGATGAAACCGCCATGTGTTTCGACCTTCCTGGAAATAAGACGGTGAACCAAAAGGGCGAAAAAAATATCTTGATCAAAACGACTGGCCACGAAAAATCCAGTTTCACGGTTGTTCTTTCCTGTTTGGCCGACGGCAGTAAGCTACCTCCGGTAATTATTTTCAAACGCAAAACTCTGCCGAAAACGTTGTCTTTCTGTCTGGTGTGCTCGTTCATGCCCATGAAAAAGGATGGATGAACGAATCCGGAACAATTGACTGGTTACAGAATGTGTGGAACAAAAGGCCAGGTGCACGTTTGAGGAAACCTTCTCTTTTGGTGTGGGATATGTTTGTTGCACACCGTTGTGCAGAAGTGAAAAAAACTGCAGAAAATTCAAAAACAACTCTTGCTGTGTCATCCCAGGTGGGTTGACATCTGTTCTTCAACCACTAGATGTCTGCCTTAATAAGCCCTTTAAGGACAATGTACGGAGGTATTGGGCAGATTAGATAAGTTCCAATTTGCCGACTGAAACCGAGGGCGGAAATCTAAAGAAGCCGGATATCGTTTTGATTGCGCGATGGGTTAAGGATGCTTGGGATGCGATACCTGCGGAAATGGTCGTGAAATCATTCAAGAAATGTTGCATTAGTAACAAACTTGATGGCACAGAGGATGATGAGATTTTTATGAGTGATGATGACAGTGATTCTGATGACACAGGCATAGATGGGAATACTGATGTTTATGATGACGCGCCGATGATGGAGAAAGACTTTTTTGAACTGTTTTGCGAGTCTGACCATCACCCCCTAATAGCTTAGAAGGCCCGCGCACCGAACGCCGGAAGCTGCGTGACGTAGGGGAGAGTAGGCTGATGTCCGTGGTGGGTGGTCGAGCATGCATGAGCTTGCTCACTCTGTGTAAGCGTGACTACGGATGTGCTTGGTTGTTGTTGTCAAATTGTCAACTAAATTTATTTTCATAGAGGAATATTAAAAGTATTCAAATTCCCTACTAATGGGGAGGTTCTCAAAATGGATTACAGCAATAAAGCGTGAAAATTTTCAACTCTAAGGTACGTGGAAACCTTTTGTTAACCTTATTTTAAACTACTTGTAAAATAAAAATTTTGAACTAGAAAATTTAAATTTGGCTAATTTTATAATCTAATGCATCTCACAGCGGGAAGTCAAAGCACTGAAAAGATTTTTGAAAAATGAAATTTATGTTTGTAATGGAAAGAATAGATTACTTGTGTTGTTATAGTAACCCATAACATGTTTTTGCCAATGTATCAAATAAGTTCAAAGTAAAATATGTATATTTAGGAAGGGATTTTAAACTTTTTTTTTTTATTATGGACACAGAATAATAAGGGTTGCATGTTTTTGATCCCAAGAGTAATATGTTGATACATTCGTACTTAGTTATTTAAGTGTTTAGGCAGCGTCAGATTAACTTTTTTGGGGTCCCTATTTCTGGGCACAAATGCTTGTAAAATACTTATATCCTATACAAAATATATGTATGTCATGTACACATCTAACATGCCTATGTCCTTTATATAAATGCTAAGGCCTTGTTGCCATGTGAAATACATCTTTTGTGTTTGCAGACATAGAGAATTGCATTGAATTATCATTTTTAATATTTATTACTAAAGGAACACAAACACTGAATCAAGTATAGACAGCAAAAATTAGATATGAATGCACAAAAACAGAAGTTCACACATAGTTCAGGAGTAAGTTTGCCTTTAAAATGTCCGTTTAAAGATTTTGAAGCATTTTCTACAAACCAACACATTGAATAACTCTCGTGTGAGCAGTGTGTATGCTCTATCTGTGGTAGGATGGGAATTTATCAAAACCATTCAATTTCTTAAAAATTAGGTGAAATATATCAGTACTACCTGGGCAAGAAATTATTTATTTGCCCAGGTAGTAAAAGCTGGATGCGCAGGAAAATGTATCTTTTAAGATAACAAACCAGAACCCTATTTTTTTTAAGTTAAAAATATGAACTGTTTTTACATGTTTGCACTTCCATTTTAAGGGTCTGTATTACAAATGTTCAATGCACAAACGTGTGTATATCAATTTTTAAGATGCTGATGCTAAAATTGGTATGAAATGGTACGATGATGAAACTGGTGTTTCGGAAATTTAGTGATTCTGCCATGTTCCTTTTGTTAAAGTTTTCTCCCTTTGTCACTAAACATGAGAGGTCAGTTACATCAGAGGCATGCATACTGTTGTTGATTATAAACAAAATTTGGAGCAAAACTAGGTTTCCGATTTCTGGGCGTAGAGCATAACATAATTAAAGATGTGATATTGCTCTTTCCTTGGTACTTCGTAACAATAATACAACTTCCATTAATTAACAATGACATGAAACACAACATGTGATGACTGTCTTTTTTTTTCTTGTGTAGTAGGAAATTTTATTACAAACTTTTTTATTTTAAAATTTAGTTACCATGCACAGGCAATTAGATGTTTTATTTACCTGCCCAGACGAATGATTTACATGCTCTGGGCATCTCGGGCATGGTATTTTTAAGCCTTGGATATTGTTATTTTTAAGAGAAAGAAAAGTACGTGGATCGACATGAATCCACATATTGTGGAAACTATGTTCTAAACAAACAAGATTTTTAAAATACAAGTAGAAATATGTACTCGCTTCTTTTTTATTTATTTTTTTTTTGAAAATATTTGCTTAAAATGAGAGATCAACTTTTTATTCATTTATCTAGACTTATGTGTTTCCAGACTTCCTGCACTGTGTCTTCACAAGCTACAGCAATAATAACTGGAACTAATATATCTCATATTATCCGATAACTACTGGAAAGTGTGCTTCCAAACGTGAGGGTGGGTGTCAATTTTTGTATAGGGAAAAACTTCTTCAATCCTTCATAGAATTTATTTTGAAACCAAAATCATAAAAAAAGGAAAAAACAATCTTTTTCAATAGCTTTAGCAAAGACAAAACATTTGTGCAAAATTTTATACCATTGCTTTTTATAGTTTCTGAGAAAATGGTACATCAAGTTATTCAATTTATAATGAAACATGTACATCTTTTAAAATACATCCTATAGTACCAAAACAATCGCTTAGATTTATTCAGTACAATAACTACTGCATGTGCATTTGTCAGGTTCTCAAAAAATATAATAATTATCTGAAAAAAATACTTTAAGAAATTATTGGAACAAATTTCAGATTTTCTTAGAAACGTGTCTTTGAAATTCTTCAAGGAACAGCTAACGGACACATAATCAAATTGTGCTTGTGATACACAAAGAACTACACAACCATACTTATATGTACATTGGCAGTTTTGCTGAATACTTCTTGAAAATCAAATTTCAGGAAATTTCTGCCAATAAGTTACTTGTATTTTTCCAGATAAAAAGAAATGCTTATATTGTGGATCCAAATAGTTTTGCTTAATGCTACTAATATACTTAATACAGATGTGTTGAACTTTGACAAGGTAACTTTTTTGAAATAGTGCTCTGGAAGACAAAAATTATAAACTTTACATTTGCTTATCAAAATGAAGTTGTCCAAACACGTAACTAGATGGTACTAAAATTAGGAAAACTTGTTATGTCATTATTGTACGTTTAATAATGTAGCAATTGCATAATTTTCTTGAAATCTTAATTTATTTGATGCAATCAGTGGATCAAGCAGCAATTCACTGTATGTATGTTAAAACGTGTTTTATTGAGCCTTTGGTAATAATTAAAAAACACAGAAAAAATTCAGTTTTTCTTGACCTTTTTATATATATTAGTGATCACGGATTGCATATAAAATACATTTTCACTAAAGGAATTATTTCATTATTAAAATTTTCATAGTCATAAGTTTGCAATGAATGAAAAATCTGATTCCTTAAATATGTCAATCGACATCTTTTGAAACGACGGCGATACTTCGTAATGGACCCTCAAACTAATCTTTCAAGTACAAGAACGATTTGTTCACAAGTACAGGAATCGTTCGGTTAACTATAAAGATACTATAACTTCAAGTGAAACTACGACAACAATTTGTAATTTCGATTATAGAAATGGTTTATCACTTCCAGTGAAATGACAGGGATGCTTTCATTAAACTGACGAATCTGTGTTGCTTACCCTTTCAAGTCGAAATTATTGCTACGCTAAATTTTACGCTGTAATTTCTTTTTCTTCTGTATTTTAAAAGATTATTAAACAAACTTGTTAACTCTGCAGTTATTTGAAAACTAACACACAAGTTCCTATTTAAATGCAGTGAAACTCTAAAAGAACGCACGACCTGGTTAGTTGGTGTACGTAAAGACGCGTTCGTTCGCACATCGCCGTAATGCTCCTCTCCGAGACTACGGACTACTCTAGTGACGTCACAAATCGGTGCGCGGGCCTGCTAAGCTATTAGGAGGTGATGGTCTGACTCGGAGACGGATTTTGAAGGGTTCCGATGAAGTTTTTGGGTATGCAAATTAAATTTAGTATTATATATATAATTTTTTTCGTTTTCAAATGTTTTTGAATAAATTCATTGAAATTTTTTTTTCTCATTCCGGGATAGACTTATATGCGAGTTTCCGATTTCTTACGATTTTTTCCTCTGAAAGTGGGGGGATCGACTTATACGCGAGTTTCCGATTTCTTACGATTTTTTCCTCTGAAAGTGGGGATCGACTTATACGCGAGTTTCCGATTTCTTACGATTTTTTTCCTCTGAAACTGGGGGATTCGACTTATACGCGAGTTTCCGATTTCTTACGATTTTTTCCTCTGAAAGTGGGGGGATCAACTTATACGCGAGTTTCCGATTTCTTACGATTTTTTCCTGTGAAAGTGGGGGGATCGATTTATACGCGAGTTTCCGATTTCTTACGATTTTTTCCTCTGAAAGTGGGGGGATCGACTTATACGCGAGTTTCCGATTTCTTACGATTTTTTCCTCTGAAAGTGGGGGATCGACTTATACGCGAGTTTCCGATTTTTCCTCTGAAAGTGGGGGGATCGACTTATACGCGAGTTTCCGATTTCTTACGATTTTTTCCTGTGAAAGTGGGGGGATCGACTTATACGCGAGTTTCCGATTTCTTACGATTTTTTCCTGTGAAAGTGGGGGATCGACTTATACGCGAGTTTCCGATTTCTTACGATTTTTCCTCTGAAAGTGGGGTGGTCGACTTATACGTGAGTATATACGGTACATTAAATTTAAGAACATGCTAAATATAATTGACTTAAAAAAGCATTTTTCAACTAAGGGAATGGTCGAACTCAAACTTGGAATACCACACTGCAGCAAGTGCTTTCAGAGGTCCTAACCTCCTCTTTCAGGCAGATTTCCACACCAGGTGACCACCACGTCTAGAAGTGAGTTTATTCCAAGTGTACAATACTTCTAAAATGTTAGGGCATGGTCAGCAACTTACTACGTGCATGTGTATCAATCAAATCGTCCACAGCACAGTGGCACCATCTATTAGTCAAAATCGTAACACGTTATGAAGTGAAAAGTGGCCTTGTAAGTTTTTGGTATAAATTAATTATATCACTGTATATATATTTATTTTGTTCATCTCTTATTTATTTTTTTGTTTGTTTTTTACCCTTTTCTTTTTTTTTTCCTTTTTTGCTCCTTTTTCTGCTTATCTATTAATGTTTCCAGGTTTGAGTTTGACCATTCCCTTAGTTGAAAAATGCTTTTTTTAAGTCAATTATTTAGCTTATTCTTAAATTTAATGTGTTTTAACTAAGAGTTTGTTCTTTTAATGTATGTATGGATTATGGAATTTTATTTACATCTCTGTTAAGGTGCAAATATCATATTGGTGACTGGGGGCTAGTCGGCTCAAACAGCAGAACATACTGAATGTGTGTAGAATATGTGTGTTTATATAACCACCTTGAAATATTAAACTTATTACAAGTACGTTTTAACAATGACAATCTATATATATATAAATGTTAAGTTGGTTTGTGTATGCTTCAAAAACTCAAAAAGTTCTGCACCGATTGAGCTCAAATTTTGACACGATATACAACCCGCTTCAAAGATTGTTTTTATCTATTTTTCGCGTCAGTAACATACCCGCGATCGCGAGAAAACAGCTTTTTCCTTCGACCATATATACTAATGGACTGCGCACTGGCAATAGCTGCATCAGAGCATAATAAATGTATTCACGAATGAAAAGTCGTAATGGAATTCTAAAAAAGAAACTCCTAAAATTCATGATGAGCACAGCACGAGTTAACCATCTTTTTGCCCGAAGTCACGTGATTTCGTGGCTTGCGATGTTGGAGCCAGAAATTTTGATGCCATGCACAGTCTATCAGTATATATAGTCGAAGGCTTTTTCAACGGTCAGCTGTGTACCAGCAAATGCGCCATCTGCCAGAAGCGAGGGGAACACTCTCCATACTCGGTGATCGTGTTGTTTTTATCTATTTTTCGCGTCAGTAACATACCCTCGACCACGAGAAAACAGCTTTTTCAACGGTCAGCTGTGTACCAGCAAACGCGCCATCTGCTGGAAGCAAGGGGAACACTCTCCATACTAGGTGATCGTATCGTGATTGAGCTGCGCTGTTCGCCAAATCGTAAGTAGAGGTTATGTTTTGTCTCTTATCTCTCATGGTTTTCAACCTAGAGCTGTGAGAGCCATAAGAGGTTATAATCTTATCCCTTCCTTCTGTTCCAGTGAAAACCAAAATAATGCCTCGCAAAAAAGCGAATTTGGGTCGTCGCACTCGCCACACAGAAGGATCGAGAAGACAGCTTTCGAATATGACTGAGGAAGAGCGGGCATACGCATGAGAGAGGAACAGACTAAGCACCATCCATATGCGTAACACAGAACCAGCAGAAAGACGAGCAGCCAGGCTTGAGGATGCACGATTGCAAGCACGGCAGTCGCGTTCTGCAGCAACAGATTTGGTTCGTTCTCAACGGAATGAACGCGAGGCGTCGAGGATAGCTGAAACACGTACCCAAAGAACAGCAGATCTGATTCTGCAATACAATCGTCTTGCATTCCGGTACAATGCAGTTGTTGATTATAGTTCAAGTCCGCATGTTGTCATTGGCCAGATGAGTCATGTCTGTACCTACTGCCAGGCTCTAAAGTTCAATAATGAAACGAATGGGATGTGTTGCGCTGGCGGAAAAATTAAATTGCCTCAACTTGGAGCACCACCAGAGCCGTTGAAAACTCTACTTGCTGGATCTACCGCTGAATCGAAGCATTTCCTGTCGAACATCAGGAAATATAACTCTTGCTTCCAAATGACGTCATTTGGTGCGGAAATTGTGACTGCTCAATTCATGCCAACTTTTAAAATCAAAGGACAAATATATCGCAAAGCTGGCTCCCTGCTCCTGTTCCGAGATAGTGACCATAAATTCCTTCAAATGTACTTCATCGGTGATGATAGAGATGAAGTCGATGCACGTTGTGGAATACATACCTCGCTAAGAAGATCCATCATTTTGCAACTACAGGAGCTCCTTCACGAAAAGAACAATTTGGTGCGTTTGTTCAAAACGGCAATGGATATGATGCCATCAGATACCCACAAGATTGTCATTCACGCCGACAAAACGCCCGCTGGAGAACATGTCCGAAGATATAATGCTCCAACTATAGACGAAGTAGCAATTGTCATAGTCGGAGATCAGTTCCAACCTAGAGATATTGTTCTCCATCGAAGAAACGATCAATTGATAAACGTCGCAGAAACTCACCGTTGTTGCGATGCTTTGCAATATCCAGTTATCTTCTGGGATGGTGCCGATGGATATCATTTCAATGTGAAGATGATAAACCCAGTGAATGGTGCAAAAATTAATAAAAAGTGCAGCGCAATGAACTTTTACGCCTACCGCTTAATGATTCGGAGGAACGAGGACAATTATATTTTGAAATGCCGTCAGTTGTTTCACCAGTACATTGTGGATATGTATGCAAAAAATTGAAACGGAACGTTTGCTATTTCTTCGTTTGAATCAGACCAAACTCCGCTCCGAAGAATACATTCATTTGCGAGATACAGTTGTGAATGACGGTAATACAACCAACGTTGGAAAGCTTACTATTTTGCCATCTTCATACATAGGCAGTCCACGTCACATGCAGGAATGTGCTCAAGATTCAATGGCATATGTTCGTTATTACGGGCGTCCAGACTTATTTATCACCTTCACGTGCAATCCAGCTTGGGACAAGATACAGCAGCTGTTACTTCCTGGGCAATCACCCGTAGATAGGCATGACATCACAGCACGTGTTTTCAGACAAAAGCTTAAGTCGCTGATGGATTTCATTGTGAAACATGAAGTGTTTGGATCTGTGCACTGCTGGATGTATTCAGTAGAATGGCAAAAGAGAGGATTGCCACATGCGCATATACTAATCTGGCTATACGATAAAATAACTTCAGACGAAATTGACGATGTGATATACGCTGAGATTCCACGGGCCGACGCCGATAAGGATTTGCATGCAGTTGTTATCAAAAACATGATACATGGACCATGCGGTACACTAAATCCGAATTCACCATGCATGGTAGACGGGAAATGTTCTAAGCAATATCCTCGAGCATTCACAGCCAACACAGTAACAGGAGACGATGGATATCCTCAGTATAGGAGATGATCAACTGAAGATGGCGGGAATTCGGCAACTATACACATGCGAAATGGTGATATTGATGTAGACAACCGTTGGGTGGTCCCATATTTGCCTCTGTTGTCAAAAACATACAAAGCGCACATAAACGTAGAATATTGCAATTCGGTCAAATCGATTAAATACATCTGTAAGTATGTGAATAAAGGCAGCGATATGGCAGTTTTTGGTGTGCAACCAGAAAATAGTGACAGAAATGCAGTACGAGTTATCTATGAAATTGCACAATACCAGGCTGGAAGATACATAAGCAGCAATGAGGCTGCATGGCGAATTTTCCATTTCCCATGCATGAACGCAATCCATCTGTGGTTCACTTAGCAGTACATTTAGAGAATGGACAGCGTGTTTATTTCACAGATGCAAATGTGCAACAAAGAGCCCTTAATCCACCTGGTACAACTCTGACTGCTTTCTTCACCTTATGTCAGGAAGACGCTTTCGCCAGAACACTGATGCACGCAGAAGTGCCCTCTTATTACACGTGGAATGTAACTAAAAAAGCATTCGTACGACGCAGACGAGGGGAGCCAGTTGACGGTCAACCTGGCATTTTCAGAGAAAATACAATTGGTAGACTTTATACAGTGCATCCTAATCAAGATGAATGTTTTTCCTTCGCATGCTGTTGGTAAATGTGCCTGGTCCTAGATCTTTCCAGCAATTGAAAATTGTTGACGGCGTCACATATGCCACTTTCCGCAGTGTGTGTCAAGCTCTTAATTTATTAGAAAACGACCAACAGTGGGATATATGTATTAGTGACGCGTGCAACACTGCACATCCAAACCAAATTCGAGCACTATTCGCAATTATATTGACCGCTTGCTTCCCTTCATCTCCCACAGAGTTATGGGAAAGATATCGATCGCATATGGCTGAGGATATTTTGTATAGAGTACGCCTAGAAAATGCCAATATGACCATGGAATTTACAGAAGGCATTTACAACGAAACATTGATAAATATTGAAGACAAGTGCTTAGCTATTGCAAATAAAGTTCTTAGTCAATTGGGAATGCCAGCACCCAACTGAACTACGACTGCTTCATTTGATGTGGATTTGCGCCGTGAACAGAGTTACAACACCGGTGATCTCCAGTCATATGTCCAATCAAACATTCCCAAATTAACGTGTGAACAGAAGGGCATTTATGATCGCATAATGCAAATGATAAATGACGGAGTTGGGGGGGAGGCCTTCTTCTTGGATGCGCCAGGAGGAACTGGGAAAACATTCCTTATCAGATTGATTCTGGCAACAATTCGATCAAAAAATGACATAGCCTTAGCTCTCGCTTCGTCTGGAATAGCTGCGACATTGTTACCAGGTGGAAGGACTGCTCATTCAGCTCTGAAGTTGCCATTAAACATGCGAATCATCGAGACTCCCACGTGCAATATTTCCAAAGCATCCAGTATGGGAAAAGTATTGCAAAAATGTAAACTCATTGTTTGGGATGAATGCACGATGGCACATAAAAAATCGCTTGAAGCTCTTGATCGATCGTTGTGAGATTTGCGTGGAAACGTTCAACCATTCGGGAATGCATTGATATTGCTCGCAGGAGATTTTAGGCAAACATTGTCTGTAATTTCTCGATCGACACCAGCGGACGAAATAAATGCTTGCCTGAAATATTCAACATTGTGGCGACACGTACGTACATTGCAGTTGACTACGAATATGCGTGTCCAGCTGCAGAACGATCAATCAGCCGAGGTATTCTCACGGCAGTTACTGGACATTGGGAACGGACAACTGCCAGTCGATGAGACGTCAAGACGAATATCATTTCCTGATAATTTTTGTAATTTAGTAACATCGAAAGAAGAACTGATCGAAAAAGTATTTCCTAATATTCAAATTAATTATAAGAAAATCACGATTGGCTCAGTGAACGAGCTATCCTTGCCGCAAAGAATAAATATGTCTATCAAATTAATAATGTTATTCAATCCAGCATTCAAAGTGAGGAAATTACATACAAGTCGATAGATACAGTTGTGGAAGCAGATGAAGTAGTTAATTATCCAACGGAATTTTTGAACTCACTTGATCTACCAGGGATGCCACCACACATATTAAAATTGAAAATAGGTGTGCCAATTATCATGTTGCGGAATATTAATCAGCCAAAACTCTGCAATGGCACGCGACTCGCAGTTAAAAAACTGATGAAAAATGTAGTGGAAGCAACGATTTTAACGGGGCCTTTCAAAGGTGAAGATGTCCTCATCCCTCGAATTCCCATGATCCCGACCGATACACCATTTCAATTTAAAAGATTGCAATTCCCAATTCGATTGGCGTTCGCAATCACAATCAATAAAGCTCAAGGTCAATCTTTAGAATTGTGTGGTTTAGATTTAGATACGGATTGCTTCTCACATGGACAACTGTATGTTGCATGTTCCCGTGTCGGCAAACCAGATAGTCTTTATATCTACGCAGAGAATGGAAAAACAAAAAATATTGTATACCAACAAGTATTGCAAAATTAAACTTCTATGAAACGTATGCTTTGTTTTGTTCCTCATTTCTCATCCATGCAACCACAATGTGCCACAGCTACGCGTGGCCGGGTATAGCTAGTATTGATATATATATGCTCATTGTACAGATTATACCTCTCGGATAAACTAGAGCAACAAATATGAAATCAACCACAATGACCGTCTTTGCTCTCCACTCTGGCAGCAGCTTTGCAGAACAAATGGCTAGCCATTCCTGTCGAGACCTATTGGAAATTGGTTGATAGTATGTCTTGACATGTTGCTGCTGTCATACAAGCAAAAGGTGGACTCACTAACTACTAATTGCGATAATAATGCCATTTGTCCCAAAACATTGTGATGTCTGAATACTTTTTGATAATGATTTCTCATTGTATAATTCCTGCAAAAGTTCTGTTACTGCTTTTGCATTCAATCAGTCAGTAATCACAGAGGCTTACATGGTCATGTGTTTCATTTGCATGTTTATCTAGTTTTCTTTCTTCATTTCTTTAGAGTTATGAATGAATATATCTGTTTCAACATGACACACAAAGAATACTGACATTCATGTTGCATTGCTGCACAAAGTTCTTTCTTGCTGCTCATCATTTACGGTATTGGTTGATTTCAAAAATTAATATATAAGGATTGGTCAAATGAAAAGGTGATGAGAGTCGTGGAAAGGCACATATCATCATCATCATCAACCATTATCAATCCACTGCTGGACGAAGGTCTCCCCAAGTTTCCTCCACAACGGTCTGTCTTGTGCCAGTCTCCTCCATGTCACTCCTGCATATTTACGAATTTCATCCACCCATCTCCCATGTGGTCTTTTTCTGGGTCTTTTCCTGTCCCTTGGAATCCAATCTAAAATTTCGGCTGTCCATCTATGGTCTGTCCTTCTGGCAGTATGTCCAGCCCATTGCCATTTCAGGGATTTAACTCTGATCATGATGTCTTCCACTCTTGTCATTTTTCGGATCCACGAGTTCCTCTTCTTATCTCTCCCGGTTACACCAAGTATGCACCTCTGCATGCTTGTTTGAGTTGTCTGCAGCCTTTGTATGTCTCTTTTAGTTAAGGTCCACGTCTCTGCACCATACGTAAGCACTGGAAGGATGCATTGATCAAACACTTTTCTTTTAAGACATAATGGCATATTGCTCTTGAAAATTATGCTGTTTCTTCCAAAAGCTCTCCAGGCAAGTTTTGTACGCCGATTAATTTCTTCATCAATGTGACCCTCACTTGATATCTGCTGTCCAAGATAAACATACGTATCTGTTATCTCCAGTTTTTCTCCATCAATCGATAAATCTTCATTTCTTGTAAAAGCATTGAACATCACTTTTGTCATCTGAAAGTTCATTTTTAATCCCACTTCTTTACTCTTGTCAGCAAGTTCCTGGATCATACTCTGCAGCTCTGATGGGGTAGTTGCAAAAATGACTACGTCATCAGCAAAACGAAGGTCGGTTAGATAATCTCCATTAATCTTTATCCCTTTGTTTTCCCAGTTCAGTGATTGAAAGACATTTTCCAATGTGGCATTAAAGAGCTTCGGAGATATGGTGTCACCTTGTCTCACTCCCTTTCCAATTTTTATGTGTGTTGTATTTTCAAACAGCCGAATCTTTGCACTTGCATTTTCATAGATGTTATTAATAATATTAATGTATGCATCTTCAATACCGCAGGATTTCAGAGCCGTGGTAACTGCTGATGGTTTCACCGAATCAAAGGCTTTTTCATAATCGATAAAAGCCATGCACAATGGAAGTTCATATTCCCTCGCTCTTTCAATTAGTTCTCTCAGTACATGGATATGATCTATTGTGCTGTAGCCACTCCTGAATCCAGCTTGTTCTCTCGGTTGAGCCATGTCCAGTGTTACCTTCAAGCGGTGTGAAAGAACTTTAGTGAAGATTTTATAAACCACTGATAGGAGGCTGATAGGTCTGTAGTTCCTGAGATCCTCAATGTCACCTTTTTTATGTAGCAGATCATTGTAGCATTGTTCCAATCCTCAGGAATCTTCCCTTCATTAAGGCATCGAGTGAAAATTTGGGCGAGTACTGTTTCGATTTCTCCACTTGCTTCTTGTATGATGTCTATAGTAATTCCATCTTCTCCTGGAGCTTTCCCCCGCTTCATGTTCTTGATTGCATGAGCAACTTCTGCTGGGAGGACTGGAAGAACTCTGGTACCTTTCATGATGTCTGGAGTACATGTATCATCCCTTTCATATAATTTGGAGTAGAAATCTTTCACTCTTGTCAAAATTTCTGCCTCTATTTCTTGTTATAGAACCATCTTCTTTTCTCAGAGCCATAATCTGTTTTCTTCCCTTACTGAGATGTCCCTTTGCTATCTTTAGGCTTTAGTTGTTTTCAATTGCTTTCCTCACTAGCTCACAGTTGAATTTCCTTACGTCTTCAGTGATACTTTTTCGTGCTGTCTTGCATAGCTCTATATATTCCACTTTGGAAGTCACATCTTCTTTAGTTGTCCTCATCTGTCTTCTTTTTTGCATCAACATTTTGGTTTTTCCTGATAATTTGTTTACATGCAACTTGTTCTTAGACCCAGCTAATTTTGTTGCTGTTTCCATAAGAGCTTTGGTTACTTTTTTGTTAACTTCCGAAATATCCACTTCTTCCGATGTTAGGCCTTCTAAAGCAGAGAATGTGTTCTTCAGTTCCAACTTGAAAGTATTATGGTGTTTTTAAGGTTGGTTATGTCAATACATTTTGTTTGTCTTATGAGCTTGCCACGTTCCAGTTTAGTGTTGAGGTGCATCTTACATCTCACCAATCTATGGTCACTACCTGTGTTGAACTTGTTTAGCACACTGCAGTCTTCGATGACGAATTTTTTGTTACACATAATAAAATCAATTTCACTTGTCGTCCCAATTGGATGTCTCCATGTCCATTTCCTGTGTGGCTTTTTCTTGAAAAAGGAATTCAAGATGAAAAATCCTTCTGCCTCTGCAAACTCAACGAGAGTATTTCCACGCTGGTTTCTGTTGCCGTGACCGAATTTACCTACTGAAGTTTCATTCTGTTGCCGGTGCCCTATTTTTGCATTGAAATCTCCCATAATTATCTTCAAGTGCTGCTTACCTTTATTATTTAGATGACGAATTTCCTCATAAAATTCTTCAATTTCTTCTTCAGGATGACTTGTGGTGGGTGCATAAGTTTGAATAATCTGAGCCTGGTATCTTCTCGATAGTTGGATAACGCAGTCGTGCAGCTCTGTCAGAGGAACTTTCAACTTCTACCACTTTATCCTTCAGTTTCTTGTTTATTATAAATCCGACACCACTAGTTCTGCCAGTATCTGTCCCACGATAATAGAAGAGATGTCCACTTTTCAGTTCAATGAGATCTTCTCCTTTTCTCCTTACCTCACTCAGCCCGACGATGTCCCACTTGATCCTTTGTAGTTCCTCTTCCAATTCAAGAAGCCTTGAATCAGAAGATAGGGAGCGTCCGTTGTAGGTAGCCAAGGTCAGCATCAAATGGCAGCCTAGTCCGGTCCTCCGGGGATTCTTAGCACCCTCTGCCTTCATGTCGCACTGGCCGCTGCCTTGGCCAGGTACATTCCAGCTGCCGGAGACTGAGGGCCAAGATTTAAGTTGTAGAGTCATTTTGGAGGTGTTTGGCCATAACTCACCACGCTGGCCAAGCGGGTTGGTGAGTGTGGGATAGCATTTCCTCTGATCCCGATGGTATAGTTATACCGCTATTTGCGGTCGTCAGAGCCCCTTTAGTGGGAACAGGATGCACCACGAGAAGGCGGGGTTGACATTTGTCAAGGAGAGGCTGTGATGTTACGCATCACCTGACCTTACATCCCTACATATACATACCAGTTAAAAGTAGTTACCGTAGGCTTGTAGGCAGTGGTTCCACTGTTGCGGTAGCTGGTGAATACCCTTCTTGAAGAAGTATCTGGGCTTGGAAAGGACCCAAACCGTCACACAGGCATGCAGTTCAGCCTCCGATAGGAAACGTCGACCCTTGCGATGTTTCTTCAGGGGTTCAAACAAATGGTAATCACAGGGGGATATGTCTGGACTATAGGGTGGATGCTGTAGTACCTCCCATCGAAATTTCTTCTTCAGAAGAGTGGTGGTTTCACAGTAGACATGTGGCCGAAAGATATCGTGTAACAACACAATACAGCTCAACATCCAGCGCCTTTTGTTTTTGATGGTGGTACGCAGTTTTTGCAATGTCTGACAGTATCCTGTGCTGTTGATGGAGGAAGTGGATGCGTAGCACACCCCTTTCATCGAAGAACACCGTTTACAAAACCTTTTCAGTCTGTGGCGCAGCTTTGAACTTTTTGCGTGGTTGCGATGCGGGATACTTCCACTGCATACTGCTGTGTTTTGTTTCCAGTTTGAAGAGACAGTATAAAGTTTCATCACCTGTCACTAATCTGAAAAGGACTGCAGGATCACTCTGATAGTGCACCAAATGCTCCAGTGAAGGACCCACTAAAAGACTTTTTTGTGCATCGGACAACAACTTTGGCACCCATTGTGCACACACTTTCCTGTATCCCAACTTCTCGTTCACACTGAATGTATGTTCCAGAGAATGTATGATCACCCTATGATTGGCCTTCACGCATTTATCCACTTGTTTCACAAGTTCGGGGTGTGACGACAACGTTGGTGTGGCCGGGTCGCTCATCATCCAACAGGCTATCACGACCTTGTTGGAAACGTGCGTTCCACTTATGGACAGTTTTTGTGACACACAATTTTCCCCACACATGGCGAACATCCTCCTATAAATGCTGATCGCCTTGTTGCCCTTGGCCGATAAAAAGTGTATGACCGCACAATGTTCATTTGACGCTGCAGTTAGCAGTTGAAACGGCGTTTTCACGTAACCCATGCTTCAAACACACCTGCTGATCCCACTGGAGGCAACGAATGCTTCACACCACACAATTGAACGGTTTACGGAAACAAATAAAGGGAACTTGATCACACTAGTTATGTTACAAGGAAATAACTTTTACAAGAAAGTTTGTAAGTTGGGATCTTTCGACCTTATCTTGGGTCTTCATCACGCCAATGGAGGACTAAGATTGTTTCCAGATTCTACATTTGAATTTATTCTATTTTTGTTGCTAGATCTTAGAATTGATCTCCAGATCATCGGGATGTAGAGAGGAGATTCGGAATTGCAAGTCATTGGGTTGAAAATAATTTCCAGGCTTTCACAGTAGCGGAGGGCAAAACAATTTTCAAAAGAAGCAATATGTTTCTCTTCGTTCCAGCGGGGAACTGCAGAAGTGTTTTCCATTGTCAAAATAGACAAGGCTGTATTAGGATTGGCTTTCAAAACATCTTTCTTATGTTCTAAAATTCCGTGGTTAATGCTCCTGTATGTGCTTCCAATGTATAAGTTATCACCTGTTGAAGAAGAGATAGAAATGCAGTAAATTCCTGGGAGGTCCAGATTTTCAACTTTGTCCCTATCACTTTGTAGAAGTTTCAAGATGTTTGGTTAGATTTACACTAGGAGAAAAGGAATTAAGAAGTTTGTGGATGAAGTTTGAAGTAGAGACAACTGTATGAGGGTGGTTGGCAGCCAGAGATTTGCATTTGAGGACCAATTTCTTTTCAAGGTTTACTGCTGGAGAAAAAGAATATTCAACTAAAGGTCTGATGGGGTTACCAGCTTTATGCAGTTTAACTTGCAGGAAAAGCCTGAGAGTCCTAAAGTAGGGAGGGGGTGAAATATCTCCAAGGAAGGATTGAAGAGTTTCTTTCTTTGATACTCTGTCAACTGAGTTTTTGAGTGAGTTGGTGGTGTCTGACTGCAGAGGGATGCAGTTAGCAGAAGTAAGAAATGAATGAACTTTTTGGTTTAGTATTTCTTTACCAATGATGACTGGGCAACCAACTTTATCTGCTTTGCATACGGCAAGGTCATTTTCTTGAATAAAGGACCTGAATTCTTTCAGACAAGAAGAAGAGTACTTGATTGGCACAGAATTTTGCTTGTATAGGATAACAGCAGCATTGACATGGAGGATAGGTTGGTGAACAGTCTCAGTTCTATGGATGGCTGATTCTATAAGAGAAACAGTTTGTGGAAGATTGATAGGAAGAGCTGGTGAAAATTTTGGGCCCAATGATAAAAATTTATCCAAATTAGGAGGAATAGTAACAGAAGAAAGATTTACGTACTTTGGCTTGGCAGTACAGTCTGAAGACAGAGTAGATGTAGCTTGACTTTTGTGCTTGGAAAGAAGAAAATTAAATTTCTTTGAGAGGCAAGCAGATTCATTGACTTCTATTGTTGAAAGGGTTTGGCTGATATGAATCATAAAAATATCAAGCAAAGCAGGATGAGTGGTAGCAGCAAGTGATTGGTAGCGCTTATGTAGCAAGAAAGTTCAGTTTTAGCAATGGAGGAATGGAGGTCATGGATAGCAGCAGATAGGAGGTTATGGCTGGTCTGCTGTAGTAAAGCACGGCAATGTCCTTTGAAAATGGGTTTGCAGATCTGAAAAGCTTGAGCGAGAATGCCTGAAGACTTGCAGGAAACAAGAAAACGTAGACAACAAAGAGAATTGGTAACTTTGGTCCGAAGTTTTCGGAAAGAAATCCAATCTTTCGTCCAGTCCAAAATAAGATGCCCGGAAGTTGCGTAGCTTTGAAACATGACAATGATGGGCAAAACACGTAACAATAATAACAAATAAAGAGAACTTGATCACGCTAGTTACGTTAGAAGGAAATAACTTTTACAAGAAAGTTTGTAAGTTGGGAGCTTTCGACCTTATCTTAGGTCTTCATCACGCCAATGAAAGACTAAGATTGTTTCCAGATTCTACATTTGAATTTATTCTATTTTTGTTGCCAGATTTTTAGTTGAATACTCTTTTTCTTCAGCAGTAAACCTTGAAAAGAAATTGGTCCTGAAATGCAAAACTCTGGCTACCAACCATCCTCATACAGTTGTCTCTACTTCAGACTTCATCCACAAACTTCAATTCCTTTTCTCCTAGTGTAAATCTTTATACTCTTGATGTGGAATCTGTTCCCTTCTGTACCATATTTTGAGTCCTACATGCTCCTCATGAAGAAATTGATTCTTCATTTTGAACCACCCAATACTCTTATCAAAGATCTTTATGATTGTTTCCGCACCATTCATCAACACAGTTGTTTTGCTTTCAACAAAATTGTGTACAAACAACAATCTGGTCTCCCCATGGGCTCACCTCTTTCCCCTCTTCTTGCAGAGATCTACATGCAACAAATTGTAGTTCCCATCATTCCTCACCACCCTTTTCAACCTTCCCTGTAATTAAGATATGTAGATGACATTTTCATTAGCTGGCCACATACCGAGTCTGAATTAGAGACCCTAATCAACTCCATTACAGAAAAATATTCTTCCATTAAGCTCACTAAATCTGAGGAAGTAAACAACAAAATTGATTTCCTGGATGTCTCCATCTGATCTGCAGAAACTCTGATCTCTCCATCACTCGTTCCGTCTATCGTAAACCTTCGGCTGCCACTAACATCATTCCCTTCGAATCATTCACTCTGCATCTCTACAAGCTCGCAGCATTGAAGTCTTACATCCACAGGGTTCATATCATTTGCAACAACCAACTTTCTCTTCAAGAAAAATACTCCAAAATTTCTACAATTGCCCTCTCTCTCTCAAGGTCTCCCTGCTCTTACAGTCAACTCCCACTTTAAAAAAAATATGAAAACAAATTGAAAATTGAATGCCTCCATCCTCAAAAGAAAGAAAACCTGAAATTCTCTGGTTCTGTTCCTTACCATCCTTCCTATGCTTATAAGTTAGATTCTTTTTAGAAATTTTGGTTACCATCTTGCCATTAAATCCCCCCAAAACATCTTGAAACGTCTACAAAGTGATAGGCACAAAGTTGAAAATCTGGACCTCCCAGGAGTTTACTGCATTCCTATCTCTTCTTCAACAGGTGATAACTTATGCATTGGAAGCACATACAGGAGCATTAACCACAGAATTTTAGAACATAAAAAAGATGTTTTGAAAGCCAATCCTAATACAGCCTTGTCCATTTTGACAATGGAAGACACATCTGCAATTCCCCGCTGGAACTAAGCAAAACGAATTGCTTCTTTTGACAATCGTTTTGCCCTCTGTTACCGTGAAAGCCTGGAAATTATTTTCAACCCAACGACTTGCAATTCCGAATCTCCTCTCTACATTTTGATGAACTGGAGATCAATTCTAAGTTTTGGCAACAAAAATAGAATAAATTCAAATGTAGAATCTGGAAACAACCTTAGCCTTCCATTGGCGTGATGAAGACCTAAGATAAGGTCGAAAGCTCCCAACTTACAAACTTTCTTGTGAAGGTTTTTTCCTTGTAACATAACTAGCGTGATCAAGTTCCCTTTATTTGTTATTATTGTTTCGTGTTTTGCCAACATCATTGTCAGGTTTACGGAAAAGTGGCCCCTCGCATTTCGCCTCCCACATTTTGCCCTCTGTAGATTATCGGGGAGCTATGATTGTTCCTCACATTTTCTGGCACAGTGGACAGCTTTCGCTCCCCCTTTATTAACTAAAAGCATGTTTTCCCCGCGTCCTTATCGGCGGTGCATCGCGTGAACAAGCTGACCATCGCAGGTAGTGGAATGTCTGCATATTATATTTGCATTTTGATTGATTAATCCCTGTGTGCACAATGGCAAAAAGTGTTCCATCAATAAGAGGCAAAAGAAAATGGGTAGATGATGACAACCACATTTACGTGTTTTCATAACATGGAATCTGGGTTTGTGAAAAACGTTCCACCTGCAAAAGGGCCTGTTTGGACAGAGGGTTTGGAAGTCCCAGTTGTGAAAGTCGTAACTAAACATAGCCATGCAGCTCAAGCTGCAAACATTGCAATTGATTGATCACATACGGCAACATGCAACAACCACGAATGAACGGCTACAGCAAATTGTTGCATCAGTTATTGCAGAGGTTCATGCCAATGTCACTGCATTACTTCCTAAAACGGATTCACTTAAACGAACCATTCGCCATGATCGATGCAACAAAGGTACTCCTGCTTTACTGAGCAATCACCAGGACCTAGTAATTCCACAAAATTATCTAGAAATTATTATCAATGGCAATGTGCAACAGTTTTTGATGTATAATTCTCAAGACGACCTGCTCCCGTGTCGCATGCTTATTTTTTCCACTCGTAACAATCTTCATTTATTGGAGTGTAGCCAGGAGTGGTTTTCTGATGGAACTTTTGGCACAGTACCCACGCATTTCCAGCAGCTCTATACAATTCATGTGGTTCAACTCAATGCAGTTATTCCAGTGGTCTATGCGCTTCTGCCAAACAAAACTTGTGCCATATCCGTCAAGTTGCTTCAAGAAGTTAAAAATCTACAACCGAGTCACCAACCGCAGCGACTTATGACAGATTTCGAACAAAGTGCCATGCAAGCCTTCCAACAAGAATTTCCTGGTATTGTAAATACCATTTTGTTTGTTTGTTTGATCTTTCCCAAAGCGTTTGGCGAAAGGTACAGAATGAAGGTTTAAAAGCCTGATACGAACAAGACCATGAATTTGCTCATTGGATCCGAATGATTCCGGCATTGGCATTTATTCCTCCTGCTAACGTTATTCAAGAATTTGAAAATTTAGTTGAAGCTGATGACTTCCCCATTGAAGCTATGGGGATTGCAAACTACTTTGAAGATACATATATTGGAAGAAGACAATGGAGAGGCCAGCAATTACCCATTTTTGCCATCGAATTGTGGAATGTTTACACACTAGTGTTCTCCCTAGAGCCTTTTTACTGGGCAGCCAACCCAGCTAATTTTCTCTGCCGCCCAGCTAAATTTCCTTTAATGAATGTTTTCACCACACGCATAATAGTAAGATTGAAAAACTTACTTCCACATACACCATAAATATTGGTGAAAACAACTGAAATCTGCGTTGAATATGATTTGTCAGTAAGTATTTAATAAGTACAATCATGTTAAGCAAAACAAGATCGTTCTTCTTTTTCGATTGAGGAAGGGGTCGTTTAAAGTACCACCCAGCTAAAATTTCTTGCCACCCAGCTGTAAAAATACTCTAGGGAGAACACTACACACAAACACTGAATGATCAGCAACATACCAACAACGGCGTGGAGGGGTGGCACAGGGGATTTCAGGAAACTTGTGCTACTTTATTCCCAAATATTTACTGATTCATTGATTCTTTAAAGAAACAACAAGAGCTGTACTATTTTGAAATTACACAACTAACTGCCGGTAATTCAGGCAATCAAAGAAACAAGAAGTATGCTGCAATTTCTGCTAGAATCAAAAGAATAGTCCAAAATTTTCAAAATCGTATTGTGATTGATTACCTTAGAGGCATTGCATACAACTTCGAGTTTTAAACAATAATAATTTGCATTTATTCTATTAAAACAAAAGAAATTAGAATTATTAAAAAATTAAGTGTATTATTTACATTTTTGTAGCCTACTCATTATCTACTGGGGGCGAATTGTGGGAGGCGAAATGTGAGGGGGCCACTTTTCCGTATCCCCTATTGCACACTGTCATTCCTCATTGCGCGGCCTCATGAACCTGTTTCTCTCCCATCACGTCCACTACAGTCGTGGCTGCATTTGTCAGTGGTTGGCTGTTCCATATCCTTGTCGGGGAACTTTTGCGTGTCTTCACCTTTTTGTTTGACCATACCTTATAATTTTACCTAGGTAATCCACATGTATTTGCTCACAGCACTAAAACACTATCTTTTTTTTTTTACTCCTCTTATTGCCTACATCAGTTTTGATTGTGAGAAGACTGATACTTTTCTCCAGTGGTTTTGTAGGTGAGGCTGTAGAATGGTTCTTTTGGGCTGTCACAAATGGAACGTCGGATTTTGCAGACTCGGGCAGTTGGCGGGTAATTTAGGAATTAACAGATCACACGATGTGACTTGCGTTATGTAAATATAAAGCTGCAAGCCTTCTTCTTATAAAGCACTGGGCATTTCATCAGTGGCATCAGTTCTGAGGGGATTAGGCTACAGTGAAGAGGACAACGGATCAGAGCCATTTTCATGTCATTTACTTATATGAGTTTAAACTTTGTCTCCATGTGTCAGAGGTAGCGTGCAGCATCAATACAGCATTTGAGGAAGTGAACAATGTTTGTTCACAATTAAATTGGTGCATATCTGGCCATATAAACTTTTATGATAAGCTATTAGTATGGCAGCCAACTGGAGTATAAGCTATTAGTATGACAGCAAACTGGAGCACTTGTGCAAATTCCATCAGCTTGGCTCTATTCACTACTCTGTGTACAATGACTTTTTGTGGATCATCATTATACACTTGTATGTCTTTGTTATACACCAGTGTGATCATGTTTAGATGGGATTATCCATTAGACTGGAAATAAGGATTCTATTAAATATATACAACAAGATTGTTGTTCTATAAGTTACTGTTTCACATGTTACAAAGTTGTTTTAGCCACACAGGAGTATTAAATCATGTATATTAAAACGATATATATTATTAGCATATTCATATAAATTCGGCATGGGATATTGCAATTCTTACCTTTTTTTAACGTACAGGTCCCAGTCTTATGAACAGCTCATCATGTTGTGCCTGAAATAACCATTATTCTCAAAGAAATGTTCACCTCTGTCAAACCACTTTGAAGATCAAAATAGGGTTGCTTCTTATGTTTTATATATTTAAGTTTATGTTTGAATTACTCAGAATTTCTGTACTTTCTGTTTGTTGTTTACGGTGTTTATCTGGGAGCAGGCGAATTCATCGAAGACTAATTTATCAAATGAACAATTCACCGAAAGACGACTTGATCGAAAAAAGTGAAACGAATTCATCGAAAACGAATTCGTCGAATGCGAATTCATCGAAAACAAATTTATCGAACGAGCAATTTACCGAAAGGCGACGTTTTCGAAAAAATGAAACAAATTCATTGAAATAGAATTTAAGACAATTGGCCACTAAACAGTTGGCCAAACGGACAAGTGCAGACACCCACTTTAGGGGCCGTATAAAAATTGCATTTTCTTGGTTTCAGACGTGCGCAAAGGCCTAGGGATTAATATTTAATGCCTTAGTTAAAAAGGCGTAGGCCTTTTTAACAGTTTTTCTTCCATCATGTTCATACTCACAAGGTTTAGACACAAGGTCAAGTTAGTAATTTTGAGCTTTTATTTAGGCATTAGATTTTAATGCCTAGGCCTTTTTAACATTTTTTATTCTACTAGTGTCATATTCACAACGTTTACACATCAGATCAAGTTAATAATATTGCGCTTTTATTTAGGCACGAAATATTAATTTATAGGACCTAGGCCTATAAATTAATATTTTGTGCCTAAATAAATTTTTAATAGTTTTTATTCTACCTATGTCACATTTACAACGTTTGCATATCAAGTCAAGTCAATAGCATTGCGCTTTTACTTAGGCACTAAATATTAATTCATAGGCACTAGGCCTTTTTAACAGTTTTGTTATACCGATGTCATGTTCATACCGTTTATATACCAAGTCAGGTTAATAGTATTGCTCTTTTACTTAGGCACTAAATATTAATTCTTAGGGCCTAATTTTTTTTTTCTACTGATGCCACATTCACAACGTTTACGTATCAACTCATGTTAATAATTTGCAGTTTTACTTGGGGACCAAATATTAATTCATATGTCCTAGGCCTAGGCCTTTTAAACAATTTTTGTTCTACCGATGTCATATTCGCAATGTTTTCATATCAAGTCCAGTTAAAAATACTAGCATAACTAGGAAGAATAAGAACAGGAACTCTTGGATCAGGAAGATAACCAAAGTAGAAGACATCATGATGAATGTAAAATCCCTGAAATGGCTTAGGCTAGACATGCTGCTAGAAGAATGTACCACAGATGGATATTGAAGTATTAGACAGGGTACAAAACACATGAAAAGACCCGAAAGAAGATTACGTGGGAGATGGGTGGATGAAATTCGAAAACATGCCGGCGGAATGACGTGGAAGAAAATGGATCAGACAGACACTTGTGGCAGAAACTTGGGGAGACCTTCATCCAACAGTGGATTGATAGATTTAAAATTCATGTTAATTTAGATTTTAATAGGTTTATCTGTAGCACGAACTCATGCTGTTTTACAAAACTCGTTGGGGGGGGTGCTTAAAACCTAAAATATGAAATATAAAGAATTACCGACGTCCGATGGGAAGATTTTCAGCATTTAAGAGTTACAATATCTGCTTACATATGCTAACGCAAAAAAAATGGCTCGGGTGGGAGGGGGTGATTCCACAAGTGTAAAATATAAAGAATTTCTCGTCCGATCGGAAGATTTTCAGCATTTACAACCAGAAATACTTTATATTTTAGGTATTACCCTCCCACCCGATAGGTTTCCTGAGTCAGCACATGCCCTCAGAGAGTTTGTTGAGAAGTAGGTTGTGAATGCTGAAATTCTTCCGATCGGACCAAAAATTCTTAATATTTCATACTTCTGGTGTTGCTCCCCCCAAGGTTTCCTGAGGCAGCATATGCCCTCAGATAATTTGTTGACTTGTAGGTCCTAAATACTTAAAACCTCCCGATCGGACTGGAAATTCTTTATATTTTACACTTTTGGTATTGACCCCCCCTCCTCCCCGATCCTGAGTCAGCACATGCCTTCTGATAATTTGCAGACTTGTACGCAATTTGTAAACTCTGAAATCTTTTGTTGAGTTGGAGATCATAAACATTTTTTATAAAGAATTGCATTAATTATCACAATTAAAAAAGACGAAATTACAGAAACTTTATATGACTCAGATAACCAACCTCTGGGGGTTGTGGCCACAAAGCGGTCAAAAACGCAATTTTTATACGGCCCCTTGGAATTTTTGTGGCATAAGAAAAACTGCAATAATACCAATTTGATCTTGTGAGTATGAACACGATTGAAGAAAAACTGTTAAAAAGGCCTAGGCATTAATAATTGATACCTAAGTAAAAATGCAATACTATCTTGATCTGCTGTCTAAACCTTGTGAGTATGAACACGATGGAAGAAAAACTGTTAAAAAGGCCTATGCCTAGGCCAAGGTATTAATATTTAATGCCTAAGTAAAAGCGCAAAAATATTAACTTGACCTTGTGAGTATGAACACGATGGAAGAAAAACTGTTAAACAGGTAAATATTTAATGTCTAAGTGCAATAAAACTGTCCGGGAACGGTAGACACAATGAAATCAAAAGTCTGATACTTGTTAGATTGCCTAATGGTTTTGTGGTCATCCTACAGGAAAGTGTAATCTAAGAAAAAAAATGCAATTTTTATTTCCCCAAACGCTTTTGTGGCCACTTAGCCATATTCCAATTATAGTCAAAGTTTGCGGCAAAAGCTTACCCTACAATACTGTATCTTTCGGTGATTTCGCTTTCGATGAATTCACCTGACGCCCTGATTTTCGAAGAATTTGCTTTTCGGTGAATTCTCCGTTCGATGAATCCGTTTTCAATTAATCCGTTTTCGAGGAATTCACCTAGAACCGTTTATCTCAGTTATGCCTTATGAAGCCACCCGTGAGTAGTGAAAGCTTGCTGTCTGCTTACTTATTATTTTACACCATTAAAACAGATTTAGAATTCATTTTTGTGATTATTTTGGTGTAATTTACCCGATTCTTATTATTTTGGATATTTTAACCTTGGAATTCTGTGACTGACAAGTACTTCAGTCATTTAAGATTTGACTTAAAATCACATTGATGAGATTGCCATACAGTATTTGCACTAAGTTTGTTTGTTAACAAACTGAAAGAAAGCAAAATGAAAATTCACTGATCTTAATGTCTGCATTACATTATTTATTGCTTGTAGTTGCTTCAACTGCTGTAAACAACATAGCTGTGGAAATTTCAGTTATCATTTTCTGCTATTACTTTATTGTGTTCTGAAATCACTTGTCATTTTTGAATTTTTCTTTGTTAGATTTCTGCTGCTGATCTCCCAGGATTAATTGAAGGAGCTCATTATAATTATGGAATGGGCCATAAATTTCTCAAGCATTGCCTAAGGACAAAACTTTTGCTCTTTGTAGTGGACATTGATGGATTCCAGCTGAGTCCACGAAATATTGCAAGATCTGCATTTGAAACAATCATGCTACTGAACAGAGTGAGTTGTGTGCAACTTTCAGTTTTCTCTCAAAAATGAAACTTTTGCTTTGCTGTAAAAATTTTTATTGTTGTAAATGCATTTATGGCACCTCTATTCATAGTGATTGTGGAATAACTTTTTTACGGGTCTTTTAGAGGTTATTTTTAATGAAAGTTGGTTGTCAAATTTTCGAACTAAAGCCTAGTTCGTCATCAGGACTATGTCACTGGAGTAGTTGCTGCCACTCAATTGGAAGAGACCATCCGCAATTATCGTTAATTGTGGTACTTCTTCTTCTTGCTATTTCGATCCCTTCTTCTAGTTTTCTCTTTACTAAGTTTGACTGGTGGGCGATTATTTTCACTGAGTCCCAATTTATGGAGTGTCCACTTGCTTGTACATGTCTGTCTAGCCCTGTTTTGTTCCCAATGTTCCTAATAGCTGCTTGGTGTTCTTTCATTCGGACCTTAATACTTCTCCCTGTTTCTCCTATATAGCTGAGTCCGCAGTTACAGTCGATGCAGTAAATTACTCCTTCCTGCAATTGGATGTCCAATTCTTTCTGCTTTAAAGCTGGCAGGAATTTCTTTATTTTGTTATTAAGATCTGGAGCTAGCCTGATATTATATTTTGCTCAGATCCTTTTCAGTTTCTCGAAAAGTCCCTTGTGGTACGTAATTTTGCTGGTGAATTTGAAGTTGGTTTTTTCCTGCTTCTTTTTTGGCACTTGTTTAAATATTTTCTCAACATATGGGGAGGGGTAATTGTTTTCTGCCAACATTTCCTTTAATTCTTCTTTGTGAAGATCTTTTGAGAAGCTGAAGAGACCAGGATTTCAATTTTTTCCAAAAATTGTCTCGCTGTATTCGATTTAATATAATCAGGGTGGAATGAGCAGAAGTCTAACATCTTCCCTGTGTTGGTGGGTTTTCTAAAAAGCTGAGTGAATATTTTCCCTTCTCTTGAGGTCAAGGTTAAAAACTAGAAGAAGGGATCGAAATAGCAAGAAGAAGAAGTACCACAATTAACGATAATTGCGGATGGTCTCTTCCAATTGAGTGGCAGCAACTACTCCAGTGACATAGTCCTGATGACGAACTAGGCTTTAGTTCGAAAATTTGACAACCAACTTTCATTAAAAATAACCTCTAAAAGACCCGTAAAAAAAGTTATTCCACAATTTTTATTGTGAAAATCAGTTTTCTATGTTTTATTGTGTTAAAGTTGTTACTAGATGTTAATGGTTTTGCTTGAATGATTTTCTTTTAATGCATTTTGCTATTACTAGATTTTAATCTTTCTAGTATATTGCAAGGGTGACAGGAAGATTTTTTTATTAAATTAAAAAAAAAGGGGTCACAGTGCATTTAAGCTGCTATGAAAAATTTGGAGCCGCCCCGGTGGCGCAGTGGTCTAAGCGATGGCCTCTGATCATTCGTCCGAACGGGGTCCGGGTTCGAATCCCGGTGAGGCATGGATGTTGTGTTCGTCTTACGGCACTGGCTCTCTCCCTTCCCTGGAACCAGTGACCCTAAATTAGGGACGGGCGACTGCTTATAGCCCATTGAGTTGCTCACGGTGGTCGTTAAACCTCCAATCAAAAAAAAAAAAAAAATTTGGATGCATGGTGGATTTATTTTTAAAGCTATTTGAATACAGGTTTAGTTGTGGGGGATTGCCTTGCTTAAACCTTCATTGGCTGTGAGGATTTCTTTAAATATACTGTGTACCATCTGCAC
Organism: Macrothele yani; assembly: GCA_039090855.1. Lineage (NCBI taxonomy): Eukaryota > Metazoa > Arthropoda > Arachnida > Araneae > Macrothelidae > Macrothele > Macrothele yani. Next base: position 69,535,214 of record CM076995.1, read on the forward strand.
TATTTGCTTGCTACCTGATGGTGAACTGCCATCTCTTTCCTTTCTTCCTGGGGATGTTTACATGTGCAGTCCATTTTAGGATAATGAAAGTAGAACTTCCACATGATACAGGCCCTGCTCTCCAAGGACTTCTTTTATCTTTATAACACTGAAAGGGGCACTTACTTTCATCAGCCTTGTTGCTTGTATTTTGTCATTGATTTTTCAATGAAATCACCATACCTCTATTTCCTGACTGGTGCTGGACTATGTTGGGAGATTCCACAGAAAAGTAAACTTTTGGTCAAACTAAAAATTTCCAAATTAAATAAACTTAATTTTAAATTGATTGTTAAATGTTAAAATAACATAATGTTTACAGAAACATAAGGTTTGTCATTTTTGTGAGTTGCAACAGGTGCAATAAAAAAAAAAAAAAATGACTGCCCATTTTTTATCACATCTAACCTCATTCAGTTGCTCAATTTTTATTAGTAGCTGTTAGCAATTGAAAAACACCAGAGCCAGTGTTTATTTAAAATAAAATGGTCAACTCCTAATCTTTTGATACTGTATGGTTTTAGTTTGCTAATATTGTTTTTCACTGTTCAGGATGCCAATTTATTTAAACCACAAATGCTTGTGTCCTGCACATGACACTTAGAGTTAATATCTTTAAATATCTAGTGAACTGTGTTTACTAAAATCTTAAAACTATTGCACTAAATCAGGGTGAGTGGCAATAACATATGACTACAGTTTAGGCTCCCAACAGTTTAACACCCTATTTCTATTAATGATTTAGTACTGTCCCATACGAGACAGGTGCCATACAGGACTTTTTATAAATTTGACCAAAAGTTGTTAATCTCATCAGATTATCTTTTTTTTTTTTTTTTCAAATCAAAAAGAAAAATAATTATTTTTCAGTGGTTTTATACATACATACATCTATATATATATACACATGTCACTAAGCTGTTCTCTGAGATTCAGAGGTTAGCTCCAAAAAGAAATACAAACTACCAGATATTTTTACTTACTGTTGTCGTATCAAACTTCCCCATTTACAGCGATCTTGACATACAACTTGGTTCACTGATATCCATTACACGCTGTACACAAGATCTTTTATACTTCATACTCATAATCTTTTTCTCATGCAGACACTCCTGAATCTGATCCACCCATGTCTTCCTTGGCCTTCCTCTGCCTTTCCTTCCTGCCACTTGGGCTGAAAAGATTTTCTTAGTAAGCATTTCATCACTCATTCTTTCAACATGGCCAAACCACCGAAGCATATTGGTCTCCACCTTGCTAACAACATTTTGCTTCTCATCACACAACTGCAACACATCTTCATTCCTCACACAATCAGACCGTGTCTTGCCACCCCCCCTGTAAATAACGCATTTCTCCAGCACACAAGCGACTCCTATGTTTCTTCTGTAGTACCCAGGTTTCACTGCCATACATCAGAGTAGGAACAATTACACTTTCATACACAGCCATGCAGGGACTCTCTAGAGAACCCATCATTCCTGTGAAAACCTCCCAGAGCAGCTATGACTTTCAAAGAAGAATTCACTCGCCTACTAATTTCACCATCCAATTTGTTCTCTCTGTCAAACATGCTTCCTAAATACACAAACTCACTCACCTGGTCAATCACAGTGGCGTTTATACTTACATTACATTCAGTTCTACCAGTTCCTCTCTCAAACACCATAACTTTGGTTTTTCTCTTATTTATACTCAGTTTGAATTTCATGCAAACTTCGTACATCTGAGACAACATACTCTGCAAATCACTTTTGCTCTCTGCCAACATGACAGTGTCATCAGCATACAGCAATCTGCACACACGGATATCACCAAGACATAAACCGCTATCATCTATTTTGGCATCACGCATGCATGCGTCCGTAAATATATTAAACAACCATAGTGACATTACACAACCTTGTCTAACTCCTGCACCAATAGAAAACCATTTTGATAAAACACCATTCACTCATACACAAGCTCTACTACCAGCATACATGGCTTTTACACTACTAAGTAGATTCCCAGTAACACCATATTCATTCAATACCTTCCACAAAAGTGTCCTATTCACTCAGTCGTAAGCTTTCTCTAAATCTATGAAGGCAGCAAAAACTTTCTTCCCAACAGCCAGATACTTTTCAATCATCGTGCGTAATGCAAAAATCTGGTTTGTGCAGCCTTTAGCAGGCATAAAACCACTCTGAACATCCCACACTTTCTCTGATGTAAGACCCCGTACTTTTTCAATAACAACCTTACCAAACACTTTCCCTGGCACACTTAGTAAGCTAATACTACGATAGTTCTTGCATTCAGTCTGATCACCTTTTCCCTTATACAAGCGAACAATAGTAGCATCCTTCCAATCCCGAGGGACCATTCCTAACTCCCAGCACAACTTGCAAATTTCAGTTAACTAGTCAATTACAGAGTCACCACCATATTTCAACATCTCGGCAGTTATGCCATCAACTCCTGGAGCCTTACCATTCTGAAGAGATTTTAGAGCTTTACACACTTCTTCTCTTGAGATCCCTCCTGTGCTTTCATCCCTCACTGTGACATCAGCTGCATCTGTCTCAGAATCATCTTTGCTTTCCTGATCTAATAACTCACAGAAATATTCACCCCATCTTTCACTTAACTCATTGTGCTCCCATATCATTTCCCCAATATCATTCTTCACACAACTTACTACTTTGTTTCCCCTATTTCTCCTGAGTCTTGTGTACTTCTAGAAAGACTTCCTATCTTTCCAAAAAGCAAGTTCATGCCTTTTCAGCTTCTCCTTCCTATTGTTTGCCTTACTCTGGCAAAGCAGCTTCATGCTTCTTTGAGCGATATTCATCCACAGAGAGACTACCTTGCAACATCCCCAAATAGGATTCCTTCTTTCTCTTTACTGCCTCTTCAATATCACTATTCTACCAAGTATCACCTCTATTGTTATCTACTATTGTGGTGCAACATACCTCTTTAGCAGCAGTGACAACACAGTTCTTAAAACATTCCCATTTCTTTTCTACAACCCTTCTCACCAGACTTCAGCTCCTTCAGTCGTTCTCTGAGTAAGTCAGAATAGTGCTGATGGTCTTCAATGAGCCTATCAACCTTTATTATTTCTATCCTGTGTCTCTTCCTATTCATTTTCCTCCAACCAACATTAAGTTTCACTCGTGACACTACCAAGTAAAGATCAGAACCAACATCCGCAACTCTCATCACACGGGTGTCAACAACTAAGTGTTTCAGATGCTGATCGTAGACAACAAAATCTATCACACTCTTTTGACCAAGAGTATGATTTTCCCAAGTATATGTGTGGATATACTTGTGGTTGAAAAATGTATTAGATACACACAAATCATTCTCAATGCAGAGTTCAATTAATCTTTTACCATTAACACAAGGATCATTAAACTTACCCAGAACATTGTCAGAAATTGCATTCTGTACACCTGCTTTAGCATTGAAATCCCCTGCTATTATAACTTTTTTAGCACAAAACTGGCTCAAAAGAGCTTTTAGCTCATTCCAGAATTCTTCCTTCTTATCAGAAGGTTCAGTGTCACAAGGAGCATATTCTACAACAATTACGATTCTCTCAAGTTTCACTTTCAAACGAATCTAGAGAATTCTCTCCCTTGCGCAACTATAGTGAATCAAGTTGTTCTTCATCTTTTCACTGAAAATCACTCCTAAGTGCCTGTCCTCTCACATTATCCAATACTCCAGACCACACACTGACAGTGCCATTCACTTCTTCTACCCGAATTTCCTTCTTTTTGGTTTCACTTACACACAGCACATCCAGTCTATACTTATTCATCTCCTCAATCACCTCATTCATCTTGCCATTTGTACCTCTAGTATTCCATACACCAATCTTACATTCACTCAGCAGAGATCTCTTTCTCATACGCTCGTTTAGAAAGTCCAGGTCGAATCCTTGGTGAACTATCCTTCTCAAGTGTGGAAGGTCCACCATATTCCACAATTGAGTCCGTATATTGATTTCTTTTTGTCTTCTCTTTAATCAGGTAAGTACATCAGTGTGTTGGATTAGCCCACAGCTGAGGGTTCCAGTTGGTCATTCAACCTAAGGATTCTGGAACAAAACCCAGTGGTTTTATGAAAAAGATAATTATTTATCTTTTTTATTTTTTTTACTTTATTTACAGTTCCAGGCCCCAAAGATGCACAAAAGTGAATGTTTTCTATTTATTTAAATCAAAAAGAAAAAATAATTTTATCTTTCAGTGATTTGTATTGAAACATGCACAAAAGTGAATGTTTTCTGGTCAAAAATGCAGTTCTGCTGCCAAATTTAGAACTTCAAAAAAAATATTTCAGGAAAAACATTTCTGTTTCCTTATTTCTTGAGTGGGTTTCAATATTATTGCCTCTGCTTGGTTTGCTAACTCTATGTGCTCTTGAATTTTGTATTGGGATTAAGTGCCAGCTGTTCCAGGGGTTTCTCAGTGTCATGTGGTTGATTGTGATAAAGTTGGGAACACACATTTGAAATTACATGCTTTGGCTGACAAGGTGAATTATTATGTGGATTCTGCTGAACTGCAGACCTCTAAAGGGGAATGAGTGGTTGTTTGATATGACAGACTTATTTACCCAGTAAAAATTCACATGGCTACAGAAATTCAAGTTTCAGTTGTAATGGAAGTTCATAAAGGTTACTATATTGTAGGAGAAAGATTTTGGAGGAAATATATGCTGTCGATTTCGTTTTTGTTATTGCTGATGAGACCACTGATGTTTCCTCTAAGTTTCAATTAGTAGTTGTCCTAAGATATGTGCTACCCAATGGAAAACCGGTTGAAAGATTTTGGCTTTCTTAAATCCTCGCAATCATGATGCCTCCCCTGTGGCTACTTGCATTAAAAAAAATGTTCTACAGGAAGTTGTTGGAGAGCAAAGAGAAAAAGTAATTTCACACAGCTACGATGGAGCCAGAGTTATAAGTGGTCGACATTCGGGCATACAAAATATCCTAAAGGACGTTTATCCGCATGCATACTTTGTTTACTGTTATGCTCACCAACTTAACTTAATAATGGCTCAAGCGGTAAGTCATAATAAAGAAGTGTCTTCTTTGCTAACATTTCTGAGATCCCTAACTCTTTCACTATTCATCTCAGAGGACCCAAGTTCTTGTTCAAGTAGTTGGAAGACTGCCGTCAGGTTCTAATACAAGATGGAATTTCCGTTCAAGGACAATCGTAACAATTTACAAAAATAAAGACGCTTTAATTGAGTGTTTTCAGAAAATTCTAGAAATTAGTAAACAAACAACAACGATAAATCAGCTCAAGGACTCCAACTGAAAACTGCAATCTGCATTCAACTTCTGGATTCAGTTTTTCTACAGAATAATGCCTCACGTTGATATCTTGTACAATACTTTACAGAAACAAGCCGTTAGTAAGCCCCTTATCAGTGGAAACTGCAATATCAGCCTTTGTTAATGAAGTTGTTGAGATCAGAGATGACGTTGACAACATTACTGTGGAAGAAGTTAGTGTGAAGAGAAGATTTGAAGAAATGAAAATTTTACGAAATGCTGTTGCAAAAGAAGTCTGTGACTTAATTATAAATCAAGCGGAAGAAGGATTCGAGTTTTCTGGACATTTGTCAGCTTCAAGTTTATTTGATGCGGGTGGTCGTAGTGAGCGATGGGTTTGCCTCCTCGGGGTGCTCTGTGGTAACAATGGCACACACAACAGCAACTAGGCCTCTGTGATTCTTGGAGAGGTGCAAGCTAGTTCTGTGTGACATTGGCGAAAAGACCCCAACTCACTGGGTTTTGTTCCAGAATCCTTAGGTTGAATGACCAACTGGAACCCTCAGCTGTGGGCTAATCCCCCACACTGATGTACTTACCTGATTAAAAAGACAAAAAGAAATATTAAGAATGACTCAAGTGTGGGATATGGTGGACCTACCACACTTAAGAAGGACGGTCCACCACAGAATCGACCTGGACTTTCTAAACGGCATATGAGAAAGAGATCTCGGCTGAGTGAATGTAAGATTGGTGTATGGAATACTAGAGGTATAAATGGCAAGATGAGTGAGGTGATTGAGGAGATGAATAAGTATAGACTGGATGTGCTGTGTGTAAGTGAAACCAAAAAGAAGGAAATTGGGGTAGAAGAAGTGAATGGCACAGTGAGTGTGTGGTCTGGAGAATTGGATAATATGAGAGAACAGGCTGGTGTAGGTGTGATTTTAAGTGAAAAGATGAAGAACAACTTGATTCATTATAGTTGCATAAGTGAGAGAATTCTCTGGATTCGTTTGAAAGTGAAACTTCAGAGAATTGTAATTGTTGTAGTGTATGCTTCTTGTGACTCGGAACCTTCTGATAAGAAAGAAGATTTCTGGAATGAGCTAAAAGCTGTTTTGAGCCAGTTTGGTGCTAAAGAAAAAGTTATAATAGCAGGGGATTTCAATGCTAGAGTAGGTGTGCAGAATGCAATTTCTGACAATGTTGTGGGTAAGTTTAATGATCCTTGTGTGAATGATAATGGTGAAAGATTAATTGAACTCTGCATTGAGAATGGTTTGTGGGTATCTAATACATTTTTCAACCACAAGTATATACACACATATACGTGGGAAAATCGTACTCTTGGTCAAAAGAGTGTGATAGATTTTGTTGTTTACGATCAGCGTTTGAAACACTTAGTTGTTGACACCCGTGTGATGAGAGGTGCGGATGTTGGTTCTGATCATTACTTGGTAGTGTCACGAGTGAAACTTAATGTTGGTTAGAGGAAAAGGAATAGGAAGAGACACAGGATAGAAAGAATAAAGGTTAATAGGCTCCTTGAAGATCATCAGCGGTACTCTGACTTACTCAGAGAAGGACTGAAGGATCTGAAATCTTGTGAGAGGGATGTAGAAAAGAAGTGGGAATGTTTTAAGAACTGTGTTGTCAATGCTGCTAAACAGGTCTGTGGCACCACAATAGTGGGTAACAATAGAGGTGATGCTTGGTGGAATAGTGAGATTGATGAGGCAGTAAAGAAAAAGAAGGAAGCCTATTTGGGGATGTTGAAAGGTTGAGTCTCTGTGGATGAATATCGCTGTAAGAAGCGTGAAGCTGCTAAGCTGGTTCGCCACAGTAAGGCAAAAGATAGGAAGGAGAAAGTGGAAAGGCATGACCTGGCTTTTTGGAAAGATAGAAAGTCCTTCTGGAAGTACATGAGACTCAGGAAAAATAGGGGAAACAAAGTTGTAAGTTGTGTGAAGAATGAGATCGGGGAAATGATATGGGAGCCCAATGAGTTAAGTGAAAGATGGGGTGAATACTTCTGTGAGTTAGATCAAGAGAGCAAAAATGATTCTGAGACAGATGCAGATGATGTCACAATGAGGGATGAAAGCACAGGAGGGATCTCAAGAGAAGAAGTGTGTAAAGCTCTAAAATCTCTTCAGAATGGTAAGGCCCCAGGAGTTGATGGCATAACTTCAGAGATGTTGAAGTATGGTGGTGACTCTATAATTGACCGGTTAACTGAAATTTGCCAGTTGTGCTGGGAGTTAGGAATGGTCCCTCGGGATTGGAAGGATGCTATTATTGTTCCTTTGTATAAGGGAAAAGGTGATCAGACTGAATGCAAGAACTATCGTGGTGTTAGCCTACTGAGTGTGCCAGGGAAAGTGTTTGGTAAGGTTGCTATTGAAAAAGTATGGGGTCTTACATCATTGAAAGTGTGGGATGTTCAGAGTGGTTTTATGCCTGGTAAAGGCTGCACTAACCAGATTTTTGCATTACACATGATGGTTGAAAAGTATCTGGCTGTTGGGAAGAAAGTTTTTACTGCCTTCATAGATTTAGAGAAAGCTTACGACCGAGTGAGTAGGACGCTTTTGTGGAAGGTATTGAATGAATATGGTGTTACTGGGAATCTACTTAATAGTGTAAAAGCCATGTATGCTGGTAGTAGAGCTTGTGTACGAGTGAATGGTGTTTTATCAAAATGGTTTTCCATTGGTGCAGGAGTTAGACAAGGTTGTGTAATGTCTCCATGGCTGTTTAATATATTTACGGACGCATGCATGCGTGAGGCCAAAATAGATAATAGTGGTTTATGTCTTGGTGATATCCGTGTGTGCAGATTGCTGTATGCTGATGACACTGTCCTGTTGGCAGAGAGCAAAAGTGAGTTGCAGAGTATGTTGACTCGGATGCACGAAGTTTGCATGAAATTCAAACTGAGTATAAACAAGGGAAAAAACAAAGTTATGGTGTTTGAGAGAGGAATGGGTAGCACTGAATGTAATGTAAGTATAAATGGCACTGTGATTGATCAGGTGAGTGAGTTTGTGTATTTAGGAAGCATGTTTGACAGAGAGAACAAGTTGGATGGTGAAATCAGTAGGCGAGTGAATTCTTCTTTGAAAGTCATAGCTGCTCTGGGAGGTTTTCACAGGAATGATGGGTTCTCTAGAGAGTCCCGCATGGCTGTGTATGAAACAGTAATTGTCCCTACTCTGATGTATGGCAGTGAAACCTGGGTACTGCAGAAGAAGCATAGTAGTCGTTTGTGTGCTGGAGAAATGCGTTACTTACGTGGGGTTTGTGGCAAGACACGATCTGACTGTGTGAGGATTGAAGATGTATTGCAGTTGAGTGATGTAAAGCAAAAGGTTGTTAGCAAGGTGGAGACCAATATGCTTTGGTGGTTTGGCCATGTTGAAAGAATGAGTGATGAAATGCTTACTAAGAAAATATTTTCAACCCAAGTGGCAGGAAGGGAAGGCCAAGGAAGACATGGGTGGATCAGATTCAGGAGTGTCTGCATGAGAAAAAGATTATGAGTATGAAGTATAAAAGATCTTGTGTACAGCCTGTAATGGATATTAGTGAAGCACGAGTTGTATGTCAAGATCGCTGTAAATGGCGAAGTTTGATACGACAACAATAAGTAAAAATATCTGGAAGTTTGTATTTCTTTTTGGAGCTAACCTCTGAATCTCAGAGAACAGCTTAGTGATATGTATGTACACTAGTGTGCAAAACTTAAGCAACAACGTCGTTTGACATCATACAGTCATGACAGGGGAGACAAGGGTGATTTGCGGGTTGTTCAAGGGAACAACAACTCATGACAAAGGTGATGCATATGCAAATAGCAGGAGTTCAACGTCAGAGGTGACGTGAGGGCACGTAAACTGCGTGGAGGCAGCGCGCAGTGCCAGCCGACTACAAAAGACGGCGGACAGAGGCATTTCCAGACATTCGCTGCAAGTGAAAGGGATGAGTGTTGCCCAAGAGTTTGGAATCGATAAAAGTGTAGTGTCACGAGCTTGGAAAGCCTACCGAACGACAGGTACAGCTGTACGAAAGGTAGGTGGTGGTCGCCCCAGGAAAACAACGGCTAGTGACGACCGATATCTCGTCGTGCAAGTGAAAAGAGACCGGAACCAGACAGCTGGCAGCATGGCGCAGCGGTTGCGTACAGCAACCGGACGACAGGTATCCCGGTTTACTGTGGCCAGACGCCTTCATAAGGGTGGGCTATATATGCCTGCCGGCCGGAACGCTGCATACCATTGACAGCAGCCCATCGGCGGCACCGTTTACAGTGGTGTCGCGAACATGCACACTGGACACCTGATCAATGGAGTCACGTCCTCTTTACCGATGAGAGTCGTTTCAGTCGGACAAACGATTCTCAGCGCCAGTTGATCTGGCGAGAGGTAGGGACACGCTTTCATCCCACGAACATCAGGGAACGAGACCGTTGGGGTGGTCCTGGCGTACTTGTGTGGGGTGGCATTATGCTGAACGGTCGGACGGAGCTCCACATTTTCGACACAAGTTCCGTAACCGGAGCGTGTTACTGTGATGAGATCATTCGCCCCCACGTGCGTCTGTTCCGAGGTGCCATTGGTCCAGACTTTGTTTTTATGGACGACAACGATCGCCCACACAGGTCCCAAGCAGTTGAGGACCTGTTAGATTCTGAAGATATTCGCAGAATGGAGTGGCCAGCATGCTCCCCTGATTTAAATCCCATCGAACATGTGTGGGATGTTTTGGGGAGACGCCTGGCGGCATGATTGTTTCCCCCGGAGAACACCAGACAACTGACACAGGTGCTCATCGAGGAGTGGGAACTGTTACCTCAAGAACTGTTGGATCATCTGGTGTTGAGTATGGCCAGACGGTGCCACGCAACCATTGCACTTCGGGGAGGTCATATCCAGTACTAAGGGACTTTGGATTGTTGTTCTCCCTCGTGGACTGTCGGTTAGGTGTACGAATGCTGTGCTGTCAATAAACCATTTTCTGCTGCCTGCCTTTGTGTATGCGTTCTATTCATTTGTTTGCTACGCTGCTTTCGTCATCCTTTAGGTACTGCATTGTGCCTCTGTAGTGTGAATTTCATGTCTCACAGGTGAGTTTTCGCAGAATTACGCCAAAATCAGTAAAGTTGCTTAAGTTTTGCACACTAGTGTATGTATGTAAGTTTATTTGATCATCATAGTTTCACCACTTTCAGGAAGACATTCCCGGAGCAAACTTTGGAATGTGTAATGGAGTCTTATCCATTTCTTAACAAAAACAAGTTGAAAACAGAACTGTAGACCATCTACGGAAGAGATGATTTTCAGAATGTAAAGAAAGCAACTGAACTGTTGGGGTTTTTGCTAGAGAATAACTTAAAAGAGTGCTTTGGAGAGGTAGTAAAACTCCTGAAAATAATAATTATAATTCTGATGACAACATCGGAAGCAGAAAGATGTTTTTCTTGTTTAAAAAGGATTAAAACATTTCTGAGGAGTACAATGGAGGAAGACAGGCTGACGGCAGTAGCAATACTGTCCATCAAAAAAATGTCATCAACCAGCTTGATAATTTTAACGAATGCGTAATTGACAGAGTTGCTACGATAAAAGAATGAAGGATGGATTTCTGATACAAACACACAGCTACAATATCAGCAGAAGTAACAGTTGCAGTAGCATCTACTGGGCATGGAAGTGGCAGTGCTTCTGTAGCTGGTGGGAATCAGATGCAATATTGATTCCAGGTGGGTGCCAATATTATACTGTTTATCCAAGCAAATTTTCATTTTGTATTGTTGTATTATTTTTTTTTAACTCACTATAGTACTGAAACTCCTTTGTATTTTCAATCGAGGTTAACTATACCAGCAACTTTTCATTTGCATATTCAGAGCATGAATCAATTTCTTATCTACACGAGCCATGACACATTCACAACACCACACAGACTCTCATGTACGCTGGTGAGTATAGAAATGTAGTGAACCCCCCATTATCTCAGCCACCAGCCGCCACTGTGGCCTTCCCATGATAAATTGCTCAGTAGTCCCCATGCACTGCCTTAACACCTCAGAAAGTTCACTGTGCATCAGAGGATATCAGCAGGTCACGTAAGGCAATTGTTACTGGAAGTTAACATAACTGAAATAAACATGAACTCAGTAACAGAGTTGTTCTAATCTGTTTTTAGTCTGTGTTCAGATGCAACATACACAAGAATTGTAACTTCAAAGGAGTGACATTGCTTCTAAGCTGTTTAATGATATGAGGAAGACAGGGGTGACTTTCTTCAGTGAATTGTGGTAGACGATTAAACATGAATTCATCACTTTGAGCCAGAGACAAACTAACAAATTATAAAGATTATGGTAAAGTTATGAGTATTTGCAACAAAGCGGCCAAAACAAACTCTTCCCAATTTTACCACCAAGTCAGGTCCATTTCATATTATGTGATATAAAGATACTGAAAAAGAAGGCTACACACAGTGAGTGTTTGTCTTGTTGCATGCCAAGTTTAAGTTGTTTTGTGGTAATCTTTTGCTAAATGTATTGCTGATGTGACAGCTGTACTTTAAAACTTATGTATTTAAAAGATTCATGCTATTGTTATTGAGACAGCTGAAATGATGCCAAAATCCACTTTAAAAACCAGCTTATATGAGAGCATTTTGTACTTATAAGAGTCATATGTACATATGTACAAAATAAGCTGTCTATACATGCGATAAAAGCAAACCACGTCTTCAATAAGCAAATTAAAATCAATTTATTTACAAATTAAAAGTGGGTTAAAAGCAGACTAGCGCTTTCGGGGATCTCCCGTCCCCATCTACTGGTCAATGCGCCCCGGGATCCAACAGAGTCAACCCTTCTATATACTTGATAACACGACCCATCATGCACCACGTCACCAACAGACCATGATGTCACAGTATAAGCACAAATTATAAAATTTCAATTCCAAATCAGTATAACATAAATATAAGAATACAAAATATTTACAAAAATGTACTATTTCGATGTTTTAAAATTCCTCATGTGTCAAAGTCTCTTGTGGAGCAACCATTTTTTGCCAAGGTCTTGGTACAAATGTGGGGAGATCTAAATTACAACAGTTGTCTCCGTATGCAATAATATATAAACTTTCTGAAAAGAAAACAGTATTTTTGTTGACATTGGAGTTCAAGATTTTAACATTCTCCCAAACAGGGGTGTAACCACCCTGTTTAACAGCCATAGTAAAGGCAGTATTAATAGTTTCTGTCCGGAGGGTGTACTTGTGTTCATCCAACTGGGTGAACACAAGTACACCCTCCGAGTCATTCAAATGAAAATGAGCCAATGGACATAGCAAACTGCCGAATGGGTTTACCACTGCAGCGTCAAACAAAACATAGATAACACCACTGTAGTGTTATGAATCAGTGAAATGTGGTGCTTCAATCATCTGATGACAGAAGCAGTTGGCCTTTGTACAGGACCTTGTACAGGTAGGTGTTCAGTCCAACCAGTCATGATAGAAACAATGAACATCAAACTATCCAGTTTTTAACCGTGAAGGTGTCAGGAGTACAGAAATCCATCGCCGCATGAGTAACTTGTACAAAAACTGCATGTCTTTGTTATATGTTAAATACTGGAGTAAGCCGTTTTGAGAAGGACCGTCATTATTGACTGATGATTTGAGGCCAGGGCAAGCAGACCATGTGATCACCGATGTTTCCATCACTGAAGTGGATAGTCTCATTCAGAAAGACAGAAGAGTCACAGTGGAAGCACTTGCCAACAAAGTTGAAATCAGTGTATGGAGTGTACACACCATTATCTGGGATCATCTGTAGTAACGGAAGATTTGTATGGTGGGTGCCACACAACTTGCAATCTGTGCAGAAAGACATTCGCATGGGTGTGCCCTTGGTACATTTATTGCAGTATTGTGAGGAAAGTCACTGTTTCATTGACAAAATTATTGCAGGAAATTGAATGTAGTGCTTTTAATATGAACCTGAAAGCAAAAGACAAACCAGCTAGTGGAAGCACACATCGTCCCCACTGCTAAAGAAGTTTAAAGGAATGCAGACAATTGCGCAAAAGGTCATGTTGACCTTCTGTGATCACAAGGGCCCCCTATTGATCGAGTTTCTCACCACCGGAAATGCTGCCCAGTATTTGGACACACTCGAATCTCTGCAAGCATCACTCAAGTTCAAGTGGCCCTGAGCTGCTCACCACAGGAGTCATTCTTCTTTATGACAGTGCCTACCCCCATACTGCGAAAATTGTCTAGGATTACCTTTCCAAATTTAGGTAGAAAACACTCCAGCATACAGCCCAGATTTGTTCCCCTGTGACGTTCTCATTTTCGGGGGACCTGAAGAATCGTCTGCAGGGGTCACAGATTTCATTTCACTCAGACAAAGAGGAGCAGGATGCTGTTCAGGAATGGTTCCGCCAGCAATCCACCGGCATCTACGCACAAAGAATCGAACATCTAGTGTCACAGTGGGATAAGTGCCTTTAATAGCCACAGGGATTATTTTTAACATAAGTCACAATACCTTTCTCATACTCCCTTTGGTTCATTTGAATGGCCCTTATACATAACACCCATATGCCACCTAGTGAATTACTATTGTTATTATTTTCACTATGTATATGGTAAGAAAAATTATGTTACCAAGTATATTCAACATTTATGTATGCGCATGAACTACGCCATATTGCATGTATTTATTTACGTGGCACAAAGTATGAATAAAAATGCTGCTCACTATTGTACATCATGTTATTTCAGGTTTAATATACAGTTTTCAGACGTGACCCTATGCATAATAAAATAAATTCGAATTTCAGAAAATATCACACTATTTATAAAGAATGACGTAATAAGACTACTCACGTTGTTTACGAATATGTCGTGTACGCACAAATAGGAATAGTCCCTTAACTCCGGTGCAACAGTTCAACCTTTCATCGTAATTCCGAAGAAATATTAATATTGAAGAATTATTGCGTCTTCTTTTACTTATATAATAATTATTGCATCTTCTTTTACTTATATATTTTATAATTATTGCATTGTCTTTTATTTATATATTTTACTTATATATTTGTAGTTTAATATCAAAGAATTATTTGCGTCTTCTTTTACTTCATTTCACCTATATACCCTTTTAATATCATGATTCGTGTTGTTATGTGGTCTTTTTGTCATTCGTGGTGTCTATACTTCTGACTTTGGTCTATTCTTGGATTGCATGCTGGGTTACCTTTATGTGTTAAATTTTGAATTGCTGATGTTGCAATGTATTCTTCAGAATTACGACGAAAGGTTGAACTGTTGCACATGAGTTAAGGAACTATTTCCTATTCGTGTGTACATGGCATATCGTAAACACCGTGAGTATTCTTATTATTTCATTCTTTATAAAAAGTGTGATATTTTCTGAAATTCGAATTTATTTTATTATGCATAGGGTCATGACCAAAAATTGTGTATTAAACCTGAAATAACATGATGTACAGTAGTGAGTAACTTTTTTATGTTAGCTTAGTTGTACGTTACAAAGTAGTTGGAAATTAAACTGTTGCTATATATTTGTGGTTTTGATTTAGGAACTGGAACTATATGATAAGGAATTACTTAGTAAACCAGCAGTGCTGGCTATTAACAAAGTGGATAATGATGCCGATGGATCTAAATTTCAAGAACTACAGCAAAAACTGGAAAATGCAGAAGGTATGATTTTCTGTTTTATTTGAAATTTGCTGTTCTCTAGAGAATTAGGTTTAAGTTTTTCTGTTTATTTTGGGGGTTCATGTTTAGTATTATGCACAAGAGGCACTGCCTTGCATGCATGGATGTAGAATCATATGGGACAGGGGATTTCCCCCTCAACTTTTTCTTTGGTAGCCATCCTCCCCAATTTTTGTCTTTAGTTTTTCACCCAACATATTATTCTTCCCTAAATAGTTCATTATTTATAGTATTTAAATTTAAATTCAGAATATTTTAATACCATATTTTCCTAATGCCAAATGTATCAGTGTGAGTTTTTTATTTTTCTTCATCATAGCAATGTCTGTAATGTAATCGCATGGGAACGAGATTTGCTCGATGGCATGGGTGGGCAGGACATAGTCCATGCTCTGAGCCTCTGTTCTCTGACATTGAACCCTAAATAATCCTCCTTGTTTGCTCCGAGTGTCTCATGCAATTTGCAGACTCAGTGACCCTGCTATTTTATAGCTTGCCATTCAGTTAGCCCCCCTTCCCCCATTATGAACTTCTTGCCATTTAAAACAGTGTGTAGACTGCAGCAGTCACTTTGACTGTCCATGATGAAGTTTGGAGTGTCAGCTTACTGCTGTATCTTTATGGCATGTCAGTCATTCAGTGGTTTCTCTGTTTTCTGATCTCTTAATCAGTAATTGAATAATAATTGCACCTTAACTACACTACACTCTTGCTAATCTGGCCATTCCTTGCACACAATGGTGCCAAATTAGCAAGAATGTCGGATTATTGAGAGCGCATAAAAATTTAGTTTAATTCTTCATTAAATTAAATGTTACAAGTTTACTGTATGTACTACATAAGTATTAAAAAGAGAAACAAATAAAAGGCAAGCTTGTAGTAATGGTAAAAGATCACAATCATAGTGTACTATACTGTCTTATTTACAACAATGAAATGTCTTATTTACAACAATGAAATGATTCATATTAGTACAGTAAAGTACAAAATGTATATGTATATAGTAAAAAAAACGTACAATTGTAATGTAGCACAGATGAAATCTTGCATTTTCTACTCAGTGCAGCCCTTTTGAAACATGTTGTGGATTTTTGTCCGCTTTAATGAAGATGCTCGTCGGCAGCATGTTTTGTTACACATTCGCTTTACCAGCATTACGTCGGTACAGCACGTCTTTTTATTATTATTATTATTATTATTATTATTATTATTAGTCACAAGAAAACTATATGCAAAGCAGCTAGTGAAAGCAAGGTAATACTGAAGATCTGGGTATGGTCAATTTAGGCACAATGTACAAAAAAATTATACTAGTACATTCAAAAAGTTCCAAAACTTTTTGAATATTTGCCAAATGTCAGTGAATTACATCATTCCCCACTGAGCAAGCAAAGAGCATCATGTGACCGACTCCAGAACCGGTTTGATCCAGATCCAACACATACAGCGTAGTTCGTGATTACAGGCATTCGAGGCTATCCATCGCGAGGACAACAATGTCGAATTTTGAACAGCGTTCAAGTGTAAAATTTTGTGTTCTGCTCGGAAAATTTTTCACTAAGACTTTTCAAATGATTAAGTCAGCATATGGTGAGAGCACAATGAGTCGAACTAGAGTTTGTGAAGGGCATTGATGATTCAAAAACGGGCGACAGAGTATCGAGGACGATGAGAGGTCAGGACGACCTTCAACATCCACAACGGATAAACAAATCGCCATTGTCAAAGAAATTGTGAAAAATGACCATTGAAAAACTGTTGCAGCAATTGCAGAAGTTGCCAGCATCTCAGTTCTAAAGTTGCCATGCCATTTTAACAGAGAAACTGGGCATGCATCACGTGTGCCAACAAATTGTTCCCAAAAACCTCACACAAGAAAAATTGGATGAGTGCATGCAAATTTGCAGGGGTAGCATTGATGCAGTGGATTCAGATCCCCATCTCTTGAATCGATTGATCACTGCTGATTAGACTTGGTGCTTTCTGTACTACCCCCAATCCAACCGACAGTCAAAAGTATGGAAATCACTGTCATCACCACGACCAAAAATGGTTCAAGGCCGACTGCTCCAAAGGAAAGGTCTTGTTAACAGTTTTCTTCGATTGCAAGGGGGTTGTACACAAGGAATTCCTTCAACATGGTTGTACAGTCACTAAAGAAGAGTATGTCAGCGTCCTGAAATGTCTCCGAGAATCGGTGAGACGCAAGCGACCCGATCTTTGGAAGACCAACTCGTGGGTGCTCAATCACAATAATGTGCCAGCTCACAGATCCCTCCTGGAGTCCGATTACCTGTCCAAACATCACATTCCCATTCTTCTACAACCAGCTTATTCCCTTGATCACGCCCTGTGTGACTGTTTCCTTTTTCTCCGGATGAAGAATTTGCTTAAGGGGCGACGCTTCTCAAGTTCCGAAGAAGTGCAACAAGCTGCGATGGAGGCACTAGAGGATGTGGCAAAAGAAGGCTTGCCATCTGCATTTAAATTTTTGCATGAGCGCTGGCAAAAATGCATAGTTGCACAGGGTAACTACTTCGAAGGAAACACCTCATAAACAGGTATTATCTGTACTCATTCTTTCTTTATATAAAAAGTTTTGGAACTTTTTGAACGATTAATATAACTTTTGAACGATTAATATGAACGATTATTTTGGAACTTTTTTATATGATTAATATGCGGAGCACTTAATCATATAAAAAATATAACCTTAGCAGATGTCTATAAAACCTTTCACATGTAGCTGGCCAGCATGCCATCACAGCACTGCCTGGGTAGCAACAAATGGTCTAAAAATAACCCACTGTCCTGACTTCACAAGGATGTGTAACTCCACTTCTTTTATGTCATGGTTGGAGGCAGGATTATTAAGGGCTGGATTAGCAAGAGTACTGTATTCAAGTTCTATTGGATTTTGTTGAGGCTACTGACATTCTCCATGACTTCCCTCATTTAGTATATTGCCCCTGTTCTATGCTTAAATGTATCTTATCTTACCAAGTTGAATTGCTGTTTTATTTTATTTTTGGCTGTTAACTGCTGAACTAACTTTGAGATGATAAAAATCCAGACATGCTGACTGCAGTAGTAATATCTCAGCAGCCTGTTAGTCAGTTGTAAAAAAAGGAGACTGTTAATAAATATTCAGAAATCTTTTGTGGGAAAATGCATGCATATATAGAGATTACTTCAGACATTTGTTTAGTCATATCATAACCCCCCCCCCCTGCCCTCACCCCCAACTTTTCAACTTGTGTAACAAGTCTATGCCCATGCTTGCATGATAAGTCATGTAAAATATTGGGAGAAAGGTCTATCTTAGATTTTATGGCTATCTTTGATGTTCTGCTTTGAAATATATGTGCAGTGACAGACCTCCATTTTTGAGTGCCTCCTGTAAACTGTTCTTGTGGTAACAAACTGATCAGTTCTATTGAAATGTTCTTATTTCCTGAATGCTGCTGTTGAAGCTGTTTGTTGTGGGAGAGAAAGCAGGAATGATCATGTATTTTATTTATTTCAAAAATTGGTTCTCTGTATAAACAACGAAAGCAATAGATTTTTGTCATATGATTCAAAGTAAAAGAAAAAAAAAAAGCAAGAGAGAGAGAGAGAGAGAGAAGGGGAGGAAGAAAAATGTGTGTCTGAACTGTTAGATCTAGTAATATGTTTATGTGGGAAAAACATTACAACAGCTGAATTATTTTTGTAAATAGACTTTTTATATGACAACATTTTCTGTGAAGCATTGTATGATTCCTTGCAGAATTATAAGTGTTGGTTTTAAAGACCAAACTATACACGAAATATTTCTTGTTTTTAACTTTATAAAATATCATTTTGTAGTATTTAACTAAAAACTTTGTTTACATATTTAGAAACATGAAATGTTTATAGTGTGTTTTTCTTATTTAACCAAAAATATATTTGTTATGAACAATTTGTTATATGATGATATCTCTTTTTTTTTTTTTTTTTTTTTGAAAAATTGGTTATTGTATTGGATACTACACCAAAAGTGTTGTTTCTATATTTTGTATCTTACAGAAGATTCATCTATAATACCTGATGAATTAAGGCCAAGCAATATCATACATTTTCAATCAGTCATTCCAATATCCGCTGCTAAAAGGCAAAATATACCTTTACTTAAAGAAAAATACGAAAGTTAATAGACATCAATGAGGAGTTGAACAGCTCTAGGAAAGAAACACAAAAAGAGAGTAAAATGTATTCAGATGTAATATATGTGTAAAACCTTTGTATTATATTTAAAAGTAATAAAGTTTTATTTTGCCTTTTTTATGGTGGAAGAATTGTGTATTTATTTTTCCTTTTTGTTATGTTTTAACTGCTGTATGGGATGACGTGTAATATGTACAATGTACATTCAACTCATTAGGTAACAGTTGTTCTTCATGTTAGTAGAATAACATCATTTATTCATAAATGCTACAATTTTTTCTCTTATTGTTACTTTTGTGAACAGTTCTAGCCAATCCTGCTCTTCAAATTCAGATTACTGACTCAGAAGGTTCATCAAACAGTTGAATAACTTCAGTTAAGCATTCCGTTGCCATATTTTCCTGTTGTAATTTAGTATGACAAAAATTCTGTGAACAAGGCACAAGTCCAAAATGATCAGTACATACATACATATACATACATACATACATACATACATACATACATACATACATACATACATAGATTCAGAGGTTAGCTCCACAAAGAAATGCAAACTACCAGATAATTTTTACTTACTGATGCTGTATCAAACTTCTCCATTTACAGCGATCTTGTCATACAACTTGGGCTTCATTGACATCCATCTCATGCCGTACACAAGACCTTCTATACTTCATACTCATAATCTTTTTCTCAAGCAGACACTCCTAAATCTGATCCTCCCATGACTTCCTTGGCCTTCCTTTGCCTTTCCTTCCTGCCACTTGGACCTAAAAGATTTTCTTAGTAAGCATCTCATCACTCATTCTTTCAACGTGGCCAAACCACTGAAGCATATTAGTCTCTGCCTTGCTGACAACATTTTGCTTCACATTACACAGCTGCAGCACATCTTCATTCCTCAGACAATCAGAACATGTCTTGCCGCCCCCCCCCCCGTAAGTAACACATTTCTCCAGCACACAAACAATTATGTTTCTTCTGTAATACCCAGGTTTTCACTGTCATACATCAGAGTAGGAACAATTACACTTTCATACACAGCCATGCGGGACTCTCTTGAGAACCCATCATTCCTGTGAAAACCTCCCAAACCAGCCATAACTTTCAATGAAGAATTCAGTTGCCTACTAATTTCACCATCCAATTTGTTCTGTCTGTCAAACATGCTTCCTAAATACACAAACTCATTCACCTGGTTAATCAATGTGCCATTTAGACATATATTGAATTTCATGCAAACTTCGTGCATCTTAAAATTAACAAGGTTGCTTACCTTTTTCACATTTCACTGCACATTTTATTCTTTTGTTGTCATGCTTGGTTTAAGCCTCCGGTGCGGTGGCTATTCTATTCTTTGTCGTCAGGTTCTTTCAAATGTTCGACGAACGTTCAAGTCCATGAAATGCCTTGCTTTCCAGGTCGCAAAATTGTAACCCCCTTCCCCCTGCGTGTAAAACCCAACCTTCGTTGGTAAAACCCCCAATTCTTGAACTCAAAACCTTTTGATGTTATCAACGAACACAAAGTGCCTATTTACATACATACAAAATGCCGAACAAAAATATTAAAAACGTATATACAACTACTTATATACGACTCATCTTATTCTTTCTACTCTCGTTCCCAACACCTCATGAACAACCAGAACTTTCATTCACCACACCCTAAGCCATTCCAATGCAGACTGCCTCAAGTACTTTCTACCCTCTGCCGGGTTATCTTCTGGAGGTGTTCTAGATGTTTTCTCTTCTGCCATCGCAGTAAGAGTGAGCGATATGCTCGTCTTCCTCGCCCCACCCCAACGTCATCTACAAAAGCTTCCGCCGTGGCTCCATCTGTTATTGAATTTAGTGAACTCTTCATTTTCTTCTGCGTTTTTGGTTGTTTTTTTTTTTTGTCAAGTTTTATTAGTTCTTTCCATTTTTCATTAAGGATACTTGGATCGTTATTATTACAAATTTGATCTCTATTTTTTTCAATCAATACAGACTGCAATGCGTAGGTGTCTCTCATTGCGACATGATTTTATTATTTTAATCTTCAAAATTCGGGTATCTGTGGTTATATCCAGACAGTATTGTACAAGTGGTGTTTTTGCTTCTTCTTTTTTGTCAATTTTTAATATGTTGTTGTAGGTGATGTTTTAACTGATTTTTAGTACTGCCAATATATGATATTGGTGGGATTCCACTTATAGGTATTTCATACACACCAGCTTTTTCCAAGATACTGCATTTTTCAGTGTTATTAATTATCATATCTCCAATAGTCATTACTTTGTTAACCATCTGAATTCCATATTTATGGCATAATTTATTGATTTCTGTGGAGATTCCTGGTAGGTAAGGTGTTGCTCCAACATATTGTAATTGTTTTTTTCTTTTAGGTGAATATATATCTTGCATCTTTACTGAAAAAGTATATATCTTACATATTCACCTAAAAGAAAAAAACCAATTGCAATATGTTGGAGCAACACCTTACCTTCCAGGAGTCTCTATGGAAATCAATAAATTATACCATAAATATGGAATTCAGATGGGTAACAAAGTAATGACTATTGGAGATATGATAATTAATAACACTGAAAAATGTAGTATCTTGGAAAAAGCTGGTGTGTATGAAATACCTAAAGAAGGGAATCTGTTCTTCAGTTCCAACTTGAAGGTATTATGGTGATTTTTAAGGTTGGTTATGTCAATACATCTTGTTTGTCTTATGAGCTTGCCACGTTCGAGTTTAGTGTTGAGGTGCATCTTACATCTCACCAATCTATGGTCACTACCCATGTTGAACTTGTTTAGCACACTGCAGTCTTCTATGATGAATTTTTTTGTTACACATAATAAAATCAATTTCACTTGTCATCCCATTTGGATGTCTCCATGCCCATTTCCTGTGTGGCTTTTTCTTGAAAAAGGAGTTCAAGATGAAAAACCCTTCTGCCTCTGCAAACTCAACGAGAGTATTTCCGCGCTGGTTTCTGTTTCATTCTGTTGCCGTTGTCCTATTTTTGCATTGAAATCTCCCATAGTTATCTTCAAGTGCTGCTTACCTTTATTATTTAGATGACAAATTTCCTCATAAAATTCTTCAATTTCTTCTTCAGGATGACTTGTGGTGGGTGCATAAGTTTGAATAATCTGAGCCTTGTATCTTCTCGAGAGTTGGATAACGAGTCGTGCAGCTCTATCAGAGGAACTTTCAACTTCTACAACTTTATCCTTCAGTTTCTTGTTTATTATAAATCCAACGCCACTAGTTCTGCCCGTATCTGTCCCACGATAGTAGAAGAGATGTCCACTTTTCAGTTCAATGAGATCTCCTTTTCTCCTTACCTCACTTAGCCCGACGATGTCCCACTTGATCCTTTGTAGTTCTTCCAATTCAAGAAGCCTTGAATCAGAAGATAGGGAGTGTCCATTATACGTAGCCAAGGTCAGCATCAGATAACAGCCTAGTCCGGTCCTCCGGGGATTCTTAGCACCCTCTGCCTTCATGTCGCTCTGGCCGCTGCCTTGGCCAGGTACATTCCAGCTGCCGGAGACTGAGGGCCAAGATTTAAGTTGTGGAGTCATTTTGGAGTGGTTTGGCCATAACTTACCACGCTGGCCGAGCGGGTTGGTGAGTGTGGGATAGCATTTCCTCTAATCCCGTTGGTATAGTTATACTGCTATTGGCGGTCGTCAGAGCCGCTTTAGTGGGAACAGGATGCACCACGAGAAGGCGGGGTTGACATTTGTCAAGGAAAGGCTGTGATGTTACGCATCACCTGACCTTACATCCCATGATGATATATATATACACACCTACACTGAAGTGCCAGAAGAACTGGTACACCAGTCTAATACTTGGTAGGTCCCCCACGGGAGCGCAGGACTGCAGAAATACGACGGGACATGGACTCCACTGGCTTCTGGAAATATGCTGCAGGCAATGCACACCACACTTCCTGTAGAGCGTTCCACAATTCGGGTGTATTCCGAGGTCTCGAATCCCTGTGTTCGATAGCACGTTGCATGGCATCCCAAATGTGTTCTATCACGTTCAGATCTGGGGATTTGGGTAGGAATGGCAGCACACCAAACTCAGATGAATGTTCCTCTAACCACAATGTGGTGTCCTGACACTTGTGTGGAGGTGCATTGTGCTGTTGGAACAGTCCAAACCCATCAGCATGAATGCAGGACATGAACGGGTCTACCTTGTCAGACAGGATGCGCACATAGCGTTGGCCGGTCACAGACGTTTCTAGATGTACCAGGGGTCACAGTGAAGTCCAGCTAAACACACTCCATACCATTACGGAGCCCCCACCAGCCGGTACAGTTCCCTGCTAACTCCGGAGCCAAATCCTGAAAAGTTACACATCAATGAAGTTGCTTGCAATTCTGACAATGGATATTCAGAAGAAAAGTGTGCATCAGTTCAGTGCATGTCTTGCTCAGAGGTTAGAAGTCAGAACCAAATTCTCACCGAGAAGCTTGACATACTGGAACAAGCAATACGTAGCTTGAAAAGCAAACACAAAAATACTGTTCGAGTTTTGTGTCAGAAAAATATCAGCATACGAAATAAGGGAGCAGAAATTGTGCTAATACGGAAAGCTCTGTCAAAAGATAATATGAAAAATAAAATACTTGAACAGATGGAAATGAACCCCAGGAAAATGTTTACACCAACACCGATAAAGTTCTTCGCAACACAAAAAATTATTAACAAATGGACAGAAGAAGATATATCTAGAGGAATAGTAACTAGAGCTATTTCTAGAAAAGCTTACGAATTTTGGAAGTGTAAAATTGGCATTCCTTTGCCAAGTGCTAGCACGTTAAAGCGATGGTGTTTTAAATTTAGGTGTCATCCCGGAATTCTGCATAATATTTTCCTCCTTATGCGGAAAAATAGGGAAACCCTTTCCGAAAATGACAGTCTGCGTCTTAAGCTTTGATGAAGTACACGTTGATAGTAAAGTGTGTTACGATACAGGAATGGACCAGATTTTAGGTCCGTATTCAAAGGTGCTAGTTGTTTTGGCTAGAGGAATATTGTCTTCCGGGAAACAACCCGTGTATTTTGACTTTCAACGTACAATGAATAAAAGGCTTCTGTTTGAAATAATTGTAAACCTTGAAAAAACAGGAATTATATAGTTAAAGCGATTGTTTCAGATTTAGGTGGTTGTATGACCTTGTGGAAGGAACTATTAATTTCTCCCCAAAAAATCATTTTTTAATCATCCGCTGGACGATTGTTCTAAGATTTGGATTTTTGCAGACCCTCCTCACTATTTAAAAAAATTATGCAATCATTTCATTGACCATGGACTTGTCTTGCAGAACGGATCTGTGCTCCAAACTGGCATCATCAAAGAAGTTTTGGAGAAGGATTCTGGGGAGATAAAGTTGTGTCCTAAATTGCTGCCGTGATAGCAATCAAAGGGAACGAGAGGCAAAAAGTAGGCCCAGCAAAAAACTTTGTTTTCAGCCACCACTGCAAAGGGTATTGAATATCTAACAGAGCATAAATGCGCTGCAGTTTTCTTCAATTTAGTAGATTCATTTTTTGACATTATGAATAACAGTTACCCACAACCTGACAAAAGCAAACCTCTAAAAGCAGGTTTTGGTATTAACTCCCTTTTTATACAACAAAATGAAATTCTGAACAAAATGAACTCAGAAATATTGAATCTCAGAGTAATGGGGAAAAAACATATGCTGCCTTTCTAAAAAGGCATTCTTCTATCAATATCTTCTCTTCTCGGTCTCTACGAGGATTTAACGCTCCGTGCAGTCCGTTACAGTTTAATTACTCGTTTGACTCAAGATGCCTTGGAGAGTTTGTTCAGTCAAATAAGAGGCATAGGTGCTTTTTATGACCATCCCTCACCTACAGAATTTATTGGTCGTTTAAAACACATATTGCTGGCAAATGAAATTGCCTAATTCGTCCAGAAAAGTTAATACAGAGTTTCAAGAAGGTAACACGCTCCAAACATATTTGACAGCAGAGCTTATAAAAGAAGCTTTCACTACAGCTGATAATCAAGAAATTCTTGATGAAGTATCTGGAAAAATAAACGCAAATGACTTAGAAGCTTTAGAAAAAATTTTCAATGAGCCATGGCTGCAAGATTGGGACGACGACATACTTAAAAAAGTTGAAGATGAGCAATGTAATGCTGAGAAACAAGCTGAGTTATGTCGCAGGTTATATTGCCTATCGCTTACGCAATAAAGATCCCTCCCTCGGAACAATTTCTAGAAATGCCAAAGATTTTCCATTTGCTCAATGGATTAAAACTTTATCACTCGGGGGACTAACGGTGCTTTCTCCAAAGTGGATGAGAACGTTAGATCAATTTGAAATAATTTTTAAGTCAATTCACGGGACAGAGATTTCCCAAGAGAAAGGCATAATTCGAAAATTAAAAACTGTAATAGAAGAGAGATTTCCAGACACCTGCAAAGAAGCTGTGAAAATTTATTGCCGCATACGAACATTTATCAGAATTCAGTATATTAATCACAACAAAGATTTAGTGTCAGAAAGAAAATCAAATCAATAGAAAACCAAATGGATAAATTCTGCCGTTAAAAAACGTAGCACGACGCTGTCAATATCTAAACCTGGTGAATATCTTCCTCCTTTTTAGCTATACAGGTATGTTAATAAACTTCTCTTTCTGTTATTTACGCCTTCCGATAAAATAAACAAAAACGTTACTTGCTACGATATATATGTATATAACGTTTAGAGTTGTGTAAAAAAAATATATAATACGTGCAAAGGTGTTCAGCTTACTCCGACAGCTATGATTTCCAGGGCTAGAGAAGGTATGACTTCTGCCCTCGGAGACAGCATCCCAAATCGTCAGTGTACTCGCAGTGACGTCACGTCCTCCCCAGCAAAGCGACTTGCTTTTGACTGCCTGGTGGGCCAGCCCTTTCTTATTCTCTAGCCCTGGCTTATAGCCTATTGAGTTGCTCACGCCTTCAATAAAAAAAAAAAATAATAATAATAATGCTGAGTTTTATATAATAGTACCGCGTGCCCAACCAACGTGACCTTGTTTCTTCGAAATATTACGTTTGCTCCTATTCATTTATTGTCTAGTCAAGTCATCGCGTTCAAAGTGTTGAAACGTTCTATTATCCAGTTTACAGTTAGCTGTATACCACAGAGAATACCTCTCTTCTCTGTGCTGTATACTATCCTTGAAAAAGCCATCTGGTTAGTGTGCGAAAGCGTGGAAAGATTTATTTGTATTCTACGCCAAGAAATTTCGGATTTTCAGTATAGTTATACTGAGTATGTTTTTTTTAATTTTTTAATGAGGATCACAGCAGATATTTTATATATATATAAAAAAAAAAAAGATGAACGCAAATGACTGTTCTGAAACGAAGCTGACTAACATAACCATTTGTTCCAGCCTGTGCCACTGTACAACTGCTTGGCTGCCCCTGTGGTGCAGTGGTCTAAGAGATGGCCTCTGATCATTCGTCCGAATGGGGTCCGGGTTCGAATCCTGTGAGGCATGGATGTTGTGTTTGTCTTACGGCACTGGCTCTCTCCCATCCTTGGAACCACTGATCCTAAATTAAAGACAGGGTGAACGCTTATAGCCCATTGAGTTGCTCACGGTGGTCGTTAAATCTCCAATCACACAATCACACAACTGCTTGTTCCAGGTACTGCAAAAATATCAGTTTTGTTACTTTATTGTTAGACCCAGTGTTCGTCCCTGTGTTTAAACTTTTTACTGCAAACTTAGCAGGAGCATTGGTTGGTTGTGCTGAACTGCAAAATTCACTTATTAATTTGAACATGTGATTGCATTTTTATTTATGTTTGAATGTTTTAAGAGTGAATAACACAGCAATGGTTTTGACAATTACTCCAATGGGATTAATTTTATAATAGTCTTGAATGCATAAATATATTTAACTATTATAATTTTAACTATTCGATCCATAAATATGGACAGCACAGAAGTTCCCTCATTAAAAACAAAACACAAAACAGTAGCTATTTGTTACATGTGCCATTTACATGAGAAACACGGAAGGTAAAAACTTTACACTCCACGGAGAGAAGATCTGAAAACCTCTGCAATACTAGAGAGTGAGGTACGAATTATCTGCATTTTATGATTTTTTAGTACAACCATTAAATGCATGCAGAACACTGGAAAAATAATCACTTGGGAAAATATTATATAATATTTTATATTATATTTTCCCAAGTGATTACTTTTTCAGTGCTCTGCAGATATTATATAATATTTAAATATCATATAATATTTCCAGATTGAAACACGGAAATTTTAAAAACTTCAATTACTAATCAAAATTTCTATTATGGGAATTTTTACTAGGAAATTTATTTTAATTGCAAATTTTCGGACAAAACTCTTCTCCTTCATTCAGGCTGTCTTTTGTTGTCACTTTTTCTCATCATTATCGCGTTTACGGTTAACCTTGGCGGTTACGGTTATTTTTCACCAAATCCTGTCAGATGTTTGGCAGGGATAATCCTCTGCAGTACTGATGATGGAATTCTGATTTTTCTCAATCTCTATTCCTTCTTTTAAGATTTCTTTTTTAGCACGTCTTTTGTAGATCGTGCTTATGTTACCGGTTTGTCCGTCCGTCTGTACCTACGATATCTCTGCAACTATTAGTCCGATTTGAAAAATTCTTTTTGCATTGAGAAGCTTGAAACATGTGAATGATGATCCTTCATTTCGTTTTTTTTTTTACGATGTACAAATTCGCCGCCAGAAGGCGTAAATGCAGATGATGTCGAATTTAAAAATACGTTTTTTTCCACATATTTGCTTCTAAACATCTGATTGAAAAAATACTTTTATCTTTCGATTCCATTTATGTCGAAGAGTATTTTAGATATAGTTACTTTTTCAAATTACGCATAGATTTTACGCTAGGGGCGTAAAAGTATATTACATTTTCCCCGATAACTCTTTTTCTAAAACTCCGATTTAAAATTTTTTTCTTCAGCGGATACAACTCCCGATAAAAAATCTTTTGCATACAATTTTGGCCACCAGTGGGCGTAAGTGTTAATTTTTGCTTCTGATGTATTTACCATAAAATCTGAGCTCCTAAAATATCGATTGAAAAAATTCTTTCGTGGACTGATGCCACTCACATCGATAAATCTTTTCGCAATATTTTCTTCTTAAAATATATCAGTTTTTCCGCCAGGGGCATAGACTTATATCTTACTTTTGTCAACATCTCTACTTCTAGAAGTCTGATTTGAAAAATTATTTCTTTGTTGGATAGTGTTTTCAGTGTGACATGTTCTTCATATAATTTCAAAAATTTCAAGTAATCCATATACTTTCCGCTAGGGGGCGTAGAGGTAAATTGTGTTTCCCCTATATCTCTGCTTCTAAAGCTCTGATTTGAAAAATCTTTCTGCACCGGATACAACTCCTGATGGAAAATCGTTTGTACATAATTTCTAATTTTTGTAAAAAAATGGTTTGGCCACCAGGGGGCGTAAATCTTAATTTCCGCTTCTGATGTATTTGCAGCAAAATATGATCTAAATTCTTGATGGAAAAAAACGTCGTTTGTAGACCGATACTAGTTATGTCGACAAACCTTTTAGAAACATTTTCTTCTTAAAATAATGTATGGTTCCTACGCCAGGGGGCGTAGATGTATATCATACTTTTGTCAATATCTCTACTTTTAGGAGTCCGATTTGAAAAACTTCTTCTTTGTTGAATAGTGTTTATAGTGTGACATGTTTATCATATAATTTCAAAATTTTCAAGTTATTCATAGACTTTCCGCTAGGGGTCGTAAAGGTAAATTGCTTTTTCCCCCTATATTTCTGCTTCTAAATCTCCGATTTGAAAAATTCTTTCTGCACCGGATACAGCTCCTGATGGGAAATCTTTGCATGTAATTTTTAATTTTTGTAAAAAATGGTTTGGCCACCAGTTTTCCTAAGTCTTAATTTCCGCATCTGATGTATTTGCAGCAAAATATGAGCTTCTAAAATCTCGATTGCCAAAAAATTCATTTGTTTACCAATACTACTCATGTTGACAAACCTTTTAGGAACATTTTCTTCTTGAAATAATGCATGGTTTCTACGCCAGGGGCGTAGATATATATCTTATTTTTGTCAATATCTCGACTTCTAGGAGTCCAATTTGAAAAATTCCTTCTTTGTTGGATAGTGTTTCCTATGCAAAATGTTTTTCTTATAAATTCAAAATTTTCAAGTAAATCATAATCTTTCCGCTAGGGGGCACAAAGGTAAATTGCGTTTTCAGCGTTATTTCTGCTTCTAAAACTCTGATTTGAAAAATTCTTCCTGTATCGCACACAAGACCTGATGGAAAATATTTTTCACATAATTTCGAATGTTTGGTAAAGAATGGTTTTGCCACCAGAGGGCATAAGTGTTGATTTCTGCTTCTGATGTACACTGACGGAAAGTGAAAAAAGAACACCAAGAAGGAGACGTCTGATACCAACGAAATTTATACAGCATAATAACGGAATACAGAGGATAACGTGATCAAAACATTATGGCAAAATACAGCTGTATTTGCTGGTAAACTGAAAAATAACATCTCAATGTAATATGGTTAGTACGAGGTTGAACCGCCATGAACTGCGTCACACTGTGCAATTCTGGCATGGAGTCTGTCGTACAGATGCTGGATGTAAGTTTGGGGTATTGAAGCCCAAGCAACCTCAACCTGGACGCGTAAATCGGGGATGGTCGTCGTGGCTGGCCGTGGAGTTCGGATAAGTCGTTGTCCCATAAGACCCCACACGTGCTCAATGGAGGACAAATCCGGTGAACGCGCAGGCCATGGAAGTTGTCTCACACCCTGAAGTGCATGTTGTGTTGCACGTGCCGTGTGTGGGCGTGCGTTATCTTGCTGGAAAACACCACGATGGACCGACCTTACAAATGGCACCACAATGGGCTGAATGATGTTGTTGATGTAGGGGGTGCTGTTTAACGTACCCGGTACAAACACTAGTTGCGTACGGGAGTGCTAGCTGATCGCTCCCCACACCAGGAGACCAGGTGTAGGCCCTGTGTGTCGCTGGCGGATGCAAGAAGGATGGAGACGCTCCCCTGTGCGTTTGCGAACACGCATACGGCCATCGGAGGCTCCCAAGCAGAATCTGCTTTCATCGCTGAACACGACAGATTGCAATTGCGTTATCCAGTGCAGACGTTGGCGACACCACTGCAGCCGTTCCTCATGGTGGGCTGGAGTCAGAGGTACACGTGCACGTAGTCCTGCATCCAGTAGACGGTTGCGGATTGTTTGCACAGTCACCTCAGGTGCAACGGCAGCTCGGATTTCCGTCGCAGTGGATGTTCTGCTTGACAACGTCGTTCTTCTTATGCGTCGATCGGTCAGCTCATCAGTTCGTCTGTGACTCCCGGTTCCACGCCTTCTCGTGTGGGAATATTCCTCGGACCATCTACGCCACCATTGTACCACCACCGATACTTCCCGTCCAATTCGCTCCGCAATACGACGATACGACCACCCGGCCTCGCGGAGTCCGACTAGTCGACCTTGCTCAAAGTCCGATGACTGCTGAAATCGTACACGTCTTCCATGTCCAGGCATTGCAGCTTCTTCGGGGTCTTCGCACGTGGCCGTACGCCGACGACTGATTACATTCACTTCGCAGTACTTCTTAAATACCACCGATGATAATTTGCATATTATGCCGTCCTGTGGCGTAAGCGCTCACCGGTTGGTCTCGAAATTAACATCACACCTACGTAAACTCGACCCCATTGACATATGTAAATTTCATGATCGTCCGCCAATTCCTTCTTGGTGTTCTTTTTTCACTTTCCGCCAGTGTATTTGTAGCAAAATCTGGGCTCCTGAAAACTCGACTAAATTTTTTTTTTCTTGGACCGATACCGCTGATATGGAAAAACCTTTTGAGAATACTTTCTTCCTAAAATAATGCATGGTTTTCCCACCAGGAGACTTAAAGTCACATCTTATTTTTGTCGATATCTCTGTTCTAAGAGTCCGATTCGAAAAAAAATTTCGGTGTTGGAGAGAGTTTTCGGTGCGAAATGTTTCTCATATAAATTCATGTTTTTCTTAACGCACAAGTTTGCGACCAGAGGGCGTAAGCTCGCGATTCCGTTTACAGCAATATCTGAGGGATTAAAATCCAGATTGAAAAACTTCTGTTTTCCGTCAGATACTATTGTTTTCCATACAGGTTCCATTGACTTTGAGTAGCTTTGATAAATTTAATTTGCGTCAGAACGGATTCAAAAGACGTGCTTATTACATCCGAAAATTCGGTGTCATCTTTCTTGTTGAAAATTGCTTTCGAAACTGATGACTTTAAGGGAATTCCAGTCCAATGTGGTGACCGGTTTCTCTAACATGCCTATCTAAACCTGTTTTGTTGGAGCAGTTTTTTATAGCAGCTTTATGCTCTGCTATACAAGTTTCTAGTCTGCGACTTGTCTTACCTATGTAAGACAGTCCACAACTACATTTTACTTCATAGACAACTCCTTGCATTTTTAAAGTATCTTCTTCTGTGTGAACTATTTTAAGGAAAGTTTTTTTACTTTGCTCTCTAAATGTGGAGCTAGCCTTATATTATACTTCTTACTAATTCTCTTTAAGGACTTGAATAAACCTTTGTGATAAGTAATTTTTGTAGTGAATTTTACTTGTTGCTGTTGTGGGTTCTTCGTACCATTAAAATTTAGAAGCGTCTCAATTTCTCCTTTTCTACAAGGATGACTTTTTCTACAAGGATGATATTTTCTACAAAGGATGACTAAAAATTCTTCTTTATGGGCTTTTTTTTATCTGCTGTAATTACTATTTTATTATTTTTTTCTAAAAACTGACTTGCCACATTCTTCTTACTAGAAACTGGATGATAGTAATTGAAATCCAATAGTTTATTAGTATTCATTGGTTTTTTATACCAACTAGTGGCGAATTTTCCATCTTCACAATAGATAATAATATCTAAGAAGTTAATTCTTTTTTCTTTTTGAAGTTCAACAGTGAACTTAATAAATACAGAAAAATTGGTAATTGAATTGGAAAGCATCTGCTGCACTTTAGAAAAAGAGGACTAAATTAAAGCAGACCTCCTCAAAAAAGATTGCCTTAATAGCCTTACAAAATTCCTGAAGCAAGAAACCTCAAATTTTTTTTTTGAGATCAGCCAATTAAAAGCACTTAAAATTTTCAGAAAAAATGAAAGTGTATTTGCTTTGAATACAGACAAACGTGAGTTGATTACTATTATGGATAAGAAGGATTATTAACAAAAAATGGAAGAAGAACTAAAAAAGCCAATATATGAAGAAGTAAAAGAAAATCCACTGCCAGCTTTGATTGAAAAAGTCTCAAAGCTTATTTCACTTCAAAAAAGAAAAACCAGCTTCCAGAAAACTATAAACAGATCTCAAAATTACAGTTCAGATTACTTCAAATCTATGGAATAGTTAAATTACATAAAGAACACTTACCAATTAGACCAATAATCGACTCAAAAAACTCGATTTTTTCAAATCTAAACTACTTTTTAAAGTCACACCTTCAGAATCTGTTAAAAGAGCCACCGTACTTGATTAAAAATTCAATGCAGCTAAAAGAAAATTATAACTTCTTCCTAAGTTAGATTCTCCTATTATGGGTGCTTTAGACATAGTGTCTATGTATACTCACATCAATATAGATCAACTTATAGACTTTAGACTTCTGACCTAATAGTTTTTCACAACAATGATAGAAACATATTAGTTGCAATTTTTGAAATGCTTACCTTCTCTTTGCAGAATAACTACTTTCAATTTGAGAAAAAGTTTTCATTCCAAAATCTGGACTCTATGTGTTCCCCCACTCTTAGCTAACTATTATGTAGGAAAACTAGAAGAGAAGATCCTAGTACAACCCACATACTTCTGCCTATGTAGCAGGTAGATGGATGACATCTTATTTATAATAGATAGCTTAGAAATTGTTCCAGAAAAAATTCCAGACTCATTGAGTGAATTAGATTATTCCCTTAAGTTCACTATTGAACTCCAAAAAGAATTAACTATGTAGATATTACTGTCTATTGTGAAGATGAAAAATTCCTCACTAGTTGGTATAAAAAACCCTAATGAATTTTAATAAACTATTGGATTTCAATTCCTATCATCCAGTTCCTATTGAGAACAATGTGGCAAGTCAATTTTTAGAAAAGAATTAATAAAGTAGTATCTGCAGCAGATAAGAAAAAGCCCATAAAGAAGAACTTAAGGTCTTCCTTTCAGAAAATAACTATCCTAAAAGAGAAATTGAGAAGCTTCTAAATTTTACTGGTAAGAACAACCCACAATAGCAACAAATAAAATTCACTACAAAAATTATTTATCACAAAGGTTTATTCAAGTATTAAAGAGAATTAGTAAGAAGTACTAATTCTTTTTAATATAAGGCTAGCTCCACGTTTAGACGACAAAGTCAAAAACATTTTCCTTAAAATAGTTCACAGAGAAGAAGATACTTTAAAAAAGCAAGCAGTTGTCTATGTAGTAAAATATAGTTGTGTGAGAGACAGGTCGCAGATTAGAAACTCATACTTGGTAGATCCCCTACGGGAGCGCAGGACTGCAGAAATACGACTGGGCATGGACTTCACTAGCTTCTGGAAATATGCTGTAGGCAATGCACTCCACACTTCCTGCAGAGCGTTCCACAATTCGGGTGTATTCCGAAGTCTCGGATTCCTGTGTTCGATAGCACGTTGCATGACATCCCAAATGTGTTCTATCACGGTCAGATCTGGGGACTTGGGTGGGAATGGTAACACCCCAAATTCAGATGAATGCTCCTCTAACCATAATGTGGCGTCCCAACACTTGTGAGGAATTTTTCATCTTCACAGGCCCAACCCATCAGCATGAATGCAGGAAATGAACGGGTGTTCCTCGTCAGAAAGGATGCGCACGTAGCGTTGGCCGGTCACAGACGTTTGTAGACGTACCAGTGATCCCAGTGAAGTCCAGCTAAACACGTCCCATACCATTACGGAGCCCCCACCAGCCGGTACAGTTCCCTGTTGACAGGCGGGACCCATGGCTTCATGGGGTTTGGGACACACACGAATCCTTCCATCTGCCCCATACAGTTGGAAATGCGACTCGTCAGACCAGGCTACTTATTTCCAGTCATCAAGTATCCAGTGGCGGTGTTGCCGTGCCCAAGCGAGGCGCATAGCTCTGTGTCGTGCACCCATCAAGGGGAATCGAGTTGGGCGTCGGCTCCCAACGCCCATATCGTGCAGGGTACGTTGCACAGTCCGGACGCTGATGCTTGTTGAGGCTCCAGCATTGAATTCCGATGATACCTGCGAGAGTGTTGCACGCCTATCGCGTGAAACGATTCTTGACAGCCGACGATGGTCACGTTCACCCAATGTCTTTTTACGGCCACACTGGTATCGTAGGTTGGAGGTTTTGCCCGAATTCTTGTAGTCACGGTACACCCTTGCAATGGTCGTCCGTGAAAATCCGAACTTCGTTTCTACCTCCGAAATACTATGGCCCATCTCACGAGCGCCAACTATGACACCGCGTTGAAAATCGCTTAAATCGTTATTACTTGTCATTCTCATGTCGAAAACAGCTATGACAGCTGGCAAGGATGTCTATCGCTTTATATACGCACTGGCAGACGCAACCGAGTACGTGCATAGGTGACGTTGCTATGTATTTTGCATAAATTCGTCTGTACCAGTTTTTCTAGCACTTCAGTGTATATGCATGGTATTATACAGTATACATTTCAATATAAATTTCAGCATCGTTTTGATAAAATTATTACTTATTGAAGCTCTGGTCATGTTTTAGGGCATGGAATATCTGTTAATATGCCAAGTCCAAACTTTGTTAGAAAATTCGCACTTATGTGGAAGGTTTATACAATGAGCAATGAAGTTGAAAGCTAAAAATATAAAATCTTTCGTTGCATAATTTTAAAGGGAAAATGAATAATGCATAAAACTACTTGTATATATGCTAATATGGCAGTGTGTTTAATTATTCATGAAGCTCAATATATATTTCAAGTTAATCTTTTACTATTAAAAAAAATACTAAGCACTAAAAGAAATAGTTGTGATTAAATTTGTACAGGGTTGGAGACTCCAAAAGTTACAAAAATATTTGTTTTAAAAACTTTGGCCATAGAACTGATAATTTTTTTTATTTTTTTTTACAGTATTGTTATTTTCGTTCTCATGATCACCAGTTGAGTCACAATAAAATGCATATAGTATAAATGCGTATTACAAATGACTCTCTGTCTTGATCCAGTCTTCTCCATGTCAGTCCAGCATATTTTCAAGTTTCATCCACCCATTGCCTACATGGTCTTCTTCTAGGTCTTTATGTGCTCCTTAGACTGGACATCAGGGGACAGAAAAACATCATATAGGGGAAGTTTGGGTGAAAGTCAGAAAGCATGCTGGAGTGACATGGAGGAGACTGGATCAAGACAGAGAATTGTGGATTAGGCTTGGGGAGACCATCGTCCAGCAGTGGAGTGATAATGCTTGATGATGATGATATTGCAAATGCTCTCCTGAAGTTGAAGAGTGTTTCAAAGGAATTGCTGTTTTTCTGTTCCTAAAAGGTTTAGTACATTTTCCCCCAAAATATGTTCCTGTAAAAAGAAAGGCATATGAATATCTAGTGAAAAAACAATTTCACATTTAGCTAAAGTTTTGTTTTAAAAATTGAATATGTGCTTCTTTTTCTAATAGAGATACAAAGTTATGGAAACCTTTAAATTCAAATTTTTTTTCCAGTTTTATGATGTTTACTGTAATTCTGACACCTAGGATAAAGGCAATCATTTAAACAGAGCTCTAGAAACACAATTTTGTGGCAGTAGACTTAAATAAAGCATAGTTAATAAATCTAAAAATGACTAGCATATATCGTTTTGTAACGATATATGCTAGTCATTTTTAGATGAGAAATCTTTGTAACATCCGAAAACGAAAATTGGACGTTACAAAGATTTCTCCCGTAATTTTGTTTCCCCAACGATGTTTCGAACATGTATCCTGTATTCTTAAATACCCCCCCCCACCACCAATAAAAAAAGTTAACATTTTAGCTTGATAAAGGGAGGGGGTCGAAAACGAAAGTGAGGAAGCAACAATTTTGTAAGAATTGATGCATAGTGTTCAAAAGTGTTCATATTCTCTCAAAGTTACACTATTCATCTTTTATCAAAAATAGTGCTATTATGCATTCATGATGGATAAAATTGTCATCCAAGGGCATAAAAAAAAGGCACTGTCTTGTCATTGCTTAAATGAAATCAAGTTATTTCTAAAAATGCGTCATTCAATTTAAAAAAATACAAAACCATGAAAATCATCACAATTTCTGAAGTCCATCTATAAGAGCTGATACAGAAAAATAATTGAAAACAAGTATCATCAAACATACTGTTAGCACAGCCCATACATTACCACTCTCTCCTCATAAGAGATAATCATGAATTATAGTGCTATTATGCATTCATGATGGATAAAATTGTCATCCAAGGGCATAAAAAAAAGGCACTGTCTTGTCATTGCTTAAATGAAATCAAGTTATTTCTAAAATTGCGTCATTCAATTTAAAAAAATACAAAACCTTGAAAATCATCACAATTTCTGAAGTCCATCTATAAGAGCTGATACAGAAAAATAATTGAAAACAAGTATCATCAAACATACTGTTAGCACAGCCCATACATTACCACTCTCTCCTCATAAGAGATAATCATGAATTATAGTGCTATTATGCATTCATGATGGATAAAATTGTCATCCAAGGGCATAAAAAAAAGGCACTGTCTTGTCATTGCTTAAATGAAATCAAGTTATTTCTAAAATTGCGTCATTCAATTTAAAAAATACAAAACCTTGAAAATCATCACAATTTCTGAAGTCCACCTATAAGAGCTGATACAGAAAAATAATTGAAAACAAGTATCATCAAACATACTGTTAGCACAGCCCATACATTACCACTCTCTCCTCATAAGAGATAATCATGAATTATAGTGCTATTATGCATTCATGATGGATAAAATTGTCATCCAAGGGCATAAAAAAAAGGCACTGTCTTGTCATTGCTTAAATGAAATCAAGTTATTTGTAAAATTGCGTCATTCAATTTAAAAAATACAAAACCTTGAAAATCATCACAATTTCTGAAGTCCATCTATAAGAGCTGATACAGAAAAATAATTGAAAACAAGTATCATCAAACATACTGTTAGCACAGCCCATACATTACCACTCTCTCCTCATAAGAGATAAACATGAATTATAGTGCTATTATGCATTCATGATGGATAAAATTGTCATCTAAGGGCATAAAAAAAGGCACTGTCTTGTCATTGCTTAAATGAAATCAAGTTATTTGTAAAATTGCGTCATTCAATTTAAAAAAATACAAAACCTTGAAAATCATCACAATTTCTGAAGTCCATCTATAAGAGCTGATACAGAAAAATAATTGAAAACAAGTATCATCAAACATACTGTTAGCACAGCCCATACATTACCACTCTCTCCTCATAAGAGATAATCATGAATTATAGTGCTATTATGCATTCATGATGGATAAAATTGTCATCCAAGGGCATAAAAAAAAAAAGGCACTGTCTTGTCATTGCTTAAATGAAATCAAGTTATTTCTAAAATTGCGTCATTCAATTTAAAAAAATACAAAACCTTGAAAATCATCACAATTTCTGAAGTCCATCTATAAGAGCTGATACAGAAAAATAATTGAAAACAAGTATC
The DNA here is from genome assembly GCA_039090855.1 of Macrothele yani. Classification (NCBI taxonomy): domain Eukaryota; kingdom Metazoa; phylum Arthropoda; class Arachnida; order Araneae; family Macrothelidae; genus Macrothele; species Macrothele yani. The sequence goes on from CM076995.1 coordinate 69,573,394, forward strand.
ATCAAACATACTGTTAGCACAGCCCATACATTACCACTCTCTCCTCATAAGAGATAATCATGAATTATAGTGCTATTATGCATTCATGATGGATAAAATTGTCATCCAAGGGCATAAAAAAAAGGCACTGTCTTGTCATTGCTTAAATGAAATCAAGTTATTTCTAAAATTGCGTCATTCAATTTAAAAAAATACAAAACCTTGAAAATCATCACAATTTCTGAAGTCCATCTATAAGAGCTGATACAGAAAAATAATTGAAAACAAGTATCATCAAACATACTGTTAGCACAGCCCATACATTACCACTCTCTCCTCATAAGAGATAATCATGAATTATAGTGCTATTATGCATTCATGATGGATAAAATTGTCATCCAAGGGCATACAAAAAAGGCACTGTCTTGTCATTGCTTAAATGAAATCAAGTTATTTCTAAAAATGCGTCATTCAATTTAAAAAAATACAAAACCTTGAAAATCATCACAATTTCTGAAGTCCATCTATAAGAGCTGATACAGAAAAATAATTGAAAACAAGTATCATCAAACATACTGTTAGCACAGCCCATACATTACCACTCTCTCCTCATAAGAGATAATCATGAATTATAGTGCTATTATGCATTCATGATGGATAAAATTGTCATCCAAGGGCATAAAAAAAAGGCACTGTCTTGTCATTGCTTAAATGAAATCAAGTTATTTCTGAAATTGCGTCATTCAATTTAAAAAATACAAAACCTTGAAAATCATCACAATTTCTGAAGTCCATCTATAAGAGCTGATACAGAAAAATAATTGAAAACAAGTATCATCAAACATACTGTTAGCACAGCCCATACATTACCACTCTCTCCTCATAAGAGATAATCATGAATTATAGTGCTATTATGCATTCATGATGGATAAAATTGTCATCCAAGGGCATAAAAAAAAGGCACTGTCTTGTCATTGCTTAAATGAAATCAAGTTATTTCTAAAAATGCGTCATTCAATTTAAAAAAATACAAAACCTTGAAAATCATCACAATTTCTGAAGTCCATCTATAAGAGCTGATACAGAAAAATAATTGAAAACAAGTATCATCAAACATACTGTTAGCACAGCCCATACATTACCACTCTCTCCTCATAAGAGATAATCATGAATTATAGTGCTATTATGCATTCATGATGGATAAAATTGTCATCCAAGGGCATACAAAAAAGGCACTGTCTTGTCATTGCTTAAATGAAATCAAGTTATTTGTAAAAATGCGTCATTCAATTTAAAAAAATACAAAACCTTGAAAATCATCACAATTTCTGAAGTCCATCTATAAGAGCTGATACAGAAAAATAATTGAAAACAAGTATCATCAAACATACTGTTAGCACAGCCCATACATTACCACTCTCTCCTCATAAGAGATAATCATGAATTATAGTGCTATTATGCATTCATGATGGATAAAATTGTCATCCAAGGGCATACAAAAAAGGCACTGTCTTGTCATTGCTTAAATGAAATCAAGTTATTTCTAAAATTGCGTCATTCAATTTAAAAAAATACAAAACCTTGAAAATCATCACAATTTCTGAAGTCCATCTATAAGAGCTGATACAGAAAAATAATTGAAAACAAGTATCATCAAACATACTGTTAGCACAGCCCATACATTACCACTCTCTCCTCATAAGAGATAATCATGAATTATAGTGCTATTATGCATTCATGATGGATAAAATTGTCATCCAAGGGCATACAAAAAAGGCACTGTCTTGTCATTGCTTAAATGAAATCAAGTTATTTCTAAAATTGCGTCATTCAATTTAAAAAATACAAAACCATGAAAATCATCACAATTTCTGAAGTCCATCTATAAGAGCTGATACAGAAAAATAATTGAAAACAAGTATCATCAAACATACTGTTAGCACAGCCCATACATTACCACTCTCTCCTCATAAGAGATAATCATGAATTATAGTGCTATTATGCATTCATGATGGATAAAATTGTCATCCAAGGGCATACAAAAAAGGCACTGTCTTGTCATTGCTTAAATGAAATCAAGTTATTTCTAAAAATGCGTCATTCAATTTAAAAAAATACAAAACCTTGAAAATCATCACAATTTCTGAAGTCCACCTATAAGAGCTGATACAGAAAAATAATTGAAAACAAGTATCATCAAACATACTGTTAGCACAGCCCATACATTACCACTCTCTCCTCATAAGAGATAAACATGAATTATAGTGCTATTATGCATTCATGATGGATAAAATTGTCATCCAAGGGCATACAAAAAAAGGCACTGTCTTGTCATTGCTTAAATGAAATCAAGTTATTTGTAAAATTGCGTCATTCAATTTAAAAAAATACAAAACCTTGAAAATCATCACAATTTCTGAAGTCCATCTATAAGAGCTGATACAGAAAAATAATTGAAAACAAGTATCATCAAACATACTGTTAGCACAGCCCATACATTACCACTCTCTCCTCATAAGAGATAATCATGAATTATAGTGCTATTATGCATTCATGATGGATAAAATTGTCATCCAAGGGCATACAAAAAAGGCACTGTCTTGTCATTGCTTAAATGAAATCAAGTTATTTCTAAAAATGCGTCATTCAATTTAAAAAAATACAAAACCTTGAAAATCATCACAATTTCTGAAGTCCATCTATAAGAGCTGATACAGAAAAATAATTGAAAACAAGTATAATCAAACATACTGTTAGCACAGCCCATACATTACCACTCTCTCCTCATAAGAGATAATCATGAATTATAGTGCTATTATGCATTCATGATGGATAAAATTGTCATCCAAGGGCATAAAAAAAAGGCACTGTCTTGTCATTGCTTAAATGAAATCAAGTTATTTCTAAAAATGCGTCATTCAATTTAAAAAAATACAAAACCTTGAAAATCATCACAATTTCTGAAGTCCATCTATAAGAGCTGATACAGAAAAATAATTGAAAACAAGTATAATCAAACATACTGTTAGCACAGCCCATACATTACCACTCTCTCCTCATAAGAGATAATCATGAATTATAGTGCTATTATGCATTCATGATGGATAAAATTGTCATCCAAGGGCATAAAAAAAAGGCACTGTCTTGTCATTGCTTAAATGAAATCAAGTTATTTCTAAAATTGCGTCATTCAATTTAAAAAAATACAAAACCTTGAAAATCATCACAATTTCTGAAGTCCATCTATAAGAGCTGATTCAGAAAAATAATTGAAAACAAGTATCATCAAACATATTGTTAGCACATCCCATACATTACCACTCTCTCCTCATAAGAGATAATCATGAATTAACAGTTCTGGTACTGTCGCAAATCTTCTTGATTTTATGGGAAAATCTTCTCGATTTTATGGTAACTCTTCTTGATTTAGGAAAATTTGGTTGGCGGGTATGCGTCCGATATTAACCGAGATTCAGCCGCCATGACCAATATCGGCCCGATATCTAGCCGATATTCATTCCACTTGGGTTATCAAAAATATTAACCATTAAAATGGAAGGGTCATGTTATAAGGTATTTGATTGTATAACGTTATTACCCATTTCGCACATTAATTTCACATGAAATACGCTTCCCACGCGTAAAAGATGAGGGTTCGTATGGTTATTACTCGTAGGCATCGCAGAAGGTTGGCACCTCTGTATTTCGCACTTTTTCACATATGGATTTTCTTGCAGAACGCCTCCAAAGAGATAGACTTTTGTCGATCTCTACAGCCAATAATCTTTGTTGATGTCTTTTAAAATTCAGTGTCCACTTCTCCGCACCATATAAAATGATATTCTGTACAATCGCAGAAAACATGTGTCTTTTTACTCCTGGAAAGACATTGCTGCTCCAAAGAACAGGATTCAAAACAGAAATAGCTGTCCTGCCCTCCGCAATTCTCCGATCAATGTCATGTACCATCCTGATGTATTATGAATCCGAGGTATTTAAATTCCTCAACTGTTCTCAATGTAATACCATCGGTTATTTCAATGAAGGCTCTGGAATCATAGGACAAGTGCTCAGTTTTCATTAATTTTAAGTACCCAGCGGTCATATTCAGAGACCAGTTTACAAAACATATAAGTTACGTCTTACTTCTTTTCTGCCATGATTACTGATACGGTACACGAAATCATTCTGCCGCCCCGGTGGCGCAGTGGTCTAAGCGATGGCCTCTGATCATTCGTTCGAACGGGGTCTGGGTTCGGATCCCGGTGAGGCATGGATGTTGTGTTTGTCTTACGGCACTGGTTCTCTCCCTTCCCTGGAACCAGTGACCCTAAAATAGGGACGGGCGACTGCTTATAGCCCATTGAGTTGCTCACGGTGGTCGTTAAACCTCCAATCAAAAAAAAATCATTCTGAATCCGTAATCCCAAATTTTTGCACTTCGGTGACCGTTCTCTGAAACAAACCTCAGTATACTTCAGGATGGTAAACAGGGGTGGAGTGGGACGACCAAACCAGGCCGGGAATTTTAGCCTTGCTATCCAGTACAAAAACGCACCTTCTTTCAGCGGAACACCTGATAAATCCCTTGCGACGTACCACCGAGGTGACGCAAGAGTTAAACCGGCAAGTTGCAGCGATAAGATTTGCCGGAGTAGTTCAGTCGGGAGAACATCCCGCTCCGGAGTAGTAAGACGTGGTTTCGAATCGCACCACCAGCAACAGAAGGTTATACACTGTACCCTCATGACAAACGTGTCAGATTCTGGATGAAAGAGAACTATAGAAAATGCATTGTAAGACGAATGTACAGTAGTTGCGGACAAATTTTAACAACAATTTAGCAGTGAGAGTATTTTGATCTGAATATTGCAAGCATCTGTAACACGAGGACGTAGATCCAGCAGACTTGTAGGCGCCGTTGCATACACCTGATTTTTAAGGTAACCCCAGAAATCCAAGCTCGCCATTCTCACACAGCGTACGTAGACCTAAACTTCTGATCAGGGTACATCCTGCTACTGGTTTTTATATCATAGGTACGGTACAACATCACAATCTGCATTTGCATACGGCTACATTTGCGAAATGTGAATATGCAGATTCTAATCGTCGCGCATCAGTTTCGGACATGTTAGGATATTCAGGCGACAATTTATCTTATCCGTGTGAAACAAATGTCGTTTTGTACTAATTAATTGATGCTCTACAAGTTTGTAATGGGAAATTTGCTCTATCTCTTTTCGTTTTCGATTTGCAATGGCTAACATCCGCATTTCGCCACTAGGGGAGCTGCTATTGGTTGCATTCGATCGGTCGTAGTCGCTTTTCGTTATCTCATTTACATAACTGTACCTCTCTCCGTTCGCAAGTTATTCCAGGCTAAAGGGACTTTCCTGTGCACCCCGTATATTTCGTAATTAAAAAAGAAAGTACTAGGTGTGGATATTGAGGGGGGGGATGAGATAGCCCAGCTCTCGGACCCAAGGTGCATACGCCGCTGGTCTGGTAGTATGTAAAAGGAAAACTAAAAAACAACAAAAAAGGGTTGGACGCCCATTGTCGTTGAAAAAAGGAACACATTTTTTATTTTTAATACACTCTTTTTCAGTGTTTGTTAGATGCAGCAGCTTTTAAAAAGTTTTTATTTTATGAAGTGATATATTTGTAAATGGAATGTTGTAAAATATTTAACTTTATAACTAATTTTCTATGGGGAGGATCTAGCCTCAAAACGAGGAATGCGTGCTGTTTCTCTCGATCTGAATTGGGTGGTTTTTCTATTTCACAGCACAGACTCAATATATGTGTGGTGCAATATTTTAAAACTACACAGACATAACACGGGTCTTCCTATGTATGATTTTAAACCTGGATGGGCGCCACAAAACCTATGGTGATCCTACATGTTAGGGATGATGGCTTGCTGTGTTTCACATATCTTGAAGTGGTATACGAAAGCGCACCAAACAGATTAATTGTTTTTACTTGTAAACTCGCAACTCATCGCCTGATGAAAGAGTTTTTGCTGCTGTATTTACCTTATAGCATGCAATTAGACTAGTCTACCATTGTTATTTTCAATTTTCAGGCTTATTTATGCTGTACATTACGTGGAGCAAAGAGGGAATGTAATTTCAAATGGTTCAATCTGGCACGTAGGTCGAGATACCGTATTCAATTCGGCAACACTAGATCAGCAAGACGAAATTTTTTCTTCTAGTCTTTTTTATTCTTCTCCTTTGCAAAAGTATTGGTTGAACTTGTGAAAAGAAATATAGTACAGCGTAAAACCTTGGTCCTTCGCGTAAGTGTTTGTCACTAAAATTTGTTATGAAGTAATGAAATGCAGCTTTATAAATTTTTGATTGAATTTTGATAATTACCTGCAAATTAGCACTGAAATCTGACATTTCTTCTATGAGATTTCCTGGTCTTTCTTCACCAAGAGGAAATGGGTAATCACTTCCTAACAATACATTGCTCTGAAAATACAAATATTAATTAATCTGCTTGAAATATTGAAATACATTCATGGGAAAATAAGTCCGTAAAAAGGCAGTGGCAGATTTAAAATTACCGGGGCCCTGCGCACAGCGTCGGTTTTGGGGTCCCCCACTTTTACGGGCATCCTTAAAATATAACCCGCGCATTTTTGCTTTCTCCCGCTAATGTATAAAAAAAGTATTGTAATCTCAAAAACAAATTGACTTCCAGATTTCAACAGAAATACCCACTTTGGCCTCACCAGAACATGATTTAATTAATTTCTTGGCTGTGTGTTAGAGCTGAGTTTGGGCTCAATTTTCGGAGCCCGAGTCCGTGATATATCAGCCCGAGCCCATCCGAGCCCGAATTTTATATTGCAAGATAGAGCTTGGTCCCGAACGAGCTCGAAAACTGGCTAACCTGTTCAACTATCAATAAAAAAAATCTCCTTTTCCACACTTCCACTCTCTTCTCCTCCTGCAATTAATCAACGTATTTCTCAAATAGGAAATGGTTTGAAAGGGACCTCTATCTATTTTTTCAGTGTAACTAGACGATTTTCTTTGACCGTTCGTTTCCACCTGAAGTGCTACGGGCGGCCGGGCATCCAATATGATCGGGAGGTGCTGCGGTTGTATGTTGCTCAAATAATGCTAATACTGTATTATCGCGCCATAATGCGCTACAATACGTTGATAAATAGAATTAGCAGGGAGCTACTGCGTGGAGATAAGGGGTAAATGATCGTCGGCATGCTATCAACTATCCAATATCTATAGTTCTTAAAAAAGCTTTTTCTTCTCTGCAGAAACACAGTAATGCGCGGCCTATGGCATTTTTTACCCAAGCCCGGAATAAATAGCCATCTCGAATGCCCGCTCTCTAACCAGAACCAGTTGCCAAAGAATTCCATTTACCGATTATAAAATGCCTCATGTGCTAAATCATATAAAATCAAATTTATATATAAAAAAAATTATCTCGCTCTCCTTCTCTCTAAGAGCCCGAGCCCAAACCGCAGTAAATATTCTACAGCTCGAGCCCGATTCGGGCCCGGGCTCTGCTTCGGGCTTTCGGGATCTGCCCGTCTCAGCTCTACTGTGTGGGTGTGTGATTTGTTGTCGCCATAACTCAAAAAACTATTATAGCTATCAAGACGAAATTTAATATATGTGGGCTTTCGTGATACCCTGATGGGGAGAAAATGGCTGAAGTTAAAAGTGGAAAGCCTTTTGTTAAGGAAGAAAAGTCGAAACTTTTATATGACTACTGAACCACAGTATTTTAACACGTTACGTAAGAAGTTCACGGTACTGCTTTAATTGGAATTCATGTTACATGCGGTGTGGGATCTGCTGTCGCATATCGCAGATTATACCCCAACTGACAAGTAGCTCCCTTACAGACTGTCCGAACATGGATAAAACCTATTCCTGGGCCTGGTAAAACACGTTTTTCAATGCCACTTTTATTCGTAGGATAACAGTCTTGGGAGTTACCTCTTAAACTAAGTTTAATTGGCAGAAAAGGAATTTCAAGGGGAAGATGGGGGAATCATATAAAACACCGAACTAAATGTTTATTACATTCTAAGAAAACTGACCAGAAATAACACGCCAATTTCTAAGCTCAGTTGTATTGTAGTATTAAGTAATATTAACCTCAAGACGACATTTAGTGAGCCTGCATTTAAGCTAGTACATTCATACTTGTAGATGACGTACTTCGATTTCGGGCGGAATTATGCCCCTGAATCTTTCCAATCTCAGAGCAGCGAATTTATCCCTCGCTCTATGACTTAAAAAAAAAATTATATATCATTATTTTTGAGCCCCTCCAGCATCGCGTGGCAATGCGTTTGGGCTTCGTTGGCTTCCCTGTACGTCCGCCCCTAACTTAAGGAAGACGTATGCGATATGCTGTTTTACATATTACGTATGTAGAACATATTCCTCGAAACAGATCTTGTTTCTATATCCAATTGTTATTTTTTTAGTGATTCAGGCATTACGAGTTATTAAAACTAAATTCTGTAAAACATTAATTCTAAGCATCTGATCTAAGTTAGCTTAGTGCAGCAATACGTAGAATTATTCATTATGACTTCGTAGATGAATATATCAATCATCAGGTAATTCTGTTTTACACGTTATAATTCCTTCTAAGACAGCGGAAGTATACTTTATGTGTTGTTATGCACTTAAACAACAGCATGGAAGCAACATTGACAAAAGTTTTGACTCACCATATTAACTCAAATATCGTGCGGTCGCCCATTTATCACTATCGTCGCAATAATCATAATCAGTATATAAATGGAATGAAAAACGAAGAAACGTAGAATCTAAAAACCGGTCATGACAAAAAGCAAAGCTAAAACCAAGGGAAAACGTAGAATCTAAACCGTTTATGACAAAAAAGCAAAGCTAAAACCATGAAAATACGAAGTGAATCTGCTAAAAAGTTAAATTCAGAAATCCGTTGAAAAATGAATCCTCTACGTACTGAATATTTAAAATCATAAAATATTCAGTACGCAGAGGATTCATTTATCACCATTGTCACATCCAGACGCGTTTCAACCATATTGCCATGGTCTTCCTCAGTGGTGGACGATGTTGTCAGTACTGTCTCGTAAAGCAGACCATGACGTTGCCTAATATCATGAGCTGGCAGTGAATTTGCGAGGCAGTGATGAATCAGCAGTACTGACAACAACATCGTCCCCCACTGAGGAAGACCATGAAAATAATATGGTTGAAAAGCGTCTGGATGGGACACTGGAAATATAGCTTGTGATATTGAATATTCAATACGGCGAGAATTAATTTTTTAATGATTTTTCAATGCATTGTGTAGGGGTATGACACCAAAACTAAGACCCAGTCTATACCTTTACTCTCAAGAGCAGGGTGTCTCTCAGGGCTCCATTTTATCAGTCACTCTCTTCATCCTTCGAGTCAATCACATTTTTACCCTACTTCCTCCGATGGTTCGTGGGACTATGTATGTGGATGATCTTCAGATTTCCTGTGCCTCCGTAGATATGCGCACCATTAAGAGGTAGTTGCAGTCTGCCATTAATAAGATCTCTTCCTGGGCTTCACATAATGGTTTTGACTTCTCTTCCCAGAAAACTGTTTGTGTGAATTTTTGCCGCTAACGAGGTATTTACCTGGACCCACATCTATGTCTGGGGGCACTTCCCTTTCCTGTGGTGACTGAAGTTAAGTTCCTGGAACTGACCTTCGACCCCGCATTCACCTTCCGACCTCATATTCTATTCTTAAAGGGGAAGTGCATGCGATCATTGAGTATCCCGAAGGTCCTCTCTGGTACGTCGTGGGGGCTGACCGGTGCTCCATGCTTCGCATTTATCACTCTCTTGTCCGGTGTTGGACTATGGCTGTGTGACGTTAGGATCATTCCGGCCTTCTGTCTTAAAGCTTCTCTATCCATTCATTACCAAGCTCTGTGCATTTGCATTAGAGCCTTCGGTACGTGTCCCGTGCATAGTCTAACGAACCGCCGTTATGCCTTCGCCGTCAGCAACTGTTTCTACACCAAGTTGAAATCGCAACCCGATCATCCTCTGCATGATCCTTTCTTCCAACCACAATGTGTTCGCCTGTTTTCCAACCGCCCTACTTGTGTTCCCACTTTCTATATTCGTCTGTCGAACATCGTGCGTGATGCTGGCCTTGTCCTGTCGTTGATTGGTGTGACCAGGGCTTTCCTTGATCCCCATTGACAGCCAGCTTAGGCAATTGCTAATCTTTCCCTTTATGTGTGGTCCAAGTCTTCCACGCCAACACTGGTGTACCAGAAGCTTTTTGCCGAGCACCTTTTGCTCCTTCCCAATTTCGTGTCTGTCTTCACCGATGACTCGAAATCCGGTGATGTAGTTGGATCCGCATTTGTTCGTGTTGACGAGACCTGTGCTGAGAGGCTTCCACCGGAAGCGACAACCTTCACGGCAGAGATGCACGCGGTTCTCCTCGCCTTTCGTCACATCCAGTCTAACACCATTGTCGCGACATAATGCATTGACTCCCATTCATAGTCCCACGAACCATCAGAGGAAGTAGAGTGAAAGTCAGTCATCCAAGTTTTATCTTCTCTGGAGGACACTGATTCTCCAACCACCAGAGATGTTCGTCGCCTCCTGCAGACTTTGACTGGAGCTGAATTCCTGGTCCGATTTTTTTGGGTTCCTGGCCATGTTCGGATTCGGGGTTACTAGGTGCCGGATGCATCTGACAGTTCCGTTGCCTCCATGCCGATCACTCGACTGCCACTGTTATTTTGGAGATTTTCGTCCTGGCATCCGTGCATTCATCATGGCTGAGTGGAAGTCCCTCTACCCTTAATAGGTCAAGAACAAACTTCTCTCCATCAAGCCACAGATTGAACCATGCCCATCCACACTAAATGCAACACCAAGAAGGAAGCATCCCATTGGCCTGAAATTCACAGCACGCATGGAAACGATTAGCATTGCAGGGCATATGCAAATCATGTACACCCGGCACGCCACCGAAAAGCACTATAAGAAGGGTGCACAGAAGGAGAGGTGTAAGTAGCCGAAGTGTGTTGTGCTGCCGGACCTGTGCGTGGGAAGCGTCGTGATGCCTCGTCGAAGAATACGGCAGTCCTTCCAGCACGTTTCGGAGTTCGACAGAGGGCGAATAGTGGCTTATTGCGACAGTGGTTTATCGTACCGAGACATCGGCACCAGTGTGGGACGACATCCAGCCACAGTGAGGCGAGTATGGATTCGGTGGGTGCAAGAGGGACGGACGGATCGACGTGAGCGATTGCCACAGCCACGGCACTCCACCGAACGAGAGGACCGGCATGTTGTGTGGCGGGCATTGACAGCTCGCACCGCCACATCACGAACGTTAGCGCAGGGATTAGAGTGTGTTGCGCAACAAATTGTGTCAGCACGTACCGTTCGACGTCGTCTGCAGGAGCGGGGACTTGTCGCACGGCGCCCAATGCTACGATTACCATTGACGTTACACCACCGGCGAGCGCGGCGGCAGTGGGCCGTTGAACGCCACACCTGGACTATGAAATGGCACGACATTATCTTCTCCGACGAATTCCGCTTCTGCCTGCAACACCACGATAGTCGTATCAGCGTGTGGCGGCACCGCAGCGAGAGACTGTATGACGCCTGCATTATGCATCGCCATACCGGTCCGTCGCCTGATGTTATGGTTTGGGGCGCAATTGGATTTGACACCCGCATCCCTCTGGTACGCATCGCCGGTACACTCAACAGCCACCGCTACATCTCCGACGTTTTGGAGCCTGTAGTCCTCACTTACCTGCAGGACCTACCAGCGGCCACGTTTCAACAAGACCATGCGCGCCCGCACGTGGCACGCATCGTGCAACAATTCTTCACGGCCCACCAGGTGTCACTGCTGCCGTGGCTCGCATGTTCTCCCGATATATCGCCCATCGGACACGTCTGGTTGCTGATCGGCAACCGAGTGGCCCGGCAAACACCACCCGCGGTTGAGCCTGATGAACTGTGGCAACGTGTGGAAGCAGCCTGGACCGGCATACTCTAAGCCCACATCCAAAGCCTCTTTCGTTCGATGGCGCGGCGTGTAGCGGCCGTTTTTGCCAGCCATGGGGGCCACACGAACTATTGATGTCTGACTGTTCCGCAAGTCTCACGGGCCTGTAAGCTCAATCGTTTCATCTTTGTATCTGTTGTTATGTGTCTAGTAAATTTGGCTTTGCTATCTCGTGTCCTTCTTGGTGTTGCATTTTGGGTGACCAGCAGTGTAGTTTGTGAACAACCCGTTGTCAGAAAGTTATCCTTGTACGTCTCGGCATTGGGCATTGTTTCACCCACCGCTTCTTGCTGTGTGGCGACACTGCCCCGATGTGTGAGATGTGCGCCTGCTGACTCACTGTCGCTCATATTTTATGTACTTGCGTTTGTTTTCGTGCTCATCATTTTCACTATTTTCATTCTCATTTGTTAGACGACATTCGGAGTTTTTTCATTTTTAAAACAAATTGACTTTTTTAAACTTATCTAGCTTTTACACTTTTCATCATTCTCGTTTTTTACTTTTACAACATCAGCCAGCTTTTAACTGTTATACCACGTTTTAAAATATATTTCTTTGATGGTCTTCTGTCTGGCGTGCTTAGGCCATAAAAATCAATCAACCAACCAACCCAGTCTATACAGTAAAAGACCCCAAACTCTCGCAGACCCAAAAAACAGGACAGAGCGGCATCCATGTCAAGATGATGTCTATTGTTTTTTGGATCATGAGGGAGTTGTGCATTATGAATACACTCCATCAGGCTAGACAATCAGCATGGAGTATTTCTGCAAAGTTTTTCGGCTTTTGAGAGACGCAGTTCGTTGCGAAATGCCGGTATTGCATGAGAGTGGTGAGTGGCAAATTCACCATGACAACATGCCTACCCATGTATCGCAACTTACGCAGCAGTTCCTTGCTAAGCACCTCATTGTACAGGTCCGACAGCGACCCTATTTGATTGATCTCGCTCCGTGCGACTTTTTTCTCATTCCCAAAATCAAATGCCACTTTACAGCAAAAATAATTCAAGATACCGCGGAGATACAACAGGATACGATGAAGCAGCTGTACGCTATTTCAGAAGATGGCATCAAAAAACGTTTTGAGCAATAGAAACAGCGCTAGGCTAAGAGTGTGACCATCGGAAGGGGGCTACTTCGAAGACTATTAAGTTTGAAATCTGTAAGTACTGTTTTTAACACGTCTTTTGTAAAAAAAGATCGTGCTTATTTATCGGTTTGTCCGTCTCTGGATACAATATCTCTACAATTATTAGTCCGATTTGAAAAATTATTTTTGCATTGGGAAGCTTGGAATGTGAGAATGATGATCTTTGCGTTCTGGGGCTTTTTCCCGATGCACAACTTCACCGCTAGAAAGCGTAAATGTAGAGGATGTCGAATTCAAAATCTATTTTATTGCATATATCTGTATCTAAATATCCGATTGAAAAAATTCCTTCTTCCTTTCGATGCCCTTTATATGACGAAGACTATTGTAGGCACAGTTTCTTTTTCAAGTAATGCATAGATTTTCCACTAAGGGAGGTAAAGGTAAATTGCGTTTTCCCCGATATCTCTGCTTCTAAAACTCCGATTTGAAAAATTCTTCCTGCATCGGAAGCAGCTCCTTATGGAAAATGTTTTGATTATAATTTTTAATTGTTGATAAAGAATGGTTTAGCCATCAGGGGACGTAAGTGTTTATTTTTGCGTTTGATGTATTTGCAGCAAAATCTAAGCTCCTGGAAACTCGATTGAAAAAAATTATTTCGTGGACTGATACCACTCACCTCGGGAAACATTTTGAGAATATATCCTACTTAAAATAGCGCATAATTTCCCCCTCCAGGGTGTGTAGATGTATGTTTTGTTTTTGTCGATATCTCTGCTTGTACGAGTCCGATTTGAAGAATTCTTTCTTTGTTGGAGAGCGTGTCCGATGCGAAATGTTTCTCATATAATTCCAAATTTTTATTAACCCACAAGTTTGCCACTATAGGACGTACATTCATATTTTCGTTTATAGCAATATCTACAGGACTAAAAACCGGATATAAAAAATTCTTTGGTCAGATACTACTAGCTATGAAAACACTTTGTATTTTCTTCCCAAAATAACGCACAATTTCGCCGCTAGGGGCGCCAATGTTTAATTTGATTTCCTTAATATCTCTGCTTCTAAAACACTTTAGGTGAATATTTGAGGAGTTTTATTGTTCTCAGTTCTGTCGCCAGGTGGTGTTTCTGCACTTCTGTTGCAGCTGTCTCCACTTCTAAAAGCCCTATTGAGAAATTTCTTTTTCTGTATGCTGTTCTTTTCAGTAGAGATGTGGAGCATTATCCTCTTTAAAGAATGCACAGATTTGCCGCTAGGGGCGTAAAGGTCAAAACCTTTTTCTCGCTATTTCTACTTCCGGGAGACGGACTTGAAAAGTTCTTTTTCCTTATCATAGTTTTTTCCATGAAGAATATTTTTCACCTGTTTTCAACTTCTCCATTATGCAAAATTCTTCCGCTAGAAGGCGTAGAATTATATCATTTTTTCTTTTTATATTTCGTCTTTTAACTGTTCGATTTGAAAATCTGTTTATCTCCGATATTCATTCTGCTATGAGAAACTTTTTTGTGCACCATTTGTTAAACTTCGTAACATACCTTTTAGCCGCTGGTGGAAATAAGTAACTGCTTCTATTTTTGGATGTGTAATCGATTGTAGAAGTCCGGTTTTTTTAACCGGTTGCTTTGAATAAATTTGATGAATTTAATTCCCCTCAGAAAGGATTCAAAAGACGCACTCAATACATCCAAAAATTCGGTGTCGTCTTTCTTGTTTTTAATGAATCCAGCCTGGATACTTTTTGATCACACCGTGTACATTGATAAATTAGGACTTTAAGAGGTAAAAAATAGTTGTTGATTTTTATTCTTGAACTCAGTCACGTGTGAGCTCCTAAAATGAACTCGTTTGACGTTGTAAACATTTTCTGTCACGGAGACTAATTTTGAATCTCAAGAAATTTATGTGGAACGCTAAGTACCTAATTGGCAGCCCCGGTGGCTCTGTGCTGGCTTCTGATCATTCGTCCGACTTGGGTCCAGGTTCGAATCCCGTGAGGCATGGATGTTGCGTTTGTCTTACGACACTGGCTCTCTCCTTTCCCTGGAATCAGTGGCCCTAAATTAGGAGCGGACGACTGCTTATAGCCCATTGAGTTGCTCCGGGTGGTCGTTAAACTCCCAACAACAAGAAAATACCTAATTGATTCTACTGTTGTTTGGTGAAAGTATTCATTGAATGTTTTGACTCTGAAAGTTTATTACACACTATTCAGTATTTTTCGTTTCATTTCCTTTAAATTCCCCTACATGAATCTTCAAAGTGACACCGCTGGAAGGGAATATTCATCTAGAGTCGTAAGTGTAGAAAGGTGGATAGAATTTTGGCAGACCTTGGACCCGCAGCAGACCGAAACTGTCTGGCAAGAAGTAGACCTACGCACATGAGAGGGATTGAAAGACCTGCGGCACTTTTCGTGTTTCAGATAACGTGGTAGCAACATAATTCTTTAAAAAATACCAGAAGGGTAGGAAGACAAATATGTTTTCATTGAATCTGATTTTTTTTTATTAATTACTCACCTCTCCGAAGACTTTTACAAGCAATCTAAGAGAGTCGTCAGTGTGTACTAAAGAATCTGCGTAAATTCTTCCCAAGTAGTTCTTCGGCGGAATAGCATTATTTACGGCACATAAATCAGGCCTCACCTTAGGGGGAAAAAAGTAAAACAAATTGCTGTTATATAATAGGTAGGACATTTAAGCACGAAACTATCTAAAGTAGCGATACTTTGAGGATTTATTTTATTTCAAAAATCATATTGCAAATGACAGATATGCGTATATATGGGTCGTTCAAATGAAACGGACAGACTAAGGCTGCGCTTCAGTGTTGGTTTATTAGTCTTCAACTTCCGGGTGATACAATTAAAAGAACAAAGGACAAGGTTAGTGTATTATCTACACGTACTCATCTCCTGCGTTCAGATGTCTGTTCCATCGCTGCACAAATGTTTAGATTCCTTCTGCATGGGAGGACGTAGGAATGGGGTGTTTGATGAACCAGTCCTCGACAGCTTCTCAAACGTTGTCGTTTGACGTGAATCGTCTGCCCTTCAGGTACTTCTTTAGCGTCTGAAAACATTACAATCGCATGAAGATAGATTGGTTCTGTAGGAATAATGGGTAAGAACTTCTCAGCGGAAGCGCTGCAGTGTCTCTGCGCTTTGATGGATGGCGTGAGGCCTGGTGTTGTCATAAAGAGCACGATACCACGTGCCAGCATGCATGGAATTCTGTTTTTGATGGCGTGGCGGAGTCTGTTCAGAGTGTGACCACCTCTCAGTTTTAATAGTCGTACCATGTGGTTGCAAATCAGTAAAAAATGGACCCTTTTGATCAAATAAAAAGGTGAGCATGACCTTGTATGCACTAGCGGAGACATGGGCTTTATTTGGTGGAGGTGATGCAACGTGCTTCCACTGAATGTTCATACGTTTCGTCGTAAGTTCGAAATGGTGACACCAAATTTCGTCGTCGGCAATAATTCTTGATAGGAACTAGTTACCCGCTTTCTGGAAGGCGTTCCATCGCGACACTCATACGATCTACCTTGGGTTCCGCCGACAGGTGCTTCGGAACCCATTGTGCATACGCCTCTAAATACCCCAGATGATTGTGAATGATATTACTTAAGAATCTCATGCTGTTGTGCAGGTTCTGTACTGGCTGCCGAATGGTAACTCTTCAGTTTTTCGTCACTGCATTGTTCACAACTGCAGTGGTTTCTTGCGTGATTCGAAGTGACATTGCACACGTCGTGAAAGGTCCACTGTCTTGTGACGTCCTCCTCGAAATTCTTACCACCATTTAAACACCGCACTGCGTGCTAAGCAGGCTCCTTCGCATCGTGCCTGCATGCACTGAAAAATGTCAGCTGGCCTTGTAGAAGCCTTTTGCTCTCTCCAGCTGTGTTACAGCTGACCACCTGCCATGGCACATTGCTCTTATCCGTCTGTGTATAGTGGCACCACTACCGGCGATGACATATTGACTACAACGGCTCCATTCCCAAGTCTGCGTTTCATTTGAACGGCACATACATATTGTTATGCACTGGTGTGCAAAAATTAAGGACGAAGAGGGGAAATTAGCATAACAGCGGAACGAGGTAGGACATGCGCATATATGCAGCATGACGTAGGGGGGGAGAGGTGTCGGAAGGGTATAAAGCACACGGGCGGTGTACGCTCAGCAATTCGGTGACAGCTATTGCACGGTGTACATCGGTTTGAACGACGTCGAGTTGCTGCCACCGTGGGATATGGCCAACAGGCAATCCAGCAGACCATATCTGGATGACTTTACCCCAGGTCGCGTCATTGGGAAGTTGGAAGAAGGTCGAAGTGTGACTACTGTGGCCGAGGAGTTCGGGATCGCTCACAGCATCGTTTCACGTGCTTGGAGAGCATTTCAAACGTCATAAACAGCTGTCAGAGAGTTTAGCAGTGGTCGTCCGCGAGCAACCACGGCTGCGGACGACCGGTATATTGTCCTACAGGCGAGAAGAGACAAACGGCAGACTGCTGGCGAAATCTCAAGGCACACGCAACAGACAACTGGACGTACGTTATCGCGTTTTACTGTGGCCAGGAGGCTGCACAAAGGTGGTTTATTTGCACGACGACCAGTACGGTGTGTGCCATTAACGCCTGCTCATCGGAGACGGAGGTTTCTGTGGTGCCAGGAACACAAGAACTGGACTCATCAGCAATGGGGTCGAGTTCCCTTTACGGATGAGAGCCGATTTAGTCTGAAGAGCGATTCTGGAAGTATACACATTCGGAGAGAGCAGGAAACACGCAATCACACCTCCAACATCATCGAAAGGGACCAGTTTGGAGGTGGCGGAGTTCTCGTTTGGGGCGGTATCATGCTTGGAGCCTTACTGACCTCCACATCTTCCAAGGAGGTTCAGTCACTGGTGTCCGCTATTGTAGAGACGTTCTCCTGCCTCATGTGCGTCTGTTTAGAAGTACTGTGGGTCCTGAGTTCCTCTTCATGGACGACAACGCTACACCTCATCGTACAGTGGCTGTCGCAGAGCTGTTGGAGAGTGAAGATATTCAACGAATGGATTGGCCCGCAAGGTCCCCGGACCTGAATCCAATCGAACACGTGTGGTACCTTCTCGGGAGACGCTTGGCAGTACGTCACCAGCCACCAGCAACGATTCCGCAGCTGCGATTGGTGCTACAAAAGGAATAGGCCGCGATGCCTCAACAGCTCCTTGACAGCCTCGTCCTCAGCATGGACAGACGTTGTAAATCCTGCAACGCAGTCAAGGGTGATCATATCCCCCTAATAAGACTGGATTTTACTTGGCAGCCGCTTGTCACATAGACATTTCTGTCTTCTGTCCAGTTGTGCTCGAAGCTACCTTTTCAATAAAGTGCCTTTGTATCCTTTGAATTCCTTGTTTGGACGGTTTTGTTCGCTTGTCCCATATTATTACATCTTGGGGATCTTATGGTATGATTTGAGTCGATGTGGAACACTTCTGCACGGCGTTACATTCAAAAAACCGTCTCGTCCTTAATTTTTGCACGCCAGTGTAATATTATGTAATCCTTCCACTTCAATGCCACTTTTAGCAACTGTTATACTTGGCAAATGTTAGTTACTATTCCTTTTTCCCATCCGTCCATCTCGTCTGCCCATTGCGGGTTGAGTCCCGCAAAGACGACTTTGCGCTCTTGAGGGTTACTGGCAAATTAATGCAGCTGGCTTGCCATTCCTCTACTGCATACGGAGAAGGGACAATGTGCGTCCGGTGCCGACATCACTAGGAACCATCTACGCATTTGCGCCCCCAACCACAGAGAGTCTGCGGAAAACCCCGGAAAAACCGCAGAGTAGATGGCCAGCAGGACCGGGATTCGAACGCCCGTCAAAAACGTCCGCCTCCCAAACAGTGCACAGCGACTTAACCAACTGCGTTGTGCCGGTGGTTATTGCTTTTTAGGCTTCACTGATAGGTCGAGTTTTTGCACAGGAATAACTCGCTATTTTTTTTTTTGTTTGCTATCCACCTGAAAACTTGGCTGTTCATGGTTTATTTCGAATTAAAGGGAATCTAATTTATAACACCGCTGACAAACCGATTATGCTTGCGGATTTTTCCAATGTCTGCAATGACTAATGGTATTTCGTTGCAGAAGGACCAAAACATGTGGAAGAGGAAGCCTGAATTAGATGGTAATTTTTGAGTGGATGTGCTTCTAATGTGCATGTTTGGGTGCAACAGACTTCCGTACTCTAAAACAATACGCTGGAGGTTCTGTTATGCATTCCAATAATGTTTTCCACTCTGCCAAGAGATTGCTAAGTGATTTGTGAGGAGTGTCATTGGGTGCTATTTCGAGATAAATTTGCATTCCACTCAGAAACGAAGAACGAGTAAATGCATTTTTTACAGTGAAAGGCTGATAAAACAGGGAATGATTAGTTGTTTTTTTCTTTCTCACACAGGAGCAGCGTGTGACTAAACAGCGCTACGTGCAGGACAAAACCGACATCTTTAAAGAAATCCAGACAATAAGAATCATGTCATCACACGCCAACAATCTGAAATCATGAAAGAAATACAGGATTTCACCATATAATACAAATTTTGAAGATGAAAATCCGATTTTTGGTGTAAATGTGACAAGGATGGTAAGTCAGATTATATCAGAAAACTTAAAACGAGTCCCGCTCCAAGACGATGAAATTTTCAAGTTTTCGGATATAATCTGACTTACCATCCTTGTCAGATTTACACCAAAAATCGGATTTTCATCTTCAAAATGTGTATTATATGGTGTAATCCCGTATTTCTTTCATGATTTATCTGCTCCTCCGGACAATCACGGGATAGGATTCATAACCTCCAGATTCGCTAAACATGAATGCCGGTTTCTTAGACTCTTAGACTAGCGAATCCTGTGATAGTTATTTTCAAATTAATCGGAAACTTGAGACTTGGTCGTTCTGGGTGGTGTAGTGGTTTGAATACCCGGGCGCTTTCTGGAGACGCGGATTCGAGTCCCGCTTCAGGACGATGAAATTTTCAAGTTTTTGGATATCATCTGTCTTACCAATTTTGAAGATGACAATCCGATTTTTTGTTTTACACCAAAAATCGGATTGTCATCTTCAAAGTTTGTAATCTGAAATCAGCTTGACCCTTGGAAACCTGATGGCAGGGAGCTTCCACCTTGCTCCTGGCGGAACACAATAAGATAATAATTGTGTTATGCTAGTAACGGAATACACACTCCCAATCAGCCCCATAATTGACATGTTACGGTCGGCACTTTTAGCGTTGGTTATCATATTACAGTCCGTACTTCTTTTCTCTGGCAATTTTGTGTTGATCTCCCATAATCATATGCCCACCATCAAAGAGTTTATATCTGCCCTCAGGTTCTTCTTGTGAGTGCAAGAATTAAAATATATAATGTTTGGGAAGATAACTAATTATTATTAACTAACTAACTTTTTCATCGTAGTACAGAGAATAAATCACTTATTTTGAAACTATTATAGAACGCAAATAAGGAGTATCATATCCCTGGTGAGGATTATATTCTATCGACTTCAGCAAAACGAAAGAAGTCTTTATCGTAGAATAAAATCAAAGTCAACTATGCTATTATACTTATCTAATGAATTAATTATTAAAAGTCACATGATCAGAAGTAAAAGTTTCATTAGGCTGTCATTCAGGACGTAATATTTTGTCCACATAAAGTAAATGAGTCAGAAAGAGTAGTGTAGTACTTTTGGATCTGTCTTATCCCGCAAAAATGACAAATCGCACAAAACACCGCTGCGCGCCTTTGCTAGATGAGAAAGATGTGTGGTTCTCTTTCAGCGCGCTGAAGTAAAATCCATTTTTCTGGAATTGCGTGACTGAATAAGTCATTTGTCATCTTTTGAGTTTTTTACCATCATATGACAGCACGACGCAGGATTCAGCAATCTTAGGTCACATTTGTGCAGTTTAATAAGAGCACCCAGGCCCGTGCAGACCTATATGACTTTCTGCAAGTTTTTATTTTCGCGGAAAAAAAAAAAAAAAGAAAAAACAACACTAAAGACAACTTGAAATTGATAAGGTCTCTCTTTTAATAAACGACTCATATTAAATATCATTTATTAGGTTACTAGAATGTGGAGAATTTAAGTAACCACATTATTATTTGCTTTAGGATTGCACCCAAATTCCTCAAAGGGGAGAAAAAAACAGTGTTTGTATGGACGTATTCGCCATATTTTCAAATGTGTGTGTAAACATGACATATTGAAATGCAGTTTGCTTCCACGTTTGTGTTGGTTGATAAGCAAATGATGCGAAGTTTAAATGTTTTAAATGAGATTCGCGAAGCTTCCACACCTTTCTTGATCAATCCGTGTTTACCCTTGTTTTCCGAAAAGTGTAATTTCAAAATTTACTGCGCTTTTTTAAAGTCTTGACCTTTCTTGCAAAAGTTTGCTCATTCATTGACGTTCATCAACGAAATAGGCAAATAAATGTATGGGTTTATGGTAATTAAAACGATCGTGTTTTCCTTGGGAATCAAGAAGATTAATGGACTACGGTTTGTCTTGCGATGTTTGTAGTGTTTTCCTTTTTTACGCTTTCCAACCGTAGGTTGAAGAAGCGTATATGCTCCAGCTTTGTCCGTTTGTCTGTCTGTCTGACCGTCCGTCCGCCGCACGATAATTCGCGTAAAACTCGGTTCGATTTCGATGAAATTTTAGTATGTGGTAGGAGACCACTGGGGACGAACCCTGTTGAAAATGGGCGAAATAAGGTCAAAGGTCAGGACATAGGAGCGTGATACATTCCATTGCATTATGCGTCATAACTTGCGTAAAAATAGCTCGATTTCGATGAAAGTTTAATATGTGGTAGGGGACGAACCCTACTGAAAATGGGCGAAATGGATGTATGGATCCATTCCATATTGAAATGGGCGAAATGGAGCGGGATCCATTCCATCGCCTTTATGCGTCATAACTTACCTGAAATGCTACGATGGCGACAAAACTTTATCATGTTGTTTCGGAGATATGCTGAACCAGTTCTTTTGAATATCATCGAAATGGGGTCAAAGGTCAGGACACAGAAGCGAGATTTATTCCATAGTCCTCATAACTTGACTAAAACTGCTTCTATTGCAACAAAACTTTAGTATGTTGTTCCGGAGGTATACTGAACAGGTTCTGTTGAATATCATAGAAATGGGGTCAAAGGTCAGGACACAGGAGCGAGATTTATTCCATAGTCCTCATAACTTGACTAAAAATGCTTCTATTGCGACAAAACCATAGTATGTTGTTCCGGAGGTATACTGGACCGGTTCTGTTGAATATAATCGAAATGGGGTCAAAGGTCAGGGCACAGGAGCGAGATATATTCCACGGCCATTATCTTCATAACTTCAGTAATAACTTGAGTAATGATTTCTGTTATGTTGGAAAGTGTATCATAATCAATGCATTGCATGATTTTACTAACTTGCTTACGCTTTCCAACCGTAGGTTGAAGAAGCGTATATGCTCTAGCTTTCTCCGTCTGTCTGTCTGTCTGTCCGTCCGCACGATAACTCGCGTAAAAATGGTTCGATTTCGATGAAATTTTAGTATGTGGTAGGCGGACAACCTGGGAACGAACCCTGTTGAAAATGGGCGAAATGGGGTCAAAGGTTAGAACATAGGAGCGGGATACATTATGTCGCCCTTATGCGTCATAACTTACGTAAAAATGCTTCTATTGCTACAAAACTTTTGTATGTTGTTCCGGAGATAAACTGAACCGGTTCTGTTGAATGTCATCGAAATGGGGTCAAAGGTCAGGACACAGTAGCGATATTTATTCCACAGCCATTGTCCTCATAAATTGAGTAGTGATCTCTGGTATGTTGGAAAAGCGTATCATAATCACTGCATTGCATGATTTTACTAACTTGTTTACATATGATGTGGCAGCATTTGTTTGTGTCGCTGGCTTCGGGTCCGAAATTGGCCTGGGCTCGGGTGCTATATGAGGCATGGATGGAATGCCCCTCTGGTTGAGCTGGTTATGCCCTCTACCTTTAAGCAGTGTCACCCAAATTAGAGACTGCCTGTAGCCTTAATAACTGCTCATGTAGGTCGTTAAACGGGAGAACAGCGCCGCTGTTTATGTGCGGAACACATGTCGGTGAAATTGAATTATTCGGGGAAGTTTGAATTCTCAAACACCTATTGCATTGGATAAAGGAAACTACAGAGAAACCAATTCTAGATTTTCCTCATTAATCCAAGATTAAAGATTCATTCTCTTTTCTGGAAATTCTTCTGTTTCAGTTCATTATATCATCTTGGAGACACAACAAACAAACGCTCAAGCAATGAAATTAATTTATGTTTTGTTTCGTGTCCCATAACTCATTATGTTTTTATCAATAACCGAGCGCATGTTTTTGCTAATCGACGGCTACTTCATGTTGAGAATGTTGCTCTGTAATCGTATACTCGCAGGATGTCGCCTGTCATTCAGCTGCACTCACGGACAATGAAATTTGCGCACCTAAAAGATAACATTCTACAAACGTGAAACTTTGCAAATAGCTTGAGTGCTTGCTGGTATGCAAATAATCCACGTTTGGTGTAAGTGCACATGACCGCACACCCTGTGGTTACGCTGCAAACACGAACCGGCAGCCTTATAAACCGGCTTGTAGTCGATGCCCCATGAAAGGGAAAAGCACCGGCCTACTCAAGCAAGAATACAGAGTGACAAAAAAGCTGGGTAGACGCCAGAGACATCGATTTACTCAACATACGGACTTTGAGAAAGGCCTGATCATCGGGCTGAAAACCCCAGGGTTGTCGGCGCGTCGTATAGCCCGCCACGTGGATCGTTCTGACCATACCGTCCGACTGTGTTGGAAGCAGTGGATACGTGACGGCACTGCCACGCGGCGGAGCGGCTCCGGACGTACCAGGAGGGCCAGCGGTAAAGAGGATCGATGAATCCCACGGGACCCGGTCCACTATACATGCATATGTAGCGGCTCCTGTGTGGCCACGAACCATTTTCCGACGCCTCGCGGAAGCAAATCTGAGATTCCAGCGCCCCTTACGTGTGCTGCCATCAACACCGGGACATTGCTGGCTCCGTGTGCAGTGGTGTCAGGCCAGAGCGAAGTGGAACGCCACAGACTGACGACGTGTGGTGTTTAGCGATGAGTCCCGCTTCGTTTTGGGGACAGATGATCATCGTGTCCTGATGTAGAGTGTCCCGGGTCAACAGCACAATCCCAACCTCGCTATCGAAAGCCACACCTCCCCAACTGCAGGCATTATGGTCCGGGGGAGCCATTGCCTACGCTAGCCGATCAGCTCTAGTAGTGGTACGTGGATCATTGACGGGCCAGCGGTATGTGGATGAGATCCTACGGCCCCGTGTGCTCTCATTCCTGGCCGTGATTTCAGGTGCGCTATAGCAGCATGATAATGCCCGCCCGCACACGGCTCGGGTTGCCCAGGACTGCTTACGTCATGTCCAGATACTTCCATGGCCTTTCCGTTCCCCGGACATGTCCCCTATCGAGCTCGTGTGGGACCAGTTGAAACGCCGGCTGCCGCTGTGCCGCACTATCCGGGATTTGGAGTACACCGTCCAACAAGTGTGGGCCAGTCTCCCGCAGGACAACATCAGGCATCTGTTCGCCTCCATACCGGACCGTATTGCAGCATGTATCGTAGCACGACGGCGGTGCGACATGCTATTGAAGATGACCGGACTGTGTGCCACAGATCACTCTGTAGTTGTCCTGCAGCTCTGTTTTTGCCGTCATGTGTATCATTCATCAGTATCATTACGTCCATAAAATTTCAGTTCAATCCGATGCTTCCTTCTTGGTGCGCAAATTTCATTGTCCGTGAGTGTGTTTGTGTTGTCATTCTTGAATTTGTGGCTCTAAATTACGAGTAGGTGGATCACCTTTTATCAGATGCTTGTTAGGATCTTTGAACTTCAGGAATAAAAAAAAAAAAAAAAAAAAAAATAGCAGGACTTAGTTGGTAACAAAACTACTAAAATGGCGTTTAATGTCTTGCGTTAGACGCAAAAAAGTTTGTCTTTATTCTTCAGTTTGGATTTTTTTCTTCCTGAATTCTAAAGATATTAAATTCATCCGAGGATCGTTAAAATGAAAAAGAATGAAGAGCAGGAACTGTGGGTATCTGAGGCTTTACGAAAGATAGATTAAACTGATGAATAAGCGAGAAATAGGACTTTCAAGGTTTCTTTGTTAAAATATACGTAACTATACATACACTGGCGGAAAGTGAAAAAAGAACACCAAGAAGGAATTGGCGGACGATCATGAAATTTACATATGTTAGTGGGGTCGAGTTTACGTAGGTGTGATATTAATTTCGGGACCAACCGGTGAGCGCTCACACCACAGCACGGCCTAATATGCAAATTATCGTCGGTGGTATTTAAGGACTACGGCGAAGTGAATGTAATCAGTCGTCGGCGTACGGACACCTGCGAAGACTCTGAAGAAGCTGCAATGCCTGGACATGGAAGACATGTACGATTTCAACAGTTATCGGACTTTGAGCGAGGTCATCTAGTCGGACTCCGCGAGGCCGGGTGGTCGTATCGTCGTATTGCGGAGCGAATTGGACGAGAAGTATCGGTGGTGGTACGATGGTGGCGTAGATGGTCCGAGGAACATTCCCACACGAGAAGACGTGGAACCGGGAGTCACAGACGGACTGATGAGCGGACCAATCGACGCATAAGAAGAGCGGCGTTGTCAAGCAGAACATCGACTGCGACGCAAATCCGAGCTGCCGTTGCACCTGAGGTGACTGTTTGAACAATCCGCAACCGTCTACTGGATGCAGGACTAGTGCACGTGTGCCTCTGGCATGTGTACCTCTGACTCCAGCCCACCGTCAGAAATGGCTGCAGTGGTGTCGCCAACGTCTGCACTTGAGAACGCAATGGCGATTTGCCGTGTTCAGCGTTGAAATCAGATTCTGCTTGGGAGCCTCCGATGGCCGTATGCGTGTTCGCAGACGCACAGGGGAGCGTCTCCACCCTTCTTGCATCCGCCAGAGACACACAGGACCTACACCTGGTCTCTTGGTGTGGGTAGCGATCAGCTATCACTCCCGTACACAACTAGTATTTGTACCAGGTACGTTAAACAGCACCTCCTACATCAACAACATCATTCAGCCCGTTGTTGTGCCATTTCTAAGGTCAGTCCATCGTGGTGTTTTCCAGCAAGATAACGCACGCCCACACACGGCACGTGCAACGCAACATGCACTTCAAGGGTGTGAGATAACTTCCATGGCTGCACGTTCACCGGATTTGTCCCCCATTGAGCACGTGTGGGATTTTATGGGACAACGACTTATCCGGTCTCCACGGCCAGCCACGACCATCCTCGATTTACGCGCCCAGGTTGAGGATGCTTGGGCCTCAATACCCCAAACTTACATCCAACATCTGTACGACAGATTCCATGCCAGAATTGCACAATGTGACGCAGTTCATGGCGGTTCAACCTCGTACTAACCATGTTACGTGGAAATATTATTTTTCAGTTTACCAGCAAATACAGCTGTATTTTGCCATAATGTTTTGATCACGTTATCCTCTGTATTCCGTTATTATGCTGTATAAATTTCGTTGGTATCAGACGTCTCCTTCTTGGTGTTCTTTTTTCACTTTCCGCCAGTGTAATTTGTGACTACATGATTATTAAACTTGTGGTGTTAAGATAGCATAAAAACAGCAAAGTTTCTCACAATGAAATGTTTATTATACATCGACTACAGTTTCGCAGAGCGTTTGGCTCGGCATCATCAGGACGAATGGAGCGTAAACATTCAAATCATTGTGACATCATCAGAGTTCTGACGGTCACGGATTTTGGTGAGTTTTTTCCACGCGCTCGAAGTAATGGAGTCAACGTCATATCGTTGACAAGCACCGCAAAGTTCCGGTATATGTAGAAAGCTTCTAATATGTATATTGAGCTTGATAGTCGAATCAAGTTTATCAATAAGCGTAGCGTTTCCGAAGAAAAATGTATGGTTATTTTCGTGACAATGTTGGGCTATAGACGACTTCTTCGGTTCATAGTTTCGTACGTAGGTCTTATGTTCCTTCACACGGAACCTTAAAGCCTTGCATATCTGTCCCACAATGGGTAGCCCACTGTCACCTATTTTATGCGAAGTCTACATGCGTCACTTTGAGGACAAACTCTTTCAGGCCGCCCCGGTGGCGCAGTGGTCTAAGGCGTTGGCCTATGATCATTCGTCCGAAGGGGTCCGGGTTCGAATCCCGGTGAGGCATGGATGTTGTGTTTGTCTTACGGCACTGGCTCTCTCCTTCCCTGGAACCAGTGACCCTAAATTAGGGACGGGCGACTGCTTATAGCCCATTGAGTTGCTCACGGTGGTCGTTAAACCTCCAATCAAAAAAAAAAAAAAAAAACTCTTTTCAGCTTGTTACGTTCGACCTATGGATTTGATATGTAGATGACACTTTTGTTCTCTGGAATGGCATGATTTCGGAAATACCTAAATTAGTTGAAATTATCAATTCAATTGATCCTCATATACAGTTCACTTGTGAGACTGAAAATAATGGCGTCTTATCATTCCTTGATGTCTTTGTGTCACGCTCTGAAAGATCCTTTAGTACAACAGTTTATCGAAAACCATTTGCTGTTTCCTTACCACCCATGCAAAATCAAATCTTCCATGGAAACAAAAGATCTCTGCCTTCTTCACATACGTATATCGTGCAATACATATCTGCTCAACTGAGGATTCCTTACAGAGAGAGCTTGATTTTCTTAAACGATTTGCATTACACAGAGGATACAGCCCTTTAGTTATAGAGAAAGCTGTACAAAAATTTTGGAAACCGGCGCCTGTCTGCTCGCTCACGCCAATAGACCTCCCAATGCAAAAAAACTGAGCGGTTATCCCCTTTGTGCCTCACATTTGCTTCGAAATTTCAAAAATTCTCAAAAGTTTTAATTTCAAAGTTATTTTCAAACCCATAAACAAAATGAATTTTTACGGATCATAAGACTACGTCGAAGACATAAATTTCTGGGGAATTTATCAGATCCCTTGGAAATGTGAACTTTCATATAGGACAGAACTGGAGGGCTTTAAGTTTCCGTGTGAAGGAACACAAGACCTACGTACGGAAATATGAACTGAAAAAGTCGTCTATAGCCCAACATTGTCACAAAAACAACCATAAATTTCTGTTTGGAAACACTACCGCTGTTGATAAACCTAATTCGACTACCAAGCTTAATATATTAGAAGCTTTCCACATATACCGGGACTCTTCACGGCTTGTCGACGAAATGACGTCGACTCCATTTTTTAAGCGCATGGAAACAACTCACCGAAATCCGTGATCGTCAGAACTCTGATGATGTCACAACTATTTGAATGTTTACGCTCCATTCGTCCTGATGATGACGAGCCTAACGCTCTGCGAAACTACGGTCGATGTACGTATAATAAACACTTTATTGTGAGAAACGTTGCCATTTTTATGCTATACTTAATTATGTTGCGTGAATTCGGCTGTTTCGCCTCCTCGCACTGTGAGGTCAAAGTCAGAATTCCAAATAAGACATATAGATACTGTATTTATTCTAAGGACACTAATAATCTCCTTTTCCTGCAGCTATGTTCCTAGTTAACGGAGAGGATATTATTTCTACCCTTAGGCTGGCTACCTTAGGGTTTTTGCTGTAATACCGAGTTGTAACTCATTGTCTTCTGGGACAGTTGAAGCTCATATAAATCTTCTCATTAGAACATCTTAACATGCTGCTCACCAATGCATCTATCCATCCGCATTACCAATGTTCTGTAAGTTTGGTTGTATTGTATAAATCCACTTTCTTAGATAACAGAGAATTTTAAGTTACCGTATGAACTTAAGTCCACACCAGAGTGATTTAGGAATGCTATACGAAAGTGAGGTCATCCGTTACATCTCTTAGCACATGTTCGGCGTGATTCTTAACAACGAGCCAACTACTTTAGATAACATTTGTCTTTTGATCCTTCTAAAGTAATGTGTAATATCTAGTTCACCCCCATTGCGTATATACACTGCTGGCCACCCAAAATGCAACACCAAGAAGGACACGAGATAGCAAAGCCAGATTTACTGGACACATAACAACAGATACAAAGATGAAACGATTGAGCTTACAGGCCCGTGAGACTTGCGGAACACATGACATCAATAGTTCGTGTGGCCCCCATGGCTGGCAATAACGGCAGCTACACGCCGCGCCATCGAACGAAAGAGGCTTTGGATGTGGGCTTAGGGTATGTCGGTCCAGGCTGCTTCCACACGTTGCCACAGTTCATCAGGCGTAGCCGCGGGTGGTGCTTGCCGGGCCAATCGGTTGCCGATCAGCGACCAGACGTGTTCGATGGGCGACATATCGGGAGAACAGGCGGACCACGGAAGCAGTGACTCCTGGTGGGCCGTGAAGAAATGTTGCACGATGCTTGCCATGTGCGGACGTGCATTGTCCTGTTGAAACGTGGCCGCTGGCAGGTCCTGCAGGTAAGGGAGGACTACAGGCTCCAAAACGTCAGAGATGTAGCGGTGGCTGTTGAGTGTAACAGCGATGCGTACCAGAGAGGTGCGGGTGTCATATCCAATTGCGCCCCAAACCATAACAGCAGGCGGCGGACCGGTATGGCGATGCATAATGCAGGCGTCATACAGTCTCTCGCCGTGGTGCCGCCACACGCGGATCCGACCATCGTGGTGTTGCAGGCAGAAGCGGGATTCGTCGGAGAACACAATGTCGTGCCATCATGTAGTCCAGGTGCGGCGTTCAACGGCCCACTGCCGCCGCACTCGGCGGTGGTGTAACGTCAATGGTAATCGGAGCAATGGGCGCCGTGCGACGAGTCCCCGCTCCTGCAGACGACGTCGAACGGTATGTGCTGACACAGGTTGTTGCGCAACGCACCCTAATTCCTGCGCTAACGTTCGTGATGTGGCGGTGCGAGCCGTCAATGCCCGCCGCACAACATGCCGGTCCTCTCGTTCGGTGGTGTGTCCGTCCCTCCTGCACCCACCGAATCCATACTCGCCTTATTGTGGCTGGATGTCGTCCCACACTTGCGCCGATGTCTCGGTGCGATAAACCGCTGTCGCGATAAGCCACTATTCGTCCTCTGTCGAACTCCGAAACGTGCTGGAATGACTGCCGTATTCTGCGACGAGGCATCAGGAAGCTTCCCACACACAGGTCTGGCAGCACAACACACTTCCACTACTTACACCCAGCCTTCTGTACACCCTTCTTATAGTGCTTCTCGGTGGCGTGCCGGGCGCATATGATTTGTATATGCCCAGCAATGCTAATCGTATGAATGTCCTCTCGCGGGCGACGCATGCTGCGAATTTCAGGCCAATCGGATGCTTCCTTCTTAGTGTTGCATTTTGGGTGGCCAGCAGTGTATGTACATAAAGTATGTTACATAACACAGAGCCCACTGCCGCAGAGCATCTTAGACATGCTGCATAATACTAAGCACACCTCTTCAGAAGAACTTACATAACATTTAGGCTTAGGAGTCTTTTCAGGGAGTTCGTACAGATAGCAGATTCACTTTGAAGATATCCGTCTAGAACAGAGTTCATTAGTTATCAGGTATGCGTATTTTTGACAGCGTGGATAATGGACAGATGAAATTAGAAAGTTTTCTCGACAAACTTAGAACGGGGTAGTTCAAGACAAAGTTTTGACGAAAATTACCAGAGAGAACTTTATGCAACAACGAAACGGAAATAGTTGAAAACGTTATTTATTTAGTTTGTGCACTTGGGACACTTTTTTTCAAAATTCTAAAATTTTTGTTCCGGAAAGCTTTTTTACAACTAACAAAAGTTATTTATCACAGAATATATTTCCATAACAGGGTAGGTTAACTTTTCCAAAACGGCGAGTACAAAAGACTTAGAAATGTTTATAATTAGATCGTAAAAATATGGAAATAAGTTCTTAGAAAGAGCCGTATTTAGATTCTTTGTGGTATTTTTCATTTTTATTGGATGCCAGTTCCCTTCGCATTTATGACTTGTGAGTAATTCTGATGGGCATTATTTCATTTACTTAAAAAGACTTAAGAAGGGTTTATAATTAGATCGTAAAAATATGGAAATAAGTTCTTAGAAAGAACCATAGTTAGATAGAACCATAGTTAGATTTTTTGTGGTATGTTTCATTTTTAATGGATGCTAGTTCTCTTTGCGTTTATGACTTGTGGGTAATTCTGATGGGCATTATTTCATTCACTTAAAAAGATTTAAGAAGGGTTTTTAATTAGATCGTAAAAACATGGAAATAAGTCCTTAGAAAGAGCCATAGTTAGACTCTTTGTGGTATATTTCATTTTAATGGATGCCAGTTCCCTTTGCATTTATGACTTGTGAGTAATTCTGATAGACATTGTTTCATTTACTTAAAAAGACTTAAGAAGGGTTTATAATTAGATCGTAAAACTATGAAAATAAGCTCTTAAAAAGAGCCATAGTTAGACTTAGTTAGACTCTTTGTGGTATATTTCATTTTAATGGATGCCAGTTCCCTTTGCATTTATAACTTGTGAGTAATTCTGATGGGTATTATTTCATTTATTTAAAAATATTTAAGAACGGTTTATAATTAGATATGGAAATAAGTCCTTAGAAAGAGCCATAGTTAGACTCTTTGTGGTATATTTCATTTTAATGGATGCCAGTTCCCTTTACATTTATGACTTCTGAGTAATTCTGATGGACATTATTTCATTTACTTAAAAGGACTTAAGAAGGGTTTATAATTAGATCGTAAAAATATGGAAATAAGTTCTTAAAAAGAGCCATGGTTAGACTCTTTGTGGTATATTTCATTTTAATGGATGTCAGTTCCCTTTGCATTTATGACTTGTGAGTATTTCTGATGAGCATTATTTCATTTACTTAAAAAGTCTTAAAAAGGGTTTATAATTAGATTGTAAAAATGTGGAAATAAGTTCTTAGAAAGAGCCATAGTTAAACACTTTGTGGTATATTTCATTTTAATGGATGCCAGTTCCCTTTGCATTTATGACTTGTGAGTAATTCTGATAAAGATTATTTCATTTACTTAAAAGGACTTAAAAAGGGTTTATAATTAGATCGTAAAAATATGGAAATAAGTTCTTAGAAAGAGCCATAGTTAGACTCTTTGTGGTATATTTCATTTTAATGGATGCCAGTTTCTTTTACATTTATGGCTTGTGAGTAATTCTGGTGAACATTTTTTCATTTACTTACTTCGAAACCGTGCTGTATTCTTCCAATGGTAAAAGGAAATGCTCCGGCTCCATGAGCAAAACACATTTTTAGAGATGGAAACCTTTCCAAGACTCCTCCGAATATGACACTACAGATTGCTAGTGTTGTTTCAGCTGGCATTCCTGAAAGAAAAACAAAGAATACTAAGAACACTCCGATGTCTTTTATGTTATAAAAAGTTCTACGAAAGCACCGTTGGTCATCGATTTCGTTCAGTTTCACAATGTATTGTATAATTTTCCAATATCATTGGCTCACTGACTAAAATTTTTGATGATTCCTAATATTAAAATTAATACATTCATCTGCCAGATCATTATAAGCAATCCTTATCCTCATGCGTCCGACAACGCATAACAGTGACATCACCGACCGGCGCAGGATATATGTAAACTGCACAAGAAGGGGGTGTCATTTCGCCAGTACGAAGCCTTTGCAAGGGGTAAAGGGTACGATTTGTCGGTGTTTGAATGGGAAATGTTTATCTGTGCGATAAAGGCAGGGGCCAGAATCCCAGAAACGGCAGGGCCGCCGTAATAGAAGTATAACGTGAATGCTACAAGGAGGTAATGCATCCATTCAACGTGTCGGAAAGCCGAGACCATTACTGGTTGATAGCCGAGGCGAACGCCGGTTGGCAAGCGCTGTCCAGAACAAGAGACGTCCCACGATCCTTAAATGAGGGATCACCAGGAAATATTTTCGAGCGCGCATTGTAGTGAAATCTCATGTGGATCCGTCTAAGAAATCGGGAGCCAGTTCATGTGCAGATGTTGACTGACCGTTAATACCTGCTCCACCTTCAGTGATCACGAGGTCACTGTGACTAGGCATTGGACGATTAGAAAAGAGTCATTTGGTCCAACGAGTCCAGGTTCCAGCTTTAACATGTCGAAGGACATGCCCGAATTCGACGTTGCGTGGGTGAGCAGTTGCAACTAGACTTCACTGTTGGACGAAAAAAGCGCAGCTGGTTTGTCATAGTATAAGAATTTGTTCTCATGAACATCACCGAGTCACCACATCCTCTCCTTTGAAGCCTCGCCGCCAGATTGAACCTATTCATTGCTTCAGACTATAACTCTTGCCCTGAATTGTGACATTGTATCCGGGTGGCACTGGATTCTTTCAGGATGACCGCACCACGTGTTACAAGACCCTCATTGTTCAAGAATTGGCTGAGAATCATGCTCAAGCATTTCACGTGTTCCTCCGGTCGCCAAATCCTCCCCAGCGTGGAAAAAAACTATATAATAGGCTACGTCTGTCCCTAACCCTCTGACGACAATTCTCTGACGTCATTCAGTATTTTCAGCGTCATCTGCTTTTAACGGAGGCCAAAATCGGGACTAAGCTCACCGCTATCTCACAATACGTAAAATCAAAGAGAAATACCGGAAAATAAAATAAAGTTAGTAAGACAAACGACTTCATCTGTGGCAACACGCACGTGCTCAAGCAATTGTTAGCGACGTTTGTTCTGTTACGTAGGTGTTATGTCGTGTTTTATTTCATTTTCTTCGCATTGCAGAGTTATTTCCTAAAACAAATTCAGTCACGGTTATTTCACCCGTGCAGGGCTAAATACTGTGGAATTTAGAATTCGCCAGTCCACGATAGTGTATCGCGCGGTCGCCAAACCCTGGGGCGCCATTTTGTCAATCTAGCACCGAACTCTTAACGGCACATTATTCTGCAGTCTAGTATAGGTAATACTTCTTCGGGTGCAAGTGATCTCGACGAAAGGCAGCCCATCACCTATTAGATTAGAGGTCATAATGTTATGTCTCACTGGTATAAAAATCCGTTAAGTTAAACAACGTATGTGGAAGGGTTAGTACTGTATAATTGCTTGGCTTATGCCACTGATGTATTTAAAAGAATGCGTCGTAAATCCAAACATCAATTCCATTAAGAAATGTTAAAAATAGTTTCTGACTCAGTCGTTGGCGCACCCACGGAGGGGGCTTTGGGGGCTTAAGCTCCTTCCAAGGATATTAAGAACGACGTACGTCACAAATTAAACATTCAAAAATATTATTTTACATGATCAAAAAATTACATAGTGTCTTCTTCTCAAAGACTCAAAGAGATTAAAAGCGACGTACGTCACAAATTAAACATTCGAAAATATTATTTCACATGATCAAAAAAGTACATAGTGTCTTCTTCCCAAAGAGATTAAGAGCGACGTACGTCACAAATTAAACATTCGAAAATATTATTTTACATGTTCAAAAAATTGCATAGTGTCTTCTTCCCAAAGCCCCAACGAGATTAAGAGCGACGTACGTCACAAATTAAACATTCAAACATATTAGTTTACATGTTCAAAAAATTGCATAGTATCTTCTTCCCAAAGCCCCAAAGAGATTAAGAGCGACGTACGTCAAACCGTATATAAACTATAGGCGTACACTGCATATATGTACACACATTGTGTACGTATACTATATATATACAGCCCTCTCCAACAAGAATTCCTGAGTGCGCCACTGGACTCAGTAGACTTGAAATCCACCTGAATGGCATCGTCTAAGTCAATCTTTTACTTATTTCACAGCATTTGCTTGTCCGTTCTCAGTAATCTCCTAAATGTAAAACTATGTTGACCAAACGTGATATAATTAGTAAAGGTTTCCATCATTCGGATTTTTCGTAATAAAAGAATGATCTAAAAGATTACTTCGTCGTGCTATTATGCACCATGTGGACGAATGCGTGAGTGTGGAAAAATATTTTAATATGCAGGCGCAAATGCATTCTGAGATAGGGCAAGAAACAACAGCAACAAAAAATAATGTTAAGAAAACATCACTAGTGAAGCCTATCTGCGGAGATGTACGCCCGTAAACAAAGAAAGATGCCTTAAATGATGGTATTGAGATACTGTAAAACAAGAGAAAATGATCAATAAATATTGAAAACAATTGCTAACATCGAAGATAATCTTGAATTCTTATATCAGCCTTTAAAAGAAAATCAAAGAGGAATTTCAAATTTCTTTGTACTCCGATAAATAATAAAGCATTCGTCGTCAGAGTTTCAGTGTTCTTGAAAATCAGTTCAGCTATATCTCCCATTTATTTACAAAAACTACAGCATTTATATAATATAATACAATTTTCAGATTTAAAAATGAACAGCTTTAGGCAAAGATGTGGAGGTACGTAAGTTCTATCTTTACTTTTCTTCTTTTTTGTTTTCTAGAAACGCTTATCAGTTTAACCATCAATTTGAACATACTCGTACATAGCATTTTAAGTAAACCTTTTGTTTTAAGCATTTATGTCATTGCGGAATGTGTTCTTAACAGCCTCGATTTAAACTATATTCCTATATAACGTCATACTTAACCGATTTCTAATGTGCATAAAATTTCGAAGTGCGCCTCCTCCTGAAAAAATTAGAAACATGAAATATCTGTATGGATTGATTCTTTAAATAGCTGTTGTCTATTCAGGATATATAGAAAACTTTATATCTAAAGAATCAAACCATGCATGTCTTTCAACGTTTTCATTTTTGCAGGAAATTTTCAAGTGAACTAATACATTATAACTAAATAATTGACCTACAGTGTGCATTTGAACACGCGAAAATTAAGCTCGTCATGTAAAGGAGTAATTCTTATTTCTTTAAAACTTAAGACCCGTGACGTACTAAAAAGGTGGAAACATGTGTCAAGACGACAAATCTGCAGCTAAACATTCTGTCCGCGTAGCTTAGTTGGGAGAGCGACTTACTCCGGAGTATGGGGACACGAATTCGATGTCCAGCGCGGACAAACTTATGTTTTCACAGACCTTCCTCTGTGAAAATATTCTTCTATTGGTTCCGAGGTATCGTCAACAGCCCCTGGAATGTAAAGTAGTAACTCTTATTTCTTTAAGATTGAAGATCTTCCTCAATTGCATATTCTTCCACTGGTTCCCAGGTATTATGAATAACCCCTGGAATGTAAAGTAATAATTCTTATTTAAGACTGAACTGAAGAACGTCCTCTATTCCATGTTCTTTCGCTGGTCCCCAGGTATGTCAGTCGGCATATTCTAGTCCCTGGAATATGTAAACTGCCTATCTTGGACGGTTTAGGATCCAGAATTGCATCGTGTCTTCTTCAGGGACGAAACCTGGATTTTTAGATCGTCGTATGCACGCGTGGAGACGATGAAGTGGACGCTTTTATAAACGTCTAATTCTCGGAGAGCACCCGCTCTCCGAGAATCAGACGTTTTCTCTCTCTCTCTCTCTCTCTCTCTCTCTCTCTCTCTCTCTCTCTCTCTCTGAGATACAAGTTACAACAACTAATCACCTCTGTTGTTATAACCCAGTCACTTCGTCAATAACATCCTGGAATTTTCTTCATCGCGTAGTGCCTGGCGACCTGTTCCAGCAAGATAAAACCAGGCTGCGTGCAGATGACAGCACCCGAGAATGTCTATGACTTATTCCTCCTCGGCCATCCTCATCCCAAAGTTTATCATTCGCAGAATGTGTTTGAGACTTGGTAGAGCTTCGTTTATTCATTCGCAAACAGGAACTTCATCTTTGCGTCTGAGAAAAATCAGCTGCAACAGACCAGTGTTTCTTTCAGGCATATATCCAGGGGGCGAAGCCCTCCCGGAAACGACCTCCCCCCCCTTCCGCCAGAGACATTTTTAGTTACCGAACCAAATTTCAGTAAATTCAGGCTATGATGAAAAAGGAAGTTTCGTTTCTTTTTATGCTACAAATATTTCTCCAATTATATTTTTTTAAATATTTGTTCAAACGGTACTAGTTATAGTTTATTTTATTAAAAAGTGTATTACGACACATGATATTCTTCAAAATATAATAAGTAGACTAATCACACCTAATTGTCTGGGAATCGTGATTCAGGATCATGAGTGCGTTGAATGCATTTTAATAAATGAAAAATTACAAGCCTGCGCCCTCCCCCCATCCTCCTTTAGCTGAAAAAAGTTTGTTATTCCTTAAATGTTTGAAGAAGTAATTACTATATCAGGAATACATATAGAATTTTTTCTTCAGGGGGGGCGGAAAAAGGAAGTTTTTTAAATCCACCAACTGGAACAAAATTAAACTTAATGAAAAATGAATCATTTTTTCTAATGTAAGCTGATACATTTTTATAAAATTAAGGCATTTTTTTCTAATGTAAGTTACATTTTAACCAAAAAAAAAAAGAAACATTTTCCGAATGGGGGGGGGGCAAGGCCTCCTCTAAATGCGCCCCTGTGCTAGATATATAGTAATTACTTATATATATATATATAAATATAAATATAGTAGTTAAAAAATATATATATATATAACAAATGGAGAACTTGCCCCCTATAAGGTTCCACTTGCCCCTCCCGGCCAAAAAGTCTTGAAAGAAACACTGACAGACATGGGTGGGCTTCACCTCCAGACATTACTCAAGCCTAACAATGTGTAGTTCAAGTCGTTGGAAAAGCTTTGATTGCTGTCATATAATCCGTCTGTATGTGTGAAATAAACTTGTATCTTTGATCTGTAACTTCCATCATGTCTTTCTCATCTGCTAATCTATGTTCTGCATTATTTTCATTTGATTCCAACTACTTTTGATTAATGGAATTACAGTGTCACAGAGCGTGATTTCAGTTAGCATGGGTCGATTATACAAATCAATAATATTCGAAATATTTCATGTTTTGTTGCCCGTTTTTCATTTTGTAAATGAATGCTCTTAACAGTAATTTCTTTTTTATTTCACGAGTAGCTTACCTACTAACCACGGCAACCAGTATTTTTCCATCCTGCCTCCAGTCTCCATGTCCCACGGATGAACGAAAATAGGGCAGTTGAGATCCTCTGCCACCTAAAAACAAGAACGTCTCGTGAAAATTTTTGCATTAATTAAACATCACTGTTACCAAGAACAAGTATTTTTCGTATCACAAGACAATATCTGTCTATTGTTTCTTATCTTACTCACACTGGGTCAATGACCTTTGTCGTAAATGGCAGGAGTATTCCGAAATACGAGGGCAGTACAAAAAGTAACAAAAAAATTGAATATTTTGAGATACATAATTCAATGAGAGATACAAATGATATTTCATTTTTCTACATAATAACCCACCTTTTCAATACATTTATCACATCGTTGCACCAACTTCTTTAGTCCATCAGAAAAATATGTTTTTGGTTGTGCCTTCAGCTAGGAATGCGCCGCTTCTTTGACCTCTTCATCACTCCCAAATCTTCGTCCTCTCAAAGCGTCCTTCAAGTGTCCTAACACATGCTAATCAAAGGGAGCAAGTTAAGGGCTATATAAGGGATGTTGTAAGATCTTAAATCTCAATCTCTGAATGGTATCAAGAGTTTCAGCAGCCGTGTGAGAGCGGGCATTATCATGAAGCATAAGAACACCTTTAGACAAAAGCCCTCTGCGACGACTCCTTATTGCTGCTGGCTTAAGCTCCTCCTCCAACATTGCGCTGTGTCGGGCACTATGCACTGTTTCCTCTTTTTTCTGATAGTGCTCCAAAATTGGTTCATTTTTATCCAGCAGAGAGTGAACAGGCGGAGGGTTGAGACTTGAACTTCTTGATTGGAGAAGATGTGTGTCGCCATTCTGAAGACTGCCTCTTGCTATTGGGCTCATAGTGATGCACCCAGGTTTCGTCTCCTGTGACGATACGTGCAGGGAAATTATTTCCTTCGTCGTTACACCGCGCCAAAAAGGCTGTGGAAGTCTGCACAAGAATCATCTTGTAGTCATCAGTCAGCATTGCAGCAACCCACCGTGCACACAACTTGTGATACTTGCGAACCTCCGTGACAATGGTATGAGCAGATCCGATCCAGACATCCAATTCCCCGGTCAGCACTAAAGAAACGCGCCTGTTTTCACGAATAATGACGTCAGCGCGACCCACCTTCTCATCAGTGACGGCCGTGTGGGACGACCGGAGCGTTGCTTATCACGGATGGATGTTCGCCCATTTTTAAACGCATCTACCCACCCGTACTCTATTCTTTCGCCAATGCAGGCATTTACATATTGTTGCAGCATTCTTCTTGAATTTCACGAGGTTTCACACCCTCGGACCACAAAAACCTGATGATTTTTCTCTGTTCCTCTATGTTGCAAACAGCTAAGGTCGCCGCCATTTCGTTTATGCTGCCCTTCCGCTTAAACACGAAACGTCATCTACTGGGAAGTATCGACACCATCTCTAACAAGGAAACGCACATGTGGTTGTCGCTGATTGCAAAACCAAAGTATGTTGTTTAGATAGAGGATCATTAAGATATTGTTTATATCCAAACTTTGAGCTGCTATGGACACCAGGGGAGTCACTGGAGCCTTGTTCATGAGCATTATATTATGTAATGTATGTATATTATGAATGTTATATTAGAACTTCTTACAATTATTTTCTATAAAAAATAAGTGTAAGAAGTCCCTATAAAAATATGGTTAAATTCATAACGCACACTGTGTTGGTAACATCAGATATGAACTTTTGGCACAGAGACCACTTTCTCCGTCTGCAGTCTTTTGTTCACTATCAGTTTTCAGCGCCTCGATTTCAAAACCTAATCCGCTTGGCATTTTATACTGTAAGTGTGGTTATGTCATTACTCATCCTGAATACTTCCAAACACCTCTCCAGTGTTGTTTTGAATCGGTCCTAATTGAGGAATGTGGTGGAGAAGATTTGCGAGGAAACAGCATTCATGAAATGTGCTCACTGTGAGAACTGCTTTTGTTTGGATCATTCCATAATTAAAGATCTTCAGATTTTTAGTCGTACGTGAAAGGTGAGCGCAATGTATATCCATTACTGAAGACACTGTACTGTATATCCATTCATGAATACTTTGTAATGTATAGCAATTGCTTAAAACAACAAAAACCATTCCGGAACGGGCGGCAAGAGTAATGGAGATTCCATGATGAGTATTGTCTCTGCCAGTGTTCTTTGATGTTCTATAACTTCACCATTTATATTCTAAAAGTTTGTCATTATGCATTACCCCTTCAGTACTGTCGAATGATATAACAAGCACTGTGCATCTCGCGACAGCGGTCCGAACCGTTCCCATGTAAGAATGTATCTTCCCTGCGCGGGAGTTTAATATGCCTGGGGCATTCGTTTCATGAAATACTGTCAATTTGCTGTTACCTTTTGAACGACCTACCTACAAATATATGTTACCTTTCGAACGACCTACCTATAAATATATGTTACCTTTTGAACGACCTACCTATAAATATATATGTGTGTGTGTGTATATATATATATATATATATATATGTAAGGTCAGGTGATGCGTAACATCACAGCCTCTCCTTGACAAATGTCAACCCCGCCTTCTCGTGGTACATCCTGTTCCCCCTAAAGGGGCTCTGACGACCGCCAATAGCGGTATAACTATACCATCGGGATTCGAGGAAATTCTATCCCACACTCACCAACCCGCTTGGCCAGCGTGGTGAGTTATGGCCAAACCACTCCAAAATGATTCCACAACTTAAATCTTGGCCCTCAGTCTCCGGCAGCTGGAATGTACCTGGCCAAAGCAGCGGCCAGTGCGACATGAAGGCAGAGGGTGCTAAGAATCCCCGGAGGACAGGACTAGGCTGCCATCTGATGCTGACCTTGGCTACATATAACGGACGCTCCCTATCTTCTGATTCAAGGCTTCTTGAATTGGAAGAGGAACTACAAAGGATCAAGTGGGACATCGTGGGGCTAAGTGAGGTAAGGAGAAAAGGAGAAGATCTCATCGAACTGAAAAGTGGACATCTCTTCTACTATCGTGGGACAGATACTGGCAGAACTAGTGGTGTTGGATTTATAATAAACAAGAAACTGAAGGATAAAGTTGTAGAAGTTGAAAGTTCCTCTGACAGAGCTGCACGACTTGTTATCCAACTCTCGAAAAGATACCAGGCTCAGATTATTCAAACTTATGCACCCACTACAAGTCATCCTGAAGAAGAAATTGAAGAATTTTATGAGGAAATTTGTCATCTAAATAATAAAGGTAAGCAGCACTTGAAAATAATTATGGGAGATTTCAATGCAAAAATAGGGCAACGGCAACAGAATGAAACTTCAGTAGGTAAATTCGGTCACGGCAACAGAAACCAGCGTGGAAATACTCTCGTTGAGTTTGCAGAGGCAGAAGGGTTTTTCATCTTGAACTCCTTCTTCAAGAAAAAGCCACACAGGAAATGGACATGGAGACATCCAAATGGGACGACAAGTGAAATTGATTTTATTATGTGTAACAAAAAATTCGTCATAGGAGACTGCAGTGTGCTAAACAAGTTCAACACAGGTAGTGACCATAGATTGGTGAGATGTAAGATGCACCTCAACACCAAACTTGAACGTGGCAAGCTCATAAGACAAACAAAATCTATTGACATAACCAACCTTAAAAAACACCATAATACCTTCAAGTTGGAACTGAAGAACAGATTCTCTACTTTAGAAGGCCTAACATCGGAAGAAGTGGACATCTCTGAAGTTAACAGAAAAGTAACCAAAGCTCTTATGGAAACAGCAACAAAATTAGCTGGGTCTAAGAACAAGTTGCATGTAAACAAATTATCAGGAAAAACCAAAATGTTGATGCAAAAAAGAAGAGAGATGAGGACAACTAAAGAAGATGCGACTTCCAAAGTGGAATATATAGAGCTATGCAAGACAGTAAGAAAAAGTATCACTGAAGACGTAAGAAAATTCAACTGTGAACTAGTGAGGAAAGCAATTGAAAACAACCAAAGCCTAAAGATAGCAAAGGGGCATCTCAGTAAGGGAAGAAAACAGATTATGGCACTGAGAAAAGAAGATGGTTCTGTAACAAGAAATAGAGGCGAAATTTTGACAAGAGTGAAAGATTTCTACTCCAAATTATATGAAAGGGATGATACATGCACTCCAGACATCATGAAAGATACCAGTACCAGAGTTCCTCCAGTCCTTCCAGCAGAAGTTGCACATGCAATCAAGAACATGAAGCGGGGAAAAGCTCCAGGAGAAGATGGAATTACTGTAGACATCATACAAGAAGCAAGTGGAGAAATTGAAACAGTACTCGCCCAAATTTTCACTCGATGCCTTAATGAAGGAAAGATTCCTGAGGATTGGAACAACGCTACAATGATCCTGCTACATAAGAAAGGTGACATTGAGGATCTCAGGAACTACAGACCTATCAGCCTCCTATCAGTAGTTTATAAAATCTTCACTAAAGTTCTTTCACACCGCTTGAAGGTAACACTGGACATGGCTCAACCGAGAGAACAAGCTGGATTCAGGAGTGGCTACAGCACAATAGATCATATCCACGTATTGAGAGAACTAATTGAAAGAGCGAGGGAATATGAACTTCCATTGTGCATGGCTTTTATCGATTATGAAAAAGCCTTTGATTCGGTGAAACCATCAGCAGTTACAATGGCTCTGAAAACCTGCGGTATTGAAGATGCATACATTAATATTATTAATAACATCTATGAAAATGCAAGTGCAAAGATTCGGCTGTTTGAAAATACAACACACATAAAAATTGGAAAGGGAGTGAGACAAGGTGACACCATATCTACGAAGCTCTTTAATGCCACATTGGAGGGTGTTTTTCAGTCACTGAGCTGGGAAAACAAAGGGATAAAGATTAATGGAGATTATCTAACCCACCTTCGTTTTGCTGATGACATAGTAATTTTTGCAACTACCCCATCAGAGCTGCAGAGTATGATCCAGGAACTTGCTGACAAGAGTAAAGAAGTGGGATTAAAAATGAACTTTCAGAAGACAAAAGTGATGTTCAATGCTTTTACAAGAAATGAAGATTTATCGATTGATGGAGAAAAGCTGGAGATAACAGACACGTACGTTTATCTTGGACAGCAGATATCAAGTGAGGGTCACATTGATGAAGAAATTAATCGGCGTACAAAACTTGCCTGGAGAGCTTTTGAAAGAAACAGCATAATTTTCAAGAGCAATATGCCATTATGTCTTAAAAGAAAAGTGTTTGATCAATGCATCCTTCCAGTGCTTACGTATGGTGCAGAGACGTGGACCTTAACTAAAAGAGATATACAAAGACTGCAGACAACTCAAAGAAGCATGAAGAGGTGCATGCTTGGTGTAACCAGGAGAGATAAGAAGAGGAACACGTGGATCCGAAAAATGACAAGAGTGGAAGACATCATGATCAGAGTTAAATCCCTG
This sequence comes from Macrothele yani, assembly GCA_039090855.1. NCBI lineage: Eukaryota > Metazoa > Arthropoda > Arachnida > Araneae > Macrothelidae > Macrothele > Macrothele yani. The sequence continues at coordinate 69,617,189 of CM076995.1, forward strand.
AAATGGCAATGGGCTGGACATACTGCCAGAAGGACAGATCATCGATGGACAGCCGAAATTTTAGATTGGATTCCAAGGGACAGGAAAAGACCCAGAAGAAGACCACATGGGAGATGGGTGGATGAAATTCGAAAGTATGCAGGGGTGACATGGAGGAGACTGGCACAAGACAGACCGTTGTGGAGGAAACTTGGGGAGACCTTCGTCCAGCAGTGGATTGATAATGGTTGACAATGATGATGATGATATATATATATATATATACATATGTGTGTGTGTGTGTGTGTGTGTATATATATATATCATCATCATCATCATCATTGTCAACCATTACCAATCCACTGCTGGACGAAGGTCTCCCCAAGTTTCCTCCACAACGGTCTGTCTTGTGCCAGTCTCCTCCATGTCACTCCCGCATACTTCCGAATTTCATCCACCCATCTCCCATGTGGTCTTCTTCTGGGTCTTTTCCTGTCCCTTGGAATCCAATCTAAAATTTCGGCTGTCCATGGATGGTCTGTCCTTCTGGCAGTATGTCCAGCCCATTGCCATTTCAGGGATTTTACTCTGATCATGATGTCTTCCACTCTTGTCATTTTTCGGATCCACGAGTTCCTCTTCTTATCTCTCCTGGTTACACCAAGCATGCACCTCTCCATGCTGCTTTGAGTTGTCTGCAGCCTTTGTATGTCTCGTTTAGTTAAGGTTCACGTCTCTGCACCATACGTAAGCACTGGAAGGATGCATTGATCAAACACTTTTCTTTTAAGACATAATGGCATATTGCTCTTGAAAATTATGCTGTTTCTTTCAAAAGCTCTCCAGGCAACTTTTGTACGCCGATTAATTTCTTCATCAATGTGACCCTCACTTGATATCTGCTGTCCAAGATAAACGTACGTGTCTGTTATCTCCAGCTTTTCTCCATCAATCGATAAATCTTCATTTCTTGAAAAAGCATTGAACATCACCTTTGTCTTCTGAAAGTTCATTTTTAATCCCACTTCTTTACTCTTGTCAGCAAGTTCCTGGATCATACTCTGCAGCTCTGATGGGGTAGTTGCAAAAATGACTACGTCGTCAGCAAAACGAAGGTGGGTTAGATAATCTCCATTAATCTTTATCCCTTTGTTTTCCCAGTTCAGTGATTGAAAGACATTTTCCCATGTGGCATTAAAGAGCTTCAGAGATATGGTGTCACCTTGTCTTACTCCCTTTCCAATTTTCATGTGTATTGTATTTTTAAACAGCCGAATCTTTGCACTTGCATTTTCATAGATGTTATTAATAATAATACTAATGTATGCATCTTCAATACCGCAGGCTTTCAGAGCCATTGTAACTGCTGATGGTTTCACCGAATCAAAGGCTTTTTCATAATCGATAAAAGCCATGCACAATGGAAGTTCATATTCCTTCGCTCTTTCAATTAGTTCTCTCAATACGTGGATATGATCTATTGTGCTGAAGCCACTCCTGAATCCAGCTTGTTCTCTCGGTTGAGCCATGTCCAGTGTTACCTTCAAGCGGTGTGAAAGAACTTTAGTGAAGATTTTATAAACCACTGATAGGAGGCTGATAGGTCTGAAGTTCCCGAGATCCTCAATGGCACCTTTTTCATGTAGCAGGATCATTGTAGCGTTGTTCCAATCCTCAGGAATCTTCCCTTCATTAAGGCATCGAGTGAAAATTTGGGCGAGTTCTGTTTCGATTTATACACTGCTGGACAATTGCTAAGGACGGATCATAAACGGCTATATAGCGCATAAAAAAGTAAGGGTGGTTGGATGCCAAGTGAAATAAAATAATGTCAGAATGCCAGGACATTACAAGAAAGACAATTTATTGTGCTCTGAAATCCAGAAGGCTTTGGAACGTGTTCAAGGGACAAACTGGCCATTTTGTGCATAATACGTAAACGTGAAAAAAATGCAATTACCATCCGCAGGCGCTCCGGCGTAAGATGTCAATACGGGATATGGCCACCATGGAGGGCGATGCAATATTCCACACGTCGTGTCATGCTTTGCACAACATTATCAAGCAGCTGTTGGGGTAATTTATCCCATTCCTCTGTCAGTGCACGGATGAGGGTGTCCTTGTTTATTGGAGGGCATTGGCGACCAGCAAAACTCCTCCCCAAAGCATCCCACACATTTTCAATGAGATTCAGATCTGGAGAACGTGCTGGCCACACGAGGCGTTGAATATCCTCGCTCTCAAGACACTCCTGGACAGCGACTGTTCGATGACATGTTACGTTGTCGTCCATGAAAATGAATCTATCACCGACAGCACCACGGAACATGCAAACATGAGGTAGCAGAACATCATTAATGTATCGTTGGCCAGTCATAGTCCCAGTTGGAAGCAAATAGAGGGACGTACGGCCATTGATCATTATGCCAGCCCATACCATGACACTACATGTCGGATATCGGTCGCTTTCCTGTAAGTTTGCTGGACAATATGCAGTACCACTATCACGCCAGATCAGTTGTCGTCGACAATCAGACGATAGACTGTATCTACTCTCATCTGAGAAGAGGACAGCAGACCAGTCGCTATGAGTCCAATTGCGATGTTGATGGCACCATTGCAAACGGGCGATTCGGTGACGTCTGGACAATGGGATGCACACAACAGGACGGCGGGCGTATAGTCCTCTTTCATGCATACGTCTGGCGACAGTTTTTCGGGAGATCCGCTTGCCAGTAGCAGCCATAAACTGATTTGCTACCTCACTAGCTGTGCTGCGCCGCTTTCTTTTTGTTGATAGCAGTATGTACTGATCTGCTGCAGGTGTCGTACTGCGAACACGACCTCCCCCGTGACGTTTGATACACTCTCCATTTGTTTGAAATGATTTTCAAAGCCTTGAAACAAAACTGTGGCTGACGTCGAACTCCCTGGCAACATCTGTTATTTTTCGCCCTTCTTCAATCTTGCAAATGATACGGCCACGCGTAAAATCATCTAGGTGATGTCAGAAAGACATACTGAAAATTGCAAGTTCGTCAATTGATTCTTTCCCTTTCAACTTTGCGTTTGAACAACAACGGTCAATACGCGTCAAATCCTTTATATCTCTTATCAACGCTATGACGTCACGAACAAGTTCGGCAATCCAAAATTTGCATACGCACAACACGTCTTACTGTATCCCGCACTTATGCTAATTTCCACATTTTCCTGTCATCCATTTTATGGTTGCTATCGTTGCTATTGTCATCCGTCCTTAGCAATTGTCCGGTAGTGTATATATATATATATATCATCATCATTGTCAACCATTATCAATCCACTGCTGGGCGAAGGTCTCCCCAAGTTTCCTCCACAACGGTCTGTCTTGTGCCAGTTTCCTCCATGTCACCCCTGCATACTTTCGAATTTCATCCACCCATCTCCCATGTGGTCTTCTTCTGGGTCTTTTTCTGTCCCTCGGAATCCAATCTAAAATTTCGGCTGTCCATCGATGATCTGTCCTTCTGGCAGTATGTCCAGCCCATTGCCATTTCAGGGATTTAACTCTGATCATGATGTCTTCCACTCTTGTCATTTTTCGGATCCACGAGTTCCTCTTCTTATCTCTCCTGGTTACACCAAGTATGCACCTCTCCATGCTGCTTTGAGTTGTCTGCAGCCTTTGTATGTCTCTTTTAGTTAAGGTCCACGTCTCTGCACCATACGTAAGCACTGGAAGGATGCATTGATCAAACACTTTTCGTTTAAGACATAATGGCATATTGCTTTTGAAAATTATGCTGTTTCTTCCAAAAGCTCTCCAGGCAATTTTTTTACGCCGATTAATTTCTTCATCAATGTGACCCTCACTTGATATCTGCTGTCCAAGATAAACGTACGTGTCTGTTATCTCCAGCTTTTCTCCATCAATCGATAAATCTTCATTTCTTGTAAAAGCATTGAACATCACTTTTGTCTTCTGAAAGTTCATTTTTAATCCCACTTCTTTACTCTTGTCAGCAAGTTCCTGGATCATACTCTGCAGCTCTGATGGGGTAGTTGCAAAAATGACTACATCATCAGCAAAACGAAGGTGGGTTAGATAATCTCCATTAATCTTTATCCCTTTGTTTTCCCAGCTCAGCGACTAAAAAACACCCTCCAATGTGGCATTAAAGAGCTTCGTAGATATGGTGTCACCTTGTCTCACTCCCTTTCCAATTTTTATGTGTGTTGTATTTTCAAACAGCCGAATCTTTGCACTTGCATTTTCATAGATGTTATTAATAATATTAATGTATGCATCTTCAATACCGCAGGTTTTCAGAGCCATTGTAACTGCTGATGGTTTCACCGAATCAAAGGCTTTTTCATAATCGATAAAAGCCATGCACAATGGAAGTTCATATTCCCTCGCTCTTTCAATTAGTTCTCTCAGCACGTGGATATGATCTATTGTGCTGTAGCCACTCCTGAATCCAGCTTGTTCTCTCGGTTGAGCCATTTCCAGTATTACCTTCAAGCGGTGTGAAAGAACTTTAGTGAAGATTTTATAAACTACTGATAGGAGGCTGATAGGTCTGTAGTTCCTGAGATCCTCAATGCTACCTTTTTTATGTAGCAGGTTCATTGTAGCGGTGTTCCAATCCTCAGGAATCTTTCCTTCATTAAGGCATCGAGTGAAAATTTGGGCGAGTACTGTTTCGATTTCTCCACTTGCTTCTTGTATGATGTCTACAGTAATTCCATCTTCTCCTGGAGCTTTTCCCCGCTTCATGTTCTTGATTGCATGTGCAACTTCTGCTAGAAGGACTGGAGGAACTCTGGTACTGGTATCTTTCATGATGTCTGGAGTGCATGTAACATCCCTTTCATATAATTTGGAGTAGAAATCTTTCACTCTTGTCAAAATTTCGCCTCTATTTCTTGTTACAGAACCATCTTCTTTTCTCAGTGCCATAATCTGTTTTCTTCCCTTACTGAGATGTTCCTTTGCTATCTTTAGGCTTTGATTGTTTTCAATTGCTTTCCTCACTAGTTCACAGTTGAATTTTCTTACGTCTTCAGTGATACTTTTTCTTACTGTCTTGCATAGCTCTATATATTCCACTTTGGAAGTTACATCTTCTTTAGTTGTCCTCATCTCTCTTCTTTTTTGCATCAACATTTTCGTTTTTCCTGATAATTTATTTACATGCAACTTGTTCTTAGACCCAGCTAATTTTGTTGCTGTTTCCATAAGAGCTTTGGTTACTTTTCTGTTAACTTCAGAGATGTCCACTTCTTCCGATGTTAGGCCTTCTAAAGCAGAGAACCTGTTCTTCAGTTCCAACTTGAAGTTATTATGGTATTTTTTAAGGTTGGTTATGTCAATAGATTTTGTTTGTCTTATGAGCTTGCCACGTTCAAGTTTAGTGTTGAGGTGCATCTTACATCTCACCAATCTATATATATATAATTGCATCCAAATAATTCTGTAACAGAAAGATCACATATTTATTAGGAAACCACAGACTGCATGTATACCTTCGCAATCGCAATCTCAGATGCACTTTATTTATGTTATTTATTTAGTAACACGGTAAGATCCAAAGTTTCGTTCCGTTGGTTTGTTGACAACACTGTAGGGGTATCCGTTCCCTGAGGAACAGAAAAAAATCATTACACACCCCGATGCTTAATCTGGACGCCTTTAAGAATAACTCAGTCTACAAGGAGCTCTTAGGAAGATCTTTGCGAATGAACTGAAATTTCAATTAACACACTTCCTCTCGCTTTCTATTCCCCAGTTTGTCATCTGTCACGTTTAATAAGAAACAGAGTTAAACTACCTGGTTAATAATTTGGTAGATACTTCAACATGCAAAAGAAAAATACCAAAATACAATGCAGTGCAGATCGTTAATGGACCACCTTTGAAGAGATTTCAAGACAGATAAAAAGTTTTTCTTTGTCTTGTAAAAAGCCTCAATAGCTTCTGAAAGCGCAAAATGGGATATCTTACTCAGCTAACATCTGATCATCAATTATTGTTTCACCATGGTTATTGCAATATTTCTGATGGCATCACTAGTACTTTATATTTTGATCTAATAGACATCTTTGTAACTCTCACTCTTACAACGTCCGAGCAATCCATTGCACAGTACATGGCGTGGCGTTCGTGACAACTGTGTCGTATCTGCACCGCAGGACGCACATGAGATAAGGACTTATAGCAGTGAGAGCACATGTCCGCGTATCTCAGTTGGGAGAGCAACTTACTCCGGAGTGCTGGGATCCGGAATCAATGACCAGTGCTGAGAAACTTGTACGTTATACAACTGAGAAGTGCGGTAATTCAAGCTTCAAATTTCCACTGAGTGACTTGTATTCGTCCAGGGGGTCTAAACAACATCATATCTACCTACAAACAGCAAAACATTATACTACAGTTATATGCATATAATATACATATAAAAACAACAAAATATTTGGCACTGGGGTGATTCACATTCCGAGTTTTAAGAAGTGAAAACAAGTAACTTCCAGCTTCCTCAAATTTTCATATCTAATATTGCGCATTTTTTCAAGAGCGTGTAACTCAAGTTACTCTTTTACTAAAAATTTCTGAGAGTTACTTTCCCGTGCGACAGTACTGCTTCAGTTATTGCAAAAACATGCAATTAGAGCACCGGGGCACATTTGTCATTGTCGCCCCGGTGGTGCAGTGGTCTAAGAGCTGATTCCTGACCACACCACTCGTACCAGATAGGCCGGGTGAGAATTCCCGGCGAGACATGAATGTTGTGTTTGTCTTACACAACATCTAGCCCTAAATTGGGGACGGAGACAGATGCCCTAAATTAAGGACGGAAACGGAGGCCCTAAATTAAAGACGGGATCGGAAGCCCTAAATTAAGGACCGGGAACTGCGAACTGCCGTGAGCAAGCCATTGAGTTGCTCACGGTGGTGGTTGATCTCCCCTCTCTCCAAAAAGTTTGTCATTAATAAGGTTTGCAACAAAATGAACACCAAGGAACTGATAACCAACATCCTTTGTTACTATTGCTACAACTCGTGTGTTTACAGTGAGGGATCTAGTGAGGGATCATAATGTAAGTCATTGTTGCGAGCTGATATGCGCATTATACTCGACTGTCGGGTCATATGCAATGCAGGAGGAACTTGAATATTTCTTTGAGGCCAAATGAACAGTTTCTTACATAAACGATCTTTGTTCTTCTGTTTCATTGGGCGCTTAAGTTGAATACTTTGGCTCTCGTGATTATCAACCCTGGAAACAATTCCTAGAGGCAATGGTCTCTTTTTCTTCTAGAAGTGCCATGTCCCTAGACAGGGACGTAGGCAATTCATCACCGCGCACCGACATGGTGATAAACATCCTGGGGAAAGGATGTACTCCGTGGTTGGTTCCCGTTGCCTTCCACTTCCCAGTACGAGGACCAGTGACAAAGTGCGTCCGGGACCGACTTGACAGAGAACCATCTAAGCATTTGCGTCCCCAAGCCCATTGAGTCTGCGAAAAACAGTGGTCTCATTTGTCAATTATTGCCGTTGTTAGAAGAATTTAATATTACGTCTGGCCTTTGAGACTGAAGTATCCCTATTGCAATCAAATGGAATAAGTAAAGAAAACCCTCTTCTCCAAAGATTTTAGGAATCAAATACAATGTGTGGCACCGTTGATAGCGTATTAATAAAATCGCACCATAAGTGAACAATTTTTTTTTATTTATTACTCTCTATGTCAAATAGTAGTTACAAGAATGCCATTGATCAGTCAATGTTTGAATATAACCCCTGTCAAATGGCGGCCCCGCTGCACCACACATTCTTCTAAGCGGCGTTGGAAAGGAGTCCATTACTCGTCGTAACATATCACCAGGGATATTAGTGACGGCAGCTCTGATACGGCCCTTCAATTCCAATGTGGTGGCACAATCTGTTTGGAAGACTTCTTTCTTGAGGTACCCCCGTAAGAAAAAATCAGCACATGTTAGATCGGGGGACCAGGGCGTTCAAGGAATGTCACCATAAAAAAACTGTCATGGGGACATCCCTTGGCCGAAGATTTTCGCGTGCAACCAAATCTTGAGACTTGATTTCTTGCACAATTTGGAGCTTACAATGGTGAAAATGGAGATCCTCATGCAATATTCTCCCGAATGAACGATCGGAAATGTGCAAAGCTGTAGAGCAGTGGTTCCCAACCTTTTTTTGGCCATGCCCCACCTAAGCATCTCAAATATCGTGGTGCCCCCCCCCCCCCCTGTGACATATAATTCTTATTATTCAAAAAATGAACTCTATCCTCCACGTATAATGACATTTACGTATAATTCTGTGACATATAGTTCTTATTATTCCAAAAAAAGAACTCCTATTCACGTGCAGGATAGAAGTTACATATAATTCTTATTATTTAAAAAAAAATTATATGTAACTCCTATCCTCCACGTATAATGACATATACGTATAATTCTGTGACATATAATTCTTATTATTCAAAAAAGAATTATATGTAACTCCTATCCTCCACGTATAATGACATATACGTATAATTCTGTGACATATAATTCTTATTATTCAAAAAATGAACTCCTATTCACATGTTCTTTGGAAGCTTGTTAATGGCCTAAAAGGCCATTAATAATTTTCAATGTCCAAAGAACAGTGGACTTTGAAATGATGTTTGAAGGAGGGTTTTTCTCTTAGTGGAGCGGAAGTGAGAATGCGCTAGGAGATTGCAAGCGGGGAGAAATTATAGAGGTTTCGGGGGATTCTTCTTGCTCTGATTTTCAGAAAACCAAAATCACAGGCTTGCCTGTGAATTTTTTACTTTCTTCTGGCGATCTTAGAAAGTATTTAGTGTGCTCATTCTCGAAATGCCCCCTTAAAAATCAAATTGGCCCCCTGTGGGGCGTATGCCCCACGTTAGGAAACCACTCACTGCTGTAGAGTGTTGCCGAACAGATCTTTTAGGGCTACGCAAGATCACAGCAAGAACACTTTCAATCATTTCCGGTGTCCGCACAGTCCTTTCGCAACCTACTGGTTTACGATTATAAGCCGATGCTGTAAATCTAAAGGAACTTACCTACCTTGTGATGGTGCGACCAACTGGCACATTTCCATGACGTCCCACTTTGAAATGTCGCCTGAATAGACGTTGTGTGACAACTATAGAATCGTTATTCTTGAAATACGTTTCAACAGCGAAAACATGATGTTCAGCCGTCCAGCTCGCAATGTCGAACAAAAAACAAAATGGCAGCTCATTGACATAAGAATGTTGCGTCATCGGTCACGCATTGATACATGACGTCATTGTACGACACGCGGCAAATTACACTATGAACGCTGCCGCACCCTGTACAATAAGGAAGTACTTTTTTTTTAGGTCCAGCTGAAATAAATTGCATGACATAATATATTTTTGATTTTGAGGGTGAAAAGATCTTATAAGTCCGCACACCTTGTGAAAACACAAGTTTGTCAGTGTCCCCTCACTCCGGAGTAAGTCGCTCTCCCAACTGAGCTACGTAGACAGAATGTCTTGCTTTATATTTATCGTCTTGACACATGTTTTCACCTCTGTAGAACGTCACAACCTGCAGGAGTTCCACCCTTGTAGTGAATGTGCAATCTTCGGGCAATAGTAGGATTACAAAGCAGGAATACGTTCAGCTGGAGTGATACTTCACTGCAGGAAGGGGTGAGGGGATGAACTTCCTTTGTAAGATATCTTTTGTATTCCGAGCATAGTTTCGTTTACAGCTGACAAGAAGTATGATCTTATTTGCATCACTTTATCCAGCGTATCTCTTGCAGCTTATTGTCAAGTCTCCATGATTGCAAGTATTGGAAAATAATGACCACAGTTATGATAGACATGTCGACTCAACTAGAAATACTGGTCGAGCTTTCTTAAGCTCGCATTTTATCTCACAAAAAAAAAAAAAAAGGAAATATTGCTTGAGTATTTTATCTTTGATGACACGTTCAACTCATGCTTCTGTGACTGTTCATTATGATGTGACTGTGATAGCTCTTGAGGATTATCAATTTCATTTAAAGTACTGCAACTTTATGTCCAGATGCTCTCAAGGTCATGCATTTCCATTTAACATTGCGGCGACTGTGCGTCCAAAAATGGGGGAAGGGGTATGCATGATCCCTAGATGTGGCAGCTCTCGCGATCATGCATTTCCATATTAATATCTCCCATTGTGCAACCTGACGTGCCTGTTCTCAAGGTCATGCATTTCCATTGATTAAACGGGAGACATCGACAAAAGGTGACTTAAAATGTTTTTCAAAGCCAATTCTTTACATTAGTCTTCCAAAGCTTCCTATGGATATTAACGAATATATCTGAAATCCAAGTATTTCTGCTGGTTTATAAGCAGAGACATTATATACTGTACGTGTACACACGCCGGCAGGAAGATGAGAAAAGCACATTATATATTGTTGAAAGTTAGTTTCGCCAACCAATATGACAAAAGTGTAAATACTGTGCAGAGATGAGCCATCGAAGACTGATCCAAATACGCATCGTGTTCAATAAATATCAAGAAACCTTCGCCTTGTATTTACGACCTGTGGCACCTCAACCCCTTACCGGTGGTCGTTAAACCTCCAATCAAAAAAAAAAAAAAACACTTACACAACCTGCTGGGAAAATGCTTAGAAACGACAACGCAAACGTATCGTTTGTTAGTTCTGTGAAATTCAAAAAGATTCAAAAGCAAAAGGACACCACTTCAGAAGATCTTCACATTGGTTTTAATGTTTGGAAATTTTTTCTGAAGGAAGAAGTAATTTTCCACTGTCGATAAAAAAAATAATTGTTTATTAAGCTGTAAGTAGGAATTAAATATTTGTGCTCCGTAAACCTTGTAGAAATAAGAACAGTTTTTAATTCCGCACTTTTTACAATATTTATCCACTGCTCCTACATCTTTATTTTTCTTGCTGCTTTTTGGTCTCATGATACATTCCAGAACGTTATATATTGTCGGTTCACAATTAGCTATCCATTCTTCAGATTTTCAAAATTCATTTTTTTCGTTTACTGATAAGGAAACTTTAGGAAGGAAAAGCTAATTATTAACCGACTATAAGTATTATTTGAATTCTGAGCATTTGAAACAGAAAAGACTGCTAACTATTGGGTTGGGGTGAATGAAATGTCCGGCAAAGGACCAACCAGCACACGTGGACGGCGAGAACGGAAAAGTAGGGTAACTTACATAGGCAAAATAATTCCCCTCGGCATCGACACATAGTTGCTATCTGTCCGGCAAGGCCATGATCCCGGAACGAAAAAGTCTTGTGGCTGGGACCCGAAGAAGTCATCAACTGCACGTTGAACCACGTTGTCTGTCGTGAACTGTTTCCCGGACTGGAAGTGATCAAGGCGACGAAACAGATGATAGTCTGTCGGAGACAAGTCCGGCGATTAGGCAGGATGAGGTAGTGCTTCATAGCCCAAGGTACTTAGTGTCAGCATCGTTCGTTATGCGACATGAGGGAGGGCGTTGTCCTGAAGCTTAAGAACACCATGTCTGTTGACCAAAGGCGGTTGTTTCTGTAGCAATTTCCGGTGCATCTGGTGTAATTCAGCACAAAAACGTTCTACAGTGATGGTTTGGCTTCTTGCCATGAGACTTATAACGAAGTAAATTTCTCCATCATTTCTGTCCACGCCAGGCAGGATTCGAACCCGGATCCCCTCATTCCGGAATAAGTCACTCTACCAATTGAGCTACGCGGACGTTTTATTCTGATTCCTATCTGCCTTTATGTCGTGTGCGTCCTTCTGGCAGGTACGTCACATCTCCTGGTACGTTACATCCTCTCCCCCTTATTTTTTTATTTATTTATTTATTTATTTTTTGAAGTGCTGGAGAAGGGATTCTCTTATATTTCCTATCTCGCGGTGTGGAAATAACATCTCACCATTGCGAGATTTTGAACGGTCGGGTCATCCGGAAAGTTCGGGCGCCATTATAACGAAGCAAATTTCTCCGTCATTTCTGTCCACGCCAGGATTCGAACCTGGATCCCCTCATTCCGGAACAAGTCACTCTACCAATTGAGCTACGCGGACGTTTGTACTGACTACTATCTACCTTTATGTCGTGTGCGTCCTTCTGGCAGGTACGTCACATCTCCTGGTACGTTACAGACTCCGATGAATTATTCCGGCTGTGGACCACCAGACAAGGAACATCATCTTCTTGGTGTGTAGCAGTGGCTTGGGATGCCGTCCAGCAATTTGTGCCTTGCTTAACCATTGTGCAGATCGTTTTCGATTAAAGGACCACTTCTCGTTGCAGGTGACGATTCGATGCAGTAAAGGTTCCTGTTTATTCCTTGCAAGCAGCGACGTGCATACTTCCAAACGCCGAGTTTTGTTGGCAGTTGTCAACTCACGCGGCAGTCACGTGTCCAGCTTTTTGACCTTACCCATCGCAGCCAGACGCCAAACAACTGTCGTGTGGTGGACACGTACCTGTGCCGCTATCTCACGACACGTTTTTATGGCGTCCACTTCAAACACACGTAACAGAACATCGTCAGAAATAGCAACAGGTGGGCGACCACGTGCTTCGTTTTGCAGGTCCGTATCTCCGCTTCGAAACTTCACAAACCACCGCCGAGTGGTTCGTTCGTTGGCTGTATTCTCCCCAACCGTTTTGTTAACGTTTCGAGCGGCAATTCCTGCAGAATGGTCCAGTTTAAATTCATACAAGAAGATGACACTCAAATCCGGCGCCTGCATGTGTCCTTTGGAAGCCACATTACGTCCAAACAAACCACGCCTGAACCTTGTTCTTCATACACGTGCTAGCTATTTATAGTAACTTTGTGACGTAATACCCGCAACACCTGTGGGTGGTTCTATTCCGCTGTGGTGGAGTCCTGTCTCCACTGCTCGTTCGCGCAGGACATTTCATTCGTATTAACCCAATACTAATCGATTATTTTCAGTGTTCACCATCATAAACGCGAAGAGCACGGTAAATGATTAAGATGACAGAGCAATGGAAGAGAGGAACAAAAGAAATAATAAAAACTTATGCCGTAAATAATCTATGTAAGCAACAGTGCGTGTGAAGGTCAGGAAATGTTATAAATAACACCTGATACTGAGCTCTGTTAATCAGTGTTACTATTGTTCTTTAGATGGGAAAGGCAGCTTAGTTATGCGAGTTTTACTAAGGCCAAATTATAAAGGTCAGATGACTGCTGGAGAGCATTTCTGAGACTGCAAGATTTGTATTGTGTTCACGATCAGCCGTGGTTTGTACATTCAAAAAGTGGTCGGAGGAGGGAAAAGCCACGAACACCGGGAAGGTGTGAACCACTGGCAAGTTGTCATCGATGCTAGAGATGAGCGAAGGCTATCATGAATGGTATAAGCCAACATAAGGGATACTCGGGCGCAACTCGTCAGTAATTTGAATGCTGGTGATGGGAGTAATGTGTCACAACACACAATACATCGAACCTTGCTGAAAATGGGGCTGTGTCGTCGCAGGCTGCTCCGAGTGCCCATGCTAACCTCGGTTCACCGTTGAAAACGCCTGCAATGAGCACGCGAGCATCAAACTGGACCTGAGAAAATCGTTCAGCCTTGATGAATCTCGTTTGCTGCTGCACCATATGGAATGCAGGGTGCGTGTGCGTCATTTACCTGGGGAAGTGTTGGCACAAGAATGCACCATGAGACGAAAGCAAACCGGTGAAGGAAGTGTAATGGAATGGGCAATTTTCTGCTGGGAAACCATAGGTCCAGTCATTCATGTGCAAGAAACTATGATGCCTACCTAAACACCATTGCAGGCCAGGTACATCCTTTCATGGGAATGGTATTCTCGTCTATTAGTGCCTTCTTTCAGAAGGGTATTGCGCCATGCCAGACTGCCCGGATTGTTCGAGAATGGTTGGCGGAACATGAGGATTATCTCTAGGTATTGCCATAGCCTCCAATTTCCCCGGATATCAATCCAATCGAACATCTGCGGTTTGTGTTGGGAACAGCAAATCCGATCTGCGGCGGCTCAACCATGTCACTTAGAAGAGTGACATGGTTGAGGATCGTGCTGGTACCAGATATCACACGACACCTTTAGAAATCTTGTAGTGTCTATGCCTCTCCGGGTAACAGCTGTCTTGGTGGCATGTGGAAAACCAACATCATATTAGGGAGGTGTTCATAATGTTTTGGCTTTTCGGTGGAAATCAGCTGATTTTCAGCTACGACAACTATAGAAGTGTTTGAGTTGTCTTTCTCTGCAATTCAAATCGTTGAAACTTAGAATCTTGAAAGCATCGTTTCTTAAAACTGTTACGTTAAAAAATAGCGGATGGCATTAGCTTAAGTACACTCTGCAAGAATGATGCTTCTCTATGTCTTGATACGGCATATATATTGCCGTATCAAGACATATATATCACGGCATATATATATTGCCGTATCAAGACATAGATTATAAGTTTTATATATACTCTATGAAATGAATAGATCCGGTTTTGGTGTAATGTTGTAGCCATTTAAATTGTCGTTTAGGTCATCATGATACTTTTCAAGAAACAGAAGCACGTACCTTGTAGAAAGGATCTAGAGATCTGTCGCCCAGATTCAAAGCGTTAATGTGGGATCCAATCTGTACCGCTCTCAACCCAAGCTGAGTAACACTCCTTTTCAGTTCTTCTGCAGCTAGTACCGGATCTTGAAGAGGAACATTAGCAGCTCCGATGAATCGTTTCGGATATATTGACACTACTGAAGCGATGTGGTCATTGAGAAGTCTACTCAGATCCAAAGCATCGTTCGGTTTTGCCTTGAGTAAAGAGGAAATTTAATGATATTATCAATCAACCGAAATCAGTACTTTTTAAACTATGAACAATAAAAGTTTTACCAGTATGCATCACCTTTTGTATGAACTTGGGTCTTATTATTGGTAAGGGAATTTTCGGTGCAAGTTCCAGGTGCGGGGAAATGGTGCAATACTGCTAAAACAGGCAGATTAATATTACGGATTGTATTGTGCGAAAGCTAGTTTCCAAAGAACAGATTGACCAGTTGTCTTTATGTAGAAATTAAGTGAAAAAGTGAAAGATTCTTCAGTATTTATACTCTTCTATTACCACTGAAATACACTGGCGGAAAGTGAAAAAAGAACACCAAGAAGGAGACGTCTGATACCAACGAAATTTATACAGCATAATAACGGAATACAGAGGATAACGTGATCAAAACATTATGGCAAAATACAGCTGTATTTGCTGGTAAACTGAAAAATAACATTTCCATGTATCATAGTTAGTACCAGGTTGAACCGCCATGAACTGCGTCACATTGTGCAATTCTGGCATGGAGTCTGTCGTACAGATGTTGAATGTAAGTTTGGGGTATTGATTTCCAAGCATCCTCAACCTGGACGCGTAAATCGGGGATGGTCGTGGCTGGCCGTGTAGACCGGATAAGTCGTTGTCCCATAAAATCCCACACGTGCTCAATGGGGGGAAAATCCGGTGAACGTGCAGGCCATGGAAGTTGTCTCACACCCTGAAGTGCATGTTGCGTTGCACATGCCGTGTGTGGGCGTGCGTTATCTTGCTGGAAAACACCACGATGAACCGACCTTACAAATGGTACAACAACGGGCTGAATGATGTTGTTGATATAGGAGGTGCTGTTTAACGTACCCGGTACAAACACTAGTTGTGTACGGGAGTGATAGCTGATCGCTCCCCACACCAGGAGACCAGGTGTAGGCCCTGTGTGTCGCTGGCCGATGCAAGAAGGGTGGAGACGCTCCCTGTGCATCTGCGAACACGCATACGGCCATCGGAGGCTCCCAAGCAGAATCTGCTTTCATCGCTGAGCACGACAGATCGCCATTGCGTTCTCCAGTACAGACGTTGGCCACACCACTGCAGCCGTTCCTGACGGTGGGCTGGAGTCAGAAGTATGACAGAGGCACACGTGCACGTAGTCCTGCATCCAGTAGACGGTTGCGGATTGTTCGCACAGTCACCTTAGGTTCAACGGCAGCTTGGATTTGCGTCGCAGTGGATGTTCTGCTTGAGAACGCCGCTCTTCATATGCGTCGATCGGTCCGCTCATCAGTCCGTCTGTGACTCCCGGTTCCACGTCTTCTCGTGTGGGAATGTTCCTCAGACCATCTACGCCACCATCGTACCACAACCGATACTTCCCGTCCAATTCGCTCCGCAATACGACGATATGACCACCCGGCCTCGCGGAGTCCGACTAGACGACCTCGCTCAAAGTCCGATAACTGCTGAAATCGTACACGTCTTCCATGTCCAGACATTGCAGCTTCTTCAGGGTCTTCACACGTGTCCGTACGCCGACGACTGATTACATTCACTTCGCCGTACTCCTTAAATACCACCGACGATAATTTGCATATTATGCCGTGCTGTGGCGTAAGCGCTCACCGGTTGGTCCCGAAATTAACATCACACCTACGTAAACTCGACCCCATTAACATATGTAAATTTCATGATCGTCCGACAATTCCTTTTTAGTGTTCTTTTTTCACTTTCTGCCATTGTACAACACAGTTTGTCAGTTACTTTTACTAGGCGATAAGATTTATATATACTATACTGTGCAAATTAATTGGGACAAAGTAAAAAATCACTCTTTTTTCCAAAACTATGGCTTTATATCATTCTATGCCTTGATCATCATCATCATCATTGTCAACCATTATCAGTCCACTGCTGGACGAAGGTCTCCCCAAGTTTCCTTCACAAAGGTCTGTCTTGTGTCAATCTCCTCCATGTCACTCCCGCATACTTTCGAATTTCATCCACCCATCTTCCATGTGGTCTTCTTCTGGGTCTTTTCCTGTCCCTTGGAATCCAATCTAAAATGCTTTGACATACACTGATAAATACCAGTATTAGTGTGAATTATGTCCTCCTTTAGTAGAAATGACCTCTTGAGTTCGTTTTGGCATTGACTCCACGAATTGAGTGCACATATTTTTGACTTCATAATCGTGAAACCACACTTTATAGCATTCGTTATCGTGCGTTCTTTGGTTGTACAGTCCATTTTACCTAAACGTCTCTTCAAAATATTCCACAAGTTTTCTATGGGATTTAAGTCTGGTGAATTTCCAGGCCAATCAAGCAAATTAATTTGATTTGACCAATTTTGAATTGTGACATGGGGCCAAGTCATGTTGAAATGTCCCGTCAAAAGTTTGCAAGAATGTAACAATCCTACGTTGTAATATTTCTACGTACTTGGCTGAATTCATCATACCTTGAACACGAACTAAGCTTCCAGTGCCATTTGATGTGAAAAAACCCCAGAACATCTGTTTCAGAAGGTGTTTTACAGTTTGTTTGACATGCTTAGGTCTTAAGGGTTCACAGTTGCTTCGTCTAACGACATTTGCTTGGTAACCCTGCACAAATAAATGAGTTTCATTACTGAAAATTACCCTTTTCCAGTCGTCAGCAGTCCATGATTTATATTTTTTGGCCCATGCTAAACGTTTTATCATAATTTTTGCATTCAAATATCGTTTTTTCGTTGGTCTTCTAGCCTTCTGGCCAACTTCCAGAAGCCCACGGCGTACAGTTGAATCACTAACATCACAACCATTGGCCAATAAATCTCTTCGAAGGTCGGTGCTTGTTTTTTTGGATTCATTTTACGATTTCTGATTACATATTTATCGGTTCGTGGAGTTGTTTTTCGTTTTCTTCCACAATTACCTCTCTTTTTTGGAGGCGATGATCCAGATGCATTGTATCGCGTAAGAAGTCTTGATACACTTGATTTGCCTACACCAACTGCAGAAGCGATATCTCTCACTGGGTCACTGTCATAGATAGAAGTGTGATCCTTCAGAGCAATTATATTTGCACGCTTCCTTGGGGAACTATCCATTTTTCAATACACGAAAGCAACACGTACTCACAGAGAGCAAAAACTAACATCCACCTGTCACACACGAAAGCTCACAACTGAAGCTGAAGTGCCTATTTCCTGTTTAAAATCGGTCAAACCACATTCTTACTATCAAGTTCTAACAGTCAAACCACTTCACAGCTAATAAAACCGGTTTACGTGGGTTTCCGACATCAACTGGCGATCACATTACAATTCTGAGAATAAAATAGCTTGTCCCAATTAATTTGCACGATATAGTATTTGTTTTGTGAAACACTTCGGTTTTTAAAAACCGATCTCGATCGTTTATGCACCAAGAAAATATTAAACTGAACGTGATCAGAAATTCTTCTCCTGCAATGCACGTACCGTATCAAAGCAGTTGAATTTGCCCTACACAACTGTAAGAAACATTTTGCTTAAAATGTTGCATTTCTCTCCCTGTAAACTTAACTATAACTAATAGCTGCAAACTGTATAGCGAAACTACCCATTTCTGCCGGTGATGGCTTCGAATTAACAGCTTTCTTCTCCGGAGTCGGACATTCTACCGATTGAACTACGCAGGCGAAGGTTTATAGCTGCAACTTGCCGTTTTGACATGTGTGTCACCTTTGAGTAAGGTACGTCACATATATTCCCCTTCTTAAGAAAGGCAGGTGCACGAAATCACAGGTTTGAACAGTTCATCTCAGTAGCTCATGCTTTGCTTTCTATTTCTCGAAGTATGGATTTTGAATCCATACTTCAAGAAATAGAAAGCAAAGCATGAGCTCTGATGTCTAACAGGCGTATTTACTTCTTGGACAATGCGTATCATCAGAATACACGCGATGATACGTAAGAAACAACTATCACAGTTTAAGTTATAATACACTCTGTGACAATGAAACTGCAATGCCTAGAAGCAGTTGAAAAATTAAACGGAAACTCATGGTGAAGACACAGTCAAAGAGCTGAAGAAGACAAAAAATATTTTCAAAGCAAAGAAACAATTGAAACGCTTCAAATGGATGGTTACAAGGGGTACATCGACACGACGTAAAACCAGCGTTGTTGACACTACACTCAACTACGCATTCGAATATAGTCGATGAAGTCTGGGATAGTGGCTTCTGGCACTACCTACCAAGCTTCCCGCAACTCCCGCTGGGGGTGAGCCTGCAGACGACACCGAACCATGTTCCATACATGTTTCGTTGGCGACAAATCTGGGCCGCCCCAGTGGCGCAGTGGTCTAAGGCACTGGCCTCTGATCATTCGTCCGTAAGGGGTCCGAGTTCGAATCCCGGTCAGGCATGGATGTTGTGTTTGTCTTCCGGCACTGGCTCTCTCCCTTCCCTGGAACCAGTGACCCTAAATTAGGGACGGGCGACTGCTTATAGCCCATTGAGTTGCTCACGGTGGTCGTTAAACCTCCAATCAAAAAAAAAAAAAAATCTGGAGACATGACTGGTCACGACAGCATGTCAACATTTTAAAAACATTTTCGAGGCACCATGTCTATGACGAAGAGGCTGGCAGTGATTTGGAAATTCAAAAGCCGCTTCGGTGGCGCAGTGATCTAAGCGCTGGCTTATGACCATTCGTCCATGAATAGATCTGGGATCGAATTCCGGTCAGGCATGGATAATGTGTTTGTTTTACGGCACTGGCTCTCTCCTTTCCCTGGAACCATTGGCCCTAAATTAGGGACGGGCGACTGCTTATAGCCCATTGAGTTGCTCACAGCGGTCGTTAAACCTTCAACAACAACAAAAATCAAAAGGATCAAGCAAATAAATTTTGAAGAACTATAAGTTCTAGTGCTATGGGTCACACTCAAAAAAAAATTCGTGCATGTGTATACAAGTAGGAGGATACGGAATTTTCTCACACGTTTGGAAGAAATCTTCAATCTCGAAGGCGCTTCGACATTTTATAGCAGAACAGCCGGTTAAGATAGTAATTTGTCAAAGTGTAGTTAAGAAACTGCGCTCTGTTCGGAGAGAAATTTTTCGATGATTACCGTAAAGGCGATATCGTATTAGTGGCCAATAGTTTCGCATGTCTCTCAACACTTGGCGCCAACTTTTGGGCAGCGTGGGCACCATAAAAACTGCCAAGAAGATGCTTATTAACTACTAACAGTTAGGCTTATTTAAGCCTGAATCTAACAAACACTGTGTATAGCTTCATGACTTACTTCTCAGCAAGGGGGATGGGTAAACCTTGGGGGTAAGCAAATTAATATTTCTCTAATTCATAGCTTGCTTAAATCTTTAAATATAAAATTTATGCAAAAAAACTGCATTGTTTTTGCTACAATGAGATTGTCTCAATACATACATATATATATATATATATATATATATATATATATATATATATATATATATATATATATCCTACTGGTAACGGTTATGTAGATTGTCTCTACATAACCGTTACCAATAGGAAATTATCTATTTTTATTAAATACGTTGGTGAAATTATTGCCAATGAAAGTTTAATAAGGGTAATGTTACTGGACAGATTTCACTGTTTATTATAGAATTTAATGAAGAATAAATATTTGCAAATAAATGAAAAACATATAATCTCCTTGTTATTTTTCGGCACAGTTTATTCAAGAAATGGCCTGTGACAATTTCTTTTTCACAGTTTTATTTAACATGAATAATAAACGAAGTGGATCGAAGTATCGGTAAAAATACTTTGATCCCCTTCATTTATGAACTATTCCATAATCTTCCTTCGAACATCGTAATGCAAGCATCTGCTGTTAAAGCACATAACTGAGTATATCGTTAAATTTAGAAAGAATAACACTCACCCAGTAACTGAACATCACCGGAACAGTTGAAATCAGCTGAACATTGACGCCTGAAACAACATATAACAAAAATGCAGTTATTTCAAAACAGTCAGATCATAATGCAATCGTATTTTGTTGCAACATCATTGTTTACGAAAAAAATTTAATCAACGTTTTGTGCTACACATCCATTTCCATGTTTCGAGTCAGGTTCGTACTCTTTTAATTTCTTCGAAAAAAAGGAGCGATCTGTGGCTAGTTACTTGCAAAGGAAAGTTAGTGCAGGGCTCATAACTTTGGCATTTGAAGCTAAATGACAATACAACGAACTTGAGAGGTGGATCACGTTGATGTCGCAGCTCTGACTGCATATTCATGGAAGGAAGTCTGTTTGTGCCACCCCGGTGACCGAGCCATTGGAGGCGTTGACTGTGGATCATTCTTCTGAACCAGGTTCTTACTCAAGCCCCAGATAAGGCACGGGGGATGTATTTGTCTTACGGCTCTGGTTCTTTCTCCTTCCTGTAACCAATGGCATCACATTAAGAACGGACGACTGCTTATTTATAGCCAACGAGTTGCTTACACCCCTGTCCTGAAATAAAATGAGCTTGTACGTTCGTGAAATTACTCTTCCTAATACTTTGCATTTTATAACACTTCACAGTAAACATTTTGAAACCCATTATTTATATTATAATCATTTAACTACACGTAAAACTATCACACTGCTATGAAAGTATTATTTCTCAGTTAAAGTACAGAATTTTATCAAAATAATGGAAGCATCGACTGCGACTGAAGTACATGCAATGTTCTTATGCAAGTCAAGGAGACGACTTCACCCGCGATGTGAGGCTATGTAAAGGGGTGCAGTACGATGTCGTCTACCACGATGCTGTGCCACAGTGGCAGGTGAAATAGCTGTTGTGGAGTAATTTTCGACAATTTCAGATCTCACTGACCTCAACAAAAGTCATGGTTATTGGAGTGCGTCTTGCAGGAGCTTCAGTAACTAGAACGGCAGAAATATTAGATTTAACACGAGGAACTGTATCGAAGAATATGACTACATACCAATAAGTTAGTAAAATCATGCAATGTATTGATTATGATACGCTTTCCAACATACCAGAAATCGCGCTCAGACAAACCCTCCTCCCTACCCTGACTATTGATTCGTTTAGTATACCTCCGGAACAACATACTGAAGTTTTGTCGCAATAGAAGCATTTTTACTCAAGTTATTACTAAAGTTATGAGGATCATGGCTGTGGAATAAATCCCGCTCCTGTACCCTGACCTTTTATTCCATTTCGATTATATTAAACAGAATTGGTTCAGTATACCTCCGGAACAACATACTGAAGTTTTGTCGCAATAAAAGCATTTTCAGTCAAGTTATGAGAATAATGGCTGTAGACTAAATTTCGCTCCTGTGCCCTGACCTCTGACCTCATTTCGATGATATTCAACAGAACCTGTTCAGCATGCCTCCGGAAAAACATGATAAAATTTTGTCGCAATCGAAGCATTTTTACGTAAGTTATGACGCATAAGGGCGATGCAATGGATCCCGCTCCTTTGTCCTGACCTTTGATCCCATTTCACCCATTTTCAATAGGTTCGTTCCCAGGTTGTCCCCTACTACATACTAAAATGTCATCGAAATCAAACCATTTTTACTCGAGTTATAGTGCCGACAGACAGTCAGACGGACAAAGCTGAAACATATACGCTTCTTCAACCTACTAGTTGGAAAGCGTAAAAAAGAGCACGGCATTGCCTCCTGACGTGCAAATTGTGGGTGTCATACGAAGATGCCAGACAATGATAGGCGAACGTTGGCACGGAAGCACAAGACCACGGCACTGCAAATGTTGATAGCAGCAGAGTTTAAAACCAGCCAGAATGATCCCTTTCCCGACATAACAGTTCGTCGGAAACTCCATCGTACCGGTATTCATGGCAATGATGGAGTCCACAGACTTCTGATTACCAACACCAATGCAACAGAACAATTAAGGTGGTGAAAAGTACATAAAAACTGGAATGCTAAAGACTGGGAACATGTCACCTGGTCCAATGAATTGTGCTTCACTTTTTTCCCACCACAGGGAAGAGTGTACGTCTGGCGAAAACCTGCAGAAGCGTATCACTCCAACTGTTTGATTTCGACAGTCCAGCATTGAGGTGGATCCCTAATGCTGTGTGATGCCATATTACGTCATTTCTTAGAGCCATTAGTTATTCTACAGGGTCGTGCCGCAACGTATGAAACCATTCTTGGGGACTACCTGCAACTAATGTTGCAGGCATTATTCCATAGTGACCGGCCTTAGTTTCAAGCAGATAATGGACCCCTGAATATGAATATTTCGTACTTGATAGATGAAAATGAGAAACAAATTTGCTGTCTGTAGTACGATAAGTTAAAACAAATCCTTAAAACTGCCGAATAAAACTCAATTTATTTACAATTTTAAAAAACCTATTTACGTAGCTAGCTAGCACTTTCAGGGCTCACATGGCTCCATTTTCAAGCTCAAAAGCTCCGGAACACAGAAGCAACGACTATATACTATAGTTATTCGTGACTAAGCTGATATACGTCATAAAAATAACACAGGTGATGCTATTTACATTAAGAAAAAAGAGGAAATTAAAGTCCAAAAACAAATACAGAACAAGTTCAAGTAAAAGTCTCACCTTCTAAGTGTGTCATGGGGGAGCGATCATCTGTCTCCAAGGTCTTGGGACTGAAGTCGGAAAGTCCGTGTTGCAGCAGACGTCGAATACCATTTTTCTCTCGGAAAGCCTGTTTATTCTTAAATATTACGACGTCTGCTGCAACACGGACTTTCCGACTTCAGTCCCAAGACCTTGGAGACAGATGATCGCTTCCCCCATGACACACTTAGAAGGTGAGACTTTTACTTGAACTTGTTCTGCATTTGTTTTTGGACTTTAATTTCCTCTTTTTTCTTAATGTAAATAGCATCACCTGTGTTATTTTTATGACGTATATCAGCTTAGTCACGAATAACTGTAGTATATAGTCGTTGTCTCTGTGTTCCGGAGCTTTTGAGCTTGAAAATGGGGCCATGTGAGCCCCGAAAGTGCTAGCTAGCTACGTAAATAGTTTTTTTAAAATTGTAAATAAATTGAGTTTTATTCGGCAGTTTTAAGGATTTGTTATAGCTATCGTACTACAGACAGCAAATTTGTTTCTCATTTTCAGATAATGGACCTGTGTATTGTGCGAAACGTGTCAAATTCTGGTTTGCAGAGCATGTGGATGAGGTATGGAATCCACCCGGGCCACCTGAATCTCCAGAACTATATGTTATTGAGCATTTGTGGGAATATCTGAAACGAAAGGTCATATCACACTTTCTACCTTCCACATCACTGGCACAGTTGGATCATATTTTACAGGGAGAATGATTCCAAATTTCCATTACCATATGTGCATGACTTTTTCAAGTCTATTCCAAGTCGAACTGCTTTTGTTCTGAAAGCCCGAGGTTACCCCTACAGCTTATTAATGAAAAGTTCTCCACGAACAGTGGTTTTTTTAAGTTGCGGTTTAATGTTTAGAAACTTCTAAACTCAATGTATGACGTTGGAAATTGAAGAATGGCGACCAAGCTAGAAAGCACCGTGAAAATGCGGATGGTTAACATGCTCTGTTTATCTGCTTCTTGTAATTCTGATTTCACATTATCATAACTGAAGCTATTTCTTTTGGTAAGTATTATATTGAAAGTATGCATTCACTTACAATTTGTATTATTGTTTCTAACTACTTTTGTTTAGAATTTGGTCTAAATATGTGGACTAAAAAAATAAGAGATAGAGAGGTGCCGAAATGGAAATGTTGTTTTGAAAGCGGTACAGTTGGTGAAAATCGACTGAAAGTCCATTTGCAGCACGATAAAAGACTTCAGTATTTCTTTTTCATTCTACAGCGGGATATTGAAGCGAAATCGCCCAAGTTGAACATGATTCTTAAGTGTTTGATAATCATGACTGCTACCAACCTTTGAAGGCTTTGCGAATTACTTGAAAATGACTGTCGTTCCTTTTCCTTCATACAGCAAAAGGTACTCGTAATTTACGCAGATTGCAACCATTTGATTTGATCGTCATCATATCTAAACTTAGCTACATTCTGGAATCACTCGGGTGAAGCAATACCATTGCTTACTTCATTGGTAGCCAAATTTTCCGTGAAATTTACGAGAGAGTGCGGTTCACAAGTGTTGACAAATGAATGTTTCTTTTGAGCGTATTTAGAAAAACTAGCCTGACGATCGTAAGTGTACCAAGGGAAGTTACAGGTGGCCAAAATTCGCAGTCCGATGAAAGATATTGATGTCTCGAAACGAAGTAAAAAATGAGCTATCTCGGCTGATTTTGCAGCACTTTAAAATGTGTGTATTCATCTTATAGGGAATTTTTGATATCATTTTCAGTGGTCCCTTGCTCGCATATTCCAATGTGCAAATTACAGAACTTTAGGCCCGTGTAATACTTGTGGATTCAGTACTACAGTAACTGAATGATGAATGCTTCTTGGGAGTTTTGGTACTACGCGTGTTTCTCGACAGCAGTAAAGAAAGTCCCATGCAAAAAAATTCTGTGAAACGAAAATAGGTAACGGAGGTAGTCAAAACCATTGCTGAAATCTGATCGTGTGACTTCATACATCTCTGACATCATGTGAAGAGATGACGTCACAACAGCAGCTGTGAGAACTAGCTTTAGTTGCTACAGGAACTAAGCACAATCTTCCGCCTAAATGACACTAACGAAATAATTATGAGAATGTGACGTCACGCATCTCTGTCCAAAGACATTAGAAGAGAATAGACTGGAAAAGAGCATACTGCTTCCAATATATATTCAAAACTGCCACTGTATGGAATAGCTAGTGTGTGTTGACGTGTTTGTGTGTGGGTATTTGAGTTCTAAATCTTTAAGATTTTGATGTATGTGACGCAGAATTATCCTGCTTAGTAGTTTTCTTTCTTTAGATGCTATACATTTTTTCCTAACACTAATAAAGTAAATTATAAAAAGTTTTCGATGTAACGAAAATGGGTAAATGAAGTACTCAAAATTATTGCTGAAATCCTATTTTGGAATGCTGTCCCATGAAATGACGTAACAATAGCTAATTCCATTGTTATACTACAATATATTTTATTAAACTATCGCCGAACATTATTTTATTCCATTTTACATAAACGTAAAAATATCTTATTGCAATCTGCGTAAATTACGGGAAACTGATGCTAAATGTGATAAAAGCTATTACAAAAATGCATTTTTGATGCTATGAAAACGATGCATAGTAGCGAATTTTGGCTTCCTCTCGACCCTCCCTCCCCCATGAGGGGAGGAGTTTTACCTGCTGTTCACGAGAGCTTAAATGTTGTATAATACGATAGGGTGTAACCTGTAGATATCCTAGACCAAAATTTACCAATCGTCCTCGCAAACACACTTGCGATTCAGCTTTTCTTTTTGTCTTGTGTTCAGATTTTGGCTTGCGCATGTGCAGACGCACTTTTGTAGCTAAAACCCATTTCATAGTTGTCAGGGTCGTTTCTTACGTTCGTCTATATCTGAAAAATGTATAATAATAATAAATATTGTTTTAAAAAAACTAAACATTCGAAATACTAACTATTGCAGCCGCAATTGTTTAGTAAATATTTACTTTTGTTACTCACATATTTCCTTTGATTGGTTGTACCAAAATGACATTCGTTAATCCACCTACTTCGGTACTGCTTAATGTCAGGAATTAGTAAATCCTATTGTCTGTGTTTTGATTTAATTCCACTTAATATGTACCGGACTGTGACTCAGTGTGGTAGTGAGTGACGGTAATAAATGCAGTGTATTGTAAGTAAATTAATGTATACTCTCGAATCACTAATTTTATTTCACACCCACAAAGATCATAGCATGAGGAAGATGCATAGCATCGAAAAGTGACTCAAATATCTTCTCTTTCCCTTTTTAGGTTCGTCGCAATTATTATAGCAGTTTAAGAAGTTATTAGACATAAAGTACTAGTGTCAATCTTTCGCCTAAATGACACTTTGAATAACAGAAATGAGGGGAAAGCAACACTTTGGGATGCGCAGGTTCACTCGTTCCAGTCGCGTTCGGCCCACTTCTCTGGCAGCGCTCGAGCTGATTTCAGCTCAGTTTACTAAACCCGAGTTATTCAGTTCCATCCTGTTACAAGATTTAATCACCGCATGGAGTAATATCATTGCGAAACACTGATGTTCAGTGGAAGGTTAGTAACAAGAAACAAAATATACAGAGTGTCGTTCTCACCGTAATCATTATGGAAACGATATCTTCCAAGCTTGCCTTGACATTTAAGACCACGTGGTTTCACATGTTTTTTTTTTTTTTTTTTTTTTTTTTTTAGTGAAGGTTTAAAAAAAATATTTATTGGACCTGGTGGCACAGAGACATGACAAACAGGCAGACTTAGGAAGGATACAGATGTTTCACATCAAGTACATATCATACATGGTTTTTACAGTATGCTAAATGACCAATGTACACAGAGAGCCAGTGTTGACCAAGTAACACATTATGAACAAGTACACATGGTTTTACATTATACTAAATGACCAATGTACACAGAGAGCCAGTGTTGATCAAGTAACACATCAAACATATTTGTACAGTATGCTAAATGACTAATGTACACAGAGAGCCAGTGTTAATCAAGTAACACATCATGAACAAGTACACATAAAATATATTTGTACAGTATGCTATGACCAATGTACACAGAGAGCCAGTGTTGATCAAGTAACACATCAAACGTATTTGTACAGTATGCTAAATGACCAATGTACACAGAGAGCCAGTGTTGATCAAGTAACATAACATTATGAACAAGTACACATCAAACATGGTTTTACAGTATGCTAAATGACCAATGTACACAGAGAGCCAGTGTTGATCAAGTAACACATCAAACATATTTGTACAGTATGCTAAATGACCAATGTGCACAGAGAGCCAGTGTTGATCAAGTAACACACCAAACATATTTGTACAGTATGCTAAATGACCAATGTGCACAGAGAGCCAGTGTTGATCAAGTAACATAACATTATTAACAAGTACACATCAAATATGGTTTTACAGTAAGCTAAATGACCAATGTACACAGAGAGCCAGTGTTGATCAAGTAACACACCAAACATATTTGTACAGTATGCTAAATGAACAATATGCACAGAGAGCCAGTGTTGATCAAGTAACACAACATTATGAACAAGTACACATCAAACATGGTTTTACAGTATGTTAAATGACCAATGTACACAGAGAGCCAGTGTTGATCAAGTTACACAACATTATGAACAAGTACACATCAAACATGGTTTTACAGTATGCTAAATGACCAATGTACACAGAGAGCCAGTGTTGATCAAGTAACACTTTGTGAACAAATACACATGAAACATGGTTTTACAGTATGCTAAATGACCAATGTTCACAGAGAGCCAGTGTTGATCAAGTAACACATTGAGAGCCAGTGCCGAAAGACAAACACAAACATCCAAGCCATACAGGGATTCGAACCCGGACCCAACAAGAGCGAAAGGTCACAAGCCAGAGCCTTAGACCACTGCGCCACCGGGTCGGCTTTCACATGCTTGCTCTGTAATCCATAGGAAGTGAATTAGAAACCAAATCTTCCGTCTCATACGCTGCACATTTTCACTGCTTCCTCAAACTGCATAAAGAGACATATACTTTACGCGTGAAACAAAGATTTATAGACACATTCAGTATCATTACGGATAAACTGAATTTGGAGCAGTTTCATTGAAGTCCAAGAACCGTAGAACAAACGGTAAGTGAGATGGGCTGTGCAGAAACGCCAAGTGCAGCCATCTTAATGGCATGCGCTCCGAGTTGCATCATCTGGGTGAAGAGGGAGAATATGTCAGCCTGAATCAACAAGTAAGACATTTAGCGTCCACTGAATTTGATGACTGATGTTTAGTAGCAATCGTGTGATTGACAAAGAAAAATTAAAAATTTTACAATTTTACCTTACAATCCTAATACCTTAGGTTCCGATCTCCTCCTTGCACCTTACTCCAACGCGTATGTAGCTAGGTACACTGAAGTAGCAAATTATTAAGAACACCTACAACATAACATGTTGGGCCTTCATTGGCCTTCAAAGTAGCCTAGATTAGATGTGGCATGGATTCAGTAAGGTGCAGATATCGTTCTACAGGTATGTTCAGCAAAGCAGATATGATGCCGTCCGTCAATTGCCGAATGATCGCTGGATTAGAATCTCTGTTACAAATGGCTCTCTCAATCTCATCCTACAGGTGCTCAATTGGGTTAAGATCTAGGAACTTTGGGATCATTTTAGCATTTTAAAGCCACTGTCGTGCTCCTGAAGCCACTGTGTAAAGATGCGAGCCTTCTGTCAAGCCGCATTATCCTTATGGAAATAGCCCTTTACATCAAGAAACGACATATACATGTACGGGTGTAGTTGATCCGCAGCAATGGTAAGATACCTCGTAGCATCCAAATGCTGTTTCACAGTTATTAAGAAACCTAAAATGAGAGTCCTGAACCATTACAAGCCCCCCATTAACTTGTGCAGTTAACGCTAGGAAGTTGGGACCCCTCGATTCGTACTGTAGATTATGACATATTGTGCCCCATCCATCGTCGTTTATTAACTAAAAACGTGATTCATCGGATAAGGCGACCTTTTTCCAGTCTTCAAGGTGCTCTCGTGTCCACTGCAGACGAAACTACCGGTATTTAGCTGAGACGAGTGGCACATGAAGAGAACGTCTGCTGTTATAGCCTATTCGCGCCAACGTGCTGCAGGTTGTGTAAGATAAAATTCTCCACTCGATACCTCTGTTGTACTGCACGGTTACATGACGCACTGGAGTTCGTTTGTTACCCCGTACAATCATCTCCATGATCTGCTGCTCTGGAACGTCGGCCAATCATTTCTACCCACAGGAAGATCGCTGACTGCTTGTTTTGTTATCTGTACAGCACTCATTGTACACCCACGATGCAGTTGCCCTTGCATAGTCGAGAACGTTTGTCGTTTCTGAGATACCTGTAAGTACCCGCTTAGAAAACACTATTCTGACACTTTCAAATCCGTTTAAAACACGTGCCTTCCCCATATTGTCGCCATCTACGCTTCGTACGCGTCTCAATTCTTAGGAGTGAGCTATTTGTAAAGCCATATGAACGTCATAGTTGCGTGCGCGAGTATACCAAAACTCGATTACTGAAGAAGTTGTTTCGTACAGACTTTTACAAAGTTTAAGACTCCAGGCAGAACAAGAGATGTGAAATGAAATAAGATTATTAGAAAGAAATTTTGCACAATTAATAGTGCCGTGGGTTTCAAACTTTTCAGCACTATTGCCATTCTTTTCCTGAAATTACTTTTGTAGTACGGAGGCATCAACAACTCTCTTAGGTTTATGTATTGATACACACTTTTGAAAACATTTTATCGACAGAAAAAATATACGGATGCGTTTTGTATGTGTAAATTTACCTGTGTTGTCCATATCTCTTATTCTTGATTCTGGTGACCAACAATTGCTTTCAATTTCCCGAAAAAAACTGCCATCGTCCCTCATTAGTTGAGCCTTTTCACCACAGCAGTTGTGCTTGATACTTATCCATCCACCATAGCCGTACCTCTAGAACCCAAGAAACCAAAATAATAAACGCTATTTTCTTTTTATATAGATGTTTTCAATTTGCTTATGATTTTATTGATCATAGAAGTTACAGTACTTCATAGAAGTAACTTAATTCTCTCATTTTACCACGAGTTATTCGTTTCTATATCTTGGGAGCTCTATTAATTTATTCCTGAGCGGACCCATTTCTGCCTGAGCGGATACATTTCTGCCTCAGCAGGTACATTTCTGCCTGAGCGGATACTTGAACATAATAAGGAACACATGAAAAAATTTGCAGATTATAATAAACACATTTATCGACACAAAACAATGATATTTATGAACACATCAATATGATATAAAATTACTTCTGGTACGATACGTTGAACTAACTGTCTGGAAATGGAGGCGAACCGCTGTAGAATAGAATCTTACCAAGCCCCTTGCACCTGGTCCCTTAGAACACCTATTGCCTTTACTGGCTGCATTTGGAGCTGTAGGTAGCTTCCAGTTTGTAGCTCACAATTTGGAAGACATCCGAGGATCTGACTGGCCAAGTCACCACATCTACACCACGAAACCACTCAGCTAAAAACCTGCGGTCGTTTCCATGCTGAAAAATATCTAGGCACGCCAGTCATAAACGGGTGAGCGTCGGATTGCGGAATCTTAGAGACACACCTGCGAACAGTCAGATTATCGTTGACAAACATCAATGATGAACAACGATGGTAACTGATTGGTCCCCACAACATCATACCAGTAGGTCGTGAAGTTCAGCGTTCTACAATGGCTCTGGATTCATCCCGACGACAGTCGACCGGTTTGGAAAGGTCACACGCTTTTGGCCACGTCGATAACAGCTCACTGCTGTCCATCATCGGCGTCAGTTTTTGTGGAGGAATAACGACCACTATGAGCAACGTGTTGGTCTTTAAGCAGTCACCCATACCTAACTTGGGACCACTGATTCGAGGGAAGGAAGAGAGACGATGCTGTAAGACATACACAACATCCATGCCTCACCAGGGATTCGAACCCGGACACATCTCGGTCGAACAGTCAGAAGCTAGCGCTTAGACCTCTGCTCCATCGGGGCGTCATCGTATCGATTGAGTTTCTCTAGCAGGAGTGAAAGCGGCATAACCTAGTCTTTGTTAATGTAAGTGTGCTTGTGATGGGGTGTTGCAATCAAACTGAGACAGGTTACGAGGAGTGATAAACGAAATAAATTAATGTTCGACGACATTTTTCTGTTTTTTCTTCTTTCGAGGCCGAGCAATGCAAAACTGCAGTAATGCCTGCTAGAGTAGAATTGATACGAGTTATAAATTAGAACCTAGTCTTCGGTAGTGAAGACTGTTCCATTCGGGCTCCGTAACGCGATATTTGCAGTTACAATCACACTAGAATAGACTTAACAACGGGATAAGTGTCTGACGTAAGAATGTTTTTAATATTATCTTTTGCTTGGACAGTTGTGGCAGGTGTGATAAATGACGTTACAAGTACCATTTTGTCGAGAACGTGAGGCTCTGAAACAAAGTAGGAATCATATCTGACAGTAAGGAACTTCTCCGGAATTCTCAACAGCGGTGCGTTAAGCGTAAGTCCATCTACTGCGTGATTCTACTGGTGTTAGCAATATCAGATATTTCACCAAGTCTGCTTTTTGTGTAGTGATGAAACCCACTCATGTTCATGAACTTTGATTTTTATAGGATATGTTCATTAGGCAATACAGAACAAACAATGATTAGTATCTCGGTGTCATGCGCACCAGGTGCGTCGATGCAGCCAATAATTAGTTTGGCCACCTTTTGCTTGCGTCACCTGTTGAGTCATCGAATCAAATAATTTCGGAATGGTTGTCTGTGGAATAGCCACCCAGGCTGTATTGACCCGCGTCCAAAGTTCATCAAGATTTGCTGGTGAGTGCTCGTACCGCTGCACCTGCGGTTGGGTATGTTCGAGATATTTTCTATGGCTGATAAATCCGGCGATTTAGCCGGCCACGGCAGAAGTGGAACGTTTTTATTCCCGAAGAAAACACGTGTTGTCAGTGCAACACGCGGTGTGGCATTGTCCTACTGAAATATGGCCCCGGGTACCTCCTGCAGGTATGGAAGAGCGACCGGCTGTAGAATGTCATTGACGTAACGGGCACTCGTTATGGTGATACGGACTCTCACGAGAGGTTATCTGCTTTCGCACCTGATAGCACCGCAGGCCACAATGGCTCGCGTTCGTGGTATGCCTGCTGCGAATACACTCTTCTCGACGTCTCTTCCCCTGTCGTCGGGGGACACAGATGCGGATATTATTGTCGCCTAAACAGAAGCGCGTTTCGTCCGAGAACACCGAACTTTGCCATTCGTCGCGCCACTCCCTAGGTTAAATGCATCATTGCAGCCTGGCAGTCCATTGCTGCGGTGTTAAGCCTGAAGAGCCGACAAGCCTAACTGTAATAGCCGGCGACGTAGCGTTACAGCTCACATGGAAGAATGCGTCACAGTTCGCCACTGCTGCCCGTTGATGATGCAGAACGGTCACTCAAAGACATCCTCATGAAATGACGGTCGTACCTCGTCGTTGTCTGTGTACGACGTCCAGAACCTTTTCCCCGTATTCTACGCCCTTACGCTCTTCTTCGTATTGTTTTGTTGAAAAAATATTATCAGGTCACGGCACCATTTATTATGGTGGAAAAAAATTATTGGATTGATGTTATTTATCAAAAGAGACTATATTTATGCTTGTATTGAAATTTATATGGAAATTATAGAAAATTTAAATTTGGGAGATGGGTGGATGCATTTCGAAACAAAAATATTTCCTAAGTATTAGAAAGGCAATGAACATCCTAAACAAAAATGCATCTAAAATTTACATTCCACAAGCAGTTATTGAAAAGTTTGCGTTGTTTGTGTTCACGCAGAGTTGAGTCACCTGAAAGTGCAAAAATAAGTGGATATTGTTGCATGTGTATGAAAATGTGTCACTATAAGTCATAGGATAAAATGTACTCGTTCAATAACAACTTGTGGAGGCGGTGAAAGTCAATTTAAAAGGATAGCACAAAAATTGCAGTTATGAAATACCTTATAATACCAGGATTCGGATCGATAGCCTTAGTCAAGCTAAGGTGGGTACATGGGCTCAAGTCATGGAAGACAACAGCACACAAAATTTTTCACACTGCACTAATTTTGGACTTTTTTGAAAGGCTACTGCCTGTATTTATTTTTTTCTTTAAAAACTTAACAAGGTAACTTAGTGGACAAACAGATGGTATTTCCTTTTTTTTCTAGTTTGCTTAAACACAGCAGTATAAAAACAGAATCTCAATTTCTTTTCTATTTCTATTTGGCCACTGGCCTTATGAACAACACAACTTGACATATTTCAACACAGTTGGTTTGAACACTAGGCATTGACTTTATGCATCCAAAATTATACTACGATTCACATAGCTTACACACAAAAAAAATACTGAATTCCTTTTTTTTTTTTTTAATTCCACAAGGTGGACAAGTTCTGTTCTTTTGAAACGTACTCTCTTCTCTCTCACCTAGTTAGCTCAATGACAAATTTACAACTTTACACTTATTGATTTAAATTTACAGCACCTAAACGATCTTAGCAAACTCCGCAATCTCCCAGACCAGCTTCAAAGACTTCAATTAAATTTACAGTTATTTTAAGAGCCACAAATTATACATTAACCAAATCTACTATCTGAAAGTTAACACATAAACCAAGTAAATTATCCTCAACACAGAATTTACACTGAGCACAAGCATTAATTAACATTACATAACCTATCGAACTATCCTGAATGAACCTACTTCACTTATAAAGAAACCTCACTAACTAACTTAAAAATTATCACTATTCATAACATCATTCACATAATTCAGAAATTCAAACAATCTTCTTGCATTAGCTTGCTCATAAAAATCACCTCACTCTGCACTTCACATAATAGCTCAAGATACTTAATAACTCTATACTGTAAACAAAAGCTCAAAAATACAATCAACTAAATTTCCAAACTAAATATCATGCTCACTAACACTAACAACCAGAATTTAGAATTTACATCCCTAGCACTACAGTATATCATAAACAAATTAATTTAGATACTTTAAATCACACACAAACTTAATTTTAACACCTGCAGTGAATTACTGAGGTAGCGGTGAGGCAAATACTCTCAGTTCAGACACTACCCTGGGTTTTGAGAACCAACACAGGACGAAAATACCAGTCAGGCTGAAGGCGTGAAATTGGGTCGTGAATCCAATTTCAGCTATGCAAAGGGAAAGGAAAAAATCCTCAAGTGCGACACATCATCATCAGGTACAGAATTTCCTCTAACATGATCTCGCAGCATCCATTGAAGCAACGCCCGACCGACCCTCGCTGGCAGTACATATCTCCGTGAGCAGCGAAACTACTGGGGGGGGGGTTGAAGACAAGTTTTCCCCCAAAAACCACGTCCTCAGGGCTCCCCCTTTTCGAACCAATGCATGATCCCACCTTGATCAACCACGCCTGCAAGAGCCTGTCGTACTTCAACCCTAAATACTCCAGGCACATCCGGCCCAGAACTAACACAACTATATCCCAGGAAAAATCACTTATCTCACTATATCCCAAGAAATACAAAATCACCATATCCACATATATCCCAGGAAAATTCACTAATCTCTCTATATATCCCAAGAAATCCTAAATCACAATATCCACATGTTTCCCAGGAAAATTCACTTATCTCTCTATATATCCCAAGAAATCCAAAATCACCATATCCACATATATATCCCAGGAAAAATCACTTATCTATCCACATATATCCCAGGAAAAATCACTAGCAAGGAAATTCTTCTGCACCATGGCAATGCGCAGGTCACACTGCAGACAATAACACTGACCATTTACATAACCCACTAAATACTTTCACCTTATTGAAAATTAAAATTACATTTAGACTATTAACCTTTTAGTAAAAACAAGAAAATTTAGGCCAAAGAAAAGAACAATTAATACTGGAACTGGTGAGCAAAAGTGTGTCTTCTCAACCCATGATGTTCATTCTTTTTGTGAAAATACTAAACCCGAA
This sequence comes from Macrothele yani, assembly GCA_039090855.1. Taxonomy (NCBI): domain Eukaryota; kingdom Metazoa; phylum Arthropoda; class Arachnida; order Araneae; family Macrothelidae; genus Macrothele; species Macrothele yani. The sequence continues at coordinate 69,652,784 of CM076995.1, forward strand.
AACCCAAATACATCAACTTCTATTTTGCACATATCGCATCCTGGTGAAAATTCCCTACTCAGAGCCCTCTGCCTTAGGACAAGTTCCCGGCTTGCAATAAGATCACCCCTTTCCAATGGGAGATTAACACTCATCTGGAGCATGTAAAATACTGGTCCTCAAATAACACACCTACCATCTTAATTTCGACACTCAACACTCCAAGAATGTAAACAGCACTTTAGGTTTCCAATTTCATCACACTATACATATGTTCCCAAAATCCCAATATAAATCATCCCATAATTTATCTTCACTCATAAAAAAAATAACTCAACGCTGTAAAAGGCTAGAGAAAAATGTTTACAATTATTTTATCACCCACGGCATCATAATAACACTGCTTTTCAATTATCACATGCCCAACTAAACAACAATCGATGCAACAAAATTCACTGTGCTCAAACATTAAACCACATTTTTCCGATACATCAAAATTTACTGGCCTGGGGAGTTGCTAAAATACCAGACATGACAACAATATGGGGACATCTGTCCCACATCCAGCTAACCTCAAAAAAAAAAAATTTCTTTTTTTTTCTTGCAGAACTATAATTTTGATTTCACACTGCTGACCTCTCGTTCAACAATTCCGCAGCGGTCACAACATAATACAAAAAATAAAGAAAGAATTTACCTTCTGGGCTGGGCATGAACAACTCTTGTTTCAAATAAAAAAAAATCTTCTCGTCACACTGTAAAAAAAATCTCGTCACACTGTAAAAAAAATCTTCTCGTCACACTGTAAAAAAAATCTTCTCGTCACACTGTAAAAAAATCTTCTCGTCACACTGTCACTGTTGATTTCTCTTCGCCTCCAACAATGTCTTTCTCTTTCTTTTTTTCTCTTTTTGGACATAATGCGCCCGAGCAACTCACCCGAACACAGGGAAAACAAAGGCATCCTGAAGCTGGTGTTGGTGGACCCTCTCCGAGGAGTAATTCTCCCTTGTTTTTTTCGATGCCCATGGCTCTCCCCTGGTAGGAATTTGGTCGGCTGCATTGGAAGGTGGACGGCATCATCCTCGGAGTTCCCCTTTCTTTATCCGTTAGCTCTCACGAGAATGTTTAGGTGTGCATCGGTGATCATCTTTCACTGCGCCCCGAGGAGGTCTCGTCCTACGGTGGTCCTGTCCTTTCTTCATAATTTCTTCCACCTCTTTGTATTTGGAGGAATCAGTGAACAATTCATCGCAAGCCCTGAGCTCCTTTTAATTCTTTTTTTGTAACCAACCATGAACCTGACAAGTCCCCACGCTAGAAGACCGTCGCTACTAGGCTCCTTTAAGCTTTTTACCTAGATGTCAAATCATGGTGGTCAGCAAATGCTCTCCCCACCAAAAGGCGAGGAGAGAACTCGGCTGTCCCCTCTTTCTGCCAGCCAGCAAGAACAGAGCAAAAGTGACTGAGACAAGCGTCTCAAAGTGTAAACGAAGCTGGGGTGTTGGAAAAAATGCTGGCCCCTGATTGGCTGACCTTTGCCTGGCAACAGCAGTTCCTCCCACAACGGAAATTCTCTCCCACGTCTCAAGTGACCTCTGACCTTCACACGTAAGCCAAGCAACTACCCATGTGCAGCTGCGACCTAGTTTCTAAAAATAGAACAGCGCCAACCTCCTAAGAGCATTTTCTGCAACATTTCCTGATCGACTATCTAAGACCGAACCCTTAAAATGGCCGATCTGAAAGAAGATTTCCTTTTCTCACAACTCTTTTTTTTTTTCAGAAATGTTTTTTTCCTCATTCCGTGATATGAAAGTAAAATTAATTTTGATTCTCTGAGGTGCACACCTACTCGCCTTTTCCTATCGCGATAAAAGAACAGATAAAATAATTATTTCCAAAACCCCAAAGTCAGTTAAATCAAATATTATTCTCTTCCTCTTTTTTTTCTTTTAACATGAAATTTTGTTTTCCTGGTTGTGATTAAGACAAGCGAATTTTGCGCACGAATTCCCCTGCCTTTCAACCAGGAAATTTCTTCTAACGTATGTCATGGGAGAAAATTTTTGCATTAATTAATCTCCGATAAACCAACAGAAAGATTGATTAGGTCTTTCCGAAATTCACCAGAGGTTAAAATTTTTGCCATGACAGTATCATCCCAGCACATTCTTGCCACGACGGACACACTGTGACCCACACGACCGGCAATCTCCCGAAGGGAAGTATTGCTGTCTATCATGCCGAAAATGCGACCCCGTCGAACTCGCTAATGTGACTGTATGACTGTCTTATAGGGCGACAAAGCATCCTTACCCACTGCTGACCGAGCATCGACATGCCGACCGAACATCGACATGCCGACCGAGCATTGACATGCCGACCGATCATCAATATGCCGACCGATAGACTTAACAACGGGATAAATGTCTGACGTAAGAATGTTTTTAATATTATCTTTGGTTTGGACAGTTGTTGCAGGTGTGATAAATGACGTTACAAGTACCATTTTGTCGAGAACGTGAGGCTCTGAAACAAAGTAGGAATCATATCTGACAGTAAGGAACTTCTCCGGAATTCTCAACAGCGGTGCGTTAAGCGTAAGTCCATCTACTGCGTGATTCTACTGGTGTTAGCAATATCAGATATTTCACCAAGTCTGCTTTTTGTGTAGTGATGAAACCCACTCATGTTCATGAACTTTGATTTTTATAGGATATGTTCATTAGGCAATACAGAACAAACAATGATTAGTATCTCGGTGTCATGCGCACCAGGTGCGTCGATGCAGCCAATAATTAGTTTGGCCACCTTTTGCTTGCGTCACCTGTTGAGTCATCGAATCAAATAATTTCGGAATGGTTGTCTGTGGAATAGCCACCCAGGCTGTATTGACCCGCGTCCAAAGTTCATCAAGATTTGCTGGTGAGTGCTCGTACCGCTGCACCTGCGGTTGGGTATGTTCGAGATATTTTCTATGGCTGATAAATCCGGCGATTTAGCCGGCCACAGCAGAAGTGGAACGTTTTTATTCCCGAAGAAAACATGCGTTGTCAGTGCAACACGCGGTGTGGCATTGTCCTACTGAAATATGGCCCCGGGTACCTCCTGCAGGTATGGAAGAGCGACCGGCTGTAGAATGTCATTGACGTAACGGGCACTCGTTATGGTGATACGGACTCTCACGAGAGGTTATCTGCTTTCGCACCTGATAGCACCGCAGGCCACAATGGCTCGCGTTCGTGGTATGCCTGATGCGAATACACTCTTCTCGACGTCTCTTCCCCTGTCGTCGGGGGACACAGATGCGGATATTATTGTCGCCTAAACAGAAGCGCGTTTCGTCCGAGAACACCAAACTTTGCCATTCGTAGCGCCACTCCCTAGGTTAAATGCATCATTGCAGCCTGGCAGTCCATTGCTGCGGTGTTAAGCCTGAAGAGCCGACAAGCCTAACTGTAATAGCCAGCGACGTAGCGTTACAGCTCACATGGAAGAATGCGTCACAGTTCGCCACTGCTGCCCGTTGATGATGCAGAACGGTCACTCAAAGACATCCTCATGAAATGACGGTCGTACCTCGTCGTTGTCTGTGTACGACGTCCAGAACCTTTTTCCCGTATTCTGCGCCCTTACGCTCTTCTTCGTATCATCCCAGCACATTCTTGCCACGACGGACACACTGTGACCCACACGACCGGCAATCTCCCGAAGGGAATTATTGCTGTCTATCATGCCGAAAATGCGACCCCGTCGAACTCGCTGATGTGACTGTATGACTGTCTTATAGGGCGACAAGGCATCCTTACCCACTGCTGACCGAGCATCGACATGCCGACCGAGCATCCATATGCCGACCGAGCATCGACATGCCGACCGAGCCATGCGGCACTTATAACAGAAAACGGCCGTTTTCCTGCCTGTGTCTTTGCGCGATTTGATGTGATTGATATTACGTGACGAACAGTAAATACAGTCAATTCAGAGGTGTGTGACTGCTGTGTTAATTATCATACAGTACCGGTAAGTTATTGTTTCTTTTATGATAAATGACGGTGGGACAGGGATTTCGGAACATCTCTGCCAGAGAATGGATTTTTTTGGATTGGAGGTTTAACGACCACCGTGAGCAACTCAATGGGCTATAAGCAGTCGCCCGTCCCTAATTTCGGGTCACTGGTTCCAGGGAAGGGAGAGAGCCAGTGCCGTAAGACAAACACAACATCCATGCCAGACCGGGATTCGAACCCGGACCCCTTACGGACGAATGACCAGAGGCCAACGCCTTAGCCCACTGCGCCACCGGGGCGGCCCAGAGAATGGCAGAGATGATTTAGGAACATCTTTTCACTGCTGTTTAATGAAAGTTTGATTATTTTTAACAAAGGTCCCATATGTTGTAATGACAGATTACCTGCTTTTGTACCAGGACAATGGAAAGGATTGATTAAAAGCATTGACATTAACTGATATCGGCCACAATGAAGACAACGAAATAATTCTACTTTATTTTTTATTTATTTTATTTTTTAAAGAGTTTTCAAAAAAAAAATACTAACATCATATGTTGGTAAATTACCTTTATGTTTTCTTGTGTTTTATGTGAAGAAACGACCATTTTGGTTAACACCCCCCCTTTTTTTTTGTCATATCGTATCAATGTGCTTAGTTTAAGTTTTGACATATTATATGTAAACACGTAATAATTGTATTAATGTATCATACTGCTTTCCTATTTTACAAATTAATCTTCCACTTATCATTGGCTAACGTTAATCTGTGGAGTGCAATTCTGCGCACCAATGGTCACGAGGTCCTTTATGACATCAATCATCACATATTCACAGTGTATATATGTATTAACCATCCACATAATTGTCTAGTTTTTAATCATCTAAAGTTGGGCAACTGGGTTGCCCGAAAGGTCTAATGTATGTTTTTTAACTTTTAGTTTTATCAATAAATATATTTTGAGCGTAATGGGAAAGTTTTAATTTTTAGGCTTTCATACCATCATTTTCAAGGATTGTATTACAGTGCAAGGTGGTGGCTGCCTCCTTTTGGTGTCATTTTTATTGGATTAAGCCCGAGATCACTTCATTAAATCATTAAATCAGAGAATCGCTTTATGCTTTATGCATGTATAATACGTGGATAAGGTGGGGATGACGGACCATAAAAATTGTAACTTGTGGCTCCTTCACACGGGCGGCGGAAGGTAGGAGACACGGCGGTCCGGACCCCCTCCTCCCATGGAATTTCATGGTACCCCTCACTGGGGGATGCTTCCTACGAAACACGTCTTGAAAATTAATGGTTCACAAGTGATTTAACGTTTTTTTCTTTCTTTTTATGAAGATTTCGGTGAGGCTGTCACTATGTTTCGCAGTTTTCTGGAAAACGCTTCAAGTGCAATTTTGAAAACTAATTTTACACAAACAAGTTGAAAAGTTAATTCACCGTTGTGTTCCTCACTTTAAAAAAAAGATACTTAACAATTCTCAAGTGGTAATGGGCTGGATAATTTGCTAGAACTAACCACCGATGGACAATTAAAATATTAGAATAGACGATACCAAGGGAAGGAGGAAGAAGACCCAGAAGACCACCTGATTCGAAAGCATGCTGGAGTGATTTGGAATAGAAATGCTCAAGACATAAAGTTGTGGAAGAGACTTGGGGAGGCCTCCATCCAGACGTGGATTGCTAAAGGTTGATGTTGATATGTACGAGCAAATACATATATATCCTACGGTTTTTTATCTCTTTTTTTATTGTTTTAACTCTCGAGAAGTTGGAATTCCTCTGTTATTATTACCGTCATTGGTTGCCTCTACTCTCCTTTTGTGAACTTGAAGGAGCAGTTCCGCCGCCCATGCTCCTTCAAGTTTACAAAAGGAGAGTAAAGGCAAACAATGACCCTTTGGCTTTCAGACCAATGACCTATGCTTAACCGTAGTTCACTTAATTCATTCATAAAGCACGCATGGCCCGGCGGCAAATTTTTCACTTGCGTAGAGAGAATTTTGCTTTGTCAGTGTAGAGCAAACTACCGAGAAAAAGTGAAGTGCCAGTAAAACTAGTACACCAGTCTAATATATAAAATAGTACACCAGTCTGTATGTATATAGATAGAGGGAAACGCCAATTTTCAATTGATTAGTCCTATGTGAAACGGTCATGCAAGTTATGAACTACACACCGAGTTTGTTTTAGAAATCAGTATCGCAATGTTTTAAATGCCTGACTGTATTTATATACATATTTATTTTGCATTACAGTAGTTCTTGACATAATTTTTGCCGTTCCGGAAGCCGAGAGGTGTGAGGCACTGGCTTCTGACCATTCGTTTGAGATGGACTAGGGTTTGAGTTTTCGTGAGACATGGGTGGGATGTTTGTCCAACGGTAAACTTGAAGGAGTTCCTTCTCTATTACAGGAAGTTCGTGGGTAAGAAATTGTCCTGAAACGTTTGATCAAAAAGTGCATATTTACTCTGGTGAACCAGAAAAGCCCCCCCCCGGTGGCGCAGTGGTCTAAGGCGCTGGCCTCTGATCATTCGTCCGTAAGGGGTCCGGGTTCGAATCCCGGTGAGGCATGGATGTTGTGTTTGTCTTACGGCACTGGCTCTCTCCCTTCCCTGGAACCAGTGACCCTAAATTAGGGACGGGCAACTGCTTATAGTCCATTGAGTTGCTCACGGTGGTCGTTAAACCTCCAATCAAAAAAAAAAAAAAAAAAAAAAAAGAACCAGAAAACAACAGATAAAGGGGAAAAGTTTCGACAGGCAGGGAAACCAAAGACACTTCGCTTAAAAACTTCTGACTGAAACATCACAGCCCCGGTGGCGCAGTGGTCTAAGCGATGGCCTCTGATCATTTGTCTGAAAGGGATCCCGGTGAGGCATGGATGTTGTGTTTGTCTTACGGCCCTGGCTCTCTCCCTTCCCTGGAACCAGTGATCCTAAACTAGGGACGGGCGACTGCTTACAGCCCATTGAGTTGCTCACGGTGGTCGTTAAACCTCCAATAAAAAAAAACATCGCAACATAAGTTTTGTGATGTATTGATCAAGATTCATAAATATTAAGTCAATTACAATCAAATGCGGAACGAAACGCGCTTTTTTGTTGTTGTTCGCTTTAACTGGCGTAGAGAGAATTTTGCTTGGTCAGTGTAGAGCAAACTACCGAGAAAAACTGTCCGTTCCATAGAATCATTGGCCCAAAATTAGGGAAAGAGTTGCTCACGATAGTCGCTGAACTCAAAAACAAAAACAATAGCATAATTTTGCTTCTTTAAGGGTTACTGTTTCTTTGTATGGAGCGTATCTGGCTGTTTTGTTTTTCATTTCACTTACCTCCATATTCTAGTTTTGTCGAGATATCTAAACAGCAGCCACACACTACTTTAGTATGGCGCATGCGAACCGAACACGTGTGTTCTGCTCGTTTTCTGTGGAGCCCACAGGAGAAAGTGTCTGCTTACTTGCCACGGCATTGCCATGGCTAGCGAGTAGCTGGCACATGCGCATGACCACGTACGTCTGGTTGGTAGAAATTATTCTTTAGAACCTCTGCTGTTTAAGAAAGTTCTTTTGCTTTTTGACTATCTTTCAGATGGAAAGGTAAGAGCTTAGAAATTATTATTGAATTTATTATTGTATTAAAAAAAATTATTTGATGTGCTTGAATAAAAGAAGCAGCACTTTCACAGTACATTGTTAATGTTTTCGTTCTGCGTTGAAGCAATGGATTTCGATAACGCAGTTTTATGCTTTGAAAATACAGTATGTTCTGAGTTAAAGTGAACAACAACAACAAACAAGAAAGATGACACCGAATTTTCGGGTGTAATAAGCACGTCTTTTGAATCCGTTCTGCCGTCCCCGGTGGCGCAGTGGTCTAAGCGATGGCCTCTGATCATTCGTGCGAAAGGGGTCCGGTTTCGAATCCCGGTGAGGCATGGATGTTGTGTTTGTCTTACGGCACTGGCTCTTTCCCTTCCCTGGAACCAGTGACCCTAAATTAGGGACGGGCGACTGCTTATAGCCCATTGAGTTCCTCACGGTGGTCGTTAAACCTCCAATAAAAAAAAATCCGTTCTGACGCAAATTAAATTTATCAAAGCTATTCAAAGTCAATGGAACCGGTATGGAAAACAATAGATCTGACGAAAGAAAGAAGATTTTCAATCGGGTTTTTAATCCCTCAGATATTGCTGTAAACGGAATCGTGAGCTTACGAAGTCTTAGAAACAGAATTAACGACAAAAATAAGATTTGACTTTACGTCCTCTGGCGGAAAAACCATGCATTATTTTAGGAAAAAAAGTATTCTCAAAAGGTATACCCATATGAGCAGTATCGGTTCAAGAAAAATTTTTTTGTCGAGTTTTCGGGTGCCCAGATTTTGCTACAAATACACCAGAAGCAGAAATTAGCACTTATGACCCCTGGTGGCTAAACCATTCTTTACCAAACATTAGAAATTTTGTAAAAAATATTTTTCATCAGGTCTTGGATGCGATACAGGAAGAACTTTTCAGTTTTAAGAGCAGAAAACGCAATTTACCTTTGTCGCCCTAGCGGAAAGTCTATGATTTACTTGAAAATTTTGAATTTATAGGAAAAACATTTCGCATCGGAAACACTATCCTTCACAGAAGGAATTTTTCAAATCGGACTTTTAGAAGTAGAGATATTGACAAAAATAAGATATACATCTACATTCCCTGACGTAGAAACCATGCATTATTTCAAGAAGAAAATGCTCCTAAAAGGTTTGTCGACATGAGTAGTTTCGGTCAACAAAGGACTTTTTTTTCAGTCGAGAATTATAGAAGCTCATATTTTGTTGCAAAACATCAGAAGCGAAAATTATGATTTACGCCCACTGGTGGCCAAAACATTTTTTACAAAAATTAGAAATTATGTACAAACGATTTCGCATCAGGAGCTGTACCCGGTGCAAAAAAAATTTTTCGAATCGGAGATTTAGAAGCAGAGATATAGGGAGAAACGCAATTTACCTTTGCGCCCCCTAGCGGAAAGTTTATGAATTACTTGAAAATTTTTTAAATTATATGAAAAACATGTCACACGGAAAACACTATCCAACAAAGAAGGGATTTTTCAAAAAATCGGACTTCTAGAAGTCGAGATATTGACAAAAATAAGATATACATCTACGCCCCCAGGCGTAGAAACCATGCACTATTTTAAGAAGAAAATATTTCTAAAACGTTTGTCGACATGAGTAGTATCGGTCTACAAACGACATTTTTAGTTAGAAACTCATATTTTTTTGCAAATACATCAAAAGCGGAAATTAAGATTTACGCCCCTTGGTGGCCAAACCATTTTTTTTTACACAAATTAGAAATTATGTGCAGATGATTTCCCATCAGGAGCTGTATCCGGTGCAGAAAGAAATTTTTAAATCGGAGATTTAGAAGCAGAGATATAGGGAGATAGGCAATTTACCTTTACGCCCCCTAGCGGAAAGTCTATGAATTGCTTGAAAATTTTGAAATTATATGAAAAACATGTCACACGGAAAACACTATCCAACAAAGAAGGAATTTTTCAAATCGGACTCCTAGAAGTAGAGATATTGACAAAAATAAGATATACATCTACGCTCCCTGGCGGAGAAACTGTGGAATATTTTAAGAAGAAAATATTCCAAAAAAGTTTATCGGTGTGAATGGCATCAGTCCCCGATATAATTTTTTCAATTGATATTTTAGAAGCTCAGATTTTATGGCAAATGCATCAGAAGCAGAAATTAACACTTACGCCCCCTGGTGGCCAAAGTATTCTTTACCAAAAATTCGAAATTATATGCAAAAGATTTTTCATCAGAAGATTTATCCGCTGAAAAAAAAATTCAAATCGAAGTTTTACAAGAAGAGTTATCTGGAAAACTGTAATTTACTTTTACGCCCCTAGCGGAAAATATATGCGTAATTTGAAAAAGAAACGATATCTAAATTGCTCTTCAACATAAATGGAATCGAAAGATAAAAGATTTTTTCAATCGGATGTTTAGAAGCAAATATGTGGAATAAAACGTAATTTTGAATTGGACATCATCTGCATTTACGCCCTCTAGCGGCGAAATTGTACATCGTAAAAAAAACGAAATGAAAGATCAGCATTCGCATATTTCAAGCTTCCGAATGCAAAAAGAATTTTTCAAATCGGACTAATAGTTGCAGAGATACCGTGGATACAGACGGACGGACGGACGGTCGGACAAACCGATAACATAAGCACGATCTTTTTTTACAAAAGACGTGATAAAAAGCGCTTTTCGTTCCGCATTTGATTGTAATTGACTTAATATTTATGAATCTTGATCAATACATCACAAAACTCATATTGTGATGTTTCAGTTTAAGTGAAGTGTCTTTGGTTTCCCTGTCTGTAGAAACTTTTCCCCTTCATCTGTTGCTTTCTGGTTCTCCAGAGTAAATATGCACTTTTTGATCAAAAGTTTCAGGACAATTTCCTACCCCACGAACTTACTGTAATAGAGAAGGAACTAAAATCGAGTTGATACATCCTTTGCTGTTGATATGAAGGGGGGCTTTCTACTAGATTTTGGTACGTTGCTGCTGGAATTGCTGTCTATTCTGCCACAACAGCATTAGTTAGGTCGATCGCCAATGACGGGAGCTTTGACGTGGCTCTCGCAGTTGGCATTCCAATTCATTAAAAGTGTTCCATGCAGTTGAGATCAGTGCTATGTGCAGGCCAATCAAGTTCTTCCACATCCATCTCATTAAATTATTCTTTCACGGAACTCGTTTTGTGGACGGTGATATTGTGCTGTTGGTATAAGAAAGGGCCTTCACCAAACAGTTGCCATAATGCTGGGAGCAGAAAATTGTCGAAGATATCATTATAGGATGCAGCGTTAACATTGCAGGGTTCTGGAATTAGGGAGCCCACTTCAAACCACGAAAAACAGCTTCAGAGCACGATGCCTCCTCCACCAAACATCACAACTGCCACAACACAGTCAGGCAGATAGCATTAACCTTGCATCCTCTACACCCAGACTCGTTCGTCGGACTGAAAAATCTGAAGCGTGGTTCATTACTTAGAGTACGCGTTTCCACTCTCTAGTGTCCACTGGCGCCGAGTTTTCCACCATTCTAACCGATGCTTAGAGCTGATCTTGCTGATGCTAGGTTTGTATGCAGCTGCTCGGCCATGAAAACCCATTTCCTACATCCCTCCACGAACCATTGTGGTGCTGGCGCTGCTTCCAGAAGAATTTTGGAACTCAATGGTGATCGTTGAAAGCGAGAATGGGAGATATTCTCTCGCCACTCGCTTCAGCGCTGGGCGGTTGCGCTATGTCATTTTACTTGGTCTATCAGATCGCGATTCTGCTGTTGTTGCGCCTAAGCTTTCCTACTTCACAATAGCATCATACAGTTGATCAAGACAGCTGCAGCAGGAAATAAATTTCCCGAACTGACTTGTTTCTGAGATGGTGTCCTATGTCCATTCCACGTTGAACATCACTGGGCTCTGCCTTACTGCCAATTCAACTGTTAATGGTTGTCTGTTATGTTTTGTGCGTCTTCTTATACCTCTATGGGACGTAAATGTGCAAATGCATTACTGAAAAGGAGTGTCCGAATGCTTTTTTATCATACAGTAGTCTCCCGTAATTTCCGTAGTCGCTCGTAGGGCTCCTAAAGTACATAACAGTTATGTACTAGTTATTGGATTATCCAGGGTGGTGGGAAATTGTCTCCTGGTCCTAAATTAATTATCACTTCCGCTTTGTCCCACCATCTGGAAAGATAGAAAGTGAATAAACGTTTTTTTCCTGAAGAAGTTCGATTCTGTCATGAAATTTCGTTTGCGTAAACTATCACTATCACGCATGCAATTAGAATTTTTTTCTAGAGGGGGTTATGATATCGATGAAAGTGATATATGAACACTACGCCAATAATTTGCACGCAATATCAATATATTATTTATGTCTTTGGTGAAAAGAAAATTTTCCTCCGATCATCGTCACTAGTTATCGTTATTGAGCGGATTGAATTGCAGAAATTAACAAAGTAATCTATACATAGTATAAAATAATGTCCCCGGTAGGCGTCTGTCTGTTTCTTCTGGCTAATCTCAAGAATCGTTGGACGGATTTTGATGCGGTTTTCGCCATTCCATACAGCATTTGTCGAGGAAGGTTTAGATGTATGAAACATTAATCTATGGCTAAAGAGAGCCGAGCAGTAACGATTTTAGTGACAAATCAAAGAAAAAACCGCTGTTCGCATTCTTTCGTCGCTTCCACTGCCTAAACAACGATGCGCGGCGACAGGTTTACAAAACATTTTTGCTCATTGGGGAAAAGACGCGAGGCGCATGCGTGGCGGCCGGTCTGACAGCATGTAAGGCCACAGACTAAATGCGTAATTACATCGGACGCTGAAAGAATTGGTTTATCGGCGCTCGCACAGACTAAATGCGTAGTTGTTTACGTCCACACGTATGTATCTCTTTGAGTAGCTCTTTAATTAAAATTTAAATATTGTATTAACATTATGCCGAGACGAAAATCGAATATAGGTCGTAGTACATCGGACGCTAAAAGAATTTGTTTATCCCGTCATAATGAAAGTTTTCAAGAAACACAATCTCGATTGGCAAATGACAGACAAAGAACGGCTTTACGAAGAGAAAGACAGTTGCTTGTACATGTATATAATAAAAAAGATGAAATAGTAAATTCCGTTAGGAATAATCAGATAACAATGATCAGAAACATAACTATAATAAAAAGGCAATAGTAATTCCGTTAGGAATAATCAGATGAATTTATCAGAAACATAACTATAGCATAAAGGCAATACACTGATGAAATGTGTCCCTTCTGTCTAGAGTATCTCCTGTCCGAACGATCAACGGCGACTGCGTTTTATTTTTATTGTTGTGGTGGTACGTTTCGTTAAATGCTTACAATTTCTTCCAGAAAAGGGGCTCGACATGTATTTGGAAGCTTGACTACAGACATCCACTTTGCAAGGATAATTTTACTGCTGAGCCGCAGGTAACCGAAACCCCCTCCATCCAATCCAAAATGATTAGGCCCAAATGGATAAGAACAGCTAGGCGTAGGGGATCACATCAGCCCCGACCCTCTTACGACACGGCTTTACAAGTTTATCCAACTTCTTTTCCCAGTGGGATACATGGACGGTGGAAAAAATCGAGTAAATGTGTCGTCTGTGCCCTAGGGTCAGGCTATAGATAGAAAGCCTGGTGGGAAAGCAAAATGTTTACAATTTGTCTTAGCAGCGCCGAGGAGAGAAAAATTGAATCAAACTAAGACACAGACATAGGAGGTAGTAAAATAACACTGCTGATGCGAATTAAACTATGACAGACATAGGAGAGAGCAAAATGACATTGCTGATGGTAATCAAATTGACATAGAGACATAGGAGAGAGAGCAAAATAACACTGTTTATGGGAATCAAACTAAGAAAGAGACATAGGAGGGAGCAAAATAACACTGCTGATGGGAATTAAACAGAGACATAGAAGATAGCAAAATAACACTGCTGATGGGAATCAAACTAAGACAGAGACATAGGACGGTGGAAAAAATCGAGTAAATGTGTCGTCTGTGCCCTAGAGTCAGGTTATTGATAGAAAGCCTGGTGGGAAAGCAAAATGTTTACAATTTGTCTTAGCAGCGGCGAGGAGAGGAAAATTGAATCAAACTAAGACACAGACATAGAAGGCAGCAAAATAACACTGCTGATGCGAATTAAACTATGACAGAGACATAGGAAAAAGCAAAATAACATTGCAGGTTCGAATCAAACTAAGACAGAGACATAGGAGATAGCAAAATGACATTGCTGATGGTAATCAAACTGACACAGAGACATAGGAGAGAAAGCAAAATAACACTGTTGATGGGAATCAAACTAAGAAAGAGACATAGGAGGGAGCAAAATATCACTGCTGATGGGAATCAAACTGAGACATAGAAGATAGCAAAATAACACTGCTGATAGGAATCAAACTGAGACATAGAATATAGCAAAATAACACTGCTGATGGGAATCAAACTGAGACAGAGACATAGGAGAGAGCAAAATAACACTGGTGATGGGAATCAAACTAAGACAGAGACATAGGAGATAGCAAAATAACACTGTGATGCGAAATAAACTAAGACAGACATAGGACAGAGCAAAATGACATTGCTGATGGGAATCAAACTGACACAGAGACATGGGAGAAAGCAAAATAACACTGTTGATGGGAATCAAACTAAGAAAGATACATAGGGGAGAGCAAAATAACACTGATGATGGGAATCAAACTAAGACAGAGACATAGGAAAGAGCAAAATAACACTGCAGGTAGTAAACAAACTGAGACAAAGACATAGGAGGTAGCAAAATAACACTGCTGATGGGAATCAAACTAAGACAGAGACATAGAGGAGAGCAAAATAACAATACTGATGGGAATCAAATTAAGGCAGAGACATAGGAGAGAGAAAAATAACACTGCTGATGGGAAACAAACTAAGACACATATGTAGGGGTTAGCAAAATAACACTACTGATGCGAATCCTAATTAAAAAAAATTCTGGGCTGTTTCAACCTTTAAAATCCTATCGTGGTCGCGCTCGTGCTTACTACCACAACACATAAGTTGACACCTTCAGCACCAGGAGCTGAATATAATAAAATACACGCAAGGTCATTTTGATTTAATTCCTAAGCAATGACTAAATCGATTAATACAGACTGTTTGATGACTAAATCAATATCTGTGAAAAAACGATCGTTACAGATATCTTTTAGTCATAAGAGTTTCAATCAATAAATAGATGTTAAAATTAGAGAAAAATTCGGACTGTCACAAATGCCGTTTCGATAGGAATTTCTGTGAATAAAGAAACTTAAAACTTCTTATAAAAAAATGGGCCTACAACCTCAGCGTAACAAACTAAGGCAAGCCATTTCAAGTGATGCAAGCAACATGTTTACAGAATGCAAACACACATTACTCCGTATTTGGGACACTGTCAAGTTTCAATCGTGGTCAAAACACTCTGAATGTGAAAGCATATGATAAAAGCTTGCTGATGTTATGCAGCAAGCCGCAAATATTCTGTAACTTTCTAAAAACCTGCCAATACAGTCATCAAAGTTGCTTTCCTATTGCGTCGTCCTTATGAAAGACGCAATTTTGATTTTCATGCCTTTTTGTTCAGCTGTTTTACTCATGGATAAAGAATAAAGTTAAAATCGTTAAATCTAGAAACACCGTTGAAATTTAATTCGACTGACAGCATACCTTTTTAAGATCAGGCCATTCTTTTGGAAGAATATGCGTATGAACGTCTACTTTGAAAACCATAGCGAGGGAAGATTCTACAGCATGCAGAAATGTAGACACAAAACAATATTTAGTGTACACATTCTGATGAGTGGCATAAAGAAAAAGAAAAGTTGGCCTTGGTTAAAAAGAAGTCTTTCAGCAACTTGAAGTGAACGATGATGTCAATACGAATGCAGACATTTATGCAAAAACAGCTCCGCAATGATTCGCGAGATTTTAAGTGATCAGATGTTTGTTATCTCTTGACTCTGCTATCTAGCTAATATTCAACACATCACGTTTTGTGGAGATAACACTGAGAAATGCTTAGGAAAACAAAAACAGCATGAAGTGTTTTGCCGAAAACGGGTTATCTTGTATCAGCAAGACTGGAATTGATCTCGAAAGAAAAGGGGAAATATCAGTACGATGTTAAATTCTCTCTCTCTCTCTCTCTCTTTAAACTGACTATCATTAAATTCCATATATGATGCTCCACTTAACAACGATTTAACACGGCATCATTATTTCGCCAGAGTTGCCTCAACGTACAATTTCTTGGTTCTATAAATTTTCTGAAGATATGATGCGAGGTAGTTGAATGTTCGTTTGTTTGTTTGTTTGTTTTTGTGTGTGTGTGTGTGTGATAACAGGTGTCTCCCACAGAATTACGCCACACACACTAATTTCCTTACCTTGTGTATATAAATTTGCATTTGATTTACTAGAAGGCTTAGTGAAAGAAATAACGAAGTTTTCTTTGTGTATGCTCATCAAGGGCGCATATTAGGGAAATTTCACCAACTCCGCAATGCAGGATCGTAGCAAGCTTTTCTTATCTGGAAAGGCGAGACTTGAAAATACGCCCCTTTGTGTTCAATATTTCGCCCCCTCGAGTTCCTCTCAAAAAATACGTGGTTTTCACTCACACACCTCCGTTATAGAAAAGTATTATGATCGTTCAGATATCGCACTTCAGATTTTTGACGTAATTTTATTAAAAATGTAAAAATTAGGTAAATACCCTAGAACCACAGGTTGTAAATACAAAGTAAAGCGTAAACGTTATAGGAACGCTGACAACACAACACTCCATAGAAATGCAGAACGAAAAACAAACCAGCGCAGAATGAATGAGTATCGGATAGTGAACGTAACCATAAGAAGCTTTAGGAGTAAGTCTTGGAAAAATTCCGTTCAACGTTAAATGCTGAGAGGGACTTTCTGCGACAGAGCAGAAAATCAGCTCTTCTCCCCAACGACGTTCGGAAATATCATAGAGGTTAGGCATATCAGCATATTGTTTTCTATGCCTTCATTCACTGTTTTGGAAAACTCCCTTCATGAATATGAGATGATCACACCTCGTAGCGTATGTTACTCTGTATCCTGGTTAACTGCATGGAACACTGTATGAGACTAACTAAAATCTTTATCAAGAAAGTACTGAACGGTGTAACTTTCTTTTTTTCAGGTGCAGTTTCTATTTTTACACCCCCCAGAGCGTGAATTTACGCCCCTGGAATGACCATCCTGGGAGAACAACCGCACTCCTAGCACCCCCTCCCCATCCCCCAGTCATTGGTTTGAGCTACATTGCTACACCGATTCACTCCAAATATTTTCGCTTTTACACCAAATGATTTTGAGATATTCACAAAACAAGGTAAGCAGCTCAACCTCCTATCAAACAAAATGATAATCTTTTGCGTGCCATTCGGTTGAGCTACCTTATCTCTCGAACGTGTCAATAAAAAAATCCTCTGTACAAAATTTAGTTGATACTTGTCCTCAACACATCGGTTTCTTGGAGAGTTCTCTTTTGTTAGCCATTTTATCAGTATTTGATCCGAGCGTATCCCCGTTGCCATTTTTATATCTTATCGACCACTTGTCTGCTGCGAGAGCACACCATTGCTCCTGCGTGGAGGTGTCCAATCATTTTTGTCCACATGGTATACCACGCAACCGCCAGACGTCGCGTCTGCTGCCCCTTCAGGTTTCCGAAATGTACGCGGAAGAAAGGGTTCGCGTACTTCCTGAACGACCTAATATTCGTAAACAGCTTATGCATATAGATTTGTTGTAATTAATGCATCTTTTTTGTTATAAAAATAATTTTTACCATGTGAACCTAATGAATGTACATATTGTCACTTTAGACATTTTTATTAGGTTGATTCGTACTTCCTAAACGACCTAATATTAGTAAATAGCTTATGCATATAGATTTGTTGTAATTAATGCATCTTTTTTGTTATAAAATAATTTTTACCATGTGAACCTAATGCATGTACATATTGTCACTTCAGACATTTTTATTAGGTTGATTCGTACCTCCTGAACGACCTAATATTTGTAAACAGCTTATGCATATAGATTTGTTGTAATTAATGTATCTTTTTTGTTATAAAATAATTTTTACCATGTGAACCTAATGCATGTACATATTGTCACTTTAGACATTTTTATTAGGTTGATTCGTACCTCTTGAACGACCTAATATTTGTAAACAGCTTATGCATATAGATTTGTTGTAATTAATGCATCTTTTTTGTTATAAAATAATTTTTACCATGTGAACCTAATGAATGTACATATTGTCACTTTAGACATTTTTATTAGGTTGATTCGTACCTCCTGAACGACCTAATATTTGTAAACAGCTTATGCATATAGATTTGTTGTAATTAATGCATCTTTTTTGTTATAAAATAATTTTTACCATGTGAACCTAATGCATGTACATATTGTCACTTTAGACATTTTTATTAGGTTGATTCGTACCTCCTGAACGACCTAATATTTGTAAACAGCTTATGCATATAGATTTGTTGTAATTAATGCATCTTTTTTGTTATAAAATAATTTTTACCATGTGAACCTAATGCATGTACATATTGTCACTTTAGACATTTTTATTAGGTTGATTTGTACCTCCTGAACGACCTAATATTTGTAAACAGCTTATGCATATAGATTTGTTGTAATTAATGCATCTTTTTGTTATAAAATAATTTTTACCATGTTAACCTAATGCATGTACAATTTGTCACTTTAGACATTTTTATTAGGTTGATTCGTACCTCCTGAACGACCTAATATTTGTAAACAACTTATGCATATAGATTTGTTGTAATTAATGCATCTTTTTTGTTATAAAATAATTTTTACCATGTGAACCTAATGATTGTACATATTGTCACTTTAGACATTTTTACTAGGTTGATTCGTACTTCCTGAACGACCTATTAATTGTAAATAGCTTATGCATATAGATTTGTTGTAATTAATGCATCTTTTTTGTTATAAAATAATTTATACCATGTGAACCTAATGAATGTACATATTGTCACTTTAGACATTTTTATTAGGTTGATTCGGAAGTTAATAACCAGTAACAGTTTTTCAATTTGAGAGGAGTGACATTTTCTCTACTGCCGTTTTTATCGAATTAAACATCCAAAACTTAGGGATGAGGTACATTTCCACCAGTCAAAATCGGGAAAAGCGGTTTTAAGTGGTACCTTCTGTTGATGAGTAATCCCCGAGTAGAGGACTACGAAAGATTTTCTTAAGTTTCTTTTCTGTTCTCAAGTGACAAAACCACCGATTCGATCCTGAATCTTCACAAGCTTCTAGTCTATGGAGACTGAGTAACAAACACGTTCTTAGAAAAGTAGGTATCTAAATATGTTTTTCATTTGCGACACAGTCTTTTCCAATCTGTGGCCAATCGGTAGGCCCAAATGCGACCGAGGTACCTACATTATGAGGTCAAAGTGATTGGATACTGTAAGTAAATAAAAAAACAGTATTGTATTTACATCAGCAGCGGGTAAATCCTCTATTAGCAGAGATTACTGTAACCACCCATCGAGGTAAACTGTCCACAAGTCCATGGAGTACGGAGAGCGGGATGTTCCTCCATTCCGCCTTGAGTACCTCGAACAACTGTCAGTGAAGAAGGTCGTGTTAGTCTAGACCTCAGCCGTTGTGTAAGTTCATCTCATAGTTGTTGAATGCGATTGAGGTCCAGGCTCTGAGTAGGCCAGTCCATCTTCGAGACCTGATCGAGTTTCCTCTTACCACTCCACTGTAGCCCTGGAAACATGACAAGTGACATTGTCCTAGAAGAAAAAATTTTCGTGCCTGTAGAACTGCTACAACATTGGGAGCGTTGAGTTATCCAGGATATCGCTATACAACACAGAGTTCATGTTTACATAAATAACAACAAATGGACCCACACCGTGCCAGCTGAAACAGCCCTATACCATAACTCCACCGCCTCCGTGCTGAACAGTCGGCACTGTACATTCCGGAAGCGGACGTTCTCCGGGTAACGGTCAAACCCAGATACGTTCATCCGATCTGAATAATGTGACGCGGGAGTCGTCGCTCAATAACACTTACCGCCAATGCTCCTATGTCCAATTTTTGTGCTACTGACACCATCGTAGCTACGTGGATTTATTAGTCTCTGTGGTGAGAAGTTTATGGGCGGCTGCTTGGCCATGATACCTGAGTGCGTGGGCCTCTCTTCGAAGTGTCTTGGTGGAGACCATAACATCTGTGGCCATCTGGAACTCATATACTGTATGGAGTGCATTGGTCGGAATCTGGTTTTCCCTATCTCCCTTTGCAGCACCCTCAGGGCTCTGGATTGAAGTTTCGTAGGTCTTCCAGGACGAGGTGAACTCCTGCAATATCCTGTCTGTTTTTAGCTTGTTGATGACAAAGGCCACAGTTGGTCTAGCTACCTGTCTGACATCAGCACTGCTTTTTATGCAATACTCCCCAATTGAGCTGCCTGTTATAACGCCCTTTTCAAATTTGGAGAGCTCTCTTTTGTTAGCCATGTTATCAGTATTTGATCTGAGCGTACCCCCGTTGCCATTTTTATATCTTATCGACCACTTGTCTGCTGCGGGAGCACACCATTGCGCCTGCGTGGAGGTGTCCAATCATTTTTGTCCACCTTGTACACAACGCAACCGCCAGACGTCGCATCTGTTGCCACTTCAGGTTTCCGAAATGTACGCCGAAGAAAGTGTTCGCGTACTTCCTGAACAACCTAATATTTGTAAATAGCTTATGCACATAGATTTGTTGTAATTAATGCATCTGTTTTGTTATAGTGTATATCATTGCTTAGATAATATGTAGTGTTCCAGTGGCAGATGCTGTACAGTTGTTTTGTTTGCAATGAGATGTTTTTTGATAAAATTAAAAAAAAATTGATATACACGTCGTTGCCTGCAGTGTTATTCTTATCTAGAATTTATATGCCTGTCATATGCAAATTAGGTTCCCGGTAATGCGCATCTCTTGGTTGGCATGAGGACATGCTGTCGCGCACTCTCGAAATCAAGTCCACACGATGGATAGATGTGTTCTATTCGAGAGTACTGCGACATGTACCTGTTATTTGGAGAGTGTAGTTTGAATGCCTTGCGTATAGTTACAAAGTACTTCTGATCCCGATACCAACACTATCCGATGGCTGGAAGATTGCCTTAGTGACACTGGAAATTTGAATCCCGTTACTATCCAAGTATCGCAGCACAGATCAGATAAACGATATGCTGACGCCATCACTATAGAGGTTATGCTGGGGAGAACTACTGAAAGAGCTCATTTTTAATGTTACTTAAGGACTGCTGAAAGAATAAATTTTTAATGCTTAAGGACTGCTGAAAGAGCTAATTTTTAATGCTTAAGGACTGCTGAAGGAGCTAATGTTTAATGCTTGAGAAATCCTGAAAGAGCTAATTTTTAATGTATGAGGACTGCTGAAAGGACTAATTTTTAATGCTTAAGGACTGCTGAAAGAGCTCATTTTTAATGCTTAAGGACTGCTGAAGGAGCTAATTTTTAATGCTTGAGGACTTCTGAAGGAGCTAATGTTTAATGCTTGAGGACTGCTGAAAAAGCTAATTTTTAATGCTTTTCTTCACAAAGGGCATAGCACTCATCTGCTGGGCAGGCTCCTTGACATATATTGGAACACCATTCAGAGAATTCTGCAATGGGAAGACTTTCACCCATTTCATTACATGCGGGAATAGGGTCTGCAGCCAAGCGACTTTCATGTGCGCTGTTGATTGTGAATGGCTATCGTACCAACTTGAAACGTGTGTGTTTTATCGGACACGTATTGTGATGAACGTAGCATGATTCCAGAGCCTATTTAAGAGGGAGCTCGGGGGATTGCAGCTCTGGGCCCCGAATTTTCTAGGGGACCCAGAATTATATAGAATGCTTGATGAATTGACAGAGTTCAATTTTTTTTTCGTTTATTTATTTATTTTTTGGAGATAGCACAGCAAAAAGTATAAGAAACTGCTTTGTGAAAATTTTTTTATATCTTTCCGCTTTTTTAGGATGAGTCAGCACAGCAAAAAGTATAAGAAACTGCTTTGTGAAAAAAAATTTATATTTCTTTCCGCTTTTTTAGGATGAGTCCCCAAAAAGTATAGTCACCCCCAGTCCATCTTCAAATCTTTTGAAAGTATTACAGATGTTGTTGTTTTTGTACACATCTGTAATTAGGGGACATTTCCATACATTAAGAATTCGTTTGAATCACAATATTTGGAACATATTATTTTGTCTACCACTATAATATAATTTCAACAAGCTGAACCCTTGGAGGGGGGGGGGTCATTAAAACAGGACTGAACTGGTATCCATTTTTCAATTATGCATATTCTTACATTTTCTTCCTAACATTGATTCGTGCATGAATCATGGGATACACACTTCAATACGGCGGGGATATTTTTATGGATTCCTTATCATGTTTTGGGAATGTTTTCTCTTGGGAATTTTTATTCATCCACCCATATTGAAATCTTAGATGTGCCACTGATACTGGGGCCCCAAAATACTGTCCAGCCCCCTGTCTCCTCAAAAGTGCCCTGCCTGCTTCACACGTGACGAAATCTTCAACTCCCCAACAAGTATGAGTGGTCGCTTTTCAATCAACACAATCATTCACCGACAGCGGCATAAGGTCCGTTGATCCGTGAACGTGTAGATGAAAATATCGGTTGACTGCAACATTGGCTCATATTTGCTGCCGGAAAGGATGACTGGGCAAAGTGTTTGATCTTTCTGTGCGACATACTACTTAATCAATGGATGAAACACGATGAGGGACCAGCTCATTTTAGTGTCGATGTCCAAGAGTAGCTGGATACTGCATACCTGGGTAACTAGATTGAATATGACTTTCTTGTACAATGCCCTGTCATCAGACTCTCATTTTTGAATTTCTTCTTGTGCAGTCAAATCAAAGGGCACAATTTCGAACGTTACCCACTGCAAAAAAGCATAAACCTACATGTTGCTTTTACGTTCGTTGAACCTAGAATGTTTTCAGTCATACATTTTCTGACGTACGCAGACTTGCATACACATGACGGGTGGGAATTTCAAACAACTGCTCTGCAATGCAGTTAAAACATTACTATGACACGGAGTTTCTCTTTGACGCATCCGGTATGTACACTGAAGAGCAATTGAATTAGAGACAGCTGACGTTATGCAAATGTGGCGCTGTGGGCGGCCTTGTAAACGGAAACGACATGACGTATGCAGCGATCCGACAATATAAGGAGTGATGCAAAGGGAATCAGTAAGAGCCAGGCTCAGTATGGGTAAGACGAAGGATCTAAGCGCATTTGATCGTGGGTAAATTGTCGGGGCCCGACGAATGGGTCACTCCCTCTCGGAAGTAGTGCAGGCACTGGGATTTTCACGAGCCACTGTGTTACGGGTGCACCGTGAGTACATCGAATCCGGTAAAACCATCCCTGAAAGGGCCAACTGCCGTGGACAACAGCGTGTGGATGAACGGGGTCATCGTCGGCTAGCTCACATTGTAACAGCGGATAGACGGGCTACAGTGCATGAAATCACTCGGCAATTTAACGCTGATGCACAAAAACGTGTAAGCAGCCACACCATCCAGAACCATCTCCTCGCTATGGGGTACAGAAGCCATCGTCCCACGAGGGTACCGCTGCTTACCGCACATCACAGGGTGCAAAAATTAGCTTGGAGCGGGAACATCGCCACTGGATCCTAGACATGTGGAAAAATGTTGCCTGGACTGATGAGTCGAGATTCACGTTGGTGCATGCGGATGGCAGGATAAGAGTATGGCGCAAACCACATGAAGCAATGGATCCTTCTTGCCAACAGGGTGTTCTTCAAGCTGGTGGGGGTGGCATTCTCGTCTGGGGACTCTTTACGTAGACTGAAATGGGACCCCTGGTACGTGTGACATCGTCCCTCACAGGCCAACGTTACCGGGGTATCCTGGACGACTCTTTGCTCCTATTTGTGCGTCTTCAACATCCTACTGGGGACCTCATCCTGAAACAAGACAATGCACCGTGCTATCGCTCCAGAATTGTATCCGAATGGTTGGATGAACACTCCACCGACGTGACCTCGCTTCTTTGGCCAGCTAGGTCACCTGACCTCAATCCCATGGAGCATATCTGGGATGCCATCTAGAGAGATGTTCGACCCTCCATCAAGTGTTCGTGAACTTCGTGAACTGTGGGAGCTTGTTCAGGGGTCGTGGATCCGTATGGCTTCCCAACGCTTCCGGTATTTTGTCGAGTCCATGCCGAGACGAATCGCCGCAGTCATCAGAGCGAAAGGTGGTGCTACACGTTACTAGACAGGTATCTCTAATTCAATTGCTCTTCAGTGTACATTACTACCTACCGACCATGTACTTTTATTTTATCGTACTTACAAGTTGTAGAGGCATTCAGTTTTTCTATCGCAGTAATGCTTGCATACCTTATCGCTGCATACTACACCTTTTTATGTAATATTATGTTGTGTAACTATTACGATGAACTGCAATTAATAGTAAGAGGATGTGATTATTATCCATTTTTTCTAAGTTTTTTTTTTTAATTGGATGTTTAACGACCACTCAGAGTAGCTCAATGAGATATAAGCAGTCGCTCGTCCCTAATTTAGGGCCACTGGTTGCAGGGAAGGGAGAGAGCCAGTACCATAAGACAAACACAATATCCATGCCTCAACGGGATTCGAACTCGGACCCTTTCCGGACGAATGATCAAAAGCCATCGCTTAGACCACTGCGCCACCGGGGCGGCTTTCTAAGTTTAACGACCACCGTGAAATCTAAAAACAAAAATGATTGGCTATAAGCAGTCGCCTGTCCCTAATTTAGGGTCATCACTGGTTCCAGGGAAGGGAAAGAGTCAGCGCCGTAAGAGAAACATAACATGCAGGGCTCACCGGGATTCGAACTCGGACCCATCTCGGACGAATTGTCAGAAGCCAGAGCTTAGACCACTGCGCAACCGGGGCGGCATCCATTTTTAAACCAGTATTACTGGGAAACTATCGCCCACACAGAGAGCGATCGTTTCCGAGATAGTTTCCGGAGTTCTTGGGTGTAAGTGATCCGCTCACGAAGAGGAATATCATCATGAAGAGTTTATGAGATCGTTCAGTGGTACACTGTGTATGCTATCAACTTATCGAAGGAATGTTTGGCAGCTGCGGTGAAGAGTAGTCTGATGTGCTGGCTTCTAACCATTCGCCAGAGATAGGCCTGGGTTCGAGTCCCGAATCAGGCATGAGTTTTGTGCTTGTCTGATGGCCCTGGCTTTGTCCATTTCCTGCAACCAGTGGTCTTAAATTAGGGGCGTACAACTGTTTATAACCCTTAGAGTTCTTCATAGTGGTCGTTAAACCCCAAAATACAAATAAAAGAAAAAATAACGGCTTCATCCGAAGTTTCAGAAACATTAAATGTTACTCACAAATGCATTAATGCAAGCAATCCCAGTAGGTATGGACGTTCGTACAGAACATCTATTCAGCAGGTACAGACGTTCGTACAGAAAATCTATACTTTGTGGATTGCTTGCATTACTTTTGCTACCAAATGCATGTGGTCGCCGCATTGGCGCAGTGGTCTAAGCGCTAGTTTCTAACCATTCGTCCGAGATGGGTCCAAGTTCGAATCACGTTGAAGCATGGATGCTGTGTTTGTCTTACGGTACTGGCTCTCTCTCTCTCTTCTCTGGAACCAGTAGCCCTACATACGGAACGGGAGGCAGCTTACCGCCCATCGAGTTGCACACTGTGGTTCTTAAACCCCACACAAAAAAAATAATGATAATGCATGTGCTACAATTATCATCACTAAATCATGAATCATACTCACTTTCTGATGTACATTTATTCACTACAGGTCAATATAGACTTCGGTTTAATACGATCAGCAGACATCTCACAAGAAGTAATAGTTTCCCTAGGAAAGATTCCAGTAATATCAATCAATTAGAAATAAACTGTGGGATTTGAGACATGCTGCATTTCACTGTAGTTCAGCTGAAGACAAAATGACATATGGGAAATTTTCACTGATTCCGATGATAAGGTAGCCATCTGTTCTATAATGGAAAAAAGAGAAAAGAACTTCTTGCTAGATGATTATTTAGACGGTGCAAAGAAAAATATTTTTTCAATCACATTAGGCATTTTTTACAACTAAAGAAGTTTTCTATTAAAATTCCGGACACAGTTGCATTTGGGGCATTTGCTAAATATACTTTTTAGTACATTTGTTTACGTATGCAAGAAACAAAACTGAAGTAACATTATTTAGAGCAAAACAAAAATCCTTGTTCTTGTTAGAGGATAAAAAAAAAAAAAAAGAAGACGGTGCGGTTACCATATCGGTGCAGCTGTTGCGTCACCAACGCGAACGCCAACCGAAGGCCAGCAGCCTCACGTGGTGAGCACAGATCAATGACTGCGAACTGCGCAGCTAAAAAGAGAGAACAGTCGTCACCTTGGATCCAGGCAATAGTTTCAGTATTTATAAGCCCACCGGACAAAAAATCCGTCACCCCTATCAGAACTAACCTAATAACGGAGCCTCTTGCTTTGATAACAGCATGAATCCGGTGTAGACTCCACGAGGTTGTGGGTGTATTGAACATCGATTTGCAGCCACTCCCGAAGTTCTGCCAGAGTACGTGGGTGTCTATTTCGGCGTTTCACCTTCTGTTCCAAATGATCCCACAGATTTTCAATAGGATTTAAATCTGGGGATTCGGCGAGCCAGTTGAGGTGAGGCGGTGTTGCTGATTGTTCGTCGTGCCACTCAGACACAGTTTTGTCCCTATGCACATGACAATTGTCTTTTTGGAAAACAGGAGTGGCAATGTGATGCTGCTTCTTGAGATGTAGGGCAAAGGGCAACACTTCGTCATTCAGAATGCGGTGGTACACAGGCTGTTTCAAATGCATCGCCACCGCAACGAGAGGGTCCATTTCGTGGTACGAAAAAATCCCTAAAACATCACAGAACCCCCTCCAGCTTGACCAACACCTTCGACACAATCAGGATTAAAAGCTCCATTAGGCCTGCGATGCACTCGTCGCCTCCAATTTGTTGGAGTACAAACAAAAACGAGACTCATCAGACCAAATTACTCGTTTCCAATCCTCCACAGTAAAGTTTCGGTGCCTCTGAGCAAATTGATAACGTGCGACTTTGTGACTTGCTGTTAAAAGAGGCATCTTCTGTAGTACTCGGCTCCAGATGTCCATCGCATGCAGTTCTCGTCGCAATGTCCTTTCCAAAATTAGTTGGAGTGGACTTTTATTGGCTGTTTGGAGCAATTGTTTCCTGGTTTGAAAACCGATATGCAGTTGCTATGCGTGAAACGTGGCGGTGGTCCCCGTTGGTGAGAATCGTTTTTCGGTCACAGTTACGTCGCCGATTTTCATTTGACTGCGAACTACACCACTCTTTGTACACCCGCTGGATAGTACACTTCGACACACCAAAACAATTGGGCGACTTCATTCGTTTTGTGTCCGTGTGCACGGCCAAACACGATGGCCCCTTTTTTTTGCCACTCAGTTACGTCTGGCTTACGACCCATATTGTAAATAAATTCAACACACACGTTTCTCTTCACCATTGCACGAGACAGAAATGAACCTGTAGATTACTTTAGTGATATTTATCTCCCAACAATGCTATCACGGCGCCCTCTGTGCAACCGGTAACTTCCTACTGTGATTTCTGTTAGGGGGACTAATTTTTTGTTCGGTGTGTGTGAATGTTGGGCGTGGAATTTTTTTTTTTAGTTTGGCGATCTTCAGAAGATTTTTGCATCACAATTCATCAATATGCATAAAAATAATCACAAAATAAAAAATGATTATGCAACTTCATGCTTTTCTTAACGGAATTGAGTGATTCGCGCCTATCTCTTCTGTTCTTATCCGCCACGTTTAAAAGGTTATACAAATTTTAAAATTTAGTACAGCCTTGTCTTGTTAATTTGAACGAAGAATACGTTTCTTTCTTGTTGTCACATATTTTGTATTCTTTTTTAACCGCATATCTGTACAGATTTTATGTTTGTGCTTGAAGTCAATTGCTCACTTGACATTATGATAAAAATCTTTGATTTCATTTGCTTGTCCGCATAAATATGTTGAATTTTTAGAAGCTACGATTTAACTTTGAGAACAAATGGTTCTATTCTAAATCCCTGCTTAAAAGAAATGAGGCGGCTCTTCTCTCTTTTTATACGCTCACCAAACTCAAATCCTGAGTAGAGTGCTATAGGACTCATAAGTGACATTTCGAAGGAGAGGACAGTGAACGCATCAATTAATCAGTTTTCAGGTTTTACACAAAAATTAGTCTAAATAGATCTACGTATTTCTTTACCGTTGTCAGCCATATATATCGTTTCGGAGCACCTATTCCGATTTTTAGCCAAATAAGAGCATTACATAAGATTTATTCTGCAGGCAAATAAAAGAAGCTGGATTTCACTTTACAGGAGACACAAAATAAATGTATTTTTATTCAGGGACTCGGTCAAAAACTTTTGGCAATAAACAGAATAAAACAGAAAATGTGTTTGAAACTGAAGGCAAAAAATATTGTCGTATATTGAAGCGCTCTAAGTCAGTAAGGTAGTGATGGGGAGAAAAAAATGAAAAGTTATAACGTAATAGTCTTTTCGTACTGATTCTTTGTCGCTTTTCTTACGTTATTTTAAAAACATAACCATACGATGAAATAGTTCCTAAATTAAACCTTAACGGCCAGACGAAACATTTAAATAGAAGTCAACTTACTGTAAAAGGTGCTTTATTTCTCCAGCACAGATAATAGCACTTCAGGATAGTATAGAAATCGCATACCACTTCTCTAACACAAATCAACGCACCCCACATTTAACACCCCACACTCCACACGAGCAACTGTTGTATTCTAGTTTTTATCTATGGTTCTTATCTCATACAGTTACACGTCACGTTCATTCTGACATCAATTGTGTTGCCAACAATATTCGTTTGAGAGAGAAGATATCACGTTTAGTGTGAAGTATACCTGAGAACAAACTCAAAATTTACATAGAAAAAGAAACTAAAAAGGAAAGTTAATTTAGAATATACGTCACAAAGTGTATGTTAATAAATCCATAAATTTAATAAAACGTTGTGAATTCATTAATTCAACACTCGACGTGGATCAGGAACACCAAATAGAAATCATTTCAAACAGATGATTTCTGTTTGGTGTTGTGAATACATTGGCCATACGGTGACATTAAAGTAAACGGATTTCTTTACTCATGTATTCGACTTATTTTCGTTCATCATAATTTCTTAATAAGCTTGTGGATCACACCCTGAGTTAACAATTTGTGATTTTCTCAGCCATTTTTTCTATATACGGTATATTCCGATTAAAAAGAAAAACTAAGCAATGACGTTATCGGCAATAGTTTCACAAGTTGATGAATTATTTATATTACTGCTGCATTTCTATGCCAAACGATACGTAAGGCATAATTGTACACAGAAATGGATAAAAATTGCAACACATGTTTCAAGAAACCATTTTTAATTTCTGAAAGAGTGGCATCACTTAGGAAAGAAGTCTGATTTCTTTTTAAGGAAGCATGCGAGTGCACATTTTATTAAGATCACATATTTTTATCTAATGCTAGTTAGCTCCGTTTTTCGTACTAACTTTTGTAACGTACCAGAAGATGTGACGTACCTGACCGAAGGACGCACACGACATTAAGGCAGATAGGAATCAGAACAAAACGTCCGCGTAGCTCAATTGATAGAGTGACTTATTCCGGAATGAGGGGATCCGGGTTCGAATCCTGGCGCGGATAAAAATGACGGAGAAATTTACTTCGTTATAATGGCGCCTCAACTATCCGGATGACCCGACCGTTCAAAATCTCGCATTGGTGTGATGTTATTTCCACACCGCGAGATAGGAAAAATAAGTGAATCCTTTCTCCAGCACTTCAAAAAAAAAAAAAAAAAAAAAAAATACGGGGGAGATGATGTAACGTACCAGGAGATGTGACGTACCTGACCGAAGGACGCACACGACATAAAGGCAGATAGGAATCAGAATAAAACGTCCGCGTAGCTCAATTGGTAGAGTGACTTATTCCGGAATGAGGGGATCCGGGTTCGAATCCTGGCGCGGATAAAAATGACGGAGAAATTTACTTCCTTATACTTTCTGTTTATGACTTAGATATTCAAATTAATTTCTTGAAATTAATGTCTTCAGTGTTTCTAACTGTAGGTTTCCAAATTAACTGTAATACTTAATGAGTTCCCTCTCTCCCAAGTTCTTGAGGACAAGAACTGAAGACAAAACTTCCTCCGCGTCTGACACATACTATCTGCATGCTCGTTGCTGAAAGTATTTAATATTCAAAGCTCAAAGCCACTGCAGCCAGTTTAAAGGAAATTCACTCAGGGCAAAATCAACGGGAAATTTACCAGTGCTAAAATTTACACTGGTATTCGGCCTATGCGATACGGTCTGTTTAATCATTGTCATTCTACTAACTGGTTAAAATATCTTCATCACAACAGTTTGATTTATTTAAGTTCTTTCATTTTAATTATTACCTTATATTCACTTGTAACGTACCAGGAGATGTGACGTACCTGCCAGAAGGACGCACACGACATAAAGGCAGATAGGAATCAGAACAAATGTCCGCGTAGCTTAATTGGTAGAGCAACTTATTCCGGAATGAGTGGACCCGGGTTCGAACCCCGGCGCGGATGAAAATGACGGAGAAATTTACTTCGTTATAATGGCGCCCGAACTATCCGGATGACCCGACCGTTCAAAATCTCGCATTGGTGTGATGTTATTTCCACACCGCGAGATAGGAAAAAATATGAGCAGCACTTCGAAAGAAAAAAAAAAGAAAAATAAGGGGGAGATGATGTAACGTACCAGGAGATGTGACGTACCTGCCAGAAGGACGCACACGACATAAAGGCAGATAGCAATCAGAATAAAATGTCCGCGTAGCTTAATTGGTAGAGCAACTTATTCCGGAATGAGTGGACCCGGGTTCGAATCCTGGCGCGGATAAAAATGACGGAGAAATTCACTTCGTTATACACTATTCCTTAAAAATTGGAAATCTCAAAAATCTTGGAAAACAGATGCCCGTGTATGAGAAGTTTCAAATTGATTTTCCCACTTTTCTGTTGGAGATGTATGATATAAATCCGTTTCAGAGAATAATTTTACAATGCAAGTTTCGTAGATTTCTGTCTGCAGGGAAGAAAAATAATGTGAAATGTGGAACAAATGCAGAAGGTTGTTATACATTCCAGAGCAGGGGTTCTTAAATGGTATCGTAAATGACATCGAATTCCTGGGATCCATGAAAATCACGAAGAGCCATTCGGGATTTTTTAAAAATCGACCTACAGCTGGGTTCACCTGCCGATGGCAGCTGAAGGAGCAGTACCACTAAAAAAGTCAGTACCCCAATAAAAGTCATTTTATTTACGCTTTCCAACCGTAGGTTGAAGAAGCGTATATGCTCCAGCTTTGTCCGTCTGTCAGTCCGTCCGTCAGTCTGCCCGTCCGCACGATACCGTATCGCGTGAAAATGGTACGATTCCGATGAAATTTTAGTATGTGGTAGGGGATCACCTGGGGACGAACTCCATTGAAAATGGGTGAAGTGGGGTCAAAAGTCAGGACATAGGAGCGGGATCCATTCCATTGCGATTATGCGTCATAACTTGCGTAAAAATAGTCTGACTTCAATAAAACTTTTGTAGGTGGTAGGGGACCACCTGGGGATAATTTCTGTTGAAAATCGGCGAAATGGGGTCAAAGTTCAGGACATAGGAGCGGGATTAATTTCATTACCCTTACGCGTCATAACGTACGTAAAAATGCTTCGATTGAGATAAAACTTTATCATGTGTTCCGGAAATGTACTTAACCGGTTCTGTTGAATATCATCGAAATGAGGTCAAAGGTCAGGGTATAGGAGCGAGATTTATTCCACAGTCATTATCCTCATAACTTGAGTAATGGTTTCTGGTATGTTTGAAAGCGTATCGCAATCAATGCATTGCATGATTTTACTAATTTGTTTCCGCGAAATACTGGTAGGAATTTGGAATCCCCAGCCAACCCACGAATGCTAAATATTTGTGAATTTTTCAGAAAAAAAAATTAGACTGATTCTGAGTTCTTTTGAGGAAAACGATGCAATCGGAAAATGTGGCTTCAAAATGGTGGTGTATACAAAAATGAAAAGGCAGAAAAGATAAGAACGAGAGCCAGTGTAAAGGTAGTTTTGCTAGAAGAATGATGAAGTACATCCTTTAACAACATTTTTCAACAATTGTATTCTTTCAATTTTATGACTTTAGTGTCATAGTAGAATGATTCATTACTTGAAAATTTAGTGCCTTGGTGAACGAACGAATTACAGTGGAAAAAGCGCTTCTAGTTCAGAATCATGCAAAAATAGAACCTAGTCTTTTGAAATAATTGACGGGCTAAGACCAAATCTAAATACAATGTGCAGCCAAATTCTGAATGTTGAATACCTTTTGAGCCAATTTAGGAACGAAACATAAACTTGGTAAAAGGTCTGTTCATAGT
The DNA here is from genome assembly GCA_039090855.1 of Macrothele yani. Lineage (NCBI taxonomy): Eukaryota > Metazoa > Arthropoda > Arachnida > Araneae > Macrothelidae > Macrothele > Macrothele yani. Next base: position 69,685,159 of record CM076995.1, read on the forward strand.
GGCTGTAAAATTGAAGTTTTGTGATTAGGTAGTTGCTGGCGCCTTCAATCAGCAACATCTGCTAAAATGCAAGTTCAAGTTTAATGTGTTGAATGTTCTTTTAGACAGTGCTATTAGTAACAGGACAACTCGATTTGGAGCAGTAACAGAAATGAGCATTGTATTCAGTGTGCTGTGGTTATTTCGCGATTTAAAAGAGGTATAAATTCGAGAAAAAGCAAGAAAACTACAAAACAAATATGAAGATATTACCGAGAAGTTTTCTGAAGAACTAATTCTTTTGACTCTCAGGGAACTCCCTTTATTATGGCTTCATTAGATGTTGTGTCATTGTTTCCCAGTGTACCTCATCATTTGGTTCACGATGTCATTGATAAAAAACTTCACGAGGATAAATCTGTTCCACCTCTCGAAGCACACGCTGTCATTGCGGCCCTTCAGCTAATAGCCAAAAGATCTTATTTTAAGTTTGACAATGTCATTTATCATCAAACGGAGGGAGCCCCAGTGGGGTCCCCACTTTCTCCCATTATGGCCGAAATACTGATGCAAACTCATGAAGAAAAAATTCTGTCGGAATTTCCGGTTCAACCATTATTATTTCTGCGGTATGTCGATGATTGGCTAATCTTTTGGCCTCATCCCTTGTCTTTACTAGAACGTTTTACAGATTGTCTTTCCAACCAGTACCCTACCATTAAGTTCACTTGGGAAATTGAAGACCAAGGAAAACTGCCGTACCTGGATATTTTATTACTCCGAGACTTAAATACTCACCAACTAAACTACTCTGTGTTCCGCAAACCCACTTTGATCCCATGTATGATACCTTATTCATCATCTCACCCTTTTAAACATAAGGTCTCCACCTTCCTTTTTTTGATAAAACGTGCTTTTACTCATTCGTCTTCACGCAGAGCTCGACAGCTTGAATTAACCAGGATTTCGTCTATGACACAATTGTTCGGCTTCCCACCTCACCTTTTCCAAGGACGTTTGCGAAAATTCCAGAGACTGAGATTTACCACATTATCTACTCAAACTACCCCTACACAATACGTTGGTAAGATAGAATTCATACCCCCACTAGTAACTATTCTGAAAAAAGCATGTCAAAAACATAATATGTCCTTTGGAATTAGCACCAGGAATGTTTTTTCACTGGTGAGGAATGATAGAGACAGGGTCCCAACCCTTAGTAAAACTGGTGTGTATAGTATACCTTTATTACCTGAAGATGAAGTACTATGTGGGCTCTACACTTCGGACCTTAAATACTCGTTTGTCTGAACATAAATATTCCCTACGTATTGATTTAATAAATACCGCACTCACTGCAGCAGTAAAACAGGATGGATACACACCAGATTGGAACAACGCCAAAATCCTAATATCTACAGTCGACAAACGCTCAATTATTCTGTTGGAAAGTCTCTATATTATTTCTTATTTCGTATGTGCTGCAACATAGAACTACCAACTGTGATTCACAGACCCTGGAGACGAACACTTTCTTCACATGCACAACCGAGTCTTCGGGACTTTGTACAATAATGTACATATTATTTATTATATTTTTATATCTGAACTTTAACGATTAGGTTTTAGTGGGATGGCAACTCTATCTGATTGGTGAACTCATGAACTGATGTGCCTCGTATCACGGTACAAATTGACTGGTTGTTTCTTGTACTGTGTCATTTTCGGCCTGAGGATGAAGCCATTGTGGCTTCGAAAGTACTTGTCACTTTCATTGAACGGTTTTTAGATTGTAAATAAAATGTAAAATTTGTTTACGGTTTGGTAAATTGTTTTAATATATCGTGCTAAAGACAGCAACTTTTAATTTCATACTTCATCAGCACGAAAGAAACTCTTATCACTAATACATCTGAAATCGGTAACATGTTGCAAAATTACACGAAAAAGTATTTCACCTGTAAAGTTGCTCAGTAAAATAAAATATCTGAATTTTGAACCACTATTTTTCAAAATTGTTAATACCTTAAGGTTGTTTTGTACATTGGCAGTGACTGTGACTCACGCAGAACGAGGATTAGAAAATGTGTTACGGTTAGCTATGAGTCAAAACTGACTTTCGTCTTTGGGTTCATTATCAGTCGAGGCTGGGTTAGCCAAATATTGTGATTTTTCAAAAGTAGTAGATTTATTTGCAAGTCGTAAGGCTCACAAAGCACCTTTGTGATTTAATCTAAATCGGAGACTCAAGCTGTGACTTTTTGAATTTGTGATCTGATATGATAGTCTATTGATATTAACCTTATTATACTAGTGAAAATTTTTTGTTAAACAATTATTATTTTGCATTTACCTAATATTGTATCACTGATTGGAACTTAAGCTGTGTTTTTAACACGTCTTTCGTAAAATAAGAAAAGATCATGCTTATGTTATCGGTTTGTCCGTCCTTCCGTCTGTGAAATACTGTCTCTAAAACTATTAATCTGATTTGAAAAATATTTTTGCATTAGGAAGATTAAAATCTGAAAATGATGATCTTTGCATTCCGTTTTTTTTTCGATGCACAACTTCTCCGCTAGAGGACGTAAATGCAGATCACATCGAATTCAAATTAAATTTTATTGCATACTAGCGGAGATACCCAGCGTTGCCCGGAATAGACATGAAGTTTGTTTTTGAGTAACAATGTAAATCGCACTATAAAAAAAAATCCTACCATGATGAACAACGCTCAAGTCGGGGCTCATGCCGTTTCAAGGTCTCTGCCACCCTAGATACACTGGCTCTTTCCCGCTGATCCATAAGTCTTCGATCACGTTGTTCGGTTATCTCACTCTCTCGAAGTAATTTTACTTTCTTTGCTTTCGGCTGAACTTGTCCGATGGGTTTGCGTTGTTTTTTTTTTTTTTTTTTTTTTTTTTTTTGGAGACATTTCACCACACTTGATGAAAATTTTATTATAAAAATCATAATTTATAATGGCCGTTCTGAGCCCTAAAGCCTCGAAATAGCAAACATGCACAATAATGCACTTCCTGCACTCCGCTTTCAGCTTTCTAGAGTGTAGATATACAACCTGATCACAGCCAACGTGAAAGAAAATAGTTCACGATAATATACGGAATTTTTTTTACTAATCTCGAAAACTAAACCGATTCAGATAATTCTTTCACCGTTGGAAAGCTTTCCGGAGGACATAGGCTATTTCGTTTATTTATTATTTTTGGCTGTATTACTGAATAACATCGCTTTCAAGTAGTTTCCAATTTCCCATGTATCAATACAGAGAATTTTTCCGTGACTCACTTATAAACGTGGAAAGAGCGATGACTTCTGTTTGATGTTCCCATGTATCGTTTCGCTTTGTTTACATACAACCTGATCACACCCAACGTGAAAGAAAGTAGTTCACGATAATACACGGAATTGTTTTACTAATCTCGAAAACTAAACCCATTCGGATAATTCTTTCACCGTTGGGGAGCTTACTTCTTTTCGGTGAACATAGGCTTTTTCTTTTATCTATACTAATACCAATACTTATCTTGTATTTAAATTTTATGTATGAAGAAGACCGTCTGTTTTAACTTCAACTTAACCTCGATGCTATTTGAGAGGACCACGCCTGTTGGTGGGAATCTGTAGCGCCACCCATATTTGGGACTCCTGCGCCAATTGTTGGGAGTCTAATGAAACCTAATCCTTACAAAGAAAATGCCATGGTAACATAAACAAAAAATACTTATGACAATATGTTCCGTCGGTGTGTTGTGTTTTCAAAAATTGGACTCTTCCCCGTATGCCTGAACCGCGGAAGCTTGCAAGGAGTGAGGCGTCACCTGACGACCGTTGCTCTGACACGCTGAGTCATACCTCATACCGCAGCAGCTGACTTGCACCCAGTCTATAGAGGGCCCCGTAAAAACACAGTTGACTCCATTAGGTATGTAATTTATAAATATCGTCCCGCCTGTATTTTAATCTGGGGGATAAAAAGTATGTATACCAATTTTGGTGCAAATCCGTCTAACCGTTTAGGAACGTATGCGGAACAAACATACAAACTTTCACTTTTATATATAGAGAGATAAGTTGTTTGCTTCTAAATATCCGATTGGAAAAAAATACTTTTTCCTTTCGATGCCATTTATAACGAAGACTGTTTTAGACACAGTTTCGTTTTCAAGTAACGTATAGATTTTCCGCTAGGGAGCGTAAAGATAAATTGGGTTTTCCCCTATATCTCTGCTTCTAAATATCCAATTTAAAAATTCTTCCCACATCGGAAACAGCTCCTCATGAGAAATGTTTTACACATAATTTCTAATTTTTGATAAAGAATGGTTTGGCCACCAGGGGGCGTATGCGTCTATTTCTGCTTCTGATGTATTTGCAGAAGAATCTAAGATTTTGACAACTCGATTATAGAAATGCTTTCGTAGACCGATACCGCTCACCTCAGAAAACGTTTGAGAATACCTCTTGCTTAAAATAGTGCATAGTTTTCCGGACAGGGGGCGTAGATTCATATCTTATTTTTGTCGATATCTCTGCTTCTAAGAGTTCGATTTGAAAAAATCTTTCTTTTTTGGAGAGCGTCTCCGCTGCAAAATGTTTTTCATGGGATTTAAAAATTTTCAAGTAATTCATAAATTTTCCGCTTGGGGCGCAAATGTAAATTGCGTTTTCCTCGATATCTCTGTTTCAAAAACTCCTATTTGAAAAAAATTCTTCCTGCATTAGGTACAGCTCTTGATGGGAAATGTTTGTTATTATAATTTCTAATTTTTTGATTAAAAACAATGGTTTGACCACCAGGGGGCGTACGTTTTATTTCTGCTTCTGATTTGCAGAGAAATCTGAGCTTCCAAAAATTCATCTGAAAAAATTATTTCGTGGACCAATACCGCTCACCTCGAAAAATCTTTTTAGAATCTTTATCTTAAAATAATGCGTAGTTTTTTCACCAGTTGGTGTATATCTTACTTTTGTCGATATCTCTGCTTGTAAGAGTCCCATTTGAAACATTCATTTTTTGTTTGAGAGCATTTCTGCTGAGAAATCTTTCTCATATAATTTCAAATTTTTCTTAACGCAGAAGTTTGCTACTAGAGGGCGTAAGTTCACATTTCTTTTTACAGCAGTATCTGCGGGGCTAAAAACTCGATTAAAAAATTAGTTTTTGGTCAGATACCACTAACTAGGAAAACTCTTTGTGTACATTGTCTTTCGAAAATAATGCACAATTTCGCCGTTGTAGCGCCAACGTTTAATTTGTTTTTCTTAATATCTCTATTTCTTAATGTGTTACTTAAAAAATTATTTCATCACTGGATGCCATTAACCTTGTGGCACACTTTAATTTCAGCATTTGAGGAAGTTTGTGTTTCTCAGTTCTGCCGCTAGGTGGTGTTTGTGTACATCTGTTTGCATCTGTATCTCCACTTCTAAAAACCCTATTGAGAAATTCTCTTTTCACAGTGTGCCGTTCGCAACAATAGAAATGTGGAGCGTTATCCTTTTTAAATACATGCACAGATTTCCCGTTAGGGGCGTAAAGATAAATAGCTATCTCTCGCTAAATCTACTTCCGGTAGACGTAATTCAAAAGTTCGTTTTCCTTAGCATAGCTTTTTCCATGAAGAATGTTTTTCGCTTATTGTTCAACTTTCCATTATGCATAACTCTTCCGCTAGAAGGCACCATTTGTTAATTTTTTTTTGCGCACCATTTGTTAATTTTCTTTTTGTGCACCATTTGTTAATTTTCTTTTTGTGCACCATTTGTTAACTTTGGTAGCATTCTTTTTAGCAGCTGCACTGGTGGAAGTAAGCAGCTGGTTCTATTTTTCTGGATGTTTTATCGATTGTAGAAATCCGGTTGAGATTTTTTTCCCTAACCGATTGCATTGACTTTGAATAACTTTCATAAATTTTATTCGCGTCAGAGAAGATTCGAAAGACGTGCTTCATTACAACCGAAAATTCGGTGTCATCTTTCTTGTTTGACTTTGTGATTTTAAATGATACTTTATCGAGTTTAATCTTATTATAGGAATAAAAAGTTTAGGTCAAACAACTATTTTTTTGTGTTTGCCCAATACTATATCACCTTTATTCAATTTTCGTAGTATTGTATTACAGAAAAAATTACGAACCATTTCTATCTACACAGTTTTTTTCTGTTATCGGGCTCGAAATTATTGTTTCCCCGGGACCTTAAGCTCGGTCTTGGAGGCCCTGTCTGTAGACACTATATCTTTGCAAATATTAGCGCAATTTGAAAAATTTCCTTTGCATTGAGAAATTTGAAATGTGAGTACAATGATCCTTGCTTTCCGGTTTTTTCGACAAATAACTTCGCCACTAGATGGCGTAAAAGCAGATGCTATCGAACTCATAATGCACTTTATTTCATGTCATTGATTCTAAATAACGGACTGAAACAGTTCTTTCTTCCCTTCAATACCATTTATAACGAAGACTATTCTGGGTACAGTTTCTTTTTTCAAGAAATGCATAATTTCCTCGCTTGGAGGCGCAAAGAAAAAGTGCGAGTTCCCCGATATCTCTGTTTCTAAAACAATTTGAAAAATTCTCTTTCGAATTGGATAGAGCTCAGGTGGGAAATTTTCTACATATAATTTCTAATTTTTGGTAAAGAACCGTTTCGCAACTAGGAAACGTGAGAGCATATTTCTGTTTCTGAGGTATTTGCAGCAACACCTGCGCTTTTGAAAATTAGATTGAAAAAAATTTTTTGTAGTCAGATACCGGTCGACAAGAAAATGTTTTGAGAATACCTTCTGCTTAAAATAATGCATAGTCTTTCGCTGGGTGTTGTAAATCTATAGTACTATATCTTATTTTTCTTAATTTCTTTCCTACTAACAGTACGATTTAAAAAGTTCGTAGAGAGTTTCTGGTGGAAAATGTTTTGCACATAATTTTAAAATTTTGTGAACGAATAAGTTTATATCTAGGGGCGTTCACGCTTCCGTTTACAACATATTTACAGCAATATCTGCGCTTCTAAAGCCCCCGACTAAAAAATTATTTTTCTGTCAGATACTACTAACTGCAAAAAACATTTTCTTCGCATTTCCTGACAAACCTAATGTACAATTTCCCTGCCGACAGGCGCAAACGTTTAATCTGTTTCCGATTTACAAAAAAATTTAGAACCGAATATCATTCACCTTACGGAATATTTTCATGTACTTATGGGTTTTTTCAGTTCACAATTCTGGCAGTAGGTTGTGTTAATATGTATTTCTATTTGCAAGCGTATTTCTAAAAATCGTACGAAAACATTTCTTTATTTATTGTGTGCTGTTCGTTAGAGTAAAGATTGAACACATTAACCTCTTGAAATAAGGCGCAGTTTTCCTGCTAAGTGGCGTAAAACATTTTTTTCGCTACCTCTGCGAAGCAGAGAAGTATTTGAGAAATTCTTTTTCGTAAGCACAGCTTTTGCTAAGACGATTAGGCCTACTTTTCGCATATTTTCTACTATACCAAATTCTTCCGACAGGAAGTCAGCGTATATTTCTATATGAAGGAGTTAATTCGATTCTAAAAATCTCTTAGAAAAATATTTCTTTGGTAAGATACTCTTCATTTTGAAGAGTATTTTGCATCCGTTTTCTTCTTTGAATAGCACACAGCTTTTTCTCTAGAGGTCGCAAAGTTGTTTCATGTTTTTCTATATATCTGTTTTTTTTTAACTGTTCGATTTGAAAATCCCTTTGTCGCTGATATCTTCCTCCGTCTCTGAAAGACTTTTTGTGCGCAGTTTGTTAATTTTCGTGTATTTTTCAACCGCTAGTGGCAGTAAGTAGCTATTTCTACTTCTGGATGTTTCATTAGTTGTTTCTATAAAACAACCAGAAATATATTTTTTTAACGGCTCTATTGACTAAAAATAACCGATTCACATTACGTATTTTAAATTACGCGCAGTTTTACTCAAGGTGATCTCAGTGTGTTTTCTTTTTCGCTGAATTTTTAAATTTTCTAAAAATCTACTTTGAAATACATTTACCGTGTCGGGAAGTATTCAAAAGGCGTGCTTATTACAACAGAAAATGCTGTGTCATCTTTCTTTTTTGTTTACGAAGAGACGTCCTTTTGGGCGAAAATATGACAAGCTAATAAGGAAGGCGAAAAAGTGTATTTAACAGGCTTCATAGAACTAATGTTTCATTGTTTCCGGATGGTGTAGATTCACAGTTTATCATAGTTGCATAAATGTATTAGAAGTAATTTTTCCAGAATAAGGTAAATAAGCCTTTGAAAGCATGGAGCAGTACGTTTGATGATTTTCAGCCTGGAAGGTAAAAAAGAAAAACGGCCTAGAGAAAATGTGTGAAACAAAACCTTTTTCCTGGCCCTTGTAGTGAGAGATATTTGTTTCCGGTAATTAATATATATTCATCTGTAGATGTTGGATACGGTGCATACCTAGATCTTTTTCCATCTAAAATGTCTTTCTGTTTTCTCTGGAAAGAAACTTCTGTGGTATTTTCAAGAATGCAACCAGAACAAAACAGACATAACTTGTTAACCGAATTAAAACAAATAGTTTTGACTTGGGGTGTTTGGATGTCCTTTCGTTTTATCTGGAAAAAGCTGCTTTGTTTTTTCTTAATAGAAATAAACAAGAAAGATGACACCAAAATTTCGGCTGTAATGAGCATATAACGAAGTAAATTCTCCGTCATTTCTGGTCTACGCCGGGATTCGAACCCGAGGCCTCTTATTCCGGAACAAGTCGCTCTACCAACTGAGCTACGCAGACGATTATTCTGATTCCTATCTGTCTTTATGTCGTGTGCGTCCTTCTGGTAGGTACGTCACATCTCCTGGTACGTTACATCATCTCCCCCTTTTTTTTTTTTTTTTTTTTTTTTCGAAGTGTTAGAGAAGGGATTCTCTTATTTTTCCTATCTCGCGGTGTGGAAATAACATCACACCAATGCAAGATTTTGAACGGTCGGGTGATCCGGATAGTTCAGGCGCCATTATAACTAAGTAAATTTCTCCGTCATTTTTATCCGCGCCAGGCTGATTCGAACCCGGGTCCCCTCATTCCGGAATAAGTTGCTCTACCAATTGAGCTACGCGGACGTTTTATTCTGATTCCTATCTGCCTTTATGTCGTGTGCGTCCTTCTGGCAGGTACGTCACATCTCCTGGTACGTTACAAGCACGTATTTTGAATCCGTTCTGACGCAAATTAAATTTATTAAAGCTATTCAAAGTCAATGGAACCGGTACGGAAAAAAGTTGTATCTGACCGAAGAAAGAAGTTTTTCAATCGGGTTTTTAATCCCGCAGATATTGCTATAAACGGAATCATAAGCTTACACCCTCTGGTGGCAGACTTATGCGTTAAAAAAATTGAACTTACATGAGAAACATTTCGCAGCGGTAATGCTCTCCAACAAAGAAATAATTTTTCAAATCGGTATCTTCGAAGCAGAGATATGGACAAATATAAGAAATGCATCTATGCCCCCTAACGGGAAAACCATGCATTATTTTAGGAAGAAAGTATTCTCAATAGGTTTTTCGATGTGAGCAGTAGCGGTTCAAGAAAAAAATAATTTAGTCGAGTTTCAGGAGCTCAGATTTTTCTGCGAGTACATCAGAAGCAAAAATTAACACTTATGCACCTCTGGTGGCTAAACCATTCTTTATCAAATATTAGAAACTATATGAAGAACATTTTCCATCAGGAGATGTATGCGATACAGAAAGAATTTTTCAAATCGGAGTTTTAGAAGCAAAAATATCACGGAAAACGCAATTTACCTTTGCGCCCTCTGGCGGAAAGTCTATGATTTACTTGAAAATTTTGAATTTATATGAAAAACATTTCGCATCGGAAACACTATCCGACAAAGAAATAATTTTTCAAATCAGATTCCTAGAAGGAGAGATATTGACAAAAATAAGATATACATCTACGCCCCTGGTGCAGTAACCCTGCATTATTTTGAGAAAAAAATATTCCTAAAAGGTTTGTCGACGTGAGTAGTACCGGTCCACAAGCGACTTTTTTCAATCGAGATTTTAGAAGCTCATATTTTTCTGTAAATTCATCAAAAGCGGAAATTAAGACTTATGCCTCCTGGTGGCCAAACCATTTTTTACCAAAAATTAGAAATTATATGAAAAAGATTTCCCATCAGGAGCTGTATCCGGTACAGAAAGAATGTTTCGAGTCGGAGTTTTAGGAGCAGGGATATCGGGGGAAATGCAATTTATCTTTACGCACCCTAGCGGAAAGTCTATGAATTACTTGAAAATTTTGAAATTATATGAAAAACATGTCGCACCGGAAACTCTATCTAATAAAGAAAGAATTTTTCAAATAGGACCATGAGGAGCAGATAAAATAACAAAAATAAGATATACATCTACGCCCCCTGGCGGAGAAACCATGGAATATTTTAAGAAGAAAATATTCCGAAAAGGTTTATCGACGTGAGTGGCATCGGTCCACGAACGAATTTTTTCAGTCAAGATTTAGATGCTCAGATTTTGTAGCAAATACACTGGCGGAAAGTAAGAAAAGAACACCAAGAAGGAAATGGCGGACGATCATGAAATTTACATATGTTAATGGGATCGAGTTTACGTAGGTGTGATGTAAATTTCGGTACCAATCGGTCAGCGCTTACGCCAAAGCACGGCATAATATGCAAATTATCGTCGGTGGTATTTAAGAAGTACGGCGAAGTGAATGTAATCAGTCGTCGGCGTACGGACACGTGCGAAGATCCTGAAGAAGCTGCAATGTCTGGACATGGAAGACGTGTACGATTTCAGCAGTTATCGGACTTTGAACGAGGTCGTCTAGTAGGACTCCGCGAGGCCGGGTGGTCGTATCGTCGTATTGCGGAGCGAATTGGACGGGAAGTATCGGTGGTGGTACAATGGTGGCGTAGATGGTCCGAGGAATATTCCCACACGAGAAGACGTGGAACCGGGAGTCACAGACGGACTGATGAGCGGACCGATCGACGCATAAGAAGAGCGGCGTTGTCAAGCAGAACATCCACTGCGACGCAAATCCGAGCTGCCGTTGCACCTGAGGTGACTGTGCGAACAATCCGCAACCGTCTACTTGATGCAGGACTACGTGCACGTGTGCCTCTGGCATGTGTACCTCTGACTCCAGCCCACCGTCAGGAACGGCTGCAGTGGTGTCGCCAACGTCTGCACTGGAGAACGCAATGGCGATCTGTCGTGTTCAGCGATGAAAGCAGATTCTGCTTCGGAGCCTCCGATGGCCGTATGCGTGTTCGCAGACTCACAGGGGAGCGTTTCCACCCTTCTTGCATCCGCCAGCGGCACACAGGGCCTACACCTGGTCTCCTGGTGTGGGGAGCGATCAGCTATCACTCCCGTACTCAACTAGTGTTTGTACCGGATACGTTAAACAGCACCTCCTACATCAACAATATCATCCAGCCCGTTGTTGTGCCATTTGTAAGGCCGGTCCATCGTGGTGTTTTCCAGCAAGATAATGCACGCCCACACACGGCACGCGCAGCGCAATATGCACTTCAGGGTGTAAGACAACTTCCATGGCCTGCACGTTCACCGGATTGTCCCCCATTGAGCACGTGTGGGATTTTATGGGACAACGACTTATCCGGTCTCCACGGCCAGCCACGACCATCCCCGATTTATGCGTCCAGGTTGAGGATGCTTGGAACTAAATACCCTAAACTTACATCCAACATCTGTACGACAGACTCCATGCCAGAATTGCACAGTGTGACGCAGTTCATGACGGTTTAACCTCGTACTAACCATGTTACATGGAAATGTTATTTTTCAGTTTACCAGCAAATACATCTGTATTTTGCCATAATGTTTTGATCACGTTATCCTCTGTATTCTGTCATTATGCTGTATAAATTTCGTTGGTATCAGACGTCTCCTTCTTGGTGTTCTTTTTTCACTTTCCGCTAGTGTACATCAGAAGGAAAAATTAACACTTACGCCCCCTGGTGGCCAAAGTATTCTTCACCAAAAATTAGAGATTATATGCAAAAGATTTTGTATTGAGAGCTGTATCCTCTATAGGAAAAAAATTCAAATCGGAGTTTTAGAAGAAGAGACGTCGGGGAAAAAGTAATTTACTTTTACGTCCCCTAGCGTAAAACCTATGCTTAACTTGAAAAAGTAACTATACCTAAAATACTCTTCGACATGAATGGAATCGAAAGATAAATGATTTTTTCAGTCGGATGTTTAGAAGCAAATATAAGGAATAAAATGTATTTTGAATTCGATATCATCTGCATTTACGCCCTCTAGCGGCGAAACTGTACATCGTAAAAAAAACAAAAAAAAAACAAAAAAAAATGAAGGATCATCAATTTCAAGCTTCCTAATGCAAAAAAAAAAGAAAAAAAAATTCAAATCGGACTAATAGTTACAGAGATATGGTGTCTACAGACGGACGGACGGACATACCGATAACATAAGCACGATCATTTTGTACAAAAGACGTGCTATTGCAAACAGATATGATCCAACAGTGTTCTAAACGATGAATATATAAAGCACATCATTATTTGAATACTGCATAAACCTTGACTATTGAGATAGACAGGAACATTTTTTTATCCATTTGTGATTCTCTAGATACTTTTTTTCTCTTCTTTCTTTTCTGTTCTTTGTTTTCTTTTGATGCTGTTGACCGCTTCCTAACTCGAGCCGAACGAACAAAACAACAAATGCAGTTTTGTACGAACAGCTCAAGTCAGCCAGCGGTATTTAAATCATTTCCTTTAACTTTCCTATTAGCAAGATGTCCATCGCTGCGTTTACTTCACAAAGTGCTATAAAGAAAAAAAAAGAGAAGCATGAGACACATTTATCTAATATTAATAAAGTAAGGAGTCGAGTTCTGAGGTACGAGTACGTTCTTTCATACAAAAGAGATTACGCAAGTAAAAGATGTTTCATACAAGTAGAACACACGTTGCAAAAATTAAATTTGTTTGAGAAGTTAAACTACGAAAGTTACAATTTTTCTTCACAAAGCGGATGTGCAGATCTGCACAGCGTATTTCAAGTTTCCTTATACACACAATCACAAGAACATGCACTGCGTTACATTAATTTTCTTACGCCATGAAGTCAATGAGTAGGAATGTCATAAAACCATGTACATGCACGGGGAAGAAGGCAAAAAATACACCTTTTGGCTAGCGGCTCATTCTGGTTCACCTTGTGGAAGTGTTCAGGAAACTTTCACTCTCATTCCCGATTATAACACGCGTTTTTTTGAAAGATGGAAAGTAATCAGAATTAGAGAACACAGGTTGATCCCAGAAGCGTTTACGAAAAGAACACAAGTAATGGCCTTTCACCAGAAAAATGTCCTACGCTATGGTTTTATTACAGGGAAAAGTCATGAAAAACTGTTGATGTCGGTAATAAGGATATGCATTTCGGTTTAATAATTCCAATCATGCTTCCGCGATACCGCCTTCCTCTGACAATAGCCAGTTATACGTTCATAACTTCAAGAGTGGGATTGAAGAAATAACTCCCTTCTCACGCCCAAAAAAATAGGATATGGATAATTGCAGACAAGAATTTATGCGCTGCATCGCATTCTGATTTCTGAGAAACGTTCGTGAAGTAAACATGAGCCAAACAATCAGGATATTTACTTTATTACCCGCAGTACCTGCATAACGTACGCACTTGGTGATTTCGGGTGATTTATACTGCTTATTTCTTTGTGACCTTCCGTTCATCAACATATGAAGAATCCATATTAACATCTAAGCGATTGGTCTCATCGTGTTCGCCTTTGCCAAGCATCCTTGTTAGATTCATATGGCATTAACATCACTTAATCATCGTTATGCTGGTTCCAGTAGGCGAGATAGCACGATGATATTTTTTTTAGCGAACCCAATAATCTTGCTCGATTAAAGCCATTGTAACGCAGAAATATTCTTTCGGTTAGTAAAAGTTTCTTTCTATTAATTCATAAAGATTAAGGCAGTTATATTCTCATTTTGTTGTTTGTTTTTCCTTTGTACATTAACTCAAATACTTGCGGTCAGCATCCCCCCCTGGCCTTGTAAAGCGATACACACTACTTGTACTTTTTTCACTTTTTAATTAGACTAGTTAGGAAAATTAACGATATCAATCGATATAACACGTGTTTAAAGTATGGAACATATTGAACCAATCGGTGAAATCACACAGAAAGCCGGGTGCATAAATTAAGGAAGCTCCGAGTTTTGGAGTTTTTTTTTTTTTTAGAAATGAAGCAGTTTTACTTTCTGGTACAATTAGAATATCTGCATGTGGTAATTTAGCGAGGCAGAGCTGGTGGCGCAGTGGTTTAAGCTCTAGATTGTGACCATTCGTACAAGATGAGTCCGGGTTCGAATCCCGTGAGGCATAGATGTAGTGTTTGTCTTACGGCACTGCCTTCCTTCCCTGAATCAGTGGCTCAAAATTGGGAACTCGCTACTGCTTATAGCCCATCAAATTGCTCATGGTGGTCATGAAAACCATTGACAAGCACAAACAAGAAAGATGACACCGAATTTTCAGGTGTAATAAGCACGTCTTTTGAATCCGTTCTGACGCAAACTAAATTTATCAAAGCTATTCGAAGTCCATGGAAAACAATAGTATCTGACGGAAGAAAGAAGTTTTTCAATATGATTTTTAATCCCTCAGATATTGCTGTAAACGGAATCGTGAGCTTACGCCCTCTGGTTACAGACTTGGGCGTTAAGAAAAACATGAGTTTATTTGAGAAACATTTCGCACCGGAAACGCTCTCCAACACAGAAATAATTTTTCAAATCGGACTCTTAAAAACAGAGACATCGACAAAAATAAGACGTGACTTTACGTCCTCTGGTGGGAAAACCATGCATTATTTTAGGAAGAAAGTATTCACAAAAGTTTTTCCATGTGAGCGGTATCGTTACAAGAAAAAAAAAATTTTTTTTCGGGTTTTCAGAAGCCCAGATTTTGCTACAAATACATCAGAAGCAGAAATTAACACTTATGCCCCCTGGTGGCCAAACCATTCTTTACCAAACATCAGAATTATATGAAAAATATTTTCCATCAGGTGTTGTATGAGGTATAGGAAGAATTTTTCAAATCGGAGTTTTAGAAGCAGAAAAACGCAGAAAACGCAATTTACCTTTGTGCACCCTAGCGGAAAGTCTATGATTTACTTGAAAAGTTTGAATTTATAGTAAAAACATTTCGCATCGGAAACACTATCCAACAAAGAAGGCATTTTTCAAATTGGACTCCTAGAAGTAGAGATATTGACAAAAATAAGATATACATCTACGCTCCCTGGCGTAGAAACCATGCATTATTTTAAGAAGAAGATGTTCCTAAAAGGTTTGTCGACTTGAGTAGTATTGGTCAACAAACGACTTTTTTGCAATCGAGATTTTAGAAACTCATATTTTGCTGCAAATACACCAGTAGCGGAAATTGAGACTTACGCCACCTGGTGGCCAAACCATTTTTTACAAAACTTTGAAATTATGTGCAAAGGATTTCCCATCAGGAGCTGTGTCCGGTGCAGAAAGAAGTTTTCAAATCGGAGATTTAGAAGCAGAGATATAGGGGTAAAGCTATTTACCTTTACGCCTCCTTGCAGAAAGTCTATGAATTACTTGAAATTTTTGAAATTATATGAAAAACATGTCACACTGGAAACACTATCCAAAACAGAAGGAATTTTTCAAATCGGACTCCTAGAAGTAGAGATATTGAAATAAAATAAAATATATATCTACGCCCCTTGGCGGAGAAACTATCGAATATTTTAAAAAGAAAATATTCCGAAAAAGTTTATCGGTGTGAGCGGCATCAGTCCACGAAAGAATTTTTTCAATCGATATTTTAGAAGCTCAGATTTTGTGGCAAATACATCAGAAGCAAAAATTAACACTTACGCCCCCTGGTGGCCAAAGTATATTTTACCAAAAATTTGAAATTATATGCAAAAGATTTTCCATTGGGAGGTGTGTCCGCTGAAAAAGAAATTTTTCAAATCGGAGTTTTAGAAGAAGAGTTATCGGGAAAAATGTAATTTAGTAATTTACTTTTACGCCCCCTAGCAAAAAATCTATGCGTAATTTGAAAAAGTAACTATATCTAAAATACTCTTCGATATAAATGGAATCGAAAGATACAAGATTTTTTCAATCGGATGTTTAGAAGCAAATATGCGGAATAAAACGTATTTTTGAATTCAACATTATCTGTGTTTACGCCCTCTAGCGGTGAAATTGTACATCGTAAAAAAAACCGAAATTAAGGATCATCATTCGCATTTTCAAGCTTCCCAATGCAAAAAGAATTTTTAAAATTCGACTAATAGTTGCAGAGATATCGTATCTACAGACGGCCGGACGGACGGACAAACCGATAACATAAGCACGAACTTTTTTACAAAAGACGTGCTAAAAATAATCTAGTGAGTAGTGAAACCTTATACATATGTTCCAATGCAGCACCAAATATGCAAATTAGGAATGACTTTAAAAGGAGCTCTCAAGGCACCTGCCTTTCATTCGTGATATACGTTGGAGCTTGCCTTTGCAACAGGAAGATCAGTATCCAAGTGGACTGTATCCTGAAGTCTTCTCTGAAGAGTATTGTATGCAAAGAAACCTAGGATATACACCGACGAGATATTCCATGGTGAATTTCACAGATCAATATGTATACAACCCGAGAACCGGCTTTCGGTTAGTAGAGTGTTCGTAGTCAGAATGGGAAAAGCTGCCGATTTATTGGAGTTTGGTAAAGGACAAATTGCAATGGCATGGCACCTCGGAACTACGATCTCGGAAACGGCGCGGCTTGTGGGTTGTTCACGTGTCGCTGTAGTGAGTACGTATCAAAAGTGGTGCACAGATGGCCAAACGATGAACCGTCGTTCATCTGTGTGTCGTCCGCAGCTCATCGATGTCAGAGGGAAGCGGAGACTGTTGCGCATTGTTCGCAGAAACCGCAGGACCACAGTGCGACAAATCACCCGCAGCTGCGACTGTGAGGATCAGGGTCAAGTGTCACAGCACACATTTCATCGAAGTTTTCTGCGCATGGGCCTGCGTAGCCGAAGACCCAGCCAGGTCCGCATGCTCACTGCACGTCATCGCCAACAACGCATGAAATGGGTCCAAGATAATCGAGATTGGACAGTAGATGATTGGAAGAAAGTGGCCTGGTCTGACGAATCAAGATTTCTGGTGCATCGCGTAGACGGCGGATCGCGGATACGCCGATTATAAACGGAGGCTACGGCACCTGGATGCACTATTGGAAGGAAACAAACGGACCGGCGGCGGCGGTGTTATGCTGTGGGCGATGTTTTCTTATGACACTTTAGTCCCCATTATCTAAATAGCACAATATCTGACAGCTGTCAGGTGTCTGAACATCGACACAGAGCAAGTTCACCCATTCATGGCAACTGTGTTTGTTGTTGGTGATGGCCATTACCAACAGAATAATGCGCCATTCCACACTGCCAGAATCGTCAATGAGTGGTTCCAGGAACATGCTGGTGACTTTCTGTTAATTCCCTGGCTTCCAAATTCACCTGACATGAACGCAAGCAAACATTTGTCGTTCGACGTGGAAAAGCAGGTTTGCGCTAAATCACCACCACATCGAAATCTACGGGAACTGGACCTGCTGTTGACATTACAGTACCAGATACCCCAGGATACCTATTGCCACCTCATCGAATCGATGCCTCGCCGAGTGACCGCTGTTTTGCGGGCTAAAGGGGGTCCTACAGCTTATTAGGCAGGTGGTCATAATGTAATGACTCATCGGTATATATTCCCTTAAAGTGTGGCCACAAGAGCTTGATTATTGTAGAGTGGGCACATAGCAACTTAAGTAAAGAAAACGTTTTTTCTGTATTAATGGACACAACCATGGATGTGTCAAGTCATGAGCAGTGTGTTATAGTACTTAGACATCTGTTGGAAAAATGGACAAGGATTCAGAAAGTGAAATGTCAGGGGAAGCAGAAGAAAATGAAAAAGTACAGATATGTCGAATGCACGAACCTTGAAAGGTGTGCATAAACTGTGTGTATAAAGTGATCTATGACTACAACATGTACTTTCACTTGTACACAGAGCTTAGTAAAGTTTACAATATACCATACCTCTAACCCAAGTAAGCTGTGAGGGAACTTTTCCTAAGCTTAAATTTATAAAAACAAGGCTGCGCTCCAATCTTACAAATAACAACGTGGAAGCATTTCCCATAATTCAATGTGAGAGGGACAAGCTTGAAGCAGTTGACAAGGATGTTATGAACAGACCCTGTGCACAGAGTGAAGACGTGAAACGATTTTTAGCACGGTAGAAAATACAGAACATCTATGCGAGTCCCTATTTTAATTTTGTCAGTGGAATTTGCATTTCAGGAGTGAAAATAATTGAAGTCAGCTTTTTGAAAAATTTATTTTTGAAGGAAGTATTTTATAAGAAATATTTTATTTTCAGAGTAAATGCCTTTTTATTGGTGCAATTGAGCAAGTAATTTTGTTATGTGATGTTTAAGTGTCTTTGGATTTTCCAATTTTGTATTGCCAAAGATTTCATAAACTCAAGTGAAAAATCTGGGAAAGGAAGTTCAAGGGCAAGGTCCACGAAAATATTGTTTATATAAAAATACAACATAATATCTTGTACAATTTGTTCCTTAAATGCTAGCTGATTTTCCAATTTTGTGAAATAAAATTCACTTATCCCATGAATTTTTCTTTATTGGTAGATCAATATTTATGAAAAAACACCTTCAGTAATTCACAATATACAACAATGCTTTCAGCCACATGAGGAAAATAAAATAATATTTTGGAATTCCTTCCAGAAATATTGAGGGCTGTATTAATTTGAGGGTATAGACACGCGTTTGCATAATTGTAAGAAAAATTAAATAGGTAAACTATTTTGAGTTCGTCAAAACATTTTAGGCCCTCTGAAAATCCAAGGTCTAAGCCCTTTTGGAGGGCCCAATCCGACCCAGGGCAGTCCCAGGTACAATGCAGTTAGCAGGAAACAATAAAATGAGATAATAATCGAAATATCGAACGCTATTAACTGTGAAGAAAACGAGGGCATGGTATTTCTTGCACTCTCTGTTCAATTTGTTTCACGGATGACTCCAAAGTTTTAGATTCCAGGGTGTAAGAGAGCGCAACAAAAAATATTTTTAATGTGGAGTACGAGTTAGTAGTAAACGTCAACGCATTATAGTTTATTTCCTCAGCACTTTCCGTTTCAAAGAATTATCAGCTGATAATCGCGTCATTAGTCTTTCGGGAGAAAACTTTTAACTATAGCATAGCTGGGGAGGGAAGTTAAGGGGGTTGTATCTGTCTCATGTATTTTTTTTTTCTCTTTTCGTTTGTTCTTACTTCTTTGAGAGGTGTATTGATCATAAAATAAAATGCGCCTCCACACACAGGTTGGCTGTTTGTCGTGATCCGAGCAGGACAGCACGCTATCCACATCGGCAGCTGAAACCATCATTCAACGAGCACGCAGCAGATTGTTCTAACCCATGTCTGAATCTCGTGCATAAATTACACTAATCGCTGGAGATTAAGGCGGGACATGAAGCATTTGCAAACATGCAGGGTGTGCCCAGGCTTCCTGCTCGTGTGCACTAATTCTGGCCACACACTTAAGCTAAATAACACCAAGTACAACGTTTGCTCCATTCTTTGGGTCGTTTGGTTTGTGAAGCAGTAACGAATACTGAATCTTACAGAAAATGTTACAGAAGCCAATTCTGGCATGTCATCGTTGCTGGGGGAAAAAAGTTTCCTTTCTGTTCAGCTATAACATTCCGCCATTGTGACAATATGAGAATGGGTGTGAGTCACCATGCCGCGAGTTGTTTAAAAGGCACAGTGCGATAGCTCTATTACTTCTCAATATGCGCTGCAATTTGATTTCATTTTTAGTTAATCTTTTGGGAAAGTATACGTAACTAAACTACTCGAAAAAATCCGGAGGAAGAAAATGTGGTATAACGGTTTCTTTTATATAATTTTTGATGAATTAAAAACACGAAGCTATAAAACAATGTGTTGTATCGCAAAAAACGAAATGAATACACGAAAACAATTCTCAGAGAGGTATAACGAACATTTACAGTGGTCATAGAGTAATCAAGGTACTTGCCTTCTATGCACGATCTTGATATGTCAAGATCGTGACATGACATGTGATCATAATGACATGTCAAGATTACATGTCATGTGATCTTGACATGTCATTATGTCAAGATCGTGCATTGAAGGCAACTACCTTGATTACTTTACGACTATTTCTGCACGAGTTTAAATATCCTAATTTACAGTGGTTATATCTAAACCAGCAAACAGTGGATATCTTAGAAGTAGATGTTAGGTCATCAGTAGTTTGGTAAAAGATATCAGTTCGAAGTATACCCTAAAACGACTAAACATGCTTAAAAGTGGTGAACCATGGTCAGTATAATGATAGTTCAGAACTAACCGAAAGGCTGCCTTGCAGTGCGACTCCAAGAATTCCTCACATCTTCGATGAAAGTTCTGTATCGAGATTTTACTGGAAAGAAATTGTTGGATATCTTCATTCAAAATATTGTTTTCTCAGGATAGCTCTGTGCAGGTGCGCGTTGTCTTCTATCAACACAAAATCTACGTCAACAGCGCCTCTAAGGGTCAAACGTATGATTTGAGGATATGATCTCGAGGGGTAGATTTCTGACTAGTCATCTGAGCTGAACTCAGATATGACATGGGCGGTATGATTGTCTTACGAGATGGTTTTGTCCCTTTCCTGAAACCAGTGACGCCAGAATAAAGATTGGTGAATGCTTAGAGTTGCTCATTTTAGTCGTTAACCCCCCCCCCCCCCCCAAAGACGTGGATCCTCGATCAAATACAAAGCAGAATGCGGTAGTTCATCGTTTTGCCATCTCACACCAACTAGACTGGAACAGTTTTGAAAAATTTTAAATGCAGGAAGAAGTTTTGAAGAAAAGCTGGCAAAATATTTTTATAATGAATTTGGTGTGTTGATTCCGAATATTTTGTTTGACACTCTCGATTTAGATGTTATATGCTTCAAATCGCTAAAACACAAAATGGTGACCATGCGAAAAGAAGTACTTGTAACTTTTGAAGTAACGGTAGCAAAATAGTGGTCTTGGTGTCTAACATTACATTTTTAGGTATATTAAATCAAAATATTTCAATTTCTATTTTTAAATTTGTTGTTACATGGTTCATGTCGCTAAAAACAAAATGGCCGCCATCCTGCAAGACAGAGAAACTTCCACTTTTGGATGAATAAAACTCACTCATATATAAGTACATATTTTTAATACAATATTACAAGCTGAAAAATTGGCACAGAACATTACATGATGTGTGGTTGAATGGCACTAGTGACACAAAGTAACATAGTGCAAAGCAAAACGTCATCTTAATACAGTAACAGTATGTAGAAAATCCGTAAGTTATTGATCCTTATTATTTATACAAGCATATACTTTCTTTTTACTCAAGGATATTCATGCATTTCTTACTGCCATTATCTGCACATTTGCAAGCTGCAGTACATACAAGCTTGCCTTTCCTGCATGAACAGCTAGTGGATATACAACCATCCTTACAACGACAGGAGACCATGTCTTTGCAGGATTGTGGAACTGATAGGAGTGATAGCAGATTTGGAATGAGATGTTCACCAACCATTTTCCATCCCATGATAGTGGGTGGCGGTAACACAGAGTTTGGTATAACCGACTGCCCCCATACCATGGCTTGATAGTGGGCCAGTTGTACATGAAACTTAAGAGCATGAGTTGTAGGAGAAAGTGCTTGTGGTGTTTTTCGTTTGCTGAACAGCTTAAAGAACAATAAGCGTGTGTGCTTCCCCATGGTTTGCTTGCAGTCCTTGAATTGGCAAACCAGGGTTGTTTGTCCGTACATCATCTTCCTTGAGAAATCCACTAGAAACTACAATTTTTTGTCTTCAGGAGCATTGTTGATTAAATGATTAGACAGAAAGCCAGCCCAATAGTTTTTGTTCTCTGACTTAGCATGAAATTCACTGAATTTGTTGGGGATTGGCACAGTTCCGTTTAGCTATTCTCCTTACTAGAAGAACATGTTTCGAATGCTTATCTCTAGTCGCACCCTTGATTGAAATTTCATAGTATAGGTCCAGGGTTACATCAGTCCTACGGAAGTTTCCTCCCATAGAAATCACAAGGTTAAGAAAAGCATCTGTCAGTTCACCAAAGTTCATGACTCCTGCAGGCTTTCCAAGTACCACAACTAATGTTTGACTATCTATTATAAGGCAGGATTTTGTCTGAATTGCTATACCAGGTGATCAAGTTATACTGTTGGTCATCACATCAGCTAGAATGGCTTTCTTTTCAGTTTTTAGACTTCCATTTGTATTAGCAAGGGATACTGGTAGCTCATGACACAAAATGCGATTTAGATCTACATTACGACCAGCTTGATAGGGAGTTATGAGGCGCTAAAGAACATTCCTGTCTGCTTTGCAAATGGTTACCTTGCCAGTATCAACCATGTTAACTTCATAAAGGGACTTAAACGTCTTTTCTTTTGAGTTTCTTAGAGGATCAATTGACTTGACTTGTTCATAGCCTCCATAGGGATCCATCATCTTTTCCTTCACGAAGGTATCTAATTTTAACTGCCCCAGTGTCTGAGCACTTAGTAGACTATCTTGAATATCAGCAGCAGCTAAATCCTTTGTGGCAGTGTTCTGGAGGAGACACGCGTATTGTTCTTCACTGTCTCCAATCTGATGCTGATAGCATTGTTGTCTCAGCACGTGGTATAGATGTGTTGGTTCTATTGGTAGCATTGTTCCATAAGATTGGTTGTAGTACTAGGCTGCGGTTGAGAGCAAGAATATCAAAACAAAGAAAATACATTCCTGTGCATGAAATAAGACAGAAACTTTCGTTTACAGATTCTGTTTTCGAGAGTCTCCTCCCATCTCACTCCGTAACAGGATGTGCCACTGTTTCCTACACTGCTGGGATCAGTAAGAAGACAGCATGGAAAATATTTAATACTGATCATAACCTACTACTACATCTCGGTATAGGCGAGTTGAAACAAGAAGCAATACATAAGGCAGAGAAGTTTACGTGGAAGTTGTATTATGCGCCAGAGGCAAGCAGTTGTGACGAAGTCAGAGTTGCGCTGTTCAGAAAAGAAAAAACACCACAAGCACTTCCCCATACAACTGATTTTTCTCGACACCTAAAGTCATTGTGCCAACTCCTCCAGAGACTATTCTACTAGCAGCCTGCTGAAGGTTTTTGTGTGTTAACTTGGAACGGAACGCAAACAAAATCTCCTAATCGGAACGGAACGGAAAGTCAGTTTGCTAGATTGGAACAATACGGACGAAATAGGAATACTTCAGTTGGCTGACATATTGTGACTACTTTGTGAAAACTGTAATTGCAAGTGTTGTCTTTTTAACTTAATTCATGTAAGATTTTGTTTTCCGGAGAATGATGTGTGCCGTGTATTATCCGTTTTAACTCTTCCTTTTTTGTTTGCTGTCACTATTGTAAATTTTGGTTATCTCTCGTTATACAGTATTTTCGGAACACCACCACGTCTGATCTTTGAAGTTTGCTTGTGGTAACACTGACAGTCAGTCAGAGGTCAGGCAAGGAGTAAAAACGAATTGCATGATATGTAAGGTGTGAGGTGCTACATTGCTACAACTTTAGGTGTCTTTGATACTGCGTGCTACATTCTTGGTATTCTGTTAATTCACGCCATTCTTTTTAGGAAGGTGGGTAGATGAGTTAACTACCACCATAAACAATTAGATGCGTATAAGCAGCCGCCCGTCAGCAATTTAGGGCCACTGGTTACATGGAAGGGAAAGAGCCAGATCCGTAAGACAAACACAACTCCATACCTTACCGGAATTTGAACTCCCACCCATCTCAGATTAATGGTCAGAAGTCAGCAATTCGTACCACTCAGCAACCAGGGCAGTTAACGCCATTATCTTGCTTTTATCGCCATTAAGTTGCTTTTTTCTCCATTATCTTGTTTCTATCACCATTATCTTGCTTTCATCAACCAGTAACTTCGTCACTGCTCTCTTCAAAGTTAATAGCTGAAAGTTTAATAACCTGTGTTTGAATCTTTTTTCCGTGCGTCAAGTTATTATCTTTGTGTTTATCGGCACGATGTATAAGTCTACTCTACAAGAAGGGCCAATGAAATATTTGGACGGGAGAACTCGTAAGTCGTTTTCTGATGTTACTTTCAGTGCATTCGCTAGCTTTAAGAACCACTGTGCTCAATTCCAATCTTACAAGTAATAGTAGCAATGAGGAGAAAGCAATAGTGGTAATACGGATTGAGGAAGAGGAAGAAGACGTATTTCCTTACAAGAGAATGACATAAATTCGATAAGAAAATGTAAGAAAGAATAGCTTCTTGGAGTATTGCCGGGTCTAAAAACTGCAAAAAAAAAAAAAAAAGTGTTTTCCGATATTTTCGGATGAGCAACGAAATTTTGTGAATTTCTGGCAAAGATCGTATCAGAAAAAAAATATGACACTAAGTTCTGGAAACGTGTGCCTCCAGAGAAATGACTTAAAAACCAAAAATAAAATGGCACTGTTAACTAAATTTAAAAACAAAACAAAAACGCAGCCACTAGCCAGAAACCTGCGCCCTTGTAACTCCTTCCCACATGTTCATCGATTAAATTCGGCATGCTCGTTCTAATTCCTTGTATTTGTGGTTGTTCTGTTTCTTCTCCACGTATTTTTCGATTTCCTTCAGCACGAACAGCTCACCAAGTCCATCTGAGCATTATCTTGATTCATTTCGAAGTGAAAATCATAAAATCAAGATAGCAGCTCTCTAAAATTTTATATTCATTTTCAAGAGACAATGCCGCCCCTGTGGCGCGGTGGTCTAAGCGATGGCCTCTGATCATTCGTCCGAACGGGGTCCGGGTTCGAATCCCGGTGAGGCATGGATGTTGTGCTTGTCTTACGGCACTGGCTCTCTCCCTTCCCTGGAGCCAGTGACCCTACATTAGGGACGGGCGACTGCTTATAGCCCATTGAGTTGCTCACGGTGGTCGTTAAACCTCCAATCAAAAAAAAAAAAAAAAAAAAAAGAGAGACAACAGAGAAAAGCTGGCGATCTGGACGGACCCAGTTTGGATATTTCAGCTTGGTCCAAACACGAACATTCAAGTTCCTGCCCGATTTAGATTTTACAACGTACAGCCCTACTCATTCCGAGCTTTAAAGCTTGGAACGTTATCGACATTTTTCAGAATTTCAGTATACATCCGAGTGCGTTCATTTCAGTTTTAATTAATGAATACCCCATTTTCTGATGCATTTCCACGTCTTCTGTTTTATTCTGTGATCTTCATCGCTCTACACTTCCTTCGAAGGAAACTAAAATCGACAGAAAAGTTCACAGAATGAAAACGAAAATTTATTTTCAGGTTTTGCACTTCAGTGTTTTTGCTTTTTCTTTTATTAAAAAAAGGGTACGGTTGGTAGTGAAGGAAAGTGTAAAGACTATATTACTTCTTTTGTAAAACGTTAATCAAATTTCTCTTAAATACACTGTCTGGCAAAGAAAATGCCACACCATGAAGGAATGCTCGGAAACAGACCAAACTGCGCACACAGATAGCCAAGTAGGTCCTGAACAAATGATTTAATTGTCACATACAGACTAGGCTCCAGTGGCCGAATATACAGGATGATCAATAAGGAGTGTGTTCCCCCATTTTGGGCAATACAACTGTAACGTACCAGGAGATGTGACGTACCTGCCAGCAGGACGCACACGACATAATGGCATATAGGAATCAGAATAAAACGTCTGCGTAGCTCAATTGGTAGAGCAACTTATTCCGGAATGAGGGGACCCGGGTTCGAACCCCGGCGCGGATAAAAATGACGGAGAAATTCACTTCGTTATAATGGCGCCCGAACTATCCGGATGACCCGACCGTTCAAAATCTCGCATTGGTGTGATGTTATTTCCACACCGCGAGATAGGAAAAATAAGAGAATCCCTTCTCCACCACTTCGAAAAATAAAAAAATAAGGGGGAGATGATGTAACGTACCATTAGATGTGACGTACCTACCAGAAGGACGCACACGACATAAAGGCAGATAGGCATCAGAATAAAACGTCCGCGTAGCTCAATTGGTAGAGCAACTTATTCCGGAATGAGGGGACCCAGGTTCGAATCCTGGCGCGGATAAAAATGACGGAGAAATTTACTTCGTTATACAACGTTGAATCCGACGTGGCATCGAGGCAATGAGAGTCTGAATAAAGTCCTGAGGGTATCATGGACCATGTGGTGTTGATCCGAGTCAACAGTTCATCTTCATTTTGCGAGGGTGGGAGAGCACTCAACCGACGCCCAATCGTGTCCCACAGATGGTCGATGGGCGAGAAGTTGGGGGATCGTGATGGCAACGGAAGCATCCGCACACCATGTAAAGCATTCAGGCTGATCCGAGCGGTATGCGGCTGGGCATTATCCTGTTGAAAAACGACTTTTGAGATGCCCTGCAGATACGGTAGTGCCACGGGCTGCAGCAGCACCTCGTCAACATAGCGGCGTGCCGTCAATGTGCCTGTAATGCGCACCAGCGGTGAACTACTGTTGGCGCTGATAGCACCCCACACCATGATTCCACGCTGCCGGGTCGTGTGGCGCTCACAATGGCGGAGGAATCCGTTCGTTGGCCACGTCGCCTACAGACTCTCACAGAGCAAAATAATCCGTGGTGAGACAGAGCCGCGATTCGTCGCTGAACACCACACTGTTTCATTCGGCACCCCACGCAGCTCTGGATCAACACCTCGCCAAGCGGTGACGACGATGGCTCGCTGCTAATGGTAGCCTTCGCAAGGGACGGCTGGACAGCAAACCAAATGCAGCCAATCGGCGCGACACTGTCCGCGTTGATATAGGAACATCAAAGCCTCCCCGTACACTCCGCAAAATGTCATCCACTGTGTCTTGTGGGTTTGCTACGGCATGACGTCGGATGCGACGATCGGTGAGCTCGATCGTCCGTCTCCGTGCTCCGGTCACCCTACGAACTTTCCCAGGTCCTTTCTGGGACCACTATCTCCAAATGCGACCGACGGCTGTGGCATCACGTTGCGTTTATTTCGTGATACGACGCAAGGACCATCCGGCGGTGCGAAAGCCTACGATGGCACCTCTCCTGAACTCATCCGTTTGACGAAATCGCGTACGACGACGTCTTAACGGCATTGGCATCCATTGTTCGTTCTCCAGACACGGATACAGCAGAACCACTCACTTCTAGCTGCCGTGACGACGTCTAGATTGATGGCCTCACGGGATGGTTGTCCGCTTATATCCCCCGCGCAGCTCGTGCCATTGGTCTGCAAATGCAATCATTTACATAACTTGTACGTGTGCACCCACCCTGCAATTTGCATGGCGCTGCGTTCACGTCTTCATGGTGTTTGGCATTTTCTCTGTCAGGCAGTGTATATGCAATAGATAGAAATGACCTTTCGAGTGAAATTCTGTGAAAATCAAATTTGATTCTCTTCACAAATTTAAATTCGATTTCTTTGCCTTTATTGATTTAAATGTGGAACATGGTACGATAATATAAGGAACAACTGTTAAGTCGGTTTTCATTTTCAGACCACAAATGTTCTTTAATCCATCAACAAAATGCTAGATCTTCCGCTGTAGGCCTGTTTCTTTTAGCTGAAACGGGAAAAAACGGTACACTCAACTCACAGGTATGGTCGGGTTGAGGATTTACGAGGGGCCTGGCCAGAACAGACATCTACATCACAACACAGTACATAGTATAGGAAAAACACAGTAGAACGTCAAATTGTGTGTAAGCCGTCCGTACGATAACGGCTTTTGAGGAATAATCGTGCAACGGGCGGAAGAACTACGGTGAAGCATTACGTATCGTATGATGAAAACTGATACTCATAATACCAGGGAAAACTTTTGAATGATAACCACAAAGTCACTGAACATTAAAATCAAAACGAAATATTAAATAGCAGGTTAAAAAAAATACACAATAGAGAGCAAAATTTTAGGCACAGTCTGCAATACAAGGGACTTTCAAACACTGTAGACATCGATATGGCAAAGATTTAATCTCTTACACATCGGACAGTAAAACCATAGTGAAATTCAAAACATTTCATGAAAAAACTCATACGGAAGAAAACAACTGTCTATGCGCAGCCAGGAATGCAAGCAACGGTGAAACGTTGAAAAATGTATGAAGAAAAACGTACAGCAGAGAACAATTTCGAAGTGTGAGCTACAACATTCTCAATAGAAAAATGTCGAAATATTAATTTTCAGCAACGCAGTGGTAAAGTTTCACACCAGGTGAAAAAAACCCATCGTGGTGTTGAATAGCATGTGAAAAACACCGATGTATGTATGATAATTTTCGATGTGTAAATTAAAATACACTACAGAAGAAAACTTTTCTGCAGAGATGAGGAAATTTAAACTGCAGAGAATAATACTGAGGTGTTGTCAATAAAACATTGCGATGGAAAACAGTAGTCAAATGTTCAGTAGTGTACGATCTAGCTCCTACAACAGCTGAAAACATTTAAGACGCAGTTTCGCACTGGAGGGAGAAATAACTGAGGAGAGTTTAATCGCGCATGACGAAAATCACCCGGAAAAGAATAGATTTAGACTAGAAAACTGTAATACAGTCATTAAAAAACGCAAGAGGAAACTTATTCGACAAAAAGCATTTCGAGATGTAGTCCGAAATATACTGAACAGAATAATCACAGTAAAGTGGTGAACTGTTTGTGAAGAACTTCATCCAACAGAGAGCAACTTCTGAAGTGGAGTTTACAACACATTGCTCAGTGGACATGATGTAGCATTACACAAGATATAAAAGCACTAGTGTGGCAGAGAACTTTGGTTTACGCAACACTGGTTTAAAAAACCCTGAAGAATTTTAAATAACTTTAAATTCTCATTGGAGAGAGGAGAACTTTTGAGGTGCGGCCTCGCACTCCCCGAGAAAATCATAGTGTAGAGTTAAACTCTATATATGTAGAGAAGTTCGTACAGCAGAGAGCAAATTATGAGTTTTATCATGCACGCGAAAGAGAAACCATACATAAGTACACTCAGTAGGCAAAACATTATATAAATAGGGGTGATGTACAGTTGACAAGGGCATCCCCCGCGCACGGTGTAACAGACTCAAACCGAACGGAGACAATAAAAAGGCGAATAGCAGAACTTCTCAACAGTGTATCACAATCGACGAACATGGGTAAACGTGGGGATCTGAGCGGCTTTGATCCTGGATGCATTGCCGGCTCAAGACAGATGAGTAATTTAATCGCCCAAGAGGTAAAACCCCTAGAGTTTCCGAGGGTAACCGTATCAATGGTGTACGGGGAGTATACCATCGACGGAAGTACCAGCGCTCAGAGAGCAAGCGGTGGCAGACCCCACGCCATTGATGACCGGGGTCTACGTAGACTATCTAGTCTCGTACAGACCGAGCACTTGGCAAAGGAGGCGCAAATCACATCCGGGTTAAAAGTCGGAGACCCAAGCAGCGTCAACAAGCGAACGCTGCATATTCTGTGTACGGGAGCCGACGCCGTACTCGTGTGCCACTGTTAACTGCTCGTCATAGCACATTTCCTCCCTACTGGTGCTGGAAACATTAAAATTTACCTCTGCAGAATGGCGCCGCGTCGTGTGGTCTAATGAATCCCGTTTTCAGCTTTACTGAACTGACGGGAGGGTGCGGGTGTGGCGTAGACAGCATGAGTCATTGCCCCGTCGTGCCAGGTTGGCTGTGTTCAAATCGGTGGTGGCTCTGTGATAATTTGGGGACCCTTCCCATGAGATACATTAGGTCTCTTAGTGTGTCTGGAGATATTCTTACCCTCTGCAGGCTAGCTGGCTGATCACCTACACGCTTTCATGGCTTTCGCACATACAGCGGTGGATTGCCTGCTTAAGAAGGACAATGCGCCACACCACATGACCGTAACCACCCAGGCATGGCTTTATGAACACTCATCTGAGTTCGGAACCATCCAGTGGCTCCCCAAAGTCGCCGGATTAAAACCCTGTGGAAGATCTCTCGGATGCAGTGGAGCGAAACACCAGTTCCATGGATCTTGGACCGACTTCTCTGATGGAGTTGTGGACAATGCTTCAATAGCCGTGGCGGGTATTACCTCCGGAAACACTACAGTATCAGGTGATATTGGCGTATATAGGCTGTTATTCGCGCTAGAGGAGAACCAACAGGCTATTAGGAAGGTTTCTCTAATGTTTTTCCCGTTGAGTGTATTAAACAGCGCATTATGAAACTAATACGACCAGAACAATATTCTCGTCTTTTTGTCCACAATACCCTAGCCGGGAAACCCGTAGCGAAGCGTAACAAGCGTATGGTGAACCTGAACGGTTGTCTAAAACGTCTTATATCAGACAGCAAAACTTTGATGAAATACTGAATGTAGAACGAAGAAACTAGATTAGAAAAGGACACCTTCGAGTCATTGTCATCAAAATTATGAAACTAATACGACGAGGACAACATTTTCGTGTTTTTGTCCACAATACCCTAGCCAGGAAACCCGTAGTGAAGCGTAACAAGCGTATGGGGAACCTGAACGGTTGTCTGAAACATTTTAAATCAGATAGCAAAACTTTAATGAAATGTTGAATGTATAACGAAGAAACTAGAATGAAAGAGGACACCTTCGAGTCATTGTCATCAATAGACTAGACAGGAAAGCCCTAATGAATCATTAAATACAGTGCTAGTCACCCAAAATGCAACACCAAGAAGGAAGCATCCGATTGGCCTGAAATTCGCAACATGCGTCGCCCGCAATAGGACATGCAAACGATTAGCATTGCATGGCATATGAAAATCATGTGCACCCGGCACGCGATCGAGAAGCACTATAAGAAGGGTGCACAGAATGTGGGGTGTAAGTACTGGAAGTGTGTTGTGCTGCCGGACCTGTGCGTAGGAAGCTTTCTGATGCCTCGTCGCAGAATACGACAGTCATTCCAGCACGTTTCGTAGTTCGATAGAGGACGAATAGTGGCTTATCGCGACAGCTGTTTATCGTACCGAGACATCGGCGCCCGTGTGGGACGACATCCAGCCACAGTGAGGCGAGTATGGATTCGGTGGGTGCAGGAGGAACGGATGGACCGTCATGAGCGATTGCCGCAGCCACGGCACATCACCGAACGAGAGGACCGGCATGTTATTCGGCGGGCATTGACGGCTCACACCGCCACATCACGAACGTTAGCGTAGGAATTAGGGTGTGTTGCGCAACAACCTGTGTCAGCACGTACCGTTCGACGTCGTCTGCAGGAGCGGCGACTTATCGCACGGCGCACATTGCTCCGATTACCACTGACGTTACACCACCGGCGAGGGCGGCGGCAGTGGGCCGTTGAACGCCGCATCTGGACTACGGAATGGCACGACATTGTGTTCTCCGACGAATCCCGCTTCTGCCTGCAGCACCACGATGGTCGGATCTGCGTGTGACGGCACCGCGGCGAGAGACTGTATGACGCCTGCATTATGCATCGCCATACCGGTCCGTCGCTTGGCGTTATGGTTTGGGGCGAGATTGAATATGACACCCGCACCCCTCTGGTACGCATCGCCGGTACACTAAACAGCCACCACTACATCTCCGACGTTTTCGAACCTGTAGTCCTCGCTTACCTACAGGACCTGCCAGCGGCCACGTTTCAACAGGACAATGCGCCCGCACGTTGCACGCATCGTGCAACAATTCTTCACGGTACACCAGGTGTCACTGCTGCCGTGGCCCGCCTGTTCTCCCGATATGTCGCCCATCGAACACGTCTGGTCGCTGATCGGCAACCGAGTGGCCCGGCAAGTACCACCCGCGGCTACGCCTGATGAACTGTGGCAACGTGCGGAAGCAGCCTGGACCGACATACCCGAAACCCACATCCAAAGCCTTTTACGTTCGATACCGCGGCGTGTAGCGGCCATTATTGCCAGCCATGGGGACCACTCGAACTATTGATGTCTGCGTGTTCCGCAAGTCGCACGGGCCTGTAAGCTCAATCGTTTCATCTTTGTATCCGTTGTTATGTGTCCAGTAAATCTGGCTTTGCTATCTCGTGTCCTTCTTGGTGTTGCATTTTGGGTGGCCAGCAGTGTAGCTTATGAAGAAATTTATACGGAAAATATTTTACTAGATCAAGAAACACAATACAGGTAAACCATGTTAAGAGTTTGTAGTGTTTTTAAGTCACTATAGTTTTTGATTAATTGAATTAATTAATGTCTTAAACTGGATGAACATAGAACACACCAAATAAACAGCCAGAGTGAAACGAATTAACACTTACGTAACGTTAGTTGGTTGTTTGTTGTTCACGAAGGGGTAACGCACAGGAAGTTTCAGTAACGATATCCCTCTAGTCCATAACTAATTCGTAATTCACCGGATGATTCTCAATAGCAACTTCATATATAAACATAGGAATCTGAACCATATAGTTACAACACGTTGCTCAGCCATCCACATAAATCAACAACAAATGTTTCATTTCTACTTTACTCCTCTTTATCCACCTCCGTCATATTCAACGTCGACTTTTTATTTCCTTTTGACTCTCTGTATGCGTTGCAAAGACGTACAAACTATTCTTGGAAGTAATGTGCCGTTCAGTAAGAAAATCTTTAACCGAGAATTAACGAAGTTTAAGTAAGAAACACAAACTCGAAAGAAAGGTTACATTAGAGAAATACGTCACGACTTAAATAATTGAGGAAGAAAGTCATGCGACATGTCAGGTGTTCCCCGCCATTTTTTTGGTAGCCCAGACGACTTGAAAATTCGTATGCAAAATCTTATACAGAACAACACAACATTTTCGTTGTAGTGTTGGATTAAACTGGAACTCCTGCTGAGGCGTAAGAAAAAGGTTTTGTAAACACCCATGCGTCAAAAAACAAATGCCTAGGTAGTATAAAAGATACCATGAAAAAGAAACTCTAGTGAAAAACTATGGAAAACTATCGTGGATCTACTTAACTTTCCATTTTGGTTTACTTACACTTATGTTAATTTCAATTAGTTTCGGTTATGTTTTCTGTGCTGAACGTCACGTCGAAACTCTTAAGGGTTTATTTTTAGGTCGCACTGGCAGTTAGTAAAATCATGCAGACTTGAATAAAGAAGGATCGTATGGCTGAAAGAAAGTGTTATATAAGTGAACTAGAGATCCTTGTATGACAGTAACGATAGTATTCTCTTTATTTCCTAAACGATTGTTCGTCTACTTTTGCCACATTAGTCTAGTGTTGAATATAAGGTTCCGTCTGCTGTTAGGATTGAAATTTTTGAGACCTCAGCCACAGGAACCGATGTTAGAATATGCGCTTCTGAAAACTCAGTCGCGGGGACCTGTAGGAGCGACCAATAAACATCCGTGAAGACTTTCTTTTGGTAACATACGTACTTCTGAAGTAACGAACCCTAAATCCTTACAAAACGTCACCATCATGTTAAGAAATCGCTCCGTCAAAGGGCATCTTTGGGTGAGTCCACAAAATGTAAAACATGTGATACGAAAACGACAGTGAAGCATTTAATAGTGCATGAAGAAACTTTTTCGGAAGAGAGCATTTTTTTGAACTGCAGCATATACACAGTCGAGTCACATTATTGTGACCACCTCGTACTTTTCACGTCAACAACGCGTAGCCGATGAAAGAAGGCACGTGTCGTGAGCTGGCTTGGAGGGTATACAAGGTGTGGATGGATTGGAGGTTTAACGACCACCATGAGCAACTCAATGGGCTATAAGCAGTCGCCCGTCCCTAATTTAGGGTCACTGGTTCCAGGGAAGGGAGAGAGCCAGTGCCGTAAGACAAACACAACATCCATGCCTCACCGGGATTCGAACCCGGACCCCTTACGGACGAATGATCAGAGGCCATCGCTTAGACCACTGCGCCACCGGGGCGGCGTATACAAGGTGTGCTGTAGGCCTTCTGAAAACATATCACTCGTTGCTGTCATGGATAAAAGTAGCGATTTATACGATTTGCAAAAACAGATGATTATCGGCATTCGGGCCAAGGGTGGCAGTACTTCTTAAACAGCGCAGTTTGTGAACTGTTCACGTGCTCCTGTGGTTAAAGTGTTTTCGTGATTGGAGAAACGGCACTATTGCGAATAAGCGACGTGCAAACTGCGAAGAACCACGTGCCATTGATATGAGAGGTGAACGTCGGCTGCGAAGGTGCGCGAGGGCCGATCGACATGCTACAGTGGAACAACTCACTAGCCGAATGCATCACAGGGCTACCGGAAATGTGTCTAAAGTGACAGTTCAGCGAACCCTGCTGCTTATGGGGCTCTGATGACGATGGATGGTCACAGCTCCTATGTTAACGAAGGTGCATCGGCAGAAAAGTCTTACATTTTCACGGCAGTATCGGAATTGGACCTTCGCTGATTGGCAAAGGATTGCCTTCTCCGATGAGTCACGTTTTCTGAATCATCGAACGGATGGACGTTGGCGTATAAGGCGAAAAACATCGGAGAACAAACACTCTTCAACCAGTGCTGGAAGAACACAAGCTGGTGGGGGCA
This sequence comes from Macrothele yani, assembly GCA_039090855.1. NCBI lineage: Eukaryota > Metazoa > Arthropoda > Arachnida > Araneae > Macrothelidae > Macrothele > Macrothele yani. Next base: position 69,719,967 of record CM076995.1, read on the forward strand.
GCGTTATGGTCTGTGGAATGTTTTCGGGGCGTTCCCTGGGTCCACACATAACTGTGGAAGGCACTATGGACCGAATTCGTTATGAACCCATTCTTACAGACCATGTACACCCACACATGCTGATTGTCTTTGCTGGGGCTGATGGGATCTTTCAGAACGACAATGTGACGTGTCACATTGCTAGAAATGTCAGAGAGTTATTGGAAGAGCACGATGAAGACTTCAAAGTACTTCCCTGGCCCCATAATTTTCCAGACTTAAACCCAATTGAGCAATTTTGGGACCGCTTCGATCGTATTGTTCGCTCTATGGATCCTTTACCACGCACCCTGCAGCAGCTGTCAGATGCAATGCAGTCAGCATGGCTCCACATACCTGTGAATACCTTCCATCACCATATTGAGTCACTCCCAGCCCCTCTAGCTGTTGTCCGCGCAACACACGGCGGTTACTCTAGATATTAGCTGGTGGTCAAAATAATGTGAATCGACCGTGTATATATACACTGGCGTGCAAAAAGTAAGGACGAGATGGTTTTTCGAATGTAACGTCGTGCAGAAGTGCTCCACATCCACTCAAATCATACCATAAGATCCCCAAGATGTAAGAATATGGGACAAGTGAGCGAACCCGTCCAAACAAAGAATACAAAGGATACAAAGGCACTTTATTGAAAAGGTAGCTTCGAGGACAACTGGACAGAAGACAGAAACGTCCATGTGACAGGCAGCTGCCAAGAAAAATTCAGTCTTTACTAGGGGATATGATCACCCCTGACTGCGTTGCAGGATTTACAGTGTCTGTCCATTCTGAGGACGAGGTTGTCAAGGAGCTGTTGAGGCGTCGCGGCACATTCCTCTTGTAGCGCCAATCGCAGCTGCGGAATCGTTGCTGGCGGCTGATGATTTGCTGCCAAGCGTCTCCCGAGAAGGCCCCACACGCGTTCGATTGGATTTAGGTCCGGGGACCTTGCGGGCCAATCCATGCGTTGAATATCTTCACTCTCCAACAGCTCTGCTATAGCCACTGTACGATGAGGTGTAGCGTTGTCGTCCATGAAGAGGAACTCAGGACCCACAGAACCTCTAAACAGACGCACGTAAGGCAGGAGAACCTCGGTACAATAGCGCACACCAGTGACTGAACCTCCTTGTAAGATGTGGAGGTCAGTCCGGCTGCCGAGCATGATACCGCCCTAAACGAGACCTCCGCCACCTCCAAACCGGTCCTTTTCGATTATGTTAGAGGTGTGATTGCGTGTTCCCTGTTCTCTCCAGATGTGTATACATCCAGAATCGCTCGTCAGACTAAATCGGCTCTCATCCGTAAAGAGAACTCGACCCCATTGCTGAAGTGTCCAGTTCTCGTGTTCCTGGCACCACAGAAACCACCGTCTCCGATAAGCAAGCGTTAATGGCACACACCGTTCTGGTCGTCGTGCAAATAGACCACGTTTGTGCAGCCTCCTGGCCACGGTAAAACGCGATAACGGACATCCAGTTGTCTGTTGCATGTGCCTTGCAATTTCTCCCGCTGTCTGCCGTCTGTCTCTTCTCGCATGTAGGGCAATATACCGGTCGTGCGCCGCCGTGGTTGCTCGTGGACGACCACTGCTAAACTCTCGGACAGCTGTTCCTGTCGTTTGAAATGCTCTCCAAGCTCGTGAAACGATGCTGTGAGCGATCCCGAACTCCTCGGCCACACTAGTCCCACTTCGACCTTCTTCCAACTTCCCAATGACGCGACCTCGGGTAAAGTCATCCAGATGTCGTCTACTGAATGGCCTGTTGGCCATATCACACGGTGGAAGCAACTCGACGTCGTTCAAACCGATGTACACCGTGCAATAGCTTTCACCGAATTGCTGAGCGTACACCACCCGTGTGCTTTATACCCTTCCGACATCTCCCTCCCCTCCAAGTTATGCTGCATATATGCGCATGTCCTACCGTACCGGACCCTAGTCTACCTCCTGAGTATTCTTTCGGTCCGTTCTGCCTGCTCGTTCCGCTGTTATGCTAATTTCTTCTCTTCATCCTTAATTTTTGCACACCAGTGTATAATGTTGTATATATAACTTTTTTTTTACTGCTGCATATATATATGTGTATATATTGAAGTGCAATTTGCAGCATAACGGACGGGAACGCTGTACTGAACCGTTTGTACAGTACAGTTTGAATAAACTCAAACGGTGAAGACAGATTTTGGATGTCTGAAATCCATTGTGATGTGTTGCCTCTTTTTCCTTTCAATTTTGTGTGCTCCGATTTAAGACAATCATTTTCTTGCGTATCTCATAGACGAGAACGTTCTGTAGAGTTCCAAGCACCGTTCATCATGAATCAGCATTGTGATAAATTAATTCAGAAGGGTAACTGATCATCAATATAAATGGTGTTATGCTCTATTTTATATCAACAAATTACTCGAACCCTTATTAAATTACAAATAGATTTTCTTACAAATTATTAAATGTATTATTTTGCATAAAAAAATTGCAGTTCAGTACTTAACGAAACATGAAGCAGTACAGTAAGAATGATCGTAAAACAAGATCAAAAGCTTGTGTTATTTTAGCTTGCTTCAAAACAACGATCAAAAATACGATTATTAACCTTTTATTCTCGTAATTTCTCTTCTTTTTTTTTAACAACAAAAAAAAAATGCTGGCTAAGAGTCCAGGCTGACAGCCAGAGTTATCGTGATCACTCCTGCGAGGAAGGAAAGCGTTAGAATAAAAATGTCGTTTGCGTCGAACGAAAGAGCCAAGGAATAAAATGTGGCTTTACGTGATTTTCTCTCCCTTTTGTTTCTGTTTTCATTCTGCTGCCACTACTCAGTCTTGGACTCCCTCTTCTCTCTTAAAAGGTCTGGTCTGATCACATGATCATTAATAAGAAACGCGCACCCCAGCACTGGCAACACGCGAGAACGTTTCGTCCGCAATTTGAGCACGCGACAGAATGCCTGACTGTGCGCATCTGAGCTGTTCCGCAGAAAGCCTTCTTCTTCGGCTTCCTTCCATTCCAAGACGCTGGCTGGTATGTGAAGGTCACGGAGAAGAAGAAAAAATGCTTGATAAGAAATATCAGGATCTATGCGACACACCATGATGGTACTTCTGATACTTCTGTAATCTTGTGTAGGGCTACCCGCTAATATATTTATGTGGTTAATCATTCGTTCTGAGACTTTTAATCCAAGAGCTGATTTCGGAATAATAACATTTGTTCAATAAAATATTTGGTCAATTGCTATGTACTAAAGAAAGATTAAAGGAGCTGGGGAAGTATGCGCAGCGTTTAATAACATCTACTACCAAAATCAGCTATACATAAATAATATATTAGTTATACAATCCTAGCATACACAGTGGGGCAAAGAATGTTTAAGACTGGGTCTGCAAAATGAAATAGAAACAAGAAATTATAATTTGTTATGGTTTGTTATTCAAAATAAGTCCCTCCGGCTTCAATACACTTGTTACAGCGATTTAATAATGATTCGAATGCCTGTTCCAGTTCAGTTTGCGGAATTGCCTCCAAAGCACGCGTCGAAGCTGTTTGTATGGTCGAAATATCATCAAAATAACCCCCTTTAACGTCATTTTAAGTTTTGGGAAAAAGAAAAGTCGCAGGGTGCTAAATCAGGCGAATACGGTGGATGATTCAACACACAGACGTTATTTTTCACCAAAAATCTACGAACAAGAAGTGAGGTGTGACTGGGTGCATTATCGTGCAACAAACACCAACTGTTTTCATCCCGATATTCTGGACGAATGCGACGTATTCTGCCCATCAAACACCTCAAAACATTTAAATCAAACTCACCAGTAATTGTTTGTCCACTTGGAACAAATTTTTTGTGGATAATACCCTTACTTTCGAAGAATGTAATGAGCATTGTTTTGATTTTCGATGGAACTTTTCTTGTTTTATTGGCTTGTGGTGAGTTTTTTTACCTCCATTCCGCACTTTGTCGCTTTGTTTTAGGATCATATTGAAAACACCATGTTTCATCACCTGTAACAATCGATTTTAAAAAGTTTGGATCATTTTCAGTGGCTGAAATGATGTCTCTGCAATGTGCACTTATCCTTGATTTTTGTTCATTGGTTAACGTGTGTGGAACAAATTTAGCACAGACTTGTTTTGCCCAAATCTTCATGCAGGATGGTTCGAATCGTTTCTTTGTTGATGTTTAAAGACTGTTCCATCATTCTTAGTGACGCACATCGATTGTTTGCCACGAAATCACGCACTTTTTCAATAATCTCAGGTGTCCTAGATGAACTTGGTCCTCCGGTATGCTTATCATCTTCTAGCGTCTCTCTTCCGTCTAAAAAACGTTTGTGCCGCAGGGAAACATTTGATCTACTTAAACAAAACTCACCGTAAACTTGTTTCATCAGTTGGTACGTTTCCGAAGCACTTTTACCAAGTTTTGCGTTAAATTTAATAACAGCCCTTTGTTTCATCTTAATAATTTGACATGAAAAATTTTTCACTTCTCTAATGAAAGGCCGTTTCGTTTGAGTTACTTTAACAACTGCGCAGTACTTTTGGCAGAAAGCAAGCAGATGGACACGGTTTATAACGCATTCGGGATTACACTGGTGGCGCCACCGTAGGCTGAAATCTAGCGCCAGTCTTAAAAATTATTTGACGCACTGTGTATTAATATTTGTGTGTGCTGCCCCGGTGGCGCAGTGGTCTAAGCGATGGCTTCGGATCATTCGTCCGAGATGGGTCCGGGTTCGAATCCCAGTGAGCCATGGATGTTGTGTTTGTCTTACGGCACTGGCTCTCTCCCTTCTCTGGAACCAGTAGCCCATTGAGTTGCTCACGGTGGTCACTAAACATACAATCTAAAAAAAAATTGTGTGACACAATATCTCTATTTTAAACTTTCTTTTTGAGTTTCATTTTCTTACGTAAATTTTCTTACGTTTCATGAATAACTTCATTCTGAATGTCACACCAGGACATTCAAGTTTCTTAATACATTTTGGCAAAGACTGACAACACGTCACAGGGAAAATAAAAAGCCATACTCTGTGTGAAATAAATGTGTGGCAGCCCCGGTGGCGCAGTGGTCTAAGCAACGGCCTCTGATCATTGGTCCGAAAGGGGTCCGGGTTCGAATCCCGGTGAGGCATGGATGTTGTTTTTGTCTTACGGCACTGGCTCTCTCCCTTCCCTGGAACCAGTGGCCCTAAATTCGGGACGAGCGACTGCTTATAGCCCATTGAGCTGCTCACGGTGGTCGTTAAACCTCCAATAAAAAAAAATGTGCGAGTGATGCGAGATTTGATTCGAGTTAAACTGCATGTTTATCCCCATGGTACTTCGTTTATGAGAGATTTTTTTTGGAGGGTAGAAGGGGTTAACAACCACCGTGAGCAACTGAATGAGCTGTAAGCAGTCGCCTGTCCCGAATTTAGGGCCACTGGTTCCAGGGAAGGGAGAGAGCCAGTGCCGTAAGACAAACACAACATCCATGTCTCACCGAGATTCGAACCGGACGAATGGTTAGAAGTCGGCACTTAGACTAATGCGTCATTGGGGTTGCTTATGAGCGTTTTTTTTTTTTTAGATTTAACGACCACCGTGAGCAACTCAATGGGCTATAAGCAGTCGCCCGTCCCTAATTTAGAGTCACTGGTTCCAGGGAAGGGAGAGAGCCAGTGCCGTAAGACAAACACAACATCCATGCCTCACCGGGATTCGAACCCGGACCCCTTCCGACGAATGATCAGAGGCCAACGCCTTAGAGCCGCCCCGGTGGCGCAGTGGTCTAAGCCGTTGGCCTCTGATCATTCGTCCGTAAGGGGTCCGGGTTCGAATCCCGGTCAGGCATGGATGTTGTGTTTGTCTTACGGCACTGGCTCTCTCCCTTCTCTGGAACCAGTGACCCTAAATTAGGGACGGGCGACTGCTTATAGCCCATTGAGTTGCTCATGGTGGTCGTTAAACCTCCAATTAAAAAAAAAAAAAAAACGCCTTAGACCACTGCGCCACCGGGGCGGCACTTATGAGCGTTACATATATGCTTTAAATAATTCTTATCTATCACTTGTATGTAAATTGATATCACTAAAGTATCTAAACTATTAATGAAGTAACTATATCCTCTGATTTTTCGTCCGTAAGGGGTCCGGGTTTGAATCCCGTTCAGGCATGGATGTTGTGTTTGTCTTACGGCACTGGCTCTATCCCTTCCCTGGAACCAGTGACCCTAAATTAGGGACGGGCGACTGCTTATAGCCCATTGAGTTGCTCACGGTAGTCGTTAAACCTCGAATCAAAAAAAAAAAAAAAGAAGTAACTATCTAACGGGCACTATGTACCAAAGTTAAGAAATCCTTTATTACGTATTCGTTGACAGCTCTTTATTTTCAGTTTGCTTCACAAGACAAGTGGTGCGGAACTTTCCCTGACAAACAATGAACACTTGCCACATTTAGTCATATTTAAACAACCTTTTAACCAGTGGCGTACTTGAAAAACTACCCTCGCCCCGCACCCTGCAGACAATATCTTCGATACCCGTTTGTAAAAATCGATTTGCTTTCTATTACAGAATTTTTTTAATTTAATATTATTAACTAGGTTGTATGGGCGTTTTGATAATTCAAATTCTTCGGAGCTTATACATTTTTTTTCGCAAAACCAAAATTTTTACACTTTTTGCGTGTAACACAAACCTACACGTTGTAAGTAAAATGATTGCTCTAGTTTAATACCAATATAAAGTGTTACAAACACTTACGCCAAAGTTAATCATGTCATGCAAATTTTATTTTTGTAAGAGTCAGCCTCTTTGAAATAACTCAAGATCGCCAACACAAAACACATAACGGCTGTTTGACAGTGTTTAATAACTTTTTCTGATGTGTACGAATATACAGAACATTACTAAGCAAATAAAAAAGCAACGTTTAAAAATTGCGGCACAAAAAAAGAGTAAAATTACTTAAATTATTTACTCTTGATTATAAAAAAATACACTTAACATAATATCACAATTTTTTGCACGAAGGAAAAGTCTTATCTTTTGACTCTGAAATTTAAAAAAAAATAACATACCTCTCTGATTTTTCGTTCCCAACAAAAAAACTTTTTAGCTCATTATATTCCAAAGGATAAGCAGTGATGTGCCAACAAGTGTAATATACATGGTCGAGTCACATTATTTTTTTTTTTGATTGGAGGTTTAACGACCACCGTGAGCAACTCAATGGGCTATAAGCAGTCGCCCGTCCCTAATTTAGGGTCACTGGTTCCAGGGAAGGGAGAGAGCCAGTGCCGTAAGACAAACACAACATCCATGCCTGACCGGGATCCGAACCCGGACCCCTTACGGACGAATGATCAGAGGCCAGCGTCTTAGACCACTGCGCCACCGGGGCGGCGTCACATTATTGTGACCACCAGCTAATAACTAGAGTAACCGCCGTGTGCATCGCGGACAGCAGCTAGACGGGCTGGGAGTGACTCAATAAGGTGCTGGAAGGTGTTCACAGGTGTGTAGAGCCATGCTGACTGCAGTACATCTGACAGCTGCCAGAGGGTGCGTGAGTGGAGGATCCATAGAGCGAACAACACGATCGAGGTAGTCCCATGGATGCTCAATTGGGTTTAAGTCTGGGGAATAATGGGGCCAGAGAAGTACTTTGAAGTCTTCATCGTGCTCTTCCAACCACTCTCGGGCATTTCTAGCCGTGGGACACGTCGCATTGTCGTTCTGAAATATCCCATCCGCCCCGGGAAGACAATCAGCATGTATGGGTGTATGTGGTCTGCAAGGACGGATTAATGACGAATTCGGTCCATAGTGTCTTCCACAAGTATGAGTGGACCCAAGGAATGCCACGAAAACTATTCCCCAGACCATAACGCTGCCCCCACCAGTTTGTGTTCTCCCAGCAATGGTTGAGAAGTGTTTTCTGATGTTTCTCTCCTTTTACGCCAACGTCCATCCGTTCAATGAAGCAGAAAACGTGACTCATTGGAGAAGACAATCCTTGGCAATCAGCGGTGGTCCAATTCCGATACTGTCGTGAAAATGTAAGATTTTTCTGCTGATGCACCTTTGTTAGCACAGGTGCAGTGACCATCCATCTACATTGGAGCTCCATACGCAGCAGGGTTCGTTGAACTGTCATTTTAGACACACTTCCGGTAGCCCCCTGGTTCATTCGGCCAGTAAGTTGCTCCACTTACGATCGGCTCTCACGCACCTTCGCAGCCGACGTTCCGCTCTCACATCAATGGTACGTGGTGCTCCGCAGTTTACACGTCGCTTATTCGCAATGGTGCCATTTCTCTGATCACGATATACTTCAACCACAGCAGCACCTGAACAGTTCACAAACTGCGCTGTTTGAGAAATACTGCCACCCTTGGACCGAAAGCCGATAATCATATCTTTATGCAAATTTGATAAATCGGTCCTTTTATCCATGACAGCAACGAGTGATATGTTTTCAGAATGCCAACAACACACCTTATATGCCCTCCAAGCCAGCTCCCAACACGCTTCTTCTTTCATTGGCTACGCGCTGTTGACGTCAAAAGTAGGAGGTGGTAATAATAATGTGACTCCAGTAGCTGTGTATAACGCCTTAGCCTCATTGATATAAAATTTCATATATTCAACTGACATTTCTTTACATGTATAGGAACTATTGCTATGATTGTGAAAAGGGGTTTTAAGTCATTTGGAATAGCGGCTTTCCAGTCACCACGTTTTAGAAACTAGAGAGAAAATGATTTCTTGAAGATTTTACTTATTTACTGAAAAAACACTGCCAAAAATTGCTTTTATTTTTCAATACTTCATTCAAATCTGCCGTCAAAGATTCCTGGATATTTATTATTTATTCAACCAGTTTCATACGAAGTTTCCGCAAAAATTTTTAAAAATCGTTGTGCTGAGGTTAGAGGCATCCTTAGCTGCGAGCCCCCCCCCCTGCGAGCCCCTCACTAGCTATGTGGGGCTATCAGTACACCCATTCTTTAAACACACTGAAGGCATATAACATTAGTATAATAAGTAACACTCGTAAACGAGTAATATGAAACCAACTTGAAGCAAATCTCGTACCACCTGAACATCCCTTTCTAACTGGGTGTAGCGTTTTATTTATATAGTGACTTGCCGTCACTCGTTGCCAAAATATGTTAAGAAACTTGAAGGCCTGATATGACGTTAAGAATGAAATTATACCTGAGACGTAATTAAATTTGCCTAAGAAAACGAAACTCAAAAAAGAAGGTTAGAACAGCGGCATACGGTTGTTATTCAATACAACACATTTAGTTGTACGATCATCTGTAAATAATGTCGGTATCATTAAAGGCCTGACTTTAAAAGCTGTGCCACTTTACAACTTTGCAGCAAAATAAGTATAACTGTAGCTCCGGTTCCTTTTTAACATGCTTCGAATGTATCAAACGCTTACTTAGGTGTAATGAAATATTTCATGTAATCAGGGTAACGTGAAGTTTCGAGGTAACAGACTGTCACGGTTATGACACTGTGTGAGCTTGTCACGCTAGAATTGTTTTTAGAACACTTAAAATGTTTAACTATCAAATGATATAGGAGGAGCAACACCAGAGGGAGCTGCTATAGAATCTAAAGCCTTAACTTAAAATACGTGCAGTATACATATTAACAATTATACGTACCTCAGTTAAGGAAGAGTAGTTCAAAGTGTTCAGTGTCTGCAAGAGAAATTCCACCAGATGACTTGGTCTCAAGTTGACTGATACATGTTCACCATGATAAACACATGACACATTAATCACAAATAGTCAGAAGCGTTCAGTTTAGGGGAAATATGATGTGTCTATACTTCTTGTTACGTTACAGAGAAAACTTTATACATTCGGGATTCCACGGATTTTAAAAGCATACTTCCCCTGAGGTCGCTGATTAGAAATTCTATTTGAAGACGATTACGCAATTTTAGTAAGGGACAAGATTCAACAGCTTTCTGAACTCTTCGGGTATTGCACGGTGCAAAATATTTTTTATGACAGATGGTAGAAATAAATGACATGCTTTATAAATAGTTACGCGCAAGGAGAATGATATTTGGTTAATTGGGTCCGTGAAGGCATTGGCGACCAGTATTGCCGATAGATACGATTTTTAGTTCAGATGGCGCTGAGGATTTGAAACAGTGTTGCAAAGACTGGTTGCAAAAGGACCTAGCCGCCCCGGTGGAGCAGTGGTCTAAGAGATGGCCTCTGATCATTCGTCAGTAAGGGGTCCGGTTTCGAATCCCGGTGAGGCATGGATGTTGTGTTTGTCTCACGGCGCTGGCTCTCTCCCTTCCCTGGAACCAGTGACCCAAAATTAGGGACGGGCGAAAAAAATTACCTATGAAACAGTCTCGTAAAGGCTGATTGCAAAATGACCTATGAAACATTTTTGTAAAGACTGATTGCAAAATGACCTACGGAACATTGTTGCCAAGACTGGTTGTAAAATGACCTAAAAACATTGTTGCAAAGACTGGTTGCAAAATGACTTACGAACATTGTTTCAAAGAATGCTTGCGAAATAACCGATGAAACGTTGTTGCATAGACTGCTTGCAAAATGACGTATTGAAAATCTATGTAAATCGTATGCGTCCAAGTTGCCCATAGTACTTGTGAAAACACAAGTTTGTCCGTGTCCCCTCACTCCGGAGTAAGTCGCTCTCCCAACCGAGCTACGCGGACAGGATGTATCGCTGCAGATTTGTCATCTTGACACATGTTTTCACCTCTGTAGTACTTCACATACTTCCAAAAGGGTGTAGGAAGTATTACGAAACTAGAAAGTAGGAGACAGGTAGTCTTTCATGTGAGTACTTCCACTTTACATAGCTTTCACGCTTTTTGCTGTAACTAAGATAGTAAGTTTTCCAGGCGTATGAAATAACTAAGGTTAAACGTGGAATAATTGGAAGAGATGTTTGGTGAAGAGTAAAACGGTGATGATACAGATATTTGGTGCTGAGATCAGTGACAGTAACCATGTTGTTTGATAGCGGCAGAAGATATATATTAATAATTTGCTTGTGGGTTTAACGACCACCGTGAGTAACTCAATGGCCTATTATAAGCAGTCGCTCATCCCTAATTTTGGGAGGCCGCTCCGGTGGCGCAGTGGTCTAAGCGCTGGCTTATGACCATTCGTCCGTGAAAGGTCCGGGTTGGAATCCCGGTGAGGCATGGATGTTGCGTTTGTCTTACGGCACTGGTCCTCTCCCTTCCCTGGAACCAGTGGCCCTAAATTAGGGACGAGCGACTGCTTTATAGCCCACTGAGTTGTTCATGGTGGTCGTCAAAAATCGAAAAAATTTAGGCTCACTGGCTCCAAGGAAGGGAGAGAGCGCTGTAAGACACACGTAACATTCATTTTTCACAGGTATTTGAACCCGGACTCATCTCGGACGAAAGGTCACAATCTAGCGTTCAGACAACTGCACCACCGGGTCGGCAGATTGGTAGTACCTGCAGTCGAAAGAGAGTACATGCCTGAATCTGTAAATATGCCAGGATACGTCTTCCGTAAAACAATATGAAAAAGACGTAGTTTTGAAGTGTTGGATTGTGTGACAGGCCGGGTGGGCTTTTTTTTTCGGCTTTTAGGGACCTGATTTTAAAAATTGTTTTCCCTCGATCCCTCCCAGTTTGTGCGTAAACGTATATTTCATTTTGCACTCGTATCTCTATTCCTAAATACCCGACTGAGAGAATTTCTTTGGTCGGATATCAATCCCAGTGGAAATAATTTTGTGCACGCTATCTATGTAAATTATTCAAGTCTACAAACTATTCCGAAATAGCAGTTTGAGTTATTTTGGCAGGTGTTTCACATACCTGATTGCAAATTGATTTTAGTCTTACTTTATCATGTAAGATTTTTTGACGAAATAAAATTGTACATGGTTGCAAAGTACGCGTAAAATGCTGTTACCAAATGAAAAAAGTAATTTTAATTATTGAAGGTACACTCATCACATTTAGAACAATTATACATATCTCCTGCTCTTATTTCTAATGAGTTTCAAATTCCTGGTAAATTCTGTGCATTTTCCCTTCAAAGTTCAGCTTCTTACATTTCCGTATCGGGGCATTACTGTGCATTTTTTTATTTCCTCCAGATCAGTGACACTGAATGGATTTTTTCTTACATTGAGTCCACTGCCTGAGTTCTTCAAAACAAAGAGGCCACCCCGGTGGCGCAGTGGTCTAAGTGATGGCCTCTGATCATTCGTCCGAAAGGGTCCGGGTTCGAATCCCGGTGAGGCATGGATGTTGTGTTTGTCTTACGGCACTGGCTCCCTCCCTTCCCTGGAACCAGTGACCCTAAATTAGGGACGGGCGACTGCTTATAGCCCATTGAGTTGGTCACGGTGGTCGTTAAACCTCCAATAAAAAAAAAGCACAGGCTGTATCCGGAGACAATGATTTGTCCTGGTCCGCAAGTGATGAAATGAAAATTTACCCTTGGAATCAGGTTCGGTTTAAAATAACTGTTAAAAGCATTTCCATTACTTTAGATACAAATCGCTATAAAACATGTTTAGGTACATTTTTCTATTTCGATTGGAGGTTAAAGGTGGTGTCACTTAAAATCTCTGCCTTATGTTTCCAATGGTAAAACTTCTGTACATCTTTTCTTCGCAATTATTGTGTTCCCAAGGACGAAAATTTGCACATCGATAAAACAAACTTTAAGTTATAGCATGGGATACTTAATGCTTGCTAAAACATAACCATAACTAAGCAATCCAACATTTGTTTGTCTACTGACGTCATCAATGTACAGGTCGCGCCATCTGTTAACAGGTCTAACATTACTCCAAGAAAAATTATTGATTTTTAATATAATTATGGTTATGTTTTAAGCAAGTATTAAGTACTTCATACCATAGCTTAAAGTTAGTTTTATTGATGTGCAATTTTTCAGCCTTGGGAATTCATTAATTGCGAAGAAAATATGTAAAGAAATTTTACCATGGAAACATAAGGCAGTGATTTTAGGTGGGACCACTTTAACGACCACCGTGAGCAACTCAATGGGCTATAAGCAATCGCTCGTCCCTAATTTAGGGCCACTGGTTCTACCAGGGAAGGGAGAGAGCCAGCGCTGTAAGACAAACGCAACATCCATGCCTCACAGGGATTCGAACCCGGACGAATGATCAGAAGCCATCGCTTAGACCACTGCGCCACCGGGGCGGCATTTTCGTTTTTCCATAACGAGTTTTTCCACCAGAAGACCAAATGCGCAATTCTCTTGGCGACATACACTGTATGACCAAAATTATACGAAAAATCCCTTTTATGTAGCGGATATGTCCATACACGACACAGCCATGACGCGTGCAGTTATAAAAAGACGCAGGTAACCTGGAAAATATCATAGACAAGTATGAACAGTCGAATCGGCCGTATGGAAGAGCTCAGTGACTTTTAACGTAACACGGTCATAGGATGCCATCTAAGGAACAAGTCGATTCCAGAAATGTCTGCCCTTCTGCAGTAGCCTCGAGTAACTGTAAGTGATGTTATCGTGAAGTGTAAACGTCATAGAGCAACAAGAGCACAATCGCGACCTGGTAGGCCACATAAAATGACAGCGCAAGATCGCCGAGGGCTTAAACAGGTGGTGCGACAAAATCGCCTGTCCTCGATTGCGACACTCACCGCCGAGTTCCTAAATGCCTCTGAAAGAAACGCCAGCACCATAATGATTGGTCGATAGCTGAAGGGAAGGAATTTCCATGTCCGAGAAACCGCACACGAACCCAACATCAATAAAATATACGTCAAGCATAGGTTAAAGTGTTGAAAAGCTCCGTGTCAGTGGACTCTGAAGCAGTGGGAACGCATTTCTGGAGTGATGAATCACGCTTCACCATCTGGCAGTTTGACAGATGAGTATGGGTGGGAGGATACCAGGTGAGCGAAGCCTTCCCGAATGTATTGTTCCGACTGTGAAGTTTGGTGCAGAAGGCATCGTGATCTGGTCATTTTTCATGGCTTGGGCTGAGCTCCCTAGTTCCAGTACCCGGGAACCTTAAAATTGCGGCTAATAAGGACATTTCAACAACTCTGTGCTCCCAGCATTATGCCAGCAGTTCGGTGAAAGCGCTTTCCTTTGTAACAGCACAATGCCCGTCCACAAAGTAATTTCTGTGCAGGAATGTTCTGATGAGATAGGTATGGAAGAACTTGATTGCCCTGCACTGAGCCCCGGATCTCAACCCCATAGAAAACCATTGGGATGAATTGGAACTTCTACCGTGAGCCACGCCAAACCGCCTGACATCAGTGACTTGCCTGACTAATGCTCTTGTGGGAGAATGGAAGGCAATTCTCGCAGCAATGACCCAAAATCGAGCGAAAATTCTTCCGAGAAGAGTGAAGGCTGTGATAGCGGAAAAGATTGGGCCAAATCGATATTAATTCCTTTATAGGGAGTATGTGGATAGACAAGTGACCGGATACTTTTGATAAAGCTGTGCATTTCTATTTCTGAAAATTCAATTAATCAGTTTTTTTTTCGTCGGAACTCTCTATGCCAAATATTTTGTTAGTTGTCATAAATCCATAGTTGCATAGTTTCGTATGTCAGTAAATGTTCGAGTATTTTTCGCTTGGCGAAAGCCCATCGATAATGACGGGATATGTAGAATAATTTTGTAAATCATTTATTTATTGAGTATTTCTTTGATCACATTTTTCATGAACGTTCGTTCATCGTAGAGAATCTTATCTTGAGTGTCACAAACATACACGAAACACTGTTTCGTCAAAGTTAAAGTATATTTCATGAACATTACAACAATAGAAAAAATATATTGGGTGCGGCAGTGATTCGACAATTAAAACCGGCAAGCGCTTTTTCCACTGCACAACCAAAGTGGGACAAACGTTCAGACAAAGATAATCATATCGTTTTTTTTTAGATTATATAGATAGATGCCAAGACCACCCGAAGAAATCCAGGAAATAGTTTTCCAGATTCATTTCAAAAAATGTAAACAGCCGCCATCTTGGTTGGAAGGATGACTTTGCAGAAAATCTCAAAATGGCGCAATGCTGGATGTTCTCGAAAGTCCCGTGTGCCTGGAATGTGCGCACCACCGAGGCCGACGAACACCGCACCCTCGCCAGCGCACGCATTCGGATGGGCGGCCGGACGCGGGCTAAGTCGTCGATCGGTCGTCCAAAGGCGAACTGGCATTGGGCCACTATAGTGGGACAAACGTTCAGACAAAGGAAATTATAGTGTTTAGATTATCGTACATTTTTTAAGATCAAGAGATGCGTTCATTACACTAAAAATTCGGCGACCTCCCTCTTGTGTACACTCGTAACAGTTCTGGAATTCTGCAGACTAGTAAGGTCTGTATAGAAAGAGCGTCGCCGTATTACCGCATTTACGAGCACTCCGGAACCTCAGTTTTCCCCGTCACTCTCCATACTGTTAACAGTTCTCACAGTAATGTCGGACTAAGGTTCCAGGGAAAATGAATTTCTTTCCGAGCAAGCAGTTTACATACTGTTAACAGTTCTCACAGTAATGTCGGACTAAGGTTCCACGGAAAATGAATTTCTTTCCGAGCAAGCAGTATAACGAGGAGCGTTCAGAAATTTGTTCTGATACTTCTAGTGGATATGAATATGCAATATATATATACATGTTTTAAGATAGTACGCATTCTTGAGTGTCACAGTATCAGTTTTGAATGTTTTAGGTCCATTTGTCCTTTTTTTTTTTTTTTTTTATGTTCATTTGATTTTATGAACGAAACCGTACAGTTTTTGCAAAATAGAGAAAAACAAATTACAGGAGATCATAAAATATCTGTCTAAGGTCCTCTGCATATTCGACAGTTGTAATGTAACACAGATCGATTCTGAACTATCCTCTACATCTGCGTAGGCATACATCAGCCAGGTGCATGACCTCGAGATGCAAAACAGACGAATGACAGTTCAATGTATACCTGATACTGTAGCCATTTGAATCGATAGTGTGATTAGATTCAGATGAATTCTTTGAAGATGAAAAAAGTTAATGTGCGTTGGATCCCACGAATGTTTATAGGTGAGTAAAGCAACATGCCGGAACGCAGTGGCGGCGGAACCACACGGGCCGCCAGGGTCCGGGCCCGGTCAATAATTTCTGCCAAGATTTTTATTTTTATTTATTTTTTATTTCGCGTATGTGCAATTGTTGTGATGTGCCTTAGAAAGTTCCTCTAGGTAAGTGGTCGGGTGGTCCTAATCCCCAACAAAGTTCCTCAGGCATTGTTTTTATTCTGTTTGTTCCGGAAAGCGGGAAGGCAGGGGGTTCACCTCGATTCGAAATTTCGGGCCCGGTCAACGAACTTCACTTTCCGCCGCCCCTGCCGGAACGAATGTGCTAGGACAACCTGACGTACATATCCAAGAAATTTCTGGTCCCAGACTGTACGATGAATAGAAAAAAGGTTTTGTTCCAGAGAATGAAAAGCGAAGTCTAATGTGAAAGCATGCATCTCCTCCACCTCCCAAGACTCTCTGTGTTTCTCCGTCAGACGGCAAGATGATGGCATTAGATTTTTTTGGGGGGAGGGGAGTGCATCATCATGCCTGACTACCTGGAAAGAAGCAAAACTTCCGTCGGTACATACTACACCAACACCGTAAGTTATCTTCTTGCATCCATCAAGGAAGAGAGGTGTTAAAAACTGCGAAGAAGTGTGTTCTTTCTTCGCGACAATGCACTGGGTTACTCTTCTGAAACTGCGAAGATACAGCCACATGGACAGCAAGATTTCAGTTGCTTCAGCACCCACCTGTTTCTCCAGAACTTGTCTCAAGTGATTTTTATTTGTCCCTGAGCTGAAGGAAACATCCGTGGGAATCGATTAGATTATCTGTGGGTGCGTACTTGGATGACCAAGGGAGAAAAAAAATCTACCGGGAATAAAGCACTAAATAAAGTACGTTGTAGTGGCAGGGGACTATTGTCGCAAAATAAAATCGGAATCATAATAGCACAACTTTCCTGTATGTATTAGAGTACGAACTCTTTGAACGATCCTTGCGTGTGCCGTATCTTTGGGAATGTTCTCAGAACTTTGTATTACGTCTTTCTTCACATCATTCATGTCTTTTGGCTAATCAAATCATTCTTACCTTTATGAAAGTTAGACATTGGAACTGGTTCCACAGAATACAGTGCACACTGCCCTTCATGTTGGTCAGACGTAGAATCTGGGCTTTCGTCCTCCTGTGTGCACAGTATTTCACGACTATCGTCCACGCTGATACGTTCTGCAGAGCAAATTTCAACTTCGTGTACTTGTTTGGCACATTTTTGACATATTTTCACAACTACTGCATAAATAATCCTCACTAGATAGATAGCCGCGCCTGAACGCTGCCCCTTCATTTTATACAAGGTGATTGTAAACTCCTTCAACAGAACAATAGGGGTGATAGTACACATCAAGACGAACAATATTTACAATGGAACCTAGGGCAGCATTCTACTCCTAGTGCCAGAAAAGAGCACGTTCGAAAAATGTCCAGCAGGCACACGAATTTCCAACCAGTACATGAAAAGCACAAGTTGCAAATCAGGTGTGCTGAACACGTGCGAAGACGATGATTAGCAAACATTTAAAAACGCAGCCGAAACCGTTCAGCGATATTACCGTGCGAACATCACATGAGAATTGACGTATGCGTCTGATCGGCTAAGCGTACCGTGTGTTTCTGGAGAAAGTGATTCCCCGTCTGTTGCAGGATGTTCCGCTCACCACACGGAGGAGCATGTGGTTTATGCATGATGGGGCCCCAGCACACTTTGCCACCGAGGTCCGATACTTCTTAAATGCGACATATCCCGGGCGGTGGATTGGGCGCGGTGGACCAGTGGCTTGGCTTCCACACTCCCCGGACCTTAATCAACTGGACGTCTTCTTCTCGGAGCACATGAAAACATTGGTGTACGAGACACCTGTGGACACCCTGGAAGATCTGGTAACGCGAATCGCTGTTCCTGCGGACGAGATCAACACCACACCGGGAGTCTACAAAAGGGTGCGACAATTCATCATTCGCCGGTGTGGGCTGTGCAACGACACCCTTGGACGCCAGTTTGAGCAGATCCTTTGAGTCTTTCTTTGATGCGATTAGAATTATGCAACTCATAAATTAGGCATCTCTCTTTGTTTTCACTGTTCAAGGCTCAAAGGGGATATATATATATTTTTTTATTGGAGGTTTAACAACCACCGTGAGCAACTCAATGGGCTATAAGCAGTCGCCCGTCCCTAATTTAGGGTCACTGGTTCCAGGGAAGGGAGAGAGCCAGTGCCGTAAGACAAACACAACATTCATGCCTCACCGGGATTTGAACCCAGACCCCTTTCGGACGAATGATCAGAGCCATCGCTTTGACCACTGCGCCACCGGGGCGGCTAAACGTGGATATGTAACTTTACCCTTTCCTGGCACTAGGAGTGGAATGCGGCCCTAGGTTCCATTGGAAATATTGTTCGCCTTGATGTGTACTATAACCCCTGTTGTTTTGCTGAAGGAGTTTACAATCACCCTGTATACAGAACTTCAAAACGTGAGACAAAAACAAAAATAAAAAATAATAAAAGAGTATTCCGAGGTAGGGATATTCTTTCGCACTATCGGACCACTTAGCAATCCTTTAGAGCACTGTGAATGAGAGAGCAGCAAGCACATCTTTAAAGTAGTCTTCAAAGTGTTATCTTGTGGGAAGAACTTCAGCACATCAGGTATCAATGCAAAAAACGAGTAACAATGGTCAATGAGCATCTGATCCACGAAATGTAGTTCAACGTTACTCCTGTTTCCACGCCATACTTTGCAGAGAGTATTGCTCCCCCCCCCCTCCATCTCCGTCATTTCAACAACAGTCCACAAACTATTCGGGGAAAGCCACGCATGAACAAATCTCGGTTGCCGAAGAGTAGACATACATCCCTGGTAGCGCAATGATCTAACTGCTGACTTCTGACCATTTGTCCGAGATGAGTCTGGATTCGAATCTCGGTGAGACATGGATGTTATGTTTGTTTTATGGCACTGGCTCTCTTCCTTTCCTGGAGTCAGTGACGTTAAATTAGGGACGGGCGACTGCTTATTGCCCATCGAGTTGCTCACGGTGATCACCCCCAAACAAAGGAAATATAGTGAATATGAATGAAAAGTAGATCCACGATAAAATTAACTGCGCACGTTACTTTAGAAAGGCACTCTATATAGCACCATGTAGTAAATTGCAAATAACGTAGTCTATCATACGAAGACAACCACACGTGCTCTTACTGTAACCCAATCTGAGCACAGGTAGACTGATATTTCGCATTAAAAGATGTATAAGTTGATCTTAATGACAAAATACTTTACTCTCAAGTGCTCTTTAACACCTTCACACCAAAAACAATGCCTCCACAAAATGCGAACTTAAAAATGAGAAATATTGAGATACAATTAGTTTATGGAAAGATGAATTATATTTGTGTTAAGATAAATATTCAAATTGAAATCTTCGCATCCCACAAGTACAGAGTGCACGATTCCTCGTAACATTTTGTCTTAGCTGTCAGTTTAGAAAATGAGCAATATTGCATTCTATAACGAAGTAAATTTCCCCGTCATTTTTATCCGCGCCGGGATTCGAACCCGGGTCCACTCATTCCGGAATAAGTTGCTCTACCAATTAAGCTACGCGGACATGTATTCTGATTCCTATCTGCCTTTATGTCGTGTGCGTCCTTCTGGCAGGTACGTCACATCTCCTGGTACGTTACATCATCTCCCCCTTATTATTATTTTTCTTTTTCGAAGTGCTGGAGAAGGGATTCTCTTATTTTTCCTATCTCGCGGTGTGGAAAGAACATCACACCAATGCGAGATTTTGAACGGTCGGGTCATCCGGATAGTTCGGGCACCATTATAACGAAGTGAATTTCTCCGTCACTTTCGGTCTACGCCGGGATTCGAACCCGAGTACGCTTATTCCGGAACAAGCAGCTCTACCAACTGAGCTACGCAGACATTTTATTCTGATTCCTATCTGCCTTTATGTCGTGTGCGTCCTTCTGGCAGGTACGTCACATCTCCTGGTACGTTACATCATCTCCCCCTTATTTTTCTTTTTTCTTTCGAAGTGCTGCTCATATTTTTCCTATCTCGCGGTGTGGAAATAACATCACACCAATGCGAGATTTTGAACGGTCGGGTCATCCGGATAGTTCGGGCGCCATTATAACGAAGTAAATTTCCCCGTCATTTTTATCCGCGCCGGGATTCGAACCCGGGTCCACTCATTCCGGAATAAGTTGCTCTACCAATTAAGCTACGCGGACATGTATTCTGATTCCTATCTGCCTTTATGTCGTGTGCGTCCTTCTGGCAGGTACGTCACATCTCCTGGTACGTTACAATTCTTGGGCCAAATCAGTAAGGAAAAAAACTGACCCTTCTGTTAACGTAAAACGAATTTGCTGTTTGTGCTGAAAAGTTGCTTGCCGGGGGTGTAAGTACTGGAAATATATTTTGATAACTTTCCAGAGTTAAAGATGAAAGTATAAAAGAAAGAACACGCCAAATGAGTACAAATGTAAAGAGGAAAGATACGCCGAATTCTTAGGTAAACGTAGAAAAAAGTTATAAATTTGCAAATCAAAATATACACTGGCGTCCCACAGCGGCAAAATATGAAAAAGTAGGAAATATATACGCAGAATATTTTTGAGAGCAGGAGCTATAAAAAAATTGTCAAATACGACACTTTTAGAAGAGCATTAAAGAAGAGAAGAGCCTGTTACATTATGCCCCTAGAGGGAAAACTGTTCATTATTCGAAGTGGTTCAAGTGTAATCGTTTTTCTTTCTTTTTGATAGGGGAGGGGTTAACGACCACCGTGAGCAACTACCTGTTCAATAAGCAGTAGCCCGTCCTTAATTTAGGGGTACTATTTCCAGGTAAAAGAGAAAGCCCGTGCCGTTAAACAAAATGCCTCACGGAATTCGAACTTGGACCCACCTTAGACCAATAGTGCGAAGCCAGCGCTTAGACCGCGGAATCACCGGGATCTTCATAATGGCGAACAGTAGAATAGATTGTTTTTTCAATCGGATTTTCAGAAACGGAGATACAGTTCACACAGAAATGTACAACTAAGCCACCTGATGGCAGAACCGTGAATTATGAAAAATGTTCGAAGCAGCGAATGGAATCTTACGTTAAAAGAATTTCTGAAATCTGTTTTCTAGAGGATCAGATGCCGAGGTAAAAAACACAGGTAGGCTCTGTTCTGATTGAACTGTCAGTTTGGAACGTAGGACAACGACTAACAGATCGGAGAGTTGAAATGAGTTAGATTTCGAAATGATTTTCGATACTCTCTCTAGTTCGTTGGGCTGCTGTATTCTTGGGCTGCTGTATTCTTGGGCTTCTTGCATTCCTCATCACTTGCTTTGATTTTCTCAACTTTTCCCTGCGTTCATTCTGCGAATTCTGCGGCATTGTCAAAAATGTTAACCCGTTCACACGAAAACATTTTTTTCAATTTTAATTTAAACCACTGCTATATGTTCTTTACATATAAATCTTGTTCAGAGCTTTAAAACGATATCACGCTCAGTCATTTTGCACTCACGATTGTTCAGATAAACCGAGATATTGTCAGAAGTCTTCACCTGTTTGTTCACAAGGGAAAAAATGTTCAGTTCAAACCATCGCGAAATGTTCTTCGTATTTTTTAATAGATCTCGTCAAGAGCTTTAAAACGATACCACACACAGACGTGTTGCACTCACGGCGGTTGCCGAAATAAACTGAGTCACACGTGGCGGCACTCCCAGAAATATTGCATCATCTCCCCCTCGCACAGTGAGCGAGGGGAGCGTCGCGCTCACGTTGTATTGCGCAGTACGCGAATTGGACCCTATGCTGTTTACGAATATGCTAACACGATTAGTGTGTGGCATGTATTTTTAACACTATAAGGATTTCAATTGGGACCTATTTTTGTCACAGGCGATCGGAAGTAAGTCACTCCATACTATCCGCGGAGTTTGACGCAGTCCTACGTCAAAGGGAAATACACACCGAAGTGGGAAAACTGTGTGTTTCTTTAAACAGGAAATATACAATGTTTTTACGTAGTGAATGGTATCCGCCCAAAAAAATGTTTTTTTCAGTCGGGCTTTTAGAAGCTTATATATGGCTGCAGATTAATTGGAAACAGAAATACGCATATACTCCCTCCAGAAGAGAAAAAAATAATTGTCATGAACATTTTGAAATTATATGAAAAATATTTTTCACCGTGAAAGCTATCCAACGAGAAATAAATTTTTCAAATCGGACTTCCAGGGGCAGAGACATTGGGGAAAATACCACAATCCCTGGCCTGAAAAACTGAGTTACTTGAAGCAGAAACTGCCTGTAAAATGATCTTTGTTGTAAAACGTACCAGAGGAAAAGATAATTTTTCTCAATCTGATTTTTAGGAGCAATATTTTGAAGTCAATTGCCATTGCATTTATGTCCTCTAGTGGCAAAAAGGATGCTCTGGAAAAAGGCCAAAATATATGGACCTTTGTTTTCACAGTTCCAGGTTTATAATTCAAAAGTGAGGTACCATTATAATTTTAAAAATAAAAGTTAATGCATTGGAAAGAACACCTCCTAAGAAAGATGATTATTTCTGGCTTCTTCTTGGATTTCCATTAAATCAAATATTGTTTTCGAACTTATAGGTGCAGAGACATAGTTTTCATAGACAGACGAACCGATGGACATAGTTAAAATATATGCACATGCTTTCTCTTTCAAAAGACGCGCTAGAGACAGCAATGAGCACTCATTCTAAATACCTCGACAGTTTTCCTTGTTGTAATCAGTAGTCATTTTGTATTTCAAATGCTTTAGATACTGTCCAATTTAATGGGTTTTTTTTTAATTTTCTGAAGTCTTCCTACTTTAAGAAAGCTTAGTTATTTTTCTTGACGAGGAAAAATAAAAAGAATATATACTTTCTTCTGGATAAACGCATAAATATCACTATATTTCTGCGTTTATGAGACCCCTTTATATTTGCTGCGGTTTCAGTTAAGAAAAAAAATGCCATTTAATTATGTAGTGAATACCATAACGCAATGATATCTTCTATACATAGTATAAAATAAAGTCCCCGGTAGGCATCTGTCTGTTTGTTCGGGCTAATCTCCAGAATCGCTGGACGGATTTTGATGCGGTTTTCACCATTCCATAGAGCATTTGTCGAGGAAGGTTTAGGTGTATGAAACATTGATCTATGACAAAAGGGAGCCGAGCAGTAACGATTTTAGTGACAAGTCAAGGAAAAAACCTCCGTTCGTATTCTTTCGTAGCTTCCACTGCCTAAACAACGTTGCGCGGCGACCGGTTTACGAAACTTTTTTGCTCATTGGAAAAAAGACGCGAAGCGCTTGCGTAACGGCAGTTGGGAAAAAGACACGAGGCGCATGAGCTGCGGCCCTTGGGAAAAAGACGCGTGGCGCATGCGCGGCGGCCGGTCTGACAGCATGTAAGGCCACAGACTAAATGCGTAGTTACATCGGACGTTGAAAGAATTGGTTTATCGGCGCTCGCACGACTAGATGTGTAGTTGTTTTCGTCCACACGTATGTATGTATCTCTTTGAGTAGCTCTTTAATTAAAATTTAAATATTGTATTAACATTATGCCGAGACGAAAATCGAATATAGGTTGTAGTGCATCGGACGCTAAAAGAATTTGTTTATCCATTCATAATGAAACTTTCCAAGAAACAGAATCTCGATTGGCAAATGACAAAGAATGGCTTTACAAAGAGAAAGACAGTCGCCTGTTGAACGTAATAATCGTCTTTCTTTAGATTCGTCGTAAATTCAAAATTGCTACTGTGCAAAGCCGGGTCGTGTCGCTAGTTCATTAATAAATTCATGACATTTTTCATTCACTACTGGATTCTAATGGTTCCATAAAGTCATTGGTAAATGTACGTAGCTTCTTCTACCACCTCTTCAACTGCTTCTTAAAAGTTTCACAGAATTGCCGATTTCATACACTAATCATAAAACACACGCTAAATATCTGATAAACAGATGTTTTTGTGCTAACCAGAGTTTGTTTAATCACCGTCTGGAATTTCTGTATTTTAGCGATTCCTTGACCACTGCTGGTAGTAAAACCCTATATCATTTGGGAATCGGTTAAGGTACACAAGCAGTAACGTATCCGTGCACTAATATGATGTCATCTACGTCTAATTTCACGGGTACATGATGTCATCCACGTGTAATTATCATGGGCCAGCAGTTGATAGTTTAAAATTATTCCGAAATACTAGTCAACAGTACAATTGTATTTTGCTAGGAGAATTAAGCAATTTTGACTCCCTTGAAAATTATATAACGTCTTAAAAGCAGTGGAAATAAATTTCAATTATTCCTTACAAATATGAAAGCTTCTATTTTGATGAGCCGCTAGAAATGAACCGGTGTCTTATACCTACCAAAGTACGGGAAGAATGCAATACTTGGTTTAATGGAATTCCAGGAAGGGGTCAGAAATAATAATTTTTCTTATGAGATATTCATCCCAATGAATTTACTTCTATTCGAAAAAATAAAAATAATACCTCTCTTTCTAGGTTAAATTGTGTAGTCTCAGAGAAAGAAAACATCGCAGATCTTAAACCATCTCATTGCGGGAAGCATCATACTAAATTAAATGTATGTTATGTTTCTACAATGAAGTTTTTGCTTTGCATAAGGGAATGTACATAAACCGTCACTATAAGAATATAACTCGGCTGTAAGTTTTGCATGTGCTTGTTTTGGAAAGTGAAATTCAGTACGAATCTTATGTTTCGGAATGAATGGTGAAATGCTTACTATTCTTTAACGACCACCGTGAGTTACTGAATTGGTTATAAGGAGTCGCCCGTCTATAATTTACAGCCACTGACTCCAGGGAAGGGAAAGAGCCAGTGCCGCAAAACAAACACAAAATTCATGCCTCACCGGGATTCGAACCCGGATCCATCTCGAACGAATGGTCATAAGCCAGCACTTAGACCACTGCCCCACAAGGGCGGAATGCTTACTATAAGAGAATTTATACAGTCCAAGGGGCAGGAAAAAAAGGAAGAGGAAAGACAAAGAAATCATAGGAAGACCGTATTCAATAATATATGTATGAGAAAAAATAAAAAGATATTGTCTGAGACGTATGATGGATGATAGTGGAATTCGAGTTGTGTGCCAAAATCGCTGTAAATGGAGATACTTCATAATGTTTTAAACTTTAATCTGGCAGATGAGATATATTTCATACATCAACAGAAAATCGCTGTAAATAGAGCATCCATCTGTTTTAAACTTTAATCTGGTAGATGAGAGATATTTCATACATCAACAGAAATAATCATCTTTCTTGTGAGGTGTTCTTTCAAATGAATTAACTTCTATTGGGGGGAAAAATACAACAGAAATAATCATCTTCTTATGAGGTGTTCTATCACATGCTTAATTGTTCTAAAATCTGAAGGAAGCTTTTTGGTGAATTAACCTGTGAATCTCAAAGAATAGCTTAGTAATATGATATGTTATGATATGATACGGTACGATATGATCTTGCATTTCAGTTAGCGTTAAACGCTTTGCTTTGTTTGTTTGTTAGATGCTTTTATTCAGTAACACTAAACTGATATTGTATGTTTTAATCTCTCTCAACAGTTAAGGGCCTACTTTTTATTGGTTTGATACTCGTCGCCTTAAAGTTTGGGGTACAGATGGAGATAATCCCAAAGAAACGTTTTAGTCACATCTTTTAACCACGTTTTACACGAAATGAAGGAATCTGTAGAGAAAAGATTGCTGTATCTGAAAGAAATCAGATTTCTCAAGTTTATCACACGCTTACATTGTTCTAAAACCTGAAGGAAAGTTCAGCATATTCTTTTTTACGCTTTCCAACCTGTTGGTTGAAGAAGCGTATATGCTCCAGAATTGTCCCTCTGTATGTCTGTCTGTCCGTCCTTCCGCACGATAACTCGCGTAAAATTGGTTCGATTTCGATGAAATTTTAGTATGTGGTAGGGGACCACCTGGGGACGAACCCTATTGAAAATGAGCGAAATGGGATCAAAGGTAAGGACATAGGAGCGGGATCCATTCCATTGCCCTTATGCGTCATAACTTACGTAAACATTCTTCGATTGCGACAAAACTTTATCATGTTGTTCCGGAGGTATACTGTACCGGTTCTGTTGAATATCACCGAAATGGGGTTAAAGGCAAGGACACAAGAGCGAGATTTATTCCACAACCATTATCCTCATAACTTGAGTAAAAATGCTACTATTGCAACAAAATTTTAACATGTTGTTCCGGAGATATACGGAACCGATTCTGCTTAATATCATCAAAATGGGGTTAAAAGTCAGGACACAGGAAAGAGATTTATTCCACAGCCATTATCTTCATAACTTGACTAAAATGCTTCTATTGCGACAAAAGTTTAGTATGTTGTTCCGGAGGTACACTGAACCAATTCTGTTTAATATCATCAAAATGGGATCAAAAGTCAGGGCATAGGAGCGAAATTTATTCCACAGCCATTATCCTCATAACTTGACTAAAATGCTTCGATTGCGACAAAATTTTAGTATGTTGTTCCGGAGGTATACTGAACCAATTCTCTTTAATATCATCGAAATGAGGTCAAAGGTCAAGGCACAGGGGTGAGATTTATTCCACAGCCATTATTCTCATAACGTGAGTAATGATTTCTGGTATGTTGGAAAGCGTATCATAATCAATGCATTGCATGATTTTACTAACTTGTTTATATATATTGTAGATTCCAAAAGTGTTATTTAAAAACCTTAAAGGAGTGACCTACTTTTCTGTTTCCTTTTCCGTAATTTAAGACATGAATAATGGGATAAAAGTGCCAAAGGAGAAAATAATTTCTGAAAGGAGGGTAAGTTATGTTGCTTTGTCATTGGAGAATGCCTTAAAAATAGAAAATAAAAAGTGTAATGTAAAAAGATTGCATCCGCTCAGTTCGTGGTTATTCACAAAAAGACTCAGCTAACATTGTTTGAATTGAGTGCTGTCTCTGTTTCCAAGAGAATCGTGAAAGTTTTCTGAAAATTAACTGTAATAATTCATAATAAGAATCCGAGAAAGTAAGTGGCAACGTGCGACCTTCGCTAAAAATGCGGTCATTTATAGTCACTACAAGATATCGTTGAATATCGTATGACCTAATTAACTTACATATTCTTTATGCGGTTCACTCTATAAAATCTTTTATATTTTTAAAATGAATTACCAACAAGTAATTTTTTTTATGTGTGGAATACTACTCATCCTATAGAAGAGGCTGCTTCCATCTTCATCAAAATATTTATTAACATCGCAGAACTACATAAATTTACTATGCGCTAATTTTACGAACTACAATTTCCATAAACCATGAAATGCGGGATTACACCAGTATACAGTACAAATTTGAAGTTGTGATTCCCTTAATTGTTGTAAATTATGACAACAGTGGTAAGTCAAACAACATCCGAAAACTTTAAAATGTCATCGTCCTAGAGCAAGAATCCAATCCGCGTCTCCAGGTTTGCGCCAAATAGTATATAATAGCATACTCGGGCGCAAACCGGATGACGCGGTTCGATTCCTGCTCCAGGACGATGAAATTTTCAAGTTTCCAGATACGTAGTTCGATCAAAAAGTTCCGAGACTAGGTACGTAGCGCACCAACAGATGGCAGTACGCCGATGCGCGAGCAGCGGTCGAGGGCAGTGATCTTCATGAGTCATTGTAACGAGTGGCGTCGTTCTGTGAACATCGGGAGCTGTGCTACACGATATTTGGTGACCACGTGCAGAACACAGCTGCGATTTCGGTATGGACTGCAAACTAGAGCAGCGAGCGAACATCAAATTCTGCTTCAAACTCGACAAATCGGGAACGGAGTCGAATGAAATGTTGCGGCTGGCTTATGGCAATGAAGTAATGAATCGTGCGAGGTGTTTTGAGTAGCACTCGCGCTTCAAGAGCGGCAGAACGGCACTGGAAGACGACGAAGGGTCAGTGCGACCGTCCACGAGCAAAACCCCCGAAAATGTGGAGAAAATTACGGAACTGGTGCATGAAGATCGTCGAAGAACCATTCAAGACATTGCTACCATTGTCAATGCGTCATACGGAACAGTGCAAGACATTCTGACGTCGGTTCTGTATATGCACCGCATTGCTGCAAAGTTTGTGCCAAAGATTCTGAACCCCAAACAGAAGGCGCTCAGTGTCGAACTCTGTCAAGACCTTCGTCAGCAGGTAGTGAATGAACCAGCGTTCCTGTCGCGGCTTATCACTGGGGACGAGACTTGGGTCTACTGTTACGACCCGGAGATCAAACAACAGTCGTCGCAGTGGAAGAGCCCGTCATCTCCACGACCGAAGAAGACCCAAAAGGTCCGGAGCGCAACTAAAAACATGCTTATCGTGTTCTTCGATATTCGAGGGGTTATGCATCGTGAATTCATCCCCCAGAGCCAGACTGTCACCACCCTTTTTTACTGCGATGTTCTGCGGCGTCATAGGGAGGACATTCGCCGCTAACTATTTGAAATGTGGCGCAGGGGCGATTTCCTGCTCCATCACGACAATACAGCAGCTCACAGAGCGTTAGCAACTCGCCAGTTTTGCAGCCGCAACAGCATGACTACCCTTCGTCACCCACCTTACTCGCCGGATTTGGGCCCCTGCGACTTCTTGCTGTTTCCGAAGATGAATCTGAAGCTCAAGGGTCGCCGTTTTGAAACCGTGGACGAAATACAGCGCAAATCGCAGACGGTGCTTCACACGATTCGTGAACAGGACTTCCAGGGTGCGTTCCAACAGTGGCAAAAACGCTGGCAGCGGTGTATCACTACTTTGAGGGTGATCATAGCCAGACTTAAGTAAGATAAGTACTTTGTTGTATTTCGGCCTAACTTTTTGATCGGACCTCGTGTTATTTAACTTACCACTCTTGTCATGATTTACACCAAGAGACGGAATCACAACTTCAAATGTGTATTGTACAATTTCCATGCATAACATTTCCGATCAAGTTTTAGTACAAAAGCAAAAACTGAAGATCCAGAACAACCTGAACCTGTACACTTAATAGTTTTCTTAAATCTGAAAATTTCTTGTGCGACACGTTGACGAATTTGCACATGTTCTCTGATGTCTCAAGTAAGAACAACCTCCTTTTCAGTACAACTCGTGAAACAGAGATATCCTGGCAAGCGCAGATATACACTGAGGTGCCAGTTTGTGAGGAACACCTGCACTTGTCACACATACGGTTCACTCCAACACGTAAAATCGAGAGCGGGCGCAATGTGCGGTATAAATAAAACATACGAGCTCGTCGAACATCAGTTAGCGTTCTATTGAGGACAATAATGGTTAAAACGAGTGATCTGAGCGACTGTGAATGTGGCATGATAGTTTGCTCCAGGCATTAGAG
Source organism: Macrothele yani (assembly GCA_039090855.1). Classification (NCBI taxonomy): domain Eukaryota; kingdom Metazoa; phylum Arthropoda; class Arachnida; order Araneae; family Macrothelidae; genus Macrothele; species Macrothele yani. The sequence goes on from CM076995.1 coordinate 69,749,596, forward strand.
ATGGACTTAACAGTGATTTTTCTGTCGCATTGTCAAAGGGTAAAACTTCTACGAAAGTACCAGTGACGTTAAACGGTGACAAAATCACCGTTTACCAAAGCAGTGACGGAGCTATCACCGTCTTGTAACAGTGACGAAATCACCGTTTACCACAGCAGTGACGGAGCTATCACCGTTTTGTAACAGTGACGAAATCACCGTTTACCACAGCAGTGACGGAGCTATCACCGTCTTGTAACAGTGACGAAATCACCGTTTACCACAGCAGTGACGGAGCTATCACCGTCTTGTAACAGTGACAAAATCACCGTTTACCACAGCAGTGACGGAGCTATCACCGTCTTGTAACAGTGACAAAATCACCGTTTACCACAGCAGTGACGGAGCTATCACCGTCTTGTAACAGTGACAAAATCACCGTTTACCACAGCAGTGACTGAGGTATCACCGTCTTGTAACAGTTGCAAAATCACCCTTTGTGTAGGGTATGATACAAAGCAAGGGCAGAGCGGAGAAATCAGTGAACACTAAATAAAAGAAAAAATAGTAATAAAGTATCGTTCCTTTATTCATAAAACTAACCTTCAAGTCACCCTAAGAGTGTACTCGACTAGCCTTATCACGACCTCTCCGTTTAACACAAGAACAGTATCAATCCGCGTTGTAGTGCACTCCTGCTGTTTCTTTTCTGTCAAGCAATTACTCTCACACCGACCCCCCTACCTACCCACATGTCACACAAGCAGTGGAGATCGTGAATAGGGGTGTGGTGGGATCCGAAATTCTTCCCCTACTGCCTGTTTAAGTAACCTTCCCTCTCCGGTTTCCCCGATTGTCAGTTTATCATCTCTGTGTCAGGAATGTTGGAAGCGGTCTCCCCCCCTCTCCTCCCCCGCCTCTGCAAGTTACTTCCCAGCTAGACAAAAGCAGCCGGAAGTGCAAGACTCTTGATTGATGGATTTCTCATATCAAATTTATCTAGAAAAACGCTCTGACTGTTGGAGAATTTGATAGCAATTTTATTCCGTAAACTTCTGAGCAAACGAAAATAAATACTGAGCAATAATTCTGCTATTTTTTGCTATGAACGCTAGGGATTGTTTTTCGAAGCGGAAGTAGCTGTTTCGTAATTTGAATAGTGGTACATTCGTAGGTCGACTCTGAGTATACACTAGTTGCTTCATTGCCCTCATTTCTTCACCATTGACCCTGACGTAATAAGGGTGATAACGATCTGGCTCTGCTCATCTTGAGCCGTCAACAGCTCTCAAGGTAAAACTTTCCTGCCGAACAGAGATTTATCTTAGAACGAGATGATCAATAAAAACAAAACTGTGACACTTGACGGTGATTTCGAAACTGTACATTGAGTAACTGGTGGTAACGGTGACAGTGATTTTTCATAGAGCCTTAGCCAGCAGGGAGCTAGAGGGGGCTTTAGGCCCCTCCCTAGAAAATATACGCGGTTGTAAATTCTTTGAACTTTTATTTTCGTTGGTTTATGAAATTTCATTAATCATAAATGCTTTTCCTTATTTTGTCGTGCATTACATTCTTTAGAGACAAGAAAAATGGAGGTGATACGGCACAAACGAAGAATGAGTAAAGAGGAATTACTTTTAAAAGTGAATCAGAAGGAGCCAATGATTCTCTGCCACATGGTGACAGAACTTGTTGGTGTTTTGGGCCAGGGAAGAGAGAAACGTCTTTTTGCTTTTTTTTTTTTTTTTTGGAGAAACGTATGATTTTAAAGAACAAAAAAAATGGAAAAAAAGAGTGAAGGAGGTAAAGGCGCGCAGTCAAGTAGAAGGCTACAGTAAAGCTCTGTTCATCATTTGGTTAGTGACTACCATACGCACAGCTACTGTTCAAAAGCTTTCAGGTAGTTCGTTGCCTACAAAGAAGTGGTTGGTGTCAAGGGGACATTTTCACTAAATGTATCCCTCTGCCAGGGACGTCGCTAAACTTCGAAATCAGGATGGGCGACAGGTGGGCGAGCATTATTTTTGGTGGGGCAAGCTTCATAGCACTTTTTTTTTTTTTTTACGAAACACTGAAAGAATGAATTTTTAATGTTTTTTTTTTTTAATTGAAGGTTAAACGACCACCGTGAGCAACTCAATGGGCTATAAGCAGTCGCCCGTCCCTAATTTAAGGTCACTGGTTCCAGGGAAGGGAGGGAGCCCGTGCCATAAGACAAACACAACATCCATCTTCACGGGATTCGAATCCGAACTCTTCTCTGACGAATGGTCATAAGCCAGCGATCAGACCACTGCGTCACCGGGTCGGCTTCAATGCGTTTCACTACCGGCTGCAAAAGTATTCGTGCAACTGCTACCCTCTCCACCTGGACACACATACATACATGGACCTGACTAGTTAGGCCACTGGTGTAAGATAAAAGTGTTGGTAGAATATCCCCTTCAACTTTTTTGCTTGCTCTAGATGCATTGTCTTAAATTTCTTTTCAAAATTTTACATTTTTGCTTACGAAAATAGTACTGCACTTGAACAATTTATTTAAAAGAAAATGCCGTTTTTGTTCATCTGAATCAAATTTTAACGTTGTGCCACGCAGACAGAATCCCCCCTTTCTTAACTCTCGTCCTTCCAGCCAGCAACTTTGCCTTGCATTACTCCCTTACAAAGCAGTCGTGGGCCAGTTACTGCACTTTCACTGTCGCGGGACAATCTTAAGAGCGCTAGTATAGTTTTAGACTCACTTTCTGTGTTAGAATCCCCAATTTCGTAAAGAAAATAAACAGCAGAGCCATCAGTAATTACCACCCTCAGTGAATTCCTATCCAGCCTCCTCGTTCGCCCCCTGCGCATACAAATGTGAAAAAGAAGATTACACTAAGGAATTGGAAGAGTGGAGAACAAATGAATTTTCATGGTCCTTCGGATGCTATTTTGATAACCTTTCTACGGAGGCGTAAACAACGCACTTCCTAGGGGAAAATACGTAGGGCTACATAAAGTAAAATACAAGACTCATCATTACTCGATGAGTGCAGATTATATTTTAAGGTTAAGTACATTGAAATATGGTCGATTTTAAACTAGGTGGGCGAGACAAGTTTCGGCATACCTTCGCACCCCGTTGGCGACGTCCCTGCCCACTGCGGTTTGGAAAAAGAGTGCTAAAGGAAAATCCTTGAGCGTGCGCACGAGAGAAAAAGCTTTCAACATCTCGTTCATTATTTTTCACCCAGTAGGAGTGATTTTACAATGCTTGTTCTGGTGAAAAGAGTGTTTTTGGCGGAATTCTGGCGCTCTTGGTTTTTGAGAGGGAAAGGAGGGGGTATCGCTATTGACCACGGTAAGAAGTGTCTACCACCGATCACCAGCGAAGAACATTATGCCCTTAAAGATGGAGAAGAAAGTGAAACTGAAGAAGAGGTTTAGAAAAAAGTTGAAGTCTAAATATAAAACTGAAACAAGAAATTCGTGAAATTTTTAATCGTAGTTTCGCTGTCGAACGCATATCTTTTCAATCCGACCTTTACTGCCTGACATAAAAACATATTTACGGTAACAAACGTTAAATCTGTGAAAAACAAAAATTACTTAATGTATGAAGATCATTATCACGTCTTCCGCTCTCCGGTATGAAAATAATTTTTCAAATACTACTCATACATGCAGTGATATCGGGGATATAAACAGGACGGAAAAGACGTTACTGGTCTTTAAGACGTGGTAAAATATATAAACAAAATTTAAGCGTTATCAATCAGCGCTCAGCTTAACCAAAAATTGGTCAAGCGTGCAGTATGGACGATGTTTCATGAATTGCTGTGAAAAATGCTTATAAAATTTTACAATGCGATTTTGAGCGATAATGTTATCCGTATAGAATGAAACAGATCAAACATGATTGATTTCATAGTTAATCCGTCAAGTTGCCTTTATGTGTGATAACCGTGGGATGTTCATGTTTGAAAGAGAACTCAAGAACGTGCTCTCCGCCAATCGTATATTTCTTTCTTAACTTTCTTTTCCTGTTAATCTCTTTTTTATCGTCAACAGGATCACGTAGCCTAAGATTCATTTGATACAGAAGCACGTCAATCATACATTTTTGAATTTACTTTGAAACGTCTGAAGCAAAAACTTGAAACGAAAAATTTTACATAAAGTTGTTTCACTTTTAATAAAAGGCAACATTTTTACTCGTCTTCTTTTCTGGTTCTGTTTTCTCCTTGTTTGGCTCAGCTCTCATTCCTGTCTTGGAGCTACTTTGTTCCGAGAAACTGGTAAATCATTCTATATGTTTTACTGTCTAAAAATTGTGCACAGAAAGTTTTGCAGATACATATGTTTTACTGTTAAAAAAATTGTGCACAAAAAGTTTAGCAGAGATAAAAGAAAAGGAATTTTCTAATCAAATAGTTTGAATAAAAAATATAGAGGAAAACGTGATATAATTTTGCGACCCCCAGCGAAAAATCTGTGTTTTACTTCAAGAAAAGAAAAAAAAAATAACAGGGGCAAAATACTCTTCTTAATGAAAAGTATCCTACCAAAAAAGGATTTTCCAAAGCGATTTTTAGAATCGAATAAACTTCTTCAAATAAAAATATACTCTGACACGTCCTGCAGGAAGAATTTGGAATAAAGGAAAGGTAGAAAATATCGAAAAGTAACAGTCATAACAAAAGCCTTGTTAAGGAAAAGGAATTTTTTAAATACGTCTGCTGGAAGCAGAGATAGCGAAAACAATGCTTTGACATTTACGCCACCTAGTAGGAAAACTGTGCATTTAAAGAGATAATGCTCGCAGTTTTTACAGTAAACAAAGAATTTTTTCAATGTTATTTTTAGAAACGCTGATACATTTGCAAATATGGAGGATCCAGAAGTTTACTCTGGGGGAGGGGGAGGTCCGGGTATAAAAGGGGGAGACATTATGGAAGGTTTTTTAGATATAAATTATACATATTGGCGGTGCCGCTTCTACCTGGCGTTCCTTTGCAAGGTCTTTATAACACTTCACTTGCTCCCGGAATGTTAATCGTTAAATAGGTGAACGAGGGCAAGCAATAGGTGAAAAATCACAATTGTTTCAATGCGATCGATTGCGCGTTTTCCGAAGAGATGAACTTCATGCTTTTTTGAAATGGGCACAGACTACATCTGAAGGAAATCCTTCAAAATGAAGCCCAAGCCCTTATATTCGGAGTTGGTTAATTCAATAAAACCTACTCTGATTTCAGTGGCAAGCTCTGCCTTACCCTGTTTCGAGATTATAACAAACTCTGGACAATAGCAAAGAACTAACAAGAATACCCCCATGCTTTTTTTTTAATTGCAGGTTTAACGACCACCGTGATCAACTCAATGGGCTATGAGCAGTCGCCCGTCCTTCATTTAAGGTCACTGGTTCCAGGGAAGGGAGAAAGCCAGTGCCGTAAGATAAACACAACATCCATGCTTCACCGAGATTCGAACCTGGATCCCTTTCGGACGAATGATCAGAGGCTATTGCTTAGACCACAGCGTCACCGGGGCGTCATGCCTTCTTCCCCCGCTGTCCCTATCTTCCCTTTACCTTTTGCGCTCTTTTTTTTTTTGATTGGAGGTTTAACGACCACCGTGAGCAACTCAATGGGCTATAAGCAGCCGCCCGTCCCTAATTTAGGGCCACTGGTTCCAGGGAAGGGAGAGAGCCAGTGCCGTAAGACAAACACAACATCCATGCCACACCGGGATTCGAACCCGGACCCCGTTCGGACGATTGATCAGAGGCCATCGCTTAGACCACTGCGCCACCGGGGCGGCCCTTTTGCGCGCTCTCTCTCTCTCTCTCTCTCTCTCTCTCTCTCTCTCTCTCTCTCTCTCTCTCTCTCTCTCTCTCTTTCTCTCTATCTTTCTCTCTCTCTCTGTCTCTTTATTCTATTCCCTGCTTTTTTCTTTTACTGAAGCTAAATCAGTGTAATACGTATTTTAAATCAAATTCCGTAGTAAGTTTAATCGTTAATGTTTTTTAGAAAAACTGAAAACAAAATATGCAACGTTAATCATTTACGATCTTTGCTACTTTAAACGTAAAAACTTTGTTCGGGTTTAGGGGGAAGGCGATCGCCCCAGTCGCCCCCGCTAGATCCGCCACTGATAGGAATACGCACTAACACCACCTATCGCAAGAACTGTGAATTACAAAAAATGCACGAGTACATGAAAAAAATTCCACAAAGCGAATGGTATCCAGTGCCATTTTCTTTCTTTCTTTTTTATAATATTACAAAATTAACGGGCCCATGTAAGGTAGAAGGATCATTCAAAAAGTAATGAGACTGATTTTACATGGGGAAAAAATGTAATGCAGTAAACATTCTCACACTTACATTCTTTCGAAGTATCCTCCCTCTTCCTGAATGCATGTTCGAAGTCCTACCTCGATATGTGGTTCAGGATACCCATTACGGCATTGTTCACTTCAGTATTTGAGGCAATCCAACGCCCGTGAAGTTGTTTTTCACTTCAGGAATAGGTGGGCGCCAGGTCCGGTGAATACGGAGGGTGTGCCATTATTTCGATGCCTAGATCTTGGAAAACCTTCTGGGTAAGCAATGCACGATATACAGTCTTGATGCAAAAACCAACCAGTTTGTGCATATGGGGGAATATGTTTCCTTTAGAGGACCTTTGGGAACTTCAGAATAATAGACACCGTTAACAGTTTTCTCTTGTGGAACAACATGATCACACACAATTATTATTATTTTTTATCGAAGAAAACCTGGTGCATTACCTTCCATGCACTTGCTTGAACCTTTGCTTTCTTGGATCGGGGACTCGGGTGTTTCCATTGGGTGCTCTTTTATTTTGTTTCTGGATCGAAATGGTGAAAAAATGTTTCATCACATGTGATGACTCGATCCAATAAGTCTGGCTCACATCGCCGCCGGCACTTCCATTGGCGACAAGTGATAACACGATTTGCCTCGTGTTCATCGGTGAGGAAGTGGGGAATCCACTGTGCAGCGACTTTTCGGTACCCTAACCGGTTTCTCATAATGTCATCAACGGAACCAATGGACATCTGCATCACGTTAGCTACCTCCTCAATGATCGTTCGGCGATCTTTGCGCAGGAGTACCACGATGGTATTGACGTTAACCTCCGTAGTCGATGTCGAAGTCCTACAGGAGCATGGTGCATTTTCCAGACACTCTTCACCATTCACAAACTTCTTCCGCCCCTCAAAAACTTTTGTACGGGACAAATCATTTTCCTTATAGACTGTTTTAATCATTTCGTCCGTTTCTGTGGTGGTTTTATTCAAACGCACTCAAAATTTTATAGCTGCTCTTTGCTCCAGTTTTAAGTCCATACTGAACTATACGCCGTCTACTACAATAACGAACGAGCGGAGGGCTGTAACGACGCGTCGTCATGTGACTGACCTTGTTGCAATACATGCATTTGCTGCGTGGGTTCGTTTTACTGCTATGACGTCAGCCTCGTTACATTTTGAACGAGCTACGTATACTGATCTGTCGATCATGATTTTAAATAATGGGTACACAATCATCACCTAATGAGTATAGGCCAAGGTTGCATTTATTGTTTCAGAGATGTGAATTTGATACAAATAATTTTTTTGTCGTTCCCATCTACAAATTAAATCTTAATTTGCCAAGGAACGTGAAGCTGCAGGAATTTCATATGAGTTACTGAATGCTCGATACGATGAGAATAGAATTTATTTTCATTTTCATCTTTGTGCGCAGTCTATGTCTCCACTGACTAGAATCTATAGTACACGCTTAAGGGCAGCATGATCGCGTTCACTGTTTCCAGTTTTTAAAATTTTAAACAGACCACCTCTTTGCAGATATAATTCCTTTTCCTTTTCAGCTTCCTCTCTTTTCTGATCACCACTTTGGTATTACCTATTTCTATCTCGTTTCGTACTCGTGCTCATTTATTTAAAGAATTAAAAGAAAAAGATTTAATGTATTCAGAATATATTTTTTCAATAATATGTGTTGTTTTGGCAGTACAAATAAACAGAGAATGAAATGTTGTGACTGTCGTTACATTTCGTACTAGGTAAGATAACTCTTGTCTTTCTCGAAATTAATAATTACTTTGAATTAAATATACAAAATACATCAAAATTGCAATTAAAGAAAATAAAATCAATTGAAGCTTACGTTTCAGTTGTTTATTCAAACTTAAAACAGTATTTTTCATATCAAAAACAGCATTATATATTGTTTTTATGCTAATGTTTTATACACTATCAATCATGCCTATTCTCCGAACGGTGTATCTATAAAATAATTTTTTGAGCATAAAATTAAAGGGAAAAGTAATTAAGGGAAAGAAAAGTAATTTAAAATACGTAACTGTTTTACGATTTAGAAAAGCGTCATCACGTCAATGCATGCGGTTTCACGTAAAGCGGAGCAGGCTTTGGCCCTTAATTTTAAATCAAAATTTGAAATTTTCAAAGTATTTCGGTGATTTTGACAAAATTATCTTTAAACCCATCAGCATTTTGAAACAGCAAAGCTGAGCCACCCTTTTAATTTTTTGGTTTTCATACTTTTTTCTAGGCGTAGAAAGTGGTAGAAAAATTCAAGCAGACAGTGTTTCAAAGCGCTGCTGTTTTTTTTTTCTTTTTTTTTTTCTGCGTGCTAATTTTTAGATCTCTAGGTTTTTAGAAGTAGACTAACAATTCGCGAAAAGTTCAAGCAGGCAATGTTCCAAATCCGTCATTTTTTGTACGTTTTTGTACTTTTTTTAGATATACGGACCTTAAGACCTACTATATATGCATGCCAATTTTCAGATCTCTAGGTCATTTAGAAGTGATCAAACAATTTGTGAAAAATTCAAGCGGACGATGTTCCAAAACCGCCATTTGACTTTTTCTTTTTTTGTTGTTATTTTCGTGCTTTTCTAGGTATACGGACCTTAAGACCTAAAAGCATGCCAATTTTCAGATCTCGGGGTCTTTTAGAAGTGGTCGAACAGTTCGCGGACGAATACACTCTCATTTTCCCTCTTTGCTCTTTATATACGAGGCAAAAACCTATATTTACATAGGTATTCACGTATGTCGGCGGAAAAAGCCGAACTTTAAAAGCGAAGCTACGTCATTAAGCATTGCATCATTACCAGTTTGACTTGTAGCCCGTCCTTTCGCCCGATGAGAAGAGAGTGCTAAAACTAGCTGCGTCACCATGGCAGCAGGTCACGGGACTAAAAATTTCGTGTGTGGTTAACGCTGAAGACAGAGTAAGCCGTTTGTTCTTTCCCTTTGCGTCTTTAAAATTGATTAAAATCAGAAAATGACTTTTTCTTGAACAAAAATTTGTAAAAGAGGGATGAATGTTGTGAATTTATGCTGTAAAAATTGCAATGCGTTATGATTTATAGTTTGCCATATATCCATTTTTTAAAATGGATCTCATCGCAAAATAGAGAATTTTGTGAAATTTAAAAATTTAATTTCTCGTAAAATAAATCTAAATTCAAAAAAAGGGCGACGAGGTGCAAAAATTCGGCCATGGCCCTACATGCCTACAAAATTTCGTGGTTCTGTTGCAGTTAATGCGTCTGGAACGCGAACTGATAGCACTTTTTTGTTTACCTTAACTTTGAAATACAGTAGTTTTTGAAGTATCGCCAGAATCGAAAAATTGTTTATTTAAAAAACAGTTATCAAGAAAAATTTAGACCTATTGCAAAACTTCTAGAATAGCTTATTTACAGCAGACTTATATCTTATCTTCAAAAATATAATATAATTAATCCTAACCAATTTGGTTTTCAGTATGATAAATCAACCTCCACAGCTTTACTTCATATGCAAAATATAATATAGAAACATATAGAACAAAAAAAAAAAAAATAACACTTGCATTATTTTCAGATCTTACTAAAGCTTTTGATATATTAAATCATGAAATTTTATTAAAAAGGCTACATAATATTGGAATAAGAGGTATTTCTCAGACACTCTTTTAAAATTACCTATCTAACAGACAACAACTAACACAAATCGATCAGTTTTGTGCTCCATTAGAATACATGAATCCGGGTGTATCACAGGGCTCTATTTTGGGTCCTATCTTATTTAATATTTATATTAATGACTTATTCTCAGTATTATCTAATGCACACATTATTCTTTATGCTGATGATATTACCATTCTTTTCAGTGGTTCAGACATTTCTGACATTATTAACCGATGTAATCTTGAATTATTAAAATACTTTTTTTGGTTGACTTCAAATGAGCTTGTGGTAAATATAAAAAAACCAAGACAATTATATTTACAAATCGTCAGATAAATCTAACACCTCCTAATTCTATACTTTTAAATGATAAGACAATAGAAATAGCAACTGATTTCACACATCTAGGGATAAAATTACAGTCTAACTTAAAGTGGAATAATCATATTAACTTCTTAATGAATAAAGTGTCATCAAGTTTTGGGATTTTTAGTCGTGTTCTTACTAACTTATCAGTTTCAACACTAACGCTTTTATATTATTCTCTGGTACAATCACATTTAAATTATTGCATTCTATCTTGGGGACAAACTCTAATTTTAGGAAACTTCAGACATTACAAAATAAACATATTAGATTCTTACAATTAAAACATAATTCTGATATGAAGCACTTTTCACTAATGAACTCGCCTATATACATACACGTTGACCCAAATAAATATAACATATTAACATTAAAACAATTTTGTAATTACAATTTGGGAAAAGCTATGTACAGGAGAAAAAAAATTATATAGATCATACATTAATTGAAATTTCATTACCTACCCATGATTATAATACTAGAGGTAGATCTCAATTGAGACCGATTTTTCCCAAGACTCAGTATATTAATTAAACAGTCACTATACTGAGTCTCAATTTTGGAATTCTCTACCTCATGATCTTACAATAATAAATGAAATAATTTCAATCTATTTAAAAAAATTAAAACTTTACATTCTGGGACTACCAAGAGTGTAAAAAAGGGAAATAAAGGAATAGGGGAAACTGAAATGGTAATTGTAAGAAAAAAATGAGAGGAGGAAGGGGGGTGACTAAAAGGTCAAATAGATACTAATGTATCTACTTGAAAATGGGAACAGGACAGCATAGTACAGGGAAGTGGGAAAGTTGGGAGGAGGTTGGGTAAAAGGGGGATGGGAAACAATTTTACTAATACCTTTGAATGTTATGAGCCATGCTTTCAGGTGTAACTCTGACCTGCCTACATTTGTACAGGGAGATCAGGGTCTTGTCAGGACTCTTTGTGGCCTTTTCCCAGATCTCCCATGCTGTTACAATTACTTACACTGTTGTTGTGTTACGTTGCATTTTGTTTTCATGCAACAGCTAAATAAACTAAATTGAATTGATTTCAGCGTGTTCTCCGAACAATTCTCTACAAACGATATAAATTTCATATTTTTGTGTTCAATACTTTTTGCGCTGCGAGCTAGAAAAGCACGAGTGTCGCGAAATAGAATAGAGAAATATTGTTTTATGAAGTTTAACGACCACGGTGAGCAAGTGGATGGGTTATACTCAGTTGCATGTCCCTAATTTAGATTTGGAGGGGATTGGTTCCAGAGAAGTGAGAGAGCCAATGCCGTAAGACTAAAACAACATCCATTTCTCACCGGCATTCGAACCCGGACCCATCTCGAAGGAATGGTGAGGAACTAATGCCGTAAGACTAACACAACATCCATTTCTTTTCGAGATTCGAACCCGGACTCATCTCGGAGGAATGGTTAGAAGGCAGCGTTTATACCATTGTGCCACCGGGGCGGCATTCTTCATGTTGCATTTTTATCTTAATAATCATTGTGCCTATGATTAGTTGGGTCCTCTAAACAGCCAGGCCCCATGAGGAGCGTAGCCCGTTTACCAGAGTCAAGGGGAAGTCCTGGCTGTCAGAAAAAGCTAGAATAAAAACACCGTGCTTTTTTAGCAGCGCTGACGTTTATGAGAAACTTTAAAATCTACTGACATAAACAACCGACCTTTTCTACTCAGATGGATGAGCAGAAGTTAGTATTAATTGAAAATCACTTACCTTTTTGGTACCACAGTCTGAGCGCAGGAAAAGTACTTTATTTTTTTCTTCTCTTCTTAAATTTGAAAATGGATGGCTTCGTCCGGTAAAGTTTTCAACGTTGACTTTAGCTCTTTTCTTTCGTCCAGGTTAAGGCAGAGATAATGACAAAAGAGTCCGTTGCTTTAAGAAGAAAGAGTCAACGCTGAACAAACACAAACCCCGCATAAATTATCCGGCATGTTCATCGCGAATCCTTGCTTGAATGCGTCAGCGACAGGGTGTACAACACGTGGCGTCATAAGGAACACATAAAATGCCTGAAATATGCAGTTGGGCGAAGGTAGCAGACATGGACGCTGTTTGTCCGCAAGCATGAGCGCCAAATTAAAGTGGATGCCATGTTTTACGAAACCGTCATCCTGTGTCAATACTTCGCTCTTACTGAATGCTTACAGATCCCTTTGTACGGAAATAAAAAATACAAAACCATAACAAAATGGCTCTTCACGAACTCGATTATCAAAAGGAAATCCTTTGAAACATTTGGGAAAGGGTTTAAAAATTGGCTCAGTTTTATTTTCAATAACAGTAATCACTGGAATTTTATTTTTTTATTTTTTTTTTTATTTCCGAAGGGTACATCATAAGTAAAAAGGAGTGAAAGTGGTCATCACCGAATCAATATATTCTCTCCCGGGAGGGATTTTCCGGTTTCAATACGACAACCGACTGCTTTTTCATGTCGCTATGCATTAATTGTATTACATTTAAGTGGTGCAATTAAAGTCTCTTTGTGTGAAGTCTTTGATGAATCGTTAATTGTCTATCTGAAAGTTGAAATGTGTATCTTGTGCAAAAAAGCTTTTCCACATCTTTTGTCGTGTATCTCAAAACTCACTGATGCCTCCTTCGTAAGAATGAGCTAGATGGACGAAAGTATTTTTCTCATATATTTGGATATATGAATCTATTATTGTTACTCAAGAACAATGTCAATTCCTTCAGTTTGGTTTAATTTTTTGCGCACTGATACGATACCACAATTCGCCACTGTAGTCCACACAGATGGGCGCAAACTTATAATATATATGCACTGAAAGCACAATATATTATACGCACAGCACTCATCCACTAAAGCAGCCCCTTAATAAGTGTGACCAGCCGATACCCCTGCGATCTATAAATAGATCATATATCTGCTGTATAGTATCCTGCGATTGTGATGATAGATAAACATGGCTACTTAAGTAAGTTCGAAGGCGGGCAGACACTAGGAGCGAGGAAGGGGGATGTTGCATCTCCGCGAGTTCTAGAAGATCCGGGATTTCGCGTGCGACGTTCGCACGAGTGTACCAGGGCTGCATCAAAACCGGCAGCCACCTGGGAAAATGTGGCCGCAAACGGGTCGTTGATATTCGAGGTGAGCACCGCCTCTTTTTTATAGTGACGTCAGAATGGAGAGTCACGGTAGAGAGAAAGACGTCAGCATTTAACGACGGATAACCTACTGAGGTTTGCACAAAGATCGTTCGACCCATGATGGCACGACTGGGTTATGTCGGCCGATACCCACATCCAGAATCCGCCACGTCACCGGGATATAAGGCTGCAGTGGGCAAAGAAACATCGTCATTGGACCCTAGAAGATTGAACGCCGGCTTCTAGGTTTGACGAACCGAAGTTCCAACTATAAAATACCTAGGAGAGGGTCCATGTACGCTTTAGACCACACGAGCCCATGGATCTCAACTATCAGCCAAACCAGTGGAGGCAGTGTAGTGTTCTGAGGTGTATTTGGGTAGGCCATACTTGTATTTATGAAGGCGACATTACTGCGCCGGCCACCTGCAACCGGTCATAGCGATATATTTCCCACAGCAGGGTTCCATATTTTAACAGGACAGTTCCCCGTCTCATAGCTTTCGTTTGGCGAAGTACTGCTTGAAGGAGCATTCTAGTGAGCATGGTCCTCTCACTCACCGGATCTGAACCCAGTTGAACATTTGTGAGACGAAATGGAGCAATGTATTGCTGCTTGAAAAATGTAACCGGCAACTCTCGGCGCTTTACGGACTGCAATATTACCCGGACGGTTCCAACGCCTGGTAGAGTTAATTCCACGATGTGATGCTGCGCGACGAATTCTCTCTGACAAGGCCAATTGCTGCAACATCAAAGAGTGTTCAACCCATAATTACCAAAAATGAAGCGTTAGTATTGCAAGATTTCGAGCAAAGTCGTTATAAATAAAGCATAAAGGATGACACCGAATTCTCGGAGGTGGGAAGGCAGTGAGCAGGTCTTTTGAATTCTTTCCGACACGATAATAATTTTTCTACATGATTGTTAGAAAAGGAAAAGAATAAAATAAAATTAAATGCAGGTATTTTGTGCTGATTTTTATTTCTCTCTAAAAAACGGAGCATTATTTGAAATGCAGAATGTGCGCCAGTGTTCTTTAAAATAAATGGACCCAGATACAAAAAGAGCATTTTCAAGCAAATTTCTGGAATCGCTACAATATTTGCTCGTAGAAATAGTTACTCATCCTCACTAAAGGCAGAAATGTCCGTTACGAGAAATCCCAAATTGTGCTCAAAATGTTCTTCATTGCGGAAGATATCTGAAGCAAAAGGAATTTTCCAAATCGAACAATTACAAGCACTGATATGGAGGAAAACGTAATATAACGTTACGCCTCCTAGCGAGAAAACTGTCCGTTTTTTATTTTTGTTTTTGTTTCTTTTCTTGTAAAAGAAGGTAACCGTTAACGGTACTCCTTCTGAAGGACGTCCGACCGGAGAACAAATTTTTCAAACGTATTTTCTAGAAGAGAAGATACTCTTTCAAAATATAACCTGACGTTCCTAACAGCATTGTGCGTTATGAAGTAGGAAATATTCACAAAATTTTCTTCACAGAGGCAGTTATGTGATTGAAAGAGGACTTTTAAGAAATGACCTTTAGAAGCAGAGATAGCAAAAAAAAAAAAAAAACTAGTTTATGTGCATGCTCGTAAAAAAAATTGGGATCGTTGTTCATTTAAGGTGCATAATGTTAAGTTTTTGGGATTCCTGAAGTTTTGCTCTTAGTTAAATTGAAACCATGTTTAATTCCAGGAAACGAACACCGTGCTACTTCTCTCTTTCACGAAGTGTTTCTGGAAATTATTTCCATAACCAAAATTTACGTTTCAACCAGGTTCTACTGTAAAGAAATTACTTCAGTAAATATTTATATCAAATTAATGAGCTTTCGATTCCGATAATTTGCAATTAAATTAATGGTTAAAACGGAAGAATTAAATTAATGGAAAATGATAATCACGGCTGTATAAGTTGTACGCGAAAAGAACTTTTTAAATGGATTTTTAGAAGCACAAATATAGCTCGAAATTCTAATATATCACATCCCCTTTCTAGTGGGAAAAAAAGTGCATAACATTGGAAAGCGAGGATGGATAGCAGTTCAGAATACTTACCTCCCGGTGTAGACATCTCAGCCTGCATGAGACGACTAGAGTATTTTTCAAGAATAAATTATGTGGTTGTAAAAAGTTGGGTCGTGCTCGTATCCTGTTGTGCAAGAACTGCCGAAGGAGATGCCAAAACACTTCATGTCATGTTTCACATTTTTTTATACTGTAATTTATTTGCTTAAAAGACAGAGATTTGTTTCTTCTTGCCCTATAGCGAAAGAAAAAGGATTTTGCAGAAGTAAATAAGATTAGCTTTGTTTGCATACACAGGCATCTTTCTCAGCAAAAATAAAATATGTACACGTGAATTTCAGTGATTAAAGCTTGCCCCACTGCATTTCCCATTAGATCTTTGCTTAATTCACCTGCACAATCCATATCCTTTCACAAGCTACACGGGATGGTTATTTACTCATAAAATTCCTTTACATTAAAAATATGGTAAAATATTCGTTAAAAAATCGTAATATTAATTTATATGGCTTGTAACACTTCACAAATCACAATTTTCAAAGATGACATTCTTTTTTTTTTTTTTTTGTTATTGTTGTTTTTAGGTTAGAAATAGAATTTTCATTTGTCCCACGGAAAATTTAATATCCGCCCCGTTCGACGAGTAAGCAGAGGCGCTAGTGTCTGATCAAGCGTCCAAGTTGGGCCTGATGAGGTATGGGGTGCGAACTTGTCGCCCCTCCACCCTCCTGTACGAATGGCACCCAAAATAGGGAAGGGCGACTGCTTGCGCCCCTGAGATCTGCTCTTGGCGGTCGTTAAACACCGAAATTACATTAAAAACAATTGAAATCGGTTGCGTAGTTGCAGAGGTATTTACATCAAATTGTTTAGAGCAGGGAACCGTATTGACGACATCATATGTCTTGTCTTAGGAGGAAAGTTTTTTGTTTTATTGAAGATTTAAAAAAAATTAAATTATTTATTGGACTTGGTTGACAGATATATACAGTGTACACATTCTGTGTGTCAACGTCAGTAATGTACATAGGTGAACAAGGAACTCAGCGAATAAACCCCCGAAAGACAAACATAAAAACAACCATGCCTTACCCGGGATTCGAACCCAGACCCCCTTCGTTGGGCGAGTGATCAGAAGCCATCGCTTAGATCACTGAGCCACCAGGGCGGCTGTATAAGGCAAACACAACATCCATGACTTACCCGGAATTCGAACACAGACCCCACCGTTGGGCCAGCATCATGAGCCAGCTTTGACCACTGCGCCACCGGGACGACGAGAAATTTTCAATGCTTCCATATCTTAAAATATTCCTCATGGCTTTACCACTGTGCAAACTTTTACGTTTCTATCACTAAAAGCCATTTCCTTCAGCATAATACGCGTACCTTTTTGCTACACCACTTTATTTATTTAACCGACATTAAAAGAATTATCTCGATATTACACAGCTAGAAATACAAAGATATCGCTAAAAGTGCCACCTAGCGGAAATATTTGAAATCAAAAATGTTCCAAAATTAATTAAATCTTTTTCTCATAACTACAGTAACTAATCGGATGGATTCTTTTTTTCTTCTTTTAAACCTAAGCAACAGTAGCGAAGATATGTTGCCAAACAGAAAATACGCATTTAGTAAGTACGTAGAAACATCAGTTAGCGTCACCCAACCGTAGTAAATCTCTTCATCGCATATGGCATAAAATCAATGAAAAATTTTATGAGCTAAGCTACGAGGGACCAGGGATGGCCTGGTCCAATGGGACTCTGTGAAATTTTCTTGTGGATCTCTCAAGAACAGTCCACTTCGTCATGTTCTTTTTGTCTGGATTTTTTGTTTTTTTGTTTTGGGGCTTAATGACCACTGTAAACAATTCAATAAGCAGTCGCGCATCGCTAATTCGGGGCAACTGGTTCCATTAATGCCTTCAGACAAACATTACACCCATGCCTCACCGAGATTCGAACCCGGACGAACTGTCATAAGCCTGTGCTTAGACCACTGCGACACCGGGACTGCCTGGAATTCTTTGGAACAAACAAATATGATAATTATTTTGGAACCTATGAATGATGATCGTTAACATCAATTGAGTTTTATGTTTTTTCTCCGTTAAAAAATAAAATAAAAGTTTTCTTCGATTTATATATTGGGCGTTTGCTCTGAAATGACATAGCAAAATTTTCTGTGCTTATGTGAGAAAAGTGCCGTCGGACCAATCATAATCTAACAAATTAATCAAGCTAAAGCTAAGTACAATTAGACTTAGGTCGTTAGAGTTGGGGCCCATGGTCATTGGTAGGCCATACTCTCTTTTTGTAATCTAGTACCCATTGTGATGGCCCATCATCTCTACACCTTTATCCAAAGACTGATACAGAGCACAACCGTTTATCCGGCAGAGACATTTCGAAATCCGTGCCAAAAAAAAAAAAAAAAAAAAAACGATTTACGAGCGCTGTTTCATGAGTCAAAATAATAGGTAGATTTAAAAAGAATGTCCACTCGAGAAGACAACAATGCCACGCGCAATAGGCGATCAGCGATCAAATAAATATAAAAATTAATTGCGTGGGAAAATTGATATGTGGCATGTACATACTTCAACTTTCAGAATGATCTTCATATTAATTTAGTTGGATAGGGAGATTTCATGAGTCTCTTAATTCTCTCAAAATCAAAAGTTTCAAAGGGAAGTACAAGAATTATCTGGTACAACAACTCCGTTTTGAGCGTGGTTTGATGCTACTTTCAGTTATGAGCGGATTTTTAAAATTCTTTCACGTGTTGAATTGTTAAAATTTATTCACGACTGAATTCGTGTTACAATGTACATTTTAACAGTTCTCTTTCACCCAGGACCTAACAGATTTTTTTTTCCGTAAGAAAATTTATGATGTGTTCCCGGGTAGGTACGTGAGCTTTCGTAAACTAAAATTACCTGCCTAGTTTGGTCGTCCCAATCTTTCCCTGAGAAAGGCGTTCGAAAACTTTAATTTGTACTCGTTCCTCCGAATTTAATGAGTTACAACTTATTGAAAAATCTGTCAAAACTTGACATTATGAATAAAAAACCAAAGGACGTATCATCATTTATTCCTCCTCTGGAACAAAAATTAGACCTGCGAAATCTGTGCGTTCTTGCTATGGAGCCTACTGAACACGGAGGAAGATTTTATATTTTTACAAGGATGCAGCTTGGGGACGACGCAAAATAATAATAATATCAAGCACCAGAGACCATCCAACAAATCACAGCAGGGTGCAGAGTCCTCACACAAACAGAGTACACGTACAGGCACAATCAAGTCGCCAAGATTGTCCATTAGAAATTGGCAAGAAAGCACCACCTCGTTACAACTGAGCCTGTCCCCTACTACAAGTATGAGCCAACAACGCTTCTAGAGAACAACACCCACAAGATGTACTGGGACAGATCGATCAGAACAGATAACACCATCCCCCACAATCGGCCCGACATCGTCCTGGTCGACAAGGAGAAGAAGTCAACATAACTCATTGACATAGCCGTGCCCAACAAGTGCAACATCCAGAAGACGCACGGGCAACCCCGGTGGCGCAGTGATATAAGCGCTGGTTTATGACCATTCGCCAGCGAAAGGGTCCGGGTTCGAATACCGGTGAGGCATGGATGTTGTGTTTGTCTTACGGCACTGGCTCTCTCCTTTCCCTGGAACCAGTTGCCCTAAATTAGGGACGGGCGACTGTTTGTAAGCCCATTGAGTTGCTCACGGTGGTCGTTAAACTTTCAATCAAAAAAAAAAAAAAAGAAAAAAAAGACGCACAGAGAGAAGCTGTCAAAGAACACTGACGTGCAAAAATTAAGGACGAGACTATTTTTCGAATGTAACGTCGTGCAGAAGTGCTCCACATCGACTCAAATCATACCATAAGATCCCCAAGATATAAGAATATAGGACAAGTGAGCAAAATCGTCCAAACAAGGAATCCAAAGGATACAAAGACACTTTATTGAAAAGGTAGCTTCGAGCACAACTGGACAGAAGACAGAAACGTCCATGTGACAGGCGGCTGTCAAGAAAAATCCAGCCTTTATTAGGGTATATGATCACACCTGACTGCGTTGCAGGATTTGGAACCTCTGTCCATGCTGAGGACAACGTTGGCAAGGAGCTGTTGAGGCATCGCTGCCCATTCCTCTTGTAGAGCCAATCGCAGCTGCGGAATCGTTGCTGGCGGCTGGTGACGTGCTGCCAAGCGTCTCCCGAGAAGGTACCACACGTGTTCGATTGGATTTAGGTCCGAGGATCTTGCGGGCCAATACATGCGTTGAATATCTTTACTCTCCAACAGCTCTGCGACAGCCACTGTACGATGAGGTGTAGCGTTGTCGTCCATGAAGAGGAACTCAGGACCCACAGAACCTCTAAACAGACGCACGTGAGGCAGGAGAACCTCGGTAAAATAGCGGACACCAGTGACTGAACCTCCTTGTAAGATGTGGAGGTCAGTACGGCTACCAAGCATGATACCGCCCCAAACGAGAACTCCGCCACCTCCAAACCGGTTCCTTTCGTTGATGTTGGAGGTGTGATTGCGTGTTCCCTGCTCTCTCCAGATGTGTATACGTCCAGAATCGCTCGTCAGACTAAATTGGCTCTCATCCGTAAAGAGAACTCGACCCCATTGCTGATGTATCCAGTTCTTGTGTTCCTGGCACCGCAGAAACCGCAGTCTCCGATGAGCCGGCCTTAATGGAACACACCGTACTGGTCATCGTGCAAACATACCACCTATGTGCAGCCTCCTGGCCACGGTAAAATGCGATAACGGGCGTCCAGTTGTCTGTTGCATGCGCCTTGCGGTTTCTCCCGCTGTCTGCCGTCTGTCTCTTCTCGCCTGTATGACAATATACAGGTCGTCCGCCGCCGTGGTTGCTCAGGGACGACCACTACTGAACTCTCGGATAGCTGTTCCTGTCGTTTGAAATGCTCTCCAATCTCGTGAAACGATGCTGTGAGCGATCCCGAGTTCTTCGGCCACAGTCACACTTCGACCTTCTTCCAACTTCCCAATGACGCGACCTAGGGTAAAGTCATCCAGATGTCGTCTACTGGATTGCCTGTTGGCCATATCACATGATGGCAGCAACTTGACGTCGTTCAAACCGATGTACACCGTGCAATAGCTTTCACCGAATTGCTGAGCGTACACCGCCCGTGTGCTTCATACCCTTCCGATACTCCCCCTCCCTACGTCATACTGGGTATATACGCATGCCCTACAGTACCGGACCCTAGTCTATCTCCTGAGTGGTCTTTCGGTCCGTTCTGATTGCTCGTTTTGCTGTTATGCTAATTTCTCCTCTTCGTCCTTTAATTTTTGCACACCAGTGTATAACGACCTACGATACGAAGTCAAGGAAATGTGGCATATGGAGAACGTCACCACCGTCCCCATAGTAGTATCAGCCACAGGAGTTGTACCTAAGACCATTCACTGCTCTATACAGACACTAGATCTTCAACCTAACACCTACATGGAACTACAGAAGGCAGCTATCCTGAACACTTGTATGATAGTAATGAAATTCCTGGACAACTGAGAGAAAGGAATACCACTTCCCAGACTTGGTACGTCGTACCCGTCCCGGAAGGAAGAGAAGAAAAACCTCAGGAAAAGGTGGAATCTCTAGCAATTTTTTTATAATAATAATAATAATAATAATGCAGATTTAGTTTAAATATATGGAGATCATAGCTGTTTATATGGTACTTTTACAGGACAAATGCTCAAGACGGGTAGCAGAGCTTCAAAGACCTCTCTCGTGCAGGAAGACCAAAGGAGGCCGTGAACGATAGGACTAACACTGCTGTTCGTGAACTCATCAAGGAAAACCTATAGATCACCATTCGGGTAATAAGTTTAGATGTCAGTGTATCAATTAGCATTATTATTATTATTATTATTATTTATTCATCAACACTTAAAGTCCAGCGAGACCTGTTCCAAATGGAATGGGCACCCCACAAACTGACAGAACAGCAAAAAAAGGCCAAAATCGACTCTTGAAAAGCGATGATGGAAATATTTGAACTTAGTGACGCAAAATGGTTCACAGGCATTGTCACAGGTGATAAGACGTGCTGATACAATTCCCAGGAAGTGGTACAACAATGTTTGGGCTGATGAAAAGATGGACTGTGTCCCCAAATCATCCAACAAAGCTTTCGCTCAAGGGAAAGCAGATGTTCACAACTTTTCTCAATTCCCAACGAGTGGTAGTGATGGACAACTTCCCTGAAAAAATACCATAAATGGCCCATACTACACCAACATTGTTTTGCTTAAAATGGTTCAGAAGACGAAAGAGCAGCGTCCAACAATAGAGGTGTCAAGGGTTCTCCTTCTTTGTAGCAGTGCCAGAGCTCACAAGACCCAGGAAGTTGCGGCTTATCTGGAATAGGAAAACGTTAAATAGCTATTCCATCCAGCAAATTCACTCGACCTTGCACCGGGCAATTTTGGTTGTTTCCGAAAGTAAAAAAGAGAGTCACCGGGTAACCTTTTTGAAAGGTGCAATACCTTCTAAAGTGGGTACATTCAACGTTTCGGAGTATTCCCCAACATGAGTACCGCCAAGCTTTTCGGAATTGGAAATACTCCTGTAATTTCCATAGACGCTGGAGGATAGAAGCTTGAAGGCGAGTAAAAGTTTCTTTGTGGTAAGTGCAATGGTTTTGTTCTGCAGGTGCATGTCAAGAACGTTTTGAGCGCCCCTCCGAATCAAACGCAAAAATTATTTTCCCAATGAGACTTCTGAAAGTGTAGATACTGGGAAATAGAGAGAAATTATTTTCTTAAACATAGCAAGAAAACGTATCACAGAAATTCGAAAGTGTATAAATCACTATCATCATCGAAATCTGATGCGAAAAGAATGTTTTATATCGATATCCGATGAAAACGGAATTTTTTATATGACTAACAGAAATACGACTACATCGTGTCTTTTATAGACAGGGAATCAAGGATTTAAACAAACACCCCCAACACCCCGAAAAATTTCCTCAACCATAAAAAAGGCTCAACACCCCTCCATTTGAAGGTGCACTATATTGACAAAAGTCACCGGACACCTAAAAGAGAAAGACAACACAGCATTTATTGACATACATTAGTACGGTGTCGGTCCATCTTTGGCCTTAATGCATGCACTGACTCTTCGAGACATGCTTTCGACAAGGTTTTGGAACACAGCGATAGGTGTATACGCTTCCATTCAGTACACAATGCTGCCACTAACTCTTGCTTAGTAGAAGGCCTTGGTTCCAAACTTCTTATGCGCAACTCTAATTCATCCCATAAGTGCTCTGTGGGATTGAGATCAGGGCTCTGTGTTGGTCAGTTCACACACGATACGGAATTATCGTCAAACCACGCTATAACAGTCCTTACTTTATGGCTCGGTGCATTATCCTGCTATCACCAACTAGGCTCGGTTCCATAGTATTGCCACAGAGTTGGGAGTGCATAATTATCCAGAATATCGGGGTAGACGTGCTGGTTAACAGGTTTGTCCATGATAACCAATGGGCCGTGACCATACCACGAAAAAGCACCCCCACACGAGTACACTGCCAGCTCCAAATTTGACAGTAGGAATAGTACACTGTGGTAAATAGAATTCCCCAGCTGCCGACATACCCACACACTGGCCATCAGACTGATGGATCGTATATCTGGATTCGTCAGTTTATAGGACCCGTTTCCATTGATCTACGGTCCACGATAAATGTTCTTTACACCATACTAAACGACGAGTAGAATTTCAAGTGGAGATGAAAGGCTTATGAGCAGCCGCACGACCACGGTAACCCATGGAATGAAGTTCCCTGCGAATGGTACGTGTACATACCGCGGCTCCAGCATTTTTACTCACCTGTACACTGAGGTCTTGTGCAGTACTCCGTCGATTAGCTGTAACGACTCTACTCAGACGTGGATATCCTCTGTCACAGATTTTCTTTGGTCTGCCGGTACGTTTTGCTGCTTCAGGAACGCCATGTGTTTTCCACTTATTCAGTACATCCAAAACAGTTGACTTGGGTATGTTTAAACGACTCTCAGTTTCTCTTATGGACAACCCACTAATATAACACCCAACAATCTTTCCTTTCTCGAAGTCAGTTCTCTCCCGCCGCGACATTTTCACTCAAACTCACAGTGCGATATGATCGCGGTCTGCTGCAGTCTTGTTTTTATACCCTTTGCAGCTGTACCGCGCGTCTTAACAACGCAGCGGATCCGTTCATTTGCTTTTGAAGGGGTGTCCGGTGACTTTTTTAATATAGTGTGTGTACACAGGCATACATAACATTATATAATTCATTTTCATATAGCACAGTTGTTAGGTGGGATTTACAGTTAGCATTTAAATAAATTTCTCTACCTCAAAGTACCTTCTACCACAATGCATTTTTATTTTGTATGTATCGATTTTACTTTTTCATGTTTAAAGCATATATTTGAAGTCAGCCATTGGAAACATATGACGTATGTCTATATTTCTTCATTTTGGTATGCCACATATTTTGCAGACATATTTCTGAATCCCTTCAGCGGGCAAAAAATTTGTGAAAATATCAATATCTATACTATTTCAGCAACTAATGCTAAAATAAAACTTAGTTGTTTGTGCGTTATTTAGAGAAGCATTTGGACGTGAGAGATAAACGATAAAAACTGCACAAGAACAAAGTAACCACGGGTAGTTTAGAATAACAAAAATCTTCCTGATATTAACCATTGTTATGTACAAAAAGCTCAACAGTTCTCCATTTTTTTTATTTCCCATTTTTTTTATTAAATATGAAAGGCCTAGATATTTCACTATAAAAAAATGTGAGCAATCGAAAAATTTGTTTTCATCCAACTTCCCCCTCCAAGATTTTTTCAACACCCTGTCCAAACTTTCTCAGCACCCCTCGAATTAGTTGCCGTTCTGGACAAAAAAAATTGGGTGGGAACAAATTCTAGCATGTGCCGGTAATTAATTAAAATTAATATGTAATTCCAAAAAAAAAAAACCACAATCCGGTTACATTGGGGGGGGGGGGCTGGCATAATACCGTCATTGTCTCGAATTTCAAATTCCTGGATTAACCCCTGTAGGAAAATAAAGTAATAATTCATCACACGAATTTCTTTTCCGAAGGATATGGTAAAAATACTGACAGACATGGCCGCCCATGTAGAGAGGGCAAGATGGGGCTGGAAATTGAACTATTCCCTTTCTGTTTTTAGACGATATTACTGGGATTTTCGCGATAACGCTAATTCTGATTGTTAATTTATTTGTAGAACTTCTGGAGAACAGCGTGAATACGTGCTGCATGAAAGGCGAAGAAATATAAAATAGTCATCCTCTATGGCAGCTATTCACTGAGAGCTTTTTAAAATTTTCAGGGAAATTTGCTTGAATGCATTTTTTTCATTCCTGATGACCGATTGATCTCTGGAGTTTCGTGGCCCATGTGACACAAGCGATCGAAAAGATCAAACGAACGAAAACGAAATTTCTTTATAGTCCTAATGTGCTGTATAATTTGATTTTTATCCGTATATTGCGTTTTATAGATCTGGAGTCTATTGGTTTCCAATTCAATTTATGAGAGTAGAGTGCGGTAAAAGCGATTAGTTAACGAGAAATCACAGTGGAAATTTGCATATGGTGTCTGTACATGTTATTCGCAGTTCCAATTTCTGTTTGCACCCTCCTGAAAGCTAAGCTATGGGCGCCCGTGCCGACAGAGCAGGTGTGCAAAAGAATGGTTGAAACTTAGCAATTTATCCACGGTCGAAGCTGCACTTGGAAACGCAAACGTCAGTTATAATAAATTTGTTTCCCATCATGCAACCCCCTATGAACATTTTCATCTGACTCTCTGCCACCCATTCTTCCAAGGACTGATTTGTATACAACACTAAAGAATATGAATATGAAGATTTCATACTTGATAGATGAAAATGAGAAGCAAATTTGCTGTCTGTAGTACGATAAGTTAAAACAAATCCCTAAAACTGCCGAATAAAACTCAATTTATTAACAATTTTAAAAAACCTATTTCTTTTTTAATTGTAAATAAATTGAATTTTATTCGGCAGTTTTAGGGATTTGTTTTAACTTATCGTACTACAGACAGCAAATTTGTTTCTCATTTTCAACTAAAGAATATTCCTCAAGCTCTTCATATATCATGGAATGTTCATCACGTGCATGCTGTGTTCCCTATCGAGGGAGATGAACCCCATCTTAAGTAAATAAATAAATACCTCTGAAACAAATAGATTCTAAAAAAAAACATTCTTTTTCTTTCTCTCCGTTAGTTTTATCAGTTTGAAATATTTTACGACTTACCTGCAAAATGGTAAGTAACGTCACTCGAGCATTCATAACTGTGCAATGCAGGTATTACACTTCTTACGGTAAACGCCTTCTTTGGGGGGGGGGATAACGAGCACCGTGAGCAACTCGATGGGCTATAAGCAATCACCCGTCCCTAATTTAGGGCCACTGGTTCCAGGAAAGGGAGAGAGCCAGCTCCGTAAGACAAACAAAACATCCATGTCTCATCTGGATTCGAACCCAGACCCATCTTGGACGAATGGTCAGAAGCCAGCGCCACCGTGGCGGCATTTCAGATTTCTGTATCCAAACGAATTGAGTTTTAAAATTTCTATTTTCGATCCAGAACCTGAATCTGCTCAGTTTTAAGACGGCACACCTTGATGTAAAACTCAAGTAAAATGTTCAGATTTTTTTTTTTAACAAATCATATTTGAATAATTATTAGACACTTTCTAAATGCTAATGACGACCCGGCCGGAAAACAGAATTAGGAAAGATTGTCAATTAGTTATGAACCCGCGTATGAAAGTGATATTCTTCGGCAGTTAAAAAACAAGCGGACACTGGATATTAGTTGTTTAGTTCGGAAAGTTGATTTTGTAAGTACATGAAAAATTCCGAGGGGATTTGTCCAGGAAAAGATAATCTCTCAGCGTATGCAATAAACATGAACATAACATAAGGGAAAAACGAAAAAACTGCCTTCTCGAAAATCTGAAAATATGCGGAAAAACTACGTGAGTTGTATATTTAACCCTTCAAAAGGATTTTTTCCAGTTCAATGTTACGTAGGATGATACATCTTATTCCTTGAAAAATGTTTTTACTTCTTAAACAAAGCTATTTTGCTTTAGATCATATCGACTTTCAAAGGAGTAACAGGCCTTCTTTAGTATCTCTAAATATTGTGTTTATCATTAGAAAGTTTCAGTCTAAAAACATTTACACTGTAACAAATATATGATTACGCACCGTTAAGGGAGAAAACCTGTGCTTTAAAAAATATACCTGAAATCTTGGGATACCTTACCTTTATCTTACTGCAGAATTCTTTATTTCTGTGAAGGCAAATATCTTGACATGTTACCGTCTTTGCGCATGTGGAGAAGATTTAGCGTCAGAGCAAGAAGGAAGTATATGAAAATTTTTGATTCAGATGACTTTCCAAAAAGTGACACCTAAAAGCCAGTATACTTTGCCCAATGACAGAATAAACACAAATACGAACATAACATTCTTCTTTAAGGTTTAACGTCCATCATGAGAAACTCTAAGGACTAAAAGAGGTCGCCAAGTAGGGGAAAGAGAACCATTGTCAGGGAACAGATGCGCCACCCATGCTTCAAACCCGGGCCCACCGCTGATGACTAGCCAGAAACGAGCGCCTCTGACTACTCGACCATTGCGCGGCTATCAGTTTTTGATTCAGACCTGAAAGTCAAACGACATTAAACGCATATTTATGGCAAGCAATACATACACGCGGTATTTGAGTCGTGCATATCAAAAGATACGCATGAATAACATATGTAATCTACGTGCAGGATATGTATGTATGTCGAACCGCAGAAATTCTTGTTGGGGTAGGGGGATGAAGTGGTGAATTTTAAAAGTTCCGAGGTTCCCCTTGCCATTTTTCAAGAACAAATAGGGAAAACGTTGAAAAGTTTTTGAAAGGCATCGCCCCTAATATTTTTCTGAAGTTTCAAGCCACACCCAGTTCCGGGGCACCTGTTCCAGGCTAAGTGCTAAAAAGAAAATTACAACAAGTATCTGATGTATCGTCTGTAAATGCAGAGGACGAGTAACGTCTACTTCAATAGATTTAGAATATCTGTTTGCGAGATCATGCAACTTGAGTACGATGAAAGTTTCAACACGAGCTTGCGCAAGGGCAAAGTAGAATATCCCAATCTAGAATTCACGCGCTCACAGACACTCACACACACCACAGCAGCACTAGTTCATACGGTAACTGAGATCTCTCTGGTATAAGAAGAATATTTAGTACCAGATTCAAAAGCCACTCCCAGAAGCTTCTTGTCCGTAGTCTTTCTGTGCCTCTCCTACACGTGCATCACAGCGTCTTCTCTTCCAAGGACGTCCCTAGATAAAATTCTTCCTCTGCATTCCTCCCATGGAGTTTTAAACAATAGCCAAGTAAGCCATAAATAAAATAGGTGTGAACGGAAGTATGACAAACTTCAATGAAATCTGTGCTGCTGGATTATTCAGTGGAAATATATTTCGTCTTATCGATTTTGCTGAATTCCACTCTTTTCGTAAATCCCACTGTTTCCACAGTTTTCTACCTTAATTTGCAGCGGAGAGGGAAGGGGAACGATCTTGAACAGTTAAAAGTGTCTATCGGGTATCTGTAAAACACAAAGGTGAGATAACTATGGTAGCTAATATGTAGATTTGGGCAGGAAAACAGCTAATGGATCCGGAATGCTATTTTTTAAAGAACCCCCTGTTGTTTAACTTGACATCTCACACTGCAAACTAATATAGTAGCACTGAGACAGGTAAGTACTCCCGGCTGAGCTAGTTTCGATTTTTAATCAGGCGGACAAGACGAGCTAAAACAATTCTTCCCCAAAACATACAGAAAAAGAGCTAGATCTTAAACTGCTGTAGAGTATCGAACTCTCCTCTCTCACAATCAATCGTTTGGAAAGTGAAATGCTCATGGGTAATAAAGAAACTTATTTTCTATCCGTTTTACGTCGATCACAATTTTCAAACGCACTGTAATTATATAAAAAGGAGAAGAAAAATAGAGAAAAAAAAATTCCGGAGGAGGTTAAAATTTTAGAATCTGAAGAAGTAAATGTTGGAAAAGTTGAGTTGAGCACTGACTCACCTGGTTTCGAATGATTTCCATCCAGCAGTGTGTGTGTGTGTGCGCGCGTCCCGTCCTGTTAGGAGCGCAAAAGGTGAGTTACATGGTGGAAGTGATCTGTGTGTCTGTCCCAGGAGGAAGGGCGTACACCCGGCACATGACGTCACAAGACGCACGCCACCCTCCCGCTTTGCCAGCACAAAAGGGTGTTTTCCCCTCCTTGTGGCCACACCCTGCAGCACCACCGCCGTGTTCTCGACGGAATAAATCGCCTTCCACCCTCCCTACCTACTCCCTCGCTCTCTCACGTATGCAGGAAAGGAGGGAGGGTACTTAATTTTCTCCAAAAAAGAAGAGAAAAATCAAATCATATTTGGGAAAGGTCGTAGTATGAAAAGGAGCAAGCAGTGAAGGAGATGGGGGGGGGGGGGGGGGGGGGGGTGACACTGTTATTTTAGGGAACGGTAAAATACCAAGTGCCGATTAATTTTAGTCGGCTCAATTAGTCCTCAACATTCTGAACGCTTTACAGCAACAACATTCTCCCATTTCCTCAATCTGAAATGAGTGTCAAATTATTCAAGAAAAGATTAAAAAAAAAAATGCTAGCTCTCTCTGTCGTATTTTCGCCTGGGCGCAAACATTTGTGTGTTGGAAAGCTGCATGGTCTATACCGAGAACGAAGTGAGATTTTTTTTTTTTTTTTTTTTTTGTGTAACAGGAAGGAAATAAAAGTGCAGTATAGCTGTGTGCACGAACCTAGAGTTTTTGAATTTTATTAAACAAGACGAGATACGAACCTAATCTGAGGAAATTTAGGCACACATCTAATGAATGCTAGCTGCCAAAGCAAATCATGCTCAGAACAAGTTATAAAATTCCAAAGCAGAAAGAAAGTAATTTGCTTCTCCATAACGCTCTTTTTTATATATCTATGAATGAAAAAATAATCATTACCAGTAGGGCGAGTAAAATAATATTAATCATTCTGAAGCCGAAAATTCAATTTACTATCGATTTTCAACAACGACGTAGCCAATGGAAGGTTCCTAGGAATCCGAGCCCCTCCCGAATTTTTCAGCTGCTTTAATTTTTTTTTTTATTTTGATTGTTTTCATACAGACATTTTAAAATGAATACTTTTAACGACATAATTACATGCAATTTGACCATTACTTTTTCCTATAGTTTGAAAGATTAATCTGGTGTTTTTCTTTTAGCTGTAGTTATTATATCTTAATTTGGATATACATTATATTACATTTTTAACATTTTTTTTTCTGCTCAATACACTTTTTATGTGTGTTCGTCTTCTCTCTCTCTCTCTCTCTCTCTCTCTCTCAGAATCAGATTTAGGCCTTAGTGGGGCCCTAGGCTAAGACATTTGAGTGGGCCCCTAGGCTAAGACATTTGAGTGTGCCCCTAGGCTAAGACATCTGAGTGGGCCCTCAAAGAATTATGTCTGGGAATCAATACGAAATCCGTTAAAACACGAAACTGTAGCAATATGCTTGTGATAATTAATACGTAGTGCATTCTTCAAACTAATGAATTATCTGCAGAGTTTTCATAATTAGTAACAATATTTTTCATTGTTCTCGTAAGAACATGAGTTAAAAGCTTAAGATTATAAGATTTTGTCTTGGATTTTCTGAAGATTTATCATTGTATACTTTCTGAGTGCATTCTCTCGTTATTCAATGTGAAGTAACAGGGGACTTCGACCATTAGCGGTTCAAAGTGCAAATTGGGAGGTGTGGGTGGATTATGTGAAAAAGCTGAAACTCTCTCGCCGACCTAGCTGTTCACAACGACATGAAACTTTTACACTTGGTGAGTAACTGCCTTGAAATCTGTTCGTCATCCAGAATCTCTTTTTCACCAAGTGGAAATTATACGAGACAAAAGTAAAACTATTTTATAAATCTCTCTCTCTCTCTCTCTCTCTCTCTACCTATCTATCTATTATTTGTCCAGGCTTGCCTCCTGGGCTCTTGGTCATGGTGGGTCCCAAGGCCCTTAGGAGACCTCCCCCCACTCCCCTTAATCCGGCCCTGCTCTCTCTTTTTTGTCTTTTTCTCTGTCTGTCTTTGTGTGAGAGCATAGTGGTCTCTGTGCATTAGGGATTATAAGGTATCTCCGGATACAAAATTAATTTCCTGCATCACTTAGCTTATTTTAAAAAATGCCTGATTCGTTCAACAGTAAAATCAGGACATTTTATGTGGTGTAAGAAATGGAAACGGAAACAGAAACCAGGAAAAATTAATACCCACCAACGTTGAGCTCGTGTTCCTGGTGAACAGTAATTGTGGACAAGTATTCGGAGGTTATTAAAAGTTCTGGGTATATTCCCAGCTTTAACAGCAAATAAACTGTTCTTTTCAATAATTAGGTTAAAGCGAATTTAAGGAACAAAACTGGATAAAAACGATTGAATGATTTCACTCTTCTTTCAGTGCATTCAAATGTTCCTCTTACAGACCACGAAGTCTTAAATGTAATATCTTTCAGCCCAAGATGCCTCCCTTCTGCTCTCCAACAACTCATTCATAATGATGAAAAGTTTCCAAATAATCAAAATATTTGAAATGCAGACAAATTGTAGGAAATAGAATGAAGCTATAAAACTTAACAGTTTATACCTATATAACCGTCAGCAGTTACAATGGCTTTAAAATCCTGCGGTATTAGGTGTGCATACATTAGCATTATGGAAAAGCAAGTGCAAAGGTTCTGCTATTAGAGGATACAACACCAATGAAAATTGGAAATGGAGTGAAGCAAGGTGACACCATATCTCCCAAACTCCTTAATGCCTTTCAATCATTGAACTGGGGAAACAAAGGGATAAAGATTAATGGTGATTATTTAACTCACCTTCGTTTTGCTGATTATGTCGTCATTTTTGCAACTACTCCTTCAGAGCTGCAGAGTATGATCCGGGAACTTTCTGACAAGAGTAAAGAAGTGAGATTAAAAAACGAACTTTCAGAAAACAAAACTGATGTACAATACTTTTACAAGACACGACGATTTATCAATTAATGAGGAAAAGCTTGAGATAACCGATTCCTACATTTACCTTGGGCAGCAGACATCAAGTGAGGGTCACGTTGATGAAGAAATTAATTGTCCTATAAAAATTGGTTGAAGAGCTTTTGAAACAGAACAATTTTTAAGAGCAATATGCCATTATGTCTTAAAAGAAAAGTGTTTAATCAATGCATCCTTCCAGTGCTTACGTACGGAGCAGAGACGTGGACCTTAACTAAAAGAGGCATACAGAGACTGCAGACAACTGAAAAAAGAATGGAGAGATGCATGCCTTTTTGTAACCAAGAAATATAAGAAGAGGAACTTGTAGATAAGGAAAATGACCAGAGTGAAAGACATCATGATCACAGTAAAATCCCTGAAATGGCAATGGGCTGGACATGTTGCCAGGAGAACGGACCACCGATGGACAACCGAAATTTTAGACTGGATTATAAGGGACAGAAAAGACCCAGAAGAAGACCACATTGGAGATGGGTGGATGAAATTCGAAAGCTATCGGGAATAACATGTAGGAGACTGGCACAAGACAGATCGTTGTGGAAAAAAACTTAGGGAGATCTTCATCCAGCAGTGGATTGATAATGGTTGACAATGATGATAATGATATATACTGTATATAGCCAAAAGGTAACCAAAAAGTAATTCCTACATACCAGTTTACTCTATAAGCAAGGTTATTGATAAACAGCAAAAGTCTGATAGAGTGAGCTAGAAAAATCAATATCATAAGGAGAGCGCAGATTGGGTGGACTGGCTTTTCTTATTCAACAAAGCAGCTGTCATATAACCAAACCTACGCCGAAAGTGATCTCGAAGCCGCACGACCGATAAGATAAAAATAGGACTGAAGACCAGTAGGTATTACTTTTTGGCTATATTGCAATTAGTTAGGTCAACTGCCATGCCCATCCTACACTGCATTACGTTTTATTTGTTGGTTTTGGGGATTTTAGGATATCCTTAATGAAATTTACAATACAAGTCTGTGGGTTATCAATTTACTCTAAAAGGGGGTTCGACAGGTTATTCCACAATGTACCTTTCTTGATGGATTCGTTATCTTTTTTTTTTTTTTTGATTGGAGGTTTAACGACCACCGTGAGCAACTCAATGGGCTATAAGCAGTCGCCCGTCCCTAATTTAGGGTCACTGGTTCCAGGGAAGGGAAAGAGCCAGTGCCGTTAGACAAACACAACATCCATACCTCACCGGGATTCGAACCCAGACCCCTGACGGGCGAATGATCAGAGGCCAGCGCCTTAAACCACTGCGCCACCGGGGCGGCAGGATTGGTTATCAGCTCTGTCGTTTGATATATTTTATGTGTCTTAGGTGTGTTTGCCCATTTCATCTTTTAAGTTTTTTAATATCTATCTAGCTAGCTAGCTCTCTCTCTCTCTCTCTCTCTCTCTCTATGCACTATATTGATAAAAGTCACCAGACACCCCTTCAAAAGCAAATGAACGGATCCGCTGCGTTGTTAAAATGCGCGGTACAACTGCAAACGGTATAAAAACAAGCCTGCAGCTGACCGCGATCATATCGCACTGTGAGGTTGAGTGAAAATATCGCGGCGGGACAGAACGGACTTTGAGATAGGAAAGATTTTTCTTTTTTTTTTGGTTGGAGGTTTAACGACCACCGTGAGCAACTCAATGGGCTATAAGCAGTCGCCCGTCCCTAATTTAGGGTCACTGGTTCCAGGAAAGGGAGGGAGCCAGTGCCGTAAGACAAACACAACATCCATGCCTCACCGGGATTCGAACCCGGACCCCTTTCGGACGAATGCTCAGAGGCCATGGCTTAGACCACTGCGCCACCGGGGCGGCAAATGAAAGATTGTTCGGCGTTATATTAGTGGGTTGTCTATAAGAGAAACCGAGAGGCGTTTAAACATACTCAAGTCAACTGTTTTGGATGTACTGAATAAATGGAAGACACGTGGTGCGCCTGAAGCTTCAAAACGTACCTACAGACCAAAGAAAATCAGTGATAGAGGACGTCGAAGCCTCAGGAGAGTCGTTACAACTAATCGACGGAGAACTGCACAAGACCTCAGAGTACAGGTGAGTAAAAATCTTGGAACCTCTGTATGTGCACATACCATTCGCAGAGTACTTCATTCCATGGGTTACCGTGGTTGTGCGACTGCTCATAAGCCTTTCATCGTCACTCGGAATGCTGCTCGTCGTTTAGCATGGTATAAAGAACATTTATCGTGGACCGTAGATCAATGGAAACGGGTCCTATGGACGGATGAATCCAGATACACGATTCATCAGTCTGACGGGCGTGTGTGGATATGATGTCAGTCGGAGGAACGCTATTTACATTAGTGTACTGTCCAACGGTCAAGTTTGGAGCTGGCAGTGTACTCGTGCGGGGGTGTTTTTCGTTATATGGTCCCGGTCCATTGGTTATCGTGGAC
The DNA here is from genome assembly GCA_039090855.1 of Macrothele yani. Lineage (NCBI taxonomy): Eukaryota > Metazoa > Arthropoda > Arachnida > Araneae > Macrothelidae > Macrothele > Macrothele yani. Next base: position 69,783,839 of record CM076995.1, read on the forward strand.
AAACCTGTTAACCAGCACGTCCACCTTAACATTCTGGACAATTATGCCCGACCTACTCTGTGGCAATACTATGGAACCGAGTCTAGTTGGTACCAGCAGGATAATGCACCGAGCCATAAAGCAAGAACTATTACGGCGTGGTTAGACGATTATTACGTATCGTGTGTAGACTGCTAACACAGAGTCCTGGTCTTAATCCCATAGAGCACCTATGGGATGAATTAGAGTGCCGCATAAGAAGTTCGGAACAAGGCCTATTACTAAGCAGCAGTTAGCGGCGGAATTACGTACTGAATGGAAGCGCATACCTATCGCTGTGCTCCAAAACCTTGTCGAAAGCCTGTCTCAATAGGTCAGTTCATACAATAAGGCCAAAGGTTGACCGACACCATGCCAATGTATGCCAATAAATGCTATGTTGTATTTCTCTTCTAGGTGTCCTGTGACTTTTGTCAATATAGTGTAGATTGCACTGAGCTATTGTTAGATTTTGTAAAGCGTGATGAAATGATGTTCAGCGATAGTTTAGTGAAATATATTGTTTACATATTTGAGGACCGAGAACTACATTGTTTGCGTTTAAGTGTAGAAGAGGGAACCTTCACATTTGTAACAAAAGTGCGTAGTCTGGTCTAAATTTTATATGCGGGAGGAATTCCTAATGTAATGCAGAGGGACGTGCCATTTCTCGCATACGAGAAGTGGCACGTACCTCTGCGTTACATTCGGTTTACTACTAATGTATAATAGTTCAGTTCAGTAAGGCATCTTTGTTTCCCTGGAGCAACGAGTCTTCAAATTTGTTTTGAATCGCTGACATGATAAAATGGAGTAAGACTCGCGGGCCACATGAAAATGATGAGTAAAAATACTCGCATTTATTATGAATATCAATTTAAGAAAGGTTTTGAATTCTAAAGCTTAACTTTTGGGAAAACGGAACGGTGTAGTTGACGTGATGTCCATGTTACAAGAAAGTCCAAGGCAGGTACCTGATATCAGGAGCAGATTGTCCCACAGGGACACAGGGTCATTTTTCGGTGGAGCACTCGAGAAAGGGCTCGCTCTCTCTTATTCTCTTTGTCTTGATTTTTTGGAACGACCGAATAATTAATTTGGTATTTATGAACAATATAAAAAAATAATCGTTAACTTCATTTCAGCTTTATTTCTGTCTGAAAAATAATTTCCTTAAAACAAACAAACAAAAACGTTTCATTCTATCTATATGGTGAGCGTCCGCTCTAAAATGACGTAGCAATACTCTAAATGACATAGCAAACGTCTTATGTGAGAAAATTGCCACCGGGCTAAGCACTCTTTTATAAATAATTTAAGCTAAAGCTAACTACAGTTATACATAAGTCATTAGACTAGGAGCCCAGGGTTCAATGGTAACCCCTTCCCTTGTGATCTTAAAGGTCCCATTGTGATGGCTCATCGGTCCCTCACGCATATCCACAAACTGATACAGAGCACAAAGCGAATTTTGCGCCGAGATATTCCGGAGTTCGTGTCCCACCAATATTTAACTTAAAAAAAAAAAGTTAGTAAAATCATGAATGCATTGAATATGATACGCTTTCCAACATACCAGAAATCATTACTCAAGTTATGAGGATAATGGCTGTGGAATAAATCTCGCTCCTATGCCCTGACCTTTGACCCCATTTCAATTATATTAAACAGAATTGGTTCAGTAGCGACATACAAAAGTTTTCTCCGGAGCGACACTAAAGTTTTGTCGCAATAGAAGCATTTTTAGTCGAGTTATGAGGACAATGTCTGTGGAATAAATCTCGCTCCTGTGTCCTGACCTTTGACCCCCATTTCGATGATATTCAACAGAATTGGATCAGTATACCTCCGGAACGACATACCAAAGTTTTGTTGCAATAGAAGCATTTTAATCAAGTTATGAGGATAATGGATGTGGAATAAATCTCGCTCCTGTGTCCTGACCTTTCAGCCCATTTCGATGATATTCAACTATTGGCTCAGTATACCTCCGGAACCACATACTAAAGTTTTGTCGGAATAGAAGCATGTTTAGTCAAGTTATGAGGATCATGGCTGTTTGATAAATCTCACTCCTCTGAGATCTCACTCCATAAATCTCGCTCCTGTGAGATTTATCCCAATATTTTGGTTCAGTATACCTCGGAACAACATTAACCCCATTTCGATGATAATCATCAGAATTGGTTCAGTATACCTCCGGAACAACATACTAAAGTTTTGTCCCAATAGAAGCATTTTTAGTCAAGTTATGAGGATAATGGCCGTGGAATAAATCTCGCTCCTGTGCCCTGACCTTTGACCCCATTTCGGTTATATTAAACAGAATTGGTTCAGTATACCTCGGAACAACATGCTAAAGTTTTGTCGGAATAGAAGCATTTTTAGTCAAGTTATGAGGATAATAGCTGTGGAATAAATTTCGGTCCTGTGTTCTCACCTTAGACCCCATTTCTCTCATTTTCAAATGGGTTCGTCCCCAGGTGGTCTTCAACCACATACTAAAATTTCATCGAAATGGAACCATTTTTACGCAAGTTATCGTGCGGACAGACAGACTGACGGACAAAGCCGGTGCATATACGTTTCTTCAACCTACGGTTGGAAAGCGTAAAAAAGATTCACCAATATTAGTTCATGGGGAAAAATGGTGTTTGAAGGTCAAAATAGGGGGAAGATTTTTAAATTACTTCTATAGGGAGATACCAATTCTTTGAGTAGTGGGCGATCAGTGACGAAATAAATATAAATATCAAATGTGTAGGAAAACTGCTATGCGGAATGTGCACATTTCAACTTTCAGAATGAACTTCATTGTGATTTAGTTGGAAATGAGGTTTTCAAGAACCTCGTGATTTTTATATTTTTTATTTATTCTTTTGTTTGTCAAAACGAAATTTTTGAAAAGAAAATAATTCACTGGTACAACACCCAGTTTTGAATATGGTTTGATGCTACATTTAATAATGAGCGAATTTTTAAAATTATTTCACCCCTAAGTTGTTGAAATTTGTTCACGACTGAAACTGTGGTATTGACCTTATGAAATGCATACGGAGGCTTTGAAGACATAGCTTTATTGGGATTTATAACACATACTCACAGATACTCACGCGTACATCTACAGATTCCAATAGTCTCTCCTGCTCTCGTCGGACAACATAAACAACAAAAAACCTCCCCCCCCCCTTACCGATTACGGTTAGTCGGCAGTTATAGATAACTTACTCCATAGAAACCGTTTTACATCGCATATTTCAGTAGTTCCCTTTCATCTAGGATTTTACAAAAAAAAGGGGGAATTTATGAAGTATTCCTTCCTCTGCAGGTACTTGTGTTTTATAATGGACAGCAAGGCTAAAATTTCAGGCCTGGTTTCGTCGTCCCAATCCGCCCCTGCCTGATATGCCTACATTTTTCAGTACTCATTCAAAATCTCAACTATGTTATTAATCGCAGCATAGCTTATAGCAAATCTGGTAATTCAAAGTCCGTGTACCTAAGGTACATTTTTCCGTTTCGAAGATGTATTGTTTTATCCGTTTTAGAATTTCTTTTGTAGACAACGTTTCGCTGGCCAATAAAAAAGAGCCCCGAGGGACACTAGTGGCCAGCGAGCCGCGGATGGCTTAGTGGTTAGTGTTTTAGACTATCGATGCTGGGTCCCCAGGTCCTAGCCTGGGCTGATCCTTCAGAGATGGTGTGATTTACTAACAATCGCTGAATATCCGCCGTGCATCGGACGAGCACGTAAAGTGACGGCTTCGAGGCTGGACCCACTGGTTAAATGGGTATCCTTTCCTATGTCCTCCCTGAAATTCTCTCACCCATCTATGTGCAATATCGTACTTGTACCGTGGCGCCATCTACTGTACTCTAATCTCACTACAAACTGTTCTGTCAAAAGTCGCTAGACTTGCTCTCATTCCTTCCGTTTCTGTGTCCTGCCCAAAAGGCGATCTCGCTGTAGGTGGCTGGGACCTAAACTCTACTCACTGTGGACGGAAATCCTACATGAAAATGACAAACTGCACACACTAGTGGCCAGCCTGACACTGGTTGAAGATTCTTGCACTAGAGGAAGCCTTGCATAATTTGCAATAAGTGGCAGAGGACGCGTGATGAAAATGTGAAACGGGTCGGATTTTCCAAACAAATACCCGTGCAGACTTCTATCTACACTGCGAAAATGTTCCTTCCCATAGGTGTAACACACTGGTCAGTGGTCACAAAATGTTAAGGATATTGCAGTTTCCATGATGCAAATTTAACGACTACTGGAGATCGGTTAACAGCGTCGTTGGCTACGTCATATGTAAATTAGCATCATGACGACACAGCACGTGGTGTGCGAGCTCCAATAAAAGTATCCTTCGAGAAGTGGAAAACGAGTCGTTGCACCGCTTAGTCCAGAAGTTTGCTGAATGTATTGCCTTCAATGTGGTATGAACCTGAAATGATACCCAGACGACATTTAAATATTGACAACAGAAATAGGGCTGCTGGCATGATACAGTCAGGTGTAGGGCATTTCAATGTGGCTGCTGCTTTAGGAGTTTTGCAAAGTGCAGTAAGCTGACTACACACAAGTTTTTTACGGCATGGAAATGTTGCAGATCGGCCCAGGAGTGGTCACCCGATGATAACCACCAGCAGGCAAGATCGCTACCTGACAGTAAGTGCTCGGAGACGCGTAGCCTCACTCCCCCTAATCCGTTCCCCTTAATTCCCGTTTGCCCTAATCACATTTACCCCAATCGCATTTCCCCGAAATCGCTTTTACCCGAATTCCCATTTACCTTAATTTCGTTTGCCCTAATCTCGTTTCCCCTAAATCTCGATTCTCCTAATTCTCGGTTACCCTAAACACGTTTACCCCAATTGCGTTTCTTCGAAATCGCTTTTACCCGAATTCCCATTTCCCCTAATTTCGTTTGCCCTAATCTTGCTTCCCCTAAATCTCGTTTTCCCTAATTCGCGTTTGCCCTAAACACGTTTACCCTAATTGCGTTTCCCCGAAATCGCTTTTACCCCAATTCCCATTTCCCCTTAATTTCGTTTGCCCTAATCTCGTTTTCCCTAATTCGCGTTTGCCCTAAACACATTTACCCCAATCGCGTTTCCCCGAAATCGCTTTTACCCGAATTCCCATTTCCCCTAATTTCGTTGGCCCTAATCTAGTTCCATTAATTCACGTTTGCCCTAAATACATTTACCCAATCGCGTTTCCCTGAAATTGCTTTTACCCGAATTCCCATTTCCCCTAATTTCGTTTGCCCTAGTCTCGTTTCCCCTAAATCTCGTTCCCCCTAATCACGTTTGCTCGTATCAAGTTTTCCTTAATTCGCGTTTGCCTAATTTTTGTTAACCGAAATTAAACGGTGGGTCTTGATATCTCAAGAGAATTATTCTTTCTGTTCCTGTTGATGATGTTGACCACCATGCCAGCAAATGTGTAAAAAAGTGCCCATGGTTATTGCCATTATTCGGATAGTCCTTAACGCAGCCATTGTATCCGTCAACACCCCCCCTCTCTGATAAAGTATTACATCGCGCTAAGCTTTTATTAAAGCAAGAAATAGTATTGTAATGCATTCGCTAGAATTGTGAACGCAGAAGGCCAACTTTTTAAGAGTTCTTAGCGTACCAAACGCCCCAACCCCCTCCGTACGAGACTTAGCATGAGCAGTGGAAATGCCTTTTGCTAATTCAGTTCCACCTTAATAGCAGATGTCAGTCTGTCCGGTTTGAATGTTTTCCCACATACCACCATCACTGATTGGGTGTAGGAAAACTGACCACAAAAATTTTAAGGGGCCGTATAAAAACTGCGTTTTCGACCACGCGTGGCCTCGTCCGCAGAGGTTGGTTATCTGAATCACATAAAGTTTCCGCAATGTCGTATTTTCTTAACTACTATATTTAATGTAATTATTCATAAAAAATGTTTATGATCTGCAGCTGAACAGAAGAATTTCACGGTTTAAAAACTACAGCTCAATAAATTCTCCGCAAACGTAGAAAGTATGTCCTGGGGGGATGGTATACCAGTAATATAAAATATAAAAAAGAAATTCTGGTCCGATTCGGAGATTTTCAACGTTTGAAAACTACAACTCTACAAATTGTCTGAGCTGAGGACACGTGCAAATGCAGGAAACCTGTCGGGGGAGGGGGGGCTTACTACCGAAAAAACAAAATGTAAAGAGTTTCCAGCCCAATCGGGAGATTTTCGGCGCTTACACACAAGTCAACAAATTCTTTGCGGGCCTGTGCTAAAGCAGTAAACCTAATGGAGGGAGGGGGGCTGATACCAAAAATTTAAAATATAAGAATTTGCATTTTTTTATTTCATATAAAAATTGGGAGATTCTCGGCTTTTACACAGTACAGCTGAACAAATTCTTTCCGGGCATGTGCTTACGCAAAAAACTGTCGGGGGGGGGCTCAGTCCCCCGACAGGTTTTAAAACAGAAATTCTTTATATTTTCGGCACCCCCCTACCCCCCCAACAGTTTTCCTGCGTTAGCATATGACCGCAGAATAGTAAAAATTCATTATAATTTTCGTTCACTTGAAAAACTAACTGCTGACCATTTAATCCTTCGGCCAATTTCCTCCATCGGTTGCTATGAAATTCAACTACAGTTCTTATGGATGGATTGGATTACACATGTTATCATAGCCCTATTTTTCAGTGATATCTTCACCGCGAGCGTAGCAGTGGGCACATCTAGTATATATATATATGTAACAATTGCGCCCTCCAAGAAAGAAGCTGTAATATGTCTATAATCGTACATGCCAAAACATTTTTTTTACCGGTAAAGCGGACTTATGTAAATTGACAGAGAGGAAGCTGACTTCTTGGATTATTCAAAGAGTCAACTGAACTAGTGCTTCACATATTTTTGTTTCTTTTAGTTTTATGTAAGACTCGTGTTTTATGAAAAGTTTGATTTACGGGAAATAGAAAATGACGCTGCTAAAGGTATTTATTTCATGTAAAAATGAACAGAAATTGAAAAATATTCTCGTACAATGGGCTGCGAATACCCTTGGAGCGCCCCTGTTTGGATGGAGAGCTTTTGGAAAAAACAATACAATTTTCAAGATCAATATGCCATTATGTCTCAAAAAGAAAAGTGTTTAATCAATTCATTCTTCCAGTGATTACGTACGGAGCAAAGATGTGGACCTTAACTAAAAAAGACATACAAAGATTGCAGATAACTGAAAGAAGCATGGAGGACGCATGCTTGGTGTAGCCAGGAGAGGTGATAAGAGAAACTCATGGATAAAGAAAATGGCAAGAATGGAGGATATCATGATCAGAGTGAAAACTCTGAAAAGACAATCGGATGGACATGTTGCCAGAGGAACTGACCACCGATGGACAACCGAAATTCTGGACTGGATTCCAAGGGACAGAAAAAGACCTAGAACACCACAAGAGAGATGGGTGGATGAAATCCGAAAGCATGCGGGAATGACATGGAAGAGACTGGGTCAAGATATACCGTTGTGGAAGAAACTTGGTGAGATATTCATCCAGCAGTGCATTGATAATGGTTGATGATGATGATTAAATATACATATATTTTCCTGAATTTGACGATAAAAAAATTATACATGTTACACAAAGATTTTTTTTTCCTGAATTTTGACGATAAAAGAAACGTTTTATTTCGCTTAACGAGAATCAGGACAATCCTGAATTAGGGAAAATATAAATTTAGGAAAACGCGAATCAAGGCAAAGGAGAATTAGAGCAAACTTGATACAGGAAACGTTTTTAGGGAAACTTTGATACAGACAAGCGTGTTTAGGGCAAACCTGAATTAGGTGAAACAAGATTTAGGGGAAACGAGATTAGGGCAAACGAAATAGGGGGAATTGGGAATTCGGGTAAAAACGATTTCGGGGAAACGCGATTGGGGTAAACGTGTTTAGGGCAAACGTGGATTTGGGGGAAACGAGATTAGGGCAAACGAAATTAGGGGAAATTGGAATTCGGGTAAAAGCGATTTCGGGGAAACGCGATTGAGGTAAACGTGATTAGGGCAAACGGGAATTAGGGGGAACGGATTAGGGGATAGGAAACTGGTGTTCACCCTCGGAGAAGGGTGAACACCAGTTTCCAATTCACCCTAAAAGTGTACTACTGGGAAAGGCCGGTGGGCCTTATCACATCTCGTCGTGGAACGCAAAAACGGTATCCATCCGCGTTAATATGCTCTTCTACTGTGTCCTTTCTGATCCCCCCACTCACCCACACATCTCACAAGCAGTGGGGATTGTCAGTGGGGGTCTGGTGGAGGCCGAACTGCTTCCCCCACTGCCTTGGAGTTTCCCCGATTGTCAATTTATTGCCTCTGTGTTGTTAATGTTGGAAGAGGTCTTCCACCCCTTCCCCTTGTCCGAGTTGTATCCCAAGTGGGCAGAAATAGCCGAAAATGCGAAGCTCTTGATTCAGCAACTTCTCAAAACAAATTTATTTCTAAAAGCGCTCTAACTTCTAAAATTTTTATTTTTTTTTTTTTAGATAGCAAATTTGTTTGATAAACTGTTGAGCAAACAAAAAATGAATTCTGAGCAATAATTCTGATGCTTTTCGCTCTAAATGCTAGGGATTATTTTTCGTAGCGGAAGTAGCTGTTTCGTACCCTTCATAGTGGTCCACTCTTTCTGTGCAGTTTGTCATTTTCATGTAGTACTTCCGTCCACAGTGAGTAGAGTTTAGGTCCCAGCCACCTACAGCGAGATCGCCTTTTGGGCAGGACACAGAAACGGAAGGAATGAGAGCAAGTCTAGCGACTTTTGACAGAACAGTTTGTAGTGAGATTAGAGTACAGTAGATGGCGCCACCGTACAAGTACGATATTGCACATAGATGGGTGAGAGAATTTCAGGGAGGACATAGGAAAGGATACCCATTTAACCAGTGGGTCCAGCCTGGGGGCCGTCACTTTACGTGCTCGTCCGATGCACGGCGGATATTCAGCGATTGTTAGTAGATCACACCATCTCTGAAGGATCAGCCCAGGCTAGAACCTGGGGACCCAGCATCGATAGTCTGAAACACTAACCACTAAGCCATCCGCGGCTCAGTGGTCCACTCTTAGGTTGACTCGGAGTATAGTATCACCAGTAGCAAACTCCGGGAAACACTTCGAGCTGCTTCTGGTGTCACAATATGCAAGCTAACGGTACGAAACCGTCTTAACGGTTTCGTATCGTTTGCTTGCAGAGCAAGAACCAAGGATATCTACTGAGACCACGGATATCCGCTCCAAATTTACCATTTTTTGCATTGATATCAGCTCACCATTGTCAACACCTGGGTCGGACAGTACATGTCATAGAATAAAGAGTGGCACCATGCTTTTCATAGACGAATCCCGTTTCTCTCTTTATCCTGATACACGACGAGGACACGTGCGGAGGATATCCGGTGCAACAGTGTAACCACACTATGTGCAGTTCGTCCACCCTTACCAACGGCAGTCAGTTCTGGTCTGGGCAGAAGTGTGTTTTAATGGCCGTACTTCCTTGTATGTTTGTCAAAGCAATTTGAATGCCTCAGTGTTCCGAAACGAAATCATTGTGACACTGTTTCACTCTGCTATTTGACATGCATACCGTTTTTCCGATGACAATGTAACTAGCCGCCCTGCCTGGAGCCTGCTTTGGGAGCTGGAAAATCATAGGATTGAATCGTTACACTGCCTCCGACGTCTCCTGAACTTAATTCTATCGAGAACATTTCGCACGCTGTACAACGACGTCTAAATAACCACATTCTATACCCTACTACACTGGCAGACCTCGGTAACGCGTTGCCTGTAATATGAGAGGATCTGCTACAGACACCCATCAATCATTGGCATTGCAAGTATGCCTCGTAAGTGTCAAGACATTCTTCGACACAGACTAGTGGCACAGGGTACTGAAATCCAGAGGTTTGGATATTCTCCAAATTTACCATTTGTTTGTATTGCAGTGCCACTTTGTCGTGTCAGAAACTGCACAACATACTTGTATTGTTTTTGTAAACGCATTCTTTATCGTTTGTGTTTCGTAGCGTCACTTATGTTATTTCAATGTGTATTACTTGAAATCGTGAGAACTGTGGAGAATAGACAGGAATGGCGAACCTTGGCTGCCGATAGGATGTGAATTGGGTCACGACTCTCGAACCGAGTAACGAAGAGAGAGAGAGAGAGAGAGATTACTTGAGTCAGTTACATACATCTTTCATTTTATTCAGTATCCCTAACTTTTTGCGCTTAGTTGTACGAGGGTGATAGGTGATATTTAATGAAATAGCCAGCCAATGATAAAGGGGAGACATTGTGTCCACAGTTTATGTTGTGAGTTAAGACATTTTTTTAACGAATAAGTACTCTCTTCTTTCAATGTATGACATTATTTTCTGTGATTTTTCGATTTACGGTATTGTTTTGATTTTCCGACATGTAAATCAGTTTAGCATTCTTTCGATTTATGAGCTCTGATGTGTACATCTATTTAGTATTCCTTTGAGTTTCTGTTTTCTTATGTAAATTTTCTTTCTTCTTGTTAAAGATTTTCTCACTGAACGGCATATTTCTTTCCCGAATAGTTTATACATTTTGGGCTGACAGTGAATCCTAAAAAACAAATAGACAACGTTGAATGGAAAAAGGAAGATAATGAATATAGAGGACATGCTGGCGATATACAGGGTGGAATAAATCTTTTCTTCATTAAGAAGAGAGGTGAAATAAGTCTTTCTTTTATTAAGAAGAGGGTGGAATAAGTCTTTCCTTCATTAAAAAAATTTTTATTTAAAAAATTATGATAGTTAGAAACAAGCGGTTCGTGGCATGATGCATGTAAACTAATAGAATTTTTGTTGTTGTTGTAGGTGTGTGCTACAACAACAACAAAAATTCTATTAGTTTACATGCATCAGTAATAACTAGGTGGTGCTGCCAGCGCAAGAAGTCAAAATGGAGTCTTTGCTGGAAAAGGCTCAATGTGTTCTGTGGTACCACGAGATAAAAACACGTAATTTCAGAAGAGAGTACAGACGTGCACCACCATACCTGATTATAAAAGCATACAGTTTGGTATGCAGAGTTTGAGGTGACATATTGTGTTGATGACAGAACCGGAACGAGCCGATTGGGTGTTAGTGAAGAAATTCTGGGTGCAGTGCTGTCAGCTTTCGTGCCCAGTCGCTCGAAATTCATCCACTGAGCTTCGTCTGAGCTCGATATCCCCTTCTCTACACTGAAATTTTTTTATACAAAAAGCCTTCATTTGTATGCGCACAAAGTGCAGATTGTTCAAGCTTTGCAGATGAAAGACCGTCCACGTCGTGTTGCTTTTGAAACTTAGATTTTACAGCGTATCAGTGACGTCAACTGCCTACAGCGTATGCGTTTTTTTTTTTGTTTTTTTTTTTTGTTTTTTTGTGAGACTAATTTTCATACCTCTCATGAAGTAAACAGACATAATGCACGTATAAGGGGATAGGAGAATATCCATGTTATCTTTGAAAAGCAAGGGGGACCCCCCAAAAAGTGAATGTTTGGTGTGGTCTCATTCACAACAGTCATTGAACCTTTCTTTTTTTATGAACGCTCAATAAAAGCAAATGTGTGCCTGGGCATTATGGAGCTTTTTGTTGCAGCTCAGCTGGATGAATTTTAACCGCGGGGAATTTTCCACTAGGTTGGTGCCCTATGACATTGGTTATTAATTGTTCGAAAATTCCTCAATACCACATTTTCCAACAGATGGATTGGGAGGCACGGTCCAACATCACGGCCACCACGATCACCTGACATAACACCCTTAGACTTTTTCCTGTGGGGTTATATCAAGGGTAAAGTCTGTTCAACACCAGTGTCTGATATTAAAACTCTGCAGAGAAGGATAACAGTTGCTATTGTCACAGTCTCCAAAGAGATGTTAGGCAAACATGGCGAGAAACTGAATATTAACTGGATGTGCTTCAATCCACGAACGGCGCTCATGTGGAAGTGTACTAACAATGTAAACAAGGAAGATGACACCAAATTTTCGGGTGTAATGAACACTTCTAAATCCTTTCTGACGCGAATTAAATTTATCAAAGTTATTCAAAGTCAATGGAACCGCTATGGGAAACAGTATCTGACCGAAGAGAGAAGTTTTTCAATGGGGTTTTAATACCGCAGATATTGCTGTAAACGGAATCGTGAACTTACGCCCTCTGGTGGCAGACTTGTGTGTTAAGAAAGTTATTTGTTGAAGAGCGTTTCCGCTGTAAAAAAGAAACATTTTACAGTGGAAACGCTCTTCAACAAAGAACGAATATTTCAAATCGGACTCTTAGAAGCACAGATATAGACAAATATATGATATACATCTACGCTTCCTGGCAGTAAAAAATTTGCATTATTTTAAGGGGAAAGTATCCTCAAAAGTTTTTTCGATGTGAGCGGTATCGGTCTAGGAAAGAATTTTTTCAGTCTAGTTTTCAGGAGCTCAGATTTTGCTGCAAATAGAGCTTAATCAGATATTATTGCTTATGCTCCCTAGTGGCCAAACTATTCTATACCAAATATTAGAAATTATATGAAAAACATTCCCATCAGGAGCTGTACGCAATACAGTAAGAATTTTTCAAATGGGAGTTTTAGAAGCAGAAATATCGGGGGAAACGCAATTCACTTTAACGCCGCCTAGCGGAAAGTTTATGAATTAATTGAAGATTTTGAAATTGTATGAAAAACATTTAGCACCGGAAATGCTATCCAACAAAAAAAAATTTCAAATCGGACTCTTCGAAGTAGAGAAATTGACAAAAATAAGACATACATCAGCGCCCCCTGGCGGAGAAACCATGCATTATTTTAAGAAGAAAATATATCGAAAATGTTTATCGACGTGAGTGGCATTGGTCCACGAACGAATTGTTTCAATCGAGAGTTTAGAAGCTCAGATTTTGTAGCAAATACATCAGAAGCAGAAATTAACAGTTAACGCCTTAGAGAATGCCCAACCCATTCTTCAACAAGAAATTAGAAATTATATGCGAAAGATTTCCAATTAGGAGCTGTGTTCGCTGAAGAAAAAATTTTTCAAATCGGAATTTTAGAACTAGAGATATCGGGGTAAACGCAATTTAACTTTACGCTCCCTAGCGGAAAATTTATGTGTAACTTGACCTAAAAGTGACTGTACCTAAAATACTCTTCGGCATAAATGGAATCAAAATATAAAGGAATTTTTTTAATCGGATGTTTATAAGCAAATATATCTAATAAAATGTATTTTGAATTCAATATCATCTGCATTTACACCCTCTAGCGGCGATATTGTACATCGTAAAAAAATGAAATGAAGGATCATACTTCGCATATTTCAAGCTTCATAATACAGAAATAATTTTTCAAATCGGACTAATAGTTGCAGAGATATGGTGTCCACAGACAGACGGACAAACCGATAACATAAGCACAATATTTTTTTACAAAAGAGGCGCGAAAAAAGAACTATTAGTTAACATGCATCATTCCACAACCCCCCCCCACACACACTTTGTTAGCACGTCTTTTGTAAAAAAAGATCGTGCTTATGTTATCGCTTTGTCCGTCCATCCGTCCGTCCGTCTGTACCCACGCATCTCTGCAACTATTAGTCCGATTTGAAAAATTCTTTTTTGCATTCGAAAGCTTGAAATATGCGAATGATGATCCTTCATTTCGCTTTTTCTTACGATGTACAATTTCGCCGCTAGAAGGCGTAAATGCAGATGATGTCGAATTCAAAAATACGTTTTATTCCACATATTTGCTTCTAAACATTCGATTGAAAAAAATATTTTATCTTTCGATTCCATTTATGTCGAAGAATATTTTGGATATAGTTTCTTTTCAAATTACGCATAGATTTTCCGCTAGGGGGCGTAAAAGTAAATTGCATTTTTCCCCCTAACTCTTCTTCTAAAACTCCGATTTGAATTTTTTTTTTCGGCGGATACATCTCTTAATGCACAATCTTTTGCATATAATTTCGAATTTTTGAAAAAGAACACTTTGGCCACCAGGAGGCGTAAGTGTTAATTTTCGCTTTTGAGGTATTTGCCATAAAATCTGAGCTTCTAAAATATCGATTGAAAAAATTCTTTCGTGGACTGCTGCCACTCACATTGATAAACCTTTTCGGAATATTTTCTTCCTGAAATATTCCACAGTTCCTCCGCCAGGGGGCGTAGATGTATATCTTATTTCTGTCAATATCTCGACTTCTAGGAGTCCGATTTGAAAAATTCTTTCTTTGTTGGATAGTGTTTTCCGTGTGACATGTTTCTCACTTAATTTCAAAATTTTCAAGTAATTCATAGACTTTCCACTAGGGTGCGTAAAGGTAAATGGCGTTTTCCCCTATATCTCTGCTTCTAAATCTCCTATCTGAAAAACTTTTTCGGCACCGGATACAGCTCCTGATGGGAAATCGTTTGCACATAATTTCTACTTTTTGTAAAAAAATGGTTTGGCCACCAGGGGGCGTAAACCTTAATTTCCGCTTCTGATGTTTTTGCAGCAAAATATGAGCTTCTAAATTCTCGATTGAAAATAACATCGTTTGTAGACCGATACTACTCATGTCGACAAACCTTTTAGAAACATTTTCTTCTTAAAATAGTGCACGGTTTCTACGCCAGGGAAGGCGTAGATGTATATCTTGTTTTTGTCAATATCTCGACTTCTAAGAGTCCGATTTGAAAAAATTACTTCTTTGTTGGATAGTGTTTCTAGTGTGACATGTTTTTCCTATAAATTCAAAATTTTCAAGTAATTCATAGACTTTCCGCTAGGGAGCGTAAAAGTAAATTGCGTTTTCCCCTACTTCTCTGCTTCTAAATCTCCGATCTGAAAAAATCTTTCTGCACCGGATACAGCTCCTGGTGGAAAATTGTTTGCACGTAATTTCAAATTTTTGTAAAATATTGTTTGGCCACCAGGTTACGTAAGTCTTAATTTCCGCTTCTGATGTATTTGCAACAAAATATGAGCTTCTAAAATCTCGATTGAAAAAAAAAGTCTTTTGAGGACCGATACTACTCATGTCGAAAAACCTTTTAGGAACATTTTTCTTCTTGAAATAATGCATGGTTTCTACTCCAGGGGCGTAGATGTGTATCTTATTTTTGTCAATATCTCTACTTCTAAAAAGTCCGATTTGAAAAATTCCTTCTTTGTTGGATAGTGTTTCCGATGCGAAATGTTTTTCCTATAAATTAAAAAAATTCAAGTAAGTCATAGACTTTCCGCTAGGGCGCACAATGGTAAATTGCGTTTTCGGCTCCTAAAACTCCGCTTTGAAAAATTCTTCCTGTATCGCATACAAGACCTGACGGAAAATATTTTTCACGTAATTTCTAATGTTTGGTAAAGAATGGTTTGGCCATCAGGGGTCATAGGTGTTAATTTCTACTTCTGATGTATTTGTAGCAAAATCTGGGCTCCTGAAAACTCGACTAAAATTTTTTTCTTGGACCGATACCGCTCATATGGATAAACCTTTTGCGAATACTTTCTTCCTAAAATAATGCATGGTTTTCCCACCAAGGGACGTAAAGTCACATCTTATTTTTGTCGATAACTCTGTTTCTAAGAGTTCGTAAGCTCAGGATTCCGTTTACAACAATATCTGAGGGATTAAAGACCCGATTGAAAAACTTCTTTCTTCCGTCAGATACTATTGTTTTCCATACCGGTTCCATTGGCTTTGAATAGCTTTCATAAATTTAATTTGCGTCAGAACGGATTCAAAAGACGTGCTTTTTACACCCGAAAATTCGGTGTTATCTTTCTTGTTCTATCTATCGTAGTTTTTTAAATTAAATTTTTCTTAGTGAGGGCAGGATTTTATATCCACCCTGTACTTGGAATTGCCAAAGATGTAACTTATGGCAGATTTATGCAAAACGACAAATAAGTGTTGCAACCATCCAATTGAGATTTACACGTTGATACAAGAGCTTGTTATTAAGTGTCAGTGATACGACCTGGTGATTACAGTGTATTAAACTTCCAGTACGGGGAGAATAAACAGTTGATGTTAAGTAAGTTTTTGCTGCTTTTTTTCATTCTGGCGGTTTATATTCACGCAGTTAGTCCTAGAGTGTGAGATATATATTCAACGAATTAATTAAGGACATTAGTTTTATTTATTCGTCAGCAAGTTTAGCTAAAGACATTAAAGAATATCAGTTGGAAGCAACGTACATGTATATCAAAGACCGTGATAAAATAAAGATGCCACTCAGAAGTCGAAAGGCCTTTTATTCCTCTTTTCTCTCTTATCTTGTTGTTAGATATACAAACATGTCGTTTACATTTTGCGAGATCCTCGAAAAATCAACATTCCTCTGAAAAATGTATTTTTGAATGTATTATACAACATTCCTCTGAAAAATGTATTTTTGAATGTATTATTCAACATTCCTCTGAAAAATGTATTTTTGAACGCAGGTGCATATTTCTACGTATAAGTCGTCCAAGTTTTGTGACGGGTGACTAAGAACCGCATTTAATCGTGTTCACTTACCTCAACGAAGTCAACGATATCGTAAAATAAAAAGAAATGCTAAACGCTGACTCCGACAAAGTGAGCCTCCGCCCGCTCATAAGCGTGTCGCATATTTGATTTGTCTTTCTCTAACCGACCCCATTGTTGTTATGCAACAGAAGCCAGGCAAAACATGCTTGCAGGACATCCCCAGGGTTACACCCAAAGTGATTATTTGCACTGAAATGACAGTTCACTTTGCTATTCCCCTCTTTCTCTCACTCTCCCTTTTCTCTTTTTATTTTCCCTAATCTTGCGAGGTATGATTGGTGTCGACGTCGTCTCTTCAAGCTACAATACACGCCAAACCTTCATCAACGTCAAAACGATCCCTTTTGCTTTGGCTGAAGACGGTTGTAGCCTCTTTGATAATCCCACCACCATTCATAAAGGTAAATCTGGAGTCGTGATTGCTCGCTATTGTGTTAGCAAGCCGAGAGCAGCTGACCATACAAAAGAAAAAGGCATAAAAATGCAAAACATACCACTAAATAATACCTATCTGCCTAATTAATGTACAGTTAATGCATAAATAATCAACTGAACAATATTGGAGAACAACCATTATTATCATCCATACTGCAAAAATGATTAATGAAACATTCTAAAGAAATCATCTAATTGCTGTTTTAAAATCAATCATTAAGCACTGGAAATAAATTTAAAGAAAAACTGAAATGTTTGCATATTTTTACAATGTAAAAGTCTCGAGTGTAATGTGGATGCCATTTTATTTAAAACACTCTGATGTAAAATGTTCTTCAACAACCTCGTCGAACTGCGGTATAGAAATGTGTTCTAAGGCATACTGCCTTGTTAACCTTCCGTTTTTGTTGATCTTTTCCTATCCGCCCCCGGTGGCGCTGTGGTCTAAGGCCTCCGACCGTTCTTCCGAGTGGGACCGGACTCGAACCTCGGATGGGGCATAGGCGGTGTACTTGTCCCACGACACTAGCTCTCTCCCTTCTCTGGAGCCGGTATCTCCTGCATCAGGAACGGGGGACTGTTTATATCCCTTGGAGTTTCTCAAGGAGGACCTTCAAACATAAATTTCGGTAACTTCTCTTTAAACTTCCATGCTACTGAACGTTACATCTGTCTCCCATGAGTCTTTCTCCGTTGGAGCAGTGATTGGCAGTCATTCAAGTCATGCATACTCATATAAATTTAGGGATCATGCAACAAAAAGGTTTGACTGATTGGAGTCCTGGTTCATGTCAGTGTCTAGTACGTCTATGAATAAGATCTACTGTCAATGCTGCAAACTGAACGTCACATCTGAATCTCGGAAGGGGCATGGGCGGTGTACTTGTCCCACGACACTAGTTCTCTCTCCCTTCTCTGGAGCCAGCGTCTCCTACACTATGGACGGGAGACTGCTTATATCCCTTGAAGTTTCTCAAGGCGGACGTTCAAACATAAGTTTTGGTAATTTCTCTTCATACTTTCCATACTGCAACCTGAACGTTACATCTGTCTCCCATGAGTCTTTCTCCTTTCGAGAAGTGGCTGGCAGTCAGTCAAGTCATGCATACTCATATAAATTCAGGGACTATGCAACAAAATGGTTTGACTGATCAGAGTCCTGGTTTATGTCAGTGTCTACTACGTCTGTGAATAAGATCTACTGAACACTGTTATATCTTGTTAAAGGATTTACGATTGATTGTTATATGTCTTATAGACATGATTCTCTTGTCTATAAGACTTGTTGTCTTGGTATCAAAGTCTTAAATGTTTTGCTTCAATAAAACATCAACATAACATAAGCAATATGAGTATAAAAAATAAGGATTTCATGCGAACTCCACTTAACGGAATCATTTCTTTTCTGCATTTGTTTAATTTATCAGCAAGAAAAAAAAATGAGTTTTTTTTAAGTAACATCTTTTTATTTTTTTATTAATTAATTATAATTTCTTTTTTATATCGAATAATTTAATCAGTAATCAGTTTTATTATTAAAAAACTAAATGAGATTTAAATTAAAGTATTTTTTAATCATTTCTGAGAATTGGTTTTTACTCATGGTGTTTGTTAAACCCACAAACAATTTTGTTTTTTGATAAAACATGGAAGATAAAGTGCACAGTCGAAAATTGAAAATTAAATGAGATTTAAATAATAATATGGGATAAGCATTTTTATATATAATTAAAAAATTAAAATATGATTAAAATATATAATTTAAATATGATAAATAACTATTATGTTACTTGTGTATTAACGTTTATGTTATTTATCTAATTTGTGATTCTCCTTTTTTTAAACAAACAAATAAAATAAGATAAATGATTATAGTCTGATTTTTTTTACTACCTTCGACTGTGCTGTTTCAAGAATTAAAATCCGTGACTCCGAAAGCCCTGACTTTCAATAGTTGGTGGAGCCTCCACGAGCGGCGATTACAGCTGCGACCCTCCGGGGCATATTCTCAACCAGGCGTTGTACGATGGCTAGCGGTATTTTCCTCCACTCGGCTTGGAGAAGACAGGTCAGTTCCTTCACCGATTTCGGACGGTGGGGGCACCCCTTAAGTCGACGCTCCAACCCGTCCCAGAGGTGCCCGATAGGGTTAAGGTCCGCGCTCTGCGCTGGCCAGTCCATTCGATTAACCTCATTGTCACCATACCAAGCCATGGTGGACCTCGCAACACGACAGGTGGCATTGTCATCCTGAAAGTAACATGGGTCCACTCCGTAAAACTGCCACAACGTAGGAAACGCATGGTCATCCAAAATGGTGCAGTAGGCCTCGGCGTTGATTCTACTAGGAATTGCGACCAAGGGTTCCATGCCATACCAGGAGAAACACCCCCATAGCATAATTCCACCGCCGCCGAACTTCACAGTTGGCACAATACATTCCGGCAGGAGGCGTTCTCCAGGCAGACGCCAAACCCAGACCCTGCCATCCGAACGGTAGAGGGTGAACCTTGATTCGTCGGTCCAGAGAACCTGTTTCCACTGTTCAACGGTCCACTGTCGACGTTCTTTGCACCACGTTAGCCGAGCAGCGCTATTGGACTTGGTGATCAAAGGCTTTGTGGGCGGCAGCACGGCCGTGATAACCAAGTAGATGGGCTTCCTTACGGATGGTATTCATCGAAAGAACACTTCTAGATGCCTGTTGAAACTCGTCGCGAATGTGGCCCATCGATTTGGCGCGGTTCTTCCGAATTTCTCTGGCCAGCACCCGTCGGTCTCTTAACTCCCGGTTTTGTGGGTCTGCCGTGTCTAGGCACATTCCGACAGTCACCTCTCATCTTCCACTTGCCAATCACGTAGGACACTGTAGATTTTGGGTACTTCAATTCGTTGGATATGTCACGTATGGATCGGACATTTCTGTGATACCCGACGATTACACCTTTCTCGAAATCAAAGAGCTCCGAACTGCGTGGCATCTTGCATGCGACTGGTTGCGTTGTTGTTTGCCACACGATATTTAACGGCGGCGACCGTGAAGTGTATCAGGACCGCAGATATCGTCGATTGCCGGGGTGTCCAATTACTTGTTGGTAGATAGTGTATATGTCTATTCCAAGTTGAACTGCTTCTGTTCTGAAAGACCGAGGTGTGCCTACAGCTAATTAATAAAAGCTCACCACATTATTTTGACAAACATCTGTATAAATTCGCTAAAAATACAAATCACAGCTTTTTAAAAGATTCATGTTGGAATGCTCTGATTGTTAAACTCTATGTGTATGTTGTACCTTGTAATCAAAATTTTAGTTCTCAGTGAAGGCCTTTATAATGAAATAAAAAAATGTGCAAAACGTTTTGAGCAAATGGTTGAACCTCAGATTGCCACCCATGAATGCTGCGAAGAATGTATTCACCTTCGTAATTGTGATCATTCACTTCGTAATTGTGATCATTCACTTCGTAAGTACGGAATCCTTCTTACTACGGTTTTGCATTTATTTACTAGAGTTCACCCACTTTCTTAAAACGCTTTGCACCCTATTATTTTTCGTTGCAATTTCATGGTGGAAGCCTTGACTAAAAACTAAAATTTTGATTCCGAAGTACAAGAAGGTTAGAGGATTCTGATATGAGTGGTGTTCATACCCTATAACTCAAACTCAATATTTTAAAAGTGGTTTTGGTACTCCAGACAACGGGTACATCTATGCAAATAATATGCAGAGGCTATGCGAGTTCCGTAGGTGATGTATTGGATATCTGTCAGCAGGGATGCTCCTTCGGTGTGTGGGGCCCCGGCCAAATACTTTTTGTGGAGCCTGCTGACAGATATCTGTCTACATAAACAATTTTATTAGAAAATTTATTGCAAAATTCATGGGCCCATGTGCGGTGTACTGATTTATCGATCGAGATTTAGAATAATGGATAGAAAAGAATTTATGCTTGACTGAATATTGTGCACATAATTAAGGTGATCAGACATTGGAACATTGATTTGAGGACAAAATTGCGTAGTGTCCCCAAATTTAAGGACGCACACATACAACTAAATATGAAATATTTTGTCAAAAAACTGTGTGTTTCACAAAGTGGGGTACTGCATCTGAAAATATTTTGATCGCCCTGGTGGTTCAGTGGTCTAAGCGCTGGCTTCTGACCATTCATCTGAGATGGGTCCAGGTTTGAATTCTGATGAGACATAGATCTTGTGTTTGTCTTATGGTATTTCTCTCCCTTTCGTCGACCCAGTGGCCCTAAATTAGGGACGGGCGATTGCTTATAGTAGAGGCCTATGTTCACCACCGAATTCCAAAATACTTCTGAAAGCAACGCCGTCACCCTAACGGTACATCGAGAGTTGAAAGGAAGGGATTTCTATGGCAGAACAGCCGGACACAGGACTAAAATCCGCAAGAGAAACACTGAACGTTGGTTAAAGAGCTGTAAAACTCAGCGCCAGTGGAATCTGGAACAGTGGAAACGTGTTCTCTGGAGTGATGGATCACGCTTCACCGTCGGGCAGTCCGACGAACGATTCTGTGTGTGAGGGATACCAGGTAATACCAACACCTGTCTGAAAGGTGTCGTTTTGCACAATGGAAACAAATTTCCTTCTGTGTTGTTAGCTTATGCTGCTAATATGAAAGAATCTTACGAAAACATGAAATTCCTTTCGGAAAAAATCAGCATAAAAAGTACAATTGGAACATCTGTGGCGATTTAAAAGTCATTCCGCTGATACTTGGTTTGCAGCTCTGCTGTACTGAATTTTGTTGTTTCTTGTGCGAGTAGGACAGTCCAGACAAGAAAAGTCATTACATCAAGAGGGAATGGCCTAAGAGTGAATCACTTAGGCTACTCCTGTACAAAAAAATGTTGCACATCCCTCACTGGTCAATCCTGAAAAAATATTTTTTTACATCCACTTCATATAAAATTAGGGTATTTTAAAAACCTTTTTAAGGCCGTATATGAAAATGGTGCTAGGTTTGCTTAATTGAAGGAAAAAGTTTCTTGGAATAAGTGATGCTAAATTAAAGAAGGCGTTTTAGTGGCCCTTTCAAATAAAAGCTTTGATTCAAGATGGAAAATTCGAAAATCTATTAAGCTAAGTTGAAAAAACAGCGTGGAGAACATTCAAAAGTGTTATGGAAAAGTTTTTTGGGAAATTTTAAAGCACAGAATTACCGTGACATTGTAGGTGAACTCTTACATTCATTCAAAAATATGGAGCGTAATATGTCTCTTAAAATTCATTTCTTGGGCTCGCACTTGGATTTCTTCCCTGAGAATATCGGTGCCGTCAGCGTCAAACATGGCGAGCGCTAAGACGTCTCGATCATGGAAAAGAGGTGCCAGAGAAAGAGGAGTTCTAGCATACTTGCTGACTATTGTTGGAAACGACGTTCCAGATGGTAAGTACATAAGAATATCGTCAACTCTCACTGTTTAGGTAATATGAATATTGTTATAAATGTACGTAAATATACAATTTTTTTCAGATTTAACCTGTGTGTCACTAAAATTCACTGCGTGATACGGAAAAATAGCAACATATTTGAATTCAGCATAAAAAGTACTATTAGAATCAGATAGTGTTTCTCGTGAGCCAAAAAATTAAGTTTTACTTTGCAAACCTGTGTAACTAATGTCTATCACATCCATATATGCGTAAATAGTCATATTTCATCATTTCTGTTTATCTTATCCATATCTGAATAAATGCATCGATAAGAAACAACTTTAAAAAGCACTGTATTGATTTTTATGATTAATTTGTAAATGTTGGTTTTATATTTGTGAATTACTTGTTGTATCTAGTGATGTACGACGACGGTTTTTACGATTAAATGAATGCTAAATTTAGATAATAACATATTTACTTATCCAGTCGGCAGTTACAATATCATATATTTAAACAAATTCAACGCTGTTTACCTTTTTCCCTTGCTTTCTTGCATATTCTCAAACGGAAACCTCAGCCTGGAAAGTTTCAGTCTGCACATTCTCCTGAAAAAGATAAAAATATGGATATATACATATAAGAAAGTGAAAATGCCTTGAAATTTTCAATTTTGTTAGATTGAACACTGGAATAACGTGAAAGATATTCCAAGAAACTCGTCAAAAAATTCCATACTGAGCAGAATTGAGTTGTATCTGCGTTATTCAGGAGTAAAATTTACTATTTGTGTTTTGATGTTAACGTAAGGGTATAACTTATTAAGTAATTATCATATTTAACGCATATTTTACCTTGACTTCTTTCATTACCATAAACACCTGCTAATATTTAGAGTTCGAACAACTTGCATTTGATTCAATTATACACCGATGAGCCTTTACATTATGACCACCTATCAAATAAGCTGTAGGACCGCCTTTAGCCTGCAAAACCGTGGCTACTCGGCGAGGCATCGATTCGATGAGGTGGCGATAGATATCCTGCATGGGGTATCTGGTACCATAATGTCAACAGCAGATCCTCCAGCTCCCGTACATTTCGGGGTGGTGGTGAATTAGCGCAAATCGCTTTACCAAGTCGAACCACAAATGTTCGACTGGATTCATGTCAGGCGAATTTGGAGGCCAGGGCATTAACAGAAAGTCACCAGCAGGTTTTTCGAACCACTCCTGGACAATTCTGGCAGTGTGGCATGGCGCATTATATTGGTAATGACCATCACCAGCAGTTGCCATGAATGGGTGAACTTGATCCGCAACGATGTTCAGATACCCGACAGCTGTCAGGGGTTGTACTATTGGTATAATAGGGCCTAAAGTGTCTCAAGAAAATTTTGCCCACAGTACAACACCGCTGCCGCCGGCCTGTTTCCGCCCAAAAGTGCATCCAGGTGCCATGGCCTCCGTTGGTAATCGACGTATCTGCGTTCGGCCGTCTACGTGATGCACCAGGAATCTTGATTCGTCAGACCAGGCCACTTTCTTCCAATCATCCACGGTCCAATCTCGATGATCTTGGGGGGTCCATTTCAGGCGTTGTTGGCGATGACGTGCAGTGAGCGTGGGAAACCGACTGGGTCTTCGGCGACGCAGTCCCATGCGCAGAAGGATGCGATGAATTGTGTGCTGTGACACATTGCCCTGTTCACCAGTGCTGTAACTACGGGTGATTTGTACCACTGTGGCTCTGCGGTCGCAGTAAAAATGTGCGACAGTCTCCGCTCCCTTCTGGCATCAATGAGCTGCGGACGACACACGGCTTGACGACGGTTCGTCGTTTGGCCATCTGTGCATTACGTTTGATACGTATTCACTACAGCGTCAAATGAAGAACCCACAAGCTACACCGTTTCCGAGATAGTAGGTTCAAGGCTCCGTGCCATCACAATTTGTCCTTTATCAAACTCCGATAAATCAGCAGCTTTTCCCATTCTGACTCCGAACACTCTACTAACCGAAAGCCGGTCCTCGGGTTGAATGTATACTGCTCTGTGAACTTCATCTGCACCACCGTTCGGTCTCCAGGTGCAGTCATTTCTCTAGGCTAGGAGTGGTTACAATGTAATGGCTCATGGGTGTATAAATTTTATAACATTTTCAACATTGACAAGGGACAACATTTTCTACTGTGTTATCGTAATCCTACAATAGGGGGTATAAGGTGTAATTAATGGTGATAAATGCTATTAAAATTATACTTTATCGTGTTAAGTTTTTTCAATCACTAAAGCTGAGAATTCGTTTTATCTGCAGGGTTTTTTTTATGCTGTTTCACTCTGAAGTTCTTGATTTTTTTTCTATTTTTGGCATTTTAAAGTACAAATCTCCATATTCTTATTTTCAAAAAAAAATTATTTCTCTTTGGAAAAAATCATGAAACACTACCACGCAATCTCTATAACTCACGACTTTAACATTCGAAGGGTTTGGCGTAGACGAAGCGCCTGTCTTTCATTCTCATTGCTCCAAACGCAGCTTGAAGATAGAAATAAGAAAAAAATATCCCGCTAAATAATGATAAAACAGTTTCACACATGCAGTAGATAGCTCGTAAAACAAACGTGAAAAAGTACTGAAATCAAAATTGGGGGGGGGGGGGGGGGGATGATTCACAAAAGAAATACACCGTGTAACCAAATCCTGGAATGGTGATAACCAAAGTATGGTGTGTATTTTAGGGACTATATTAAAACTCATGAATCCTCTTCGGCACCGCGCGAGAGCCGAGGCGACAGAACTCACAGTGTTTCGTTACCGCTAACGGAAGTGGAACAGACATAGCCCGTGGGTCCACTTGTGACGTACCTGCCAGCAGGAAGCACACTACATAAAGGCACATAGCAATCAGAACAAACGTCCGCGTAGCTCAATTGGTAGAGTGACTTATTCCGGAATGAGGGGATCCGGGTTCGAATCCCGGCGTAGACCAAAAATGACGGAGAAATTTACTTTGTTATAATGGCGCCCGAACTATCCGGATGACCCGACCGTTCAAAATCTCGCAATGGTGTGATGTTATTTCCACACCGCGAGATAGGAAAAATCAGAGAATCCCTTCTCCAGCGCTTCGAAAAATAAATGTGTGTGACGTTGCATTCCACACACTAGATTGACTGGGAGTTCTCAAGTGCACGTTCTACAGTGGATGGCTGCCTTCAACGATTCATGGTCACGGCTGACCCGTGGGCCATGCCCCGGCCCTCTTTCGGGGGGGGAGATGAGACGTACCTGCCAGCGCACACGACATAAAGGCACATAGCAATCAGAACAAACGTCCGCGTAGCTCAATTGGTAGAGTGACTTATTCCGGAATGAGGGGATCCGGGTTCGAATCCCGGCGTAGACCAAAAATGACGGAGAAATTTACTTCGTTATAATGGCGCCCGAACTATCCGGATAACCCGACCGTTCAAAATCTCGCAATGGTGTGATGTTATTTCCACACCGCGAGATAGGAAAAATCAGAGAATCCCTTCTCCAGCGCTTCGAAAAATAAATGTGTGTGACGTTGCATTCCACACACTAGATTGACTGGGAGTTCTCAAGTGCACGTTCTACAGTGGATGGCTCCCTTCAAAGATTCATGGTCACGGCTGACCCGTGGGCCATGCCCCCGGCCCTCTTTCGGGGGGGAGATAAGGCACATAGCAATCAGAACAAACGTCCGCGTAGCTCAATTGGTAGAGTGACTTATTCCGGAATGAGGGGATCCAGGTTCGAATCCCGGCGTAGACCAAAAATGACGGAGAAATTTACTTCGTTATACACTATCTGCTGATAAACAAGGCAGACTGGCGCACGATATCTTTCGACTACCAATATGGAATAAAGGACTTCATAAGTAATTTGCACCACGTTACTGTTTCATATTTCAATAAATTATATTTATTTATTTAAAACTGTTTCCAACGGTAACACTGGACACTAGTATGCTCTGCCCCTGATTTACATGATATGCAAGAACATTCCACTTAGAAATTTTCTATTCAGAATTTTTCAAAAAACAAATTTTTTATCATTCTTTCGCTTTAGATATTTACTTAATTTCCACCATTACAAGGAAGAGGAAGTCATTATGAAAGTCATGATCACCATCAATCATTCTCAATCCGCTACTGAATGAAGGCATCCTCAAGTCTCTTCCACAACTCTCTGTCTTGAGCACATATCACTCCTTCATGCTTTCAAATTTCAAATTTTGCTGATACTTGAAATGCACAGAATAAAGGCCTTCAATATTTTGGTGCAAGGGCCTCAGCCTTTATGTTGCAGCACCTCAAGAATACTCCCGTTGAACTACTAAAGCATGCATTGCGCTCATTAAGCATGAGCCACTGGCCAAAGACAAGTCAGATAAGATTGGGAAGAAATGCAGATAATTTGAGAAACAGGTTAAATGAGCGCTTTTTTCTTTTAAACTAATTGAACGTATGCAATCTTCTAAAATTATTTCCATTAAAATGACGCCTGCATGGAAGAAATGACGCAAAACAGGTGTTAATTCAGGTGCAGAGGTTTTTAGAATAATACAGGATATGGCATCTCAAATAAAAGGTTTGCTAATTTTAAGAACTTGAAAGTTACCATGGCAAAACGTAATTAAAAGTACGATAACAGAAACTTAGGGGACTGTTGGAGAGGAGGGAAATCTGTATCAGTTACTGTAGAGTTTCTATAAGTAAACGAAGCAAAGAGATCAGCTTTTTCTTTCGGTGAAAATCATATGAGAGGAATAGAAAAAGGGCAAAAATATCAGTCGATAGAACAATGACAAAAATCAGAAAAAACAGACTACAATTAGGATAAATTATTCGATCATTCACTTGCTTCATTATACATTAGTCTTGATTTAAACTTTGGGTTAGGTGTCTAAATTAACTGTGGAAGATGGTTTTTGAAAGCCATATCATAAAACCAGGTCCTATCGAATCAAGATTTGTTCCCATCGTTGTCAGAAATGTCAGGTAAGGGAATAAAACTTTCTATTCCAGAAGATAACGTATCAGTAACGTACTGGTTACAAATGGACATATCAATGGAATAAAAGCAAACTTAAGTCCTTGGAAAACTTGCACGTAAATTTCTGAGGTAACTCACTTCTGTAACGTAGTAGTTGTTGTTCAGCAGAATGTGATTTAGATACGTATCATGCATAGTGAAGATGCCTCCACAAGCAAATTATTAAAGTGAACAAGATTACGTTTACATTTCAGGGTTTATTATCGATTAAATAGGTCAGCATATAAGATAAATTACTGCTTTGGGAACGTGAACCAACTGTGTTAAATTATGAGATCAATTTGACTCGACTGATAGGCATTGAGCAAGATGGTGTGATGTGGAAAAACATTTTGCTTTTCTATGTCCTGGATCAGAATGAGTAGAATTGAAAAGCCAATCTACGTTAAGTACGTTGCAGTCTCCATGAATAATTAGCTCTTCTGGTGAAAAGTTTCATTAATTGGTGTAAACCTTTCGAATAAGAGACACTGAAAGAAATGACTGTAGTTATCATCATTGAAATATGAATGCGCACAAAAAATTTATGTAACACAACGCGGCGAAGAGGCCTTCAATCATTTTCGAACAAAAGAGCCATATTTGCATTCAGTAATGAGATGGAGTGGGATATTTGGCCCAGTGAACGCGAAATACGTGTCTATTATAATAAAAATCATAGTAAAACAGAGAGGCGGAATACTCCAGGTGCATTGTACACTAAAGAGCAATTGAATTAGAGATACTTGTCTAGTAACGTGTAGCACCACCTTTCGCCCTGATGACGGCGGCGATTCGTCTCGGCATGGACTCGACAAGACACCGGAACCGTTGGGAAGCCATACGCATCCACGACCCCTGAACAAGCTTCCACAGTTCACGAAGATTTGATGGAAGGAAGGTCAGAGCCTCGAACATCTCTCTCGATGGCATCCCACATGTGCTCGATGGGAGTGAGGTCAGGTGACCTAGCTGGCCAAGGAAGCGAGGTCACGTCGGTGGAGTGTTCATTCAACCATTCGTTTACAATTCGGGAGCGATGGCACGGTGCATTTTCTTGTTGCAGGATGAGGTCCCCAGTGGGATGTTGAAGACGCACAAACGGGAGCAAATGGTCATCCAGGATATTCCGGTAACGTTGACCTGTGAAATACGATGTCACACGTACCAGGGGTCCCATTTCAGTCAACATAAACAGTCCCCAGACGAGAATGCCCCCCCCCACCACACACACACCAGCTTGAAGAGTACCCTGCTGGCAAGAATGATACATCGCTTCATGTGGTTTGTGCCGTACTCGTATCCTACCATCCACATGTACCAACGTGAATCTCGACTCATCAGTCCAGGCAACATTTTTCCCACATGTCTAGGGTCCAGTGGCGATGTTCTCGCGCCCATGCTAATCTTTGCACCATGTGATGTGCGGTCAGCAGCGGTACCCTCGTGGGACGATGGCTTCTGTACCCCATAGCGAGGAGATGGTTCTGGATGGTGTGGCTGCTTACACATTTTTGTGCACCAGCGTTAAATTGCCGAGTGATTCCTTGCTCTGTGGCCCCGTCTATCCGCTGTTACAATGTGAGCTATCCGACGATGACTCCGCTCGTTCACACGCTGTTGTCCACGGCAGTTGGCCCTTGTAGGAATGGTTTTACCGAATTCGATGTACTCACGGTGCACCCGTGACACAGTGGCTCGTGAAAATCCCAGTGCCTGCACGTCTTCCTAGATGGAGTAACCCATTCGTTGGGCCCCGAAAATTTGCCCACGATCAAATGCGCTAAGATCCTTCTTCTTACCCATACTGCGTCTGACTCTTACTGATTCCCGTCGCATGACTCCTTATATTGTCGGATGTCTGCATACGTCATGTCGTTTCCGTTTACAAGGCCGCCCACAGCCCCACATTTGCATAACGCCAGCTGTCTCTAATTCAATTGCCCTTCAGTGTATGTTGCGTCATAAGCAGGGGCGAATTGGCCTACCGAGACACCGGGGCATTTTTCAGTGGACCACCCAAAATTATCCCAATTTTTTCTGGGGTTTTCTTTTCTTTTTTTTTTTTTCTAATTTTTTTGGAACCAACGAGTCTAACCTAACGTGGAAGATGGTTTTAAAAGCCATATAATAAAACCAGGTCCTATCGAATCAAGATTTGTTTCCCATCGTTGTTAAAAATGTAACCTAACTGTAGAAGATGGTTTATGAAAGCCATATGATTAACCCAGGTCCTATCGAACCAAGATTTATTCCCATCGTTGTCAGAAATGTCAGTTAAGGGAATAAAACTTCCTATTCCAGAAGATAATGTATCAGTGATCTTGTTACTTATGAATAGTAATTGCTAACTTTATTTGAGTTTTTCATCTGTGTTAAAAGTAATTTTTTTTAATATGGTTTCCTTTTATCTGTTTGTTGGGCACTTGCTTTGAAATCAGATGACATAACAAAATTATCTCGTACTTATGTGAGAAAAGTGCCTCTGAAACAAAAGCGCTGTTATATAAATTAATTAATCTAAACGTAACTACCGTTAGACGTAGGTAGTTGGAATTGGAACCCAGGGTCATTGGTATGCCCTACCCTCCTTTTATAATTTTGAAAGAGGCACTAGTACTCATTGTGGGGTCCAATCATCCCCATCCACTTATCTACAGACTAATACAGAGCACAAAGCGATTATCCGGCATACATATTCCGAAATCATTCTCTACCCACTTTCATCTTATAAGAAATAACGATTTACCGGCACTGGTTCATGGGTCAAAATGGTGGTTCATGGATCAAAATGGTGGTTCATGGGTCAAAATGGTGGTTCATGGGTCAAAATAATGGGTAGACTCAAAGAAGGAGTCTACTCAATGAGAAGTTATCAATACCACTGCGAGCAGATAATCAGTGACCAAATAGATATGAAAATTAATTGCTTAGGAAAACTGCTGTGTGGTATGTGCACATATTAACATTAATTGCTCAGGAAAATTGCTGTGGTTGTGCACATATTAACCTTCTCGGTTATTTAGACTGCACTGGGGTTTTCAAGAGACTCGTGATTTTTTCAAAACCTAATTTTTCAAAGGAAAATACAACCCGTTATGAATGTGGTTTGATGCAACATTCTGATTCTGCAACAATCATGAACCGATTTTTAAAATTATTTCACAGTGAAATTATTGAAATTTTCTCACGCCTGTATTCGTTTTACATATTTCAACATCTCTCTTCCATACAGGACCTAAAATGTTTTTTTTCGTGAGGAAATTTATGAGGTGTTTCCCTGGAAGCACGTGTGTTTTACTAATGGACGTCAAGACAAAAATTTCTCGGTCTGTTTTGATCGTCCCAATCCGTCGCTGATCTTAAGCCCTTGTATTTCAGTCTGAAGGACCATTCTCTTTTATGAATGTTAATGGAGAGAATGTATATATTAGAATCCAAGAGGTCATGTTAAAATGAGAACCAAAACGAGCAGTATCATGACTAACAACCTTTTAAATTCTAATATTAACACTAAATTATTTCCTTACACGATAAATTTTACAAGTTGATGAGCTATAAATTTACAAGTTGATGAGAAATACAAGCACTGTTATACTATTGCAGTATTTTCACAGACTGAGATGTTGGCATTGCATCACGTGATGGACTGTTAAATGATTTCAATATCTCAGTTCACGCTATTCTTAGACTATGCTTTGCACTGTGGTTTTATTTCGCAGAATGTAATATCTATTTAGGTCATTTTTACCTCATATAGCTGCGCAGTGGACGATTCATCCAAGATTGGCCCAGGTTCGGATCCCAGTGTTATGCATGCTGTGTTTGTCTTGAGGCACTGGCTCTTCCCCTTCCCTGGAATCAGTGGCCTTAAATTAGGGACTGACGGCTGCTTATAGCCTATACAGTTGCTCATGCTGGTCGTTGAATCCCCGAACAAAACAAAAAATGCCACCTCGGTTGCGCAGTGGTCTAAGCAATGACCTCTGATCACTCGTCCGAAAGCGGTCCAGGTTCGAATCCCGTTGAGGCATGGATGTTGTGTTTGTTTTACGGCACTGGATCTCTCCGTTCCCTGGAACCAGTGACCCTAAATTTAGGACGGGCGACTGCTTATACCCCATTGAGTAGCTCACGTTGGTCGTTAAACCTCCAACGAAAAAAAAATTTCCACAGAAGTCTATCACTTCATAATGTTTTCATTAGCATTTTCTGCTCCCGATGATCTCAGTTCTGACATATGAATTACTAATTCTCTTAATTAATAAATAGGGACTGTACACCAATTATACTCAGAATACAATAGTATAACTATAATGATCCGAATTTCTTGACTTAAAAGAGAAGTCAAAGTTTCCAAGCTTTCGCACATCAACCAGATGGCGTTTTTCAAGGAAGGTAGACAGCAAACTGCAAACTGAATCATAGAACACTTCAACAATTTGAACTCGGTGACTTGACTAGACAATAAATGAATAGATGCAAATGTGGTTATTCATTCGAAGATACGATGAGTCATGTCGGTTGGGCACGCGGTATCTTAGAATCTCGGTAGCACGCGATACTACATCGGAATGACCAAGCGTTCGTTCAGAATTATACTTTACGAACATAAAAGAGACACAAGATATGAAAAGGTTACCACTGCCCTGTCCAGAGAAGTCAAGTTCAGGTCCTCTGATTCTATGTGGGATGATATAAAGAAATTAACTTACTTCTCCAAACCCAAATATACTGCCATTCGCGAAACCTCACAGATCATTACCAACAGTGAGGCTTGCAATGATAGTGTCTCTCTAGAACTGCCACGAGTTTGGAACCTATTCGTCAAATAATACTGCGTTTTCTCCCACGATACCGCGTGCCCAAACGACATGACTCCTCGTTTCTTTGAATGAATAATCACATTTGCATCTATTCATTTATTGTCTAGTCAAGTCACCGCGTTCAAATTGTTGAAGTGTTCCATTATTGAGTTTGCAGTTTGCTGTCTACCTTCCTTGAAAAAGCCATCGGGTTGATATGCGAAAGCTTGAAGATTTTGATTTCTATTCTACGCCAAGAAATTCGGATCATTAGTATAGTTATACTATTTTGAGTATATATGTTTTCCATCGTATCGGTCCGGTGCACTTCCAATCAAAGATAAAATCGTACCATTATCGATCCGAAAACTTAGACTAGACGGTGAAGTTAGCGTGTCAGACAGAATTTTCTTCTTTCCTGGAGTGGATTAATGAGGTAACGAAAGAATCCTTCAACGCTTAAATCTTCTTGCAAAGGAGATAAAACTCAAATTTTTGCAACTGATTCCAATATTTTTAATTCTCAAAATAAGTTTTGTTCTGTTTAATATTATCTATTTGTCATTGGTGGAAGTCTGAAAATGAAAGTTGCATTTCGCGAAATTTAAAATATTAAATCACGTGGGATGACGTTTGATTAACTATTAATTTTCATTAATATTTTTCATAATTAAAAAAATCATCACTCCATAAATAAATAATATATGTGTGCGAATTATGACTTTTACCGTGCAGTAGCATTTCAAAATTCCTAATTCGATTAACGTGTTTTCTCATTTACTGATTATTAAAAAATACAAAATCCTTTGTAAAAAACATTTAAAACTGATTTTCAAAGTAAATCCTTCCGAAATTATCGCTTGTTAACGACTCCAGACCTAAGAGTAGGTGTTGTGTGAAGGAAAGATTTTTATTACGTATATGATGATGCTACAAAGAAAGAAAAGAAAATTGATTGAATTGGTACCTCTCAACGGAAATACTGGACATTTTACTTCTTGTCGATAATGCCGCGACAAATATATCTTTTGCATTCTCAGTTCAGTAACTGCTAATCTCCTGAAGTGTTCGTTACTTACACTTAACTCTCGCTGCCACAAAAGACGGTTCTAAATACTGCAATGCATACAGCGAAGTGGTGTTCTGACCAACTTCTTTCTTAGAAAAAAACGTTTATGCAGATTTCACTTAAGGCAGGGATTTCCAAATTTTTTTGGTTCGCGAACACCTTTCAACATTGTATTGTTATTGCGAACTCTTGTACCTATTTCTGTTCACACATAATAAGTAATATAACAGTTTTGTACTGATATTCTTAAATACCTCCAGTACTTACGGTTTATTTCACTGAAGTTTCATTTCTTTTATAGAAATTCCTGTAACTTCATTGCAAAAATTATTTCAGGAATATATATTTCGTAAAACTAATAGGATTGTGACATCAAAAAGTACACCTACTGTGTGACAAAATGTAAATTAATGGTTAAATAACCTGGAAAAAAGTAGGATATAATCCTGAAGCAAATGTTAAACGATTTATAAAAGCCCAATCACCCTCTAATGCATGTGGTTATGTAAGAAAGCATGTCCCAAACATCTGCAACAAATAATTAAACTGTTAATGCATTTCAACTTATTTGCGGTTTAAAAAAATACCTTTATTGTAATTTTATGGAGATGCCGTTACAGAAATTTTACCACGAAACCCTTGGAACACCTTCGTGAACCACTAAATAGGAACCGCTGGCTTAAAGTAAAATTCTGCAAAAGAATAGATATGATGAAGACACTATCGTGCTGATTGATACACAAATAAAGAAGATAGCTGTCTAAGCACGAACACTTTAGCTCAAACCAATTGCAACACTCAAATGAAGCTAAGACGTATCACCGGTATCAAAAGTATACACAGTTAAAAACCATGACGACACAAATAACTCATTCCATTGAGGTTTAAAAAGGTTTAATGTTAAAAACTTGCGAGATCTTTCGAACCTTCAACTTATAGGTTCATCATCAGGTACCAAAACTCGCAAGGTGCACATGAAACGTAGTGGTTATATACACGTGTGGTTATGGGCAAAGACCGCGCATGCGCACAAGTCGGAACAGTATGAGGTCAAAAAATACATACATTTAAAATAACCTGTAGGGTAAAAAACACATAATGGTTGTCATAAATATAAGAAATATAAAATGAAGGTCAAAGTTATTTCGCCTGAGTTCTACACATGTACAATAAAATCAATGGTTGCCTAATCTTGTTTCTTGGTTTTTCAGTAGGTATCGCCAAGGTGCTGGTATATTGGACGGAGCTTCATCATTACAACATTAGCACCTTGGCGATACCAGCACCTTGGCGATACCTACTGAAAAACCAAGAAACAAGATTAGACAACCATTTATTTTATTGTACATGTGTAGAACTCAGGCGAAATAACTTTGACCTTCATTTTATATTTCTTATATTTATGACAACCATTATGTGTTTTTTACCCTACAGGTTATTTTAAATGTATGTATTTTATGACCTCATACTGTTCCGACTTGTGCGCATGCGCGGTCTTTGCCCATAACCACACGTGTATATAACCACTACGTTTCATGTGCACCTTGCGAGTTTTGGTGCCTGATGATGAACCTATAAGTCGTAGGTTCGAAAGATCTCGCAAGTTTTTAACATTAAACCTTTTTAAACCTCAATGGCATGAGTTATTTGTGTCGTCATGGTTTTTAACTGTGTATACTTTTGATACCGGTGATACGTCTTAGCTTCATTTGAGTGTTTGCAATTGGTTTGAGCTAAAGTGTTCGTGCTTAGACAGCTATCTTCTTTATTTGTGCAAAAGAATAAGTAAAGTTGGGAACTCCGATTCTTTTGTTTAATTTCTTATTAAGCTTTTCAGTATCTTCAAAAATTACCCCCAAATGGTTAAAATCTGTTCTTTTGTTCTAGCCTTTCCTCTGTATCATTAAATTAATGAATTCGAAGGTTCCACTAAAACCCATTGATTTAGAGTTATTATCTTTTTTCGGATTTTTGAAACGTTCTCTGAGTAGTTGACTGATGTTGTTTACATTTTTAAGAACTGTCACCAAGTCATCACCTAGCCCTGATACCAAAACCATCTACTTCAGCACATGATACCAAGTTTTCTTTAAGTATTGCAAAATAAATAATTTTCAAGTCATGTTAGTATTTTAATTACTCATTTATTTCAGAAGAAATTTTGCCTTTAGGATAGCGATTGAAATCTTAGTTTTGCCATAAATCACAAGTTTTTTTTAGCATTACATACTGGCATGGAATCCCATTTATTTATTTATTTTTATTTATTTATTACAACTCTTTTGCTGTACAATATCACAATACAACACCCAAAAGGACGAACAATATGTCACATAATCTAAAGTTAATAATAACAAGAATATATAATACACCAATGAAACCAAAATAAGTAAGACAATTTTCCAGTTTTTAACAATATAATTCCCATGTTACGAAGATACATACTTTATAATATAAAATACAGGAACAAATTCGCACTCAAATGTTGTCAATATGACTAAAACACCTTCAATATCAATTTTAAATGCACAGCAAGGAGCCAGGGGAAAAGGCTAAATTTTTAGCCTGACAAGCCCCTGATCTCCTCTGAAAGTAAATAAAAAAGGTTTTTTAAGTCCAGTCCAGACAGCGATTATGATATTAACGTATGCACTAAATAAACATCCAGAAAGCCCAAGATAATTAAAATCTCTTTCCCTCTACCTTACCTTTTTATATACAATTTTCAATCAAAAAACTCCTCAACAGTCGCCTGAAAACAGGGTATCGGATCTCAGATCTAATAATGGTCAATGGAAGTCTATTCCATTCTCGCAGGCCCAATACACTAATGCTGTTAACCGTACGCGCCCAAGGGACAGCGAACTCTGACCTCCTGCGAGTATCATATGAATGAGTGGCTCTCGACAACACTATCATATTTAAACATCTACCTGTATTAACACGTTCGTGAATTATTAACATTAGTCTATATCTGTGCAACTGCTCTACAGTCAATATACGATAATAACGAAATAAAAATTCTGAATGAGCCGAAGAGTTCAACAATCGAACATACCTTTCCTGCAAAACAGACAGACGAGTGAGATTTCGTTTTGCAGTTACACCCCAAATCAAGATGCAGTACGACAGCACAGGATAAACAAATGAATAGTACAAGATCAACAGAACTCTAACCGACAGGAAACCCGAGATTTTCGGAATCATGCCAACCCTAGATCTAAGGCAAGATGCTAACTGATCCACCTGGTCATCCCATTTCAAAGATTTATGCAAAACAACTCCCAAAAACCTTATTGAGGCCCAATATTCCAATGCCGTGTCGTACAGAACTCAAATCACTATGACCCTGCCTAGTAAAGGAAAACATCACACGACCCGTCTTAGCGACATTTACCAAAACACCGAAGAGCCATTACATTATGAGCACCTACCTAATAAGCTGTAGAACCCCCTATAGCCAGCAAAACAGCAGCCACTAAGCAACGCATCGATTCGATGAGGTGGCGATAGGTATCCTGGGGTATCTGATACCATAATGTCAGCAGCAGGTCCTCTAGTTCCCGTGCATTTCGGGGTGATGGTGATTTTGCGCGAACCCGATTTTCCAAGTCAAACCACAAATGTTTGATTGGGTTCATGTCAGGTAAATTTGAAGACCAGGGCATTAACAGAGAGTCATCAGCATGTTCCCCGAACCACTCCTTCACGATTCTTGCAGTGTGGCATGGCGCATTATCCTGTTGGTAATGGCCATCACCAGCAGGGAACACAGTTGCCATGAATAGGTGAACTTGGTCTGCAACTATAATCAGATACCTGACAGCTGTCAGGAACTGTGCTATTGGTATAATAGGGCCTATAGTGCCCCCCCCCAAAAAAAAAAATCACCCACAGCATAACACCGCCGCCGCCGACCTGTTTCCGCCCAACAGTGCATCCAGGTGCCATAGCCTCCGTTGGTAATCGACATATGGCCGTCTATGTGATGCACCAGGAATTTTGATTCGTCATACCAGGCTACTTTCTTCCAATTTTCCACGGCCCAATCTCGATGATCTTGGGCCCATTTCATGCCTTGTTGGCGATGACGTGCAGTGAGCATGGGGACCCTGCTTGGTCTCCGGCTATGCAGGCCCATGTGCAGAAAGCTGCGATGAACTGTGTGCTGTGGCACATTGCCCTGATCACCACTGGTGTAGGTGCGGGTGATTTGTCGCACTGTGACCCTGCGGTCGCTGTGAACAATAGGCAACAGTCTCCTTTCCTTTCTGGCATCGATGAGCAGCGGACAACACACGGCTGAACGACCGTTCGTCGTTTGGTCATCTGTGCACCACTTTTGATACGTACTGACTACAGCGACACGTGAACAACCCACAAGCCGCGCCGTTTCCGAGATCGTAGTTCCAAGGCACGGTGCCATCACAATTTGTCCTTTATCAAACTCCGATAAATCGGCAGCTTTTTCCCATTCCGACTCCAAATACTCTGCTAACCGAAAGCCTATCTTCGGGTTGTATATATACTGCTCTGTGAACTTCATCTGCGCCACCGCTCGGTCTCCAGGCGCGCTCATTTTTTTCTAGGCTGGGGTGATCACAATGTAAGGGCTCATCGGTGTATTCAGTGGTTCTGCCAGAGATGTGATTCAAGAAATTGTCGTAAAATGTCTTCTTTTTCTTACATATATCTTCGTGCTTTTGTATAAATAACATGGTTGTTCTCCATTGCACAAGGTGATTCCACGTTGTTCTCCACACCACTGGTGGTCCTAGTTCAATGTGTAACACGGAAGAGACATGCTAGAACTTGTCTCGTTTCATGCGTCAAGGGTTCGTCGAATATTAAACTCACGTCGTTTTCCTAAGCCATGGAAGTTCATAATGGCTCTGAATAAGATTATATAACTAATTAGTCTTTATGAAAATGTGGAATTGGTGGTTTTGTGCATCAATTACATCACGAAAGAATTTCCCAATTTCCATTGAGGTCGCGTTTGAACATTAAATTTTGGCATCATATTTTTCCGGCGAGAGTAACATGTTTCACAGAAATAACACATTTTTGCTTTTTTTTAGCTAACCATTTGTAAAGATTAACTTAAATGGCAACCCTTTTAATGACATAAATCTATTGCATGCTTGCTTCAACTATGAGAAAAGTCAGTTTTACCTCTTACAAGACGGAAGGCAGTGAGAAAGGTTGTAGATATTTCCCGAATTTCCTTGTTTCTCTAAGAAAATGGAAAATATCCGTCTTAAAACTTTATTATCAAATTTATTCACCTTTCATGTATGTACAGTGTCTGACAGAAAAGACTTTCCATCATTATCTCTTGCACACGCCTGCAAAGTCATTTTTGGAAGGGCAGTGATCTTCCAAAGTAAGAATCGCCGAGTAGTGAGATTTTATGGTTCAAATGTTTCCACATGCAGGTAAGGCATAGGCTATTCGACATAAAATGATGGAAAGAGACATGCTGATCACACAAAAAGATCGTAAATCCATGGAGAATCCACACTTTCTAAAGCAGTTATAACCAGTTGTACCTGCCTGAAGCGACGGAATTAGGGATTCACCTGAAGTGAACATATGCATTTGGTCAAGTACGAGATCTTTCGTGTCATACATCCACGTGTGTGTGTAAGTTTTGAAGGTGGTGTTTCCATATAAAACTGCTGATGATGATACAGTTCTATAATTTCAATCCCTCACATTTTAACTTTAATTTCTCCCGCTCCCTACCCCCTTACATCACGGGTGAATTTCACCTGTAAATCAGCATTCAACATCGGGTATTACCATTGCTACAGAGCATTTTTTTTTCATCTTTTTCCGATAGAGAAAAAAACGTAAATATGTAAATAAAAGCCAATATGAAATTTAGCTGGTTAATATGAAACTTAAGGCCGGTTTACACCGTCAGGTTGGCCTAACAAGTAGCTTTCAAGTCAGCTTAAAAGAGGCAACTTGAAAGATTGAGTTGGTGAAAGATTGATTGACACGCTTTAAGTGTTTGTTTCAAACTTCCGTCTACTCGCTGTTAACGCATTGTGCGGAGTGATACTCAATAGTGCATAAAACTATTTACGCAAAATAATTGGTTTTTGAGAATATTTAAATGTCCTTTATGCTAGCAAATTTGATCGATCTTTTTGGAATTGCTAAAAAGGATCAGCCAAAATGATAGTTAGGCTAGTAAAATACATGTACCGTTGCTCTTACTAGTTTCGTTTTCAAGAAATGAATTTCTAGTAACAAAAAATAATAATGATAATGGCCACACATGAGACACTTTCCCTCGTGGTCGTATCAGATCGTCGGAAACGATTGGCAAATTCAAACCTTATGAGGGTGATGGCATATACAGTTTATCAGGGCTAGTGCCAGTTCTTTGTATTTTCTGCAGCTCCTGACTTTATGTTCTTCTAATAACTTTATCATATTTCTTATGTCTCCTAGCGTAAATTCTGGAAAATCTAACTCCCCTAAAAATGTTTTTTACTACATCATCATGTAACTGCCTGTTCCTGTATGACTCACTTTTAATTTTCCAAACACATTTATGTTTCTCGTACTCGCAGTGCTCGAAATGGGCCGGTATACGCCGGTATGGCATACTGGCATACCAGGACTTCGTCTTTCCTAGTATTTCATACCGTCATCAATTTTAGTAGTGGGAACTGCAGAAAGGATTCTTTCCTCCTGACTTACGAGCGCGCATGCTTAAACATAGAAACCTTATGGGCCTCATTCCCTTGAGAAATAGCTGTGGGGGGAACCGTAAATGTAGGGGAGTGGTGTACACAAGAGTCATAAGTTCAATTCTTCAAAGGATGGAAATGAAGTTACCCATAGGGCATGATCACATCTTGCCCAAGCCCCAGATCATCCCACTAAAGATATCTGTGATTTTCAGTATATCATTATTTTATATTCAATTTGAAGAGCTTCTTAATAGAATGAAGAATTAGGAGTAATAGATTAAACACAAATTTTAGTTTTGCAGCAATGTGTATGAACTTTTCCCGCTTCGGACTGTTTTTTTTTAAGCTGGTGAGATTTGCTGTTAATTTAAGACTGTGCATTCATTCTGATTGCGGAAATTCTAATTACCCGACCTTCTACTTCATGAAAGTCCGTATTGGAAGGAGGCTGTTTTCTTGGCTCTGGATCTTAAAGTTCGACGTTCAAGTCCAACTGAATCACAAATATTTAGCCCAGTAACAATTATGTATCCACTAATAGATCAAATACTATTACGTACCTCTAATCCTTAGTTTATACGATGCACATTCTTGGTGTGTCATTTTTCTAGAAAAAAAGGACATACCAAGAATGTGAATTTATCAAGAAAAATGACACACCAAGAATGTGCATCGTATAAACTAAGGATTAGAGGTACGTAATATTATTTGATCTATTAGTGGATATATAATTGTTAATATGAACTTTCGGTGTGAGTTATCAACGAAGACCGGAAAAAAACCTTTTGTTATTCTACTGAGATATGTTATCGATATTTAGCCGAGGTTCGGAAGTCTCGTTCATCCGTTGGTCCCGGGGTGTAGACTCCTCGTTATATACAAATCTAACCCCAGTCCTCGGTGTAGCACAAGTAGTGCCCGCTGGATGCACAAACCAACCAACTGAAATCGACCGCCATCGTTTCTGACTTACGGTGCAATAGTATTCCACTGAATTGTCAATTACATTCTCACACAAAAGAGTTTTTCTTTCAGGGAATTTTGTTTTTTCAGTGTTGGTGATTTTCTGGCGAAGGTATTTTTTCCGCATGATTTTTATCTAAAAATGAGCATACTGGCTCTTCAAATTTCCATTTCGAACACTGCGTACTCGTCCAGAAATGTCAAAGTTTTCGCATCACTCCAGTGAGTCATTATTGGGGAAAAGAAATGTTACGATTAATATCAACGCAAAAAATACTAAAAAACGCATCGGAATGAGGCTACGGATTATAGCTACTGATTCAAACAAAGCAGACGATTTTAAATCAAGACGAAGCAGATGGTTGTTTCTGTCTTCCGACTTCCTTCAAACGTTCCAACCAATCCCACTTACTTCAATGGAACGATGATCAGTTTGCTTGAAGGAAATGTTGACACACTAAAGTAAGAAAGCAATTAACTTTACCTGTTCATTAGAGCAGTGGTCTCAAACTCAGATCTTTGGCAGGGCCACTTTCTAGTTTTGAAGAAACTTAGGG
The DNA here is from genome assembly GCA_039090855.1 of Macrothele yani. NCBI lineage: Eukaryota > Metazoa > Arthropoda > Arachnida > Araneae > Macrothelidae > Macrothele > Macrothele yani. Next base: position 69,825,468 of record CM076995.1, read on the forward strand.
GGCCGGATGAATATTTATAAATTTCTTATGAATAAATATCAACTATACAAAACTACACCAATGGCTTGGCACTAGAGTGGAATATTATTTCTAATTATCGGTAAATAGTAAAAACAAATCATTCATCTATCACTGAAAATAATCACTTTTACGTAACAAATACTTCTACTTAAATCTTAAAACAATCACATTTTACCAACTGAACATGGTATAAGGTACAGAAAATATTACATGTTCTGACCAGAAACTTGGGCTCGCTTTTCTGTCCCTAATTTATCGATATTTGGAATAAAGTCCTTTGACCAAGCTACTTTTAAAAGTGAGCATAAGTGAATGTCACTTAGCCTATTCCTTTCAAGACATTTTACTTGGTTCATTCTTGAAAACAACTGTTTACATGAGTATGTTGTTCCGAACATAGACAGAACCAGTGCAGCTAGGTTATGAATGTTAACGTACTTGTCATTTGAAACTAACTGGTAAAACTGTATTAGACTGGAACTGTTGAATTTTTCTTTTAGGAAAGAATCACACTGAAAGCCTATTAATTTAAGATGAAGTTCTTCAGATGCAGTCAGCATTATAGGAAAATGGAGACTTGAATATATTGAAAATATTTTCCATGTCTTTGAAACATTCAAACTCCCTGTTAAAATCCTCTTTCAACATAGATATCTTTGTAGAAAATTCACAAAAGTTGATTTCTTCTTCTTCAGCTGAAGCTTTTAAAGTGGAAAGGTGAGCAAGATTTCCTGCACTGAGCTGAGCTTTCCAAAGCTGAAGTTTCCTCTGATATGCGTTAACATTATCACTAATATCAGTGACTAGCTTATTTTGGCTTTGTAGTTTGATATTCAAATCATTTAAGTATCCAGTTATATCTGTGCTGAATGCTAGATCATGAAACAATTTTGGATCATCAAAAAGCGATACGTCTTGATCTTTACTTTCAAGGAACATCTTTATTTCATCTCTCAAATCCCAAAATCTTGTTACTTGTAAAGAGGATGGCTTTCTTAAGCATTACTATATTTATATTATATTTAATATATCAAAATATACTTGAAAAAAGGTGATTTATTTTTATTTTGTAATTATTCATGCGGGCCGCGAGTTTGAAACCACTGCATTAGAGTAATAATTACTTGTTCAAGTAAATTTGAGCCTCCCCTGGTGGTACAGTGGCCCAAACACTGTCCCCCGACTGCTGGTCCCAGTGGGCCTAAGCTCAATTCCCGAATGAGGCATGGACACTGATCTTATTCTACGACAGCGCAGTGCTGTCTTAACACTTTTCGGGGCCCTGGGCCGTCACATTTTCAGGGACCCCCGATTTTTTATATCATTTTCAACCATTATCAATCCACTGCTAAATGAAGGTTTCCCCAAATTTATTCCCCAACTGATATAGAAGCATTTAAGATCCAGCAATATCCAGTAACTTTTTAATACCACTTGAGTGAAAAATGGTACATGACAAAAATTATAGAACTCCATGAAGTCGACCAAATACACTCACATTTAGTAGCTTAGTAAATCATAAGAAAATGGGTGCTGAAAGATGGTATTTCTTCCGCATTCTACAAATCATTCAACGAAAATTAAATTCAAACAGAAGAAAGAAGTAAACCAACCAGGGCCTTTTCCAGACAGTGTGACCCACCGGATAAATGCGGCGCCGTTCATTGTTATTTATTTAAACACCGAAGATTGAATGTATGTAAACAATCCTAGTGGGCAAACCCCAATGATAAACATACGTGCACTTCTTGGTATAGATAGACAACACAAATGACTGTTTAAATGGAAAAAGTGATTCAGAAAAAATGCGATATATGCGTGGAAGGAGAGAAAACAAATGCCTTGCTCACATGAACATGAGTTAAATTTAACGTAATTTTACATCTAGCTCACTGAATGACATTTAACTCTTAAATTCTTTTGAAAATGAATCATCTGAAGTCGGGAAATAGTTTGTGTTTTAAAAATCGACACTTCTCCTGTGCGAACATAAACACTTGGATATGCGCTTGTGGAAGTGTACTAATTGCATTACATTTGGAATTCTAGAGATGTATGCCAAAAATAAGATAAAACGAAACACTTGTCCCAGTCAGTCAAAAATAAAATCCATGCGCTCACGACATTTTCTTGAGAAATGTTCTTCGGTCACATGTTGACACGCCACTTTATTTTTTGGATATCTCACATATGTTTAGGAATTACACATTTTTACTTCCGTTGAGGATTTTCATTTAATTGTTTTATCAAATCACTATCACCCCCACTCGGGACTGGAAGGGAGGTCGGCTTTCTTTGTTTCTTAATTTGTCACAAAAGATCCATCGTAACACCTAATTTCCCTCCTGTCTCCTCGCTCGGATAATCAAAGCTACGAGCAAGGTTTGAAAAACAAATCGGAACAACTTCCAACTTTCTGCATTGGTGTTTCTTCTTTTCATTAAATAATAACAAGAATAAAAAAAACTGCTGGTGAGTGGTGACAGAGTTGGACGTTTTGTAAATCCGTAAGGGGCCGTCCATAAAGTACGTCCGAGATTGCAGGGGTGGGGGTGTCCTGACAACCGGACCAAATGTGACATGGGGGAGGGGGAAGGTTTAATAATTCGGACGTCCAGCGGCAAAAATATAGTGGATGGTATTTTTTCGTTTTTTTTTTCCTCTTTGTTTCTTCTTTTAATAGTTAAAAAAAGGTATGAAATATTTCAAATTTCTGATTATATTTAGCTAAATCAGAATATTAATATTAAGTTCCCATATTTGTATTACCAAATTTATCGTGTTTTGTAGCTGGTATAATCGGGAGTGTTGCAACCTCTAATGCGTGCCTTCATTCGTAGATCTTTATTTCAGAATGACAGAATGATAAAGTTCGGGTAACATTTGGGAATAAATTAATGCCTAAATAATAAATATTTTCTGAAGCAAACGTGTAAATACATGGAAGATTCCTTTAAATAAGTACATGTTTCCTTTCTGTTTCTCAACGGACTTCTGAAAGCAGTCGTCAAAAATAAATGGGGTTACGGGAATTAGGACGTACTTTTTAGGAGGAGGAGTTTCAACAATCGGACAAAATGTGACATGAGGGAGGGAGGGGGGGGTGGAGTCCAAAAATCGAATAAAATCACTGACGTACTTTATGGACGGCACCTGGGCCGCGGGTAGCCTAGTGAGCAACGTTCGTGACTGACACGGGAAGGACCTCAGGTTCGATCCCAGGCAGATACGAACGCTCTATCCACTAAAATACCCGCCGTGCGTCGGATGGGAACGTTAAGCCGTCGGAAACCGGGTACTGGCCCCCGGTAATAAATAAGGGCGTCTTCCTCTACTTCGCTTCCGTTTCACTTTCCTATTGGGCACTCTAGCCCAAATCTCCAAGCTTCCTATTTCTAAGGGTTGTTTAAGACCTGGGGTCAGACACTCCCTTCCTAAAATCCTCTACATATGATCATCATCATGAATGTAATCAGTCGTCGGCGTACGGACTCAGAACCAGCAATCCCAGTCAAGGTGGATTCCCAAACTCCCTCCCCTTGAAAATAAAAGAAAAACAAGAAAGATGAGCCTGAATTTTCGGTTGTAATGAGTACGTCTTTTGAATCCTTTAAGACGCGAATAAACCTTTTCAAAGTTATTCAAAGGGACCTGTTAGAAAAAAGAAAATCAACTGGATTTCTATAATCGATAAAACATCCAGAAATAGAAACAGCTAATTACTTCCACCAGCGGATAAAAAGTATGTTACGAAAATTAACAAACGGTGCACTAAAGAGGTTCTCGTAGCAGACGGAAGATATCAGAGACAAAGAGGTTTTCAAAGCAAACATAGAAATACAGAAGGAAACATGATATAACTATACGCCTTCTAGCGGAAGAATTTTCCACAATGGAAAATTTGAAAATAGGCGAAAAGTATTCTCCATGGCAAAAGCTATATACTAAGCAAAAATAACTTTTTCAAATAATTCTCCTGGAAGCAGAGATAGCAAGAAAAAGGTGTTGAAATCTACATCTCCTAGCGGGAAATCTGTGCATTATTTAAAGAGGATGATGTTCTCCATCTTTATTGTAGCGAATGGCATACAGTAAGAGCAGAAGTTTTTCAACAGTGTTTTTAGAAGGGGAGATACTTGTTAGCTGCAAACATGAGTACACAAACATCACCTAGCGACAGAACTGTGAACTACGAAAAAACTCTCCAAGTACAAGCCTAACGTGTTCCACAAGGTAAATGGTATCCGGCGTTAAAGAATTTTTTTAAAATCAGACATTTAGAAACCGAGATATCAAGAAAAACATATTAAACATTTGCACACCTTAACGGGAATATTGTGCATTATTTTGGAAAGAAAATACGCACAAAATGTTTTCATACTTAGTATCTTGCCGAAAAAGAAATTTTTCAGTCGGGTTTTTAGTCCCACATGTATTGTTGCAAACATGTTGTAAATGAAACCAAGGAGGATAGAATAAGGGGAGGGAGCATAACAAGCAAGCCCTACGTAAAACTCTGAAGCCGACGCTCTGAGTGGTAGCCATCTTATGTTACCCTTCTGATTGCGTTCCCATCGAATTACGTACCTAACAATATAGGCAGGCTAAAACTTTTAAAGTCTTCTTGCGAAAAGAAAAAATATCATGTACATTTATGGATGTAGTCCATAATATCACCACTGTTTTCTATTCTTTCCTTTCAAAGCACTGCTAAGTCACGTTTTACTGCTGCGTACGACAAAAATCCTTTTAACTCGTCACACGAAAAGTACATGCTGTTTAAAGTAATGCATGAAGACGTTCACAAACTCTAAAGTGAAGAAGAAAACCCTGATTTATTTCATGTGATCGAGTGAATGCTTCTGAAGACAGAAACGCAACGAAATGTTACCTTAGAAACAATAGTTCGTGCTAAACTTTGATAATTTACAGAATTTTAACGAAGACTACACGGAGCATGCAAATTGAAAAACGTTTGTAGCGCACAATAAAATCCGTTAGCGTTGATAGATTACTATGTACTAATAAGAAATGCGATAATTTACAAATTTAAAATAACAAAAAAAAAAAAAAAAAAAAACCACGGATTTTATTGTGCGCGAGAAACGAATGCTTTTTACAAAGTTTTAATAAAACGTTTTCGGGAATGTGATCTTTGACCAGGTGTTATTGAAAACTGGACAAATTTCTAATTCGTACTAGAAATGTTTAGCTATTCCATCATAAGTTTTTGATCCGCAAATACATTAGATCTCTCTTCAGCTTTTAATGTTAGTTGAACTTCAAATGAACAATTCCATAAATCAGTCATAAGCAAACGCCCTTCTCACACGAAATAAAAACTGAAATCTTCCTTAACTTACAAAGCAAAAATGAGCAACTGAGGGTAATGTAACATGGCGGCTACGCAACTTAGCTGGATCAATGGTGAGAGCACATGCTCTCTCCCCTTATTCTATACTCCTTGAAATCAAACGTGAACTTGCGTCTGCCGCCCCTGCGGCGCAGTGGTCTAAGCGATGGCTTCTGATCATTCGTCCGAAAGTGGTCCTGGTTCGAATCTCGGTGAGGCATGGATGTTGTGTTTGTCTTACGGCACTGGCTATCTCCCTTCCCTGGAACCAATGACCCTAAATTAGGAACGGGCGACTGCTTATAGCCCATTGAGTTGTTCAAGGTGGTCGTTAAACCTCCAATCAAAAAAGAAAGAAAAAAAAGAAACTTGCATCTTCTAGTGGCACAGTGTTGCGTTAAGAAACATTTTAAATTATATAAAAAACATTTCGAACCGAAGACGTTCTCCAATAACGAAAGAATTTTTAAAATCGGATTCTTAGGAGCAGAGATATCGACAAAAATATGATATACATCTACGTCCCCTGGCGAAAAAACTATGCACACTGTTTTAAGAAGAAGGCATTCTCAGAAGTTTTTTCTGAGACGAGTGGTATCGATCTACGAAAGAATTTTTTCAATTGAGTATTCAGAAGCTCAGATTTTGCTGCAAATATATCAGAAACAGAAATAATCACTTTCGCCCCATGGTGGCCAAATTATTCTCCACCAAAAATTAAAAATTATATGTACAACATTGTCCACCAGGAGCGTATCCGATGTAGAAACATTTTTTCAAATAGGACTTTTAGAAAAAGAGATATCGGGAAAATTGGAATTTACCTTTACGCTCCCTATCGGGAAATCTATGCATTTCTTGAGAAAGGAAATGTACCTAAAATAATATTCGTTATAAATGGCATCGAAAGGAAGAAATAATTTTTTCAGTCGGATATTTAGAAGCAAATATATGGAATAAAATTTATTTTGAGTTCGATAGCATCTGCCTTTAGCCCTCTGGCGGCGAAGTTATTCATCGGAATAAAGCCGGAAGTTAAGGACCATTGTTCTCACATTTCAAACCTTTCCATGCAAAAAAGAATTTTTTCAAATCGGACGAATAATTGCAGAGATACAGTGTCCACAGGCGAATGGAAAAAGTGGTACTATAAGCACGTACTTCTTCTTTTTTTTTTTTTTATATAAAAGATACGCTATAAAGTCACATCAACATGCCCTACGCGTAAAAACAGCGCTATATAAGCGCAGTAGTAACAGGAAGAAATTTCCAATTGTCGTTTCCTTCGTACAGGCATCGATTCGGGTAGGCTGAGATTACAAGGACAGCTTGATGTTAGCGATTAAGTACAGAAGAATGAAATCAGCTTTGGAAAAAAAAGTTAATTACAGGAATTCCTTAAAAAATTGAAAGAAATGCATTTTTTTTTCTCAAACAATTGCTTTTACACTGAGATATGGTTGAGTGAAAACTTGGTGAATCACCCGTCCTCAAAAGGGACCGCAAATAATAAGAGCAACAGTAATAACAAAAATCTGTATCTATAATTTCGTGATTTTTTGCAATATGAGAAACGTTGGCTGCTCTGAACACTCTTCTTTTTGAGATTTCCAATTTTTATGAAAAAAATTTACTCGTTTGGATTTGAATGGGGTTTTTTTTTCCTATAAGAACTATGTTACCATTTTGAAAGCGATTGAGTAGGGAAATTTTCACATTGTCTAAATTTCAAAGTTTTACCATTTCGCCACTTGTACACATCGGACACACGCTGAAAATTAAAAATTTTCAGAAAATTACCATGCAGTTGCATTTTATTATCACATTTTCTTACAGAAACCATTTTGGATTTCTTTTGTGGCCGCCCCTGTGTCTCAGCGGTCTAAGAGCTGGCTTACGGCCATTCGTCTGTGAAGGATCCGGGTTCGTCTAGGTGAGGCATGGATGTTGTTTGTCTTACGGCGCTGGCTCTCTCCCTTCCCTGGAACCAGTGGCCCTAAATTAGGGACGTGCGACAGCTTATAGCCCACTGTGTGCTAACGGTGGTCGTCTGAACGACCATCGAAAAAAAATATATGTGAAAGAAAAAATTAGAAAATTTTTGTTTGTTTGTTTGCTGGCATTCCAGTAAATTTAGAATTACAAGGTACGATATTAAAGTAGCTGGGCTGCTCCGGTGGAGGCTGTGGTCTAAACGCTGGCATCTGACCATTTGTTCAAGATGTGTACGAGTTTGTATCCCAGGTGAGATCTGGATGGTGTGTTTACTTTATGGCACTCCCTGGAGCCAGGGGTCTCAAATTATAGACGGGCGACTGCCTATAGCCCATTCAGTTGCTCACAGTGGTCGTTAACCCCCCCCCCCCCCCAAAAAAAAAGTAACCAAAATGCTCGTCAATATCCCATATCAATTTTTTAAGGAGAAATAGCTTTTTAGTAGACTATGACCTCTATTTGAGAATTCTGCATAAAATCTGTAAAATGCAGTTTCGTACCAGAGGTTAACTCAGCTTTCATATCGTTTTAATCACACAAAACGTCATTCGATTGTTCCTACTCCACTTTTTCTCATCACTAAGTTAGATGTTGGGACTTCTTTTAGCTCTAACTCTTTATGAGAGTCATTAAGCTGGAAGACACACACTAAAAAGTCAGGAGCACTGTCGATCGACTGTAAATCTTCAGCTCTAGAATATTTCGATGAAACTTAACCGCTTTGAAATTGCTTTTAGACACATTTTCTTGAAATCAGAAACTAACCTGCCATCAGTTATTTTCTGTAATTCATAGAATACTTTTTCCGTTATGTATTGCGCTGAGTCAATATTATGCCGCCCCGGTGGTGCAGTGGTCTAAGCGATGGCCTCTGATCATTCGTTCGAACGGGGTCCGGGTTCGAATCCCGGTGAGGCATGGATGTTGTGTTTGTCTCTCTCCCTTCCCTGGAACCACTGACCCTAAATTAGGGACGGGCGACTGTTTATAGCCCATTGAGTTGCTCACGGTGGTCGTTAAACTCCAATAAAAAAAAAAAGTCAGTATTATAATAAATGATAATATATTTATCGTTCAAACTGAGCGTACACTCTTAAAATGTCGTAAAAATGCTTTTAACCTGGTTTAAAGTTGCAATATACATACACATACGTACATATCATTAAGCTGTTCTCTGAGATACGGATGTTAGCTCCTCAAAGAAAGGCCAAGTATACATCTAACTGATAGAACTAGAATTTACTTATTGTTGGTGTATAAAATGTCTCCGTTTGCAACGATTTCTGCACACCGCTCGAGCTTCATTAACATCCATCACACGCCGCACACAAGACCTTTTGTAGTTCATACTCATAATCTTTTTCTCAAGCAGACATTCCTTAATCTGGTTCTCTTATTATTTCGCTGGCCTTCCTCTAACATTCTTTCCTGCCACTTTGGTTGAAACAATTCTCTTAGTCAGAGCACTTATTCTTTCAACATGGTCAGACCACCTAAGAATATTAGTCACCACTTTACTAACAATATTTCGCCTCACATAACACATCTGCAACACATCTTCATTCCTCACATGATCAGAGCGTGTCTTACCACAAACCCCTGTAAATAACGCATCTCCCAAGCACACAAGCGATTCCTATGTTTTTTTCTGCAGTACCCAGGTTTCACTGCCGTGCATCAGAGTAGAAACAATTACTCTTTCATACACAGCCATTTAAGACTTCCTTAAGAACCCATCATTCCTGTGAAATCCTCCAAAAGCAGCTGACTTTCAATGAAGAATTCACTCGCCTACTAATTTCGCCATCTAATTTGTTTTAAAAAACTCAAGATTTGAAGGAACTATCACATCCTTATCATTGTGCAAAGGTAAGCTATTACAGTGAATTAAGCATTATTAACAAGAAAGATGACACCGAATTTTCGGGTGTAATAAGCACGTCTTTTGAATCCGTTCTGATGCAAATTAAATTTATCAAAGCTATTCAAAGTCAATGGAACCGGTATGGAAAACAATAGATCTGACGAAAGAAAGAAGATTTTCAATCGGGTTTTTAATCCCTCAGATATTGCTGTAAACGGAATCGTGAGCTTACGAACTCTTAGAAACAGAGATATCGGCAAAAATAAGATGTGACTTTAAGTCCCCTATTGGGAAAACCATGCATTATTTTAGGAACAAAGTATTCTCAAAAGGTGTATCCATATTAGCGGTATCAGTCGAAGAAAAAAAAATTAGTCGAGTTTTCAGGAGCCCAGATTTTGCAACAGATACTTCAGAAGCAGAAATTAACACTTATGACCCCTGGTGGGTAAACCATTCTTTACCAAACATTAGAAATTATGTGAAAAGTATTTTCCACCAGGTCTTGTATGCGATACAGGAAGAAATTTTCAAATCAGATCTTTAGGAGCAGAAATAACGCAGAAAACGCAATTTAGCTTTGTGCCCCCTAGCGGAAAGTCTATGCTTTACTTGAAAATTTTGAATTTATAGGAAAAACATTTCGCATCGGAAACACTATCCAGCAAAGAAGGAATTTTTTCAAATCGTACTCTTAGAAGTAGAGATATTGACAAAAATAAGATATACATCTACGCCCCCTGGCGTAGAAACCATGCACTATTTTAAGAAGAAAATGTTTCTACAAGGTTTGTCGACATGAGCAGTATCGGTCAACAAAGGACGTTTTTTTCAGTCGAGAATTTAGAGCATCATATTTTGCTGCAAATACAACAGATGCGGAAATCAAGATTTACGCCCCCTGGTGGCCAAACTATTTTTTTTTACAAAAATAGAAATTATGTGCAAACGATTTCCCATCAGGAGCTGTATCCCGTGCAGAAAGAATTCTTCAAATCGGAGATTTAAAAGCAGAGATATAGGGCGAAACGCAATTTACCGCTACGCCCCTTAGGGGGAAGTCTATGAATTACTTGAAAATTTTGATATTACATGAAAAACATGTCACACGGAAAACACTATCCAACAAAGAAGGACTTTTTTCAAATCGGACTCCTAGAAGTAGAGATATTGACAAAAATAAGATGTACATCTACGCCCCTCCGGCGGAGAAACTGTGTAATATTTTAAGAAGAAAATATTCCGAAAAGGTTTATCGATGTGAGTGGCATCAGTCCACGAAATAATTTTTTCAATCGATATTTTAGAAGCTCCGATTTTATGGCAAAGACATCAGAAGCAAAAATTAACACTTACGCCCCCTGGTGGCCAAAGTATTCTTTACCAAAAATGTGAAATTATATGCAAAAGATTTTCCATCAGGAGATGTATCCGCTGAAGAAAAAAATTTCAAATCGGTATTTTAGAAGAAATGTTATCGAGGAAAAGTTAATTTACTTTTACGCCCCCTAGCGGAAAATCTATGCGTAATTTGAAAAAGTAACTATACCTAAAATACTCTTCGATATAAATGGAATCGAAAGATATTTTTTTTTTCAATCGGCTGTTTAGAAGCAAATATGTGGAATAAAACGTATTTTTGAATTCGACATCATCTGCATTTACGCCCTCTACCGGCGAAATTGTACATCGTAAAAAAAAGCGAAATAAAGGATAATCATTTGCATATTTTAAGCTTCCCAATGCAAAAAGAATTTTTTAAATCGGACTGATAGTTGCAGAGATATCGTGGGTACAGACGGACGGACAAACCGATAACAGAAGCACGATCTTTTTTTACAAAAGACGTGCTAAAAACTCATTAGTGATGTATAAGAATAACTTCTTCCAGAGAAAGCTTACTAATAATAGAAAATTTTTCGCTATGTGCAATTGTTCCAACTTTTGACTTTTATAAAAACGGTTCCGTTTAAGAATATGACATTTTTTAAACTAATTTCTGGTTAATATCTGAAATTCTCTGCTCTAAAAATACATTTTTCTCATAAAATTAGTTCTAGAATATCATAAGATATTTAAAAATTATTTATCCAAGAGCAAGCAAAACCTACATTCAAACTCTGTAGTTTGTCGTTACTTCAGAAAACCGGAATTACGTGAATGTTGCAAGATTACGGGTGTGCAAAATTTCAGAAATACGCGCATGGCGAATGGCTCAAGGTATAAAAGTTCGTCATCTATATTAATGGAATTAAGAAAATCAGTTTTTTGGTGTAAATATGACAGGGATGGCAAGTCAGATAATATCCGAAAACTTGAAAATTTCTTCGTCCTGGAGCGGGAATCGAACCCATGTCTCCCAGATAGCGCCCGGGTATGCTAACTACTACACCACCCAGAACTACCCAAGTCTCAAGTTTTCGATTAATTTGAATATAACCATCACATGATTTGCTAGTCGAAGCAACCGGTATTCATGTTTAGCGAATCTGGAGGTTAAGAATCCTATTCCGTGATTTGCCCGGAGGAGCAGATAAATCATGAATGAAATACGGGATACACCATATAATATAAATTTTGAAGGTGACAATCCGTTTTTGGGGGTAAATATGACAGTGATGGTAAGTCAGATAATATCCGAAAACTTGAAAATTTCATATTTACACCAAAAAACGAATTATCATCTTCAAAATCTGTATTATATGGTGTAATGCTGTATTTCATTCATGATAAGAAAATCAGTTTTGGGCTTTTATGATAAAATATTTGGAAAACTAATAATGGATTTTCGTGAATATAAGATCGCATATTCAAAATTTATATTTGTTTTATATAATATTTTTTTATTTTTTAGGGGCAAGTATTTTGAAACTTCCGCTCGCAGCCCGTTAAACCCAGCATTCTAGGTCTTGACTTTCTTTCATTGCAGCATTATTATTGAAACTATTACTTTCTCCTACAGGATCTTATAAAGGTCGCCTGAAAACTATTTTAGTTTTTCTAAGTGAACAGATAACGGTAAAATTTGGTATTTCAAAGTGTTCATCAATTAATTTTTCTATCATTACCAAATTTCCATAATTTACTAAAGCTCATCAGCAATAATTATGAAATGTTTGAAATTTCACGATTATTGCTGAGCCTTACTTTAAATACTTTTTACAGAGAAGTGGGATTTCTTTTAGTGCAGTGGATCCTACACGTTTACCGAATCTTCACACGTGTAGACTTTCCAGCGTGTCATCTACAGCCCACGATTTTGTGAGAGAAGACCCCTTTTTTCAGTTTTTATAAATTGCTAAATGAGAATATGGATGCAGCGAGCATAAGCCCTTTAAATTCTACGCTGATGTGGTTTGTAATATTGACTCACTGAACGGATCGCCGAAATTCAAAGCAAAATGGTTGAAATTTCTTGCCTACCAATGACGCTATAAATCTGATATGCCACGAAGAAGAAACCTAGGAACAAATTAGCAATGCGAAGATAAGGCATAAAATTTCGTGGAAAACTTACCTATAGATATCTTCATTAGAACTACAGCTGATAACGCAAGAGAGAAAAAAGACATATCGAGGTGCATCTTCTGTTTCGAAACCACGAGGCGCAATGAGCAGACAGAGTTGCGCGTGCTTCCATCAGTGGCGAAGTCTCGTCAGAAAATGTGTTCTGTGTGACACCAGGACTAAGTGAGTGAGAGACACGTTGGCGAAGCGCATGCGTTGTCTCGAATCACTTTTCATATTATGTGGATGATGACAAAATGAACACCTGTCATGAATGTAGCATGCATTGGGAGTTGAGACTGTGCCTTCATGACTGTGGGGAGGCTGGGAGGGAGACAAAGAAGCAGAGGGAAATTTTATCTACAGGATTAACACCTGTTAATACGAAACAGCATTCTAGAAAAATAAGAAAGAAATGCACCAGCAGTAGCGATGCAGCAATACACCAACACAACAGATGGCGAATTTTATTTTATTTTATTTTTTTGCCTAATAATCGAAATTGCCCTGATGAATGAAAAAATGCAAGCACAAAATTCTTCTACGAAAAGTTAAAATATTTAAAAATTTGAATTACTTTATTTTTACATGCATATAACAAAACTTATACCGAATTATATGTATCACTGTGTTTGTAATTAAGAAAAATGGGTTACAAATTTAAGCTAAAAATATGACCAAGTGTTGAAAGTTTTTCACTCAATGAATGTGTATACGTCTTCATATACGTATAGCCCTTAGGACAATATTTCTCTACCGTAAGTTTTGACAATCGCATGCAGCGCGCAATACTAGTAATACTTATTACTTTTAGTTATATAAAATACCGCTACAAATTAAAATTTCCATTTTTCAGTTCTTACTTGTTTTCGCAGGTATCAATGACACTTCACTTGGAGTTTCAGTATCTGATATTTTCATTTAATCATTAAGTAATATGGCGAGTTTATAAAAGAGATGCATATAAAGTGCTTTGCAATTTAAGAAAAAAGATGTATATATAGTGATTTGCAAAAACCCTGGCAGTTGGTTTTTCATCTGTTTCACATACCTTCGTGAATACGCTAAGGCTTCTTCTCCAGTTATGACCTTGGAAAAAGAAAAGTACTCTTCAATTTAAAGCCATCTCTTCGACTATATATTTCAACTGTCACTTTAGTTAAAGAGACTGGGACGCGGGTGGCCTAGTGGTCAACGTTCGTGACTGCCACGGAAAGGACTCCAGGTTCGATTCCAGGCAGGTACGAATGCTCGATCCACTAAATATCCGCCGTGCGTCGGATGGGCACGTTGAGCCGTCGGACCCCGGTACTGCCCCCCGGTAGTAAATAAGGGCGTCTTCTGCCTCGCTTCCGTGTGACTTTCCTATCGGGCACTCTAGCCCCAAATCTCCTAGCTTCCTATTTCTAAGGCTTGTTTAAGACCTGGGGTCAGATGATCATTTGATCATGATCAGTTAGAGAGACTTGCAGCTCCATTGACGCAGCGGTCAAAGCTCCTGACCATTCGTGGGAGTGAACATCGCCGCTCCGGGGGTGCAGTGGTCTAAGCGATGGCTTCTAATCATTCGTACGAATGGGTCCGGGTTCGAATCCCGGTGAGGTATGGATGTTTGTGTTTGTCTTTCGGCACTGGCTCTTAATGTATTACTTGTCCAATATTGGCCATCTGCGTACATTGTTCATCTAGAATGCTGTAAAAACCATTATAACGAAGTAAATTTCTCCGTCATTTTTGTCCACCCCGGGCACCGGGTCTCCTCATTCCGGAATAAGTCGCTCTCCCAACTGAGCTACGCGGACGTATGCTCTCGCTGGTATCTGCCTTTATCTCGTGTGAGTCCTGCGGTGCAGGCACGACGCACGAAACATCTGCCAGTTTGTCGGAGTTTGATAAAGGACAAATTGTGATGGAGCGGCACCTCGGAACTACGATCTCGGAAAGGGCGCGGCTTGTGAGTTGTTCAAGTGCCGCTGTAGTGAGTACGTATCAAAAGTGGTGCATATATGGCCAAACGGCGAATCGCCGTCCTTCCGTGTGTCGCCCGCGGCTCATTGATGCCAGAAGGGAAAGGAGACTGTTGCGTATTGTTCACAGCGACCGCAGCGTCACAGTGCGACAAATCACTAACACCTACAACAGTGGTGATCAGGGCAATGTGTCACAGCACACAGTTCATCGCAGCTTTCTGCGCATGGACCTGTGTAGCCGATGAAGCAGTCGGGTCCCCATGCTCCCTGCACGTCATAGCCAACAACGCATGAAATGGGCCCAAGATCATCGAGATTGGACAGTGGATGATTGGAAGAAAGTAGCCTGGTCTAACGAATCAAAATTCCTGGTGCATCACGTAGACGGCCAAGCGTGGACACGCCGATTACCAACGGATGCTATAGCACCTCTATGCACTTTTGGGGAGAAACCGGCAGGCGGCGACGGTGTTATACTGTGGGCGATGTTTTCTTGGGACACTTTAGGCCCCATTATCCCAATAGCGCAATTCCTGACAGCTGTTAGGTATCTGAACATCCTTGATGACCAAGTTTACCCTTTCATGACAACTGTGTTCCCTTCTGATGATGGCCATTACCAACAGGATAGTGCGCCATTCCACACTGCCAGAATCGTCAAGGAGGGGTTCGAGGAACCTGCTGGTGACTTTCTATAAATGCTCTGGTCTCCAGATTTACCTGACATGAACCCAATCGGATATTTGTGGTTCGGCTTGGAAAAGCGAGTTTGCGCTAAATCATCGCCACCCCGAAATGTACGGGAAATGGCGGACCTGCTGTTGACATTATGGTACCAGATACCCCAGGATACCTATCGCCACCTCATCGAAACGATGCCTCGTCGAGAGGCCGATGTTTTGCTGGCTGAAGGAGGTCCTACACTTTATTAGGTAGGTAGTCATAATGTAATTGGTCATCGGTGAAAACTGTGGCACAAGCTTCATTTACCAGTTGTGGCGTGCCTGCCCTGCAGGACGTACATGATATAAAGGCAGATAGCATTGACAGCACATGCCAGTGTAGTATAGTAGAGAGCACTCGGAGCTCCGGAGCCGAGAGTTGTGGATTCGAATTCCACCCCTGACATTAAAAGGATGGAGGAATTTACTTCGTCATACAGTCTTCGAATGTCTTGTCAGGTTCAGTATAATCGTCGAAATGAGAACACAGTTCATGAGTCTCCGAAGTTATATAATTAATTGTGCACGAAAAACATAAATTCTCCTGAAATACGAACAACAATATCCCTGAAAAGTTGTAGATTTGAAGAACCTGAATTTTTTTGCAGAAGCCCTAGGCTCTTCCAACTTCTCCCGTGTTTTAAATCCTGATCAGATTAACGCTGTCGTTCAACTTGCCATGAAGACTCTGACATCTGTAATACGAACGTAAAAAGGAACCGTTCTCCTCGTCAGAACCTTTGTAGATTTTCTCCATAACTCAAATTTAGTATTCGAAGAAGTTATGATGCCAGAAGGAGAAAATGTGATAAGGTAGTAAAGCCATAACAGAGCAGAAAAGAAAAACTTGCACGACTGAAACTCATGAAAAATTTAAAAGGCCGATGTTCATAACGAAAGAACTTCTGAAGATTTTCAACGTATTGTGGCATGATCTGTTAGCCAAAAGCCTGGCGCAAAAGAATGCTCGTCTGATATCTTTATACAGATACTCAAGTGCAGTATCAAAATTAATGTCAATTGCTAAAAATAAGTAGCATGGCGCCTTCTCAGGCAATTCTTAATACTTTTAAATATTCTCTCCCTATTACACCGTCTTATAGCAATGCTAACATTTTCCAGGATTTCCTTGAACTGGAACCTATTATGTGAAACAAAGTTTTCACAACCATTAGGAAAATGTAAAGCCGTAAAGCACCTGGTAGCTATCTTTTTTTTTTTTTCTTGATTGGAGGTTTAACGACCATCGTGAGCAACTTAATGTGCTATACCTGGTAGCTATGGTACCACAATTAAATTGTTACGTTCATTTGTATTACGAATGTAATTGAAATTTTCAAAGCTGCATTCAAATTTAAATATTTCCTTGACGAGTGGGAAAATACGGATATGATATTTTCCTTTGCACGTAGGAACGAACTGTTCATTCCCGAAAACTTACCGACCAGTTTTTCTGCCGTCCTTTCCTTTATAGAAAATTATTTTTTCAAGGGTTCTACACTTTTCTTAGGGATTCTTGTACCTAGTTGTAATGTCTTCGAATACCCTGCCAGTGTTAAGCTCATTAATTTACCATTACAGCGTTAAGCTGATCAGAATTTAAAACACGGGTATTGTCAAAAGTAAGAAGAAACAAGTGCTCTTGCAAAAAGTTCGGGTTCTTGAAAACTACATTACCTGTCTAATACAATTTGGACTGGTACCCAAGCATTCATCCACACATCAGATAGTGCATTTTCATGCATTTTTCCTGTTTCAATGCCGTCCTTTCTTTTTTCTTTTTTTCAGGATATTATTTCTCCGAAGGTTCTAAGACAGAGCCCATTTAAGAAGGGGTATAGGGGGCTGAAGCCCCTGGCCCAGTATTTTCAGAGGGCCACAGAATTGTGCAGGGTGCTTGAAGAATTGACAGAAGTCTACAGATCTTTTTTTTTTTTTTTTTTTTTTTTGCAGGTAGCACAGCGAAAACAATAAAGAACTGCTTTGTCAAAAAAAAAATATTGTATATTTTTTACCTTTTTTTAGGAGTCCGAATTAAGTATAGTCGCCCCCAGTCCATCCTCAAATCTTTCCAAAGCGTTACAGATGTTTTTTGTACACGTCTGTAATTGTGGGAAATTTTCATACATTAGAATTCGTTTGAATCATGATATTTGGATCATATTTTTTTGTCCACTACTTTGACATTATTTCAACAAGCTAAACTCTGGGGGACGGGGGATTAAAACAGAACTGAACTGGTGTCCATTTTTCAACCATGCATTTTTACAGCAGTTTCCTTCTAACACTGATTCATTAATGAATCATGGGATACACACTTCAGTATGGCGAGGATATTTTTATGGCTTCGTCATAATATTTTGCGAATGTTTTCTCCTGGGTATTTTTATTCGGAGATTCATAGTGAAATCCAAGATGTGACACTAATACCGGAGCCCCCAAATACCGTCCAGTCCCCAGGCCCCCTGTCTCCTTAAATGGGCTTTGTTCTAGACCTTTCTTAAGAGTAATGACGTCATCTGTCTGATACAATTTGCATTTTATACCTAAGCATTCATCCACACATCTGGTGTTGCATTTTAATGAGTATCTTCATAACACTCAAAATCTAGATGAAAATTCAGTGTTATGTTTTTTAATATTTTTAAATATATTCCTAGATGTTATAGCAGTTATGGTTGCTTCTTTATTCAAGCTGATAAGAAAATTAAAGTTTTTTAAGGGTTTTTAAAAGTTCTTTTAAACATACCTTTTTTAGAATTGGCCAAATTTTCCAGAGGCATCCGACTGGTACGAATCGCTTGCTTCTGATCTTTCGTCTGAGATGGGCCTGAGTTCGAATCCCGAGTAAGGCATGGATGGCGTGTTTGTCTTACGGCATTGGCTCTATCCCTTCTCTCGAACCAGTAGCTCTAAATTAAGTACCAGCGACTGCTTACAGCACATTAAGTTGCTCAGGATCGTCGTCAAAGCCCCAAATGCAGAGGGTGAGTCGAAAGTTTTACAATATTTGGATCACTTTATGTCTTCATACGTACCTTTACGACGAAACCAGACTAGCTTTCAAATTACGTATAGGGCGTCGTGTTGCTCCGCCTTTAGCGATCTGTCTGACAGTTCGTCGATTCCGCTGCGGTGCCAGACCTTGTCTTTCCAGGTGAAGAACTCCTTCACCCCAGCTGCCACCTCCTTCTGGTCATTGAAGTGCCGACCGCGAAGGAAGCGGGCCATGGGCCGGAACAGGTAATTATCTGACGGGAAAAGGTTTGGGCTATATGCTGGGTATGGTGTCAGTTCGATGCTCTCAAGCTCCTGGAGTTTTCCCTGGGTCGTGCGCGTGGTATGAGGTCGAGCATTGTCCTGCTGTAGGAGAGCGCGCTTTTTGTTCACTAGTGCCGGGAACTTCTCCTCCGAAACAGCATACATCCATTCCAGCTGTTCAGAGTAGAGGTTGGTGTTGATGGTCCGACCATCTGGAACAAATTTGTAACAGATTATCCCCTCGAAATTCCACCTGACGCAGAGCATCACTTTATGCTCGAAGTGCCCATATTTGGCAACAGATTCAGGAAGGTGACCCAGGATCAACCATTGCCTTTGTTTGTTAGGATTACTAAAATAGACCCATTTTTCATCGCACGTAACAATTCTCTTGATGAAACGCACATCACGCAGGTTTTCTAGGAGTTTCGTGCACACACTTCCACTCGGCGGTTTGCTTCAGCTGGCGTCAGTTCGTGAGGGACAATGCGGAAGCTCCTGTAGACCTAGCCGAAGTCCTGCAGGTGACAAACCACGGTGGTCTGTGATATTCTCAGCTCGCTTGATAATCTCCAAGTGCTAGTTGTCGGATTTGTCTTTACGGCCTGGCGCACTGCCTCCGAATCCACGGTTCGCGGCTTAACTGACCTTGTCTGATCGTCGAGGTTTTTCTCACCTGAGAGAAATTTCTTGAACGATCTGGCTGCGGTGTTGTGATGCAGGGAACCTTCCGCTTTCTCATGACAAATATTTCGTGTTGTTTGAGCAGCGTTATGACCGAGTACAAACTCGTAAAGCAAAAGTTCCCTAATTAGGCAGTTGTGGCTGTTCATCTTTTAGGCGTCCCAATCACAGACAGAATGACGACATGCAATGCTATTCACAGCAACGGCCACTACTTTATATTCCTTTCGACAGTCTGCAGTGCGCGACTTGAACTACACTGCTGGCCATCCAAAATGCAACACCAAGAAGGAAGCATCCGATTGGCGTGAAATTCGCAGCATGCGTCGCCCGCGAGAGGACATGCAAACGATTAGCATTGCAGGGCATATGCAAATCATGTGCGCCCGGCACGCCACCGAGAAGCACTATAAGAAGGGTGCACAGAAGGCGGGGTGTAAGTAGTGGAAGTGTGTTGTGCTGCCGGACCCGTGCATGGAAAGCTTCCTGATGCCTCGTCGCAGAATACGGGAGTCATTCCAGCACGTTTCGGAGTTCGACAGAAAACGAATAGTGGCTTATCGCGACAGCAGTTTATCGTACCGAGACATCGGCGCCCGTGTGGGACTACATCCAGCCACAGTGAGGCGAGTATGGATTCGGTGGGTGCAGGATGGACGGACGGACCGACGTGAGCGATTGCCGCAGCCGCGGCGCACCACCGAACGAGAGGACCGGCATGTTGTGCGGTGGGCATTGACGTCAAGCACCGCAACATCACGAACGTTAGCGCAGGAATTAGGGTGTGTTGCGCAACAACCTGTGTCAGCCCGTACCGTTCGACGTCGTCTGCAGGAGCCGGGACTTGTCGCATGGCGCCCATTGCTCCGATTACCATTGACGTTACACCACCGGCGAGTGCGGCGGCAGTGGGCCGTTGAACGCCGCACCTGGACTACGGAATGGCACGAAATTGTCTTCTCCGACGAATCCCTCTTCTGCCTGCAACACCACGATGGTCGGATCCGCGTGTGGCGGCACCGCGGCGAGAGACTGTATGACGCCTGCATTATGCATCACCATACCGGTAGGTCGCCTGGCGTTATGGTTTGAGGTGCAATTGGATATGACACCCGCACCCCTCTGGTACGCATCGCCGGCACACTCAACAGTCACCGCTACATCTCCGACGTTTTGGAGCCTGTAGTCCTCCCTTACCTGCAGGACCTACCAGCGGCCACGTTTCAACAGGACAATGCGCGCCCGCTCGTGGCACGCATCATGCAACAATTCTTCAAGGCTCACCAGGTGTCACCGCTGCCGTGGCCCGCCAGTTCTCCAGATATGTCGCCCATCGGACACGTCTGGTCGCTGATCGGTAATCGAGTGGCCCGGCAAACACCACCCGCGGCTACGTCTGATGAACTGTGGCAACGTGTGGAAGCAGCCTGGACTGGCATACCCCGAGCCCACATCCAAAACCTGTTCCGTTTGATGCCACGGCGTGTAGCGGTCGTTATTGCCAGCCATGGGGGCCACACGAACTATTAATGTCTGCGTGTTCCGCAAGTCGCATGGGTCTGTAAGCTCAATCGTTTCATCTTTGTATCTGTTGTTATGTGTCCAGTAAATCTGGCTTTGCTATCTCGTGTCCTTCTTGGTGTTGCATTTTGGGTGGCCAGCAGTGTATTTAAAAAATTCCGATTGATATTTGTGTCCTTTATTTTGAGCATACCTATCTAATCCAGTTTTTTTTCCTTTTTTCATGCACTTTAATTTCAGTTTTAAGTTTCCTGTATTTTGG
Organism: Macrothele yani; assembly: GCA_039090855.1. Taxonomy (NCBI): domain Eukaryota; kingdom Metazoa; phylum Arthropoda; class Arachnida; order Araneae; family Macrothelidae; genus Macrothele; species Macrothele yani. The sequence goes on from CM076995.1 coordinate 69,846,628, forward strand.
ATATCATTTTCTAGTCTCAGTTTTTTTATATCATTTTTGATTCCAGCTATATATGTTGACAAAGCGGAGCTCAACTATCTTTCTGTGTCTATAATTTTCTAAACATCATTAACATTTTTCTGCAAGTTGTGAGTTTGCCTTTTTGTTTTTTAAACTTAGACCTAAGTTAAGATCGAATCTTGGAGGGATAGAAATTAAAAGTTACACATAAAATAGATAGAGCAAATTACAAGCAAACTGTATGAGCAAATCTGCAACCATCAGCGACCATGTTTGCGTCGTGCAAAGGTATGTAAGTGGCCATTCGCACCGTTACCACAATATTTTTTTATACTTGCTGCACGGGATTTACATTCGAGGAGGCGAATACGCCGCTTACCACTGACTAACAAGCATCGCCGGCATTGGTCGCAAAGATGTCGGGCCAGATCAACGTGGGGCACTGTCCTGTGGCGTCATGTTGTCTCCAGTGATGAGTCACGGTTTGCACTTGGCGCCGATGACCAGCGCTTACGTGCCTGGAAACGAGCCGGCCAGCGTATGGATCCTTCTCTTACCGTGGAACGGCACGCGGGTCGTACACCGGGACTGCCTCTCTGGGGAGCCGTTTCCTGCGATACCCGGACACCCTTGGTACTCATCCTTACCACCCTCCCGGCTCAATGGTACATCGACGACATTCTACGACCTGTTGTTTTGCCATTTTTGTTTCAGCATCTCTGAGCAATACATCAATAGGACGGCTCTCCCAGACCTGCCTCCGCAATGTCGACACTCTTCCATGGCCAGCCCGATCGCCCTATCTCTCACTGATAAACCTGTTTGGGACATGATGAGACGCCACCTACGCCCCTCCCGGAATGTCGGCGAACTGGCCTGCAATTTGGACTCCATCCGGCATGCTATACCTCAAGACAGCATCCGTGAAATGTACAGTATACGTCTGTGACACGCTGGGTAACCGCTTGGGTCCGAACCGGATGTGGTTCTTCAAGGTACTGACTTTTTCCACTCGTGTAGCTGCTTTATCTGAATAAATGACCTGACTGCTCAGGCATTGTAGTGATTTCCTTTCCTATACCAATTTTCATCTGGATTGGATGATTTCTTCCGGATGCTTCGTGTTTTTTTTTTTTCAAAGAGTTTATTTGGCTGGATATTACTAGCAGGTGACCGAAATGTCCAGTATATTGAATAGGCGCAAATTTTGCTTCGAACTGAACAAACTGATACTACATCATGCGCTGGAAATGACCACCATTCTCTTCCAGGCACATTTCGACGCGCCGCCTACATACCGTCGATAATACGCCTCGGTATCGCTCGTTCAGCTTGCCTGGTTTCATCTGTATTGTTTTCTTTCAATGCGTAAACTGCTCGGTATTTGTTACTGAAAACTTGTTTTGTAACATAACACCGCAAAAATAAACCAGGAAGAGTTAAATCGGAGGACTATGCTGGCAGTACATTTTTAGAAATCACCGGATCGTGGAAGAAATTCTGGATCATCGTCATCAGACATTCCCTTGACATGTAGAATGTTGCACCGTCTTGCCAGAAATAACCTTGACTAAGTTCCACTTCTCCCAATTTTTCCACAAACTGGGGAAAATGTGCAAATATGTGGTAATGTCCACAGTTCCTTCGAAGAAAATGGGACCGATATTTCATTGAGCTGGACACGGGTGCAAAAACAACAACAACAACAACAACTTCGAAATAGTATAGCGGTTCTTCGTGCTTCACATGAGAATTATTAGTAGCTCATATCCTGGAATTCTGTGATTTCGCGTACTCATGTAAATGAAATCAATCCTCATCGTAAAACCACGTGATATTGAGTATTCCAGGAAAATCGCGGAGAAGGTCCTTAAATAATTTTTTGAGAACCGCTAATTTTTTTTGCTTGCGGCCCTCCACAAAGGAAGATTTCCCATATTTTTCTAAGAGTAATGCTATCTAGGGAAAATCTGGCCTTATCCAATTGAATACTGTCTCTTCTATAAAGACATCCGGGGTCTTGAAATTTTATTTGATGCCGTCCTGCCCTACTGATATCTTCCTGTGATCGATGTTCATTGGTTATATTTGACCCTTGCACCATCAAATTAAATATTTTTACAACTCGGACCTTTTAAAGACATAGATATCCGCTATACAGAACCAGTTTCTGTCGTTAAATTTGCAGATATTTGGAATTTCATTAATAATTCATGTTAAATGTAATGGCATTTTGGAAATTATTCTAGTTCTACAGTGTTTTTGTAGTCGAATTTCTTCGCGGAAGTTCCATTTTTTTATCTTTTTGAAAATACACTCGACTGTCTAATACGCTAAACTGCAGCTGAACGGTTGTGAAGACAAAGTGCTGTGTGTAGATATTTTCATTCAGATGAGTTCAGAGGTGCATACATCTCCTGATAGCACCTATCGATAAGATGTGAGATTTAACATCTGCAAAACGACAAAGTTTATCTCTGCGTGAAGTTCGCTGAGTATCAACAATGTCTTTCCCACTAACTGTAACAGGAACCCAAGAGTTTTCAGAAAGTAAAGATACGTATCGCATTCAAGTTTCTTGACACTTTACGCACGTTGATGGGAGTTAGCTTGTTGGTGATAGTGGAGAAATGAAATCTATTCAGAGTATTAGTGCTTTCAACGTATGTGCCGTTGTCGTTTATTTAAGAAATCATCGTAGTTAATGGTTCAGTTATCAACTTAAAACATAAAAGTAATTTATAAATTCCAAAACATCTGATACACAGAATTAATTAAATGTAGAAGAAACTGTTACTTTCAAATTATTTAGCATAAACTGGGGAAAATCTTTACAGGAACTTTGATCATTTTATAAAAATTGACAAAAAGGGAATTCAAAATTCTAAGAATAAAAAATTAATATTTCGAATTTCATTTAAAAAAATTATGGTCTGAGGGAAATTATAGGATTCAAATGAAAAATGAAAAATTCGAGTTTTTCCTTCCGCACTTCATGTTGATAAAATCGTTAATTAGTGTCAGCATAAAAAAAATATTAATTTACCCCAAGATATGCAAACAATTCTTCAAGTTTTTCATTTCGAAAAGCATTTTACACAAGCAGCCATTGTAATAGGCAAAATCTACAATAGTAATAATGTCAATACTTGCCGAAGTACTGTAGCAATCAATATACAATAAATACCCTGTAGCAATGCATCAAAACACCATATAACAATCAATATGAATACCCTATAGCAATCAATATAAATTACATTCGGACCATGGGATCAAAATAGACGTAACTATCCTTGCCAATCGTTCAAACTCAATGCTATATGACAAAAGGCAATGCGTAACTACCACCCCTGCATCCCCCGTAGCTACGAGGGGCGCAGGTAACGACGGGGCGCACTGCAGTTCCCAGTTATAGTTTTATGAAAAAATTCGAACACGCTCAATAATTAACCAAAAGATTCATATTTTGTTTTAAGATATATTTAGCTTAGCCTAAATAATGGCTGGACGAAAATGGCTGAAAGTGTTGAAAATGTGATGTCTATGATAACGACGCTGCCTGAAATTCCAAATGACACTCCAGAAAATAATCCCCTGCTCTGGACAAATGCCTAGTTTCACTTTAAAACACTGAATGTCCTACAGATTGAAAGTGTTCGGCTCTTTGACTTCGTGTTGTAATACGATTGCTCTGCAATGGGTTGTAAAAAGTACGATCGCTCTCCAATCGCCCTCTCTCTGCGCTGCTGAGAAAAGTGCAAGACCACAGTGGGATTTCCTCTTGAGGATGTGGGAAAACAGTCAGTTATCTAGGATTATGTGCACGACAGGCGTCAACATTTATTCACAGCAGCCGCTGATCTGCCCTGTGTAAGAGGGTGATTTCTTCAAGTGATTTATTTTAGTTTTGGAAAAGGCAATTACACGTATTGTCAAACCTATTACTTAAAAAGTCAAAAACTACAGGGCTCTAGGTTCTAGGTACCACTATTACTTTTTCAGACACTCTCCCTGACTTCCTAATCCCCCCCCCTCCCCCAGCCACCACACACACACCGCGAAAAATGTATCTTCCCTCGTGTTCGAAATCTAGGGAAAATTGCTGTGCTTTGGGGTGCTGAAGTACATCTTGCGGGGGAGGGAAGGGGCGCACGTTGTGCTAGTTACGCCACTGACAAAAGGCAAGCGGAAGCTTCTGTTATGGATTAGCGATACCGTTGGATCGTAATATTCAGACGCCGTACGAGACAAAATCAACAAATATGTGGAATCGGCTACAGGCATCAAACAGAATGGGAAGCCAGTGGAAAACAGTTCATATACGTCTGCTAATTATCTCCAAGGCAACCATGAGCAACTCTAAGAACTAAAGGTCGACCGTCCCTAAATATTTTGGGCCATTGGCTCCGGGAGGGTGAGGAGACAGTACCGAAGGACGCTCTTTGGCCAAACATGGCCCTTGCTCCATAAAACTCTATCAATCAACCAACCAGTGCTGGGGGGGGGTGTACCTGCCCTGCTTCATCCAATCCTAGAGCCCGAACGACTGGCCGGGATCCAACGCCTTTGATCACTCAGCTCCTCAGAATCTTATAACTAAACTTGACATTTTGGGCCTAAACCAAGTAAGACACAAAATCCTGGAATGAGTGACTTTTGCTGCATGTCGTATAGTAAGGAGATTCTTTAACCATGAATCTCTACATCCGTACTTGACTTCATATCTGTACTGACACGGGATTCGTGCTCTATTTGCCATTGCTATGGATGAGAAAAATAATAACGTTTTTTTCTGAAAGCTGAGACTTGAGTATTTCACTGTTAAAAGCTCAAAAGCTCATCAAAGTTCCGCACATTTGCTTCTTAGAAATTTCTTCTTTAAGCGCAAAACAACTTGTAAAGCAAATTCGCCTTCATTATTCTGTTCCTTTACTACCTCACTAAAATGTAAGGTATTCGTCGTTTCGACATCCACAGGCCATCCTCAAGTTCGAAGTGAATAAAATGGGGCTTCTGTTCTGATGTCTTATGATTCGCTTATGTTACCAGCTCATATCCCTCCATTCGTCTCTTTGGTCACCATATATCTCTGTACCTAGTCCGATCTAAAAATTCGTTTGTATTGGGAAGACTGAACTGTGAGAACAAATGATGCTTGCCTACTCGCCTTTTTCAGATGCATAACTTCGCCGCTAGCTGGCGTAAATGCAGATGTTATTTAATTAAAAATATACACTGCTCGACATTGAAATTACCAGCCAAATGAGCTGAAAATCAGACACACGGCCCGACATGGAGTGGTGTAATCCTTTAATTAGGTGCCCTGGACTACCTGGTTCCATAGTTCAGCGGCATTCCGTTGCGACAGAGGAGTGAATTGCAAGCGTCGTCTAATGAGGTCCCATACGTGATCGATAGATGAAAGGTCCAGAGATCTAGCTGGGCGCTGAAGCATCCCTTGTAAACACGCACGGGAGATGTTAGCGGTGTGTGGACGAGTGTTATCTTCCTGTGTAACAGCATGTGGGATACTACCTACTTAAAAATTGCAACAACACGGGATGTATAAAACCTCCACCTGGCTGTCATCGTGCTCGTTATGCGAATCAGAGGTGACCAGGTATCGTAACTAATGGCACTCCATACGAGAAAGCGCGGTTGGCTAGCAGTTTACTGCTCGCGGGCAGCAGCTGGGCCCCTTCTGTGGCCACATAATCACCAGATGGTGTCTCGACTATCGTCGGCACTGAGGTAGAAACGGGATTCATCGCTGAACACGACAGGGTGCCATTCCTATATCATATGAGTTGACAGCGAAAATAAATCATTAATGTGTATATTAAACAATGAAGGGCTGAGGACAGAACCCTGAGGTACTCCTGATCTCATAATTTGAAATGAGGAGTGATAATGCTCAATTTGTGTATATTGTTGTCTGTTAGTCAAATATTTTTTGAAAAGTGAATAAGTATTACCCCTGATTCCTATATTTTGTAATTTAGAAAGAAGAAAATCATGATTTAAAGTATCAAATCCCTTTGATAAATCCAAAAATAAAGCTATTGTATATTTTTGAGCAAAATTATTTTGTATAGCATTTTGAAGATATAGCAATGCTAATTCTGCAGATTTATCTGCTAAAAATCCAAATTGATACTGACTGAGTATCTTATATTTTTGAAGGTAGGAAATTAGTCGAGTATAAATTAATTTTTCGAGGATGTTGGCAAAACTTAAAATATTTGCTATAGGACGATAGTTATTTGCTTCATTTTTTGGACCATTTTTGAATTTAGGAGTGATTTTGGTTACTTTTAAAGCATCCGGAAAAATTCCTGAATGAAGTATGGAGTTGTAAATTGTTAGTAATGACTCAACAATGATGTCTGCAACATACTTAATAACCCTGGGGTGAAAATCATCATAACCTGGTCCTGAGTTGATGTTAATTTGTTTAAGTACATGTAAGAGTTCAGTACTTGTAATTTCCTGCATGTAAAATGTATTAGATCTGTATGTATTTGATAAATATTGAGTAAAGTGGGAGCTAGACATATTCAAATTTTGTTTGATAACTTGTGGAATCATTTATTCTATTAAATGATTCGCATATCCTACCTGCCTTATTAAATGATTCGCATATCCCACCTGCCTGCACACACACACACACACACACACACACAGCGGTCGCTCTGGCTTTTTTAAATTTTTCGCCAACCCATTCGCCAAATGCAATTTTTTTCGCCAAATATAATCTGAAGTCGCAATTTTTTTCACTCTCTATAGGAAATATAAAAACCATTAAAACGTAAAGTGTTCTAATATTACAAAAGCAATAGGCTATAGATTCTTTACAATTCAGCAGTAAAATATTATGTTATACGAGTAGAACCCGAATCCTAATAGAAAGAAATAGAGACACTTATTTCCAATTTTGAATTTCTTACTACTTGTAAAATTTCTAAACAAAGAATTACTGACAGGGTAAATTTCAAATTAATTGAAAAATTGGGTAATACATTTGCTCTGTGGCTTGGTTCTAAAAGGGCCAATGTAAAAACATAGATGTTTTTGAAAAAATGTCCTTTATTACTTATGGAACTTACATCTAATAACTATTTTCATATAAGTCGTTTAATATTGGTTGATGGTTCACATCAAAAGATAAGAAATCCACAAATATGATCATATTTAAAAGATTCTATATTAATTTTTAAAATATCCTTTGCGTTGCTGTAGCAAAATTTGACATGACGTCGGAGCGAAAACAATCTTTTTTTAGTGTTTTTAGAGATTGTACTTTCTCGGACTTCATTAAAGAAAGGTAATCGCAAATATTTTCGCCAAAACTTTTTATCCATCGCCAAAACGATTTTTTTTCGCAAATTGCGAAGAATGCGACAGGCAGCGCGACTCCTGCACATACACACCGATTTTCATGCCTATATGCCGACTTATTTTGGGTGTCGCAATTTCAATGTCCAGCAGTGTTTTTATTCTATATCATTGCTTTTAAAAAATAGATTGGAATAATTCTATTTTCCTTCGATACCTTTTTGAACGGAGATTCTTCTGCGTACAGTTTCTTCTTCAGATAACTCCCATTATTCCCGCTAGGGGCGCTAATTTACATTTCATTTCCGTGAATACCTCTTCTTCTAAAATTCCGTATTTGTAAAATTCTTTTTGCGACTGACTGCTGTAATTTCTAATACGTATTTCGTTACGAAGAGTTTTTCCACTAGGGAGCGTTAGTGGGTATTTCTGTTTCCGAGATATCTGTAGCTGTAACGGCACTCCAAGAGACTGGATTGAAAGGGGAAAAAAGATCTGTCAAATACTACTCGCTACGAAAACATTTCTTGCTCATTTGTTACCAAATATGATAGAGAATTTACCCGTTAGGGGCGCAAATGTATAATCTGTATTTTTCTCGATATCTCTCTTTCTAAAAGTAAGATTTGAAAAATCTTTCAACGGCGGGTGTCATTGACTTCGTGTAATATTTTGCATATACTCCTGGAGTTTTTACAATCCATAGTTCCGGTCCGGCGGCTTTGGAGCGTATTTCTGTTTGCAACTGTTATCTCAGCTTCAAAAAATTCCGATTGAAAAAATAATTTTCTTGCGCATATCGTTCGTTATAGTTAAGATTCTTTGCAATATCCTCTTTAAATAGTGCGCAGTTTTCCCACCAGGGGCATATACGTAAAAACTTTTTTTTTCCCGCAGTCTCGGGTCCTGAAAGTCGTATTTAAAAAATCATTTTCCCACAGCATAACCTTTTCAATACATTTTTTTTTCCCGCAGTCTCTGGTCCTGAAAGTCGTATTTAAAAAATCATTTTCCCACAGCATAACTTTTTCAATACATTTTGCGTATATTTTCTTATTTTTAGTAAGTATTCTATTTGAAAGAATATCTCCGATTCTAAAAATTCCTTGGCAAAATCCTTCCTAAGTAAGACATTCTTTACTACGAAGAATATTTCGTCTTCATTTTATTCTGCAAACAATGCACAGCTTTTTGAGCTAGGAGGCGCAAAGTTATATCAAGTTTTTCTTCATTCTCTCCTTTTTAATTTGAAAAATTATTTTAACGTCGAATATCTTCCGATATGAGGAACATTTTTTTCTTGTAAAATTTGTGATTTTCGTAACACATGTTTTGTCACTAGCGGATATAAGTAGCTATTTCTGTTTGGATATTTTACAGATTGTAGGAATCTGCTTGAATTTAGTTTTCTTTTAACTGGTTCTATTTACAGGGGAACCTCGGTTATACGTTTCTCAGTTATACGTTTTTCGCCTTTACACGTACAATTCGTTAGTCCCCATATTTTACTGCTGTTTAAGTCGCTTTTTTACGTTTTCCAGCAGTAGGTTCAAGAAGCGTATACGAGCGGCCTATGCTTAAACATAGAAACCTTACGTGCCTCGTGCCCTTGAGAAATAACTGTGTAGGAGCCCTAAAGGATGTAGGGGAGTGGTGCACACATGAGCTATAAGTTCAGTCCTTCAAAGGATGGAAATGAAGCAACACAGCGCATGCTCACATCTTGCCAAAGCCCCAGATCAACCCATTAAAGATGTCGGCAATTTTTATTATGCTATTAATTTAATATATTCAATTTGAAGAGCTACTTCATGGAATGAAGAATTCAGAGTAATAGATTAGACACAAATTTTAGTTTTGCAGCAATGAGTATGAACTTTTTCCGCTTTGGACTTTTTTTTTTTTTTTTTTTTTGACGGTTCTGAGATTGCTTTTGATGTAAGACTTAGTATTCATTTCTGATTACGGATTTTCTAATTGCCCAACTTTCTGCTTCATGAAAGTCCCTATTGGAAGGGGGCTGTCTTTTCGGCTTGGGATCTTAAAGTTCTGGGTTCAAATCCAACTGAATAACTAATGATTAGCCGAGGTTCGGAAGTCTCGTTAATCCGTTGGTCCCGGGGTATAGACACCTCGCTATAAACAAGTCTAACTCCATCTTAGGTATAGTGTAAGTAGTACCCGTTGAATCCGCAAACCAACCAACAGAAATCTACTGTCATCGTTTCTGACTTATAGTACAATAGTATTCCACGGAATTGTTTAATTACATTTTCACACAAAGGAGTTTTTCTTCTTCCTGGGATTTTTTGATTTTTTCAGTTTAGGTGATTTTCTGGTGAAGATATTTTCCCGGATGATTTTTAGCTAAATATGAGCATACCGGTACTCCAAAATTTCCATTTCGAGCACTGATCTAGGAACTGGAAAAGTCAAAAAATTTTAGAAATTCGGGAAATTTCTGTATAAAAACGGAAAGCTCGAAACTGACATTTTCTTCAAATAAAAGAAACTAGTGAGAATGGAAAATCTGTCAAAATACTGAAGTTTCCGTTATTAGAAAAGAAAACTTTTCGAAACGGAAATTTCGTAAAAAATCAAAGACCTACCAGCAACTTTGCTGCATGTTATTTTAATTTCAGGAATTTTCCGTGAATTTGCACCGCTTATTTTTTACGGTGAACTAAAGAAGTGTCGCCGTAATAGATTAAGTACGACGGTAGGGCTGCACGAGGCTGTTGTTCATTATGTTGATTTTCTCGTATATATGCTGTGTTGTGAGTGTAGTCTTAATAATTAAAGATTTTTTTTTTTTTGGTATTTCGCTTTATATTGGCTAAAGCTGTATGAAATGTACTTGGATTAGAAAACATTACTTTACAGAAAGAGATACAGAAATTACCAAAAATTCATCTAAATTTGGTAAAACTGGTTACAGTCTGTCAGACTTGATGGCTCAAGGGCGTGTCTGGAAAAATTACGAAGAGGCGCAAAGAAAGGAGACTTAAATTTACAGAAATGAAATTGTAATGCGGTGAAATAAGGAATGCACATGTTTGAATAAATGTAAATTTTGCAGATAAGAGTCTGTTCACAGTCCGCAAGAAACCATGAAAAAAACTATTCAAATTCAAATTTTTGCAACAAGTATAATACAGGCTGCTCGAAGTAAGGTATATTAAAATTTAATTCAGTAAACTCTCAATGAGAAGCCTTGTATCCGCTCCTGTGGTAGAGTAATATTACGCATACGAATTATATTTTTGTGACTGTGGTAAAATGCGTTGTTGAAAATACTGAATTTTATGTCTGCTACAGGTGGCTTCTCCCAAAAACAATTCAGCCATTTTTTTTCAAGGAAACTGCTATTGATGTTATGCTGTGTTGTTTCATCATCTTGTCACCCCCTCCCCTCCCCTTCCTTTTTTTTCTTTCTTAATTAAGTCAAAATGTCAGATGGAAGCGTCATGAGAGCAGCACCGCCTTCGAAAAGACTGAAGAGTAGACAGAGAATAGGACATCTTGTGACCATCTGCTTAACGGGCAAGTCAACAGTGTTGTGATAATGGTAATCGCCCTTTTTCGATGCAATATTTTTCACTTTTAGAAAGGAGAAAATCTGATGAGCTGCAGCAAAATTATAAGTATTTTTGGAACACACTAGTATGGAATTCTGCCTTCGATCAACGTAAGCGAAGTTAATTCTAAAACTCGGTTTCTTTCTTCATTTTCATTGAACAAATACCTGAAAATTTATATTCGCATATTTTTTTGCCTAGATTTGCGCGTAAACTAAAATCATAATGCTTCTACTGAATACACATGTTAGTTAGTGATGATAATTTCTGGAAAGTAAAAATAATCACATAGTTTTCTATTCGATTTTTTTAGAACGGAAAATGCTGAACTATCAGGTGTTTCATATGGAAATACTGTAAATAAAAAAACTATTGCTGTTTTTTTTTCATTTCTTCTCAATATATACTACGAATTTTCGGCTATCTGTTGTATGTGCATACAGCAAAACTTAAATTCATATTCGAATATCAATTTATGACTTGCATAAAATGAGAAAATTTAGAATTACACGCAAAAAAGAAAACATTTAGTCAAACTTGATCACTCGTTTTCATCATACGCTTTAATTTTTCTCTAGGATATGTACGTACCATTTCAGGTGTGCATGAGCACAGCAAAACACAGATTCAAAGGTTAGACCAGACTCCATACGTGTAAAATATAAAAACACTTATGTCGTCGATAGATATCTGAAAAAGAATTGGAAACAGAAAAAGTAATAAATCGATCTAACGCGGAATATTATATTAGGTGTACAAATAAGTTTTAAAGTGTTTGTTGTGTGGCGTATGCCGCTAATTTATATATCCGCCATTCCGCCGCGTTGTTGTCATGTGACCGTAACTGGTCCAGAGTATATAATGTGACACAGAAGTTTGCCCAACAGTCAAACGCACTTGCAAGCGATATTGCATTTATTCGACACTGCATTCGTTACGAATTTCATCAAGGAAAAAGTGCTGAAAAAGCATGTGCATCGATCTGTTCTGTTCTAGGGTAGAATATTGTATCGAAAAGCATGTGTGAGTTTTGGTTTAGACGGTTTTAAGCAGGTGATTGTGATGTTAGCGATCGAGAACGTAGCGGCGTCCCGCGGAAGGATACACGTGAGGAACTGCAAGCATTGCTGGATGAAGATTCGTCTCAAACGCAAAAAGAGCTAGCTAAAGAACTAGTGAACTCAACAAACCATTTCCAATCGTTTACACGCAATGGGAAAGATTCAGAAGGAAGGAAAATGGGTGCCACATGACCTGAGCCAGAGGAACAGATGAGCGTGTCATGAAGTGTTTGAATGTGTTGAATAAACAACACAGAAAGTCTTTCCTGTGGAAAATCGTTACGGGTGATGAAAAGTGGATATGGTACGACAATCTCAAACGCAAAAAACACTGGTTAGATCCAGGTGAAACAACGACTTCGACACCGAAACGCAATATTCACTCCAAGAAAGTTCTGCTGTGCATCTGGTGGGCTATGAAGGGTGTGCTCTATTATGAACTATTGGAACAGGGTCAAACTCTTACTGCTGGTCGCTACAAGCAACAATTGCTGCGATTGAACCAGAAAGTCAGAAATGTCCATTCACAGGCAAAGGACTGCGTCCTGTGAAATTACATCATGACAACGCTAGGCGCATGTCGTGAAATCGGTCAAGGAAACGTTATTGACGCTTTGCTGGGAAGTTTTGGAGCGCCTGGCGTATAGTCCTGACATAGCTCCTTCAGACTATCATTTGTTTCGATCAATGCAACATGGTTTGTCTGCTGTACCGTTCTGGACATGTGACGAAGTGCAAAAATGGGTTGACGACTTCATCGCGTCACACGACGAAGTATTCTTCATGGCTGGAATCCGTCAGCTGCCCGACCGATGGAGGAAGGTGATAGATAATGACGGCGCATATTTTCATTCGTAAAGGTATTGTTGTTTTCTCTCAAATTACATGTTGCGTTGCCTTAAAACGTTTTAAAACTTATTCTCACGCCTGATAAATACACTACAGTTTGTGAAAATTGGAACACCAAGAAAGAATCACGCTATTCAAATGAAATTTATATCACACGTTCCTCATGTTACAGGAGATAACTGATTACATTTGTAGAGCTATACAAGAGTTTTTCGCTTTAAAATTCGGTATCGTGTGAAGCTATCTCGATCAATAATAACAGCCTCTGCATGGCGCGGTATTGAATGGAAGAGGTTTTAATATCATCCTGGGGAATAGCCTGCTAGACTGTTTCTATGAGAGACCAGACTAGCGAAGGCGCTTCGCTGGGAAGTTGCTTAGCTATCACGTCCCAGATATCTTCGTTTGGGGACATATCCGGTGGAAGTGCAGGCCAGGGAAAAAGCGGTATCTTCCGTGCATGATAAAGGTCTCGCACATTCTGGGCCACATGTGGCCGAGCATTGTCCTGCTAGAGTATAGCCCCAGGACAACTCTGAAGGAAGGGTATCACCATAGGAAGTCGATTTATCGTGCTGAAGGATATTAAAAACACAGTTTTGCCGTCTTTACACGATTTAAAATATTACGGTTAAAATGATATATACATGAGCACTTTCAAGTCCACTGTGGACCCGTCATCAGATGCTGTGGTTGCACTATGCCCTGGGAGGGTATATATTATGTAGTATGCGCACTGACGAAATAGTATGTTTTGGTATGCGCATGCTCACTTCCCAATCATGTCGTTTCATTAGAGCAGCCGGTATTGTCTCTTTTGTTGTAATAGTTACAGAGTAGTTTCCATGGCAACGGTATAATAATAGGGGTATCGTCGTTACAGCATTCAGCCCTATGTTTATGTATCAATAGGCTTTCTAACAGGAGGATAGATGAACATGTAGTTGGCGTATGTAACATAGTAACATCTTCCCAGATAGGTTGGTGTTGACCCTTCAGGCATAGTCTTGATAGGGCGGTGGAGGTGGAGCATGTTTTAACATTATATCTATGTTCAGAGACACGTAAATTAATATTACGACGGGTCGAACCTATGTACATCTTGTCGGTTACGTCAGCATTCATAGCTTTTAGTGGGATTGCGTATACACCGAACTTGGAGTCATGGGGAATCCGATCCCTGTCATTTTTAATATGGGATCGGATTCCCCATGACTCCAAGTTCGGTGTATACGCAATCCCACTAAAAGCTATGAATGCTGACGTAACCGACAAGATGTACATAGGTTCGACCCGTCGTAATATTAATTTACGTGTCTCTGAACATAGATATAATGTTAAAACATGCTCCACCTCCACCGCCCTATCAAGACTATGCCTGAAGGGTCAACACCAACCTATCTGGGAAGATGTTACTATGTTACATACGCCAACTACATGTTCATCTATCCTCCTGTTAGAAAGCCTATTGATACATAAACATAGGGCTGAATGCTGTAACGACGATACCCCTATTATTATACCGTTGCCATGGAAACTACTCTGTAACTATTACAACAAAAGAGACAATACCGGCTGCTCTAATGAAACGACATGATTGGGAAGTGAGCATGCGCATACCAAAACATACTATTTCGTCAGTGCGCATACTACATAATATATACCCTCCCAGGGCATAGTGCAACCACAGCATCTGATGACGGGTCCACAGTGGACTTGAAAGTGCTCATGTATATATCATTTTAACCGTAATATTTTAAATCGTGTAAAGACGGCAAAACTGTGTTTTTAATAAGGGTATCACCTCTGCCTCTAAAACATCCCTGATGTATCACTGGCTGCTTAGGGTTCCCTCAATTCGTATCAGGCGAGATCACAAAATGAACCCAATCGCGCCCCAGACCATGACACTTGGCGTTAGGCTGGTGTGAGGCTGCAAAGTGCCGTTCACCACGATGTCTTCGAACACATGTGAGACCATCATGAAGCATCAAGTTGAATCGTGGCTCGTCAGAAAACACGATCTGTTGTCAGACATTGCGCCAATGTCTGTGCTCGAGACCCCATTGCAGCCTGATGCTTCTATGGTTGAGGGTCAAAGGAATGCCTAGCAATAACGGGCTGCTAACGACCAGTCCTCTGTTAAGCAGATGACATAGAACTGTGCTGGAGGGCGAAGCCTAACCTGTGACAATGCTCCACAGCTGCTCCAACACCGTGGATGTTGCTGTGCGATCGGTCACTGCAGTGCGGTAGATGTGTCTGTCATCCCGTGCAGTCGTGCGATCTTGCTGTCCATTTCCAGAATTTCTGTGCATCCGAGCTTCATCTGTCCACTGACGCCATGTTCGCATCCCTCTAATAGAGTTTTGTCTCGTACGAATGACAATTTCGCGGTAGGAAAATCCAGCATCTTTCATCCAAACAATCCTTCCTCGCTTAAAGCCCATCAGGTGTTTAGAATGCGATCTTCTTCGGCGACGCGGCATAGTGAGACACAAGAAAAACCTTTTCAACTCAATGTGGACTCTTCATTGATTGCAACATCTCGTTTGAGCCAGCTCTTTACACCCAAGCTCCGACAGTTCAGAGGGAGCTTCTCCTGAACTGTCTCGCATTTCACTGGCATTTTAAATCATTTATAGGTCCCAACTTGTTGTGCATATCGTTTAAGTTTCAAGCAAATACCAGCCGTCCTTTATGGTGTTGCAGCTCGTAAACAGTAGTGTACCTAAAAGTGTAAGTAAATACACTGACGGAAAAAAATCCCAACACCACGAAAAAATAGTTGTAGAGGAATGCAATGGCGGCAATACATTTGTATAGGTAACATATTTAATCGATTAAGGTTTCAAGATCACAGCTTATTGTAAGCGCGAGAAGAGCCATTTTAAATGTAAAATGCTGGTACATTAATAACCGGTGTAACCGCCAGAATGTTGAATGCAAGCACGCAAACGTTCATGCATTGTGTCGTACAGGTGCTGGATGTCAGTTTGTGGGATGGAGTTCCATGCCTGTTGCACTTGGTCGGTCAATACAGGGGCGGTTAATGCTGGTTGGGGGTGACTCTGGAGTTGTCGTCCAATGATGTCCCATACGTGCTCGATTGGTGAAAGATCTGGTGATCTAGCAGGCCACGGCAACATGTCGACACTCTGTAGAGCATGTTGGGTTACAACAGCGGTATGCGGGCAAGCGATATCCTGTTGGAAAACACCCCCTGTAATGCTGTTCATGAATGGCAGCACAACAGGTTGAATCACCAGACCGACGTACAACTGTGCCGTCAGGATGCGTGGGATAACCACGAGAGTGCTCCTGTTGTCATAGGAAATTGCTCCCCAGACCATAACTCCAGGTGTAGGTCCAGTGTGTCTCGGCCGCAGACAGGTTGGTTGTAGGCGCTCACCTGGCCTCCTTCTAACCAACATACGGCCGGCTTTCATCAGAAAACACAACAGATCTCCACTCCGTCCTCCAATGAGCTCTAGCTTGACACCACTGACGTCGCAAACGGCAGTGGTTTGGAGTAAGTGGAATGCACGGTACAGGGCGTCTGGCTCGGAGCTGTCCTTCAAGTAACCGATTTGTAACAGTTCGTTGTGTCACTGTGGTGGCAACTGCAGCTCGAATTGCTGCCGCAGACGCAGTACGATGCGCCACAGCCATACGCCGTACACGGCGGTCTTCCTTCTCAGTAGTGCCACGTGGCAGGCCGGAACCCGGTCTTCTTGAGGCAGTATCTTCCCTTGATCACCGCTGCAAACAATCATGCACAGTGGCTTCATTCCTGCCAAGTCGTTCTGCAATATTACGGAACCAAAATCCACCTTCTCGTAGCCCTATTACACGACCTCGTTCAAACTCCGTGAGCTGTTGATAATGGCTTCTTCGTCTTCTTAAAGGCATTCTTGACTAACATCAACACACTACGTCGAATATCAACGATGACTAAAGCTCACGAACGTTACAGCGGGTATTTACAGCAAACCTGCTTTGCATGTTCGGAGGGGCGCTACTAGCGCCACACGTATGCGCCGAGCGCGAAATTTGCATAGACGTCATCTTACAGATGTATTCTCACCGCCTACCAACTGTCGTTTATCTAACACAACCCCTTCTTGGTGTTGGGATTTTTTTCCGTCAGTGTAATTTCAAACTTCTAGTGATAACCTCTTTCTTATTTCAAATATAATTAATTCACTCAAGAGACGCACACAGCGTATTAAATCCGTTTATTTTATTTTTTTTTTTGGCGGGCGTAGTAAGTACAAAGATTCGCCAAGCTTTCGCACTCCACTGGGAGGCTTTTTTAAAGGCAATGGTAGACATAAAAATGCAGGGAATTGGAACACGCAAGCAACAAAGACGATTTTTGAAAATAATGCTGGTGACATCACGAGCATACTACACGAATTTTTATCACACAATTATACGATGTGTTTCAATGTGATTCCATCTTTTAATAATGCATACCAAGCTCTTGGTATTTCAGTAGAAACTATATCCTTGCAGGCTGGTTTGCTGGATAGGATTTCGGCTGTTTCTTTGATAGCAGTTTCTTTAAAGTTCGTTTATGGGGCAATTTTTCTAGTACTATTCCATAGATGAGCGGCCAATGAATGCATGACTTCTCTGGAGAAAGGTTATATTCTGCATGTCCTGGTTGACGCTTCGCACGTGCTCTTTAATCTAGTACTCAAGCATCGCTTTGTCATTCCGATATATATCTTTTCCGTGTTCTCAGGATATACCAACGGTATAGAGTACATACCTGCCTTTTCTTTCTCACATTATCGCTCCTTGCAACTTGATATTATATGTGATAACGGGGTCGGGGACTTCATTGCTATCAATATGTTGCATTTACGTAATAAATTCTTTAACCAATATGTAAAGTCTGGAACCTATGTGATGAATCCTGCGTATCGCATTGTCTTACTAGGTGATTTCGTTGTTGCTGACAATATACGATTTCTTACAGTTCTGTGTATTCTGTCTATGTCATCTGTCTTATATCCAGCCTTTCGGCTTTTGCTTTAAATATTATCAATTTCCTTATTATTTAGGTAGTCGGGTTTGCATACGTTATGTGCTCTATAGAACCATGCTCTAAACACAGAAAGTTTGAACTCTTTTGAGCAGTGCGAATCAGGAGGGACAAGGTTCGGTACTGCGGTCTGTTTATAATAAACGCCAAAATCGAAGCTGGATATTCTATTTCTACGTACATATTAGAAAAATCACTAGCCAAATTCTTCTCTGAACGTTTAAAAAACTCCAATTATGTAATCAAGTCAACAAAAGAATTTGTCAAGAAGCTTGAATATATTTGATAGTGATATAATAGAAAGTTTCGACGTAGTGCCTTTATATCCATCTACACCTATACCGGAGGCCGTTGCAAACCTAAAGAAAATAATCGACACTTCCCGTGAATTCACACCAACTGAAGCAAAGAAAATTATCGACGCCTTAAATTTGGTTACTAACCACGACTATTTCAAGTTGAATGGAGGCATCTACAAGCAAACAAAAGGGGCACCGATGGGTTCACCTCTGTCTTCAGTCCTTGCGGAAGCATTACTTAGACCGCTTGAAGATCTTATCCTTCTAAATTGTATCAAAGACCCCGAGTGTGAATCCGCTACGCTGACGACATATTCTTCATATGGGACACGGAGTAGATGAATTAAATGATTTCACGCCCAAGATAAACAAACTATACAATACGGTAAAGTTAACCATGGAGCTTAAAGTAGATAGGGGTTAAATTATCTCGACGTCGCTTTCAGAAGAAATAGAACATCAAGCTTCGATTTTGACGTTTATTATAAACCGACCACAGTACCAAACCTTGTCCCTCCTGATTCGCACTGCCCAAAAGAGCACAAACTTCCTGTGTTTAGAGCATGGTTCTATAGATCATATAAAGTATGCAAACCCAACTACCTAAATAATAAGGAAATTGATAATATTTATAGCAGAGGTCTAAAGGCTAGATATAAGAAAGATGACATAGACAGAATACACAGAACTGTAAGAAATCGTATATTGTCAGCAACAACGAAATCACCTATTGAGACGAAAAGATACGCAGGATCCATCACATATGTTCTAGGATTTACATATTGGTTAAAGAATTTATTAGTAAATACAACATATTGATAGCAATGAAGTATCCGACCCCGTTATCACATATAATATCAAGTGGCAAGGAGATACATTGCGAGAAAAAAAGGCAGGTGTGTACTCTCTATACCGTTGCTACATCCTGATAACACGGAAAAGATATGTATCGGATTGACAAAGCGATCCTTAGACACTAGGTGTAAAGAGCACGTGCGAAGTGTCAACCAGGACATACAGAATACAGCCCTTGCCAGAGAAGTCATGCATTCATCCTCCGCTCTTCTATGGAATAAATAGTATTAGAAGAGTTGCCCCATACACGAACTTTAAAGAGACTGCCATCAGGAAAACAGCCGAAATCCTATCCAGCAAACTAGCGTGCAAGGATATAGTTTCTACTGCAATACCAAGAGCTTGGAATGCGTTATTAAAAGATGGAATCATATCGCGACACACTGTACAATTGCTTAATAAAAATTCGTGTAATATGCTCATGATGTCACCCGCGTTATTTTCAAAAATCATCTTTGATCCTTACGTGTTCCAATTCCCTGCATTTTCATTTTGTGTACCACTGCCTTGAGAAAGCCTCCCAGTGGAGTGCGAAATCTCGACGAATCTTTGTACTTACTACGCCACAAAAATAGAACGGATTTAATACGCTATATGCGTCTCTTGAGAGTTCACAGTGTGGTGTATTTATAATTGCGTTCACAATTAATTCACCTTACGTATCTGATAATCAGCTAATACTCAAATTCATGAAATGACTATTATCGCTCATTTGAAGTCATTTTAATATTATTTACGTCGATTCGATGTTCTCGTACAACTGAACATTTGAAATGGCAAAATAATAATTTCAGTTAATGTGACATAAACGCATAAAATCCAGAAAATATTCAGCTTTCTGTGCGTAATTTATTTCCTATTACAAAGAATTAAATCACGTACCTTGCTAGCAGTCGATTAGCATTGGAATTCATAAAATGAATTCTGCAATTCAATTGAAGTTTATTTTAATGATTTTTATGGCGGTTTGCGATGAAGTTGTACTATGTTGTTTTTTGTTTCATAACAGCTAAGCCATATCTGCTGCTGCCCATGCATAACGTTTAAAATGTAATGTATACATTCTGATTTTTACTGCAATGAATGATTGTGCTGTGATCACCATCTCTTGAAACCCAAATCGACAAAAAAGTATTCGTCTTTTGTGCATTCTATACCTGCAAATCTTCTTAGTAGTGCATTGAAAATATCTTTGGAATACATGAATACAGAAAATATCTGAGTTACAAGTTCATGACATCACTTCATAAACTGCTCTAATTGTCTTTCCATTAAATGCTAAAATGTTTATTTTCTTCGGCATTTCGTCTCTTCCGTCTGCCTCTTCTGCTCTGGTTGCAGCTATGAATGGCCCATCCACACGAGGAATGTAAGGAAGGTAAGTTTGCCGCCCCGGTGGCGCAGTGTTCGAAGCGATGGCTTCTGGCCTTTCGTCTGAGATGGGCCCGGGTTTGAATCGCGGTGAGGCATGGGTGTTGTGTTTATCTTGCGGCAATGGCTCTCTCCCTTCCCTGGAACCAGTGACCCGAAATTAGGGACGGGCGACTGCGTATAGTCCCCTAAGTTGCTCACGGTGGTCGTAAAATCCCCAATAAAAAAAAAAGAAGACAATTTTAACGAACGCACTCTGTATAATCCTTTATGAACATTGGGTAAATTATTTTTCTCCAACTCGAGACGAATAGTGAAGTAAAGTAATACATCGGGAGAGCAACGCACATTCGTCGCCAGCAAAAATTCCGACCACCGATAGAATAATAATATCCAAATAAAATAATTGTTTGTTTTGCTTCTAGCAATACACACTCGACAATAATATTTTCAAGAGCCAACGGTAGCGTATGAACTCATGTTCAATGCCGCATACGTATTCTGCGCTGTCTCTGTGGTTACCGCAGAAATAGAATAATATTCAAAATATTTTTGCCATTAAAAAGCCCCTCCACTTTTAAATTTTAAATCTGACACTGAACAACTATGATAAAAATTAAAATCAATCTGCTAAATTTTGAAATATGTACTATGATTTTTCGATGAGTTATGGCTGCCATGCACGCACATACTATTTTAGTTATTATATATACAATTTTTTATTAAGGTAAAGCTACATGCAAACATCCCTGTTTAATTAAACATATGCTGTTAGTGAATTAAATTTGTAAACTTCTACAGATTTATGTTTGCACTTCTTTACTCCATTTTTTTTAACATTTAGTCTTCAAAATTAATTCAGCTTCATTCAGAAGATTCTTGATTTCAAATAGTGTGTCCGGTGCTAAAGACAAGGTCTAACGTAACATATTTTTTGAGAATCCAGCGCCAGTAATAATGTCCTTTTATTTCCTCCTGTAGTTTGTTGTGGCTGTACAATGTGTGTGTTGTTCGGGAATACGAATGAAAATCTAATAATTTACATACTTTGAGCTGATGATGTTGGTTTTGGTCACACTTGAACTTGAAGGATTAAAGTTTCATTTCTTTTTTTTCTTTTTTCTACTTTTTTTTTTTTTTTTTTGGATCACCACATTAAGAAACGATGGTCTTCCACCGAATTCAACTTCTAGAGTGAATTTTGATTTTTGTTATACCACTGATTCTAACAGCAGTTTTAGTACACATTCATGGAACATCATACACTGATTTCCTTTGATTTAACAATTTAGCGACCCCGTGAGTCTCTAAGGCTTAAGAATTCGCTTGTACCTGATTTAAGGCCACTAGTTCCGTGTAAGAGACAGAATCAAAGCCTGTACCTGATCCGGGACTTTGGCTGAGCCTAGCTCAGACGATTAGCCAGAATCTAGCGCTTTAGACCACTCAGCCACCTGGGCGGAACATTTAAGATTCCAGAGAGAATACTCTTGTATCTAAAGAGAGAGTATTCTCTTGTATCTAAGAATACTCTTGTATCTAAAATTCGTTGAAGTTCCAGTTGTTTAACGCACAGGAGAGCTTTGACACCAACGAGAGCTATGCCGCAGACTTCGTTGACGTCAAAGTTTGCTGAACTTTCTACGAAGTTCGGTATAACTTCACCAAGTGGTATCGACGGTTATAATAAGCTGGCTAAGATCTCTTTAGTTTCTATGCAAAATGATGATTGTATTGTTCAATAAAATGTTACGTTTTGCACTTTCCATATAATTACTGCATGATATGACATGTCTAATCTGTCGTGTTTTGAAGTAACTGTTTAGCTTTTCCAATATTCACAGCAATACTTGACGTCTCACTTGAATTATCACCTTTAAAATTCTTATTTTGTCTCTTATCTCCTTCAGGAATTTCCACCCAAAAGAGAGTTCTCTGTACCCACACTTAACAGCCAGGGATTTTCCCCATCCCCTCCGGTCGGTGGCCGAAAGTTCAGTTAGCATGATATTTCACCTTCTCATTCACATCCCCCATCCATTTTTCCTTGGTCTGCCTTTTCCTCTCCCCATTGCCTTTTAGTCCTACAGTATTTTAGGCAATCGCCCCTATAATGCCATTTTCTTCAAGTGGCCAGACCATTTCAGTTTCCTCACCTCAACTTGAAAAATATTCCTTTCCACATACATAATTTACAGGATTACTGTATTGCCTTCTCTCTCTCTCTCTCTCTCTCTCTCCCTATGTCTCTCTCTTTCTCTGCTTCTGTCTCTCCTTATTTCTATCTCTTTCTCTGTCTCTGTCTCTCTCTCTCTCTCTGTCTAAATATCTCTCTCACACACACCTTCTCTCCCCCCCTCTCTCTCTCTCTGTCTAAGTCTCTCTCTCACACACACCTTCTCTACCTCTCTCTCTCTCTCTCCTGGATTTCCTTACTGAGCGTATTTAAATATCCATTCCGGCGGGCAGGAGCTTAGTTTCATAGTCCTAGAAAGGGTGTTAATGCTACAAAGGTTCTGCACTGCAATTGTCTTTAAATATCTTTTCCAATTCTTCTCTCAATGACTCAATGTCTTGCCGACAAGTTCCATCCCTGTGTATTATCGATCCACAGTGTTTAAGATCCTACACAATTTCTACTCTTGCTTTGTTCTCCAATTCAGTATCTTCTCTATGATAGGGTGTCAGGTATTAATTTTTATTCGTATTAATTTTTATCTCCCGATGGTGCTTCCATCTTGACGTGGTGGAGTGGCTTGTGTGCCACTGGGAGAAACTTAAAGCTGTACAGGCAGGAGTATTTGTCCCCCGGTAGGGCCATTCAAGTAGGACAGGTCTAAGAGGAGTGTCCATATGATGAGAGGTATCCTCGTCTTCCATGTTGTGGGCTCAGTGCGGTAGACCACCTCCGCATCCCTTGTAAAAAACATAGTCATGTTCACGAAATGTTAGGTTTTCACCTTTAAAAGTTCTCCCACCGTTGAAATTTTGTAATTCGGTGCACTTCTATAACCTGCTCCATTTGTTTTAATCAATATACAACTTAAATTTCTTTGACAGTTTTCTCCGTACTTCACGTAAAACACTTCTTAGTTTTTAAACACATGCTCAGCTGTGAACAGTATTTTTACGAATTCTAGTACGTGCTCTGGCACTCAGTGGTTTGCCACTACCTCTGAACTGCAGGGACGTAACTAGATCTCAGAACCAGGGAAAAGGATGAAGAGTCATCTAGGAGGGTACTCTGTGTTCAATTACTAACTATATTTATCCTCTGTTGAAATATAAAAAATAAATCACATTTTATGAATTTGCTCGATGCCAGTTGAGTTGCAAGAGTTATGAAAGAAATCATGAAAGAAATACGGGATTACGCCATATAATACACATTTTGAAGATGACAATCCGATTTTTGGCGTAAATGTGACAAGGATGGTAAGTCTTACCATCCTTGTCACATTTACGCCAAAAATCGGATTGTCATCTTCAAAAATTTACAAGAGTTATTTTTGCATTTAGTTGGGAGTTAAAAAAATCTTCGCTGCAGACAGAATAACTCCCAACTAAAATGGATAAACCATTTGTTTCTTTATTTTACTTTTCTATTCCCTTTCCAGCATTAACTGCGCATTCTCCTTCGCTGATGCTCGGAGGTAGTCTCTTTTAATAGTAGTCAACAAACTAACTCCCTCCCCTCCGCTCCCCAATCAAAAACCATGAGTCTTCAGATTCTCAACAAGAAACCCCTTTTCTCCCATACAAAGCATCGTAAAACTAATCTTACTGACAGCAAAGTTGAAAGCTTTTGCTCCCCCTCTCTCTCTCTCTCTCTCTCTCTCTCTCTCTCTCTCTCTCTCTCTCTCTCTCTCTCTCTCTCTCGTACAAAGATTTCCCTCCAGCACTCTTTTCCATTGCCTATAGGGCTGCATTTAACTAAAGCGACCCCAATAGAAACACTTTTCTAATCAATTAATCACAGGCTTGAAACAGAAACTTAGCATCTTATTGTCAGTAACGAACAATGTTTTCAATCTTAGGCGCAACTACGTTTTCACCTCCGTTGCCTCTTTTTTTTAATGTTCTTTAAAATTTTAAAAAAGCATTTTTCTCTTCCCTGATCTTTAACATCAACAAACTTTGTGCCCATGACAGTTCCTACTGATTCACATCGAAAAGTTATTTCGGCCGCTCCCATCGTGCAGTGATCTAAGCGGATCTTCTGATCTTTCGGGCCAGGTTCCATTCCCGGATGAGGCGTGTGTGGTTCATTTATCTTATGGCGCTGGCTCTCCCCTTCCCTGAAATCAGTAGCCGTAAATTACGGAAAGACAACTGCTCATATAGCCCTTAAAGCTGTTCATGGTGGTCGTTAAACTCCGAAACGAAAAAAAAAAAGTCATTTTTTTTTAAGTTACCCATCATCCTTGCTGCATAATTTCAGGTTTACTTTCGAAACAAGTGCAGTACACGAATAAATAAGGTAAAGTATTTTTTTTTATAATGAAAGACAACAGTAAGCTTCATAAATCCCCGGAACCAAAGGCTGAGAGTATTTATAACAACGTTGATTTTGCTGGGGATACTCCTTCGCTGGTGCTCAGAGGGAGCATTTTCCTAGAGTACCTTCGGGAACTTGCTTGCCTTGCAGGAAACGCTGAGCCTCATCTAGGTCACTACTAGCTACAACCCTGATGTAATGAGTAAGCAACACAGCTCATGCATAATTTTAATTTCGGCCCTACTGCAGTGAATAAGCTACGCGGCTCATGCATTGTTTTAATTATGGCCCTGCTGTGCGGAGTAGGCTACACAGCTCATGCACCATTTCTATTAAGGCCCTGTTTCAGGGAGTAGGCTACACAGCTCATGCAGCGTTTCGATTAGGGCAATTGAAGATGACCAATGTCGCCAGTATAGTCTCCTTTCAAACTTCATTTGTGCTTTTTCCTAGCATATGTACGTAAGTTATAAAAATATGAGCAAATTTGGGGTTCTTCAACCACGTGCACAGATGAAGCAAATTTGGCCGCCCCGGTGGCGCAGTGGTCTAAGCGATGGCCTCTGATCATTCGTCCGAACGGGGTCCGGGTTCGAATCCCGGTGAGGCATGGATGTTGTGTTTGTCTTACGGCACTGGCTCTCTCCCTTCCCTGGAACCAGTGACCCTAAATTAGGGACGGGCGACTGCTTATAGCCCATTGAGTTGCTCACGGTGGTCGTTAAATCTCCAATCAAAAAAAAAAAAAAAAAAAAAAAAAGAAGCAAATTTGAAATTAGTTGCAATGAATTGCGTTGATGTATTCCTGTCATATCCTTCCAAGGAACCAATCCTGGCAGCCCTGGTGACCAATGGTGAATGATGTTGGCTGATTGTCCGAGCCTGGCACGGACGAAGCGCTTGTCCCATGGGGCTGGCTCTCTCCCTTGCCTGGAAACATTTGCCCCAAATTTGGTACGAGCAACTGCTTATAGCTTTAGATGCACAGAGGGGTCATTAAACTCCGATGAGAGAAAAAAATGAATAAAGAGTTTCTACTATAACCCTGAAATCCGGTATACATACATATACCTTCCTAATGAATCTCGGAGATTAGGATTTCACTAACGAATTTCGGTTGTGATGATAGAACATGGATTTTGTGAAATGATTGTTTGAAAATAGCGGGTAAAAGATTCTTGGGGCATTAATTAATAACGAGGAACTATATACACCAACTACACGGTCGTAGCAGAACAATATGACTACCTACCTAATAACGGGAAGAACCACCCTTGGCACGGATGACAGCTGCAAGACGGCGTGGCATGGACGCAATGGAGCTCTGGAAGGTGGCCCGAGGCACACGTGCCTATTCGGACTGCAGCAGAGCACGGAGGTCCCGGAGATGACGTGTTGTGGGTCGGCACGTCAAACCTGTCGATCTAAATATTCCCACAAGTGTTCTATGGGATTGAGGTGGGGCGGTTTCCCTTGCCAAAGGAGAACGGAGACATGGCTGTCATGTTCATGGAACCAGGCACGGTCGTCCCGGTGGCGCAGTGATCTAAGCGATGGCTTCTGATCATTTGTCCGAGATGTGTAGGGGTTCGAATCACGGTGAGGCATGGATGTTAGGTTTGTCTTCCGGCACTGGCTCTCTCCTTTCCCTGGAGTCAGTGACCCTGAATTAGGACAGGCGACTGCTTATAGCCCATTGAGTTGCTCACTACTGTCGTCGTTAAACGCGCAATCAAAGAAAAAGAAAAAAAGAGCCAGATACGCACCCCCTTGGCCCTATGGCAGGGCGCATTGTCCTGTTGCTAGACACCATTACCACAAGAGTAAAGGTCCAACGTTAAGGGATGCGTGTGGTCCGCGAGTATGAACATGTAGCCATTGGCGTTCAGGGACCCATCCAGCGGTACCAGCGGTTCCAGGTCATATCAAGAAAACATCCCTCAGATATGCACACTGCCACCGCCAGCCTGTGCTTGACCGACAGGCGTGTCCGGGTGTTGGTTCTCGGGTGTATGACGCCATATCCACCACCGCCCGTCACTTCTGTGGAGTAGAAACCTCGATTTGCCGGACAAGGCAACCTTTTCTCACTCGTCCAATGCCGGTAATCCCACGCGAACTGCAGGCGTCGTTGCTGATGGACCTGGGTTAACATGGGCGTCTTGACGCAGCGTCGACTATGGAGACCCATGCGGAACGGAGTTCACTCTAATGCTATCGGGGACACGTACCTGGGTGCCCCGTTCATTTGCGTGGTCAATTGTTGCGCGTCGATTTCCCTTTACTAGTCGACGGAGGCGACGTTCACCTCTAGGGGTCGATGGCCTTTGAGGCTCCACAGTTACGACATCTGGAGATATTCTGCGTACCAGTGGTCCATTTGTTACACCCTTGCTACAGCACTTCGCGAACAGCCCACGAAGTCTACTGTTTCTGAGATGCTTTCCCTCCTTGGAGCGGTAGCCGATGATCATCATTCCTTTTTGAACGTCCGTCAAATCACTATCTCTGCCCATTTTGCTCACGTCGCGCACTATGGCTTCTCTGTCCTGGCCGGCAGCTTGCATCTCCGTGTGTTCGACCTTGTCACGCGCACTTAGTGACGTGCCTGGGCGGGTGAACGGTGATTCCGGGGGTGGTCATATTATTCTGATACGACTGTGTATGCAGAAAATAATATAACTACAGTAATCCGAATGTATTGGCGTAGGATAAAAATCAGTTTTCCGAGCTTTCGCACATCAACCAGATTGCTTTTTCAGGAAAGAGAAACTTCCTTTTTAAAGGAAGTACCTGTTTTTGTCTATCTTCAGGGAAGAGAAACTTCCTTTTTCAAGGAAGTGGCTTTTTCAAGGAAGAGAGACAGAAGTCTTTCTCCCTTGAAAAAGCCATCTGCTTGATGTGCGAAAGTTTGAAAATTTGTTTTTTACCCAAAGCCAATAAATTCGGATTGCTAGTATAGTTATATTATTTTCTTAGGGTATATTTTTTTTCAGTTAATCGTGTGATGTTTCGTAATTAGATTTAAATGTATAATTTTGTGAAGCATCTGTGGCTGGTTTTTTTTTTTTTTTTTTAGAGTAAAGCACTCTTGGAAGCTGAATAACCCACGCTTATTGATCTTTTATTTGTATGGAAGCTTGATAACAATCTGATTCGATTTTAGTCTTATTGTACATTTTTGTTTTTGTGAACAGTAAAACGTCACATAAAAGATCATAAGTCTTACTTAACGGCAGAATTCTTTAAATTCGTGTAACCTAATTGGAAGATGCCAGTGAGACTGAGCACCCCGCGAAGAGACAACAGGAGAAATTCTTAGTAAAAGTCGAAGCAAGTGATTATGTTCATAATTTAAAAAACTACATGGGGTAATTAATTGCATTCCAGCGACTGGATGTAACTGTTGTGATGTTACCCAGGTTATTTTGCGTTAATAAATTTAGATACCTGTGTTGCAGGGAGGTCGCTAAATGGGTACGAGCGACGTCCCTGCTACACAGGTACACAAATTTAAAAAAAGGGTTTCTTTTACTCACCCTGCAGCCCACCCAGTTCAAAATGTGCCAGTTCTCTTTTTTTTTTTTTTTTTTTTTTTTTGTGTGTGTTTTAAAATATTAGGGGAATCAAAAAGTAAGGCCGATGCTCTTGTTACGTAGGCAAGCAGAGCTGCGGCAGATTGCTCTTTGGGAAGGGGAGGGCACGTTACCTTGACACGTGGCGGATGCAAACGCTGATCTTCTAAGCGCAGTTACCCAGCACTTCTAAGGGCGTAAACATGGCCGCTCGTTTGCCGATATGCTCCGTCGTCGAGCAGCAAAGTGTAGTGAGATTTTTACGGGCTGAGGATGCGCAACCCGCTGAAATTCATCGTAGAGTGCTTGTGCACTATGGGGAGGACAAGTGTATAAGCCAGAGACATGTGTACAAGTGGATAGAAAAGTTTCAAGCTGATAGAACGAATGTGTTTGATGAAGCTCGCTTGGGTCCTCCGTCGACCTCTCGCACAAAAGGACCATCTGGATCGCATCGATGCGCTCATTAAAGAAGATCGCCGGGTTACTCTGTCTGATATCACACAAAAGATAAACATTAGCTATGGTTCTGCCTTCTCGATAGTGCATGATGATCTCGGATATCATAAAGTGTGTGCCAAATGGGTGCCACGGTAGTTGTCTGATGCGCACAAACAGCAGCGCCTGGAAATTGACAGAAATTTTTTGCAGCGGTATGAGTCAGATTCCAGCGTTCTGTAGAGGATTGTCACTGGGGACAAAACATGGGTCCATCATTACGACCCCGAGAGAAAAAGACAAAGTATGGAGCGGAAACATCCGAGCTCCCCATTAAAATTAATGCTGACTTTCTTTTTTGACAGGAAAGAACCCATCGTTAAACACTATCAAGCACAGGGTGACTCATTTAACAGCAGTCAGTCACATTGTGACTTGCTGAAAGACAAATTGGAACCAGCAATTCGCACAAAACGATGGGGAATATTATCCAAAAAAGTGCTGTTACTGCACGACAACGCTCTTCCACATACGGCTTTGGCAACTCAACGAACAATTACCGAGTTGAAGTTTGAAGTGTTACTACATCCTGCTAACAGCCCCGATCTGTATGTCTTCAGGCCTTTGGAAGACGCTTTGCTAGGCCGCCATTTTGAAAGTGTTGTCCAGGTACAGGAAGCGGCGCATTCGTGGCTGCAGAAACATTCTTCTCTGCAGGAATCCAGAAGCAGGTAGACAGATATAAAATATGTGTTGAACGACAGGGTGACTATGTTGAGAAATAAGGCAGTTGTTATCTGTATGCCTCTTAGTTTCTTTAATATACGACAACAACCACCTTACTTTTTTATTTACCCTGGTGTAATCTGTACTTCTCCAAATAATAATGAGTTTCGTGCTTTTCGTCGTGTAGCGTTACGTATTTTCCCCGAGAAAGTGCGTTGTTTACTTTTCCGTAGAAAGGAGATCAAAATAGCATCCGTAGAGCCATGAAATGTCATTTTTTCTCCCCTCTTTGAAATTCTTAGTTTAAGCCATTTTTCCTGTTAATATGGCCTTGGGCAAATGAGGAGGATGGATAATGCTGCGTTGGAAGAGATGAGTGCAAAACAAGGTTATTGGCTTGAAGGAAGAGCGTTAAAGCGGGAGAGTAATGTTGTGTCCTGGGTTTTTGCGTTTTCTTATTTCCTTCAACACAACTTAACCTAAACAATTGCTTTCAAACTCTTCTCCTTGGCATAAAAGTTTTCTCTGTGCATTGGTCTAAGCGCTGCATTCCGACCATTCGTCCGAGATGGGTTCGGATTCGAATCCCTGTGAAGTCTAAATGTTGTGTTTATGTTACGGCACTAGTTCTCTCTCTCTCTCTCTCTCTCTCTCTCTCTCTCTCTCTTCTGGAGCCAGTGGCCCTAAATTAGGGACGTGTGACTGCTTATAGCCCATCAATTTGCTCATGGTGGTCGTTAAAGCTCTCGTCTCCCTCCCCTTCCCCCCCCCAAAGAAAAAATCCTTTAAATTAGTGCGTGGTGCTGGTGGCAGTGTGCCATGTTTGCCATATGGATATGTAACTCTTCATGTTTTACTAATTCCATTAAAAATGGATGGATCGAACATTAACAACAAAAGAGAAAAAAAAGAGAGAGAGAGAGAGAGACTCCAAACTTTGGATTCTTTTGTATTCCAAAAAGTGCAAAAGCTGTTCCAAAATTAATGAGTATGTATCTGGGAAGAGACTGAACGAATTTCTTTGCAGCCTGTAATAAAAGCATTAATTTTTTTTCTAATACTTTGTAAATAAAGTTGCTATTTAACCAGCCCCAACAAAAATAATATTCACCCCCTGATTTGATCTCGACGTCTAGCGACCGTCCCTGCTACGTAGTAACTGATACTGTGGTTATCTCTAAAACAGTACTTTTGGTATTTTACAGTTCGACCTTTACGTAAGATGGGAAAGTTTAAACCTGGATTATTTTTTGAAAACGTAGCTGCCACACTAAATCGTCTATTTGAAATTTCGACGGTGTGCGAGAGATTTATGGGGTTATTCTGTTCTAGGTAATATAGTAACCGCATTTGAAGCTTTTCGTAATTGTTTCATCCAGCAATTATCTATTCTCCATGAAGAAGTAATAACATTTTATAGTAAGGGTCATGACCCGTGAAGCATCGTCCTTTAAAAGAACAGTTGGTATCTCTGTAGGCAGGAATATAGGAGGAGGAGGGAGGGAGACACGTTGCGTTCAAGTCAGATGAGAAGTTAAGAGGGCATTTGTCTGAGTAAACATGATAATGCAACTTAGGAAAGATTTCCTGAGCCCGTATCGGCAGCGGTAGGGATTGTCCAGGTGCTGCACACGTCACAGCTGATCAACATGTCACTATTTTCTCACCTGGCCAAGGTGATCAGCCAAGTTGTCCGGAGCATCCGTTGCTATCCTGTCTCCTAGGGTGACGCACAGCAATGGATCCTGCTGGGTTAATTCGAGCCAAAGGGAAAACATCCCCCTCCCTCTCGAAAAGCAAGGACGTGGCAAATGCTTTGCGATCGAACGTAACTTCTTCCGCAGATGTGGCTAGCATTCATCACCTGAGTAAACAAAGCTTTCCGCCGATAAACCATCGTAAACCCGTAATCAAAACTAGCGAATGAGTAACACAGCATAATGTAAAGGACTCGAACAACAAGCAATAATGATTCCTTTCGCGCGAATACCAAATTTCCTCCTCCCTCCAGCGGAGAATTGGGGGGAGAAACGTTCTGAAGATGAATTATTGCTTATAGGTATTTTATGGTGGCGGTCGCTCGACAGATTCGATGGGGGGTCTAGGAACATACTCCCTAAACAACAGACAAACCAGCTGCCATTTAGTGGGTATTGAATTAAATCCAGAAATACAACTAAAATTAATGAAATCGATAGATACCTCGAATCGAAAATAATCGAAAAAGAGCATATATAAGCTCCTAATTTATTTATTTTTTTCGGTTGGGAGTTTAACGACCACCGTGAGCAACTCAACGGACTATAATCAGTCGCCCGTCCCTAATTTAGATCCACTGGTTCCAGGGAAGGGAACCAGTGCCGTAAGACAAACACAATATCCATACCTCACCACGATTCGAACCCAGACCCTTCTCTGACGAAGGGTCATACTATCGCTTAGACCATTGCGCCCCAGGGGCTGCCCTATAATTTTCCAGAAAAACCGAACGTTAATATTTCATAGCTAATAATAGTTCTAGTGAACTTTTGCCCCATAAGTTAATTGAAGGATGAACTTTTAAAAAGTTAGCTACGTTTCCTGGCCGAATCAAATACACTGGTACCTCTTTTATACGTTTCTCAGTTCTACGTTTTTCACTTTTATACGTAATTTTGTGTTAAGTCAGATATTTTATTGTATTTTCTATCGCTTTTATAACTCGGCTATACGTAATTCATTTATAAACTTTTTTCGATTATTCATTAAAATTAAAATTTCATATTATCAAAAATACAGGGTTCTTTGATTCTTTAATAGGCAATCCGGTATGTTACAACTTTGAGAGAATTGAGATAGCCTTTTGGTGTTCCTTCTTGGTGCAGCTAAAGTTGAACATTGATCCAATCAGAGGAGGGTATGCTGTTTTCTTTTGGTTTGGATGAAAAATTAGTTTTGCATGCACACATGCATATTTAAAAACTGATAAATCTCTGGAACGTAATTTTGTGGCTCCACTATTTCGTGGCGTAATAGAATAAAATCATAAATGTATCATCAATATTCAACTTTCTGGTTTAAAATGGATGCAATCATAATCCGCCAAGAGAAAAAGCTGTTAATTTATGAGCTCCATACTGGAGCTTTGGTCTCAGATTCTCAGCTGTGAGGATTTCGCTTTATCTGGAATCAGGGTTTTATAGGTAGGTTCTTCAAAAGAGAAGTCTGATTTTCATTTACAATGCGATGAAATACTATGTACGTTACAAATCTTTTACCGCTTTTTCTTCTTTCGTAGCTAATTCGACTTTAAATAAATTAAGGCGGCTTGCACTCCTTCTGAGCATAAATTTTGTTGAAATTTCCTGTATACGTTTTTTAAAGCCATTCCCTGAGAAAACGCATAACCGAGGTTTCACTGTATATTGCTCATGGTTTCCACTGCATCTGTAGTGATCAGTCAAATTATATTTCTTTCTTTCTTTTTTGGCTAATTTTTGAGTCAGGTTAGTGTCTTTCCAGAGGCGAGATTCACTGTATGTGCGTATTGGTGAAAGGAACTATTATGACGTCTGCCACTGCTCTCTGCAGTTGCATACAGCTTCCCTCTAAGGCAAGAACAACCTCCCTCACTTCTCTGTACCTAATGTTACATCGTTTGATTCGTGATACCAGTGAAAGATCTACGTTTCGTTTTCACATCAAAAAAATTATACGAGGGTTGTACCGAAAGTATTGCAAAAGTGAGCGTAACTTTTTAACTAAAGAGGTCGTTCGAATTGCACATGTTGGTAGAGTAACTCTCTATAGTAACTCTTCTTCATTGCAGATAAATAATGGATTCCAAGCAGAAGCAACGTGACGTCATTGAGTTCTTGACGAAGGAAGGGTAATGCTGTCCATCATCCACAGAAGGCTACAGAATGTTTAAGGAGATGACACCATTGACAAGCAATGTGCACAGATCGATGAAGAAGTTTAAATCGGAAACTAGCATTAAAGACAAACCACGCAGTGGGAGATCAACATCTGCGACCACTGACACGAATCGTCAGTGAGTGGATGAATTGGTTCTTGCGGAGAAACGATTCACAATCCGTGAGCTTCTTGCACAACTGGACTGTGGTCACAATGTCTTACAGAATACGGTGGAAGACTTAGGGTTACGGAAAGTGTGTGCAAAATGAGAGCCTCAGCAGTTTACACCAGATTTGAAGGAGAGAAGGGTGATAGTCTACTGTGATCTGCTGGAAGAGTTTGAAGCAAATGAAGACTCGTTTTCTTTTCGAACTGGTGACAGGGGATCTTTACGATCCGGAAACAAAGAATCAATCCATGGAATTACGTTACCCCTCTTCAATAAGGCCTAAGCAGTTCAAGAACCAGGAATCAGCTCAGAAAGTCATGGTGGAAGACTTAGGGTATTGGAAAGTGTGTGCAAAGTGGGTATCTCGGTATATAGTTGACACCCGATTTGAAGGAGAGAAGGGTGGAAGTCTACTCTGATATGCTGAAAGCGTTTGAAGCTAATAAAGACGCGTGTTTTTTGGTGGGGGTTTTCGATATGGTGACAGGGGATGAAACGTGGGTGTATCTTTATGATCCGGAAACGAAGAATCAATCCATGGAATGGCGTCACATCTCTTCACTAAGGCCTAAGAAGTTCAAGAGCCAGCGATCAGCACAGAAAGTCATGGTTACTGTTTTGGGGGATGGCAGGTGTGTCATTCACCTTGATTTTCTGGAACGTGGCCGTACCGTAACCAACGAGCGGTAAGTTGAGACACTCAAGAAGCTTAGAGAAGCCATAAGGAGAAAGAGACCGAACAAGAATCTTAAAAGGATCTACATTCGCCATGACAATGCGTGATCCACATTCGCCATGACCATACACATCTCTGGCAACAAATCAGGCGATCAGTAAATTAGGCTGGTCGGTGGTCACCCATCCACCGCACAGCCCAGATTTGGCTCCGATTTCCACCTGTTCGGTCCAATGAAGGGCAGTTTCCGGTTACAACGATTTGATGACACGGACGAGATGAAAGCGGCTGTGAAGAAGTGGGTACAACAGTCCACACCTGAATTTTTTCGAGGAGGATTCGAGAGTTGAGTTTAGCGATGGCGCAAATGCATCGCTTGTGACGGAAACTATGTTGAGTAGTACCTTTGCATAGAGGAAGAGTTACTCTAACAGCATGTGCCATTTGATTGAAATCTGTCAGTTAATAAAAAAGTTATGCCCACTTTTGCATTACTTTTGGTACAAAAAAAAAAGCTGAGAATGTTGCGTTCCACATCATTGAAAAAAAAGCTGAGAATGTTGCGTTCCACATCATTGAAAAAAAAGCTGAGAATGTTGCGTTCCACATCATTGAAAAAAAAGCTGAGAATGTTGCGTTCCACATCATTGAAAAAAAAAGCTGAGAATGTTGCGTTCCACATCATTGAAAAAAAGCTGAGAATGTTGCGTTCCACATCATTGAAAAAAAAAAAGCTGAGAATGTTGCGTTCCACATCATTGAAAAAAAAGCTGAGAATGTTGCGTTCCACATCATTGAAAAAAAAAGCTGAGAATGTTGCGTTCCACATCATTGAAAAAAAAAAAGCTGAGAATGTTGCGTTCCACATCATTGAAAAAAAAAAGCTGAGAATGTTGCGTTCCACATCATTGAAAAAAAAGCTGAGAATGTTGCGTTCCACATCATTGAAAAAAAAAGCTGAGAATGTTGCGTTCCACATCATTGAAAAAAAAAGCTGAGAATGTTGCGTTCCACATCATTGAGAATGTTGCGTTCCACATCATTGAAAAAAAAAAGCTACATCATTGAAAAAAAAGCTGAGAATGTTGCGTTCCACATCATCTGAGAATGTTGCGTTCCACATCATTGAAAAAAAAAAAGCTGAGAATGTTGCGTTCCACATCATTGAAAAAAAAAGCTGAGAATGTTGCGTTCCACATCATTGAAAAAAAAAGCTGAGAATGTTGCGTTCCACATCATTGAAAAAAAAAAGCTGAGAATGTTGCGTTCCACATCATTGAAAAAAAAAAGCTGAGAATGTTGCGTTCCACATCATTGAAAAAAAAAAGCTGAGAATGTTGCGTTCCACATCATTGAAAAAAAAAAGCTGAGAATGTTGCGTTCCACATCATTGAAAAAAAAAAAGCTGAGAATGTTGCGTTCCACATCATTGAAAAAAAAAAGCTGAGAATGTTGCATTCCACATCATTGAAAAAAAAAGCTGAGAATGTTGCGTTCCACATCATTGAAAAAAAAAAGCTGAGAATGTTGCGTTCCACATCATTGAAAAAAAAAGCTGAGAATGTTGCGTTCCACATCATTGAAAAAAAAAAAGCTGAGAATGTTGCGTTCCACATCATTGAAAAAAAAAAAGCTGAGAATGTTGCGTTCCACATCATTGAAGAAAAAAAGCTGAGAATGTTGCGTTCCACATCATTGAAAAAAAAAAAGCTGAGAATGTTGCGTTCCACATCATTGAAAAAAAAAAAGCTGAGAATGTTGCGTTCCACATCATTGAAAAAAAAAGCTGAGAATGTTGCGTTCCACATCATTGAAGAAAAAAAGCTGAGAATGTTGCGTTCCACATCATTGAAAAAAAAAAGCTGAGAATGTTGCGTTCCACATCATTGAAAAAAAAAAAGCTGAGAATGTTGCGTTCCACATCATTGAAAGAAAAAAGCTGAGAATGTTGCGTTCCACATCATTGAAAAAAAAAAAGCTGAGAATGTTGCGTTCCACATCATTGAAAAAAAAAAAAGCTGAGAATGTTGCGTTCCACATCATTGAAAAAAAAAGCTGAGAATGTTGCGTTCCACATCATTGAAGAAAAAAAGCTGAGAATGTTGCGTTCCACATCATTGAAAAAAAAAAAGCTGAGAATGTTGCGTTCCACATCATTGAAAAAAAAAAGCTGAGAATGTTGCGTTCCACATCATTGAAAAAAAAAAAGCTGAGAATGTTGCGTTCCACATCATTGAAAAAAAAAAAAGCTGAGAATGTTGCATTCCACATCATTGAAAAAAAAAAGCTGAGAATGTTGCGTTCCACATCATTGAAAAAAAAAAGCTGAGAATGTTGCGTTCCACATCATTGAAAAAAAAAAAGCTGAGAATGTTGCGTTCCACATCATTGAAAAAAAAAAGCTGAGAATGTTGCGTTCCACATCATTGAAAAAAAAAAAGCTGAGAATGTTGCGTTCCACATCATTGAAGAAAAAAGCTGAGAATGTTGCGTTCCACATCATTGAAAAAAAAAAAGCTGAGAATGTTGCGTTCCACATCATTGAAAAAAAAAGCTGAGAATGTTGCGTTCCACATCATTGAAAAAAAAAGCTGAGAATGTTGCGTTCCACATCATTGAAGAAAAAAAAGCTGAGAATGTTGCGTTCCACATCATTGAAAAAAAAAGCTGAGAATGTTGCGTTCCACATCATTGAAGAAAAAAAAGCTGAGAATGTTGCGTTCCACATCATTGAAAAAAAAAGCTGAGAATGTTGCGTTCCACATCATTGAAAAAAAAAGCTGAGAATGTTGCGTTCCACATCATTGAAAGAAAAAAAGCTGAGAATGTTGCGTTCCACATCATTGAAAAAAAAAAAGCTGAGAATGTTGCGTTCCACATCATTGAAAAAAAAAGCTGAGAATGTTGCGTTCCACATCATTGAAAAAAAAAAAAGCTGAGAATGTTGCGTTCCACATCATTGAAGAAAAAAAGCTGAGAATGTTGCGTTCCACATCATTGAAAAAAAAAAAGCTGAGAATGTTGCGTTCCACATCATTGAAAAAAAAAAGCTGAGAATGTTGCGTTCCACATCATTGAAAAAAAAAAAGCTGAGAATGTTGCGTTCCACATCATTGAAAAAAAAAAGCTGAGAATGTTGCATTCCACATCATTGAAAAAAAAGCTGAGAATGTTGCGTTCCACATCATTGAAAAAAAAAAAGCTGAGAATGTTGCGTTCCACATCATTGAAAAAAAAAAAGCTGAGAATGTTGCGTTCCACATCATTGAAAAAAAAAAAAGCTGAGAATGTTGCGTTCCACATCATTGAAAAAAAAAAAGCTGAGAATGTTGCGTTCCACATCATTGAAGAAAAAAAGCTGAGAATGTTGCGTTCCACATCATTGAAAAAAAAAAAAAAGCTGAGAATGTTGCGTTCCACATCATTGAAAAAAAAAAAAAGCTGAGAATGTTGCGTTCCACATCATTGAAAAAAAAAAGCTGAGAATGTTGCGTTCCACATCATTGAAGAAAAAAAGCTGAGAATGTTGCGTTCCACATCATTGAAAAAAAAAAGCTGAGAATGTTGCGTTCCACATCATTGAAAAAAAAAAAGCTGAGAATGTTGCGTTCCACATCATTGAAAGAAAAAAGCTGAGAATGTTGCGTTCCACATCATTGAAAAAAAAAAGCTGAGAATGTTGCGTTCCACATCATTGAAAAAAAAAAAAGCTGAGAATGTTGCGTTCCACATCATTGAAAAAAAAAAAGCTGAGAATGTTGCGTTCCACATCATTGAAGAAAAAAAGCTGAGAATGTTGCGTTCCACATCATTGAAAAAAAAAAAAGCTGAGAATGTTGCGTTCCACATCATTGAAAAAAAAAAGCTGAGAATGTTGCGTTCCACATCATTGAAAAAAAAAAAGCTGAGAATGTTGCGTTCCACATCATTGAAAAAAAAAAAGCTGAGAATGTTGCATTCCACATCATTGAAAAAAAAAAGCTGAGAATGTTGCGTTCCACATCATTGAAAAAAAAAAAGCTGAGAATGTTGCGTTCCACATCATTGAAAAAAAAAGCTGAGAATGTTGCGCTCCACATCAGGAAATGAACGCGTCTTCCATAACGTCGAAGATCACGCTGAAACTCACACGTGCATCACCTATACGGAATCCTTCCCCTTTTCCAGTATTATGAAAGTTCGAATCTGAAGTTTTTTATTAAGTCCACAATGCATACGAAATCTAGTTGACATGACAGTGAAACTATTTAAAAATGTCTTTCTTACAATACGCAAACATGGCTTGTATTGAGATGGTTCTATTTACCATGACACTCTAGTTTTACATTTTTGAATAGCAAGCATCTCTAACAGTAGCGCACGATTCGCAAAGCCTTTGTTTTGGAAAATTGCCAGAACCTTCGATGCGACAAAATAGAAATTACCCACATATTCAAGTTCATCTTCATGAATTGCACGGGATTAGTAGCATTAAAAAGGCTAGCTTACATAACTGCGAGTGTCTGGAATTCTAAGAACTAAGAAAGTTCTTCTCTCTCTCCGTTACGGCGTGCACACGCACACATACACTCACTCCCACATGCACTCTCGCGAAGTCTCATTTTTGTGGCATTTGAAAGGCTAGCTTACATAACTGCATGTGCCTGGAATGCCTCTTTTCTAAGAACTAAGGAATTTCTTCTCTCTTCGTTACGGCTTACACACGCACACACACACACACACACACACTCCCACCTGCACTCTCTCCAAGTCTGAGTTTTGCGGCATTTGAAAGGCTAGCTTACATAACTGCGAGTGTCTGGAATGTCCCCCTTCTAAGAACTAAGAAAGTTCTTCTCTCTCTCCGTTACGGCGAACACACGCGCTCATACACTCACTCCCACATGCACTCTCGACAAGTCTCGTCCACAGTTTTTTCTTGTGCCAGTCTCCATGCTTTGTATACTGTATATGCAATCGTCATTATCACCAATCATTGTTAATCCTCTGTGGAGTGATAATGATTGATGATGAGCCAGTTTCCCCCATATTCTACACTGCTGGCCACCCAAAATGCAACACCAAGAAGGAAGCATCGGATTGGCCTGAAATTCGCAGCATGCGTCGCCCGCGAGAGGACATGCAAACGATTGGCATTGCAGAGCGTATGCAAATCATGTGCGCCCGGCACGCCACCGAGAAGCACTATAAGAAGGGTGCACAGAAGTAGTGGAAGTGTGTTGTGCTGCAGGACCTGTGCGTGAGAAGCTTCCTGATGCCTCGTCGCAGAATACGGCAGTCATTCCAGCATGTTTCGGAGCTCGACAGAAGACGAATAGTGGCTTATCGTGACAGCGGTTCATCGTACCTAGACATCGGCGCCCGTGTGGGACGACATCCAGCCACAGTGAGGCGAGTATGGATTCGTTGGGTGCAGAAGGGACGGACGGACCGACGTGAGTGATTGCCGTAGCCTCGGCACACCACCGAACGAGAGGACCGGCATGTTGTGCGGCGGGCATTGACGGCTCGCACCGCCACATCGCGAACGTTAGCGCAGGAATTAGGGTGTGTTGCGCAACAACCTGTGTTAGCACGTACCGTTCGACGTCGTCTGCAGGAGCGGGGACTTGTCGCACGGCACCCATTGCTCCGATTACCATTGACGTTACACCACCGGCGAGTGCGGCGGCAGTGGGCCGCTGAACGCAGCACCTGGACAACGGAATGGCACGTCTTCTCCGACGAATCCCGCTTCTGCCTGCAACACCACGATGGTCGGATCCGCGTGTGGCGGCACCGCGGCGAGAGACTGTATGACGCCTGCATTATGCATCGCCATACCGGTCCGTCACCTGGCGTTATGGTTTGGGACGCAATTGGATATGACACCCCTCTGGTACGTATCGCCGGCACACTCAACAGCCACCGCTACATCTCCTAGGTGCCACTGCTGCCGTGGCCCGCTTGTTCTCCCGATATGTCGCCCATCGAACACGTCTGGTCGCTGATCGGCAACCGAGTGGCCTGGCAAGCACCACCCGCGGCTATGCCAGATGAACTGTGGCAACGTGTGGAAGCAGCCTGGACCGACATACCCCCAGCCAACATCCAAAGCCTCTTTCGTTCGATGCCGCGGCGTGTAGCGGCCGTTATTGCCAGCCATGGGGGCTACGCGAACTATTGATGTCTGCGTGTTCCGCAAGTCGCAAGGGCCTGTAAGCTCAATCGTTACATCTTTGTTTCTGTTGTTATGTGTCCAGTAAATCTGGCTTTGCTATCTCGTGTCCTTCTTGGTGGCATTTTGGGTGGTCAGCAGTGTATGTACTGTATACACTATATTATCAAAAGCATTCGGACATTACCAAATTTTTGCACAAGTGCAAAAAAAGATTGCGCGAGAAAGTGCGCTATATAAACAGAGATGTTCCGTCGTGTTATCGGTAACTTTGAAGCGGATATTCCGCATGGACGTGAATTTTCCGAGTTGCACCCTGAGCTGGTCATAGGATGTCATTTGAGTAACGTTTCCTACGAAGCATTGCAGCTAAACTAAAAATACCAAGATATACTCTAAGTGATGACGTCAGGAGGTGGAAACAGGACGGTGCAACTAGAGCAAAAAAAATCAGGAAGGCTGCACAAACTGACAGAACGTGACAGAAGAGCCACGGTAAGAAATGTTAAGAAATCCAGTTCTTCCTCTGCTATTTCCGTCGCTGCTGAAGTAGGAAGTGCTTGTAATGGCTCGGTTAGTACCATGACTATCTGCAGAGAGTTGCACTGTGTGGGTTATTATGGTAGAGCAGCGGCACACAAACCACACATCACTACCATGAATGCGAGGCACCGTTTGGAGTGGTGTGTCTCTCGTCGGTCCTGGACTGTGGGCAACTGGAAAGCTGTTCTTTGGAGTGATGTGTCACGCTTTTCACTCTTCCAATCGGATAGGCGACAGCCCGGCAAACGATTTTCGTCAGACTGTGTTCCTCAAAATTTAAGTTCGGTTGAGGCTTCATCATGGCATGGAGTTGCTTTTCGTATATGGGACTCTGCCCGTTGGTTATAATACCACAAATCATGAACTCGGAAGTGTTTCTCAACGTTCTGAAAAATTCTACCCCACCAACAATGTGACAGAACTATGGAAATGACCGCTGTCCCTCCCAAAACGGTCGAGTTTCCTGTCACACTGCACGGCGGGTGTAGGACTGGTTTCTTGAAAATCAGGTGTTGTTAGATTGGCATGCTCAGAGTCCTAATCTCTCGGATGAACTGGAGTGACGGGTACGAAATCGACCACAAGGACCGTCATCGCTCTCCACACTGACAGCAGCTTTGCAGGACGAATGGCGAGCCATTACCGTCGAAACTTACCGGAAATTTTTTGACCTAGAAATGTTGCCACTGCCTTACAAGTAAAAGGTGACCGACTAGCTACTAAATACAATAATAAAGCCATTCGCCCCAAAACTTTGTGGTGTCCAAATACTTTTGATAATATAACGCTATCACCATCATCCATTATCAATTCTCTGTAGAATGATACTGACTGATGATGATATATGTATACAGTACACTGAAGAGCAAATTAATTAGAGATACCTGTCTAGAAACGTGTAGCACCACCTTTCGCCCTGATGACGACGGCGATTCGTCTCGGCATGGACTCGACAAGACACCGGAAGCGTTGGGAAGCTATACGGATCAATGACCCTTGAACAAGCTCCCACAGTTCACGAAGATTTGATAGAGGAGGGTCAGATCCTCGAACATCTCTCTCGATGGCATCCCACATATGCTCGATGGGATTGAGGTCAGGTGACCTAGCTGACCCAGGAAGCGAGGTCACGTCGGTGGAGTGTTCATCCAACCATTCGGATACAATTCGGGAGCTGCATTGTCTTGTTGCAGGATGAGGTCCCCAGTGGGATGTTGAAGACGCACAAACGGGAGCAAATGGTCGTCTAGGTTATCCCGGTAACACTGACCTGTGAAGGACGATGTCACATGTACCAGGGGTCCCATTTCAGTCCACGTAAACAGTCTCCAGACGAGAATGCCACCCCCACCAGGTTGAAGAGTACCCTGCTGGCAAGAAGGATTCATCGCTTCATGTGGTTTGCGCCGTACTCGTATCCTGCCATCCGCATGTACCAACGTGAATCTCGACTCATCAGTCCAGGCAACATTTTTCCACATGTCTAGGGTCCAGCGGCGATGTTCCCGCGCCCATGCTAACCTTTGCACCCTGTGATGTGCGGTCAGCAGAGGTACCCTCGTGGGGCTATGGCTTCTGTACCCCATAGCGAGGAGATGGTTCTGGATGGTGTGGCTGCTTACACGTTTTTGTGCACCAACGTTAAATTGCAGAGTGATTTATTGCACTGTGGCCCGTCTATCCGCTGTTACAATGCGAGCTAGCCGACGATGACCCCGCTTATCCACACGCTGTTGTCCACGGCAGTTGGCCCTTGCAGGGATGGTTTTACCGGATTCGATGTACTCACGGTGCACCCGTGACACAGTGGCTCGTGAAAATCCCAGTGCTTGCACGACTTCTGAAATGGAGTGACCCATTCGTCTGGCCCCGACAATTTGCCCGCGATCAAATGCGCTTAGATCCTTCGTCTTACCCATACTGCGTCCGACTCTTACTGATTCCCTTTGCATCACTCATTATATTGTCGGATCGCTGCATACATCATGTCGTTTCCGTTTACAGGGCCGCCCACAGCGCCACATTTGCATAACGCCAGCTGTCTCTAATTTAATTGCTCTTCAGGTACAGTATATAGGACATGGAGGAGACTGACTCAAGACAGAAAGTTGTGGAAGAGACTTAGGGAGACCTTCATCCTGTGGAGGATTGATAAGTTTTATGTTCCTCTCGCGCTTTCGAATTTCATCCATTTATCTCGGACTTGGCTTTCTTCTGGGTCTTTTCCAGCCTCTTGGAATCCAATCTAGTATTTCATTTATCCAATGGTGGTCCTTTCTAGGTAGTCAATTATCCTAGTGTTCAGTTCTCGTTGACAAATACATTTCAGTCGCCGGAGACTGAAAGCTAATGAAGAAGTTGTTAAGTCATTTGGGAGATTTGGCCGTAAGTTACCACTCACCACGCTGGCTAAGCGGTTTGATGAGCGTGGGATAGCATTTCCTCTAACCCGTTGTCACAGTTATGCCGCTGTTGGTCGGTCGTCACAGCCCTTTCACTGGAAATTGGATGCACTACGACAAGGAGGGGTTGACATCTGTCGTGGAGAGTCTGTATATTATTGCGCATTACTTAACCTTACATCCCTACTATATACAAACTGTATAAGTTATGCAATGCTTTTACAAGAACTGAAGATTTTAGAGATTTATTGGGAAAATATAGGGAGTCTCATGCCTACAACTACCTTTGATAATAGATATCAAGCGATGCCCATACCAAAGGAGAAATAAATAGGTGTGTAAAACATGATTGGAGAGCATTTGGAAGAAACAGAACAAATTTCGATAGCAATATACCATTGTGTGTCAAAAGAAAAGCGCTTGTCAATGCATCCTTCTGTTACTTTCTCATGGATCAAAGGCACATACTTTAACTAAAAACGACATACAGAGGCAGCAAAGAACTCAAAAGTGTGGAGAGATGCATGCTTAGTGTAACAAAGAAAGATAGGAAAAAGAACTCCTGGACGATGAAAATGACAAGAGTGAAAGGCATTATGATCAAAGTAAAGACCTTCTAGTGGAAATATGTTGGACATATTGCTAGAAGAACTGAACACCGTTGGACATATTGCTAGAAGAACTGAACACCGTTGGACATATTGCTAGAAGAACTGAACACCGTTGGACATATTGCTGGAAGAACTGAACATCGATGGACATATTGCTAGAACACCGTTGGACATATTGCTAGAAGAACTGAACACCGTTGGACATATTGCTAGAAGAACTGAACACCGTTGGACATATTGCTAGAAGAACTGTACACCGTTGGACATATTGCTAGAAAAACTGAACACCGTTGGACATATTGCTAGAAGAACTGAACACCGTTGGACATATTGCTAGAAGAACTGTACACCGTTGGACATATTGCTAGAAGAACTGAACACCGTTGGACATATTGCTAAAAGAACTGAACACCGTTGGACATATTGCTAGAAGAACTGAACACCGTTGGACATATTGCTAAAAGAACTGACCACCGTTGGACATATTGCTAGAAGAACTGAACACCGTTGGACATCTAAAATAGTAGACCGGATAGCAAGATACAGAAAAAGATCCAAAAGAGGACCACGTGGGAGATGGATGGATGAAATTCGAAATCATGCCGGAGTGGCATCGAAGAGAATTTTCCAAAAAAGGGAATTATGAAAGAGTCTTCGGGAGACCTTCATCCAGAAGAATATTGAGAATGGTTGATTGTGATAACGATTAGTAACTGTTGGTTATTGCGCAAAAGATACATGATGAAACAAATGCTTCCGGCGAATATTCCTTTCTTTTTTCGCAATGTGTTTATTTTTTTTAAATGTTCGTATTGGAATGAAGTTTATCCTATGAATTAACGAATGATGCAGGACACGGAAAGCTA
The DNA here is from genome assembly GCA_039090855.1 of Macrothele yani. NCBI lineage: Eukaryota > Metazoa > Arthropoda > Arachnida > Araneae > Macrothelidae > Macrothele > Macrothele yani. The sequence goes on from CM076995.1 coordinate 69,891,587, forward strand.
AGCAGGTTCGAATCCACTCGTACTCAGCATAGTTATAATTTTCTAATTAAATATTTTTCTGTGTGACAAAAAATGCCAATTTTATTGATGCTGGAAGATGGAAATCTAATTTCCTAAAAATGTTCCTTTATTTGGAACGGTACGCACAAGTTTGTAATAAAAATCTGGATAAAAATACTGTCTTCAAATAATATTATATCTGCATAATGATATCATTTTTCTGCTTAAAATAATTGTATGGACACAAAAAGAGACCTGCTTTAAAAATAATTGTTTGAACCTAAAAAGAAACCTCTAAAAATGACGGAAAGACTCTGTCTTCCTCCCCCACCGCTCTGTATTAGCGTAATCAAAACTAAGCGATTAACACCTGATTTCCATTGCATTTCATAATTTCCTTCAGCGAAACAAAAAATTCTACGTACAGTAATATCTTCATTTTTGAAATATTAAAGAAACGCATTTAAGAGATTATTATTTAATTGTTTTACATTTTCACTCAACAACTTTCATGTTCAAGAAATTCTGAAATTGCTTAAGTGTTTTATAATGTTATTATTCAATAGTAGCTAGCTTGCCAGAAATCAAATATGACCATAAGCGAGTATTATGCCAATGAATAAATTTACCAAGAAAAAATATAACCAAGAAATAAAAGCAATGAAACGTAAATTAAACGAAGTTGAAGAACTGAAAATGAAAAGAAGAAATAGCCTGTGAAAAACACTGCTGCTCCAATTAGTTCAAAATTAGTGACCGGGGAAAAGCAGTACGTGAAGTCCTGCTACATGCTTCGTTATTTAAACAATCCAAAACGAGAGACTGAGCGCTTTCCCTTGCACAATTTGCATACTAGTTTACATATAATTAAACAAGAAGGATGACACCAAATGTTCGGGTGTAATGAGCACGTCTTTTGAATCCGTTCTGATGCGAATTAAATTTACCAAAGCTATTCAAAATCAATGGAACCGGTATGGAAAAAAATCAATCGGCTTTTTAATCCCCCAGATATTGCTGTAAACGGAAACGTCAACTTACGCCCTCTGGTGACGACTTGTGCGTTAAGTAAAACTTGAATTTATACGACAAACATTTCGCAGCGGAAACGCTCTCCAACAAAGGAAGAATTTTCCAAAAATCGGGCTCTTAGACGCAGAGATATCGACAAATATAAAATATGCGTCTACGCCCCCTCCCCCCCCGCGGAAAAAACATGCATGATTTTAAAATGAAAGTATTTTTAAAAGGCTTCTCGATGTGAGCGGCATCGGTCCATGAAATAATTTTTCAATCGAGTTTTCAGGAGCTCAGATTTTACTGCAAATACATCAGACGCAGAAATTGACGCTTACGCCCCCTGGTGGCCAAACCTTTCTTTATCAAATATTAGAAATCATATGCTGAGAATTTTCTATCAGGAGATGTATGCAGAGCAGAAAAAAGTTTTCAAATCGGAGTTTTAGAAGCAGAGATATTGAGGAAAACGCAGTTCACCTTTACGCCCCTTAGCGGAAAGTCTATGCATTACTTGAAAATTTTGAACTTATATAAAAAACATTTTACACCGGATACGCTATCTAGCAAAGAAGGAATTTTTCAAATCCTACTTTTAGAGGCAGAGGTATTGACAGAAAGAGGATAGACATCTACGCCCTCTGGTGGAGAAACCATGCATTATTTTAAGGTGAAAATATTCTCAAATGTTTATCGATAGGTGTGGCTTCGGTCCACGAAATAATTTTTTCAATCGGGCTTTTAGAATCCGAGATTTTGCTGCAAATACCTACGAAGCAGAAATTTAACGCTTACGCCTTCTGGTGGCCAAACCATATTTTATAAAAAATTAAAAAATACAATGAAAAATATTTCCACCAGGAGCTGTATCCGGTGCTGGAAGAATTTTTCAAATCCGAGTTTTAGAAGCAGAGATATCGGAGAAAGAGCAATTCACCCTTACTCCCCCTAGCGGAAAGTCAATGAATTATTTGAAAATTTTGAAATTATATTAGAAACATGTCGCACCGGAAACTTTTCCCAACAAAGGAAAAAATTTTCAAATCGAATCATTAGGAGCAGAGATATTGACAAAAACAAGATATACAGAGACAACCCATAAGTAAATAGACACCCTGCATACTGCGTACTGCATACTGCGCAGTGTAAAGTATATGTGTTACTTTGTTAAAATCTCCCAAGAATACCTCTGTGGATTTTACTAGACGCACAGAAAGTGTCCTGTTCACATCGATTTTATACTCACATCTTGTATGATCAGTGTTAAGGACGTAATCCAATGGAAATTCTTTGATCAGCCGTGAAAGACGTTTTTGGAATTTCTCTACTTCCGCGATAATAGTTGACATATACACTGGCGGAAAGTGAAAAAAGAACACCAAGAAGGAATTGGCGGACGATCATGAAATTTACATATGTTAATGGGGTCGAGTTGACGTAGGTGTGTTGTTAATTCCGGGACCAACCGGTGAGCGCTTACGCCACAGCACGGCATAATATGCAAATTATCGTCGGTGGTATTTAAGGAGTACGGCGAAGTGAATGTAATCAGTCGTCGGCGTACGGACACGTGCGAAGACCCCGAAGAAGCTGCAATGCCTGGACATGGAAGTCGTGTACGATTTCAGCAGTTATCGGACTTTGAGCGAGGCCACCTAGTCGGAATCCGCGAGGCCGGGTGGTCGTATCGTCGTATTGCGGAGCGAATTGGACGGGAAGTATCGGTGGTGGTACGATAGTGGCGTAGATGGTCCGAGGAACATTTCCACACGAGAAGACGTGTAACCGGGAGTCACAGACGGACTGATGAGCGGACCGATTGACGCATAAGAAGAGCGGCGTTGTCAAGCAGAAGATCCACTGCGACGCAAAACCGAGCTGCCATTGCACCTGAGGTGACTGTGCGAACAATCCTCAGCCGTCTACTGGATGCAGGACTACGTGCACGTGTGCCTCTGGCATGTGTACCTCTGACTCCAGTCCACCGTCAGGAACGGCTGCAGTGGTGTCGCCAACGTCTGCACTGGAGAACGCAATGGCGATCTGTCGTGTTCAGTGATGAAAGCAGATTCTGCTTGGGATCCTCCGATGGCCGTATACGTGTTCGCAGACGCACAGGGGAGCGTCTCCACCCTTCTTGCATCCTCCAGCGACACACAGGGCCTACACCTGGTCTCCTAGTGTGGGGAGCGATCAGCTATTACTCCCGTACACAACTAGTATTTGTACCGGGTACGTTAAACAGCACCTCCTACATCAACAACATCATTCAGCCCGTCGTTGTGCCATTTGTAAGATCGGTCCATCGTGGTGTTTTCCAGCAAGATAACTCACGCCCACACACGGCATGTGCAACGCAACATGCACTTCAGGGTGTGAGAAAACTTCCATGGCCTGCACGTTCACCGGATTTGTTCCCCATTGAGCACGTGTGGGATTTTATGGGACAACGACTTATCCGGTCTCCACGGCCAGCCACGACCATCCCCGATTTACACGTCTAGGTTGAGGATGCTTGGAACTCAATACCATAAACTTACATCCAACATCTGTACGACAGACTCCATGCCAGAATTGCACAGTGTGACGCAGGTCATGGCGGTTCAACCTCGTACTAACCATGTTACATGGAAATGTTATTTTTCAGTTTACCAGCAAATACAGCTGTATTTTGCCATAATGTTTTGATCACGCTATCCTCTGTATTCCGTTATTATGCTGTATAAATTTCGTTGTTATCTGACGTCTCCTTCTTGGTGTTCTTTTTTCACTATCCTCCAGTGTACAATTCCTTTTATGACCTGATGTAGCGCGTCACTTTTCACTGGTGGGTGCCATGAACCAGTTTGAACTTTTCAACCCACCCTTGTGATGCCGCAAAAAAATCGTCTGATTGACGTTGCACCGCTGCAGCAGAAGCCCATTGTTGTATCATTTGGTTGGTTACCGGCTGCTTTTTTCTCTCAAGCTTCACGAAATCGATCGGAGGTTCTTTTGTTGATTATGTCATGTTTTTCCTTTAATCCACCTTCCTGTTCAATTTCTTGCTCCCATTTTTTCAGGTATGCCTTCACTTGTAAAGCAGTACATTGTTGTCGATGTAGAGCTTTTAAACTCCATTTTGGATGCTGTTTAGCAAGCTGTACGATTTTGATTTTCATGTGGCTTCTGCTGCAGCAGGGCAACATCAATCGGATGATTTTCCTTTTACGGCATCACAAGGGTGGGTTGAAAAATTCAAACTGGTTCATGGCACCCGCCAGCGAAAAGTGACGCGCTACGTCAAGTCACAAAATGAATTGCATTTGTCAACTATTATCGCAAAGCAGAGAAATTCCAAAAACGTCTTTCACGACAGATCAAAGAATTTCCATTGGATTACGTCCTTAACACTGATCATACAAGATGTGAGTATAGAATAGATGTGAACAAGACACTTTCTGTGAGTCGAGAAAAATCAACAGAGGTATTCTTGGGAGATTTTAACAAAGTAACACATACTTTACACTGCGCAGTATGCATTGACTGCTTCTAGAGCATTACTTCCAAAAGTTTTTCTATGTATGCAAGAGCCTCAGGGACAATTTAAACCTCTTGTTTCCGAGATTGTGGAAGGACTAACAGCGGAATATGGAAATGTATGCGTGACATCGTCGAAATCAGGGAAATTAACGAAAGAGCATTTCAGCAGTTTTGTGAAAAACATTATCTGACAATTTTTCGAAAAAGAGAAGTTTTTATTGATCTTGGATTCATGGGGAGGTCAAACAGACCCAGCACTCTTTAATAGTGTCTTCACAAAGGACGACTGCACTTGTTCTTCTACTGATGTAATCATTCCCCCTCATTGTACCCTATACTGTCAACTTTGTGATGTGAACAATTTTCCGTCAAGTAAAAAATTTTATTAAAAAATTACAAAACTCTGTCGAACTTTTAAAAGAAAATAGGCATTTGAACAAGCGAGAAAATGTCGTGAAGATCCATTCACTTATACATCATCAACTTCCTGCGCCGATTTTCAAGAATATGTTGCAGTACGCTTGGTTTGCTGCGAAGTTAATAAATGAAAGAAAGGTTTTTGGAAATGTGAACGAAATGTGTTTTCCGGACGACGTTCGACAAACGAAATGTAAGTGCTCGAACAGTTCTTTTATCAAATGCTCACGTTGTAGAGAAGTGTTATGTTTTCATTGTTTTTATGAAAATTATCATCCGCAACTTTGTGTACCAATAAACGATAGCGAAACCTCCGATAGTGATACCTAACAACATATATGTTAGGTTTCCAAATAAAAGTACGTAATTATACTTTATAAGCTAAAATGTGATAATTCGATTTTCCTAACAATTCCTCTGTCCCCATATTTGCTATTTATTATTAAACTCCATTACGCAACGATTACTTCTTCAAGTTCTTTATTATTTGTTAGGAAAACTACACCGAATTGCCATTGACAATGACACAATACAATGTTAAGCGTAAGGTCCACATCACTATAAGGCCTGCAGCTCACGAAATAGCTAGCTCATGCAAATATTGCTCAGAAATACATATGTTTCATTCAATATCTACCTATATCACACGATGATGTTGTAACTTCTTACATAATTCTGAAAAGTGAGAACGAGAGAGCTTTAAGGAAGGATGTGGAAATGCAGGTATTCCGTTCTTTGCTGCTACTGATAGTTCACTGTTCATTCTCCGCTTTTCGATATTAGCCACCATAACAGAAAATGTATGATAAAATGCACTGCTGCAGGTCCTCGTGACATTACAGTAAAGTATCATTTACAGGAAATCACGAATTTCGTTATGATATCCTCGAATCGTTATGATTTTTATTCCGAAAATAAGAGGCATTAAGTCAAATGCCGGGACACATATATCCTCATTTTGCCTCTACTTTCATTTAAAAAATTCGCCAAAATCCGCTGGTGGTCACCTGTAAGGTCCCTTTGTAAGTGTAAATCCCTCTACGCGTTGGAAAACACTGCGAGTGCACGAGACAGAAAGAGCTTTCTGTTAGTTGAATTTAGTAGGATAAACTACCATCATTCTGAAGGGTGAGTATAAGTATGTACATGTTAGTACAAGCGCTGCAAAAAATTCAGGAAGCGATTAACTGAACAACGAGATAGTTCGTTTGAATACACCTTCTTTTAGAAAACTTTACCTTTGGCAACCATGGATTAGTAAATGATTTTTATTCCAAAAACAGAACTTGATCCACTCATATATGTAAAAATCCATACATCAGAAAAGACTTGGGGAATTCAGTCCATTGACCATGTTCAATAAAGCTGCTTCCGTAATCGACACATATAACGGTCTATCTAGAAAAAGAACGAGCTATTTATCCAATGGCTGAATTCACACTAAAAAATTTTGTTTTTGTTCTTCTCGTCAAGGTCTTCTCACAAGCAAGGAGCGCATGGCCTGTTTCGATCTCGTGTAGCACGTGCCTTGTTACGTGGTCTGTTTGCAAACATGCTATTCTTATGCAGTGAGCAAATAAGTCCAGTCTGTACAGGAGGTATGCAACACTTTCAGCATCTTCTCGCTCATTATTTTTCACTTTTCGTCCAGTAGAAGTGGTTCTATGATGACTGTGTTGGAGAAACGTTTTGATTGGGGGAGGGGGTCCTCTTGTGCTTCTGGTTTTCGAGAGGGAAAAGGGGTTTGGCTATTCACCACGGTAAGAAACGGTTACCAGCAAGCACCAGCGAAGGGGTGAATACGTGATTGAAACAAAGAAAAAAAAAGTGGAACCGAAGAAGAGGAGTAGAAAAAGCGCTGAAATATGGCATCAGTAAATCTTCGATGACATTACTTGGATCCGCCGAAGAGAGACCAGACCTATAAATTCGCTAATGAAGTAATATAACAAAAGGAGATAAAAGCAAAGCAAACTTGCGTCTGTATTCGTGAGAAAATGCAGTTTGTAGTTAAACACAGAGCCCATCAGATGACATTTCTGCATTCCCCAGATTACTCTTCAGGCTCTCCTAGTTCTGTGACCTAGTTACTGCCCTGGGAGTAATTAATAAACTGGCTTCGAATTGTAATGATAATTACACTGAAGTGCCAGGAAAACTTGTACAGACGAGCTTATGCAAAATACATAGCAACGTCACCTATGCACGTACTCGGTGGTGTCCGCCTGTGCGTATATAAAGCGATAGACATCCTTGCCAGCTGTCAAAGCTGTTTTCGGCATGAGAATGACAAGTGATAATGATTTAAGCGATTTTCAACGCGGTGTCATAGTTGGCGCTGGTGAGATGGGCCATAGTATTTCGGAGGTAGAAACGAAGTTCGGAATTTCACGGACGACCATTGCAAGGGTGTACCGTGACTACAAGAATTCCGGCAAAACCTCCAACCTACGATAACAGTGTGGCCGCAAAAGACATTGGGTTAACGTGACCATCGTTGGCTGTCAAACATCGTTTCACGCGATAGGCGTGCAACACTCTCGCAGGTATCATCGGAATTCAATGCTGGAGCCTCAACAAGCATCAGCGTCCGGACTGTGCAACGTACCCTGCACGATATGGGCTTTGGAAGCCGACGCCCAACTCGAGTCCCCTTGATGGGTACACGACACAGAGCTATCCGCCTCGCTTGGGCACGGCAACACCGCCACTGGACACTTGATTACTGGAAACAAGTAGTCTGGTCTGACGAATGGCGTTTCCAACTGTATTTGGCAGATGGACGGATTCGTTTGTGGCGCGAACCCCATGAAGCCATGGATCCCGCCTGTCAACAGGGAACTGTACCGGCTGGTGGGGTGCCCGTAATGGTATGGGATGTATTCAGCTGGACTTCTCTGGGACCCCTGGTACGTCTACAAGCCTCTGTGACCGGCCAACGCTATGTGCACATCGTTTCAGACGAGGTACACCCGTTCATGTCCTGCATTCCTGCTGATGGGTTGGGCCTGTTCGAACAGGACAATGCACCTCCACACAAGTGTCAGGACGCCACATTATGGTTAGAGGAGCATTCATCTGAGTTTGGGGTGTTGCCATTCCCACCCAACTCCCCAGATCTGAACGTGATAGAACACATTTGGGATGCCATGCAATGCCTTGTCAAACACAGGAATCCGAGACCTCGGAATACACCCGAATTGTGGAACGCTCTGCAGGAAGTATGGTGTGCATTGCCTAGAGCATATTTCCAGAAGCTAGTGGAGTCCATGCCCCGTAGTATTTCTGCAGTCCTGCGCTCCCGTTGGGGACCTACCAAGCATTAGACTGGTGTACCAGTTTTTCTGGCACTTCAGCGTATATTGTAATGGTGACATTGTATATAATTCAGTTTCACCCCATAATATATTACTCGTACAATACCTACGCTACAGTTCAAAATTTCCAAATGTACAGTAGCAGGTCGTATGTCAGCCATAGTCCTAAGCAGTTTTGTGCAAGTAAAACTTTAGTAGCGAGGGCGGCGGACCCTAATAATTTCAGAAGGGGTCCAACTTCTTCCAAAGCTAAAACAATAAAAAAAGAAACTGACCGAGAGAGAAAAACAAAACCCGTAGGATACGCGTATATACACTATATTGACAAAAGTCACCGGACACCCAGAACAGAAATACAACATAGCATTTATTGGCTCACATTAATACGGTGTCGGTTCACCTTTAGCCTTAATGCATGCACTGACCCTTCGAGACATGCTTTCGACAAGGTTTTGGAATACAGCGATAGATATGCGCTTCAATTCAGTACATAATGCTGTCACTAACTGTTGGTTAGTAGTAGGCATTGGTTCCAAACCTTTTATGCGGCGCTGTAATTCATCCCTCTATGGGATTAAAATCAGAGCTCTGTGTTAGGCAGTCCACACACGATATGGAATTATTGCAAACCACGCCGTAACGGTTCTTGCTTTATTATGGCATCAGTAAATCCTCGATGACATATCCTGCTGGTACCAACAAGGCTCTATTCCATAGTACTGCCACAGAGTTGGTAGGGCATAATTGTCCAGAATATCGAGGCAGACGTGCTGGTTAACAGGTTTGTCCACGATAACCAATGGGCCGGGCCCATACCACGAAAAACACCCCCACACGAATACATTGCCAGCTCCAAACTTGACCGTAGGAACAGTACACTGTAGTAAATAGCGTTCCCCCGGCTGCCTCCATACCCACACACGGCCATCAGACTGATGGATCGTTTATCTGGATTCATCAGTCAATAGGACTCATTTCCATTGATCTACGGTCCACGATAAATGTTCTTTACACCATGCTAAACGACGAGTAACATTCCGATTGGAGATGAAAGGCTTATGAGCAACCGCACAACTACGGTAACCCGTGGAATGAAGTTCCATGCGAATGGTACGTGTACATACCAAGGTTTTAGCATTTTTACTCACCTGTACACTGAGGTCTTGTGCAGTACTCCGTCGATCAGCTGTAACGACTCTCCCGAGGCTTCGACGTCCTCTATCACTGATTTTCTTTGGTCTGCCGGTACGTTTTGCTGCTTCAGGCACGCCAAGTGTCTTCCACTTATTCAGTACATCCAAAACAGTTGACTTGGGTATGTTTAAACGGTTCTCGGTTTCTCTTATGGACAACCCACTAATATAACACCCAACAATCTTTCCTTTCTCGAAGTCAGTTCTCTCCCGCCGCGATATTTTCATTCAACCTGACAGTGCGATATGATTGCGGTCAGCTGCAGGCTTATTTTTATACCGTTTGCAGCTGAACCGCGCATCTTAACAACGCAGTGGATCCGTTCGTTTGCTTTTGAAGGGGTGTCCGGTGACTTCTGTCAACATAATGTTTGTGTATAATCATACATATCAATATCAATTCACTACTACATGGACTCAGGTGTCCTCCACAGCTTTCTGTCTGGAGCGTGTCACTCTAGCATTCTTTGGAATTTCATCCACCCATCTCCCGCGTGGTCTTCTATTGTATTCTTTCCTGCCTCTTGGTATCCAATCTAAAAATCAGTTGATCAACAGTGATCAGTTATAGCAATATGTCCAGCGCATTACCACTTGAATGTCTTCACTTTGATCATGATGTCATCGACTATTCTCACTATACTGGTCCATGAGTTCCTTATTTCGACATTAGTTGTTCTTGCAGCGAAAATAGAAACAGATTCGTCCAGGATCGTGTATCTTATATGTGGCAAAGGCCTGTGTACAGCAAGCAGTAGCATACTTATCGCTTAATTTGAGTTCGAGTTATTTCTTGTTCAGTTATTTATTTGGCAGATGCATTGGGTTTGCTGATCTTTAGTACAATACATTCGGACTTGGGTGAAAAAGTGAAAAAAAATCACAAACAGGGTGGAAGGGAGAGAAGGAAACCACCCTGGCTGTTACTTTCAAGTAATTTAAAGAATTCTTTAATTATCTTTTTTAAAGAGAATAACAAAACACAATGCTGAGTTACCTATTCAACTCGTTTGTGCAAAATCAATTTTTTAAATTATACTTGAAGCGTTTTCCATGAAACTGAAAAGCGTGGTGGCGGTCTCTAGAAAATCCTCCGATATGTGAACCAGAAATCTTTCGTAGGAAGACCCTCAGTGAGGGAGGACCATGAAATCCCAAGAGGGGGTCCGGATCCCCGTGCCCCCTACCTTCCACCGCCCGTGCTTAGTAGCAAAATATTGTTTTCAATATGCAGTATCCATACTCTATATGCGTGTGTATATACAGCACATCGTTGAGAGATTTAGAGGCTGAAAATGCCGGACAGTGCGCTTTGATTACAAAGATTTAAAAGCAAAAATTATGAAGATACGGGAGTTGAAGGCGTAGTCTATCATAGCGACACCGAGAGAGCAGGAAAGGCAGGTGGGGCTCGGGATCGATGAAGGAGACGTCAACATCCGTCAAAACGCGGGCACGCAGCAGGAGATAGTTCTGCGGCGGGGAGAAACTAAATTGCTAATTCCGCGGACAAAAACGCAGTTTCATTTGGTATTTCTGGGAGGTTAACTGATTCAAGGGAAACAAAAGAAATAAAATCGGAGAGAAAGGCAAAGTCCAGTTTTTTGGTGTGTTTTATTCTCTCCAAGTAGCTATTGGCAATTTTTATTTCTTTCTTTTCTCAAACAGGCTCTCACTTACTTATTTAACCATAAAACCAAACGTCAATTGAGAATTAGTGTGTCAGGAAGCAGAGCTGAGACGGGCTGAGCCCGAGCCCGAAACCCCGAAACCCGGAAACCCCGAAGCAGAGCCCGGGCCCGAATCGGGCTCCGGCTGTAGAATATTTACTGCGGTTAGGGCTCGAGTGGGCTCGGGCCATTAAAGAGAGGGAGAGAGAGAGAATTTTATATATACACTGACGGAAAAAAAAATCCCAACACCAAGAAGGGGTTGTGTTAGATAAACGACAGTTGGTAGGCGGTGAGAGTACATCTGTAAGATGACGTCTATGCAAATTTCGCGCTCGGCGCATACGTGTGGCGCTAGTAGCGCCTCGGAACATGCAAAGCAGGTTTGCTGTAAATATGCGCTGTAACGTTCGTGAGCGTTAGTTATCGTTGAGATTCGACGTAGTGTGTTGATGTTAGTCAAGAATGCCTTTAAGAAGACGAAGAAGCCATTATCAACAGCTCACGGAGTTTGAACGAGGTCGTGTAATAGGGCTACGAGAAGGTGGATTTTCGTTCCACAATATTGCAGAACGACTTGGCAGGAATGTAGCCACTGTGCATCATTGTTGGCAGCGGTGGTCAAGGAAGGTACTGCCTCAAGAAGACCGGATTCCGGCCGGTCACGTGACACTACTGAGAGGGAAGACAGCCGCGTACGGCGTATGGCCGTGGCGCATCGTACTGCGTCTGCGGCAGCAATTCGAGCTGCAGTTGCCACCACAGTGACACAACGAACTGTTACAAATCGGTTACTTGAAGGACAGTTGTGAGCCAGACACCCTGTAGCGTGCATTCCACTTACTCCAAACTACTGCCGTTTGCGACGTCAGTGGTGTCAAGCTAGAGCTCATTGGAGGACGGAGTGGAGATCTGTTGAGTTTTCTGATGAAAGCCGGTTCTGCCTGGGTGCTAGTGATGGCCGTGTGTTGGTTAGAAGGAGGCCAGGTGAGCGCCTGAAACCAACCTGTCTGCGGCCGAGACACACTGGACCTACACCTGGAGTTATGGTCTGGGGAGCAATTTCTTATGACAGCAGGAGCACTCTCGTGGTTATCCCACGCACCCTGACGGCACAGCTGTACATCGGTCTGGTGATTCAACCAGTTGTGCTGTCATTCATGAACAGCATTCTAGGGGATGTTTTCGAACAGGATAACGCTCGCCCGCATACCGCTGTTGTAACCCAACATGCTCTACAGAATGTCGACATGTTGCCGTGGCCTGCTAGATCATTAGATCTTTCTCCAATCGAGCAAGTATGAGACATCATTGGACGACAACTCCAGCGTCACCCCCAACCAGCATTAACCGTCCCTGCATTGACCGACCAAGTGCAACAGGCATGGAACTCCATCCCACAAACTGACATCCAGCACCTGTACGACACAATGCATGAACGTTTGCATGCTTGCATTCAACATTCTGGTGGTGCACCGGTTATTAATGTACCAGCATTTCACATTTAAAATGGCTCTTCTCGCGCTTACATTAAGCTGTGATCTTGAAACCTTAATCGATTAAATATGTTACCTATACAAATGTATTGCCGCCATTTCATTCCTCTACAACTATTTTTTCGTGGTGTTGGGATTTTTTTCCGTCAGTGTATTTAAAACTGATTTTAAATGATTTAACACATAAGACACATTATAGTTGGTAAAGAGAATTCTTCGGCAACTGGCTCTGGTTGGGGAGCAGGCATTCGAGATGGCTATATATTCCGGTCTTTGTTAGAAAATGCCATAGGCCGCGCATTAGTGTGTTTCTGCAAAAAAGAAAAAGCTTTTTCAAGAACTATAGATATTGGATAGTTGATAGCATGCCGATGATAATTTACTCCTTATCTCAACGCAGTAGCACCCTGCTAATTCTATTTAGCAACGTACGTATTGTAGCGCATTATGGCGCGATGATATTAGCATTATTTGAGCAACATACAATTTCAGCACCGTCCGATAATTTTGGATAGCAGGCCGCCGAAGCACTTCAGGTGGAAACAAACGGTCAAAGAAAATCGTACAGTTACACTACAAAAATAGATAGAGGTCCCTTCCCCACTCCCCATTTAAGAAACGCATTGGTTAATTGCAGGAGGGGGAGAGAGTGGAAGTGTGGAAAAGAATATGGTTTTTTTTTTAATGGTTGAACAGGTTAGCCAGTTTTCGGGCTCGGGCTCTATCTTGCAATATAAAATTCGGGCTCGGGCTTATATACCATGGGCTCGGACGGGCTCGGGCTCCGAAAATTCAGCCCAAACTCAACTCTAACAGGAAGACAAATAACTGTTACGCGGGCCAGAAGATGGCGCTACAGTGCAGCGGCGTCGGTTGTCCATTTACGTTAGGAGTGCTTTTCTGAAAAAAGTGCACTGCAAAATTCACTTATCAGTTTGAACATGCGACAGTTTTGACAGTAAATAACGCAGCAGTAGTCTTCTCACTTACTCTAATGCGATTAATTGTAAAAATTTAAGTGTGCAACTTAATTCTCGGCCCCTAACCGCAAGCGTTCATAGAACGTCGGCAAATGCAAATAGCTGTGCGCGATAATGGCTGATTGCAGCGCCATCTAACAGCTTTCCAGGCAACCGTAACCGCTCACAGCTGTAGTGACAAGGGACGAAAGTTGACGGTGAAAGCAATGACGTTCGAGAAGCAACTTTTGAGGCACTGCCTCCTGTTCGCGTTTTAGCTGAAAAAAAATGCGGCCGAAGCCCAGCAAGTGATATGTGCTGCTTTGGGTGAGGCTGCGGTGTCCTACAGTACGTGTAAGAAGTGGTTCCAGCGGTTTGAGCAGGGAAATTTCGATCTCCGTGATGCAGAACGTCCGGGACAGGCACAGAAAGTTGACGATGAGGAACTGGAACAACTGTTGGGCGCGGATCCCTGTCGCACACAGTCAGAGCTCGCCCAGGAACTCGGAGTAACACGGCAAACCATTGCAAAGCGCTTGCACAAGCTTGGACGGATTCACAAGGAGGGCCGTTGGGTGCCCCACCAACTCACAGCTGCGAACAAGTCTAGGTGCTGCGATGTTGCTGTGTCCTTGCTCTCCAGATTCAAGAAGGATTTCCTCCACAAGATTTTGACCGGTGATGAGAAGTGGATCCTCTACGATAATCCTAAGCGGCGCAAATCGTGGGTTTATCCAGGTCAGCCTACCACCAGTATAGCCAAACCAAATATCCATGCCAGGAAGTTGTTGCTGTGCATATGGTGGGATCAGCGCGGTGTCGTACACTATGAGTTGCTCAAACCTGGTGAAACGGTCAATGCTGAGCGTTATTGTCAGCAACGCATTCGTGTGAGTGACGCAATGGAGGCGAAAAGGCCATACACCGGCAAGGGCAGAAGGTTGGTCCTGTTGCTTCAGGATAGCGCGCTTCCTCACACCACAAAAACGACCTTAAACACGAACACCGACCTGGGATGGGAGATTTTGTCCCACCCGGCGTGTTCTCCAGACTTCGTCCCGTCTGATTATCACCTCTTTCGCTCCCTGCAACATCACCAAAGTGATACGCACTTCACTTCTGTCGAGGAGGTCCACACAAGTATTGATGACTTTATCAACTCGAAACAACCCTCTTTTTTCCGCAGTGGCATTCGGCAGCTCCTGGCCGATGGCTCAAATGTATCCAACACGACAGGGATTATTTCCCTGATTAGGTACGTATTCGATTTGCTATAATTTGCTGTCAACGTGTTGTGCCTGTGGCCGAGAATTAAGTTGCACACCTTTATAATTCTGAATACGCTAGGATACTAATTAATATGAGTTTAACTATTCAGTTCATAAACACAATGGTCGCCAAAAATTAGGGATATTGCATGAAATGAGGGATGAATGTATCTGACTCAAGTAACACGCATTGAAATAACATCAGTGAGGATGCATAATACATACGATAAATAGTGTGTTTACAAAAACAATTTATTGTGCCATTTCTGCACACGGTAAAGTAGCACTGCAAAATTGACAAAATGGTAAATTCGGCGAATGTCCGTACTTCTGGATATTAGCACCCGGTAACACCACCTCTGTGTAGAAGAACGTCTTGAAACCTACGAGGCATACTTGCAATTAGCTTATTGATTAGTGTCTGGGGCAGCTGGTCCCATATCACAGGCAACACATTACGGAGGTCTGCCAGTGTACTGGCGTATGGAATGTGATTTCCGTACAGCGTACCAAATGTTCTCAATAGGATTGTGGTCCGGAGACAACGGAGAAGCTGTAACGATGGTGACGTGTTTGGCCCGCAGGACGCCGCGCATGTAATAAAAGCAGATAGCAGGGAGAGCACATGCTAGTGTAGTATACTAGATAGCACTCGGAGCTCCGGAGCCGAGGGTTGTGGGTTCGAATCCCACTCCTGGCATAAAAATGAAGGAGAAATTCACTTCGTCATACGATTTAATCCCATGATTTTCCAGATTTTACGCTTCAGCAAAGATGACTAGTTGCGTGGTCATCGAGAAAACGGAAGACATACCGAATAGCAGCATGAAACAGTGTTACAATGAGCACAATAATCTCGTTTCGGCCATGACAAACATACAAGGAAGGACAACCATTAAAAGACACTCCTACCCAGACCATGATATGACTTCCGCTGGTAAGGGTTTGTGGATTATACACAGTAATGTTGCATTCATCTGCAGGATCCCCTCCCTACATGTCCTCGTCGAGTATCAAGATAAAGAGCGAAACGGGATTCGTCTGTGAAAAGTACATGGTACCACTCTGTATTCCATGACATGCACTTTTGGACCCAGGTATATCTTTGACGACGGTGAGATTATGTCAAGGCTATTCATCTCAGCGGCCTACTTGCTCTGAGTCCGTACTCGTGAAGTTGGTGTTGTACCGTTTGAGTGCATACTGTGACCCCAGAAGCTGCTCGAAGTGATTCCCGGAGTTTGAGTTTGGTAATGCTAGGCCTTCTCCGAGCACCTATTGTCAGGTTGTGATCTTGCCACCTGGTGGTTGTTTTCGGGCCACCGCGCCTGGATCGATCTGCAACTTTTCTGCGCCGTAGAAATCTTGTGTGCACCCGACTTATTACACTTTGCGAAACTACTAAAGCAGCAGCCACATCGATATGTGATGCACCCGCTTGTAACATGCCGACAGCCCTATTTCTATTATCAATGGTTAAACGTCATCTGGGCATTATTTCAGGTTAATCCCACATTGAAGGCAACACATTATGCAAACTCCTAGACGAAGCGGTAAAACAACCCATTTTCCACTTCTCGCAGGGCATGTTTATCGGAGTTCGCACGCCAGGTGATGTGTTGTCATTATGCCTAATTTACATATGACGTAGCTACCCACGCAAAAAACCGATCTTTAGTAGTCGCCAAATTTGCATATCACCACGTTTTTCTTCGAAACCGCAAGAGTTCCTCCGTTCAACAAAAAAAAAAAAAAAAAAAAACTGGCTCTGCATCATGCGCGTCGTTTACGTAAGAAGCACAGAGCACACACTGTAAGGAAACTTTACACTCCAATGAGCGAAGATCAGAAAACTTTTGCAAATACTAAGCTAACACAAGAATTATCTGCATTTTATTATTTTTAAATACAACCATATATAACACGTATACAAAAAACTGAGAAAATCATCACTTGAGGGAAACGACCACCGTGAGCAACTCAAAGGGCTATAAGCAATCACCCGTCCTTAATTTAAGGCCACTGGTTACAGGAAAGGGAGAGAGCCAGTGCCATATGACAAACACAACATCCATGCCTCACCGGCATTCGAACTTGATCCTATCTCGGACGAATTGGTCAGAAGCCGGTACACAGACCACTGAGCTACCTGCGCGGCGTTGTAGTATTTCCGGATTAAAACGAAGATGCGTTTAGGAAACTTATTATCTTCACTTATTTATGCACTAGTTCCAATCGCATATATATACACCAATGAGCCATTAAGTTATAACCACCTCCAGCATAGAGAAAAGAGAGTGCCTGGAGACCAAACGGTGGCGCAGGTGAAGTTCACAGAGAAGTATATATAACAACACAGCGATCGCAGTGCGACAAATCACCCGCAGCTACAATAGTGGGGATCAGGGCAATGTGTCACAGCACACAGTTCATCGCAGCCTTCTGCGCATTGGCCTGCGTAGCTGAAGACCCAGCAGGGTCCCCATGCTCACTGCACGTCATCGCCAACAACGCATGAAATGGGCCCAAGATCATCAAGATTGGACCGTAGATGATTGGAAGAAAGTGGCCTGCTCTGACAAATCAAGATTATTGGTGCATCACGTAGACGGGCGAGCGCGTATATGCCAATTAACAACGGAGGCCATGGCACCTGGATGCACTGTTGGGCGGTAACAGGCCGGCGACGGCGGTGTTATGTTGTGGGCGATGTTTTCTCGGGACACTTTGGTCCCCATTATCCCAACAGCACAATCCCTGATAGCTGTCAGGTATCTGAACTAAAGATGAGCTCGGGCCCGGGCTCGGACGGGCTCAGAATTCATTAACTACCGAAAACACCGGGTCCGTAATTCATTAACTACCGAAAACACCGGGCCCGTAATTCATTAACTACCGAAAACACCGGGCCCGGAATTACACGTCTTGAATTTCATTACTGTAATTAATTCAACACGTGTAATTCCGAGCCCGGTTGAATTACACGTGTTGAATTTCATTGTGCATTTCTTACCATGGTGGAAGGATTTTCAATTTCCTAAGCTAGCTGCCATTGCAAGACAAATTTTGCTTAGCAAGACTTGCATTATGCATTGTCCAAAGCTATGGCCCAAGCAAGAATTAGTTTAAGGAGGTCTGGTATCGAAAAACTGGTGAAAAATCACATTCCCATTTTTTGTATTTTATTAAAAATCAAGAGTCTTATCTTTAAAATGATGTATTAATTTCCAAAATTGTGCAGTTAGAAGTATTGTTATTTATTGTTTTGAATTTCCTCACTCCCGCGATTTTGGGGTTACGTCGGTTTTTAGTGTAGCAGGTCGAGTTTTAGAGAAAAGAAGATCAAGTTGAAGGGCTGAGGCATTAGATGCAATTCTTTCTCTCTCTCTCTCTCATTTTTCGTGATGAACTTGATCTGGAAACTGCACACAGATATGATAATATTGTGATTATTACACTATTAAGCGCAAAGCTTTGTTAATGTTACAAAATTCAGAATAATCTGGTCTGGAATGCTTTTACGTTCTTTTCTTTTTTTTTTTTTTTTTTTTTGAATTTTGGAAATTTCCCTACAAGCTTTTATTTATATTCTACTACATCACTCTCAACTACCTTTACCAATTAGCATGTATGTAAATTATATTGCAAAGATTAGTTTTCTGGAGTCAAAATTTCAAACACTTGCAACTGTCTGTACGACGTTGTACTTTTTATAATGCAATTTATTCAAAATAAAAGTAAATTTAGAAATCAAAAAGAAATAACGAATGGAATTTTTTGTTTCTAAACGATTTTCTTTTCTTCAGCTTTTACCAATATTACTGATTCCCCTGATACGGTCGAAGGGCACGTTGATTATTTATTTATTTTCAAATCCACATTTTAGAACATTTGGCTTTATGCGTAGTGTTTCTAAAAACATTTATATTGTGAAGTGGATTAACTCAACTAAACTTTTTAAACTAATCCTTGCTTGGGCCATATCTTTGGCCAGTGTATAATGCATAAATGCAAGCCTTGATAAGCAAAATTTTCCAAGAATCCGGGCCCGGGCTCAGCAAACACATTTAATCAAAGAAAGCGAGCCGGGCCCGGGCTGTAGGCCTTTGGACCCAGGCGGGCCCGGGCTCCTAAAATTGAGCCCGAACTCATCTCTAATCTGAACATTGTTGCAGACCAAGTTCGCCCATTCACGGAAACTGTGTTTCCTGCTCGTGATGGCCATTACCAACAGGATAAAGCGCTATGCCACACTGCCAGAATCGTCAAGGAGTGGTTCGAGGAACATGCTGGTGACTTTCTGTTAATGCCGTGACCTCCAAATTTACCTGACATGAACCCAATCGAACATTCGCGGTTCGACTTTGAAAACGGGGTTCGCGCTAAATCACCACCACCCCGAAATGTACGGGAATTGGAGGACCTGCTGTTGACATTACAGTAGCAGATACCCCCAGGATACCTATCGCCACTTCATCGAATCGATGCCTCGCCAAGTGGCCGCTGTTTTGCGGGCTAAAGGGGGTCCTACAGCTTATTAGGTAGGTGGTCATAATGTAATGACTCATCGGCGTGTAAGGTGTGATCAAAAGGTAAGCAGACTGTATTTCTTAAAAAAAAAAAAAAGTAAAAAACTTACTGATTTGAAACTTAATCGCCTTCGAAGTTGTCCACTTCCAAAGCCACACACTTATTCCAGCGCAATTTCCACTGCTCGGAGCAGTTTTTTTAAATCATCTTCTTTGGGGGGGGTTACTGAAGGTTTAACGACCACCATGAGCAACTCAATTGGCTATAAGCAGTCGCCCGTCCCTATTCTAGGGCCACTGGTTCCAAGGAAGAGTGACAGCCAGTGTCGTAAGACAAATACAACATTCCTGCCTCATGGGATTCGAACCTGGACCCTTTCTCGGATGAATGGTTATAAGCTAGCGCTTAGACCACTACACCACCGGGGCGGCCGAAATCATCTTCTGGAATAGGGAATGGCTACTTCATCGCATTCTATTGTATCGCCTCAATATCTTGAAATGTTTTTCTTTTCAAGTGGTATTTTATTAAGGGGAAGAGAAAAAGTCGCAGGGAGCGAGCTCTTTCAAATAGAGTAGTTGTCGGACGTATGCAATGCGATGCATAGCAAGAAACTGCTGTACAAGTTGCGATACATGGGCAGACGCGTTAATGGTGGAGTTACCAGTCGGCACTCTCATGAAAACCGGCCTTTTACTACGAACTGCGTCCCTCAAACGTTGCCAAACTTGCCAGTTGTACTACTCCTTGTTGATTGTCTGTCCTGATGGAGCGTATTTATGATGCGCAATTCCCTTATGAATGAAAAATGAAAAACAGTCAGCATCGTCTTGACATTGTTACGGCTCTATCGTGATTTGGGGGGATCCGATTACCGGTAATCAGGAGATGTGGGTTTGATTTCCGTTCCAGGGTGATGAAATTTTCTAATTCTCTGATGTGATTGATATTACGTGCGAAACAGTACTTACAGTCAATTCAGCTATGTCTGATTTCTGTGTTAGTTATCATGATGTATAGGCCACGTATCATGAGAAGAATATTTCTGCCGCACTATATATTCAGTCAATTTGTCAAACAGTTAACAGATGACAAATTAACGGGAGCTTACTTTCAAAAACGCGGCGCAACGTGCGACACGTCTAATACAAGCGTGAGCTAAATTGAAAGTTATTTCGTTGACCGAATAATCTCGAAAAATCTGTAGCCGCCAATACCTGACGCTACCTGATTTCTTCTTGTGGGGTTTACTGAGGGGTCGAAAATACCGCAGTAGTCCTCGAACAAATGGCGCCCTCAAAGACGCGATACGGTGGGAGGTTGCAACCACTACCGAAGTCACATTAGCACATGTCTTCGCCAATTTGCAGACTCGCGTACAAAAGTACAAGGATGCTAAAGGGGGCCCATTTTCAGCATATGCTTTAGGAAGACCTTATTTTGCAAGATACAAGGTAAGTACATATCAATTTTTATAGGGAACCATACAGAAACAACAAAAAATATTGAGGAATGCTTGGGTTTCCTTGCGAGAGAATAACCCTGTATTACAGCGTTCAAACATGTAACAACTCCATGACCACCGCATGTGTGTGGGTGGATACAAAAGACTTCGTGGCGAACGGCTTCCTTCAGTTGTGTGGTACAGAAGGTCTTGTCTGGCCATTCTGGACTTTAAACAAAACCACAACCAAAACCTCATGTCAGATCTGGAGCCCATGGTGGCCATGGAATGCTACAGTGCCTGCTGATTATTCTTTCTGCACCAAATGTGATAACGAGAAATTTATTTATTAGGCATGCGACGTGAGCTAGCTCCCTATTCTTTATAAATGGGACTGTGTTCAGAAGATTTTGCTCATGGAAACATGATGTCACGTGTCCACGCAGCAGTTTACTGAGCCTGTCTTCCAGCAGTTCCTGGGGCACGGTTCTTCAAAGGAAAAAAGCCCGGAAAGTGACGGATGCATTGCCCTCCTACATGGGCGCCCATGAAGGCAGCCATGTCAGCATCAGGTGACAGTCAAGACCAGTCCTTCGGTGATTCTTAGCATCTTCTGCCTTCATATCGCACTGGTCAAACCAATTACCGGACTTTATTTATTTAAAGTTCTACAACTATTATTCGCCCACTTTCGAATGACATTTTCAAAACTTCCCTCATTTGCTATATGCATTTCGAATGATAAAACATTGAACGAATTTGACTGCTCAGCACGTAACATGATCGACAGCAAATGAGATTTTAATTACTTAGAGGCGTGCTGTCTCCGTACGATATCATCAAACCAACATCTCTGACTGTACAATAAAAAACTTTATTTACAATAAAAGACATGATTTTAAAATATTTAAAAATGGCAAGATCTTTCGGGGCTACAATAGCACCGGTCCTCAGGCCACCCAACAGTGCCACAAAGCATAGGGAAGTGCCGCAATATATAACCAGTCTCCCCCGCGAGACCCACAATACATTTGTTCAGCCTTGTACTTTTGAACAAATGTATTGTGGGTATCGCGGGGGAGACTGGTTATATATTGCGGCACTTCCCTATGCTTTGTGGCACTGTTGGGTGGCCTGAGGACGGGTGCTATTGTAGCCCCGAAAGATCTTGCCATTTTTAAATATTTTAAAATCATGTCTTTTATTGTAAATAAAGTTTTTTATTGTACAGTCAGAGATGTTGGTTTGATGATATCGTACGGAGACAGCACGCCTCTAAGTAATTATCTCCTATACGTACGAATTTTTAACAAGTATTAAATGAGATTTTATTAACTTTAGTTTACTAGATAATTGTTTTGCACTTACCTTTGTCACAGGGATATAAAATAAATTCGTAAGACAACAGTGATCTTTAAAAAAATTATTTGCATCTCGGACTTATAAAAATCAAATTTTATAATGGCGTACAGGTGTTCATGAAAATAATGGAAACACCGACTGCTACTGGAGTAACAGCAATGCGCTGTATGCAAATAACAGGAACTACGTTACTAGCTGTATGATATACACAAAGGGGTGCAGTGCAATGTCGGCTATCATGTAGCAGTGCCATATTCGCAGACAAAACAGCTATCGTGGAGTAATTCTCGACAATTTCAGAGCTCTGTGCCCTCAAGAAAGTCATGATCATCGGTGCGCGTTTTGCAGGAGCTTCAGTAACTAGAACGGCAGAAGTAGTAGGTGTAACACAAGGAACTGTATCGGAGACTATCAGTGCCTATCAAAAAGGACACAACTTTACCTCCAAACGCAACAAATTGTGTACTCCATACGAAGATGTAAGATAGGGATAGGCGAACGTTGGCGCGGATTGTACAACGGAAGCAGACCACGACTCCACGGATTGTACAACGGAATCAGACCACGACTCCACGGATAGGAGCAGAGTAGAGCACCAATCTGAATAATCCTATTTTCGTCATAACAATTCATCAGGAACTCCATGGTTCTGGTATTTATAGTCGTGCAGCAATCACAAACCTTTGATTACCAACATCAATGCAACAAATGTGTATGGGGGTGCAAAGCACATAAAAACTATTATGCTAAATACTGGCAACTTGTCACCTGGTCTGATGAATCGTGTTCATATTGTGTTCCACCTCTCGTAGAGCGTACATTGGGCGTACCATCCCGACCGTTTGGTTCCAACTGTGAAACATAGATTCCTGATGCTGTTGGGTGTTATATAAAGACATTCCTTAGAGCCACTGATTATTCTGCAGCGTCGGGTCACATCTGCAACGTATGGGCTCCCATAGCTTAATTTTCGGGAGAGAGAAAACAGAAATTATAACTATGAATAACATATGCAAACACCGTATGTAAATTTCCCTTGTGCATTCCAGTTATGTAACAGTTTTTACCTCATTTTCAACTCATGAGTTTAACTGGACACCTGATGACCCAAAAAAATTACATGAAAGTTATATAGTATATAAATAAAGTTAGACAGCTTGTTGGTACAATAAAGAAATTTCTTTGTCGTTATTTTGATTTTTTGGGGGAATTTAGGTCGTATGCTCCGCCAAATCCCAGGAAATCACTCAATTGGTCATCAAGAAAGAAAAAATACCCTCAAGACAAATTTCTAGGAAAGATTTCGAAATAACTTTGTCCAGCAGCGAATAGCTGCTGCAGAGGAAGATGATACATTTTTTTCTTCGAACTGCGTTCTTTTTCCTGCTGTACGTATATACGCTGTTTTACAACATACAATGGGAAACTTCATTCTTACTTTCTACTTTAAATTTCCGCTTTTTCCACTGGAAATTCTCAAGGTTTCCCATATTTTTATGATATACAAAGATATATAGAAGTTCTACAGAAAATTTAGCAATCAGAATTATCGCGAAAATCTGTATTGTACCTTTGAAGAATAGAGAGGGTGTGATCCAATTTCCAGGGGAAGGCAAATGCCCTCCCCCAATATGGAAGCCCATGATGCAACGCATAAATCCATTCGTGAGGACCAGGTGTACCGAAAGTTGCAGTCATTGTTTCCTAGTGGTCGTCCTTAGTTTCAAGCAAAAAATGTATCCGTGCATTTTGCGAAACGTGTCAAGTTGTAGTTTGCACACAAGGGCGTAAATAGAACTTCTTTCCAGTGGGGGTGGGGTGACAAAAATTGAAGTTTTTGAAATCCACCAGAACAGAATAATAGTTAAAGAAAAATTGAAAAAAAAAAAAAGAAAAAAGCATTTTTAAATGCAAGTTTATGCATCCGTATTAAATTACAGCATGTTTTCTTATGTAAGTCGCATTTTAACCAAAAAAAAAAAAAAAAAAAGAAAACAGGAAGAAACACTATCGGTGGGGGGAGGCAAGAACCCTTCGTCCCTCTCTAAATACGGCCTTGGCAGAACCTGAGGAACAGCAGCTGACCTGCCCACCTCAATCTCCAAACATGAAACTTGTTGAACATTTGTACAAATCTCTCTAGGTATTCGTACATAGGAATACCTGGAGAGAAAAGTCAGATCAGCTTTCCACCTGCAAAATCACCGGCACAGCTGGGACATATTTTACAGGAAGACTGGTACTAAATTTCATTATCGTATGAGCATGGCTTATATCAGTATATTCCAAGTGGAATCACTTCTGTTCTGAAAGAAGTCCACATAGCCGCCCCGGTGGCGCAGTGGTCTAAGCGATGGCCTCTGATCATTCGTCCGAACGGGGTCCGGGTTCGAATCCCGGTAAGGCATGGATGTTGTGTTTGTCTTACGGCACTGGCTCTCTCCCTTCCCTGGAACCAGTGACCCTAAATTAGGGACGGGCGACTGCTTATAGCCCATTTGAGTTGCTCACGGTGGTCGTTAAACCTCCAATCAAAAAAAAAAAAAAAAAAAAAAAACCTCCAATCAAAAAAAAAAAAAAAAAAGAAGTCCACTGATTGCTAAGGCCTTCAACTTCCCACACAACCAGCGACGTCTAACTCACGTCTATATTACATCCACTGGTCCAGTAGACATCATGGATGAAATATAGGCGTCCAGTGGACTTCTATGTATAAACATTCATTAGACATCACATACCCACACAACCAGCGACACCTAATGCACGTCTAACTTACATACATCTGGTGCAGTAGATGTCATGAATAAAATTTATTCGTCCAGTGGACGTCTATGTATAAACATCCATTAGATATACGCAAGTTATGACGTGGTGAACGTAAAATGAACGTCTATTAGATGTGATTGTGCCGTGTGGATATAGATGTCCAGTTTCTTTCTTTTCTTCTTTTTTTTTTTTTTTGATTGAAGGTATAACGACCACCGTGAGCAACTCAATGGGTTATAAGCAGTCGCCCGTCCCTAATTTAGGGCCACTGGTTCCAAGATGTCCAGTGAACGTCCTTATAATGGACGACTTCTGGAGCTATCACATTTGGACATCCATTGGATGTCATTCATAGGACATCTAATAGACGTCCTTTATGGATGAATTGTGGAGCTATTTGCGCATGCGCACCTTAAATATCAATAAAGTACGAGACCATTGAGCCAAGCGGAATAGAAGTTTGAAATTAATAATAGTTTGAAGTCGCTCACTTTTTAGCAAAGCCAGGTGTCATTTTTTTTCTTTTGTTGTTTATTTTTTGTGTTTCTAAGTGTATTTGTGGTCGTGTTTAAATTTGTCAGGAAGCAGTTCTGTACAACCTGCCAAGTGCTCTGATTATAGACTTCAAAGAAAATTCTGAATTTTCAGAAAACTTTGTGCAATTCCTTTCTTATATTTATGGTAAACTGTCGTTACTAAGAGGTGTTTACGGACAATTCTGAAATTTCAGAAACTTTTCAGCAACTCTTTTCATATATTAACGGAAAATTCTGTTATCACTTTTTCTGTATCCATTGGTGTAAAAAATGCCGGTAACAGGATCGATTCGTGGGAATACTTGAGATTTGATTAACTACTAAATTAGTTATATGATGTGTATGTATGTCTGAGGTCCCTAAAGACAAAAGTTATTATAGCTATCAAGAGTAAATTTCATACTTAGGAGTTTTATGAAATACTATAAAGCAGTGCATTCGCCCTTTTCTTAAAGATAATGGGAGTCATTGTCAGTTTTAAAAGATCTCTAGTTCCAAAGCATTCTGTTATTTCGAAAAGAAAAAAAATCATGGTGAAAAAATACGTAATTTGTAATAAATCCTCCTACAGGAAAAAATAAAATTATTACAAACGTATTCAGAAAAATAATAAAGCCCAACAGAAAATAAAATGACTAATTCACCCGTATTAATAACAACTAAATAAATAAATAAGCATCGTAAAATTAGTGTTGCACCTTGCACGCAAGCGGTGCCAACAGGAATTTGTGGCTCCGTGGTAAGACACCCGCATCGCAATCGGAAGGTCCCTGGTTCAAATCCTGCTAGAGCGAGTGAGGAAGGATTCGCTGTGCCAGACTGGTGCGGTGGACTGGACAATTTTCCGTGAATTCACGCCACTTGTTTTTCTTTTTACAGACCAGCACACGTGACGTGTGATGGACGTGTTTAGACTCACGTCCATTTAGCGTCTATACGTATCATCCAGATGACGTAGATTAAACGTAATCTGGTAAGACATTGGACAGCCATTGGTTCTCCCGATTACGTTTAACAGACGTAATCTGGACTTTCATGGATGTCCATGAAAGTTCGTACGTAACGTGGTGAACGTAAAATGAACGTAAATTGTGGAGCTATTCGCGCATGCGCACCTTAAATATCAATAAAGTACGAGACAATTGTGCCAAGCCGAATAGAAGTTTGAAGTTGTTCACTTATTAGCACTAAGTCAAGTGTTATCTTTTTTTTTCTATGTATATTTGTGGTCCTGTTTAAAGTTGGCAGGGAGCAGTTCTGTACAACCTGCCAAGTGCTCTGATTATAGATTTTTAACGAATTCAAATCTTATAAGAATTTCATACATTATCAAGGTGATACACTTGGTTGCAGTCTTGGTGGTGTACTCTATAAATGTCGAGTTTTTTTGTTTGTTTTTTTATATTCATGTATGTACACTGTAAAAAAAATTCTGAAATTCACGAACCACTTTTTGTGATTCCTTTCTTAAATTAAAGAAGCATATTTCTGATGCAACCTTTTCTGTGAAATGATGGGGGGGGGGGACACACGAATTTCACGGATTTTTTGTACGCCAGGAAAATTCTAAATTTTCAGAAAACTTTGTGCAATTCTTTTCTTATATTTACGGTAAACTGCCGTTTCTAAAAGGTGTTTACGGACAATTTTGAAATTTCAGAAACTTTTCAGCAATTCCTTTCGTATATTAACAGAAAATTCTGTAATCACTTTTTCCATATTCACATGATGTAAAAAATTCCGGTAATAGGAACGATTCGCGAGAATACTTGAGGTTTGATAAACTACTAAATTAGTTGCATGATATTTATGTATCAGTCTGTAGGTCCCTTAAGACAAAAGTTATTATAGCTATCAGGAGTAAATTGTATACCTAGGAGTTTTATGAAATACTATAAAGCAATGCATTCGCCCTTCTCTTAAATATTAGGGGTATGAAAAAGTTTCAGCCATTTTAAGGAGAAAGGAGACAGGCACAATCAGGAAACCAGTGCACATTTATTCAACAAAATATTGGCCGTTAGCATCAATGACCTTTTGCCATTTTTCAGACAACAAATGAATGTCCCTGTGATAGAATGACTCTGGTTTTGACCTGAAGAACGCAGTGACGAAATTTTCCACCTCTGGAACTGTGGTGAACCGTTGCTGGGCTAGGGAATGTTGCATAGGACGAAACAGATGAAAGTCTGAGGGTGTAATTGTTCGGGGAGTAAGCCGGGTGCTGTAAAACCTCCCAGACCCAGTGTAATTGTTAAAGGGTTGATTTTGAGGGGACCGACATCTGGTCTGGCATTATAGTGTAACAGGATGACTGGGTGGCGTCCTTTACCTGTCCATGGGCGTTTTTGCTTGATTGCGGCGCTCAGTTTCATCAACTGATCGCTATATCGTTGTGCATTGATTGTTTCGTCCGGTTTTAACAGTTACAAGTACAGCACTCCATGCATATCCCACTACACACACAATAGCACTTTTTTTCCCGTGGATATCCTGTTTTGTAGTGGATGTCGACGGCTGGCCTTGGTCGACCCAAGATCACTTGCGTATGGGGTTGTCGCAATAGACCCATTTTTCATCCCCGGTGACAACTTTCCACAAGAAATTCTTTTCTTGAAACGACATGCAGATGGCCAATCGTTGCAGATAACCTTCCACAAGAAATTCCTTTCCGCAGCGACATGCAGATGGCCAATCGTTGACCAATGTTACGCTCCGTTAAAGTATGTGGAACCCACTTACCAATCTTCTGGATCTTCCCCAAGGCCTGTAGACCCCGTACCACCGTCGATTGAGCCACTTTCAAAAGTTTCCCCAGTCGCGTGGTCGATTGTGTGGCATCCTCTTGCAACAGCTATGCCAACTCCTTGTCTGAGAGATCCTGCGGTCTATCTGCACGTGGCTTGTCTTCAAAGCTTAGATCACCTTTCCTAAACTTGGCAGACCATAAACTAAACTTGGCTCAACACGTCCGCTCATCCATAACTGTTTCGCCATGCGCCTGACATATTGAACCGTATGCTTCACTCGCACTTTTCCTTAAATTAAACATGAATAACAAACACTGCTGCAAATGAACTTTTTCGACCGCCACGCTTGACTTCATGTGCGAACTGATAGCACGGATCGCCGGCCGGTTAGACCACCACAGCGCCCGTTAGAGGGGGCGGCGGAAATTTTTGCATACCCCTAATATAATAGAAGTCATTGTCAGTTTAAACAGATCTCGAGTTCCAAAGTATTCTGTCATTTCGAAAAAAAACGCGATGAAAAAAATACGTAATTTTTAGTAAATCCTCCTACAGAAAAATATAAAATTATTGCAAACATATTCTGAAAAATAGTAAGGTGCAACAGAAAATAAAATGACTAACTCATCCACATTAATAACAAATAAGTAAATAAATAAGCATCATGCAATTAGTGTTGCACATTGCACGCGAGGAGTGTTAGCAGGAATTTGTGGCTGCGTGGTAAGACACCCGCTTCCCAAGGTCGTTGGTTCAAATCCCGCAGGAGCGAATGAGAAAGGTTTCGTTGTCAGACTAGTACGCCAGAAGGCGGAGTTTCCCATGAATTCACGCCACTTAATTTTATTTTTTGTACAATGCAGCACACATGACATGTGGTGGATGCATCTAGACTCACGTCTATTTAGCGTCTATTTTGCGTCTATATATATGTAACATCTAGTAAACATTGACTAAACGTAACGGGTAAGATATTGGACAGCCATTGGATATCCCGATTACGTAGATGAAACGTAATCTGAAATCCCATGGTCGTCCATTTAGGTTGTATACGTTACATGGTGGACATTAAATGGACGTCTATTAGATGTGATTGTGCTGTGTGGGTTATTAATAAAAAGTTCACACAAACAGTAAGTATTTCCATTACTTTGATAAACGACTGTCGGTATAGACTGTTCCTTAGTTAGATTCCTTAACATGATTGTTTCATCTACGACACTGCCACATCCCATACAATACTATCTCATCTAATAGACGTCCGCCATGTTACGTATATAGAAGCTAAATGGACGTCCATCACACGTCATCGGGACATCTAATGGCCGCCCAATGTCCATTCAGATCACGTTTAATAGACGTCCATTAGCCGTCTAATGGCCGTCCAGTGTCTCTCCAGATCACATCTAGATTATATCCATCATACATCATCAGGACATCTAATGGCCGTCCACCATGTTATGTATAGACGACGTTCGTGTAAGCCTAGATTGTCCATTAAACCTCCCAAAAGAATTTTCCTGGCGTAGATGTGTGCTGTACTGTAATGTAAAAAATAAGTGGGGTGAATTCAAGGGAAATTCCTCCTTTCAGCAAACTAGGCTGAAACAACCAAACCTTCCTCATTCGCTCCTGTCGGGATTTGAATCAGCAACCTTGGGATCGTGAAGTGGGTGTCTTAAGACACAGCCAGAAATTCTCGTTAACACCCGTCGCGTGCAAGGTACAACACTAATTGCACTGCCCTTATTTATTTATTTTTTCGATTTAGTCATTAATGTGGGTGAGTTAGTCATTTTATTTTCTGTTGATCCTTTGCAAAAACTTTATTTTTTCTGTAGAAGGATTTATTACAAATTACGTATTTTTTTCATCGTGATTTTTTTTAAATAAATGAATGCTTTGGAACTCGAAATCTTCTTAAACTGACAATGCCTTCCATTATTTTTAAGAAAAGGGCGAACGCACTGCCTTATAGTATTTCACAAAACTCCTAAGTATAAAATTTGCTCCTGATAGCTACAATGACTTTTGTCAAACCTACCAGCTGATACATAAACATCATACAACTAATTTAGTAGTTAATCAAACCTAAACTGTTTTTTTATTCAAAGTTTAACGACCACCGTGAACAACTTAATGGGCTATAAGCAGTCGCTGATCCCTAATTTAGGGCCACTGGTTCCAGGGAAGGGAGGGAGCCAGTGCCGTAAGACAAACACAACATTCATGCCTCACCGGGATTCGAACCCGGACCCCTTTCGGACGAATTATCAGAGGCCATCGCTTAGACCGCAGCGCACAACTTGATGGACTACAAGCAGATGCTGGTTTCTAATTTAAAGCCAGTGTTTCTAGGGAGGGAGAGATAGAAAGCCGTAAGACAAAGACCACATGCATCCTTACCGGGATTCGGATCCTGACCCATCTCGGACGGACGGCCGCCCCGGTGGCGCAGTGGTCTAAGCGATGGCCTCTGACCATTCGTCCGAAAGGGGTCCGGGTTCGAATCCCGGTGAGGCATGGATGTTGTGTTTGTCTTACGGCACTGGCTCTTTCCCTTCCCTGGAGCCAGTGACCCTAAATTAGGGACGGGCGACTGCTTATAGCCCATTGAGTTGCTCACGGTGGTCGTTAAACCTCCAGTCAAAAAAAAAAAAAAAAAAAAATCTCGGACGAAAAGTCAGAAGTCAACGCTTAGACCGTGCGTCACCAAGGCGGCTACAACAATCTCCTTGGAAAAAAAAACACATTCTATGCAAATTTATCTTGCCGCCCCGGTGGCGCAATGGTCTAAGCGATGGCTTCTGATCATTCGTCCAAACGGGGTCTGGGTTCGAATCCCGGTGAGGCATGGATGTTGTGTTTGTCTTACGGCACTGGCTCTCTCCCTTCCCTGGAACCAGTGACCCTAAATTAGGGACGGGCGACTGCTTATAGCCCATTGAGTTGCTCACGGTGGTCGTTAAACCTCCAATCAAAAAATAAAAATTATCTTGACACGTTTTTGCACTCTTTTCTATTCTTTTACGAAATTAATTTTGCATTTCTGTCCTGTGGTTCTACTATTTCATTAGCATACTCCAAGATGTTCAGATTCATAAAATTAGTCAACACCAAGTGATAAACTAATAGCGACATCATTGAAATATCAGCCGTGTGAGTATGCAAACCATGCTGCAAACTACGACTAGACCCACATGTGATTAGAGGTACGACCTGCTCAAAACGCGAAATGACACCGGAAAAGCGTCCCATATTTTGTTTGAGTTACGACAGAAATGACCGTATGGTGGCTCTAGTTAC
This sequence comes from Macrothele yani, assembly GCA_039090855.1. Taxonomy (NCBI): domain Eukaryota; kingdom Metazoa; phylum Arthropoda; class Arachnida; order Araneae; family Macrothelidae; genus Macrothele; species Macrothele yani. Next base: position 69,923,140 of record CM076995.1, read on the forward strand.
ACGCACGAACATCACAATTCACGCCTTCGACATATTGAAGTTTGTTTAGAATTTGCCGTTGAAACTTACCTTTCTGAAGTCCAAAAGGTTGCTTCAAGTGATGCATAAGTAATATTTTCATTGAAATTAGTTAGCGTTATCGTTTTAACCGCTATTTATTGTAGGAATGATGTGGGAGATATTTATTCTTATTGGAAATGCCCAGAAGTTCATTCTATCAACTTTCCGTATTTACAGATTGTCTAGTACCAATATCGACCCAAGTAGCACAGAAACGTTATTTTGACGTCAAAAGTCACTACTCGCGAGACGTCAAAACTACTTACTAAAATAACGTGCTGTAGACGTCTAAGTGTCTCGCAGATCGACTTTAAATCGGCCGTCGAAAAGTAGTCTATTATACCATTTTTAGACGTTATGTACACGTCCAAAAATGTTTGAAAGTAAGTCTACAGTACGTCTAAATACGGTTGACAGTGAGTTTATAGTACGTCTAAAGACGGTTAATCAGCCGTTACAACAAAACGAACAATGGTGCAGTGCAACGTTCACAAACGTTGAATAATTGTCGATTATTTGTAGACCCACAAAGGGAATAAACGAATTAAATTATGGGCATCAATTCCTGACTGTCTCTGTTCCAAAAAACAAGCAGTCGGGAACTGACTGTAATAAATAAGTTACTGCGAATATGTTCTGCTGCATGTATTTTCGCAGTAGCTTAATTATTGCTTTATATATAATATATATAAAGCTTTATATATAAAGCAATTCAATGTAAGATCAGGTGATGCGTAACATCACAGCCTCTCCTTGACAAATGTCAACCCCGTCTTCTCGTGGTGCATCCTGTTCCCACTAAAGGGGCTCTGACGACCGCCAATAGCGGTATAACTATACCATCGGGATTAGAGGAAATGCTATCCCACACTCACCAACCCGCTTGGCCAGCGTTGTGAGTTATGGCCAAACCCCTCCAAAATGATTCCACAACTTAAAACTTGGCAATCGGTCTCCGGCAGCTGGAATGTACCTAGTCAAGGCAGCGGCCAGTGCGACATGAAGGTAGAGGGTGCTAAGAATCCCCGAAGGACCGGACTAGGCTGCCATCTGATGCTGACCTTGGCTACGTATAATGGATGCTCCCTATCTTCTGATTCAAGGCTTCTTGAATTGGAAGAGGAACTACAAAGGATCAAGTGGGACATCGTCGGGCTAACTGAGGTAAGGAGAAAAGGAGAAGATCTCATTGAACTGAAAAGTGGACATCTCTTCTACTATCGTGGGACAGATACTGGCAGAACTAGTGGTGTTGGGGTCATAATAAACAAGAAACTGAAGGATAAAGTTGTAGAAGTTGAAAGTTCCTCTGACAGAGCTGCATGACTCGTTATCCAACTCTCGAGAAGATACCAGGCTCAGATTATTCAAACTTATGCACCCACCACAAGTCATCCTGAAGAAGAAATTGAAGAATTTTATGAGGAAATACGTCATCTAAATAATAAAAGTAAGCAGCACTTGAAGATAGTTATGGGAGATTTCAATGCAAAAATAGGGCAACGGCAACAGAATGAAACTTCAGTAGGTAAATTCGGTCACGGCAACAGAAACTAGCGTGGAAGTACTCTCGTTGAGTTTGCAGAGGCAGAAGGGTTTTCCATCTTGAACTCCTTCTTCAAGAAAAAGCCACACAGGAAATGGAGATATCCAAATGGGACGACAAGTGAAATTGATTTTATTATGTGTAACAAAAAAATCGTCATAGAAGACTGCAGTGTGCTAAACAAGTTCAACACAGGTAGTGACCATAGATTGGTGAGATGTAAGATGCACCTCAACACAAAACTCGAACGTGGCAAGCTCATGATACAAACAAAATCTATTGACATAACCAACCTTAAAAAACACCATAATACCTTCAAGTTGGAACTGAAGAACAGATTATCTGCTTTAGAAGGCCTACCATCGGAAGAAGTGGATATTTCTGAAGTTAACAGAAAAGTAACCAAAGCTCTTATGGAAACAGCAACAAAATTAGCTGGGTCTAAGAACAAGTTGCATGTGAACAAACTATCAGGAAAAACGAAAATGTTGATGCAAAAAAGAAGAGAGATGAGGACAACTAAAGAAGATGTGACTTCCAAAGTGGAATATATAGAGCTATGCAAGACAGTAAGAAAAAGTATAACTGAAGACGTAAGAAAATTCAACTGTGAACTAGTGAGGAAAGCAATTGTAAACAACCAAAGCCTAAAGATAGCAAAGGGACATCTCAGTAAGGGAAGAAAACAGATTATGGCACTGAGAAAAGAAGATGGTTCTGTAACAAGAAATAGAAGCGAAATTTTGACAAGAGTGAAAGATTTCTACTCCAAATTATATGAAAGGGATGACACATGTACTCCAGACATCATGAAAGGTACCAGTACCAGAGTTCTTCCAGTCCTCCCAGCAGAAGTTGCACATGCAATCAAGTACATGAAACGGGGAAAAGCTCCAGGAGAAGATGGAATTACTGTAGACATCATACAAGAAGCAAGTGGAGAAATCGAAACAGTACTCGCCCAAATTTTCACTCGATGCCTTAATGAAGGGAAGATTCCTGAGTATTGGAACACCGTTACAATGATCCTGCTACATAAAAAAAGGTGACATTGAGGATCTCGGGAACTACAGACCTATCAGCCTCCTATCAGTGGTTTATAAAATCTTCACTAAAGTTCTTTCACACCGTTTGAAGGTAACACTGGATGGACATGGCTCAACCGAGAGAACAAGCTGGATTCAGGAGTGGCTACAGCACAATAGATCATATCCACGTACTGAGAGAACTAATAGAAAGAGCGAGGGAATATGAACTTCCATTGTGCATGGCTTTTATCGATTATGAAAAAGCCTTTGATTCGGTGAAACCATCAGCAGTTACAATGGCTCTGAAATCCTGCGGTATTGAAGATGCATACATTAATATTATTAATAACATCTATGAAAATGCAAGTGCAAAGATTCGGCTGTTTGAAAATACAACACACATAAAAATTGGGAAGGGAGTGAGACAAGGTGACACCATATCTCCGAAGCTCTTTAATGCCGCATTGGAGGGTGTCTTTCAGTCGCTGAGCAGGTAAAACAAGGGAATAAAGATTAATGGAGATTATCTAACCCACTTTCGTTTTGCTGATGACGTAGTCATTTTTGCAACTACCCCATCAGAGCTGCAGAGTATGATCCAGGAACTTGCTGACAAGAGTAAAGAAGTGGGATTAAAAATGAACTTTCAGAAGACAAAGGTGATGTTCAATGCTTTTTCAAGAAATGAAGATTTATCGATTGATGGAGAAAAGCTGGAGATAACAGGCACGTACGTTTATCTTGGACAGCAGATATCAAGTAAGGGTCACACTGATGAAGAAATTAATCGGCGTACGAAACTTGTTTGGAGAGCTTTTGGAAGAAACAGCATAATTTTCAATAGCAATATGCCATTATGTCTTAAAAAAAAAGTGTTTGATCAATGCATCCTTTAAGTGTTTACGTATGGTGCAGAGACGTGGACCTTAACTAAAAGAGACATACAAAGGCTGCAGACAACTCAAAGAATCATGGAGAGGTGCATGCTTGGTGTAACCAGGAGAGATAAGAAGAGGAACTCGTGGATCCGGAAAATGACAAGAGTGGAAGACATCATGATCAGAGTTAAATCCTTGAAATGGCAATGGGCTGGACATACTGCCAGAAGGACAGATCATCGATGGACAGTCGAAATTTTAGATTGGATTCCAAGGGACAGGAAAAAACCCAGAAGAATACCACATGGGAGATGGGTGGATGAAATTCGAAAGTATGCAGGAGTGACATGGAGGAGACTGGCACAAGACAGACCGTTGTGGAGGAAACTTGTGAAGACCTTCGTCCAGCAGTGGATTGATAATGGTTGACAATGATGATGATGATATAAAGCCATAATTAAGCTACTGCGAAAATGCATGCAGCAGAACATATTTGCATGAACCACACTTGCACCTTTAGCACACATGCATTCCAGTGATACGAGGTAGAGACAAAACTGTGTGCTGCAGCTACATTTTTACTGCTCTATGCATGGTGTTTTCATGAAATTAGTTTGCCATCTACAGAACTTTAAGTGACATTCACTCGTTGGCAATGCAAGGAAAACCTTTAAATATGAGTAACAGAGCATGTGGTATAGGAAATACGCAACAACTAAAGTTAAAACAAATAATACTTTATTTTATAGCACATATTGCATATATTACAATTAATCTGGTGTTTCACTGCCAATTATGAAGGTTCCGGGTGGGTTTGTTTTAATTATACTGCATGCGGAACACAGAGTGCGTCAGCTAACTTTTGCCAGTATCTTCCATCACTGCTCCATGGGTGTTTTTAAAGTTGCTGTTCTCTCTAATAGCATCTAGAATTAAAAAAACCGATATATATATATATACAAATCCCAACTCATAATAAATACTAATATTAATAATGAACTATTTTTTTAATTGTCGCATACTTTTAAGCTCTGATAAGCTAAGGCAATTCAGATGTTAAATAAGTGCCATGTACTTTTCTGAAAGTAACTATTTTCCCCACTTTTCCTGTATTCTTTCACTATTTGTTCCTACATTTACAGTGAAAATTCAAATCATGGAAAAGCAGTTCTGGACAATTCAAAAGTAGCCAAATACGAATTTAGTGAACAAAAAATTTGTTTAAGAATATTCGTTAAAAATTGTATTGTTAAGTAAATTCTTAACAAAATGGTTCACAAACCACGGTATGAATTCTTGGAGCAACACGAAGGATATGACAAATGAAAACATATAAGAAAAAGTTTATTACACACACATTTTTTTATCAACCAGAAATATTTGGTAAATTAATATACCTTTTCGCTTTTCTTAGCCACCCTTCCACATTGTATGGTTCTTTTATGATGGTGATCTTTTGGAGTTTGTTATGATGAAAAACCTTAAATCACTGTGAAACGAATTGCCAGGTCTAAAAAAGCATCCTCCTACCAGTTGACAGAGCATGTGCCAGTGATTGAGACCTAATAGGAGTGTTCATGTAGGGAGTTTTAACTTTGCCCGAGCTGGGCATGACTGTTGTTGTATCAATAGTTCAGCAGCTACAATGGTGTAGCAATAGGGATAATTCTCGTACATTTTAGGTGTCCGCATAACTGTAGTATAATGACAACGGGAGATAGAGTGCTCTGTGCAGAGCTCTAATTTAAAAGTGAGCGATACATAACATGACAAAAACTTTTGGATTTTCTTGTGGACCAGAGAACTTTCAGTTAATATTTCAGCATTCCATTAGTAGCTACCTAAGTCAACTATGACCAATCTGTTCAAAACATAAATAGTTGCCAAAGAGGCTATGGAGCCAAATCGATGGGCTGCTGAGTCATCATCAAATCCTATATTAACAGAACAAAACAGAGGTTCCACTCAAAAAGTTTGGGGCACCAAAATAATTATATGTATATTGAAAATTATGTTATCTCTCATATGAAAAACCCGGGCAAGACCAGGCACTTAAAAAGTTTGAATAGAATCCAGGTTGCAAAATTTCAGCCCAAGACAAAACAAAAAAGTAGTTTGGATTAAAATATCTATGGGATGGAACATCTCATGGTATATAATAGTGTTACAAAAACCAAGTTACATTGACGTTATCTAAATAGTTCTTCTCAAAACTTAAGTCTTCATGAAACAATTATTTAATTAATAAACTTTAAAAGGAAAATAGCCTAAGGATTCCTAATGTCAAAATAAATATTATTTTTACTACATCAAAATTGAAGGAAAATACTGCAGAACTTTGAATTTTACTGTCATTTCAGCATGCACAACTTGTATTCAAATCTTATCAATATATATTGTGGTATATAAGTTACTTGTCAAATTTCCACAATATAGATATGATGCTAAGTAGCTTATCTACACTGCGCCTGTCTAGTTACTTGTTTTGATAGGATAGACAAATATAACAGTGGAAATCTTGATTCAGAAAATAATTGCAAATTATAAAAATGTAGAAAAGTTTCACCAGGAAGGACATGGTCGTAGTAATGGCCATTAGCGAACAGCTGTGCTGTGATCCTCACTAGCACCCCAAAATTTGCCTCAAAACTACTCTACATACGTGGTAAAATAATGTATAAGAGGGATGGGAGATAGACTAAATACACAGAAAACACACAAGAAAATAAAAATTAGCTGCTTCCCCAAGATGAATTTTGCTACAGTTATAAATAGTTAATACTTAAAAATATTTTATTATCATTGTCGAAGAGATTGTTTACATGCTTTCACTAAATGTGAATACTCTGCAAACACAACACAAAATACACATCTTCGCCAGTTTAAAAAAAGAAAATGCATTATAAAAGTCACAAGCTTACCGTGTTACAGCGAGCTCTGTGAGTGTTGGCCCCATTTCTTTCCACTAATTGATACCGCCATTTAAGAGCCACACAGACTACTTTTTCTAACAAAAAAAATATTTGTGCCTCTAAAAGCCCCAAGTTTTATATAAAGCATCAGGATTCAACCCATATGGGTGGGTAATTGGTCACAAAACATGACAAACAGTGGAGCATTACTCTTCAGAAATGATGTCAAGAGTTTGCAACGTTGGTATTAGTTCTAGATAAGGCAAGTTTGTTTTTTCATATTTTTTCCCTTCAAGTTTCATCAGAAACTTTTATGGGAACGCCAGGTTTACGGTATAATAAAAATTACTGTAAACCAAATTTGTTTCTTTTATCACAATAGCTTTGCCTAAACAGATTTGGGGTATGTGATTTTCAAGACAGAAATTGGTCAGAGAAGATTATAGGACTCCATATAATCACATACTTGTCCAGAAGTCAGTTTTGATGCAAACTGTGTCAGCAATCTTCGCTACAAAAAGCAATGCAATGAACTTTAAAACGTGTGCATGCACACACAGAAAAAACATTATGAGACTGCCTGGGGTCGGGCAGAGGTTTTGTCTTGGAATGCTTCCTTGCTGGCTTCAGCTGAAGAGTTCTTTAGTGAATGAAACCTAGGTCCCAGATGAACTCTTAACGTTTTTACCTGAGTGAGAGCAAGTGTGAGTGCAAAAGCAGATTCTTCTTTGTAGTGGAAGACTGTAGAAAAAAATGCAGAAGGTTTCTGACACAATATACTTAAGCAGATGTAATAAAGGGTACTGTAGAGTTCAATACAGTATCTCTGCAGATATTGTAGAGTTCAGCCATGTATGCAATGTTGAAAATAAGCCAGGTTATATATTAGCTAGATTGAGGATTTATCAGCAAAATCTACGTTGAGGATAATGTACCTTTATCATTCCAAAATCTCCTTTTGAAGAACTACCACTTTTATTTATTCAACTTTAGCAGAAAACCATAGAAAACTTCAGGAAAGAGTCACCAAGGTGAGAAACCCAAAACAATTGGGATCTTGCCCTGGTGACTTTTCTCTATTTGAGTGTAGCAAATGTACCAATAATTCATTTTAAGGACAGGTTAACCAACAGGCATAGAAATATTCGATGGTCATGATTAGCAGTAAAAAATACCTACAATTACAGCACTAACACAAAAGTAAAACATGCAAATACTGACAGCACAGAAACAAGAAATGATAGAAACATTTCAAATGTTGCAAAATTCTTACAAAGGATAAGTGATGTAGTATTTAAGCCTTTAAAAGGTTTTTTTGGGAGGACGACCAGCCCAATTAAACTCTGATGCCGGTTCATTTGACATAATATCAGACAGCAAACGTCTTATTGCAAGCTTGGGGTCATCACTTACTCGGCAGCCAAAATATTTCACCTGAAAAAAGGTTCAACGTATATCAGCATACGAAACAGCCAACTCACTTTATGAAATAAAACATTAAAAGCCTATTAGCATATCTTTATATAATACAATATGCAATTATATTATACAGGGTGTCTCAAAAATACACGGCAAAACTTCAGGAATTAGTTCCTCATATGTCGATAAGAAAAAAAGTTATATCAGCACAGGTCCAGAAATGCTTGGTTTCAGGGTTTTGAACGTCTGTCTATGACACTTAACTGTTCACATGACCTGACGCAGGTCTGTCTTGGTTACCGAGTTATTAACCGGTATGTTTTATCTCCCGCAGGTGATTTCCGTAATCACAAGTAGCGACAGAAGCTGATGGTGGTTTCCGTTCTGACCATGCACTCAAATCAGGAGCAAACGGATATTCATTTTATGCAAAATGGCCCGCACATTTTAGCCACCTAGCCCACACATACTTGAATCGAAGGTTTCCTATAGTCAGTGGATAGGGAGAGGTGGACCAATATCCTGGCCTCCACGCTCACTTGATTTAAACCCACCAGACTTCTTCTTGTGCGGCCATTTAAAATCATTGGTGTAGGTTACTCCGGTACCCGATGTGGAAACTCTCTGTCATCGAATTGTGGAAGATTGTGAAACAATACGACACATGCCAGGAGTTTGGCATCGTGTTCGAGAGTCCCTGAGACATCAATGTGAGGCCTGTATTGAGGCAGATGGTGGACATTTTTAACAATTACTATAAGGTCATGTGAACAGTTGAGTGTCGTAGACAGACCTTCAAAATCTCGTAAACCAAGCATTTCCGGACCTGTGTTGATATAACCTTTTCTTATTATCGACATATGAGGAACTCATTCCTGAAGTTTTGTCATGTATTTTTGAGACACCCTGTATAATATACAATATTGTTACATAATATACTTTGCAATTTTCATCTTCATAATGTATATATATATATACACTGACGGGAAAAAAATCCCAACACCACGAAAAAATAGTTGTAGAGGAATGAAATGGCGGCAATACATTTGTAAAGGTAACATATTTAATCGATTAAGGTTTCAAGATCACAGCTTAATGTAAGCGCGAGAAGAGCCATTTTAAATGTGAAATGCTGGTACATTAATAACCGGTGTAACCGCCAGAATGTTGAATGCAAGCATGCAGACGTTCATGCATTGTGTCGTACAGGTGCTGGACGTCAGTTTGTGGGATGGAGTTCCATGCCTGTTGCACTTGGTCGGTCAATACAGGGACGGTTAATGCTGGTTGGGGTGACGCTGGAGTTGTCGTCCGATGATGTCCCATACGTGCTCGATTGGAGAAAGATCTGGTGATCTAGCAGGCTACGGCAACATGTCGACACTCTGTAGAGCATGTTGGGTTACATCAGCGGTATGCGGGCGAGCGTTATCCTGTTCGGAATCATCCCCTAGAATGCTGTTCATGAATGGCAGCACAACAGGTTGAATCACCAGACCGACGTACAACTGTGCCGTCAGGGTGCGTGGGATACCCACGAGAGTGCTCCTGCTGTCATAGGAAATTGCTCCCCAGACCATAACTCCAAGTGTAGGTCCAGTGTGTCTCGGCCGCAGAGAGGTTGGTCGCAGGCGCTCACCTGGCCTCCTTCTAACCAACACACGGCCATCACTGGCACCCAGGCAGCACCGGCTTTCATCAGAAAACACAACAGATCTCCACTCCGTCCTCCAATGAGCTCTAGCTTGACACCACTGACGTCGCAAACGGCAGTGGTTTGGAGTAAGTGGAATGCACGCTACAGGGCGTCTGGCTCGGAGCTGTCCTTCAAGTAACCGATTTGTAACAGTTCGTTGTGTCACTGTGGTGGCAACTGCAGCTCGAATTGCTGCCGCAGACGTAGTACGATGCACCACGGCCATACGCCGTACACGGCGGTCTTCCCTCTCAGTAGTGCCACGTGGCCGGCCGGAACCCGGTCTTCTTGAGGCAGTACCTTCCCTCTGACCACCGCTGCCAACAATAATGCACAGGGGCTACATTCCTACCAAGTCGTTCTGCAATATTGCGGAACGAAAATCCACCTTCTCCTAGTCATATTACACGACCTCGTTCAAACTCCGTGAGCTGTTGATAATGGCTCCTTCGTCTTCTTAAAGGCATTCTTGACTAACATCAACACACTACGTCGAATCTCAACGATAACTAACGCTCACGAACGTTACAGCGCGTATTTACAGCAAACCTGTTTTGCATGTTCCGAGGGGCGCTACTAGAGCCACACGTATGCGCCGAGCGCGAAATTTGCATAGACGTCATCTTACAGATGTACTCTCACCGCCTACCAACTGTCGTTTATCTAACACAACCCCTTCTTGGTGTTGGGATTTTTTCCGTCAGTGTATATATACATACATTACAGGAAATAAAAATGCAACAACTGGAAGGAGCAATGCTATTTTTATTTAAACGCAGGTAGCTGTTAGCATACACGTAGATGTACGATTGACTGCATTCTCAAACCCAAAATATGGAAAATTACATCTTTACCTGCCCGGTAAAGTGGTATCATTTGTTTGAAATTGAACCGCCCCATGCATTCATGAACACGGCAGGAAAGGCCATCGTAGAACGCCAAATAATCTTTATTCCATTTCAGCGACAGTGGTTAGTGCCCCTCTTGGGTGTTGTTGCTGGAGCTGTCAGCCCATCATGCCCCAGACATATTCAATAGGTTAAAGGTCTAGAGAGCATTCTGGCCATGGTAGTACTTTAATGTTTCGCTTGTGTAGATACTGCAGACTAATGCGTTCTGTGTGTGGACGGGCGTTGTCTTGCTGGTAAAATGTTCCATAGAGCTGCACAAATGGGACAGACTCTGGCTGTAAAATGTTGGTAACGTATCGTTGGACAGTTAAGAGATCCCCTTCTGATGGCCAGTTGTGACCAAGAAGTACGACTTACGGCACCCCAAACCATGACACCAGGCGCTGGAGCTGTGCGACGATGTAGTACGAACTGCGGGCATTCCTTTCCCCTGGGGTGACAGCAAATACGCTGTCTAGTGTCGTGTTGACCAAGGCAAAAACAAGATTCGCCCTATAACACTACGGTACTAAACAAGATTCGGACAAAGACAAGATTCGCCACTATAATACTACCAATGTTCGACAAGTTTGCCCGATTTTTGACGTGCCGATAACATTTGTGTGCTACTTGGGTATACTGTAGATCTTAGTGGAACATATAAAGACATGAAATATATCACTAGTAGAATAACAGGAGTACTTAACACATGATAATTAAATAGAGAATGGTACACAGCAACACATGATACAAGTGCAAAAACAAAAATCGCTAATTTAGATTGTTAAGGTGGACGTCAAGTAATTTTGCTTCCTATACTTCCAATGGAAAAAGTTTTGTACACACTTCCTTCACATTTAGCGTGTTCCCAAGAATGAAAATTTTAATGTCGATTAAAATAACTTCGTATTATAACTTGGAATACTTAATATTTTCTAAAACATAACCATAATTATATTAAAAATCAATAACTTTTCCTTTGGTGGTGCTGAAACCAGAAAAAAGATGGCGCGACCTGTACTTTGATTACGTCAGTAGACAAACAAATGTTGGATTGCATAACTATGATTATGTTTTAGAAAATATTAAGTATTCCAAGTTATGAAATGAAGCTATTTTAATCGATGTTCACATTTTCATCCTTGAGAACTCATTAATTGTGAAGAAAATGTGTACAGAAGTTTTTCCATTGGAAGTATATGAAGCATTAAGTTGCAGAGATATTCACATTAAGAACACACAACAGCAATGCAAAATTCATCTAGGCCGCCGTGAGTTGTGCAAGTAATAAGAGACCCCTTGTGAGACTTTTGCGCGTAAACATTTGAAATAATGAGACGCTACCATGAAGCTCGATGGACGCTACAGTTTGCCATTTGGCTTGGACTTTGTGTAATCATATGTGGGTCTAGACTCCGACTGCTGACGTCTTCTTCATGGAGGTAGGAAATATAGGAGACGCCTTACCCGCAGATTTCTGAAGCCGATCTGTTTACTGTTATGATATCCTTCCGCGTGCTTCGTTACCCTCTTGGTCGTGTCTGCCATAGGAAAGCATTGAAAATTTGTGATTTTTAGACGATCACATTTTTTGTTAAACTGGCTTGTCAGCGTAGATTTTTTTCTGTGTTTGACAGCATACTTTAGCTTGTTCATATTTAGTTTCCATGGAATCCTGCGTGGCATTCAGCTGTGCAAATAAATTAAAAAGAAAATACCAGACATGTCATTCCACAGGTTAATATCACTTTATTTTCCGTTTACTAAGTTTAAATTTTTAAGTTCTTTGGGATTCAATCGTCGATTGCAATTTACTGTGAATGGCTACTGTATATTTTGCTGTGATTTGCTTGTTTTTAGCATATTATGTTATGTTCTAAATTTGTAGCAAAATTAAAAAAGTCGCTAGGTTTACGTAGGTTATACAGAGCTGTTTGCGAAAGTTGTAGCAAATTTTTCTGGAATAGTGTTGGTTATGTAATCGGAAGGGTATTCATAACTGAACCACGTTTGAAAGGGTGTTCAATATAACTACATTATTAAGATAATCGTCTTTGAATTATTAATAAGCCGCCTATAATTCGACAGTGTTCGTATCCAAAAACTTTGCACTATAAATAACAACGATAGGGGTTCGGAATTAACTACATTTACCAAAAGTTTATCTATCTTTTTTCCTGTTTTAGGGCTTGACCAGTATACTAAATTGCAGATTTGACCATAGCTGGTAAATAGTACTCATTTTAAACTAATAGACAAGGTGCTTTTGATAGTGTTCTACAAGATCAGCTAATAGAGATGGAGCTCCTTTATTTAAAACTGAACTTCAGAGTACAAATACAGATTCTCTGGATTAGCAGAGGACATTGAAAGAGTAACTTTTGCATGTGAGACACTGCACTCACCGTTTCTTGGAATTATATGACAACGCAAAACATTAATGTTAATATCTCCTGATTCACAACAAAATCACTTCGTATGTGAAACAAGATGATGGTGATACTAAACACAGTAGATGAGAAAAGTGAAAGTTGAAACACAAAGTGTGCACAGATATTTAAAAGATTAAAAAAATGGAATGGAAGTAAGAGACAAATGAATAAGGAAACATTTGAAAGTGACCGAACATGGGTACCTCACAGTGAAAATTTGCGCTTCTGACTCCTCTCAAGCTATGACCCTGTAAACATATGTATGTACATTTTGATTTTGAAGAAATATTCTCATAATACATGGAAATACATTAGAATTATTAACACAGCAATCATACATCTCTAAATTGCCTGTATTTCCCGTTCATTCCAAAAATAGATTTGATTCTCTCCGGTCACCCCATTTCTAGTCACTGCACATTTTTGGTATTCTAAAACTTCATGTTCTCTTATTCATTTTACAGAGCAGTAAACATTTTAGGATCATCAGTTACTTTTATATTCCATAAATAAGCTATCAGTCATATATTTCATTCACTTCTAATACCAAATGTTTTCTTTACCTGATTTAGTTGCAATTCTGTAATGCATGTATAATTGTATATGTTCTGAGATTAAAGATTGTTTTCATGCATTTTAACTCTCTCATGAATAATTTGCTTTTTCTGTCTAATATTAATTACAGCATTAATGCTCTACAGCATATATGCTCCAATTAAACTTTCCCCTTTTGGTTCTCTGTTGATATTTAAAGTCCTTCTTGTTACCTTTTCTTCCTTTACATCATATTTTACTTTTTAGCACGTCTTTTGTAAAAAAAGATCGTGCTTATGTTATCGGTTTGTCCTTCCGTTCGTCCGTCTGTACCCACGATATCTCTGGAGCTATTCGTCCGATTTGAAAAATTCTTTTTGCATTGGGAAGCTTGAAATATGGGAATGATGATCCTTAATTTCGTTTTTTTACGATGTACAATTTCGCCGCTAGAGGGCGTAAATGCAGATGATGTCGAATTCAAAAATACGTTTTATTCCACATATTTGCTTCTAAACATCCAATTAAAAAATTATTTTATCTTTCGATTCCATTTATCTCGAACAGTATTTTAGATGTAGTTACTTTTTCAAATTACGCATAGATTTTCCGCTAGGGGGTGTAAAAGTAAATTACATTTTTCTCGATAACTCTTCTTCTAAAGCTCCGATTTGAAAAATGTTTTCTTCAGCGGATACACCTCCTGATGGAAAATCTTTTGCATATAGTTTCAAATTTTTGGTAAAGAATACTTTGGCCACCAGGGGACGTAAGTGTTAATTTTTGCTTCTGCTGTATTTGCCATAAAATCCATGGAGATAAAGTCTGAGCTTCTAAAATATCGATTGAAAAAATTCTTTCGTGGACTGATGCCACTCACATCGATAAACCTTTTCGGAATATTTTCTTCTTAAAATATTCCACAGCCGCCCCGGTGGCGCAGTGGTCTAAGGCACTGACCTCTGATCATTCGTCCGTAAGGGGTCCGGGTTCGAATCCCGGTCAGGCATGGATGTTGTGTTTGTCTTACGGCACTGGCTCTCTCCCTTCCCTGGAACCAGTGACCCTAAATTAGGGACGGGCGACTGCTTATAGCCCATTGAGTTGCTCACGGTGGTCGTTAAACCTCCAATCAAAAAAAATATTCCACAGTTCACCCGCCAGGGGCGTAGATGTATATCTTATTTTTGTCAATATCTCTACTTCTAGGAGTCCGATTTGAAAAATTCCTTCTTTGTTGGATAGTGTTTTCAGTGTGACATGTCCTTCATATAATTTCAAAATTTTCAAGTAACTCATAGACTATCCGCTAGGGGCATAGAGGTAAATTGCGTTTCTCCCTATACCTCTGCTTCTAAATCCCCGATTTGAAATATTCTTTCTGCACAGGATTCAGCTCCTGATGGGAAATCGTTTGCACATGATTTCTAACTTTTGTAAAAAAACATTTGGCCACCAGGGGGCCTAAATCTTAATTTCCGCTTCTGATGTATTTGCAGCAAAATATATGCCTCTAAATTATCGATTATAAAAAACGTCGCTTGTAGACCGATACTACTCATGTCGACAAACGTTTTAGAAACATTTTCTTGTTAAAATCATGCATGGTTTCGACGCTAGGGGGCGTAGGTATATATATTTTATTTTTGTCAATATCTCTACTTCTAGGAGTCCGTTTTAAAAAATTCCTTCTTTGTTGGATAGTGCTCCCAGTGTGACATGTTTTTCATATAATTTCAAAATTTTCAATTAATTCATAGACTTCTCGCTGTGAGGTGTAAAGGTAAATTGCGTTTCCCCCTATATCTCTGCTTCTAAATCTCCGATTTAAAAAAATTATTTCTGCACCGGATACAGCTCCTGATGGGAAAATCGTTTGGAGATGATTAATTTTGGAAAAAAATGGTTTGGCCACCAGGTGGCGTAAGTCTTAATTTCCGCTTCTGAAGTATTTGCAGCAAAATATGAGCCACCAAAATCTCGATTAAAAAAAAGTAGTTTGTTGACCGATACTACTCATGTCGACAAACCTTTTAGGAACATTTTCATCTTGAAATAACGCATGGTTTATCCGCCAGGTGGCGTAGATGTATATTTTACTTTTGTCAATATCTCTACTTCAAAAAGTCCGATTTGAAAAATTCCTTCTTTGTTGGATAGTGTTTCCGATGCGAGATGTTTTCCCTATAAATTTAAAATTTTCACGTAAATCATAGACTTTTCGCTAGGGGCACAAAGGTAAATTGCATTTTCGTCCATATTTCTGCTCCTAAAACTCCGATTCGAAAAATTCTTCCTGTATCGCATACAAGACCTGATGGAAAATATTTTGCACATAATTTCTAATGCTTGGTAAATAATGGCTTGGCCAGCAGGGGTCATAAGTGTTAATATCTGATTCTGAGGTATTTGTAGCAAAATCTGGGATCCTGATTCTGATGTATTTGTAGCAAAATCTGGGATTCTTGGACCGATACCGCTCATATGGAAAAACCTTTTGATAATACTTTCATTCTAAAATAATGCGTGGTTTTCCCACCAGGGGTGTAAAATCACAACTTATTTTTGTCGTTATCTCTGTTTCTAAGAGTCAGATTTGAAAAATTATTTCTATGATGGAGAGCGTTTCCGTTGCGAAATGTTTCTCATATAAATTCATGTTTTTCTCAACGCACAAGCCTGCAACCAGATGGCGAAAGCTCACAATTCCGTTTACAGCAATATCTGAGGGATTAAAAACCCGATTGAAAAACTTCCTTCTTCCGTCAGATATTACTGTTTTCCATACCGGTTCCATTGACTTTGAATAACTTTGATAAATTTAATTTGCGTCAGAACAGATTCAAAAGACGTGCTTATTACACCCGAAAATTCGGTGTCATATTTCTTGTTTTTTGGTAAAATCAGTGAGATGTAGCTAAAAGGTCATTCTTTGCACAGTGGGCGTGGCATGTATGTTTTGTCTATCGAGCTAATGACCTGTCTATGTTTTATCAACTGACCGTAATTTCTTCAAAGCTAAGATATTTATGGTAGCTGAAATATTCAGATATTTATTGTGGTTTATTTGCTTACATTTCATGTTCTGATTAGCTCAGTGTAATTAGCCTGTATTGTTTTGCACATCAGTGTAAATATCTAGTACCCTATATTTTGATAGTTGTTACAGATTTCCTGTATTGTATATATATTTTTTATGATCTGTGGCATTCTTGTTGTTTAACCATGCATCCCCCAAGATTTCATTTTTTGCTTTCCCATTAGGACTGAAGGACTAAGCCTTTTAAGAGAAAAGACATTCATACCTGGTGTGGCACCCATTGTATGTGAAGGAAAGCATTAATTGCTGCTACTAGTGAAGGTTACTGAAGATGAGATTGAAAAAAACTATTTGAGATAAGTGTTTTGTATTAGATTTACATATGCCGCCCCGGTGGCGCAGTGGTCTAAGGCGCTCGCCTCTGATCATTCGTCTGTAAGGGGTCCGGGTTCGAATCCCGGTCAGGCATGGATGTTGTGTTTGTCTTACGGCACTGGCTCTCTCCCTTCCCTGGAACCAGTGACCCTAAATTAGGGACGGGCGACTGCTTATAGCCCATTGAGTTGCTCACGGTGGTCGTTAAACCTCCAATCAAAAAAAAAAAAAAAAAAAAAAAAAAAAAGATTTACATATAAATTTCCATACAAATATTTGTCTTTAATGGTCTGAATTGCAGCAGTAAGCTAAGTTCCAGCTACAAATACTGTTGGGTAAGCTTTTCTTTTCTCGCATATATAAAAAATACTTCAAGAAATTTAATATGTATGTGCGCATAAACTATTAATAATATTTCTTCATGTTCTAACTAGCTCATTCTCTTTTGTCTTGTGTAAGTAGAGGTATATTGAACCCCCATTAGGAAATGATAGTACTGACATATTTTCTAATGCTTACAATGTACATAATTAGTGTGAAATGCAGCTCACAGCTAGGCTTTTTGATGACAGAAATGGGGGGAAATCTTGAATTAAGCTGAAGTAAAAATATAACAGCATAGAATTATAAGCCGCCCCGGTGGCGCAGTGGTCTAAGGCGCTGGCCTCTGATCATTCGTCCGTAAGGGGTCCGGGTTCGAATCCCGGTCAGGCATGGATGTTGTGTTTGTCTTACGGCACTGGCTCTCTCCCTTCCCTGGAACCAGTGACCCTAAATTAGGGACGGGCGACTGCTTATAGCCCATTGAGTTGCTCACGGTGGTAGTTAAACCTCCAATCAATCAATCAATCAATAGAATTATAAAGATATTTATTGCAATATATGAAAGTCGCCCCGGTGGCGAAGTGGTCTAAGGCGCTGGCCTCTGATCATTCGTCCGTGGGTCCGGGTTCGAATCCCGGTCAGGCATGGATGTTGTGTTTGTCGTACGGCACTGGCTCTCTCCCTTCCCTGGAACCAGTGACCCTAAATTAGGGACGGGCGACTGCTTATAGCCCATTGAGTTGCTCACGGTGGTCGTTAAACCTCCAATCAAAAAAAAAAATATATGAAAATGTATAGTTATGGTAAACAAATAAATTACTTGAGTGAAAACTTTATTATTTAACTAATCAAATGAAATAGGCTGTCGTAAGAAGTTTTAGCTTAAAATGTCAGCATTATTTTTGGAAATCAGAGTTTGGTACTTTTTTTTTTTTTTGATGAAGGTTTAACGACCACCGTGAGCAACTCAATGGGCTATAAGCAGTCGCCCGTCCCTAATTTAGGGTCACTGGTTCCAGGGAAGGGAGAGATCCAGTGCCGTAAGACAAACACAACATTCATGCCTCACCGGAATTCGAACCCGGACCCCTTTCGGACGAATGATCAGAGACCATCGCTTAGACCACTGCGCCACCGGAGCGGCAGTTTGGTACTGGAGATGTTCCATGGATAACAGTGAACTAAAGATGATTTAGTATCTGATGGCAGAAAATTTGCACTTCTATATTTCCCATGCACTTCTGATTAGTTATCCATTAATTTTTGTGGCCAGAAATGTAGGTTAAATTAGCACATGGGCTGCTGCTAACAATGCTCTCTAGTCATTAGAGCTAAAATTAATCACCTTGTTGTGTTGATTAACCACACCTTATGTGATCAGATTTTCCTATTGAACATATGTTGTGCTAGCAACAAACTGCAGGATTTATCCTCAATGAATTCTTTATTAATAAATATAACCTTGCTCATAAATGGTATACGTATATTTCAAAAACCAAATTAAAAATCCTTATTATATACACACGTCTGCTTCATTTACTACTTAAAAGCTATTAACTTATTACATTATGAATGTGCCTCTGTTAATAAGTGATGTGTATTAGAAGTAAAATATTTTGAATGCAGTTGGATTTATTTTAAAAGAGATCTTACAGTAGGAATTATTTCTGCGGCTTATGTAAATCTGTTTTTATCAAGTCAGATTTCCTTTACTATCAGCAGGACTTTTTTTTTTTTTTTTTTTTTTGGTTGGAGGTTTAACGACCACCGTGAGCAACTCAACGGGCTATAAGCAGTCACCCGTCCCCCGTCCCTAATTTAGGGTCACTGGTTCCAGGGAAGGGAGAGAGCCAGTGCCGTAAGACAAACACAACATCCATGCCTCACGGGATTCGAACCCGGACCCCGTTCGGACGAATGATCAGAGGCCATCGCTTAGACCACTGGGCCACCCGGCCAGCAGGACTTGTAAATCCTCTTTCAACAAACTAATAAATTGTATATTTTTTTTGCTATATTTTAAAACTGCACTCTTTAAAAATCCCCCCCCCCCCGAAAAAAGTTCTCTTCCTATTAAGGCTTTCCTACCTCCATTAGAAGAAACTAAAATCAGTCAAGTGCTTAAAGCAATTTAAAAAAAATAAAATGAAGACAGAGTAAAGTCATATTTTTAGTCTGATTTTAAAAATTTCTTTGAACAAACTCGCAGATTCCCCATTTTTTCTATAAAGGCTTGAAAATAAAATCTAGATATTTCATGAACTTTTGTTTTTTTAAATATTAATGTTAATTGATAATATTCTCCCCCTCCCTGGTTTATTGGCTTAAGAACAATCATAATTGTTCTTCAAGTAAAACATACGCGGAATGTGGATGTCGTTGCGTTTACTTTAATTTTCCTTCTGACAACATGGCAGAAGTATTCCCTCCCTTTAAAGTGCGATGTTTTGAAAAATTCACTCATAATACAAATTCTCTGAAGCTCGACCTTTAAAATTTCTATGATAAACAATATTTTACGATAATCCGCTAAGACAGAGAAATATTTTAAACGCTTTATAAAGTTATGTTTAGTATAAACACATTTTAAATCGTCAGTTCATATACGTCTCAGTCGTTATGAAGATGCTTTTTTAGATCTCTTTTCCTCCATGAAAATCTAAGTTTTTGTACTAAAATTCCTTTCATGTAAACCTAAGAATTTCTTAAACCTATTCCACTGCTTTTCCATTTCGCTTATAATTTAAGACAATGTAAAATCTTAAGCAAACGAACAGGGTCTCACTAATGCTTTCCTACGGAAAATCGTCTGCTTTTGCATCTTGAGGTTAACCACGCCAAAGCTGGCGGAACTACTTTCACCGCGGAAGCGTACAAACCCGGCTTCACTTTGCTAGCATGGGAAGAGTTGACCAAATGATGATCATATGTAGAGGATTTTAGGTAGGGAGTGTCTTAAACAACCCTTAGAAATAGGAAGCTAGGAGATTTGGGCTAGAGTACCCGATAGGAAAGTGACACGGAAGCGAAGTAGAAAGGGGGAGGAAGACGCCCTTATTTATTACGGGGGCAGTACCCGGGGTTCGACGGCTTAACGTGCCTATCCGACGCACGGCAGATTTTTAGTGGATCGAGCGTTCGTACCTGCTGGGATCGAACCTGAGGCCCTTTCCGTGGCAGTCACAAACGTTGGCCACCCGCAGCCCACATGGGAAGAGTTGGCGATAGCGACCCCTCTTATTCCTACCTCCATGGTTTTCTTGAATAAGCTTCAGTGCCATATCGATGGTCTATCAAATAACACTGAAAGCTGCAATCGATAATATGACAAGCAAAAGTATCTTGCGTAAATGAAAAATAGCGCTTGCTTTGGTTGAAATTGTTTGTATGTAACTCGATCGTCAAATGTGAAGTCGTTTTGCTTTAAATAAGTATGGGGATAATTATTTAAATTATGTAAGAATATATTGTGGGGGATCATTTCTGGATAGATGCAAAATATTTTTGAAAAAACCTTTTCCATAAACTTGTGGGAAAATGCCAATGAAGGAAACAAGATCAGGTAATTTAAACTATTGCAAAAGTGTTTCTTAATCAAGGATTTAAAAGCGTTTGCGCATATTTCCAGATACTGTGCGGATGGGGGTGGGGGGATGTATAAATTTTATTCATTCACTGAATGAGTTTTAATATACATACATATGCCACACATTTTGCATTGTAGTATATACATATCGCAAAAAGTTAAAAAAATGCAAACCAAATGTTAAATGAATAATAATTTTTTAAGCAGTAGTAAATGCTTCCATGCAGCAGATCATGGAAGGGTGATGGGCCCCTTTTTTTTTTTTTCTATGGCTACTAGAAGCTTTGATATGCGCTTTACTAAAGTGTAACAAATTTTCAAACTGTGCAGCACTACTTTTTGTTTTTGGTACATGTAAGCATTTATCTAGAAATGGTATTAATAACAACATTCAGAAGCTATTTCCATGAATTGTGTGCTTAACAGAGCATATAGGCAGTGGTGGACTGACCACCCATAAAGGGCCCTGGAAGCTGTTTTTGAGTGGCCCACATTTTCAGAAAATTTACAGAGGTGCATAATCCCTGAAAAATAGATGGTATGTCAACATCACTTTTTTACTATTTGAACATCTTTTCAACACAAGTCTACAAATCACTGCAGGCTTTTTTTTGTTTTTTTTTATCGAGACAAAACAATTGTTGTTTTTTCAGAATTTAAAGACCACTGAGCAACTCTGTGGGCTATAAGCAGTCAGTCGCCTGTCCTTAATTTAGAACCACTGGCTCCAGGAAAGGGAGAGAGCCAGTGCTGTAAGACAAACACAACATCCATGCCTCGCCTGTATTCGAACACGGATCCTCGGAAGAATGGCCAGAAGCCATCTCTTAGACCACTGTGCCACCGGGGCAGCAGCAATATTTTACTCATTTTCTTGGATGACAGCACTAGTAAAATTCAGTGTAGGATAAAGATAAAAGGAAAAAAAAAAAAAAAAAACTTCTGATGTTGAGAAGCAACAGACAAGGTACGTACTCTGAGAGAGAATGTCGAAGACTTTATTCCATTATGAATTTTTGTGCGATAACTGAACTCAAAATATGTAATAGTTTCTTTGCTTTTAGTTAGAATGGAAATCCAAATGCAACAAAAATTTTCTTTTTCAAGACTTACCCAACATTAATAAAATAATTGCAAAAAATCTTTTGAGAAAATTTAAAATGTCCAGAATTGTGAGAATTTCAGTAAAAATTTTTTATAAAGTGAGAGAAATTAAAGAATACGAATATAGATTTTTATTTAATTACCTTCAAATGGGAAAAGTTTTTTTTTTTTTGGTTTGTTTTTTGCTGTAGCTGAAATACTTTCCAGAAGTACAATTTTAAGAATTCGTGTAACTGTCAGGTCCAAGAAGTAGTAAATCAGATGCATATCTCATTTAAAGAAAAAAGAAAAAAGAAAACAAAAACATAAGTTTGCATATAAAAACAGCAAACCAAAAATTTTACATTAGGTAAACTTCAATGCATTTAAAAAGGCTCACTGTAAACCGCCACACAGGAAAACTGCCACACCGGAAGATTGCCACACAAGAAAACTGGTACACCGGAAGATTGCCACACAGGAAAACTGCCACACGCTTTTCATTAAGGGGCCGGGCACAAATTGCTGTTCCTCCGAGGAACACTTTGAATATGTGGCAGTTTTCTGGTGTGGCATTTTTCCAAGTTTTCGAATTATGTATTTTTTTTTTCAAGTTTCCGAATTATGTGTGGTAGTTTCCCAAGGTGCCTAACGATGGGAAGAAGCTCTTTTGTTTGTCAGAATTTTCATGTCTGTTCATACTTAGGGCAACTGGCCACAGAAGTTCAGGGGGGGGGGTATAAAGATTGCTGTTTCCTGGCCTATATTGAGAATTGAATTGGGAACTCCAAACAAATTTCGAGAAAACGTTCTATGCAAGCCAAGCGAAAATTGCTGTGCTCAGGAAAGGACAATAAGGTGGGATTTTTTAATAACGCTACACTTTTACTTAAACACTAAATATATACATAACATGTCAAATTTGTAATATTTTTCTTTTACGTAATTAATTCATAGGCCCTACACCTTGGTCTTTTTAACAGCTTTTAATCCGCCGACTTCATATTCATAACGCTTACGTATCAAATCAAGCCAATAGCATTGCGCTTTTACTTAGGCACTAAATATTAAAGTCATAGGCCTTTTTAACAGTTTTTATTCTACCAGTGTCATATTCACAACGTTTACACATCAAATCAAGTTAATAATATTGCGCTTTTATTTAGGCACGAAATATTTATTCACAGGCCCTTTTACCAGTTTTTATTGTACCAATGCCATATTCACAACGTTTACACAGCAAATCAAATTAATAATATTGGGCGTTTTCTTAGGCACGAAATATTAATTCATTGGCCCTAGGCCTTGTTAATAGTTTTTACTCTATCAATGCCATATTCACACCGTTTACACAAAAAAAAAAAAAAAAAATAATAATAATATTGCTCTTTTACTTAGGCACGAAATATTTGTTCATAGACCCTAGGTCTGGGCCTATGAATTAATATTTCGTGCCCAAGTAAAAGCGTAATATTATTAAATTGATTTGTTGTGTAAACGTTGTGAATATGGCATTGATAGTCAAAACTATTAAAAAGGCCTAGGGCCTATGAATTAATATTTCGTGCCTCAGTAAACGCCCAATATTATTAACATGATTCGCTGTGTAAACGTTGTGAATATGGCATTGGTAAAATAAAAACTGGTAAAAGAGCCTAGGCTTTGTGCCTAAGTAAAATCGCAATATTATTAACTTAATTTGATGTGTAAACGTTGTGAATATGGCATTCATAGAATAAAAGGCTAACCTTCCATATTCGGCCCCCAGATAGTTCCGAAAGCAATAACAGATGGCGCCACGGTAGCACTTCACCTCTTCTCTGCTCTTCTGGCACTTTCACATGAAATGCGTTATACCAACTTACGTCACTTAGTTCTCCATCTCTGCTCCTGTGTTACGAAAGTTTTTTTCAATCTCTGCTCCTGTAATATGTGGAATTGGAAAAGCTTCTTTCATGAAGTTGGGAAGGATGAGGAAACCTGTATTTCATGGTGTCAACAACAAGATTTATTTCCGACCTCTAAAAGATGTTCTGAGGGTCATCTCATGACTCTACGTGTCGATGCGTCTCATCGTTTAGAGCAATTCAGGTGTCGGAAGAAGCACGCTTCAGGGAATACTGAGTATTCATCCCGTACACTTGGTACGTGTTTTTTTTTATGCTCAGATTCTGATTGATAGAGTGATGATTCTGACGTGTTGTTTCGCCAAAGGTTTGTCTTACGATGAGGCGATTGAAGAAATCTCACATGGCGATGTTACCACATCCACTGAGACAGTTAGCGACTGGTATTCGTATTGCAGACAACTAGTCTCAGAGTTTATGGTAGCCTCGGAATGTGAGGAAGGAAGGCTTGGTGGTGATGGAATCATCGTCGAAGTGGACAAAGCCAAAGTGGGCAAACGAAAGTACAACTGCGGTCGTCTTGTAGAGGGCACCTGGATTCTTGGTATTTTTGAACGAGATACCAAGCATTTCAGGGTCGAAATCTGCCCTGATAACAACAGATCGGCTGATACATTGCTGCCCCTCATCACGAAAAGCCAGGAACAACGATCATGATGGACCAGTGGGCTGCATATCGGAATCTGCCAAGCTCTGGGTACACGCATTTGACTGTCAACCACTCCCTCAACTTCATTGATCCCATCACAGGGCGCATACACAAGGAGTCGAGAGCAATTGGCGTCCCCTGAAACATAAATTAACACAGGGGAACCACAAAATGTACTTGGCAGACCATATTCTGGAATATTTATTCCGACGGAATTGCCGTCTTTCTTCGGAACATTGTTTTGAAGTCCTGATTCGTGCGATCAGACAGTTCTTCCCTGGCAGATAAAAATTTACTTCGTTTTTTTCTGCTAGGTAGACACTTTCCTATTCATGAGGAAAAACTATTGTTTCGTCTTAATAAATATTTCTCACATATGCCAAATTGTACATTCAAAAAGGTCCTTTTAAGGGCCACCTTTAATCAATATTATTCACTTCGTTTGCCACTTTCACAATGCTACGCTTCACAATGTAGCGATAATGTGCCGCCATCTATCGTCGCTTCTGAAAACTATTTTTGGGCCGAATGTGGAAGGTTTACCGAATAAAAACTGTCAAAAAGGCCTAGGCCTAGGGCCTATGAATTAATATTTCCTGCCTAAGTAAAAGTGCAATATTATTACGTTTATTTGTTGTGTAAATATTGTGAATATGGCAGTGATAAAGTAAAAACTATTAAAAAGCCTAGGGCCTATGAAGTAATATTTGGTGCCTAAGTAAACACCCAATATTATTAACTTGATTTTCTGTGTAAACGTTGGGAATATGGCATTGGTAGAATAAAAACTGGTAAAAGGGCCTAAGCCTAGGCCTGGAGCCTATGAATAAATATTTTGTGCCTAAATAAAGCGCAATATTATTAACTTGATTTGATGTGTAAACGCTGTGAATATGACACTGGTAGAATAAAAACTGTTAAAAAGGCCTATGCCTTGTGGCCTATGACGTTAATATTTAGTGCCTTAGTAAAAGCGCAATGTTGTTGATTTTATTTGATACGTAAACGTTATGAATATGAAGTCGGCGGATTAAAAGCTGTTAAAAAGGCCAAGGTGTAGTGCTTATGAATTAATTAAGTAAAAGAAAAATATTACAAATTTGACATCTGATGTAAATATTTAATGCCTAAGTAAAAGTGCAGCGTTATTAAAAAATTTCCACCTTATTGGTCTTTCCTGAGCAAAACAATTTTTGCTTGGCTTACATAGGACGTTTTCTCGAAATGTTTGGAGTTCCCAATTCAATTCTCAATATAGGCCAAGAAACGGCAATCTTTATAGCCCCCCACCCCTTGAACTTCTGTGGTCAGTTGCCCTAAGTATGAACCGACATGAAAATTCTGACAAACAAAAGAGCTTCTTCCCATCGTTAGGCACCTTGGGAAACAGCCACACATAATTCGGAAACTTGGTAAACTACCACACCACGACAACTGCCACACATTCAAAGTGTTCCTCGGAGGAATAGCAATTATGCCCGGCCCCTTAATGAAAATCGTGTGGCGGTTTTCCGATGTGCGGCAATTTTCTAAGTTGCTGAAAAATGTGTGGCAGTTTTCCTGTGTGGCGGTCTTCCTCCAACCTTTAAAAAAGCTGTAGCTAGGTGAAAGGATTGCAACCAACAATAGGTTTTCAAGATTGTTTCTGCCATTTGATTTATGTGTTTGCCCAAGTTAGCAGGCCTTAAAATAAATATAGATTGAACATTTTTGAAGCATTTTTTTAAAAATTAGGATGAGAATTAAATCACAAATAAAAAATCCAACATATAAAGAAATTTAAAAAATTTACTAAAAGTTTGCTACATTGACTTTTAGATTAACTCTAGGCATAACGCTGCTGGGCAGCAACTGTTTTGTCTGGCTACCAGGTATATCCATTTTTTATGATTTTTAAATGTATACGGAAAAATTTCATGCACAAGTTATTTATCTGTACCTTTACAACAAAAAACCTTTCCTGCATAGTATATTAATGTAAAATACATGTTGATGATTCATAATCGTGAAAAATTCCATGACATCACTCTCGTAAAATGGTTTCCAATGATGATTATTTAATAGCTAAAAATGTTGGCAGAGTCTGTTGTCTTGCCCAAAATAATGCTATTTTAACATTTTCACACAGCAATGCATCTTCAAAGAGAATCTTTAGCATAGTAAAAAAAAAGTCACACAGCATTTTGGCCAAGCATTATGAACATGCACTTTTTGTTGAAAAAACATTTTTTTCTGCAGAAGTGTGCTACAAGAAAATTTTTTGGAGAAAGACTAAGACTGCAAAACAGGTCCAGATTTTGTCTTTTATAGATATTTTACTTGTACCATGCATGTAAAAAGGAAATTTGACAAATTTTCTGAGTTTTATGACTTCCTGTCTCTGAAAATGTATAAGTTATGGTGCTAAAACTGGACACATTTTTTCTTGTGCATGCCAACAAAACTAAAATTTTGTGGAAATCTAAGGAGATCAGGTTAAAAATTTGTTTTCTTTTAGAACAATTGATTCATTTTTTGTTTAAATTCCTAAAAAGTTTTTTTTTAGGAAATGTTTTAAAGCGGCTAACCTTCCACATGTGGCCCGCTAGTTCCGAAAGCAAAATTAGATGGCGTCACTTCATCTCTCCTCCTCTCTTCTCGCATACGGTCATCTCGTCGAGGGCACCTGGATTCTTGGTATCTTTGAAAGAGATACCAAGCGGTTCATGGTGGAGATCTGTCCTGATAACAACAGATCTACAGATACATTGCTGCCCCTCATCCTAAAACACGTGGAGCCAGGAACAACCATTATGACGGACCAGTGGGCTGCATATCGGAATCTGCCAAGCTGTGGCTACGCTCATTTAACTGTCAACCACTCCCTCAACTTCATTGATTCCATCACAGGGGCGCATACACAAGGAGTCGAGAGCAATTGGCGTTCCCTTAAACATAAATTAACACAGGGCAACCACAAAATGTACTTGGCAGACCATATTATGGAATATTTATTCCAACTGAATTGCCATCTTTCCTCAGAACATTGCTTTGAAGTCTTGATTCCTGCGATCAGGCAGTTCTACCCTGGCAGATAAAACTTCCCTTGCTTTTATTCTGCTAGGTAGACAGTTTCATATTCATGAGGAAAACTTATTCTTCCGTCATAATAAATGTTTCACAAATATAACACAATGTACATTCATAAAGGCCCTTTTAAGGGCCACCGTTAACCCACATTATTCACTTCCTTTGACACTTTCACAACGTAACGCAATGCTTCACGATGTATCGTTGCTTCAGATAACTATTTCCGGCCCACATTTGGAAGGTTTACCTTTAAAGCAATATTAAAAGACGTTCTCTTGATTTTTTTATCAGTGGAAACACATTTTAAAAAGTATTTTGTAGTGTTTTTTATAGCTGAAAAATTACAGTGTGTCTGGAATTGTGAAGATTTATGGGTATAGAAAGAAATTGGCTGAAAGTAATGATTGAATATCATTTGCTACATGCTGTTTTGTCATAAATATGATTACATCATTAGTATAATTTCACATAGGTTTCCAAGGTGTATTTGTTTTGAAATGGATTTTCCAAAGAAAATACTAGTATAGTAAATTCTGGTTAATTAAGCCATTGGTTAATCAGGACAACCATTTATTTAATCAGGACAGCCATTTATTTGGGACAATTCTTGAATATCCCAAATTTACTTTTTGGGATAAAGCTTTACATAATTGGGGTAGCTGTTTAATTGGGCTGTGTTCCAGCTCTGATGTGTCCCAATTAACCGGAATCTACTGTATGTAAATAATTTTTACAGATTTATTTTGATGAATCATCATCATCATCATTGTCAACCATTATCAATCCACTGCTGGACGAAGGTCTCCCCAAGTTTCCTCCACAACGGTCTGTCTTGTGCCAGTCTCCTCCATGTCACCCCTGCATACTTTCGAATTTCATCCACCCATCTCCCATGTGGTCTTCCTCTGGGTCTTTTCCTGTCCCTTGGAATCCAATCTAAAATTTCGGCTGTCCATCGATGATCTGTCCTTCTGGCAGTATGTCCAGCCCATTGCCATTTCAGGGATTTAACTCTGATCATGATGTCTTCCACTCTTGTCATTTTTCGGATCCACGAGTTCCTCTTCTTATCTCTCCTGGTTACACCAAGTATGCACCTCTCCATGGTTCTTTGAGTTGTCTGCAGCCTTTGTATGTCTCTTTTAGTTAAGGTCCACATCTCTGCACCATACGTAAGCACTGGAAGGATGGATGGTTTCAAAAGTTGATCATGATTTGTTCTTTTGCTAAAACTGTGCTGCCAAAAAACCAGTGATATTCCTGGTTCCCTGCCTCATAATATCAGGTTCTTGAACCTAATATTACAGTGCAATGCAATATCAGGTTCTTATGTATAATTGTAAAATAATGTGGTTCTCATGTATGATTATCTTATCTCCTCTGTGTGACCGGTTTTCTCGTATGTCTGTATTTTATAGTAGAACTGGATTAGGTAGACATGTAAGAGAAACTAGTCACAAAATGAACTGTTGCATCTAAAATCATTGGACATTACCAAGATGTCATGAGAAAAAAATTAAAGGACTTCAAATGGAGAATAAAAAGTGCCCCATCATCAGTGACTGCATGGGTTTGTTCTCGCTACTGAAAGTATGGTCATAACTGTTATGTGGATAATGAATTGTAAAGAAACCCTGATGAAGAAGACAAATGATCTTCAAAATTTTGTAAGTTTTAATAATTTTCATTCCAGTGGGAAACCCATATGACAACTTTGAAAATTGCTGATGCAGTTTCATTTGTTCTAAGCAATTTTTTTCATTGTTTCTTGGAGACAACAGGAAACTTCCTTAGAAAATGTTGAAGAATGGATTGGTTAAACTGGGTAAGGAGAGAGATTTGGAATTGACCAGTGGCGGCTCGTCTTAAGGAGCATGTGAGCATGTGCTCTACCCATAAGATAGCACGTGCTCTACCCATAAGATAGCACGGAATAATTGATTCATTAATACCCACAACACGTACAGGAAATATTGGTTTACTTAAAAAAATGTCAAATCTATAATCGAAAAATAGATCCGAAATAAATTTTAATTCAGTTAGCTGCGAACTTAACGCCAAAGCGAACTTTATGCCAAGCAGCTGTTCAGATTGCCATCATCGGTTCATCACTGTGGGCACAATTTTCCTTGGCTCATCGACAACACAGCCCCAAAGTTGCTTGCGCATGCGCATTATAGATCTACTGAAGCCATTTCGCAAAGCAGAAAAAGTAGTATTGGAGCACATGGAAAACTGGCCTGCGCGTTGAGTCGTGATTGTTGTCGCCTCCTCGGTTAAACAAACAAGTAGGGAAGCACTCCGTTTTACGTTTCTTTTCTGTCAAGATTTTTGTGACTGTCTTGGTGTGGTCTGCAGTTTCATTTTGCTTATAACTTACAGGATAAAGTGATAAGTATTTATTTATGCACATCAATGAAATATAAAGTGTTACAATGTTCTCTTTTTAAACATGAATACTGTTGATTATTTACTGAAACATTCGTTCGCCTCTCATTCATTGGAGCAAAAACTGAAAATTAAAAGGTTGGGTAGGCCCATGCCGGATCTTAAATTACAACAAACTTGTAAAGATAAAAATACAGAATGGATCAGAAAGTTTAACTGTGAGACATATAATAAGAATGAATGGATATGCGGCTGTGATATAAAAGATGCTGTATTTTGCTTCCCGTGTTTATTGTTTACTGGTGAAACTTCATGGGCTAAAACTGGTGTTAAAGATTTACGCCATTTAGCGGACAAAATTCAGAAGCATGATGTGTCTTCTGTACACAAAAATAATGTAATGAATTTGGCTGTACTAGGAAGAGGGAATATAAGGTCCCAACTAGATTCCTGTTACAGGCAGCAGATTCAACTTCAAAACGAAAAAGTAAAAAAAAATAGAGAGGTACTATCGCTTCTCATAAATTGTATCAGATTCTGTGGTGAGTTTGAACTTGCTCTGCGAGGACATGATGAATCGAACTCTGCTTCCAATCCTGGAATATTTCGTGGTCTGGTCGATTTTAGCGCACAGTTGAACGATGCTTTAAAAACTCATTTAGACAAAGCTACAGTATTCAAGGGTACTTTGAAAACAATTCAGAATGAACTTCTGGACTGTATGCTTGAAATCTGCCACGAAGAGATTTCTAAAGAAATAATAGCTTCTGATTTTGTGGCTGTCATTGCAGATGAAACAACGGACATTTCCAATGTTTTTCAAATGGTACTGGTTTACCGCTATATAGTTCACGACAAGGTTGTGGAAAGGTTTTGGCGTTATGTTAATCCTTCTAAACACGATGCAGCATCATTGTCTTCTTGTATTCTGAAAGATCTAGATGAACTTTTGGAGAACACTCCAAACAAATTAATTGCTCAGAGTTACGATGGAGCATCGGTCATGAGTGGGAAAGGAAAAGGAGTGCAGACTCGTGTCAGGGAACACTACCCTTTTTCTTCTTATGTGCATTGTCATGCTCATCAGCTGAACTTGGTAATGTCAAATGCTGCGTCCATAAATTGTAACGTTCGTATATTCTTCGCCAATTTGGGAGCAGTGTGCACATTTTTCTCCAAATCACCTCAAAGAACCGAAATATTTAATGAAATAGTTGGTCGTCGTTTGCCAAGAACATCAGACAATAGGTGGAATTTTCAAGCCAGAGCTGTCAACATTGTGTATGAGAATCGTGAAGAACTAGTCGAATGCATGGAAGCAATAGAAACAAGAGATGATATAAAGCAGCAGTCTACTATTGCTCAAGCCAGTGGTTTAAGGCATATATTAAAGGACGAGGACTTCATCTTCTGGCTTACTATTTTTCATCAAATAATGCCTCGTGTCGACATGCTTTACAACCAAATTCGAAAAAGGGCAATTGATCCAGCTCAGATTAAATGTCATATTAACAGCTTCCAGTCGAGCATGGAGCAAATCGGAGAAAACATTGAGACTGTGACCTCAGAATCAGAAACTCAACTAACTCGGAAGAGAAAACATCAAACTAATCATGAAAGCAGAATAAGAGAAGCCAAAGAAGTATGTGATGCCATCCTTATGCAAACGAAAGAACGATTTGACTTTGTAGGTCATCTATCTGCCGCTAATTTGTTTCTTTCAGACAAGTTTCCTGAATACGATAAAGAATTTCCTGTTGAATATCTGATATCAACAATTAAACCTTACCCTTTTCTGGACAGAAAGAAATTGGAAACGGAACTTCAGTAAATTTATCGAAGAAATGAATTCAGGACAGTATCGGGAGCCATTCCATTATTGTCATTTTTTATTGACACAAATCTTGTCACTAATTTCTCTGAAAGTGTGTTACTGCTTAAAATTATTGTTACTATTCCCATGTCAACTTCTGAAGCAGAACGTTGCGTTTCAACTTTAAAAAGAATAAAAACTTTCTTGTGCAACACAATGCTCCAAGACAGACTATCTGCTCTTGCCATGCTATCTATAGAAAGAGACTTTATCATGGATATTCCTGACTTTAACAATAAGGTCACTGATAAATTTTCTCAGAGAAAAGAACGAAGAATGGACTTCGCCTACAAAACTTACTAATTTGTGCATTTAGGATATCAAGGGCAGTTTCTGTTTAAATGCTTTTTCCTTTTGTGTACTTTAACTGCCTTTCTGTGCTGCACGTTTGTATAGCAAAATTATGATATATACAGTATGTTGCAAAAATAAAAAAGCTACCTGTTTGTAAACAGAAAAAGCGCTTTCTGTTTTTTATGTTTTTAAACAGAAACTTCTCTTTGTTGTCGAGGAAATTTCCCTTTTTTTTTTTCCCCAGATAACTTTGAGACGGTAATTTGTTTCATAACAAAGGAGTGTTTCTGTTTGTACACTGTACTGTTTACAAGCAGGCTGCTTTCTGTTTTTTTTTTTTTTAAATATCTAAATATATTATTTCATTAAGTGTGGTGGTGTGTAATACGTAATCATTGTGTTGCAACCCATATTAAGCACTGGTTTGTTATGTGCCCTACCTGCTTACCAAACCAGGAGCCGCCACTGGGATTGACTGGGGAATTTCAGAAGAGACAAAAGAAAGAAACAAACAAACAAAAAAATCTTGATTTTAGAATGAACAGCAGAAGTTATAGGAGAAGAAAATATTTAAGAGGATGTGGACTGAAACTTAGATGAACAAAACTAGGGAGTCTACCAAACAGCCAGCTAAAAAAGCAGTTTTCATATGTGCAGCATCTGAACAGAACCCATAAGTTTGGTTTGTTACATAAGGACTTTATCCTCATTTAGTTTTTTAACATACCATCAAGCAAAAATGTTTTCAGTGGATATTCATTATCTAAATGTAGTGATCATACCGACTTGAAAAATTATTGGGGGTTCCGGAAATTTTTAATCAAATTACCCATGCATTTTTCAAAGTATTTAAGTCTAATTTAAATTTCATTCAGTCAGATTATCTGGCACAATACTAAAATGAAGCAAATTATAGTTAATTACAGAATTTTTTTTTCTCTAGATAATTATTTTTTTCATTTATTTTGCTTTTGTAGGCACCACATTGTTATATACAATACACAGGTACTGACTTTCTAACTCAATTGTCTTATGAAAGTAACAAAAACACGAAAGATTTCTTTAAGGTTTTTTTTTTTTACCAATTTTGAAAACGCCAACAATATTTTTTTTCAAATGATTTCTGAGTTAAAATAGTAGGTTAGAAGGGAGAGGACATGGCATCAGCCGCACGCCCTGCATTTTCCATGCTCTACTTCGTATTAGCTGTGTATGCCCAGTATGCCGAACTTGGGCTGCTTCTGTACTTTTCTATGGGGAAATCGTTGACTTTGAAGAGGTTGTAGAGGCACTTGTGCAGCATGTTTAGTCAGGAAAAAATGAGACCGAAATATACATACACATAACTAAAACTTTGCAAAAAGTTACAGAAATGCTGTTTAGTATTTTCTAAAAAATTAAACAAAATTATGCTTCGTCGAGCGGAAGTGCATATTGCGTATTAACCAATCACGGCCTTGCTAAAGCTGTGGGAGCCTTGTTGACCTTCAGGAACTGCTGCAGGGAGTAAGAGACAGCACGGCCGCTATCAACCTTCAGTAAGTGATGTCACGTCACTGAACCTTCCCCACCCGCAGGGCACAAGAAACTAGATGATCAGATTTGGCTTCACCAGCGGCTGCTGATGCCATCTTCTCTCTTCTAACCTCCTTGGTCCCCGACTGCCCGAAGATAGGATGGGTCAACTGACTGTACAACATATTTCCGTCTTTATCACTATGACCTCGAATAGGTTCTCATCTCCGAACGTAGAGCTAGACTTTTCTATTTAGTGGGAATCCAGACAAACCGAAGAATTTTCTTTTATAGAGGAGGCAGTTTTAAATGCTCTTAAACAACGGTACTGAAGTATTGTTTGTTGCTGCAAATTTTATGAGCACGAACAAACACTAATACTTTTTTCTGAGGGGTAAATTTCTATACGCACTTTCTATATATAGTAAACGGGGAATGAATAATAAAAAACTTGAAGAATTGATAACGAAAAACAAAATTTATGCACATATACGTACGTGTATTTTCCTACGAAATGCGCACAAAAATATTAGGGGTTCGAGGAACCCACAAAAAAATCATTTGGGGGTTCAAAAAGTGTGTCGAACCCACAAAGTCAGCACCTATGGTAGTGATGCTTTTTTATGAAGACTGAGTTTGATAAAATGTTATGCTACCCATTTTCTCCTCAAAATTACTGATTTAGAAATCACAGTTTGAACCATTGAACTTTGCTAGGAAAATTCTGTAATGCATTCTAAAATCCAAATTTAGGTTTTTCTTTATCATTGGTTTAAAATGACTGATGTGCTTAGATTGAAGAACTGATGTATGATTTTTATTCTTAACGCTTTGAGTATCAGACAAGATTGAGATTTATTTCCTCCTTATCTTTATAATTGCACTTATGCATTTAACTGCACGTATATGAATAAGTTTCTTTTATGTTTTCTGCTTTGTTTCAGCAACTCTTTATAGTCCTGTCATGTTTTTGCTATCACCATTTTCTGGCTCGTACAAACTTGAAGTGTCAAGTAGAAAATAACTAAAGATCTTCAGCATAAAGTAAGGGGATGATCTTCTCTGAAACTTTTTCATTTTTTTAATGGTCACATTACTCACATATCATGCATGTATTTTGCCTTTTTCATTGTTGTTTGTTGTCTGTGGGGAAAAGAAAAGGTGTTAAAATTTATTCTTGAATATGGCTTTACCATTGATTCAAAACATTCAAAGACTAGTGGCAACAAGTTGTTATGCATACTTTGTAACAAACACATTATGACCATCTACCTAGTATTTCATAAATCCTCCGAGAGCCACCACCACTGCAACCATGTGACAAGGGGAAGGTATCCACTAGTATATCATACCATATCCTGTAGCTCATCCAGTATCTGTGATACAAGGTAAGGTCCACATGCTGTAAATGTGGTCGCCTGGTCGCCCAGGTGGGCGACCAAAAATTTTGTCCGGGCCACCATGGAAAAACATCACTGATAAACATGTACCATGATTTTTGTCATATTATCCGCGGATAAATGCTGATTAAAAGAAAAAAAAAAAAAAAAGATTTTTGCAGCCGTTTGATTTAAAAAAAAATATCCTCAGGGTAATTGTGCAGGAGAGGGGGGTATAATTGGAAAAGGAACTCCCTCAGAAAAATTCTCCTCAGTTCAGGAGTTTGTATGGAAGGGAGAGGAGGGGATAAGGGGTGTCATAACGAAAGACCGCGAAAGTTTTAGGGAGGGACGGCGGGAGTTATTTTGTCTTTGTATTGTTGGGAAAGAAAAAACGCTGACTGTTTGTGCCTTCTTTTCGTCAATCAGCAAATAAAAATGTATGCACTGCGCTCGCTGCACGAACCTACACATACATGCATGCCTCATTTCAAAGTTCCATGTTCTGGATCTCGTGTGGGCTGTGCCTTGTTATTTTGTTCGTCCTTCGCCATTTGGACCAGTCTTTGCTGCTGACATTCTCCTTCATTGCTATTTATGATGTCTTCGAAAAGAAAACGTTTCATGTTACACTGGCGAATTGAAACTTAAAGAGGGGGCACAGCTGAGGATATGATTGTGTCACTACGCGATAGTTTTCAAAAGGTCAGAAAACTAGGGCGCAGTGACATGCGAAAAGCTGTGGTCGAAAACCTAAAGAAACCCATCGGTAAACTCTGCGGGAGAATTCACGGAAGTCCAGCCCTTTTCTTTTTTTTTTTTAAACCTATGTACAAGCCGACTCCCATACTTTAAAAGCAGGATTTCTTCCAAAAACTTTTGACTTACATGTGAGTATATACAGTAAATTCCTATGAATTGTTCTGCAACAGCGTTATCATTGTCAATGTGTAATGCAATTGGAGCTGCTGCATCGGCGTGATTAATTTTTGTGCTCTATGGATGCCACACCACTAAACTTCTTTTGTGTCCGAAGATAAAAATATATTGAAAAAAGTTTCCTTTAAAAATGAGTTTCTTTATTTAATAAGATCGTTTATTTTTTATTTTTTCGGACTCTGGGGTCTTTATGTGACTGACATTTCTGTCGAAAATCCGCTTTTGGATCAGCATTTGTGATGTGCGGATTATACGGCCATTTTTTTTTTCTCTAAATGTCACAATCTGCAAATTCTATGCTGGCACAGATTATACAAAGGTAAAAAACAATTTGTGCGAATTCCAGACGCTGGAATTCGCACAAATTATTTTTACCTTCGTATAATCTGGGGATGAATGACGAAAATTATGGTAATTCAAGAATTTGCAAGCCCCAGACAAAAAAGAGTGAGTATCATTTTTTTAAATTATTATTTGCCAGGGAGAGATAAGCTGAGGGTAGAACATTTTTTTGGACAGAAGTGTACATGACTTTGATATATCGCCCCCCCCCCTCACGAGTCCAGTGTCTGGCGACTAAAAAAAAAAAAAAAAATTTAGCTGGCCACCAGATTTCATAATATTTTTCTACCCCTGGGTATAATGCATATTACAAATATTTATATATATTATGGCTATGTAACTAGCTACACAACAAATAGGCCCTAGTGCTTGTGCAGTTAAACTTCGCATCTTTTTCTTGTACCCAATTTCCTTTCACTGTGCAAAATCCTTCAGACATTGCATCTTTGAAAACAAATTTCACACTTCATATTATATGTTGTTTGAGCAGTCTATGTAGATCAGTTGTACTTTGAAGCCTACAGTGGATTCCATTCAATTTCTAAAAGTAGCTCATTGGATTAACCGAATCTAATATAATCAAATTATTTGAACTTTCAAAATAATGAAAATAAGCCTTCCTTTCAGCTGGCTTCTTTTCATTGTTTGATTACAAAAGAAACACTCAAGCTTGTTTTATAACAAAAGAAACACTCAAGGTGTCACAAATTGTCTACATTCTCCATCTGCATGGATATGCGGTGTTTTTAATCAAACTTTGTAATTCCCAAAGAAAATGGAACTTTAACTTTTAGTTATCTTCCGTAGCATTTTTAGAAATGAAATGTCCGAAGCATCTCAGATTCTTCTAAAACTCAAAAACCCGGATTTACGGGTTTGAAATGTGACAAAAACCCGGAATTCTGGGCTAGACCTAGATTACAAACAGGTCTGATTATGTTTCCTACTGCATTGAGTGCATGAACAGTGGCAAGTAAGGTGAGCAGCTGTGGCAAAGATGGTCCAAGATGTTGTTTCCCCATTGGTGCAGGCAGGTGGTGAGGGTGTAATGCTGTGGGAGATATTTTCCTGGGACACTCTTGGTCTCCTGATAGTTGTGCATGGCCCCCTGAATGCCACTATGTACGTACCTATCCAAAGTTGCAGACTGGGTTCATTTGTTTATGCTGATAATGTTTCCTGACTGAGATGGGGTGTTTCAACAGGACATGTCATGTCCATATCATACTTCACTGGTTCAAGGAATACAAGAACACCTTCTGTGTTCTCTAATTGCTGACCATGCTGCTCTGCATGAACCCACTTGGGACATATTCTAAAGTCTTAATTGTCCTAGTCAGTGGAATTTTGTCTCCACGGAAGCAACCAGTTTATTTTGTTTTTCAAAGCGTAATGAATAAAAAGCTTCTCTTTGAGATCATTACAACTCTACAAAAATACTGTCATAATAGTTAAAGCAGTGGTTTCAGCTTTGGGAGGTTGCATGACGTTATGGAAGGCATTGTTAGTTTTGCCTGAAAAGTCGTTTTTCATGCATCCTTTAAACAGTGTCTCCATGATTGGGATTTTTACACCCGCCTCATTTCTTGAAAATTTTGCGGAACTACTTCATAGACCAGCTGCATAGCTTTCTATATTAGATTAAGCATTCATTTATTATAACTGAACGTTTGAACAGACACAATAATGGGTAATGAAACTGATAAATGATTTATATATACATAGTTTCAAATGCAAATATGCACGAGCCCCTATTTCTCTTTAACTGTTCAGCTGCTGCTTCTTAACTCAGTGTCCTCACGGTGACGTCACACTCCCGAGTGAGAGGGGTTCACGTTCGGACGCTCGATGAGCCAGCCCTTACTCTTTCAGAAGCCCTGGTGGAAGTATCTTAGAAACAGCAGACTTCACGGGCTGTTCACGAGGTGCTGTGGTAAGGGTGTACCAAGAATGAACCGCTGGCACACCGAGTACCTCCCAACATCATAACTATGGAGCCCAAAAGGCCATCAACACCAGAGGAGAACATCGCCTCCGTCGACTGGTAAAGGGATCTACATGCAACAGTGCAGCACTTGACCTTACAAATGAACCATGGGGCATGCAGGTACGTGTCCGCCAATAACAGTACAGCAAACCCTATTATACATGGGTCTCCAGAGTCGACATTGCTTCAAGGCGCGCATGTTAACCCAAGTCCATTGGCAACAACGCTTGCAGTTCTCATAGGATTACCATCATTGGACAGTGGGAAAAGGTTGCCTTTTCGCCAACGATTCGAGGTTTCTACTCCACAGAAGTAACGGACAGTGGTGAACACGGCATTAGACACATGAGAACGAACATCCTGACACGCTTGTCAGTCAAGTACAGACCGGCGGTGGCAGTGTGCATGTCTGGGGGATGTTTTCCTAGTATGACCTGGCACCGCTAGTACCACTGAATGGGTCCCTGAACGCCAATGGCTGCCTGTCCATCCTTGCTGACCACATGCATCCCATCATGTTAGATGTTTACCCTGGTGTTGATGGTGTCTAAAGGACAATGCACCTTGTCATGTTGCTAAGGGGGTGCGTGACTTGTTCCAGGAACACAACAGCAATTTTTCTGTTTCTACCTTGGCCAGCGAAATCACCCAACCTCAATCCCATTGAGCACTTGTGGGACTATTTGGAACGACAGGTTCGGCGTGCCGACCCACAACCGCATCATCTCCGTAACCTCTGTACTCTGCTGCAGTCCAAAAGAGCACGTGTGCCTTGGGCAACCTTCCAGGGCCTCGTTGTGTCCATGCCACACCATATCATTGCTGTCATCTGAGCCAAGTGTGGTTATTCCCATTATTAGGTAGGTGGTCACACATATTATTCTGATATGATCGTGTATTTGCCTGGTGTAATGGCTTTTAAAATTAATGACACAGAGCACAGAATATTACGTAACATCAATGATAAAAGAAAGTGTCATCAGCCAGTTTTCTTCCATAAAATGGTGGCAGATCATTGCAAAGAAGTCTGAAAAGGGTTCAGATTCAAAATTGCCTGCAGGATTTTGACTTTTTTGTATGTCTACATTCAGCACCAGCATCATCTGTCTTCATTGAGAGAATTTTCTCCATGTTTCAACTAGTTTGGAATAAATTACGAAATAGGCTTGGCGTAGAGAAAGCCACAAAACTTGTTCAGTTTATACATTTTTAAGGTCACAGCATGGATCAAAATTTCCTGTAGCTTGGTAGTTTTTGTTTCTGGCTTAAACTCCTGAGATTACATTAATTACTTTAAATGATTATAGTATTTAACTCAAAGGTTTGAAAAAAATATTTGAAAATTGTGTGGGTCACAAAACTATGATAATTTCAGCCTGCTTTTTAGGTTTTAGTAAAATACAAACCACCAAAAATACTTTATTATCTGTACCATTATTTAATTTTTAGGCGATCTTTGTAAATAGTCAAAAACCATTGTAGTTTACATGCCACACACAAATAATATCTGGGGAAAATTTTACTTAAAGATAATATTTTAGTTACAAGCTAAGTATGTTATATTCTGTTT
Organism: Macrothele yani; assembly: GCA_039090855.1. Classification (NCBI taxonomy): domain Eukaryota; kingdom Metazoa; phylum Arthropoda; class Arachnida; order Araneae; family Macrothelidae; genus Macrothele; species Macrothele yani. Next base: position 69,962,855 of record CM076995.1, read on the forward strand.
CTCTATTTTTTTCTATAGTATGAATAGATGATGTTGGTCTATTCTGCAGTTATTCTTTATAAGTGGAAAGCTATTTATATGCAACCATTTATTATTTTCAGGATTATTGTTTAATTTTCTTATTTCAGATCAGTTGCTTTGTCAGCTGATCTGAAAGGTTTGTTTTGTGTTGCTAAATAATAAAATCGGTAAACCATCACCTTTGAGAAGAAAGTAAGAAAGATAATCTAGTCATTATTCCTATTGTTATTAATTGTAAAAGAAAATATTTTATTGGGTGCTGATTAAATTTGGAATATTGTAGAAACAAAAATAGAATCTAATTTTAAAAACACTCAGGTGGGTTTTTTGGTGGGTTTTTTCAACTGGGCCCTGCCCAAAAAATCCTGGTGGGTTTTTTCGAACTGGGCCCACCCTGGCGAACCCTGATAAGAGGTGTATTTTCCCCAAACTCCCCACTTCCTCCCCTGTGCCCCCTGAACTTTACATTTGCAGTCTTTTAGAAAATGACATATCTCCATAACCAATGGTCATAAGGATGCAATTTTTTATTAGTTTTAATCCTCAAATTATGCACTACAAAATTGCTGCTCTTCAATTTTACACTAGTACCAACAATAGTTTTGTCTTACTTTTAATAAAAACATAAAAAACCTGGTATTTTTAGTTTGATTTTTAGAGTTTTAATGTTGTAGCTTGTTTGAAAATGACAGTATGGGAGCAGTAGCCAGATTCGGAAGTTTTTAAATGATATATATATATCAACATGTTTGCACATATGACTTTGTCTTACACTGAGGCAGAAGGGTGCTTGCTACCAGTGCAGTGAGCAAGCACTCTAACCTCACCCTCACCGTGTTACAAATCAGTTCTGAGCTGGCAACGTGTGTGTGTGTGTGTGTGTGTGTGTGTGTGTGTGTGTGTGTGTGTGTGTGTCAAATGTCCTTTGTGTCATACCATTAGTGCATTTCAGCAAATTTTTTTATATGAGAACACATATAATGAGAGAACACAGGTATTGTCAATATACATTTTAAGATATGTAGCTATTTTTAGCATAGTAATTTAGATTGCAGAATAATTGCATTTTTTACACAAACAGTATTTATTATTCTTTGTAACTTCGTATTTGACTATATGTACCAAAAAAAAAAAAAAAAAAAAAGGAGAAAGTGGATGATTTCGATTTATTGTCTGCTCTTTGTAGAAAGGATCTTGGAGGAGAAACAGAACATGAGAAAAAGGGTTTATGAACAAGTATTGAGGCTATTTAAAACAAAGTGATGGACAGCATGAAAAGTTGGAAGGAAAAATTACTATTTGGGTTAACAGTGTGTGCAGGTAGAACTACACAAGATCTACTAATATCAAAGCTGCTCTTGCATCAGTACAGACTGATAATCCATCTCGTGTTTTAGCATCTTCACCTTGTTTAAGGAGCTTCGAACAGAAGTTTGATTTCAAAACTAACTGCTTGATTTGTGGAGAAGAAGCAAGTGGAGAAGAAGCAAGTGTTGATTCTAAAATTGCATCAGAATGTAAAAAAAGTTTTCATATGGTAGCGACTTCAGAAATGAAGGAAAACTTTAAAGAAAATATGATGTTCCTCGTGGCACCAGAAGCATGCTACCATGGAAGTTTAAAAAAAATTCAAGAACTACAACAAGTGAGGGATTTGTAGGTCGTCCGAAATCTAAAGTGGAAGTAGGGTATTTGCCTCATGCAAAGTCGAACCATCTGTTTGTTCAGCAAGTGATGGAGATAAGTTCAAAACTGTCAGAGAAAGAGCTCAATTTGTTTACCTTCAAAGAATTCTTCACTGTAAAAGGAGTGTAAAGTTTTGGTCTGGTACATGGGCAGAAATGTGTATAGAGCAATGTCTTATGCATCCTATGAAAGCAGTTGGAGGTCTTACACATGGAAGAGGTATAACAGACAGCACACTATCAAAATGGGTCCATGGGACACCTTTTTTCTTGAAAATTCACAAAGCTATTGAGGAGTTCTTGGGAACTCCAATAACATTTACTGAACAATATACTGAACTACACAAGTCATGAAAACTAAGAGATCAGTCTGACATTGAAAAGTTCACTTCAGGGCTTAATCAGTACAACCCATTCACAAAATTGTCTGAAGAACTCCTGTGTGTCATCTAGTTTGGTGTCTGATGTATCTGTAAACCACGATCAAGCTTATCACGTAGGAGTTGCAGCAGAGGCGTAGCTAAGGGGGTCCTCAGGTCCAGACTCCCCCTTAATAGAGATCAAGTATGGATTTAATGCGATACATATATATAAACAGGGGTCCAAAATTACACTCTTCCATGACAAATAAAAAAATCATAGCTGATGAGTGACGCTACAGGCAAGCACTTTTTTTTAAATTCCCAACCATGTTAAACCTACTGGTTTTAATTGAAGTCGTGGAAATTTTTTAGAATTTTCTTGCTTTTTTTCCGAAACGTGTATCAGAACAAGAATGTAATTAGTCATTATATATGACTAATTATGTTCTTGTTCTGCATTTTTGAGAGTAGACTAGTGCTTTGCTTTAACTCTTTAAATGGGCAAAGTCCTAAACTATGTAGTGCCCAAAATTTTCCTCACTTAAATTTCCGAACAGAAATATTTACAAAAGCAGCCAGGTTTTACGAAAACTACTGCAAAATGATTCCTTTCCCCCACTCATCTCAGCGGTGTGGATCATAAACCTGTCATTTATGAGAAGATTTTCCCTCTAGTGGTAGGTTCTGTGCCTATGACCTAATGCATGATGGGGAAGGGATAGTCCCTCTGACATGGAGATCATGCCACTGGGCAGAAACAAGTTACTGAAACATCTCTCTCCTTTCGTAGGTCCGTCGCTGTTGTTACAGCCCTTTTAGTAGGTAATCAGTCAGAAAAGATTAGTGTCAATCATCCCTGTGAATGACCATTTTCTTTGAACAACAAAGCTGCTAAGGGAAAAGCAGCATTTTCTGATGTGCATGTTCACTTGTTGCAGTCTCTTTTCAGAAAGCAAATATATTGGTTGGAGCTGATTTCAGCCCATTTTGCCGACTTTGAGTTAATTTGTTCCAGCCGGTTAAAAGGTTAAGGCAAAGAATAAAAGTGGAAGCTCTATTCAGCTAATACTAACAGCTATGCCAGGCGAGCCAGCCAGTTGCCGGGCATCCTGAGCTGTGCAGGTGGGGTGGAGGCGGGCATGAAATGGTGGGGGCCAGTCCTAGAATATAGAACAAAGAGTGTGCACGTGAAACATTCAGGTTGGAAAGGGGGATGTCATGAGGGGATTGGGGAATTCATGAAGTTGATGGGGAGGGCAGCCTTGTTACTGAGGAGAGAAATGCCAAAATCTCAGTAGTGACATTTTCTGCTGACTGGTGGAGAAGTATAATATTTTCTGGCCACTATCGATTGATGGAGAAAAGCTGGAGATAACAGACACTTACATTTATCTTGGACAGCAGATATCAAGTGAGGGTCACATTGATGAAGAAATTAATCGGCGTACAAAACTTGCCTGGAGAGCTTTTGGAAGAAACAGCATAATTTTCAAGAGCAACATGCGATTATGTCTTAAAAGAAAAGTGTTTGATCAATGAATCCTTCCAGTGCTTACGTATGGTGCAGAGACGTGGAACTTAACTAAAAAGACATACAAAGGCTGCAGACAACTCAGAGGCATGGAGAGGTGCATGCTTGGTGTAACCAGGAGAGATAAGAAGAGGAACTCGTGGATCCGAAAAATGACAAGAGTGGAAGACATCATGATCAGAGTTAAATCCTTGAAATGGCAATGGGCTGGGCATACTGTCAGAAGGACAGACCATCGATGGACAGCCGAAATTTTAGAATGGATTCCAAGGGACAGGAAAAGACACAGAAGACCACATGGGAGATGGGTGGATGGAATTCAAAAGTATGCAGGAGTGACATGGAGGAGACTGGCACAAGACAGACCGTTGTGGAGGAAACTTGGGGAGACCTTCGTCCAGCAGTGGATTGATAATGGTTGACAATGATGATGATGATGATATTAAGTGTGCAACTTAATTCTCGGCCCCTAACTGCAAGCGATCATAGAACGTCAACAAATGCAAATAGCTGTGTGTGATAATGGCTGATTGCAGCACCATCCAACAGCTTTCCAGACAACCGTAATCACTCACAGCTGTAGTGACAGAAGGGACGAAAGTTGACGGTAAAAGCAATGTCATTCGAGAAGCAACATTTGAAGCACTGCCTCCTGTTCGCGTTGCAGCTGAAAAAAGTGCTACGGAAGCCCAGCAAATGATCTGTGCTGCTTTGGGTGAGGCTGCTGTGTCCTACAGAACGTGTAAGAAGTGGTTCCAGCGGTTAAGCAGAGAAATTTCGATCTCTGTGATGCAAAATGTCCGGGACAGCCACAGAAAGTTGACGACGAGGAACTGGCACAACTGTTGAATGTGAATCCCTGTCGCACACAGTCAGAACTCGCCCAGGAACTCGGAGTAGCATGGCAAGCCATTGCAAAGTGCCTGCACAAGCTTGGATGGATTCACAAGGAGGGCCGTTGGGTGCTCCACGAACTCACAGCTGCGAACAAGTCTAAGTGCTACGATGTTGCTGTGTCCTTGCTCTCCAGATTCAAGAAGGATTTCCTCCACAAGATTTTGACCGGTGATGAGAAGTGGATCCTCTATGATAATCCTAAGTGGCGCAAATCGTGGATTTATCCAGGTAAGCTTACCAACAGTACCGCCAAACCGAAATCCGTTGTTGCTGTGCATATGGTGGAATCAGCGCGGTGTCGTACATTGTGAGTTGCTCAAACCTGGTGAAACAGTCAATGCTGAGCGTTATCATCAGCAACTCATTCGTGTGAGTGATGCAATGGAGGCGAAAAGGCCATACACCGGCAAGGGCAGAAGGTTGGTCTTGTTGTTTCAGGATAACGCAAGTCCTCACACCGCGAAAACGGCTAAACACAATCACCGACCTGGGATGGGAGATTTTGTCTCACCCGGCGTATTCTCCAGACTTCGCCCTGTCGGATTATCAGCTCTTTCGCCTCCTGCAGCATCACCTGAGTGATACGCACTTCACTTCTGTCGAGGAGGTCCACACAAGTATTGATGACTTTATTAACTCGAAACAGCCCTCTTTTTTCTGCAGTGGCATTCGGCAGCTCCCTGACCGATGGCTCAAATGTATCCAACACGACAGGGAATTATTTCCCAGGTTAAGTACATATTCGATTTGCTATAATTTGCTGTCAACGTGTCGTGCCTGTGGCCGAGAATTAAGTTGCACACCTAATATATTGTATATTAAAAATTTCAGAATTTTTTTTCATTTTTTTAGGTTTAAATATTTTGGGCTCATTCCCAGTTGGAGTATTTTTTTCCAGGACACTGTCATCAATGAATCAAATCCATGGACCCCTCCTCTTAAGAAATTGCTGGCAGTGCCACTGAGTTGCAGCAATGAGAAAATGAATAGGAAAAATTTGGAGAGCTTAGACTACACAGAAAAGACATGGTCAGAACACAAGCAAAGCACAAATCTGTGAAACTTTGGTCAAAAGAGGTTGGTGTAAATCCCCAACATCTGATTAATCGAATCCAGTGTGTGATAGCCTAAGTATACTAAAAATATACCGTGAGTATGAGCCAGTCTTTCGTCCACCATTTATTTTTGATGAAGTTTCTCTTTGCATAGGTGCACAGTCTTCTGTCATAAAAGTTTTTGAAGGGGGTATTGTAGAAACATTTGACCTAAGCGATGCTGCAGTAGTGATAGATGGAGGATTTCTTCACTGTCTCCAGGCCAAAGGATAGCTCATATGGTGAAATAGTGCAAAATTACTGTTCATTTGTGCTTACAAGGTATGGAAAAATGCTCACCATTGTTTTTGATGGATACCCTGAGGATTCTACAACAAAACAAGAAAGAACAGCAGCCAAAAACACCTCGTGTGGTATCACTTTTGGAAAATCACAAAATGTATGACAGCAAAAGTGTATTTTTTTAGCTAATAAAAGAAACAAGAGGATGTGATCATATGTAGAGGATTTTAGGAAGGGAGTATCTGACCCCAGGTCTTAAACAACCCTTAGAAATAGGAAGCTAGGAGATTTGGGCTAGAGTGCCTGATAGGAAAGTGACACGGAAGCGAAGTAGAAAGGGGGAGGCAGACGCCCTTATTTATTACCGGGGGCCAGAACCCGGGGTCCGACGGCTTAACATGCCCATCCGACGCACGGCGGATATTTAGTGGATCGAGCGTTCGTACATTGCTGGGATCGAACCTGAGGTCCTTTCGATGGTAGTCACGAACGCTGCCCACTAGGCCACCCGCGGCCCCAGAAACAAGAAGAGATTAGTAACTTCAGTAGCATTGGAACTAGACAATGTTTGTTACTGAAGAAGATGCTGATGTAGACATAGTAAGAGCTGGGATTGGAAAACTAAATAGTTACTCTAAAGTTGTCATGGGCTCACCCTCAGACACAGATCTACTTGTGTTGTTAGTTGCTCTCACTCCTGAAAATAAATATTTGTTTCTCAACAAAATGTGGCAAAAGCCCTTCAAAAAGTTTTTTTCAGAATCGAAAGTTTGATCAAGCAGTACAGCAAAATTAGAAACTTCTGCTGTTTGCTCACCCAATAACTGGTTGTGACACAACATCATGCTTGTATGGATTGGAAAGAAATCAAAGCCATTGAAATGATAAAATCATCATCCGAAACTGAGGGCCAAGCTAGAATTTTTACTCAAAAAGGAATTCCTCGAAAATTGTTAGTCAATAGAGGAAAATTTATTGTTGCATTGTATGGGATGATCAACTACTGGAGTTTGAACGAAGCTCGTTTCTTCCCATTCACTGCCTTAACAAGAAAGTCTGCTTTGAATTCAAATTTTGACTTGGCAAAACTTCCTCCAACATCAAAACCATCTTATCAACATCTGAGCGTTTACTTACAAGTCCAAGGGTGGCTTGGAAATAAACATCTGACAACTGATTGGGGATGGAAGTTAGAATACTTGGAAGAAAACGCAGAAAAAAAGAAAGCACTGAGGCCTATTCCCAACTCGATACCTTTTACCATGGATGAACTTCTATGTCTCATGTCCTGTCGCTATAAATCATCATGTGGAAATCATTGTGGATGCCAAAAATCTAGATTAAATTGCAATGCAATGTGTGAGCACCACCTGTCATGCTACAACTCACCTGCTTTTAGTGAAGAAATTGACACTCCTTTTTACGAGTAGCTCTGTATATATATATACTGGAAATTGTAACTGTAAATGGTCATTATGCCTGGTCAAAGGTCGAGGGAATTACCTGCTGGTGTAGTGATACCATTCACATGGAGCCATACTTTCTGATGAGTCATGGGTGCAAACATTTTGATGCATACAGTAAAACCTCGAAAATCCGGCATCGACGGGATCGGCGGAGTGCTGGATTTCTGAAGCTATCCAAAAATTGCGTAACGAGCATTACGTAAAGCACGTACTTACACATAACAGGTCACTTTAACAAAAATTTGCACGTCTGCAGCTTATAAATATGCAGGGGTTGAGCTGCCAATCATATTCTTTGCAACTTGCAGGGAAAAAAATTGTTTTGGCGGTGGAAAAAAGTTTTGGCGAAAATATTGGCGATTACCTTTTTGTACTATTTTTTATAAAACTGTTGAAAAATAATTAATTTGGCAAATGGTTACACAACTTGAAAAAACCAGAGCAACCACTAGGGCTAGGCAATGTATCAAACTATCGCGAAAACCCGATGTGAATTTTACATTGATGTTATGGTTTTTCGACTGATGAAACTACAATACATGGCAAAGGCGATTACCGCGATGCATCATAAAGGCCGATGTAGATGTCATTACACGATCGAATCTACATACTGCCACCACTAAGTATAGATCATCATCACAAGTTCGACACTCATTTCCAATGTACACACTGAATCGTTGCCTCATTGATCCGCGTCACTTCAGCGCGGCCCAATGAGATGGCGAATTTGAGAAATCTCCCGATGTTACATGTACGGCTCTCGGCAATTTGCATGCTGAGATCGGATGATCTCGTGATGTGTTGTTGAGACAGTACATCAGGAGATTTCGATGGTTATTGGTAAAACATCAGTTGTTCTCACGAAATCAGAAAAGTGCCAGATTTCTGAAGTTGTCGGTTTTCTGGATGCAGGATTTTCGAGGTTTTACTGTATATCATTTTAATTAGGTTACAGCTTTCATACTAAATATATTCCCATACTGTCATTTTCAAACAAACTACAACATTAAAACTTTGAAAATAAAAATATTGTTTTCTTTACATTTTTATTAAAATTAAGACAAAACTATTAGTATTAGCACAAAATTGAAGAGAAGCAATTTTGTAGGGCATAATTTGAGGATTAAAACTTCCAAATAATTACATCATTATGACCATTGGTTATGGAGATATAAGTAATTTTTTAAAAGTCTGCGAATGTGAAGTTTGGGAGCCACAGGGGGAATGGGCAGGCAGTTTTGGGAAAATACACTTCTTATAGTGGTCTAACAACTGGACAAAATTCAACTTTCCCCTAATTATTTCTGACATTTGACTTTTTTTCCTGGGCTTTTGGGACTTGGCCCGTTGGTTGTTATACCACAAACCATGAACTGTGAAGTGTACCTCGACGTTCTGGATAATTCTGCCACTACTAACGATGTGGCAGTATTATGGAAATGGCCATTGTCTCTTCCAATACAATCGAGCTCCCTGCCACATTGCACAGCATGTGCAAGACTGGTTTCTTGAAAATGAGGTGAAATAGAGCACCTGTGGGGTGAACTGCAGTGACACACATAAAATCGTTCATAATAACTCTCTCCACTCTGGCAGCAGCTTTGCAGGATGAATGACAAGCCATTTCTATTGAGACCTACCAGAAATTGGTTGATAGTATGTCTCAATGTGCTGCCTCTGTCATACCAGCAAAAGGTAGACCGACTAACTACTAATTGCAATAATGAAGCCATTTGTCTCAAAACTTTGTGGTGTCTGAATACTTTTGATAATATAGTGTATTTTTTTAATCAAATCAGTGATAGCCAACTAAGCTTGGGGGGGTGTCCTTCATGTATTTTTATTTTAAGGATCAAAGTAGTATTCTGAGACTGATTCATTTAACAGTGCATGTTTTAATTATATTGGAAATTTATGTAAAATGTTTTAAAATGCATGTTTTGTAATTTGTTTTTTTCATCCTATCATGTAATATTATATTATTTTAGGAATGGAAGATTGTTCTGGTGAGGGTGTTGATCCTCGAGTGAAGGTAAGTTTAAATTTCTTTCTCAAGGTCATATGATGTGAAGTAGCACTTATATAGTCAGTTTAAGTCATAGACAAAAACTCAAATTTTTGGTTTTATATGTAATATCAGATTGGAGTACCATCAAGGTTGATGAATAAGTAAATGACATACCAGGGCTTGAAAAATATCTGCAAAATTACATGGCCAGCTAGGCATGTGCAAAAATTATTTACCTGCCCAGGTAGTAAAAGCTAGATGTCCAAGAAAAATTTTGTTTTAAGATAACAAATCAGAACCCTCATTTTTTTTTAAAGTTAAAAAATATGACAAACTTTTTACATGTTTTGCATTTCCATTCTAAGGGTCTGTCTTCAAAATGTTCAATGAACAAAATCATGTATCTCAAGTTTTAAGATGATAATGCTGAAATTGGTATGAAATGGTATGATGATGAAATTGGTGTTTGAGAATTTTAGGATTCTGCCATGTTTTTTTTTGCTGAAGTTTTCTTCCTTTGTTACTTAACACTGGAGGCTAGTTTCATCAGAGGCATGCAGCCCGATGCCAACTGTAAACACATTTAGAGCAAAATTGCATATGATTCCAATATCTGGACCTAGAGCATAATATAATTAAAGAAGTGTTATTCTTCTGTCCTTGGCATTTCGTAACAATAATACAACTTCCGTTGCTTAACAGTGAAGTGAAACACGACGTGTGATGACTGTCTTTTTTCTTGTAGTTGGAAATTCTATTCCAAACATTTTCATTTTTAAATTTATTTTTCCAGTCTGGCCAACTAAATTGCTTCTTTACCTGCCCAGGCCAATAATTTACATGCACCAGGCATCTCAGGCAAGGTATTTTTCAGCTCTGCAACACATATAATGCCGATTCACATATCAAAGTATAAACCAAACTTCTTCTTTAGCTTTTTCCTGTAGTTTAGTTCAAAGATCTCATACTTGAATAGTCAAATTTGTATCATTCATTGAAGTATTTTTTTTTCTTTTTTTTTTGAAAATATTATGTTTGGCATGATGCTGCTTTTGCAAGAAATTCTGTAAGAACAAAATTGGTTGGTTTTGTTTAAAGCCAATTGTGAGTAAAGCTTAGAATATAGAATATATTAGAATATTTTTGGGCAAGTCTTGTTTTTTTCATGGCATTGAATTGGGTGTTATCATGAGCAAAGTAGAACAATTTCTTTCGCATAATAGTACTTAAAACATCAAAGATTTTTATCTTATCAGAGCTTGTCTTTTTTGTATGCATTAATATTTCGCTGTTTTCACATGATTTCGTAGAATCATGTGAGATTAGAGAATTTAATTTGAAAAGAGAACATGATTGTGGAAAATGAAAAAAGAAGCAATAAAAATAAAATTTGAAAAGAGAACAAGAACAAAAAACATGATTTTGTAAACCTCTTCCTTTCTTCGAGGTTATCTTCATGTCTGTCACAATGTTAATATCAGGCAGTTGTTTAATGAAGTTCTTTTTCAAACTTCTTTCTGCTTCTGTTGTACTTTTTTGCTATTTTCACATGTAGTGTATGGTAATCTTTTTTTGCACTTCTTTTTAAAAAAAAAAAAAGAGAATGTACTTATGCTATCGCTATGTCCATCTGTATGTGGGCATCATATCTCTGTACTTATTGGTCTGATTTGAAAAGCTTTTTGCATCAGGAAGCCTGAACTGTGACAATGATGACCATTGCATTGTGATTATTTTCCGATGCACAACTTTGCTGCTGTGGGGTGTAAATGCAGATGCTGTTAAATTTAAAGTGTATTTTATTCCATTTCTTTGCTTGTAAATACCTGACTGTTTCATTCAGTGCATTTTTCAGCAAAGACCACTTTGTGTACAGTTTCTTTTTCAAATAGTGCACAATTTTCCCACTAGAGAGTGCATAAATATGTATTGTATTTCTCTTGTTATCTGTGCTTCTAATAATTGGATTTGAAAAATTATTTTTGCATCAAATAGTGTTTGTGGTGTAGAGTGCTTCATATATGATTTCTAATTTTTCATAACATGCAGTTTTGTCTCCACTAGATGTAAGAGCATATTTCTGTTTCCGACATATTTGCAGCAGGAGCTACAGCACCGTCACGGCAGTTAAATATAGCGACTCGCTTGTGGAAACTGTTCTCATTTCTAAATAAGAGGAGTGCGTCAAATGGTGTCATGTGCTTGAATCAGGCAGGGATAATGTGACAAAGTTGTGACAATCTGTGTCAAAATGGATAACCGTGTACCTTCACACCAGTTTCACTTCATGTGTCAAGGAACTGATTCAAGATGACAGACAGATAATTTTTTGGTGAATGGCATTCAGTCTGCAATTATCTTATGGCATTATTCAGCATGACATGGTGAATGTGCTACTGTTTACAAAAGTCTGTACATGATGTGTGCTTTTTGCACTAATTGGCATGATGGCATGTTTGAGTTTACTGCTGTGGTATGGAGTGAAGGAACACAACTTTCTGTGTCAAGTCATTACTGGTGATGAAACTTGGCTCCATCCCTTCATTCCCACCTCTAAGCAACCAAGTGTGGAGTGGAAATACCCCGCTTCACCTAGAAAAAATATTTAAGTGACACCCAATGCTGGAAAAGTGATAGCAACTATCTTCTAGGACTTGCCAGGTGTGCTGCTGGTTGGCTTCTTAGAGTATGAACACACTGTGCATGGTAATGGGTACTTTTGCACAGTGGAAAAATTGCTAGAGGCTATCATGTGAAAATGCCACATTCTTAGCAACTGTGTGGTCCTCCTCCAGGACAATGAACACACTGTGCATGGTAATGGGTACTTTTTTTCCACTGTGCAAAAGTGTGCATGGTAATGGGTACTTTTTTTCCACTGTGCAACTGTGTGGTCCTCCTCCAGGACAATGAACACACTGTGCATGGTAATGGGTACTTTTGCTTTTGCAGTGGAAAAATTGCTAGAGGCTATCATGTGAAAATGCCACATTCTTAGCAACTGTGTGGTCCTCCTCCAGGACAATGCCTGACACATAAATTGCGTAGAAAACATGGAACTTGCTGAAAGATTTCTGTTGGGATCTGGTCATGCATCCACCATACAGTCCGGATTTAGCCGCTTGTGACTTACACTGTTTCCAGCCTTAGAGAAGCACTTGTCAGGACATTGTCTCACATGTGATGAAAATGTCGAATGTATTGCCTTGAAGTGGCTTTCTTCTACAGCAGAGATATTCCTAATGTGTAACAGAGATGGACAGGCTTATCACTTGCTATGACAAGTGCCCCAATCCCATGGCGATTATGTTGAAATGTAGGGTATCCATGACATTTCAATTGTGCATTGTTAAGTATCCTGTACTAAAATCTTGCCTTTGATTTATGAGCACTTTGAACTTTTTCTGATGTACCTTTGTTGGATCACAACATACAGTACAAGTCATTGTGCTTTTCAGTTTACTTACATCGATAGAGTTCATTTCTGGTACCAAAAATTTGCATGGTTAAATGCTCCATGTATAAATATATTTCCTGATCTTCCAGTGTGGTACTTTACTATCCCAAAGAGTTTTTCACTTTGTAGTGTCCTATATGCAATCAACATTTCATCATTTATAAGTTCCTTTATGCAGATCTTTTACTGAATCCAAAAGCAGCACCCCCACCCCTACTTTTCCTTTAGTAATAACTTTTTTTTTTTACCTGGACATGCAACTGTTTCATTATTTGCAAAATACTTAATTAATTTGTTTTGTCAGTTTGCTTGTAACCACAAAGATTCTTTTCTTCCAGTCATATACTTGTGTATTTTTAGAGTATCCAAATTTTTAGTTCTGTTATTAAAATTTCATGGTATTCATCTGTTTCATTGCTTGGTGACTTGTGTTCCATTTGTATTGGGGTTGTTATGTTGTTGAAGCATTTTCTTTTAGAATCAACGATTTTTAAGCTTTTCATTTTTTCTAACATGTACATACTTTGGCTTGTGGTATGTTAATCTTTATCACACTTACTTTTCTGCCTTTTGACATCTGACTTTGTGTGCTTTCAACTGCTCTTTCAACTTTTGTTTTTTGTAGTTTCCTGAGTTTATTTTTCAGAGTTTGCTTTTCCTCCATCAGCCATTTTATTTGCAGACTAGATCAGTTTCCCTCCTCTTTTTCTGATTGTAACAAAATTCTGTCTTCTTCATTTTCCTGTTCCTTAATACTTACTTTATTTTAGCTCTGTACCTCCCATTTCATTCCAGAAGTAATGGAGGAAGTCCTGTTAATGAAGGCTGGTCCAAACTGGTAAAAATGCATGCAAACAATGTTTCAAGTTTAGAACAGAACATGTGTGATGGGCCAGCAAAGTTTTTCAGGTTGTTAGGGAACTGCCGCAAATAACATCTTTATTGGAATAACAAGTCACTAAATGACATGACAAATGACCTTTTAACTCTTTGTTTTTCTTCTTGCGTCTCTTAATGAATACAACTTTTAGCCCTCTCATCCTCGATTTTTAACAACTTTAAAAAAAAAAAGAACACATATTTTTTTTTTTAATTGCACAACCCTATTTTTAACCTTACTTCTCTTAAATGGAAACAATTACAGAATGAAATAAGCAGGAAAATCCTTGAAAAATCAGGCCTCCGAAATTAAGGTCAGAAGAATATTTTATAACCTCTTTTATTGTGTGTGGACTTATAACCTACCTCTTTTATGGAACCTTAATCTCAGATGCTGTAACATGGACTTCTCAAGCTGTTCAGTATCTAACAAAATACATGAAGAACAGAACAGGTTTATGAAAACACACTGATATTTCAAGATGTTTGAACCATTGTACCACAGATATCATATAAGGAACTAGATTGGCTGCCCGCTATTTGTGTAACACTCTTACGACGTGGCATCAACGAGCCACATTGAGTGGGTCAGTTTGAGAGAGTGTTCTGCGATGTCTATGTGTGTTACGAGATATCGAAAATGGTGAAAGCTTGTTCTGCACTAAATTTCAGTGCCCGAGACAATAAAAAACAGCAAACAAAGTGGGATTTCATTTCACAGGTGAGTGCTTGTAGTTAATTTTACGAATTTAAAGATTTCTGTCCAATATTAAGTTGACCCAGTGGTAGTGTGTAAGATTCATCTGAGTAGAATATACCACCTGTTAATTTGCAATATCGTTAAAGTCTAGTTAATTAATATTAATTACAGTTTGTAATGAATATTGCAATAGTTCGAACAAAATATTGACAGTTATTTTATTAAATGCAAGACATGCCACTTCACACAAGTAAAATATCTTTCCATCACGATGAATGCTCAATACAATTTGCCCATAAAAGTGGTCTTTCAACCCATATGCTTCTTCACACAGGTGAAAAACTTCAGGATTTGATGAATGCTCAAAACAATTTGCTCAGAAAGGTCATCTTTCATGGTATATGCTTCTTCACCCAAGTGAAAAGCATCACCAATGTGCTCTATGCTCTATCACCTTTATGAGTTGAATAACCACACCTTGCTCGATCCCAATTTTCACTAATGAGCAGATCTTTTTAGAACTCCTTATTTTTTAACATATGTTAGAAAACAAATGCAAAAATTGTTGGACGAATTCTCTGTCTATTAAGAATCAGGAATATGAATACCACCACCACACCTTTGATCCTTCGTAATGATAAAATTTGGCAAATATGCTTGCATATTAAAAATGACATCATGAATTTTTGGACTAATTCTGTTTTTAAGAAATTGTGGACTCTTATATCGATGAACGTCGGAAATTGTTTTCCGTGACTTTTTGAACCAATCTCTCCCCTCGAAAATAAGTTGCTTAGTATCTCAAATTCATTGTTTATGTAAAAAGATGAACTGCAAGACTTTCCATGAATCAGTGACTTTTTTTTTAATCGTAGGTATCGAAACCCCGTTTCCGTGGTATTTTAAGTTGTGGTCTAATATCTGATTTCCGCAAAACTTTGCAATCGTCTTAAAGCTATCACTTGTACAGTACTAATAAATATTGATTTTTCTCAATATAATTATTCGTATTTTCTCCCCGAAAGGTACCTATCATCTAACCTGAGCCAGCGAATCACCATACGAAACACGTATTTCGTCGAGCTACGGAAAGCAGCGTTGACCCGCTCGCCATGGCTCCTACGCTGTCACGTCTCACTGGCCGGATGTCCAATCTAGTCCTTTATATGATATCTGTGCATTGTACCCTATAACTTACTGTACAATCTTGGAGTATGAATATATTTCAGATCCATACAAAATGCAAAGTCCAAAATATCTGTAATGTATGGATTTGTTATTGAACAGTGCCTGTAAATGCTTTGTACAAATTAACATAGCTTTGCCTTCTGTTTAAACAACCATGAAAGTGCTTTTATTGAGATTACTAATGAAGTGTTCCATGTCTTCTCTGGTATTTCATACATTAATGATTACAGAATACCATTTTATATTTTTATTTAAAGATTTATGTTATTCTGGACTAATTTTCAAAATGAATACCACTTCTTCATTAGGTCTGCAGTGAAATTAATAAAACTGTAATGAAAGCCCTTAATGAGCTTTTTGGTAATCATTAATAGAGATTTTCACACCATGAAATTTTTGTTTTATGTAGTGCTTTTAATTTATTTTGTCATTCAAATATTCTGTCTATTCTTTGCAGGACCAGCTTGAGTTTCTGAATTCCTACACTGATGAGATCAACAGCTTAGAGTTGCAGCTTGATGTATGTATGCATTACTTTTGTAAGGCAAAATTACACTTTTATAATGTTTTTTTTTATTATTATTATTTTTTTTGTATGTGGGGAAGATATAGCTAAAAAGTTAAACAAAGGTATATGTGCATATATCTTTTGTTTTGCAGATTACAACTAACTCATTATAACTGCAAATCTGAAGACACGAAGAGCCTCAGAACTGAAAAAGGCAACTGTATTTTTCCTAAGATTTTAAGTGACATCATGTTGAATATTTATGAATAAGCAAACTGAGAGGAATATTTAATACATCATTTAATCACTTTAATTTGTCACACCCCTTTGTTTTCTGATAAGAATGTGTCAAAAATATCCATGATTGTGACTCTTCTAGCAATTGTACAACCATTCTTCATGCAGGTAGTAAAATATAAAAGCTGCACTGGTGTGAGTGGAGATCAGTATTGTGTGTTACTACAGAGATTTTGTTTTATGCAGTGCAGTTAGAATTCTCTTCCTTTTTCAAAAGTACATTAAATGTAATTCTGTTTTAAGTGCAAAGCAGAGTCACTTGTGTTTGATACAAAAAAAAAAGCTTTTTTTTTTTTTATATTAGAGTACTGTTGTGCTTTCCTAGATGGAAAGTAGTTTGCCAAGGGCGGTTTTTTTTAAAATTGTGACTTAAAAAATTTGTCACATGTGGCATTTTCATTTTGCTTGCCAGAGGCAATCAATTCAAATAATATCAAGTAAAAACAGTGGAAGCCATCAGATATAACATGGATCTGATAGTGTCCCCAAAACAAAATACATACTCAGATTTGGATATAAAGCAGTTATTACCTTGTCTCTGTATACTCGTTTTATATAACAGGCTTTAACTGTACCATAATTAATGTCCTGAATCACTCTTTTCTTCCCCAAAGGGGCAATGGTCTAAGCGCTGGCAACTGATCATTCTTCCCAGTGGGTCCAGGTTCAGATCCCAGTGAGGCATGGATGGTGTACTTGTCTTACAGCACTGACTCTTTCCCTTCTCTGAAACCAGTAGCCTAAAATTAGGGGAAGACGACTGCTTATAGCCCACTGAGTTGTTCGTACATACATACATATCACTAAGCTGTTCTCTGAGATTCAAAGGTTAGCTCCAAAAAGAAATACAAACTACCAGATATTTTTACTTACTGTTGTCATATCAAACTTCTCCATTTACAGCGATCTTGACATACAACTCGGGCTTCACTGATATCCATTACACGCCGTACACAAGATCTTTTATACTTCATACTCATAATCTTTTTCTCATGCAGACACTCCTGAATCTGATCCACCCATGTCTTACTTGGCCTTTCTCTGCCTTTCTTTCCTGCCACTTGGGCTAAAAATATTTTCTTGGTAAGCATCTCATCACTCATTCTTTCAACGTGGCCAAACCACCGAAGCATATTGGTCTCCACCTTGCTAACAACATTTTGCTTCACATCACACAACTCCAACACATATTCATTCCTCACACAATCAGATTGTGTCTTGCCACAAACCCCCGTAAGTAACGCATTTCTCCAGCACTCAAGCGACTCCTATGTTTCTTCTGCAGTACCCAGGTTTCACTGCCATACATCAGAGTAGGAACAATTACACTTTCATAAACAGCCATGCGGGACTCTCTAGAGAACCCATCATTCCTGTGAAAACCTCCCAGAGCAGCTATGACTTTCAATGAAGAATTCACTCGCCTACTAATTTCACCATCCAATTGTTCTCTCTGTCAAACATGCTTCCTAAATACACAAACTCACTCACCTGGTCAATCACAGTGCTGTTTATACTTACATTACATTCAGTGCTACCAGTTCCTCTCTCAAACACCATAACTTTGGTTTTTCCCTTATTTATACTCAGTTTGAATTTCATGCAAACTTCGTACATCCGAGACAACATACACTGCAAATCACTTTTGCTCTCTGCCAACAGGACAGTGTCATCAGCATACAGCAATCTGCACACACAGATATCACCAAGACATAAACCACTATCATCTATTTTGGCATCACGCATGCACGTGTCCATAAATATATTAAACAGCCATGGTGACATTACACAACCTTGTCTAACTCCTGCACCAATAGAAAACCATTTTGATAAAACACCATTCACTCGTACACGAGCTTGTGGTGGTTGTTAAACCCTAAATAAAAAGAAACACTTTGTGACTTTGAAATTTAGTCATGAAAAATTAAAACTGTTTGTCATTACGGGGGATCAACCTGTATCTTATGGTTCAAGTTGGTCATTCCACCTAAAGTTTCCAGCAAAACATGATGAAATGGAAAATGTTCTTTAGCCTCACACAGTATTGCTCGTGCCTAAGCACTATATCTACTGAAGTTAAATTTAAATTCATGGAGACTTAAGTTGCTAATCATGTGTGGCATTGCTGTCTGGCAAATTGTCTGTTGGAGGAAACCCGTCTTGCACTAAGATTGCATGCAAATTATTAGAACATAAAAGCAAAGATAAATTTAGAATAGCAGATGATGTCACAGAGAGATACGTGAACAACACAGGGGAGATCTTATGAAAAAAAGTGTGAAAAGTTGTAATATCCCTGCAGATTGATAAGTCCCTTGGAATAGATGGCATCACAGCTCAGGTGGGGATTAGTATTGTTGATTGGATAGCTGAAATTAGTCAAATGCATTGGGAGTTAGGAATTATTCTCAGAATTGAGGAGAGCTGTTATTGCTACTTGTGTAGGCATTGCTCTCTGGAATATTTTCCAAACAGGCTGAGAAAAACTAAAAGTAAGATTTTTTTCGTGGAATCAGCCTATTGACTGTATTAGGAATACTGTTTGCAAATATTTTCACCAATAAATTATGGGGCTTAAAACATGAGAGAGACAGAGAGTGTGGAATGTCCAGAGTAGTTTCACATCAGGTAAGTGTTGCACTTACAAAATCCTGTAATACATATATAGATTAAAAGGTTTATCAGTTAGTAAGATGTATATCTACATCTGTAGATTTGGTGAAAGCTTTTATGATTGAGTGAACACAGAACTTCTGTTGAAAGTTTTAGAAAATTATGGGATCAGTGAGAATTTGCTTGTGTGTGTAAAAGCTCTGTGTACTAGCAGTAAATTTTATGTGCAGTCAACTGTGTTATATAAAGTTGCCTTATCATTGAGACAAGAGTCAGACAAAGTTGTGTTATGTTTCATGGTTGTTTTAGAAATTTTAGGATGGTAGTATGTGTGATCCAAAAAGAGACATTAATGTTACATTTTGAGGATTTCATTTGATTTCTAGAGTTTGATGCATTATAAATAATTTGCAGCTTGTAAGATAGAGTTATCATTACCCCATTTTATAAAGTGACTTGTATATTTTATCATATTTATATAAAAATTAACCTAAATATGATAGGCATAAGTAAAATGAAGGAGTGCATATCAAGAGAATGAAGATGGCAAGCTTGGTATGACATGTCCTGGTGTGAAGAAGGGTCACTCACAAGCCATTGTGGCATTAGCCTTGGATAACACAGTAATTTCTAGGAGTGTTTGGAAAGAATTTGTACAGGTGTACAACCCTTGTAGAATGTTTTCAAACTGGACTGCATGTACTCAAAATTAATTCTAAGCATCTAACCTAAAAAAATAGCTTAGTGCAGAAAAATGTGGAAAATTCATTGTAACCTCATAGATGAATATATCGATCATCATGAAATCCTGTTTCACACGTGATTATTTCCAAGACAGGGGGAATATGCTTTATATGTTGTTATATACAATGGCCATTCCATAAAAACTGAGAGTAAAATCACACAAAATGAAGTAATATAGGTACAGCAAAATATATGTTATTCTTTCTCAAAGTATCTTCCCTCGGATGATATGCAATGGTCCTATCGTTCAGTCGACTTTTCAAAGCATGTGGCAGAGGCATTTTGTGGAAGCTGCTTTAGCGATCCCAGCGCAACTTGAATAACGTAAGCATCTGTGTTGAATGTTGTGCCACGGAACTTCTCCTTCATTGTCGGAAACAACCAGAAATCACATGAGGTGAGGACAGGACTGTAGGCAAGCTGTGGCATGATTTCAATACTGCATTTCATAAAAAACTGTCGAACAGAAGCAGTAACATGTGGGCGGGCGTTTTCATGGTGTAGGGTCCACTTGCCCACCAATTCCAGTTGCTTAATCGATATGTGTCATTGCAGACGTTTCAACACTGAAATGTAATACTCAGCATTGACAGTAATTTGTAGAGGAATGACATGCTTGTAGACTACACCTTTATGATCAAAGAAAATTATCACGATCACCTTCCCAGCTGATTTGGTTTGGCGGACTTTTTTTGGAGTAGGCGAGCCTGTGTGCTATCAGACACTCGTTGCACGCTTTGTGAGGGGGTCAAAATAGTGGACTTATATTTCATCGGCAGTTATTACTGTGATTAGAAAGTTTGGATCCTTTGCAATTGTTTGTTTCCACTCATGACACTCCTGAACTCTGGCTAAGAGTTCTCTCATCAGGTGATGAGATACCCATCTAGAACACATACAATGCAGCAGTGATTTGTTGTGTAGAATGTGGAATGCCAACGTTTTTTAAATATTAGTTGATGCCTCTATGTCTTCACATCTAATTCGTGGATCATCTTGCAGGATTTCCCAAACAGTGTTAACAATACGCTCCGTAACAAACACTTGCAGGTCGACCAGGCCTAGGAGCGAGTTCTGCCAACAAACGCCCATTTTTTAAATCATTGTGCTAACTAAAAATCGTTGACTCACCCAAACATTTATTTTTGTAAGCTTTTTTTCATTAAATCAACTGTTTCTGGAGATGTTTTACCCAAACAATAGCACAAAATTTTATCGCACAACGCATTTCACTTCTTAACTCTTGATCACTTACCCCCATAGCTGTATGGCAAAATGCAGATGTACAGTACCTTAAACATCTGTGCAATAACAAAACCAGAATCGTGTGCCACTGGTAATAACTGTTGCCATAGATACTTCCTTAAATCAGTTAGTTGTCTGCATGTGTTGGAAATCAATCCTTATCTGTTATTTATTCTCATGTAATGGCGTAATTCATAATTCATTAATTTGTTCTTGTATAATGTAATTCAAGTCAAGTGAGATATATATGTATACTGTCACGCATTGTTCTCGTGACAAGCACTTTCAAATGTGCGTGCTGTAACGGCTAAAGTATGTAGAGAGCTGCTGTTGTTTTCACAGTGAAAGGTTGTGTTCTAAGCTTCGTCGCTGTATTCTCTTTTTATTTATTTATGTTTGATAGATATTATTATGGTAATAAATAATCAAGCTACATCTTTTTTTTTTTTTTTAATCATGTCTTAGCCAGAGTAATTTCACTGCATTACCTGTTGCATTTTATGCATCATCACCCCACAACATGTTTAATTTTTCCCTTTGCACTGTTGCCAACTCAAACAAAATTACTCTCAGCTTTTATGGAATGGCCTTTGTATATGTAGTTAAACTTCAGCGTAGAAACAACTGGTTTGATTCACCATATCAACTTGGACATCATGCAGCTGCCCCTTTATTGTTGTCTTTGCTGTGTTCAAACAGATATGTAAAAAACAGAATGCAAAATGAAGAAAAGTAATTTTAAAACCATTTACAACAAAAAAGCAAAGCTGAAACCATGAAAAAACTTGAAGTGAAATTGCCAAAAAGTTGCGTTAAAATCCTAAAAACCTTGATTCTTGCCATATAAGCCATAACTCACCACAAGCCATATCCCTACTATGCTTTCCGGATGTGTTTCAGTCATATTATCATTGCCTTCCTCAGTTGTGAATAATGTTGTTGTCAGTACTGCTGATTCATCACTGCCTCATGAATTCAATGCCAGCTCACCATATCAGGCAACGTCATAGTCTGCATTACACATATCACATTCTGTTCCATTTGGCGGATGTTTGTAATGTGATTTCATCTGCGTTAAAGTTTGAATTCTTTTATTTTTATTTTTTCGATCTTTTTCTTGTTTGATTAAGTACTTCCACGCATATGACAATTCTATTAGAGTAATAGTATTACAATTGTATTTCTTTGTTGTCTCAATACTATAGTTACATCTTCAAATATTAAAATTTGTCTATGGTTGCAGTGCAAAGTTTTCTTCCGGGTATTAGTCCAGTCAGGTTCAGAATCATTATCTAGGCAGTATTGTTTTAATGAGGTTTTAATTTGTTTTTTATTCTGATTGCTTAGATGTTCATTTAGTCTTATATTCAAGTTCCGTTTTGCACTTCATACATAAACAGTTGTGTAGTTCCTTTTTGTACTTCCTACGACGGGATGCTGACAAGGGCGCCCATATGGTGGGGCAGGGAGGAGGGCGGAGCCCCTTCTAGCCGTTGGTATAGCCAAATTTTTGATAAATTGAAAACACTAAAATACACGAAACCTTTTTTTAAGCATTCTTAAAATAATAAGGTATTAATGATTGATTGTATCAATTATTTTTGTTGTATTTTAGTATCTTGTACATTTACTAAAATGTTGGACAGCCTTGAAGGAGGTAAGGATTTTTCTTAGCCCCCTCCCCCTAAAAGTACTCATATGGGCGCCACTGAATGCTGATAAGTTCTCGGCCTCACCAAGAAGGAAATGAACTAGAGCTTTGAAACTTACAGATTATTCCACATATTATCCTAAAGTTTCAACACACTTGGCACAGCATTTCTGGACTTTCTTTAGCCATTCCAAAAAAAATTCTGAATTCTGATCACTCAAATACTGCTCTGCTGCTGATATCACCTCCGAATCATTCGAGAAATGCTTCCCTTTCAAACTTTTTTTAAGGTTTGGGAACAGAAAATAGTTCGACGATGGAAGGTCTGGTTAGGAGGGTGGATGGTCCATGCTTTTGAGCACCAAATCCCTCAAAACATCCATTGGTGCCAGCCTTGTGAGCCGGTGCATGGTCCTGCAAAAAGAGAACACCTTTCCGCAGTTTTCCTCGCCTTTTTTCCTTCAATGCTTCCTTTAATCGGCACAGCAAGTTGGAATAGTATTCAGCATTTATTGTTTGGTCCTTCAGGCGATAGTCAGTCAGTAAAACACCTTCCGAATCCCCCCTCCCCCCCAAAAGCGACAACGTTGCCATGATCTTTCCTGCAGACCTTTGAGTCTTGAATTTCTTTGGCCCTGGAGATCCCGAGTGCTGCCACTGCAGGTACTATTGTTGTGTCTCTGGATCGTAGTGATGTAACCACATTTCATCAACAGTGAGAAGTCGCTGCAAAAAATTATCACCAGATCGCTCAAACTACTGCAAAATCGATTTGGAAGTGTCCACCCGTTGTGGTTTCTCATCGGCGTTCAAACATTTGGGCACCCACTTCGCTGACATCTTCTGCATATCCAAGTGCTCATGAATTATGATTCCAGCGCATTCCCTGGGTATCACCAGTGTCTCAGCTATTGTTTTAACCAAGATTCGCTGATCTGACAAAATCAAGTCATGAATATGATCAACAATTTTGGGTGTTGTCACTTTTGAAGGCCTCCCAGATCTTGCCGCACCTTCAGTCTCAAAGTCTCCATGCTGAAAGTTGGCATATCATTTCTTCACAGTGCAATATGAAGGGCACTTGTCACTTAATGTTTGTGTCATACATTCATAGATTTCCTTTGCAGTTTTGTTCTGCAGGAACAGAAATTTCGTGACAGCCCGGAGTTCCACATTCAAAAATTCAACACTTTGCATTGACATGATTCAGTTCAGGACGTCAAACATCTGCAAAAACAAAAAAAAAAGCTATTAGTCTGAAAATTGGCACTTAACAATACAAAAGGACGCTCTTTCGAGCTTCAGTGACAAAATAATACTGCAATTACAGGAAGTGGGTTAGGCCGAAAACTTTTCAGCATCCCCTTGTACATAAATGGTTATGTAAGAAGTACAAAAAGGAACTTTAATATCAGACAAATGAAGATCTAAGCAATTGAAATAAAAAACAAATTAAAACCCCATTAATACAAACTGCCTAGATAATAATTATGAACCTGACTGAACTAATACAGGGATAAAAACTTCGCATCACAACCGTAGACAAATTTTAATATTTGAAGCTGTAACTATTGAAAAGACAAAGAAATATAATTGTAATTCTAACACTCCAGTAGAAATATAATATGTGTGGAAGTACTTAATCAAATAAAAAAAAGATTTAAGAAAGAAAAAATTCATACTTTAGCACAGATGAAATCACATTACAAACATCCACCAGATGGAACAGAATGTGATATGTGCAATGCAGACTATGACATTGCCTGATATGGTGAATTGGCAGTGAATTCATGAGGCAGTGATAAATCAGTAGCACCGACAACAATATTGTCCACACTGAGGACGGCCATGATGCTGTGGTTAAAATGCATCTGGAAGGGACAGTAGGGATGAGTTACAGCTCATATGGCAAGAATCAAGGTTTTTAGGATTTTTAACGCAACTTTTTGCAGTTTCACTTCGAGTTTTTTTCATGGTTTCAGCTTTGCTTCTTTGTCTTAAATGGTTTTAAAATCTGCTTTTCTTCATTTTCCATTCTGTTTTTTATATGTCTGCTGTGAATACAGGCAGGATGACGGTGGTAAGGGGCATGGATGCAACTTTTTGACCATTTCACTATGAGTTTTTTTTCATGGTTTTAGCTTTGCTTTTTTTTTTTTTTTTTTTTTTTTTGTCAGAAATAGTTTTAAATTCTGCTTTTCTTCATTTGGTATTTTTTTTTTTATATATCTGTTGTTAACACAGTAATGGCAGTGATAAAGGGGTGGTTGAGCGATGTCCAAGTTGATATGGTGAGTCAAACTATATATTGTTGTCAATATTGTTGTCAGTTGTATCTATGATGAACTTTAACTGTAACAACATGTAAAGTGTTAACTGTACCCCCTGTCTTGGAAATAATTATGACATGCGAAAAAAAATGTCACGATGATAGATATATTCATCTACAAGGCTACACTGTACTTGAAAGTTGTAGCAATATGTGAACCAGTAGAAGGCTCTTATTTGGAAGATCCAGATGAGATCTTTTTCGTTTATAAGGATGTGGACAGAACATTTTTTTTTTACTCAAACAGAATAAGTTTTGTTCAGGGATTTCTGTAGTAAAAGTTGGTAATGACAATGGGGAAACTTAAGACATAATAGGTAAAGCTGGAAAACTATTTGGCAAATATGAATGGAAAAAGGTTTGTTGAGCTGTGTTTTGGCAATGAACTCATAATTATTAACACTGTTTTTAAGAACAAAAGCATCCACAAATTTATTTAGTATTAGAAAGAAGAAGCCAAAAATATTGAATAAGTACAACTGACTGTATTGAAGTAAAAGCATTAATATAAGAATGTGATTCAGAATGCTAATTTTCAGGTATTTCAGAAGAAGTAGTTCATTTCTTAGTAGCATCTACTCACAGAATTGATGGGTGTGGTACACAATGTTGACAATCAGAATGCCAACAGGCTTGAAAGATAAAAATGTCGTCAGTCCCAATGTCATAGTTCCTTACATTTGTTTTTCAAATGCTTCTTTTTTGCTTTTACTTTATTCCAACTTTTAAGTGTATTTTCATCATCATCATCATTGTCAACCATTATCAATCCACTGCTGGACGAAGGTCTCCCCAAGTTTCCTCCACAACGGTCTGTCTTGTGCCAGTCTCCTCCATGTCACCCCTGCATACTTTCGAATTTCATCTACCCATCTCCCATGTGGTCTTCTTCTGTGTCTTTTCCTGTCCCTTGGAATCCAATCTAAAATTTCGGCTGTCCATCGATGATCTGTCCTTCTGGCAGTATGTCCAGCCCATTGCCATTTCAGGGATTTAACTCTGATCATGATGTCTTCCACTCTTGTCATTTTTCGGATCCACGAGTTCCTCTTCTTATCTCTCCTGGTTACACGAAGCATGCACCTCTCCATGCCACTTTGAGTTGTCTGCAGTCTTTGTATATCTCTTTTAGTTAAGTTCCATGTCTCTGCACCATACGTAAGCACTGGAAGGATGCATTGATCAAACACTTTTCTTTTAAGACATAATCGCATATTGCTCTTGAAAATTATGCTGTTTCTTCCAAAAGCTCTCCAGGCAAGTTTTGTACGCCGATTAATTTCTTCATCAATGTGACCCTCACTTGATATCTGCTGTCCAAGATAAACGTACGTGTCTGTTATCTCCAGCTTTACTCCATCAATCAATAAATCTTCATTTCTTGTAAAAGCATTGAACATCACTTTTGTCTTCTGAAAGTTCATTTTTAATCCCACTTCTTTACTCTTGTCAGCAAGTTCCTGGATCATACTCTGCAGCTCTGATGGGGTAGTTGCAAAAATGACTACGTCATCAGCAAAACGAAGGTGGGTTAGATAATCTCCATTAATCTTTATCCCCTTGTTTTCCCAGCTCAGTAACTGAAAAACACCCTCCAATGTGGCATTAAAGAGCTTCGGAGATATGGTGTCACCTTGTCTCACTCCCTTTCCAATTTTTATGTGTGTTGTATTTTCAAACAGCCGAATCTTTGCACTTGCATTTTCATAGATGTTATTAATAATATTAATGTATGCATCTTCAATACCGCAGGTTTTCAGAGCCATTGTAACTGCTGATGGTTTCACCGAATCAAAGGCTTTTTCATAATCGATAAAAGCCATGCACAATGGAAGTTCATATTCCCTCGCTCTTTCAATTAGTTCTCTCAGTACGTGGATATGATCTATTGTGCTGTAGCCACTCCTGAATCCAGCTTGTTCTCTCGGTTGAGCCATGTCCAGTGTTACCTTCAAGCGGTGTGAAAGAACTTTAGTGAAGATTTTATAAACTACTGATAGGAGGCTGATAGGTCTGTAGTTTCCGAGATCCTCAATGTCACCTTTCTTATGTAGCAGGATCATTGTAGCGGTGTTCCAATCCTCAAGAATCTTTCCTTCATTAAGGCATCGAGTGAAAATTTGGGCGAGTACTGTTTCAATTTCTCCACTTGCTTCTTGTATGATGTCTACAGTAATCCCATCTTCTCCTGGAGCTTTTCCCCGCTTCATGTTCTTGATTGCATGTGCAACTTCTGCTGGAAGGACTGGAGGAACTCTGGTACTGGTATCTTTCATGATGTCTGAAGTGCATGTATCATCCCTTTCATATAATTTGGAGTAGAAATCTTTCACTCTTGTCAAAATTTCGCCTCTATTTCTTGTTACAGAACCATCTTCTTTTCTCAGTGCCATAATCTGTTTTCTTCCCTTACTGAGATGTCCCTTTGCTATCTTTAGGCTTTGGTTGTTTTCAATTGCTTTCCTCACTAGTTCACAGTTGAGTCTTCTTATGTCTTCAGTGATACTTTTTCTTACTGTCTTGCATAGCTCTATATATTCCACTTTGGAAGTCACATCTTCTTTAGTTGTCCTCATCTCTCTTCTTTTTTGCATCAACATTTTCGTTTTTCCTGATAATTTGTTTACATGCAACTTGTTCTTATACCCAGCTAATTTTGTTGCTGTTTCCATAAGAGCTTTGGTTACTTTTCTGTTAACTTCAGAGATGTCCACTTCTTCCGATGTTAGGCCTTCTAAAGCAGAGAACCTGTTCTTCAGTTCCAACTTGAAGGTATTATGGTGTTTTTTAAGGTTGGTTATGTCAATAGATTTTGTTTGTCTT
Source organism: Macrothele yani (assembly GCA_039090855.1). Classification (NCBI taxonomy): domain Eukaryota; kingdom Metazoa; phylum Arthropoda; class Arachnida; order Araneae; family Macrothelidae; genus Macrothele; species Macrothele yani. Next base: position 69,990,596 of record CM076995.1, read on the forward strand.
ATGAGCTTGCCACGTTCAAGTTTGGTGTTGAGGTGCATCTTACATCTCACCAATCTATGGTCACTACTTGTGTTGAACTTGTTTAGCACACTGCAGTCTTCTATGACGAATTTTTTGTTATACATAATAAAATCAATTTCACTTGTCGTCCCATTTGGATGTCTCCATGTCCATTTCCTGTGTGGCTTTTTCTTGAAGGAGGAGTTCAAGATGAAAAACCCTTCTGCCTCTACAAACTCAACGAGAGTATTTCCACGCTGGTTTCTGTTGCCGTGACCGAATTTACCTACTGAAGTTTCATTCTGTTGCCGTTGCCCTATTTTTGCATTGAAATCTCCCATAATTATTTTCAAGTGCTGCTTACCTTTATTATTTAGATGACAAATTTCCTCATAAAATTCTTCAATTTCTTCTTCAGGATGACTTGTGGTGGGTGCATAAGTTTGAATAATCTGAGCCTGGTATCTTTTCGAGAGTTGGATAACAAGTCGTGCAGCTCTGTCAGAGGAACTTTCAACTTCTACAACTTTATCCTTCAGTTTCTTGTTTATTATAAATCCAACACCACTAGTTCTGCCAGTATCTGTCCCACGATAGTAGAAGAGATGTCCACTTTTCAGTTCGATGAGATCTTCTCCTTTTCTCCTTACCTCACTTAGCCCCACGATGTCCCACTTGATCCTTTGTAGTTCCTCTTCCAATTCAAGAAGCCTTGAATCAGAAGATAGGGAGCGTCCGTTGTACGTAGCCAAGGTCAGCATCAGATGGCAGCCTAGTCCGGTCCTCCGGGGATTCTTAGCACCCTCTGCCTTCATGTCGCACTGGCCGCTGCCTTGGCCAGGTACATTCCAGCTGCCAGAGACTGAGGGCCAAGATTTAAGTTGTGGAATCATTTTGGAGGGGTTTGGCTATAACTCACCACGCTGGCCAAGCGGGTTGGTGAGTGTGGGATAGAATTTCCTCTAATTCCCGATGGTATAGTTATACCGCTAGTGGCGGTCGTCAGAGCCCCTTTAGTGGGAACAGGATGTACCACGAGAAGGCGGGGTTGACATTTGTCAAGGAGAGGCTGTTATGTTACGCATCACCTGACCTTACATCCCAAGTGTGTTTTATGTAAATGTAAATATCTTTTAGCTTTCTTATGGCCCCTGTTATTCAGTGGATCTTCATAAAACTGTAATAGTGATAATAACAAAGGAGAAAGAGTGACAACAAATAACTGCCTGAAGAAGAGTTTTCTCTGAAAATTTGAAAATTTATTTTAAGAATAATTCCTAGTTTAGTTTTCATTTAATGAACTAGGAAGCCTATGTTCGAAATGATGAGCTTTATTTACAGAGAGGATAAATGTTGACCCTGTCAACATTCTTAGTGTTAATATTTTGATCGTCAACTTTATGACCACCAATGGGATTGATTGGCAAGCAGTTTAAGAGACCAGCAAATACATTAAGGTGCATTAGAGTTGATAAACTGAAAAATATAGAAGTGAGGCAGGATTTCCAAAAGCTAATTTTTGTAGGTTATGTCAAAATAGAAACATTATCCAGTGGAAGGAAAGAGGTGCAGTGGAACAGGTATAAAAGATTGGCTATCAAGAATGTAAGAAAAGAAGAAAAGCAAGTAGTGTCCAAGTATTTAAGGATAGGAAAGTTAGACCCCCTCCCCCTCTTGTAATGTACAGCAGAAGTGAGTAAAATTATCAATGAACAGTAAAAAGCTTATAAGGAAGTATTTGAGCTGCCTGTCACAAGATAAAAGGCTTGTTGAAAGACACAGTAATTTGTTGAGAGTACAAAAAGGAATGTACATGCAGAGTTTGAAAATGAGTAAAGGATAACTACTGAAATCTCTAAAAAAGAGAAACAAAACATTGGAATTTTTTAAACATATGGGGAAGGTAGAAAATCTGTATCACAGGGTGGGTGACTTCCACTGACAGGAAGATGACATCTTGAATAAATAAAATGGATATTTTGAAAACTTGTTTAATAAAAATCCAGGCTGTCAATTTTCAGATAATTATGATGAAATGTTTTTAGTGATGATACTCTCCATAGATGCTCATGAAGCATAGAGCCATATGCATTCATTAAGTAGATGATGTTTTTGTTCTTAAAATGTGAAGGTGCAAGCTACAAAAAAGATTAACCTGGAATTTATTATGCACAATAGAATGGAAGCTGTCATTTGGTTATGCAGAATTACTAAAATGGGAAAGAAATCTAACTTGATTAATGAGGACTGGTATTAGGCAGTCACATTATTCCTATTTAGAAGAAAGGGGACTGAAGGGGTCATAGTAACTACTTGGGCATCTCCTTAATTTGTGTTCCTTGAACGATGTACATAGCAGAAATGCAGAAATGTTTCTGTACATTTTCTGCATTTCTGCTAATGTAAATTTGTGCATGCAAGAAAGACAGTGCTGGTTGAAGACCAGTTCAAAATTTGAGAGAACATAAATCAGCCATTGAAAAGTGTTATTTAAAAGTATGGGGAGTGTCCAATAAGTATCTGGATTTTTATTCCTATCAATTACAGGAGAGAAATAAAAAATACAGTGTGCATATATATGATACTCACATATGTAATACATTAGTACGAACAGTCAAAGTAACTTTTCCATGTATTCTCTGTTCAACACAATGCATTCCCTCCACCAATCAACAAGTTGATTTATTCCGGTAGCGAAAAAATCCATTTATGGAAAGCCACTAGCAGATCGTCCATGCTCTCATAGTGTTGGCCATGAAGACTATCCTTCAAGGGACCAAAAGCATGAAAATTGGAAGGTGCCAAGTCTGGACTGTAATCGCAGGATGCAAAAGAACCGTCCACCTCTGTTTTGCAATTTCTGCTTGCACTGGTTTAGCAATATGCAGGCGAGCGTGTTCATGCTGAAGCAACACTTGATTGTTTTTAAATGTTGGCCGTTTGGTCCCGATACTCTGCGCAAGTTTTCTCAGTGTCTTCACATAGGCCTTTGCATTTATTGTTTCATTTTTTGCCAAGTACTCAATGAGAAGGATGCCGTATTTGTCCCAGAAGACAGCAGCCATGACCTTGGACACCAACGAACCAATTATAAACTTTTTTTAATGGGGGCGAATTCGGATGACTCCATTGCATACTTTGCCATTTTGTCTCTGGTTCGAACTGATGAATCCACATTTCATGGCCTGTGATTGTGCATCCCAGGAATGCGTCACCCTCCTCATTGTAGCGCTGTACCAGTTCATTGCAAATGTCTAGCCTTTGGCATTTATGCACCGCTGTAAGCATTTGGGGTACCCATCTGGCACAGATCTTCCTATAGTTAAAATGTTCATGAATAATTCGTCCAACAGAAGCTTTACTGATATCCAATTCCATGGCAATATCCCGAACACAAATGCGTTTGTCACCTTTAATCAAGTCATCAACTCGTTTAATCGTTCAGTCAGTCACCACCATGTTAAGCCTACCTGACCGTGCCTCATCTCTAGGCTCTTGTGTCCAGCTTTTAACTTCATAACCCATTCAAAACACTGGAACGAGACATAGCCACATCACCATACACCATCCAAAGTCTTCTCGTAATGTCCACAGCCTTTACGACACTGCCCCGGTGTGTGAGACATGCAACTGTTTACTCACCGTCTCTCATGTTTTGTGCAGTTGTGTTCGTTTTCGTTATCATTGGTTTCACTATTTTCAGTCTCATCTGCTGGACGAGGGCACAGCTACGCTTCAAAAGCTTTTGGGCGACCACTGCGACACTTTCGCAGTATTTTCCTTTTTAAAACATATTAACGTTTTAAAACTTATTTTTAAAAAAAAGTTATAATAATTATAATAGTAAATTAATACATTTATATATAAACCTAATTAACTAACTAGTCTTCACAACTTTCATCATTCTTCTTTCTAACTTTTACCAAGCCTGTCTGCTCTTAATCATTTCACCCCGCTTTTAAAAATCTTTAACTGATAGTTCTGTGTCTGGCGCTCTTTGGCCATGCCTGGCCCTTGCGCCACAAAAATCAATTAACTAACTAATTGTTTTTGATTAACAGCACCACTTAACATTACTATTGAGCTGCTCTGCTTTTACTCCACTTCACTGAAAGTAGTCATAATATTTTCACGTATGCATGTAATCATACACACAGTTTTGCATTGATAGGAATAAAAATTCTGATACTTATTGGACACCCCTCATATATTAAATAGGCTTGTACAGAAAAAAAGGAAGTCCTTAAAAAGTGCTTAATTTTTGTGGGAGAAAAAGAGTGATAATCCTGCACTGCTGGCAGCTGTACATAAAGTAGCTCAATTGCAATGGGCTAGGTGTTGTCGACATTGGACTGCAGATGATTGGAAAACTTATTTGGTCAAATAAGTTACACTTCTATCTGTATTCCAGTAATGCAAGACACAGAGTGCATCACAGAAGTAACAAAACCTTCCATCGAAACTGTGTCCAAGGTGTTATTCTTTCTGGAAGTGGATCTGTGAGGTTCTGGGGATGCTTTACCTTCAAAAATTAATTCCATTAGTGAAGGTATAGACTCATTTAAATCAGGCAGGTGATATACAGATTCTAGAGTACTTTTGTCCATCATTTGAAGGCCAAAGACTACATAAGCATTCTGGTATTCAAGAATGACTACTGCAGGGTGTACAGAGCTAAAACTCTTCGTAATTACATGAGGAAACATTGGAATACCCGGGCTGCCCTGGAAAGTCACGAGATTAAATCCCATTGTAAACATCAACAGGAAAAGAAGTAGAAACATTGAAATTGGCATCCGCATAATCTAGCCGAATAATGAGTTGGTGTAGTGAGCTAGAATTGTTGTTGACTGTATTAGACAACTGATGGTGTCCATACCCAACAGGTTTTGCTGTAATTCAAGTGAAAGGTGGTATTACACAGTATTAGGTGAAGAAATCTCAGAGGCGATTAATTTTTGTCTGGTGAGCCATGACTATTTCTTCAGTAGAAGGCGACATTAACATGAAGAAATATAGGTGTTTTGAGCTTATTTACGGTATGACAGAGGAAAAATTCTGCAATGACAAATCCCATGTTCTAAAGTAGTTATTCATGGACCCTGGGGAAGACCTAAATTTAATAAGATGGTTTGGTAGTGTATAATTGGCAATCATTGATAGAAAGAGTAATTTCTCAAAGGCAGGAAGTATTGTAATGAAGAAAAGGAGATGGAGAAAGTTGGTAGGTAATTAGTATTCTCATTTTTGTGCTATTCTTGCTTCTTAATTTTCTGTTCTCATTGTCTGTGTTAATGTGTCACACCTCATCAACTCAAAACAGCCACCTTTGAGTATACAGATATGATATGATGATGCATGAAGTATATGTACAATCGTGGCCAAAAGTCCTGCACCAGTAGACTGAAAGTCAATTTTTTGATGTTTGAAGTCAACTTATACAGCGTAATGGTAAAGTTAGGAATACATATTATTCATCATTTTAAAGGAAATGTTATGCTGAATTCAAATATTTCTTACAGAATGTTATTACCAGTAATAGAAGTGAAGTTACAAGCAAAAGCACAGTGTCTAGTCATAAAAAGCAAAAAAATAGTGGAATTAGTGTACAATGCATTTAACGTAAAATTACTGTACGGTACATTATTGAAATTTGCAGGACACTTGAAATAACTGACCAACAAGCACAATATGCTTTAATATTTAATTGGATAACCAGTTACTTAATAACAAAGTGCACCTTCTTGGCATGGAACTAAATGAGCTTCTCTAGTTGTCCATTGGTGATAAAACAGTGCCTTACAGCCCTTACAGACTAAATTGAAGTCTTTAATTTAGTCTGTAAGGGCTGTATGGCACCATGTTATCACCAATGGACAACTAGAGAAGCTCATTAGTTCCATGCCAAGAAGGTGCACTTTGTTATTAAGTAACTGTGGTTATCCAATTAAATATTAAAACATATTGTGCTTGTTGGTCAGTTATTTCTGACCAACAAGCACAATATGTACTGTACAGTAATTTTACGTTAAATGTATTGTACACTAATTTCACAAATTCCACTATTTGTTGCTTTTTATGACTAGATGCTGTACTTTTGCTTGTAACTTCACTTCTATTATTGGTAATAACATTCTGTAAAAATATTTGAATTCGGCATAAAATTTCCTTTAAAATGATGTATAATATGTATTCCTGACTTTACCATTAGGCTGTAAAAGTTGACTTCAAACATAAAAAATTTGACTTTCGGTCTACTGGTGCAGGACTTTTGGCCTTGATTGTATATACATTGATCAGGTGTATAATCAGAGTATTTGTATTAATATATAATATATGTTTATGTCAGATATATAAACTAACTTCATCTTCATGCAGCTGTTATAGATGTCATGAGAATTCATTTTAAATTAATTACTTATTAATTTTAGAAACCCTTATTAAGCTTTATGGAAATTTTGTGAAGTTTTTGAGGATATTATGATAGTTGCTTTCAGTTCAGTGTTTTAATCTTCCATCCTGTAGACATGTAGTAATTGTCATTTCATAGGTTTTTTCAATTTAGAGAAATTCTGTATAAAAATTATTTTTATATCCTCTCTAATGATAATGAACCATGCAGCACATCCAAGATGCTATGTTCTAGAAATATCTTTGTACAATGTAGCATCTTTTATGCATAACTCTTGTCATTTGGCGTTTTCTGGATATAGAGTTTTTCTGTGATTTGGAGTATCCCTGGGGGCAATTCCAAGTTTTAGCAGTCCTTATTGTGTTGCTATCCTAAATTGCAGAAAGTATTGTTTGAGGTAATGAAACTATTCAGAGAGTTGCAAATGATAAATTCATTGCAAAAGAAAAGATAGTTAAAATAAGTTTTTAAGGATTTTGTTATAAAAATTTCCTGTGACCCCAATAATGTTTCTAGCTGGACTCAGTGCTCCTGTCTACAGGAAAACAGTGAATACTGTTGCTCTTAGAAGTTAGGTTTAGGGTGTTCTACCTACCTGTTGGTCATGGGGGTTGGTTGCTGATGCCACACATGAATCCTTAGAGGCTCACCATTTACATGGATCTTACTTTGAAATATAAGTTACTAGATCCAATCGAAGAGCAAACAGTAATGAATTGGAAAGAATATCGAAAAAGGAATCCTTCCATACAACTTCCAAAACTAGGACAGAAATTACAAGAGTTGTTCTGCTATCAATGCCAGCAGAGAAAGGTGATGCTCTTTGTTGATTCTATTTTTGCTAAGGGAAGATTGTCTTTTTGACATTCATTTTATTTAATTACTGTTTGTTGTTTGGTTAGACCTAGTAACTTTACAGTGAAAAAATGAGTTCCTAAATTCAACCAAATTTCGAACAGCAACTCTGCCTCAGTGTTAGCAAAAATGAATGGCACCCAGGGTCAAAGTAATAAAATTTGCTTCCCTTGAGAAATGGCAACACAGATTGTTCAGAATAGTTTCGAGAAGTGACTGCAGTATCCACAAATGTCTACCTGAAAATATGTGTTCAATTTTCTCATTGAATGTATATAGCTCAAGCATCTGTTTGTCACTGTCACCCGACTCTTTTCATGATACCCAACAAAATTAATGCTCAGAAGTTGATTTGATGAGAAAACAATGTCCAGTACCTTCCTTGTATTACTTTCAAAGAAATATCCATAATAACATGTTGTTACTATATTATTATGGGTTATGATAAAGTGCATCATATATTCATTTCAGAACATGGTTGGTTTCCAAAGTGTGCATTTTGAGATTCCAGGTAAAAGATTCTATACTTTAATTTATTGTGTGAATTTTAATGGTGCACTTTTTTAAAAGACTTCTTTTGGTGTATATTCTGTTAGGATGCAAATGCTACTTTTCGCAACACACTGAGTGAATACAGCCAGAGGTTGAAGCAACTTGCCAAAAAACTTGGTAAATGTGTCAAAGTAGCAAGGCCATATTATGAAGCTGAAGAAGTGGCAAAGAAGGTAAATCAACATTAGTAATTAAAAACATTTCAGACATTTTTACTGAAAATTTTAATTTCAATGTTTCACCGTACATCCATAATGTGATTCATACTGTGTAATATTTTGCATCTCACAGATGATGATATCATGATCACTTGGCTTGTGAAGAAGTTGTTTAGTAAAAAAATTGCATTGTATATTGTACACATAAACATTATTACTGTTATGATAATACAGTCGAACTTTCGTATAACAAACTTCTAAACTTCTATATAGTGAATTTCTCCATTTAGCGATTTTTTGTCGAGAACTTTGAATTTTTGTGGAATTTTGCAGGCAAAATAACTTCCATTTAACAAAGCCAATTTCTATTTAGTGAAGTTTTTTTTTTCTTTTTTTTTTTTTTCAGAAGTGGTTCTGGGATTTACAAACAACTGCTTCCCACCTTGGTTTCTCCTCTCCACAAATTTTCACTGTTTATTCCCAGTGGAATTCACGCTACGTGTGGTGTCTGAGGGCAGAAAAAGGGTTTGCAGCCGCCAGTCTTATCTCATCCCCCGCATATACAGTAGCATTGTCAAACGGTGAGACATGATGAGACACCTGCTGAAGAAAGATAAAAAAAATCCTTAGCAGAGGAAAGGGCAGCAAGGAGAGGCTTCCTACTGAGTCAGCCCCCTTCTTAAAAGTCTTCCGATTCCATGCAAACAAGGTGACCTCACAGTGGATACTCCCTTAGTTCACTTATTGGAGGTTGTAGCCGAAATGTCAGCTGCTTAACCTTCTGATTTACTGGATTAATTTTCTATCGAACTTCCAAGAATAACCTCAGGCTCATCACCAGTGCACCACCCAACCATGTCAAACTGATGCACTAAGAGGCAAATTTGATTCTGTGTTGTAGTCGACCAGTTCAGGAAAAAATGCCTGAGAGAAAATGTTTGAGTATCAGCGTGAAAGTAAATGTGTTAGAAGAAGTTGACAAAGGTATACAGAATTTCAGGTAAGTACAGGATGGCTTGATAAATTCAAGAACAGGCATGGGATCGTCCAAAAGGTTATATCGGGGGAAAGCACAGCCATTGGTGACGAAGATTGTGCACAGTGGAAAGAAACAGTTCTCAAACAGCAATTGGAGGACTATGATCCTAAGGACATTTTTAATGCGGATGAAACTGCTTTATTTTTTAAGTGCCTTCAGAGCAAAACCTTAACATTCAAAAACGATAAATGTTTTGGGGGAAATCATAGTAAAGAAAGAATAACAGTGATGGTTGTGGCAAACATGACGGGAGAAGAACTGAAGCTATCAGTAATAGGCAAAAGCAAAAATCTAAGATGTTTCAAAGAAATGCAATCTTTAAAAGTTCAGTATGATCACAATAAAAAATCATGGATGACTACAAATTTTTCAAGGATGGGTCCTAAAATTTGACAAGCACATGGCTAAGCAACATTGTAAAATAGTTCTGGTTATTGACAACTGTCTTACCCACCCTCAGGCAGTAATTTCAAAGCTGAAAAATATAAAACTTCTCTTCGTTCCACTGAATATGACCTCAAAATTACAGCCAATGGATCAGGGTGTCATCAAAAAATTAAAATTTCATTACCGGAAAAGAATATTGAATAAAATTATTGTGCCCATTGAAAATAACCAACCAGCTGATAAAGTTGTGGATCTGCGATTAAGCATTTCTGAATTGGCTAAAGCATGGCAGCATGACGTAACAGAGTCTACCATCCGTAACTGCTTTTTCAAAGTTGGACTTCGTAACGCTGCTTTCGTATTAGATCAGGATGCTGATCCGGAAGAAGATGATTTGCCATTGAGGGAATTAAAGAAACATGGCAACAACTAAGGCAGCATGAAAATATTGGAGATTAGCATGTTCTTGATGATTTTCTTTCAGTTGATGAAGAAGCACCTATAACTGACCAAAAAAGTGAGGAAGATATTCTCGAAAGCATGCGACGAAGTCATGGAATCAGAGAAGATGAAGAGGATGAGGAAAATGAAAGTGAGTGTCCTGTACAGCCTCCAAAAGATGAAATGATGAAGGCATTTGAAACCATTCAACATTGGTACCAGTTTCAAGCTGATGTACGAGACGATGTGTTCTGCTCATTGCAAAGGACTGAGACTTTTTATGAGTGTGCTGTTTTGTTTAGCCCAAATAATATTCAACAGAAAATTACTGACTACTTCTCGGCCCAAACAAACTAAAACCTTTTTGTTTTATATCTATGCTGACCTGGCAAGCACATAAGTGAAAATTGATTTTCTTTCTTTTTAATTAATATACAATGGAATTTCAGCTTTCTTTCTGAGTATCAAAATAAAAGATAAGTGTAGTTTCTATATAGCGAATTTTCTATTTAGCGAATATTTTTGGCTGATCTTGCGACTTAGTTATGTGGAAGTTCAACTGTATATTCTGGGAAAGTTCATATTCACTTTTTTTTTTTTTTTTTTTTTTTGTTGGTTCCTTTAATACATGGGTGCAGGCATCAGTGCTTTTCTGAATGCTAAAAACAGTATGCTGATTCAGTTGTGTTACATCCAGTATTTGCAAGAAGTTAAGGGTTCATATAACACTTTAATGAATACTCTATAAACAAGAGGATCAGATTTTTCACTAGTTTTTGACATCTTCTTTATCTTCCCCTTTCCTGTTTCATTCAATATTATCACGTGCATTTTCCAATTCTAAGAATCTCTGTTTTGGTTGAACTAACTTAAGAAAAACAGAAAAAATTGCCAAAATCTTGTGGGGTGACTATTACTTTACAGTGTAAAAGATATAATTAACTTTCGTCTTTGTGACCAACTCTTAAGTTAAAAGTCTCAAGTTTTTGGGAGTTGGAAACAGAAATGAATTCACTTCTAATCAGTGCCACAAATCAGTGAGTTTCTGTAACTTTTGTGTGAACAGGAGATTATTTATTTTTGTATTTCTGGAATGAAATAAAAAGTAAGGTAATTCTATATTAAACTGTGAAAGAAGAGGTACATTAAAACTGTGTTAAAATATATTATGATGGTCAGCGTTTCTCTCATTGTTAGTTATATCTCATATTCCTACCCAAATATCTCCAATGTTGTACCAGTTTTTTTTTTTCATTCTTTCAGTTACATAATATTTCTACATAAAACTCTCCAATATTTTAACATATGACTTGTGGCAGATTGATCCATAAGCATGGATGATCTGAAGTTCATATCTATTTGCAATTGTGTCTTCAGTTTTTGAATGAGAGATCCTTCATCACACATTCCCTAATTGACCATATGTTGTAGTACAAGAGATGGCCACTTTTCAATTCCATGTGATCCTTTCATTTTATTCCAGTTCATTGAGTATGTCTGTAGACCACTTGAACTTTTTAATTTCTGGTAATCCAGAGACATGTAAATTAGAACAGGTAAGTCTGCCATGATATGTTGCCATGGTGAGCATCTTATAACTGTCTGAATCTCAGGAATTTGTTTAGCACCCTTTGCAATAAGCTACTTTATAAAGCTTTTGCTGTATGAGGGTCGTGTTTTGTGGTAGGAAGTTATTTGGTATGAGAGTAAACTATTAACGAAAGCCTTATTGTGAGTTATGCTGTGGTCAGTTATTTATTTAATTCTGAAGATGTATTGTGATGTATTGTGATCTTTTTTTTTGGCTGTCAAGGTTCCAGTGAAATGTGGGCTGTTTGTTGAATTCCACCACTAGTGTTTCTTGATGGGTGAGTAGTCTATCAAGGGCAATAGAAAATGTGTCAGATTTTGTATCACCAAAATTTTGCTTATTTTTTTTTATTTCAGTACGCTTATATTTAAATTAGTTTGTAAAGCTGTTTATTATTTTAGTTTTATAATTCTAAATCTGTACATTAAAAGCTTATCATTCATTTATAGGCTAAACTTGAGTGTGAAGAAGCTGCTGTAAAGTATCACCGTGCCTGTGGAATTCACAAGGAAGCTAGGGAAACAATTGCTGTTGCTGAACAAAAATTCAGTTCTAAAAAGGATGACTTGGAATTTGATGCTGCTTGGCAGGAAATGCTCAATAGAGAAACTATCAAGGTTTATTCACATAAATACATACATCACTGACTAGTATATTTTTTACTATATTTTGCTCTAGTCTCACCACTCTTAAATTTTTGAATTTAAAAATTTAAAGCTGTGTATATAAAAACATTTTCAGTAAACTGTAGTATTTCATTCATCAGTCATAATGACTTGGATTGCCCCAGTACATAACATCTATCATACAATATTGTGCTGGCACAACTCATGTACAAGATGGCATTTAGTTTTCATGGGTACTTCATGATAAAGTGAAAAGCTATTTTGTTATGTGAAAAAGTCATTATTTTTTTTTGTACCTCTGCCATGGACTGAAATGGCTTAAAAGTATTCCATACACATTCAGTCAGCAATGTGTAAACACCATCCTTTTCAGTTAATCTGTTTTCAGTACTTGTAAGATGTGTTTGTTATGGTTTTGTATGTACCAATCTATCAACACTAAATCACTTCTTCTAGAAAACAAATTATTAATTTTTATTAACAGGTACAGCTGCATTTCTTCAGTTTTTCAATATTGTGGCTTCTTTATAAACATTTCATTTCCAGGCGTAAAATTCACTATTGATGAACTTTAATCTAAAAATGTGTTTCTTAATGTTACAGTGTGAAAAGGAAACCATAAAATATTTATCATGGATGTTAAAGATGACTATTTTCGTCCGTTAGGGGTCCGGGTTCGAATCCCGGTCTGGCATGGATGTTGTGTTTGTCTTACGGCACTGGCTCTCTCCCTTCCCTGGAACCAGTGACCCTAAATTAGGGATGGGCGACTGCTTATAGCCCATTGAGTTGCTCACGGTGGTCGTTAAACCTCCAATCAAAAAAAAAAAAAAAGATGACTATTTGAATTCAAGTAGTTTTAAATGCATATGGCTTCATTGTTAAGTCACAGATCACTGGCACAGAAGTATCTGAGATCTATGGTTTTCAGTACAGTTCCATGAGGTGAATCCCTAATACTGATAGCTGTGAATGCACTGCTTGTCCCTTTAGCCCTCATTGGTCATCCTAAGGTTTGGACTAAATAGTCTGAAATGTTCAGGGTTTGCTGTGCATTGAACAGGATAACTCAATAGATGCATTTCCTTTTACTGTGAATCTTTCATTTCCAACTACCAGCATTCTAAAAGCAAATCCTAACAATACTTAGACAGATTCTTTTGTTTTTAAAACAGGAAAATGATCATGTCCTCAAAACTATTATATCCATTGGACTCTCATTTCGTAAAAAAAAAAAAGAAAAAAGAAAGAAAGAAAGAATGAGAGAATGTCAAGACATCTTGCTTCAGAATTCATTAAATCACTGCTGTGTAGTGTAGCACATGAGTGAAAAGTGATGCCTCTCTTTTGTTGTTGGACAGGTGAATAATGTCTCACTCCTTGGGATTTTCCATGGATTCACAGAACACATTTTGACCAAAACTGCATTAACAATCTATCCCAGTGAAGATTTCTTGCTGTGCTTACTTATATTCTGAACTTATCAACTTCTATAACTTTTTAATTTGCAAAGAGCTATAAATACTGTGAGCGGTGCTTCCCAAACTTTTTCAGAACTATGACCCAATTTTTGGAACGACAACCTTTCGCAACCCACCTAATTTTATGCACATAAAGTGGGGGACATTTTTTTATTTATTTTTTTACTACTGTTTGTGTGTGTGTGTGTGTGTGTGTGTAATTTTACCAAAAAACTGATCTAATTTTTTAATTTAGTTACTTATACTGCTGTTTTTTTAATTTATTATTAAATATAATTTCACAAAAAACTGATCTATTTCTCGTAATGAGGTGTGTGCAAAGGTTGCACCAGTTTTCATTTTCTGTTGATGGCATTAATGTGCACATCAGTGAGAGTCATTCTCAGGCACAAGAAGTTGAAGACAATCGTGTATTGTTTCAAAATTCAGTTTTGATTCTGACCAAGACCGAAAATCCAACTTCTCACAGGTGTATGGAAATATGAAAAGGGAGCAGAACTTTCAGAGCTTCGGTAGATATGAGTTGGATATGTTTGTTGAACAGACAGCCAGAACTACATCAATTTTTTTGCAGTTGAAATTCATTTTTAATGAGGTGTGATCAGACAAATCTATATAATGCCCCCTCCCCTTTTCCATTTTTTTTTTTTTAACTTTCCCATTTTTAAGGATTTTCAAGTTTCAAGTAATTACAGATTTTTCAGATTTCAAAAACTTTTTATGGCCCACCAAAAACTGGTTGATGACCTACTGTTTGGGAAATGCTGCTGTGAGTATAAACTTAGTGTCACAGTTGTGACAAACATGTTGAGTTTAATGTTAAAGGCCAGCCATACATGGTAGTGTTTGCTGTCCTGGTGGCTGAGTGTTCTGAGGTGCTGGCTTCTGACCATTCATCCAAAGAAAACTCAGGTTTGAGTCCTGAATGAGGCATGTGTAGTGTGTTTTGTTTTACAGCATTGACTCCATCCTCTCCCTGGAACCAGTGGTCATGAATTAGAGACAGGCAACTGCTTATAGCCCTGCAAATTGCTCATAATGATCATTAAATCCCCCCACATAGAAAATACAGTAGCTCCTTTTGCACTTTTGGGAATTCAGGAATCAGCACTATTAAATGTGTGTGCCACCTTGTTTCTCTCTTTAATGAACACAGATTAAACCTACCATCATAATTTGACAAGTCCAAAAAGGAAACCAAAATTGAGTAGGGCTACACATAAATGATTTATCAATTTCACTGTAGCATAAAGAGTAAAAAAAAAAAGCATCATATTTAAATAGTGATCTACTTTTGTTGTGCTCATATTACTCATCACAAAAACATGTGGATACAGGATTTTCATTTGTTTTCTTCTTTAGCTATGCGGAGTGGCTAATTCTCCACCTAATAATTGTTATAAAAGTTTTTTCTATCACAGATGTATCTGTAATTATTAGAATAGTTACTGCTATGAATTGTATGAATGTATAATTACATAGTCATTTCTCTTGATCAATGCTTATTAAAGCAAATGTAAGCTCTTAAATGCCATCACTAAAAATGTTGCATACCCTGTTCCAAAACTCACTTTTTCTGTTCCAGCTTGGCTCCGAAACATCTCATATCTGTTAACACTTATGTATTTTAATTGCACTACTGATTACATTCCCTTTGAGAGTCTATCAAGGAAGCATTCATTAGGTGGGCAGTGCACAATTTCTCTCCTGTTCCACTAAATGGCACGTTATGGAGCAATCTACTTTTGAAAGCAGCAGATACTTATCAAACACAAATATCTGTCTGCATATGCTATATAGGGATCACTGTTTAAACATGTCATATCTGCTAACACACATGTATTTTCAATGCACCGCTGATCCAGCATTCCCTTTGAGAGTTGATCAAGGAAGCCTTCATTTAAGTAGGCAGTGCATAGTTTCTGCCATGGTCTTTATGATAGCACTGTTTACTTAAAATTTTAGTGTTCTTCTTAGAATTTTTTTTTACATCTACGTGGAGGATGGGATGATTGGGGAATTTTAGCTGGTGGTACTTTTAATTATTAACTGACCCCAGTGCATAACGTAAGGAATCTGCAAGTGCAAAAAAAAAAAAAAAAAAAAAAGAAAAAAAAACTGCAGAGCCATAGTCTAAGACATAATTAAGAACCTTTTCGACCCACTTTCAAACTGTTTCTCCATGCGGATGATATTAATGATGCCATTTTTCTGGCAACAAATAAAATTATGTAATTGCCATGTGCTTTCATGTTGTTTTGTACATTTCTTCTTGATATAGAAATGGGTTAAATTGGGTATTATTCAGTGTTTTTGCACTAATTTTGGAATTTTTTAAATATATGGTGAATAAAAAAACCATGAGGAATAACCACTCACTCACCATAAAGATCATGGTAACCTCCAATGACCACACACTTCCAACACGTCATTCATCGTGATGTAACTGGGCTTCCACAGGTTTACAGACTTCTTGCTTACGCTTCTTATTTTCGGGTGTGAAACATCGTTTTTTTTTTTTTCCTTTGCCTTATAATATGTTACTATAATGCTTGTCAATTCGATAAAAATCACACATACAACTCATTCATACAATTCAAGTAAAAACTATGTACATAAACCTTACATTCACAGGTGATTAAACCTTGGTCAACTCTAATTATGGAACTCCTCCTTCTGTTTCACAACCTCTGCTACTCCCACTGCAAGTGTCACACCCATTCAGCCCCGCACATCCAATCCCCTAGTACTTTCGACAGGTCCCTGTCATCTTCAGGAGGCAGGTGTGTCTCATCCGCCCACCACAGCTCAAGTGAGCAGAGCCATCGAGGCCTGGGCTCCAGTCGCTATCTCTGAATCGTTGTGTCTCTGGCGCCATCTATTGTCCCTGCTGCTCTTTTTTCCCTCTTTCTTTTTACGCTGCTGTTCAATTTTTATTAGGGCTTTCCATTGTTCGTTTAGGTTACTTGGCTCATTAATGTTGCATAATCTTGATCTGTTTTTTTCAATTAACACTGATTCTGCAATTCTTAACTGCTTTTCGTTTTTACAGCTCTTAATAATTTTAATATCTTCAAACCTTGGACATTTTTGATTTTCCATACAGTATTGGGTCAATGCTGTCTTAGCCTCTTTTTATTCCAATTATTAATATGCTGGTTCAATCTATACTTTAATTTATTCTTGGTGCTGCCTATATATGACACAGGTGGTTGCTGGTTTATTGGGATTTCATAAATTCCTGCTCTATCTAATTGGCTAATTTTTTCATTTTTAATCACTAAATTTTTTACAGTAAGTACCTGATTTCCTACCTGTATGCCATACTTGCCACAAACTTTATTAATTTCTGCTGAAACATTTTCTATATATGGTATTGCTCCCACATATTTTACAAGTTTTTTTATCAGTCTTGACCTTATTGTAACCTTGAGTTACTTCATAAATCCATTTTTTTAATACCTGTTTAGGGTATCCAAAAGCATATGCAATTTTTTCAATATATTCAATTTCTTCCTTTCTATACTGTTCAATTGATGAATGTGTTAAACTTCTTTTAATTAGTGTTTTAACACTATTTCTTTTATGTGTTAATGGATGTGATGACTGAAATGGTATAAGTACTGGGATATATGAAGATTTTCTATGCACTCTGAATTGTATATTCTCCTCTGTTTTAATAATCAAAACGTCCAAAAATGCCAAAGTATTGTCATGTTTCAGCAGAAATTAATAAAGTTTGTGGCAAGTATGGCATACAGGTAGGAAATCAGGTACTTACTGTAAAAAATTTAGTGATTAAAAATGAAAAAATTAGCCAATTAGATAGAGCAGGAATTTATGAAATCCCAATAAACCAGCAACCACCTGTGTCATATATAGGCAGCACCAAGAATAAATTAAAGTATAGATTGAACCAGCATATTAATAATTGGAATAAAAAGAGGCTAAGACAGCATTGACCCAATACTGTATGGAAAATCAAAAATGTCCAAGGTTTGAAGATATTAAAATTATTAAGAGCTGTAAAAACGAAAAGCAGTTAAGAATTGCAGAATCAGTGTTAATTGAAAAAACAGATCAAGATTATGCAACATTAATGAGCCAAGTAACCTAAACGAACAATGGAAAGCCCTAATAAAAATTGAACAGCAGCGTAAAAAGAAAGAGGGAAAAAAGAGCAGCAGGGACAATAGATGGCGCCAGAGACACAACGATTCAGAGATAGCGACTGGAGCCCAGGCCTCGATGGCTCTGCTCACTTGAGCTGTGGTGGGCGGATGAGACACACCTGCCTCCTGAAGATGACAGGGACCTGTCGAAAGTACTAGGGGATTGGATGTGCGGGGCTGAATGGGTGTGACACTTGCAGTGGGAGTAGCAGAGGTTGTGAAACAGAAGGAGGAGTTCCATAATTAGAGTTGACCAAGGTTTAATCACCTGTGAATGTAAGGTTTATGTACATAGTTTTTACTTGAATTGTATGAATGAGTTGTATGTGTGATTTTTATCGAATTGACAAGCATTATAGTAACATATTATAAGGCAAAGGAAAAAAAAACGATGTTTCACACCCGAAAATAAGAAGCGTAAGCAAGAAGTCTGTAAACCTGTGGAAGCCCAGTTACATCACGATGAATGACGTGTTGGAAGTGTGTGGTCATTGGAGGTTACCATGATCTTTATGGTGAGTGAGTGGTTATTCCTCATGGTTTTTTCATTTATGAATTGCACGTAAACTATGCGCACTTTGCAAGAGGTTAATACCTTAAAAGTGCAAATATAATAATATGGTGAATAGTAGTATTGACTTATGCTGGGTAAATGTCATGGAATTTTTAGTCTGTTTTAATAAAAGGCTAGCAGTGTCACAATGAATCAGAATCTCCTTCCTGTTTGTTGCATTAAGCCATGAACATCTAACATCTGTAGCTGAAATGCAGACCTATTGTGTTTCTGAAGTTTCTGGATTTTTATTCATTAGCGTTTTTAGTTTTCTTCGGAAATTCAGATGATCTAAGTTTAACATGTTTTTGCATTAAAAACAAAGAAATTGAATTATTTTTGCAACCAGAAAAAGAAAACTCTGAGATTAAATCAATCTGCACGTGCAAGAGAAATGTCTGAACGAGAAGTAGATGCCCACATAAAAGATTTAATGTTCTCCCTAGATCCATTTTGTGGGGTACCTTGCTGGCAAATTTACTCTGTCCCCCACTGTGCAGTTATAATGCATATGATTTATTTGCCTTTTGCTTGCATTTGACTCTAATTACTCAACTTTTGTGGTCTTTGTATGTCTGTTTATTCAATACTGTACTCCGAGGCTGCTTATGCGATAGGGGGTCAAACTTGCTGCAACATAGTCATCTGTGAGTGCTGGTGCTCTTGTTGCTTGTAGCCTCATCTGATGATGGGGTGGGGTGCTACAGATGGGCAGGGGAGCAACAAAATTATTTCTAAGCTAAAGTTGCCTTTTTTTTTTTTAGGATGGTCAATTACTGTTGTCTTTCGTACGCAAACTAAGCTGCATTTGTATGTAAAAACCGGCGTTGGATGTTTGGGTGAATGAAGGTTATAGAGTAACATTTACATTTGAATTCATGTTAACCATTTAGTTCCTATTGAACTTCTGTATCTGTAACACGGAGAAAGTGCATTTAAGACACTGTTTGTTGTATTTGTTTGAAAAAAGGGAGAAAAGCAATAGTTGCACATAAAAACGTACGTGAAGTGTTTGGGAAGGATGTTATTACAGATTTCATTACCAGATTCTGTTCTGGTAACCTAAAACTTGGAGAATGAACCATGGTCTGGCCGTACCTCTGGCATTGAAGCCTATAAACTTCAGCTGTCTTTCAGGCAGTTTCTCACCAGACATCTGCAGAACTTGGCAAAGAATTTGGAATTCACCAGACAAATGCCCTGTAGCACATTCATTAGTGTGCTGAGCTTCAAGAAAACTAAAATTTGAAAAAAAACAAAAAAACTTGATCGATTCTGTATGTGTTATGCACTATGACCATCATTTCACAGAACCATTTTTAGAGTGAGTGATTACTGGTGATAGAAAGCAGGTTCTTAACTGTATTGTTCAATGAAAAATAAAATATATAAGGGTTGAATTAAATAGTGTGAGCACCATGATTTTAGGGGTTACTGTTATTCATGTAGGCTGCACTAGAAAAAAAAACAACAAACAAACAAGCGTGATAATCTTTTGCTTATCTTTTTTTTTTTTGTATATAGTCTCTAGAGTCTAGATTGTATGCCAGTATAGTACAAGTTGTGTTCAGCAGTGATTTGTACAAGTAGTTAGTGACATAGGTGACCTGTCAGGCTTTCTAAGAGGACAAACTGTGGAAGCCCATTTAACAGGAGCATCTGTAACCATATCAGGGTTTTATGTGGCAAGGATATTAGAAGTGCTTTCTGCTAATAGCGAACCAGAGGCTGAGAGATGAGTTGCAGACATTATTCAGGTGCTCTATAGGCTTAGTGTTAGTGAAACAACCAAGGCAAACTGCAGCCTTTCCAACAAAGAGCAGCCAGTAGTCTGACATCCAAGGAGAGTGCTATTTTTCAACTTCTATCTGGCTGCATCCAGCCACGAAAAAGGTGTATCAGTACAACATCAACAACCTCATAGGTGCCAGATAGCCAGTTGCCAAGTTCTCCATCAAAAACAGTGGGGATAGAGCATGTATAGCTTCATCAGGAATATCGGGTATCAACAACACGTTGTACCAAGTCATGCCCAAGTCAGTTGGAGCCCAAGTCATGCGTCGTTCAAACTTTTGGGTTGAAAAAGATGTCATAAATGGAGCCCTGGAATCTGCAAAAGGCATTTTTTTTATGAGCAAGGAATAAATCTTTCGCAGTAATCCTAAATCTGGTCTTGTCATGTTTAACAGGTACAGTGGCCCCATTTTTGTTACAGGAAGAGTATCTACCATGGCTGCTTAGTGGACTGGGAGTTAAGGATACACCACCTGTGTCAGAATGCAACTACTCTGCCTTGTCTGGGTAGTAATCATTCACAAATCTCAAAGTACGACTCTGAACAAGGTTGTAGTGAACATCGGAAGCAGGGAGTTTCAAGTTGGCCTTCCCTATGTTAGACTGTTAAATGTCGAAGCCTTTCAAGAATTGATGCTAGAAGCCACTGTTGGCAGCTGAAAGACAATAGGGAATAAAGGATTTATCACTCCTTAAACGTACAATTAAAGAAGGGAAAAGGTTTGCTGAACTTAGAACTTAAGATATAGTTTCAAATGCATTTGTAATAACTTAACCCTTCTTGGTTAAATAAAGGAATTTTCTTGATAGACGTTTTTGTGCTTTCTGTGGAGGCTTATACTGAGATAAATTTATCACACTGACACCAAGTGAAGGAAACTGAGTGTATTCATAGTTGGTAAGAACATATTTTCTTTTTATTGTTTTAACATTCTCTCTTAACCACCTATGCACAAGAACTGGCAGAAATTGGAAAGGTGTGGTTAAGTGAGACTTCTTTGCTGGACTGGCACAAATGTGTTTGTGATGAGGTCAGATCGTGAACCATATATCAGAGCACTATGATTCCCAACGTTGGAATCATGGTGCTCTGATATAGAGCTGGCACATGGAACTTCATCTGCAATTCAAATGTGCAACTAAGAATGAAAAAATATTTTAAATTCTTGATTTGTACTGTGCTACTTAGCAGAATTGTTTGTATTTCTTTTTTATATGCAGGGCTTGAAAAATGCTTTTGTCTGCTCGTCTGTGAGAGTGAAAAGTTTTACTTGACAAGTAAAAACTTCAGTAGAGCACTTTAAATTCAATCAGCAATTATTTATACGTTATTATGCTCCTATTGCTAATCCTAGCCTACCACATACTATTTCATTACTGGAAGCAGCAATCCAAAACACGGATCCCGCACATCAACCGATCATTCGTGCAAAATTGGCTATTGCAATTTCCGAGGTTCAAACCCCAAGGCTCAAATACTGCTCCTCCTTTTTGAAGAAATTTAGAAATTTCACCCAGTGTAATAATCTTGCAGTTTGCAAAGCAGACAAAGCAGGATGTCCTGTCTTCATGCATAAGAATTGTTTGGACAGCAAAGTGACTGATTTCCTGGAAAAAACCAGTTGCATAAGACTCAAATCTGACAACACTGGAAAACTATTTAATGCTGTTAGTAAACTTTCTAAAAAAACTTCTCTGAAATCTTTCTTAGGAAACATCTCCCCCTCCCAGCTTATTTTTGTACTCCCAGGTTGTTCTTACAGATCAAGCTACATAAAGTTGGAGATCCCATTAAGCCATTAATTGAAAACACCTTTTCTCCTGCAGTCAATCTTGAAAGGCAATTGGTCAAATGTTGTAAAGTTCTGACAAGAAATCATACTTATTCTGTTGTATTAACCAAGGACTTTATCCAGAAACTCCCTTCTTCCATCAATCGTCAAGATTTCCTGTACACCTTTGACGTGGATTCATTGTTTCCTTCTGTTCCTTTCTTTGATGCCTACATGCTCATGGTCAAAAAACTAATGGAGCACCAAGAACTTCCTGGAGAACTTATCAAAGATCTTTATGACTGTTTTGATTCATTGGAAAAGTATTCCTGTTTTGTATACAATGGTATCTATTACCAACAAAAACAAGGTGTACCTATGAGCTCCCCTCTTTCCCCCTTACTTGCTGAAATTTATTTGCAAAATATTGAAACATGAATTGTTGCCCCATCCTCTTAAAACCCACCATTTGGTTAAGGTATGTGGATGACATCTTCATTATTTGGCCACACCAAAAACACACTCTGTTTGAACTCATGTCCTCCATAACTTCAAAATTCCCACATATAAAATTTTCCTCTCAAGAACAGATTGACAATAATATTAGTTTTCTGGATGTTAACATCAACATCAACCCAGACTTCTCACTTGGTCTCTCTGTTTGCAGGAAACCTTCTGCCACCCATAATATCATCCCTTACCATTCTCGCACTTTTGGAAAATACAAACTGTCTGCTCTTAAGTCATACATTCACCGGGCCAACCTTATTTGCAACAGTCATTCTGCTCTTCAACTAGAATATCAAAACATCATCAACATTGGCAAATTGCATGGCTTTCCACCCTCTTATTACATAGACTAATCAAGAGTTTTGAATCACAGAATAGAACTAGTTTACTGCCTGAACCTTCCACCACCCATCAGTTTGTTGGCACTTTGCCCTTTAGCCTGTCCTTCACTCATAAAGTTTGCTCTATTTTCAAGTCTTTTGGCTACAGGATTGCAGTCAAACCACCTCCACATCTTCTCAAACTCATCCTTAAGGACAGAGATCTCAATAAACCCCTAGAGTTACAAGGTGTCTACTCTATCCCTATCAACACTTCCACAGGCGTTACCCACTATATTGGTAGTACTTACCGCAGCATAAACTGGCGGTTGATGGAGCATATCGCTGATGTTAAGAAAGGTAGCCCTTCCACCTCCCTTTCAATTTTAACTATCAGCAATACGTCCACGGTTCCCGATTGGCACAATGTTAAGCGAATCGCCCCGTTCAGCAATCGACATGCCCTCAGATACCGCGAAAGCATTGAAATCTACCTTACCCCTAACACTTGCAATATTGACGCACCTTTTAACATCCCTATTATTTGGAAAGCGATTTTGAAATCTGGCAACAACTGACGCTTTTACCACATGTCTCAACTCTCATTCCATGGCTGATGAAGGTAGAAGTCGCTAGCGAAACGTCCCGCTCTTAATTTTTCAACGAAACTTGCGCGTGTGATCACTATTTCAAGAATTCTTTTAATGACTTAATTATTGTAATTGTACTTGGATATGAATAATAAATTTGTCATGTTCTTATTTAGCATACACCCCCCTCCCCAGATAAATGCTTACCACAAAACATTTTTAGTAGAATAGTTATGCAAAAGTATTCTTTTTTACGCTTTCCAACCATAGATTGAAGAAGTGTATATACGCCGGCTTTTCCCGTCCATCTGTCCGTCTGTCAGCATGATAACTCACATAAAAATGTTTCGATTTCGATGAAATTTTAGTCTGTGGTAAGGGACCACCTGGGGACGAACCCTATTGAAAATGGGACAAATGGGGTTAAAGGTCACGACATAGGAGCGGGATCCATTCCATTGCCCTTATGCCTTATAACTTGCGTAAATATTGTTCGATTGTAATTAAATTTTAGTATGTGTTGGGGGACCGCCTGGGGACAAACCCTATTGAAAATGGGTGAAGTGGGGTCATAGGTCAGGACATAGGAGTGAGATGCATTCCATTGCCCTTATGTGTCATAACGTGCGTAAAAATGGTTCGATTTCGATGAAATTTTAGTCTGTGGTAGGGGACCACCTGGGGACGAACCCTATTGAAAATGGGACAAATGGGGTTAAAGGTCATGACATAGGAGTGGGATCCATTCCATTGCCCTTATGCCTCATAACTTGCGTAAATATGGTTCGATTTCAATGAAATTTTAGTATGTGTTAGGGAACCCACTGGGGACAAACCCTATTGAAAATGGGGTCAAAGGTCAGGACATAGGATCGGGATCCATTCCATCACCCTTATCCCATACTATTAAAGGAGCAATTCTTGTATGTATGTAAATTTTATTTTGAAAACGGCTCTAAGGATTTTGATGAAAGTCGTTAACCTACCGTTTTCTGGTACTAGAAATCGATTTAGCTTGATCTCGACTTTAGGAAAATTCGTTTAGTGGGTTAAATAACCACCCCGAATTACCACGTTTTTAGTGTCATGGCGTCATCCCGTTAATGTTACCCATGCTTAGAAATCTTATGACGTCACAAGCTCGCGATTGCGATGTTGTCGCGCGCTCACGCCATCTGTCTCATTACATCACGCGTTGTGTGTGGATCCTATTAAAGTTTTATTATGTCACACTCTTTCCAGCAGATAGTCGCGATTCCCATCTGCCTGATTACGTCATGCGTTCTGTGCGTATGTCCGTCCGCACAATAACTCGCGTAACAATTGTTCGATTTCGATTTCGATGAAATTTTAGTTTGTGGTAGGAGACCACCTGGGAAGGAACCCTATTGAAAGTGAACGAAATGGGGTCAATGGTCAGGGCATAGGAGCGGGATCCAATCCACTGCTCTTATGCATCATAACTAACGTAAAAAGGGTTGAATTTCGATCAAATTTTAGTATGTGATAGGGGACCACCTGGGGACAAACCCTATTGAAAATGGGCGAAATGGGGTCAAAGGTCAGGACATGGAGCGGAATCACTTCCATTGCCATTATGCATCATAACTTACGTAAAAATGCTTCGATTTGGATGAAATGTTAATATGTTGTAGGGGCCTGCCTGGGGACGAATCCTATTGAAAATGGGCAAAATGGGGTTAAAGGGTAGGACACAGGAGCGGGATCCATTCCATAGCCCTTACGCATCATAACTTACATAAAAATGCTTCGATTGCGACAAAACTTTATCATGTTATTTCGGAGGTATACTGAACCGGTTTTGTTGAATATCATCGAAATGGGATCAAAGGTCAGGGCACAGGACCGAGATTTATTCCACAGCCATTATCCTCATAACTTGAGTAATGATTTCTGGTATGTTGAAAAGCGTATTATAATCAATGCACTGCATGATTTTACTAACTTGTTTCTTTTATTTTTGGTGGGGGAGGAGCAAGAGTTTAATGGTAAAAAGTACCTAGCTAAAACTTCCATATTCACCCAGCTGTAAAAAAAAAAAAAAAAAAAAAAAAAAATCTGTGGAGAGCAGTAACATTGTAAGTACATGTCCAATCCCCACTGTAAAATTGTAAGTACATCTCCAATCACCAATACCCACTGTGATTGGAGATTTAAATTTATTATTTGTATTTGACAAAATTTGCTTTTCAAATGAAAAAAATATGATGTGTGTGAACGAATGTAGCAATTTCTAATATACATAATAAACTGCCACCTTTTAAATTTGATTTCAATGCTTTTTGGATTTTCTGATTTTTTCTCTCTTGTTCTTGAATTTTCCTTCACCTTTGTAGTCATCCCTGAAAATGTGTACCTTCGGTAGAAGTCTCGTTCTGCAGAAAAGAAAAGTTTACTTTATGAGAAAAGAGGTTTTCATACCATTTGATCCTAATGTGCAAATGGTTTAACTAACATTTGTACAAAAATTTATTAATAACAATAGTGCAGAGATAAAATTAAAATATTGTCATAAATACACTTTCATAATTTTTTCGTAGAAAATCATGACATACCGCAGTATATATATACATTCATCACAGAAGAGTAAAAGCAACTGACAGACTGCATGTCTGGAATGTTCACCTTGGTTTGGATGTGCAAAGACATTGTTTGCTTGTGCTTTGCTGTTGTCTGACTTCTCATCTAGTCTCCATAGAAGAAAAGAGGAAGGCAGAATCCATACAATTAGTGCAGTTATTTACTGTTGTAAAATGACAGCATCTTTATTTTTCAGGATGGTCTGGGAAAATGAATTTGCATCATTAATCAGGATATGGTTGTAATAATAAGTTGCTTATTTCAGAATTGTTTCTAACATACAATCGTGGCCAAAAGTCCTTCAGCAGTTGACCGAAAGTCAATTTTTGATATTTGAAGTCAACTGATACAGCGTAATGGTAAAGTCAGGAATACATATTATACATCATTTTAAAGGAAATTTTATGCTGAATTCAAATATGTTTACAGAATGTTATTACCAGTAACAGAAGTGAAGTTACAAGCAAAAGTACAGCATCTAGTCATAAAAGGCAAAAAATAGTGGAATTTGTGAAATTAGTGTACAATACATTTAACGTAAATTTACTGTACAGTACATTCTTGAAACTTGCACGACACTTGAAATAACTTACCAACAAGCAAAATATGATTTAATATTTAATTGGATAACCACAGTTTGTTAGTAACAAAGTGCACTTTCTTGGCATGAAACTAATGAGGTTCTCTGTTGCTGATAACACGGTGCCATATGGTCCTTGCAGACTCAATTAATGCTGTTTTAAATGTTGGTCCTTGTTGATGGATCTTTTGCTTCAATCTCACCCAAAGATTATCTATGGGATTAAGATCCAGTGACTGTGCCAGCCACTGAAGTTTTCTTATAACTTTTCGATTAAACCACTCATCAACCAACTTTGACCGATGACATGGTGCATTATCGTCCTGAAAGATAAAATTCCGCAAACCCATGTCTTATACAGATGGTAGCAGTTTGACCTCCAAAATATCCACATATTTCAATCCATTCAATGTGCCATCAACAATGTGCAGACGGCCAACACCACTGGCTGAAATACAGGACCATAACATCACCGAATGTGGGTGCTTGATTGTTGGCTGGATGCAGCATGTCTTATATCTTTCACCAGCTCGAGGACGTACATAATTGTTTCCATTATTAGCGGAAATAGTAACAGTTGTTTCATCACTGAAAATAACAGTTTCCCATTCATCAACAGTTCAATTCTTGTGTGCCTTGGCCCAAACAATTCTTTTGAGCTATTGTTGTTCAGTAAGAAAAGGTTTTTGTGCAGTCAGTCCATTTTCTTGTAGCCTATGACGAACTATTCGTGCAGATACAATAATGCCTACTTCATTCTCCCACTCATTTCCTAAATCAGTGGCTGTTTTAAACCTTGATTTTAAGGAATGACGAATCAACATGTGATCATCGCATTCAGCACACAGCCTTGGTTGGCTTGTTCTTTTTCAGTTTCCCATGCACCCAGTTTCTGCAACTCTTTTAATGATGCGCAAGACAGTGGTATGGATCACAGCCACTTTTAACAGCAATTTTGTGACTATTGAATCCAAGTTCATGCAAAGTAATAATTTTTGCCCTGGTTTGAAGAGGCGCAGGACCAATTTTCGAATCTTTGACATTCCGAAATTCAAATATCACTAGGAATTCTGCATAAACTTCCTTCAACTGACTACAAGCTGCTGCGTTCTAAGTCGACAGGCGATTCTATATCCTTTTATATCTCACTAGCGGACGTCGGAGAAAGCTATAGTGGATTAGAGGGTCGCAAACACTTTTTCAGAACTGGATTTGTGTTTCTTCACTTGCACATTTTTGCTTGTAACTTCACTTCTATTACTCATAATAACATCTGTAAACATATTTGAATTCAGCATAAAATTTCCTTTAAACTGATTTATAATATGTTTTCCTGACTTTACCATTATGCTGTATAAGTTGACTTCAAACATTAAAAATTGACTTTCGGTCTACTGGTGCAGGACTTTTTGGCCACGACTGTATTTCATGTTTTTTTTTTTTTTTTTTTTTTTATATATCATATCTAACAAGTTCTCCATTTAGGTTATGAATGCTGAATCCATGAAGGAAGATAGTGAAAGAGAACATGAGAGGAAGACAAGAATCTTTGCCACTACTGTGCAGCAGGTGAAAGTTTTAGAAAATCAGTTAAGGAAAGATATAGTGAAGTCCAGGTGAGTTTTATTCCTGTGATTTAATATATTTTTGAGTATTTCTCGGTGTATTTTGATGAACTGTGTCTGAAGACTTAGCCATAGTATGAAAATATGACTATTTTAGGTGTCATTCAGCAGGTCAAGCTTGTGAACAAGTAATAAATAATGTAATAACTCTTTCAAGATCACTTGTACTGTTGTAAAAGTAATTGTCAAAGTGCAACTTAAAAATTGTTAGCTAGCCAGGAGTTAAAGTGAGTAGCAATTTGAAAAAGAAACATCTTCATCTCTAGACACATAGGTCTTTTAGGGTTTCCTAGAAATGTTAGCCTAAATAGAGAGTTTCAGTTGAATATCTGTCTATTGTTTGATGAATCTTGAGAATATACCAGTCAGCTTTGCTGTAACCCATGCCCAGAGTAGCAGAATGTAGACGTACACGCGTACGCCGTATGCGGATAGTTTCAAATTATTAGCAGGTTTTGCAGATAGTTTTTGCTTTGTAGATTTAAAAAAATAAAATGTTATTTACAGCAATGAAAACACTTACTCAAGGCTTTACTCAGATTGATATACTTAATTCTATTTTAACTTGAACTTTCAATTATTTTTCACATCTCCTGAGTTCTTTTGTTTTTGCAGACATTTATAGCTTCCAGATTTGATCAAGGCCTGTTCTCAATGTATAGGAACTGTATCAAAAGTTTTGTTTGCACAGAAAGAATTAAAATTTTATTACCAGATTCCTCTTGCAGTTGCCAGTTATTAAATTAAAACCTTTTCCTTCTATATTTTGTAAGTTTATATTTTTAATTAAATTGTTGAAAATGCTATTTATAATGAAGTTCATTATGGAACTGTTTTTCTGGACATAAATTTTTTTCTTTAGTGCCTTGTTTTTATGAGGTTCATGGTCCAATATTTTAATATTTTACCGTAAAGGTCAATTTCACACACATTGCTGCACATTTAATTGTAATGTACTTATTTTGTCCTAATTGGAATCTGTAATGTTCTAATAATTATTTTTTATTGATTTTTCTTTAAATTATCTTATTCTATTGTTATCGTGATTCGCCGGTTTGCAGCAAGATTTCTGCCTCAATGGTTGTGTACACAGATACATTTAATTTTTATACAACTCTGCCCATGCCTTTTGTTTCATATGAAGTGCAGAGATAATTCCCACATCTGGTATTTTATCTATTACAGTCCAATATTGCCGCCCCGGTGGCGCAGTGGTCTAAGGCGCTGGCCTCTGATCATTCATCCGTCTGGGGTCCGGGTTCGAATCCCGGTGAGGCATGGATGTTGTGTTTGTCTTACGGCACTGGCTCTCTCCCTTCCCTGGAACCAGTGACCCTAAATTAGGGACAGGCGATTGCTTATAGCCCATTGAGTTGCTCACGGTGGTCGTTAAACCTCCAATCAAAAAAAAAAAAAAAAAAAACAGTCCAATATTGGATCTGTGAAGTACACCAGGTAGTTGCTTGCTCATCTTAGAAAATAATAATAATAAAAAATATGATAGAACTTTTTATGTACATTCCTTCAGCAACCAGAAAGGCTGACTGGTTTGGGAAAATCTCAGGACAGTATCATTAGTGTGGCACATTATGAAAATTTAAAACTCATACCAGTGGTGAAGGTCACCTCGGTCAACATGCTTTCCATCTTTTATTGAGGAACCAGAGTGGGAGGGAAAAATTGAGCTACTGGGACACCACTAAGAATGGATGAAAAAAAATAAAAAATTAAAAGGTCATTTTGAGGAGTTTGGGTGTATTGATGTAAAAGAAGCCATTGAAAAAGATAAGCATAAGTAAGACTAAAACAAAAATGTGGGTCAGGTAAGCGTTGCCGTAGAAAAATTTAACTCACTTTATTCATGTGTAAGGATGAGTCGCAGGTGACTTTTGTTTTTAAGAATACAATGGCTGCCTGATTGGTTAGTTTAGCACATGTAACTCAACAAATCCTCTGGTCTATTTTCAAACTGAATAGCATAGATTTAAAAGTTGTGGTGGTCTACAAATCAGTAGAAGGTTCTGGTTTTCAAAAACCAGATTCCTTCTGAAATTTTAGATGGGGTTGTTAAACCTCAACAGGACACAAAGGTTATTATTATAACATATTTTAATAGCAGGATAGGAACCAATAACAGGAGAATTGAAGTTGCAATGGGAAAAGATTGAATGATTTGTGTTTATATTGGCAATGAATTCACAATTACTTGTACTACAACTGCCATTCCATAAAAACTGAGAGTAAAATCACACAAAATGAAGAAATATAGGTACAGCAAAATATGTTATTCTTTCTCCAAGTACCTTCCCTTGGATGATATGCAACAAGTCTCATCGTTCAGTCCACAAAACATGTGGCGAAGGTATTTTGTGGAAGCCGCTTTAGCTACCCCTGTACAGCTTGAATAACATCAGCATCTGTGTTGAATGTTGCACCACAGAACTTCTCCTTCATTGTTGGAAACAACCAGAAATCGCACGGGGCGAGTGAAGTCAGGACTGTAGGCAGGCTGTGGCATAATTTCAATACTGCATTTCATAAGAAACTGTTGAACACAAGCAGCCGCATGTGGGCGGGCGTTATCATGGCATAGGGTCCACTTGCCCACCAATTCCAGTTGCTTAATCGATATGTGTCATTACAGACGCTTCAACACTGAAATGTAATACTTAGCATTGGCAGTAATTTGCAGAGGAATGACATGCTTGTAGACTACATCTTTATTTATGATCAAAGAAATTTATCATCATCACCTTCCCAGCTGATTTGGTTTGGTGGACATTTTTCAGAGGAGGCGAGCCTGTGTATTTCCAGACACTTGTTGTGCGCTTCGTGAGGGGGTCAAAATAGTGCACCCATGTTTCATTGGCAGTTATTACTGTGTTTAGAAAGTTTGGATCCTTTGCAATTATTTGTTTCCACTCATGACATACCTCTTGCTAACAATTGTTCTCTCGTCAGGTGATGAGGTACCCATCTGGAACATGCACGATGCAGCAGTAATTTGTCGCGTAAAATGCAGAATGCCAATGTTTTTGAAATATTAGTTGATGCTGTTATGTCTTCACATGTCATTCGTCGATCTTCTTGCAGCATTGTCCAAACAGTGTTAACAATACCGTCTGTAATAACACTTTCAGGTCGACCAGGCCTTGGAGCGAGTTCTGCCGACATATGCCCTTTTTTGAAATCGTGATGCCATCTAAAAATTGTTGACTCACCCAAACATTTATCTTTGTAAGCTTTTTTCCTTAAATCAACTGTTTCTTGAGCTGTTTTACCCAAACAATAACAAAATTTTATCACACAACGCATTTCACTTCTTAACTCAGAATCACTCACCTCCACAGGTATGGCAAAATGCAGGTGTACCTTACACAATTGCACAATAACAAAACCAGAATCATTTGCCACGGATAATAACTGTTGCCATAGGTACTTCCTTAATTCAGTTAGCCATCCGCATGGTTATTTTTCCCCTTCGCACTGTTGTCAACTAAAAAAAAATTACTCTCATAAATGAGTGTGCACGTAACTAACAAACTAATTAAGAAGAAGGTAGTGTAAAACATGCTAAGTTACGTATAAAAAAATATTTGCATTAAACTTTTATACATAACTTAGCGTGTTCTACACTACCTTCTTCTAAATTACTCCCAGTTTTTATGGAATGGCCTCTGTATTTTTAAGCATAAAAATATTAGTTCACTTGGTGGAAAGGAGTGAGAAGCAGGAAAAGTATAATTCATTATTTTTTTATGGAAAGTCTTTAACAAAAGTGATTAAAGACACTAAGTTTTTCACTTTCTGGTGGCATCTGCACACATTGGACAAAATAACACAAACCTTTATTTAGTATTAAGTGAGGCCACTTTTGTTGCAAATGACAGCAAGTATGTGACACAGCATGGATTTTATGCTGTGCTCGAATTCGTATTGATCCAAAGATAGCTGTTTCTGCAGCAAAATATTGTTCCAACTTTGTCAGTATTGATGGGAGGATACATCGATGCTGAACAGCTTACCCCACGTATTTCCAAAAGGATTGAGATCAGGGAACGGTGGAGGTCACTAGAGATATAAGGGAAGTCTTCCATGTTCTCATCAAACCATTCTTGTACAACTCTGTCATGAAACGCTGCTGCATTGTTATCCATAAAGATGCCATAATGTGCAGGCAAGAAGTGTAACATTGCGAGGGTGCAAAACTCAAGGTCTGTTGTAAAACTCAAGTAATTTCTGGATATCATCTTACATTCCACTAGTATCAGTGGACACATTCCATATCAACATAAATGCATGAGTCTGCCTCCAGATGCTTGGATTAGGTTCACAAAACATACCAGGTCCATCGCTCCATTAGATTCTTGCCACACACACTCTGCTCACTCTCAGTACAAAACAATGTATAGTGTGACTCATTTGACCATATCCTTGTTTCCATTGCTCTACTGACCATTTACAGCGTTCTTGGCACTACTGTAAGGGGATTTTTCTGAGACAGGTGGCTTCTAAGACCTAATTTTTTTTACCTCCTATGCTTGTTTCATATCAAAATAGGCTCCCTTGGCTTTGGTTAAATTCAGCAATCAGTTGCTGTGCACCCTGGAAGACCTGCTCTTCTATACAATCGTCACAGCACGACAGTAAGTCTGGTTTTTTTAGCCAAAAAAAAAAAACTGGTTTGGTTTTGACAGATCCACTTGTTTTGCAGTCGTTAAACACCTTTTAGAAGATTGCTTTTGAAAAGCCGTACTTTATTTTATTTTATTTTTAATTAATAATTGCTGCTGTTAAACATGCACCTACGATGAGAACTTAGAATTCTAAATTCCACCAGATCATGGATATTTCTCTTGTTTACAGAAGTTACTTCAGCTAAGTAGTTTGTATGCTCTGTATAAAGGACAAGGCAGAAGGTCATCATTCAGTGTGACTGTTGCATTTAGATACATTGCTGTACATTATATGTGACTGTCTTAGCATAACGACTTGAAAAATTTTGGCCATTGTGCATACTGTTAGAATCGGGTGCCAAGTAATTAAAGTGCCATCTGAAGTACTGAGACACATTAGAGTTGAGAAATCGAATAACATCAAAGTCAGAAAGGATTTCTAAAAGACTTAGCAAGAATACATTAAAATTGAAGACCGATCTTGTGAGAACATTGAGATGGAGTGGAGTAGATTTTAAAATTGCATAGCTGAAGTGCTAACAGAATATTTTTTTTTAATTTATGGAACAAAACATCACCAGAATTGTCTATTAGGATCTTCAGGGGCTTCATCCTGGAGTTTACTGGATATGCTATGAAACAATTTTTCTAAATAGTGGCCCCGGCAGTGGGAGGGTGTTGAAAGCGCTGCAAAGAGAAAGCAGCACAGAACAGACTAGGAGGGTGAGAGAAGAGTTACAAATCCTTTCTCATGTTTCATCTCCTATGTTTGGTGTTTATGCGTTTGCCTCTGACAATGAAGGCAGCAGTTAGTCATTCCTGTTTGCTCCCTGTGGTCTTGAATAAGCTAATGGAGAAAACTCTCCTCTCCTGTCCCATCCATTCACTGGTTGTGGTTTTTTAGCGGTGTCGGATTGGGACAATTCTTGACCCCTGAAAACTTGCAGGAAATTTTTGGTGCCAAAAGTGTGTATGCAGGAAGAAAATATTTTTATACAACCCTGCGTATCCCTTTCAGAAAAGGGAAGCAGTCTGTACTAAATGTTCCCAGATCAAAAAGAATATGTCATTAAATACCCTCCATAAGCTTGCGAGAATGGCGAAAGTTTTGCCATTCTCACCCTCTGACAACATAAACAGTAATAAATCAGAGTCTGACTTTTTGTTTTCTTTACTAACTGTGGGCTTTCCATACCTTCCAAGTATTCCGGATTTCCTGGAAGTTTTAAAGATTTTTGGGTAGTTTTACGGACGGAAGATAGTTTTTCCGGATTTTTGCCAAAATGGCTCATGAATTTTTTGTTGTTGTTGAGGGAAATTGATATTTTTTTTATTGTCGCTTAGTGTAAACTCCTGCTTTTGTTTTATTCTGATCTCATAGCAATTGAACCTTATGTTATCTCACGTTTCTAGCAGTAAGTGATATTTATTTATAGATTGCACAAACCATAAATAAGTGATATTTATTTATAGATCGCACAAAGGTTCATAGCAATTGAACCTTATGTTATCTCTCTCTCAGTGTTGGAACAGCTACGGCTTGCAGAGTTTGCCAAAATGCATAAATACGCATCTAGTACGCACCGAAATTTTACCAACGCATAAGAATACGCATCGAGAATTTTTCTTGACGTATAAAAATGTGTATCAAGAAACACGTAAAATGCACATCAAAATATCTTACCAACGCTTAAAAGTGCGCATTGGGACGGTATTTTGTCTTTCAAAAATGAAAGTAAACAAAATTAAGATTTTTTCCGTAATTGTAATTTCGTATTCCTGCGATGTTGCCTCTGTCCAATATTGTTGTTATGCATCATTTTATTCCAAAAATATTTGTATTTCAGTTTGAAAATGGAGGAAAAAATTCCGAAAATGGAAATTCGACAGTGCAAAAGTTTCCTTGTAATCTTCAGGCATGAGCGTGCAACGGCTTCAAGGAATTTCTCCATTTCCTTCATAATTTGAGTTGTCCTCGAGATCGAGGCATTACTGGACAGAAATTTTGAGGCAATTGGTAGTGGCGGAGGATGTTTTCTGCCTGAAACTTTCGAAAACGGAAGTTTCGTCTTTCAAAACTTTCGAAAACGAAAGTTAGACGCAGTGAGGATTTCTCCCGTAATCGTAATTTTATTTTTCACGCGATGTTTTCTCTGCCTAGTATTGTTGTTAAATATAATTTTATTTCATAAATATTTGTATTTCAACTTGAAAATGGAGGGGAAATGTCCAAAAACGGAAATTGGACGTAGCAAAGATTTCTCTCATAACTGTATTTTTTTTTCCCAACTATGTTCCGAACGTGTATCCTGTATTCTTAAATATCTTTCCCCCCTCGCCCCAAAAGGGTTTGCCTTTCAGCTTCATGAAGGGAGAGGGGTTCGAAAATGAATGTGACGAAGCTGAAAATGTGTAAGAATTGATGCATGGTATTCAAACGTATTCATATTCTCAAAGTTAGACTATTCATCTTTTATCTAAAACAGTAAAAGCTATCATGCATTCAGGATTGATAAAATTGTCATCCAAGGGCATAAAAAAAAGGCCACTGTCTTGTCATTGCTTAAATGAAATTAAGTTATTTCTAAAATTGTGTCATTCAATTTAAAAAAGTACAAAACCTTGAAAATCGTCACGATTTCTGAACTCTGTCTATAAGTGACTGATACAGAAAAATAATTGAAAACAAGTATCATCAAACATACTGCTAGCACATCCCATACATTACCACTCTGCCCTAATAATAGATAATCATGAATTAACAATTCTGGTACTGTTGCAAATCTTCTTGATTTTAAGGTAAATCTTCTTGCTTTTAGGGAAAATCTTCTTGATTTTTGCAAACAATCTTCTTGATTTAGGAAAATTTTGGTTGGCAGGTATGGCATTGCTGATCAACTCTCATTCCAATCAAGTTCTCTTTCTCCCCACAGTGATAGTTAGTTCCAGCAGATTGGTGCACTATGCCACAGTGACTACACTGTCTCTTAATGGTTATAGGAACATGTTGGTGACTTTTTGCCACTTCATTGGCCATCCCCATCTCTGGACCTAAATCCCTTGGAGTGTTTATGTGCTGAAGGCAAACAGAACATACAGTAGGCATCTGGATCAACTGCAATCCAATCTGCACGAACTGGAAGATGTTATTTAGTATGCATTCACCAGTATTTCATTTGGATGTTACCAAAACATATTCAAATCAACACTGAGGCAAATTGTTGTTCTACTGAAGGCCAAAGGTAGCACAGCTCATCATTTTAGATAGGGGTTGTAATAAATTGGCCTCCCTGTGTTTATACACACTCATTTACATGCCTCACAGATGGCATTAAAATATTCCTTTTTATTAAGTGGCTCTTCAATTACATGCCGATGTAATTGATTTAAAGATTTTTTTTCAAATTTTGTGTTTTGCAAGTATTCCTTTAATAGAAATGACATGGATTTCAAAATTTATCGAGGTAGTCATTTTCATCATCAGTTCATAATTTTTTAGCTGGCTCCATAGTCATACATTTTTCTTTTTTTGTTTAAGGCTGAAATCCATGTGGTTTTGTAGCTGGACAACATCACAATTTCAGATAGCTGTTATTATCAGATCAAAAATTCAGTATAGAAACTTCCTATGAGACTCTTGGTGTCTGGTAGGAAAATTCTTTTTTAAACTATCTGTATAAATACATACGATATTCATATAATTATTCACACAGCAATCGGAATATCACTCAATTGCTCAAGTTTGCTGTTCAGCATGTAACGTCATATCAGAAAGTTTGAAAATTATCTTTAGCATGCTCAAACAGAAATTGGAAGATGTGGGTTCCATTTACACTCCAGGACAAGGTAATTTTCAAGTTTTCTGTTATGATGTTACATGGTGAACATTGATTTTTTTCAAGTGTTCTTTCTTCTTTTTATTTTTTTTATAGTAGGAAACTCTTAAGTACCATTCATTATGAATTTTATGCTTGTGATCTTGCTTCTTCTTTCTGGAAGTTAATGCTAAAATTGCTAGCTTCTGTATTATGTCAGTTGAAGGAGTTTCTTTCCTATTTGATTCATTCTTTTGTTTGCAATAACAAAGTTAGCTTTGTCGGAAATTAAAGAGATAAAAAATTTGAATTGGCTCAAATTAGCCATTTAACTAACAGATGTGACAACAGTGAATTTTAATGTTCATGAATAATTTAAAATATGAGGCAAGCATCTGTTTGTTGTCACCAGCTTAATTCAAAGACTTCTTCTGTTTCTGGAAGAGTTATATCAGTTCAGCTTCCAGAAAGAGCATCTGTTTGGCAAGCACTATGCTATCAGTAATGGCCAGCAGGATACTCTTTCTTGGAGACATAACCTTGTTATAAATTTATTATATGCTGGTGTGTTGCACCTCAGTAGAACAAAAAAATATCAGTGCATGTGGTGATTATATCATGAAATAATGCGTTATGTATGCTTCATATGCAAGAATAAAGACACTCCCTTGTTGTATAACCATAAGAAAAACACTTATCAAGCATGCGTGTAAAGCATATATTTACTCTGTGTCATAATTGTAATTTTTAGATAAACATACAATTTTTTCCCAGAAATTAATGTATGAAAGACTAACAAAAATAAATTTCCAACTCATATTTTCAACTATGGTATAGTAAAAAATCTGTTACATATATTCTGTTCAACACATTGTTACACCATTGCCAGAGGAGCATTATGCAATTCAGAGTTATTATTGCTATAATTCCATGTTGTTGTTTAATGAATAAAGAGATTGTTTTTACCTCGAGTCCTGTTGCTGAATTCTCTCACTGCTGCATTCATGATGTGTGTTTAATAGTCCATATGTGGTAAGTATCTTTTGAGTCTTCTTAGATGACTTCATAAATGCACATTAACGACTTAACAAAAATAAAAGAGGGTTAAATGAAAGAATATTTAAACATCTGGAAGTGAAAATGAAAAAATGAGCCAACTTGGAATTAAAATCTTTTCACTGTAGTTAAACTCTTCAAACTGTACTGAGGTAGAGGGCAAAACCACAGAATTCATTGAATTAAGACTTATTAGCTATTAAAAGTCAATTAAAATATCAATTAGAAGCTGTACAATATAAAATTCTTATTTCAGCAAATGAGAAAGACTCATATATCTCAAACCTCTACACCACTGTATGTTAATTGTTTCAATGTTTTTCTTTTTTAGTGTGTGCCAGATGTTTAAATATTCTTTCATTTAACCCTCTTCTATTTTTGTCAAAATGTTAATGTACATTTATGAAGTCATTTATCTAAGAAGACTCAAATGATACTTACCACTTATGAACTATTAAACACACATCAGGATGCAGCAGTGAAAGAATTAAACAACAGGACTCAAGGTAAAAAGAATCTCTTTATTCATTAAATAATAACATGGAATCATAGCAATAATAACTCTGAATTGCATAATGCTCCTCTGGCAATGGTGTAACAACATGTTGAACAGAATATATGTAACAGATTTGTAACTATACCATAGTTGAAATACCACTTATTTGAAACACCTGGTGAGACCAACCTTATTTAGATTTTCTTGCAGATGTATATATTATTCATATTTTCAATACAACCAAAAATACAAATATGAATAAAACATATAATCTTTTGGTCTTTGAGAATCATTGATAGTTTGTTTCCTGGTTTTATATTTTATTTAATTATTTATTTTTATTAGTTTTATAAATTAATTATTTAATTATCAATATTTAATTGTTGAAATGTTTAATAGCCGCAGATTATGCAATCTGGTAGTTCTGCTCCACTTCACAAACAAGTGTATTAGATCAGACAATCATTCAGCTCTTTTTTACCAGAGACAGAAATTTGGAGCATTGGAATTAATTATTGAATAAAAAAATGTACTAATTCCAGTATATTTCATGAGTAAATTAGAGGGAAATGTCTTCAATTAGTATTCTTTCTTTATTTATTTTTTTCAGGCCATATTTTGAACAGAAAGCTATCTTCCTAAAAGTTCTTCAGGTATGTTGAATTCAGATTTGAAGTTGCATAAGTGGTCATTAAATATAAGTTTTCTTTAGAGTACTTTGTTAACTGTTTGGAATCCCACTGTGCGCAATTAAAACTTTTAACAGCAGGACTTTGTCTTTTTCTCTCTTATCAGAATTGTTGAAAAATAATAGTTTTGTTCTCAGAAGTTTGTTACATTGTTGGTTGTTAAAGTCTTAGAATGTATCAGGGGTGGTTCGTCATTAGGGACCAGAGGGGCTGGGCCCCACCTAAAAATTTATATTTCTAGAAATAAATAATTTTTTTTTGCCCTAATTCTTATTCTCTCTCTTAACTGCATGGTGATACACCTTTCCCTTCAAAAACCATTCCCCCAAGGGAAAAGTTCTCTTCAAATATGAAAAACTATTCCCCGAGGGAAGAGATCAGGTTCAGAGTGTGAGGTTATTGGGGCCAGCTCCAACAGGCCCCAGTAGTATCACTACACAAGCGAAGAGGAGACAACGATTTCCTCCCCGTGTCATTCACTATGATGACCTACCTACAACACTGCCTTAATGGCGTGTGCGAAAAACCTGTGGGGCCAGATCTATCTGGCCCAGCTCTAATTTGTTTGGCTGAGAGAGTATCCATTTCCTTAACGCCGTGGGTTGACAGAGAGGCTTGCCCCGACCAAGTTCAAGGGTGGTGGGGAGTGGGGTCGGGGGTGTCAAATGTCGTAGCAAAGTTCAGTTAGTTGTTTTTTCTCTGTGTGTCTCTCGGTGATGTGTTGTTCCTTTGTGTTGTGCCTTTTTTGCTTGTTGTGTACAATGAATAGAGTGGATATTTTGTTAAAATTTCCATTCTCTGCTTTAAATCTGGAAGAAAAGCTTCACTTAAAAAAAAACTCGGTGCTTATCAGCCCAAGAATTTCCAGGTAAGCCAGAAAGACGGAACAAAACTTCGAACATTTTCAGTTCAGTGGTTTGAAAAAAAGGCTCGGCTAACTGCTAACGATGAAAAAAATCGTTATTTTGTTTCTATTGTTTGCTATTTGGTGAAGAACCACTGTGGACCAAAATTGGCTGCAAAGATATGAAACATTTGTCCGAAAGGATTAAAAACCATGAATGCAGCACAGTGCATATTAATGATGCTTTAAAATTCAAAACTTTTGGTAATGTCAATATTATGTCACAATCAGATGACGGTTATCGCTCTACAGTTAGAAAGCACAATGAACTAGTTGATAAAAATGGACATGTTCTAACATACATTATGACTGCATAACATTTTGTGATGCACACAAATTGCCTTTACGTGGACATGATGAAACACAATCTTCACATAACAAAGGAGTGTTTTTGGATATGGTCTCATATATAGTTAGTTTGGACAGCATCTTACAAGTCCATCTGGACAAATCTAAAGTTGCAAAAAATACATAAAAAATAATTCAAAATGAAATTTTGGATTCCATGTATCAGGTGTACCTGGATGAAGTTAAAAGTGAAATTGGAAAAGGCCAATTACACATCCGTGCAATTGGACGAAACGACCGACATATCCTGCCATTCGCAATTTGTTATCATATTGCGATATGTGATTAACAGCCATGTCGTGGAAAGATTTTTATTGTTTGTTGAAATTGAAAACAGAACAGCAGACGGTTTTGCATCTGTACTCAAAGATGAGTTGGAAAAGTTTGGTTTACAAAACAAACTTGTTGCTCCGACACATGATGAGGTTGTTGTGATGAGCGGATCTCATGGCAGCCATGTGCAAATACGCATGAATGAGCATTTTCCGCATGCTCAGTATGTGCACTGTTTTGCTCATCAGTTGAATTTAGTATTAAAAAAGGTGTACTCAACAATCAAAAGGGTAAGAATATGTTTTTCAAATATCAGTGGAATCGGCTCCTTTTTCACAGTATCATCTAAACGTGGTTTATTGCGAGATATTTGTCGAAAATGAGTACCGACAGTTTCAGAAACAAAATGGAATTTTCAATCCAGGATCATAAATTGTGTTTCAGAAAACAAAAGTGAACTCTTGGAGTGCTTCGACAAAATTTAAAATGAAAGTGGTTGGGATGACAAAAGTATATGTGAATCAACTGGATTTGTGAAGTTGTTACGAGATGAATTCCTGTTCTTATTGTCTTTCTTTTCCCACATATTCCAACATGTTGATATTTTGTACAATATACTACAGTCCATAAAACAACCAGTGTTGATTGTAATCAAGCTTAAATTTTATAGAACTTGATTTTGGAAATAAGAAATGATAGGAATTCCTACAGTGTTTTCTAGAAATACTACTAAAATTAATTATAAATTAGATTGTTAAATTTATTGGTCTTAATCAGAGATGTATTAAAGTTTTCTTCAATTGAAGACTTCACTTACTTCGTTTTTACTCTCTCCTCTGTGAATTCCTAATTTCTTGCAGACATTTGTGGCCTTAAAGGTAAACTGTCAAGGCTTGTTATCAATACCTCATTTTACTCCTGT
Organism: Macrothele yani; assembly: GCA_039090855.1. NCBI lineage: Eukaryota > Metazoa > Arthropoda > Arachnida > Araneae > Macrothelidae > Macrothele > Macrothele yani. The sequence continues at coordinate 70,031,834 of CM076995.1, forward strand.
CAACAACAAAGGAGTGAAGTTAAACATTGATAACAGGCCTTGATAGGCACCTAAATGCCAGAAATGTCTGCAAGAAAATAAAAGCTCTGGGAAGAGAGTGAAAAAGAAGTGCAGTCTTTGATTGAAGAAAGTTGTAAAATCAAACAGTAAACAAATGGTGCATCATGTATCTATCTGAACAACTTGACTTGATGTAAAAAATAGAACCTTGATTGCTGAGCAGAATGGCGACTATTTTCAATAGGAAGCAGTTTAATAAATGGCACACACTAGATAGTTACAAGGCAAACATAGAGGGCAATGCAAAATATTTAGAATATTATAAAATTGAACATCTCATGTTTTTGTTTCTTCTCAGTCGACAAAGCCAAATGAAATATAATTGCAAGTAAGCATCGTTAATAGTATAAATGAACTGCAGTGGGTGAAGAGTATTCACTTGCCTTTGATTCTGAAATATCTCCATGTATAAAAACCGCTTTAGTTTGCTGGATGAGCTGAGCTCACACTGAGTAGTGTGAGCTCAGCTCATCCAGCAGTTTGAACTTCTCACCAAAACACATGTATAATCTGAGTCAAGTGCCAAGATAATCTTGTCACCATGAGCTTTTGATTTTCTTCTGAGTATTGAAGAAAAGTCACTGACCTTCCTGTGGTAATGATGGCTTGCTAAAGCAAACACAGGGTTTCACAGTTAAAGCAAGCCTGGCAGCTAGTAGGAAATGGTGTCACTGTCTATTTGAAACATGTTTTAAGTTAAAAGAGTCAGTGTTGTACCAGCTCTTATTTTTAAATGTAGATAGTATGTGCAAAATTATTGTTTTATAAACACTTCAGTAAAATTTGAGAAGCTTCTTCCCCCTTTGGGGGGGGGGGGGGGCAACAGACAGCTCTGTCATTTATGTAAGCCTTTATCAGTGCTGTAAGATGTTGCCTTTGTCTAATCTTATATTAAGAAATAAATAGTGTCTTGTTATGTTGCTCTTCAATCCATAGTAGTTAATACAAACATTTGAGAGGATTTTTTTATCTGATTGCCTCATCTCTTAGTTAAATGTAATTCTCTATAATGTCAATGCATGTCTGATTTCTTTCATCACTAACTTGGATTAATAATAGTCCTCATTGATTGATGCTAGATTTTAATTACTGAGTATGAAACCAACATATTTCACCATGTTCGTGAATGAGAAGAGATTAGAGTAATCCATCTCTATAGTCTCTGTCTTTTATTGGATAATCTTCAGTTTTGGCAATACTGCATCTTCACAAATCTTCCTTAGAGGTAAAATTTATGTTGTATGACATGAATTTTTCCAACTTGTAGATACTATATATTTATGATAAATAGCTTACTTTTCAACACCAGCACCTTTAACATTTTACTGCATGTCAGGTTTGGGGTTTTCTGTTGGTTCCAGCCTGGTATGGTGATCGCATTTCACCATTGTTGTATCTCTCACATGCAGGCGGGCAAAGATACAACAATGGCGAAATGAGATCACCACACCGGGTTGGAACCAACAGAAAACCTGAAACCTGACGTGCAGTGAAATGTTTAAAAGTGCTGGCCTTGAAAGGTAAGCTATTTATCATTATGATATTGCCAAGATACTATCATTGAACTACACTGACGGAAAAAAAAAATTCCAACACCAAGAAGGGGTTGTGTTAGATAAACGACAGTTGGTAGGCGGTGAGAGTACATCTGTAAGATGACGTCTATGCAAATTTCGCACTCTGCGCATACGTGTGGCACTAGTAGTGCCCCTCAGAACATGCAAAGCAGGTTTGCTGTAACGTTCGTGAGCGTTAGTTATCTTTGAGATTCGACGCAGTGTGTTGATGTTAGTCAAGAATGTCTTTAAGAAGACGAAGAAGCCATTATCAACAGCTCACGGAGTTTGAACGAGGTCGTGTAATAGGGCTACGAGAAGGTGGATTTTTGTTCCGCAATATTGCAGAACGACTTGGCAGGAATGTAGCCACTGTGCATCATTGTTGGCAGCTTTGGTCAAGGGAAGGTACTGCCTCAAGAAGACCGGGTTCCGGCCGGCCACGTGGCACTACTGAGAGGGAAGACCGCTGCATACGGCGTATGGCCGTGGCGCATCGTACCGCGTCTGCGGCATCAATTCGAGCTGCAGTTGCCACCACAGTGACACAACGAACTGTTACAAATCGGTTACTTGAAGGACAGCTCCGAGCCAGACGCCCTGTAGCGTGCATTCCATTTACTCCAAACCACTGGCGTTTGCGACGTCAGTGGTGTCAAGCTAGAGCTCATTGGAGGACGGAGTGGAGATCTACTGTGTTTTCTGATGAAAGCCGGTTCTGCCTGGGTGCCAGTGATGGCCGTGTGTTGGTTAGAAGGAGGCCAGGTGAGCGCCTGCAACCAACCTGTCTGCGGCCGAGACACACTGGACCTACACTTCGAGTTATGGTCTGGGGAGCAATTTCCTACGACAGCAGGAGCACTCACATGGTTATCCCACGCACCTTGACGGCACAGTTGTACGTCGGTCTGGTGATTCAACCTGTTGTGCTGCCATTCATGAGCAGCATTCCAGGGGATGTTTTCCAACAGGATAACGCTCGCCCGCATACCGCTGTTGTAACCCAACATGCTCTACAGAGTATCGACATGTTGCCGTGGCCTGCTAGATCACCAGATCTTTCACCAATCGAGCACGTATGGGACATCATTGGATGACAACTCCAGCGTCACCCCCCAACCAGCATTAACCATCCCTGTATTGACCGACCAAGTGCAACAGGCATGGAACTCCATCCCACAAACTGACATCCAGCACCTGTACGACACAATGCATTAACGTTTGCGTGCTTGCATTCAACATTCTGGCGGATACACCGGTTATTAATGTGCCAGCATTTCACATTTAAAATGGCTCTTCTCGCGCTTACAATAAGCTGTGATCTTGAAACCTTAAATCGATTAAATATGTTGCCGCCATTTCATTCCTCTACAACTATTTTTTCATGGTATTGGGATTTTTTTCCGTCAGTGCATATACATTATTTATGTACACTCCTTGACATAGAAAGTGCCACACCAGGAAGTATTTGTCAGAGCACCATGCAAATTGATAGGTATGTGTCAACAGTTGGGTTATGTAAAGGATCGCAGTTACGAACAAATTGCAAGATATGTGTGGGAGATAAAAGTGCAAAAACGACTTGGTGTAACTAGGTTTGGTCGTCCTCACTTGGGCATGTAGATCACTGCATCTGAGTGATCTTGTTGGAGAAAGCACGTGTAAAAAGTGAGAATGCCTGATCGACATCAGTAATCCTACTTTTTTACACAGACGCCTTTACCAGAGGCTTCATCTTTGGGATGTGCACAACTGGATGGTCCCTGCAATGCATCGCAGCAGAAAGGCACTGGGAGGCAACAACTTTTGGCTGAATGTGGCATCAGTGGTTGCAGAAAGGCAACATGAGTCACTGTAGTGGGACTGGTGAACATAGGTGGATATCCAAACACCTCAACCGTCACAATTGATGGCAAGCCATAGCAGTCCCACAATCCATAGCAAGCAACATTCAACAAGGAATACAGGCAGCTATGGACATCCCTGTATTATCTCAGAATATGAATCGCAGATTGGCTGAGGCGAGTTTGCTCTCTCGCCAGCCATTGTGATGACTGCCTCTCACCACAGCACAACATCACGCAAGGTTGCAATGGTTCCGTACCAAACTTGCGTGATGAAATGAATGGAACCTTGTCGTATTCAGCGAAGTCTCTCACTTATGTCTCAGCACCAACTATCTCTGATTAAGAGTCTGGAAAGGATGTGGTTATTGGGCTGATTTTGCTGCCATCCATGAGCATTATATGCCTCTTCAGCCTGGTGTTATAGTTTGGGGCACTGTCAGTTTCAACAGTCATTCACTACTCACATGCATAGTGATTATTACAATGATAGCGCAAATGATGCATCGATGAGGTGCTGCTACCAATTTGTTGCCGTATCTCCTGGGTATCCCTGATGCCTAGTTTCAACAAGATAATGCCCGCCCATACGCTGCTAACATTAGTGGAATGTGGCAACAGTGGTTGGAGGATTGTGTCCAGGTGCTGCCCTGACCAGCACAATCCCCAGACTTCTCCCCAATAGAGAACATGTTAGATGTCATTGGCAGACAGCATTATGCCTCTGCATGATCCCCTTACAGTTTTGAAGAATTGTGGACACACGTCAATAGTGTATGGTCTGTATGCAAGGACGCTGATTGGGTTCTTTCCCACTCAATGCCATGCTGTGTTGCCGAGTGTATATCCCAGCCTGGCAGTCATACAACCTACTGACTCAGGCCACATTATACTGTCTCCTTTCACATTATCTTCATGTAATCCCTCAGAAATTAAATTACTTCTTTTCCGCTTACTTGTCTACATGTGTGGAGTTTCGTCTCATTTCATGCATACCTTCATGGTATAGCATTTTCTATGTAGAACAGTGTAATTGTCATGTATTAAAATTGAAATGTGATTTCCCATAGTGATTGCAGTAACACTGGACAACAATGAAATTGCTTCTGACGGGAAAGTGTGCACTTCTGTATGAAATTAACCCACTGAATACGAATATCACCATGAAAAACTTTCATTGGATCTTGTTTCGGAAATACAGCTAATGGAACGTTAAAAATTTTTGATTTTTAGTAAAAAAGTAGGTATAATGAGTAATATTTTTTTATGTTACATATTAATAAATTTATGATAAATATAATAAATGTTAGTAAATGTATATTAAAATGGTACTGAAATAAAAATATAGTAAGAACATCAGGTTCGTACGGCATTTTCCGTACTCTTAGGCACCGTCAGACCAGGAAGTATTGCATCATTGGGTGAGAAGTCCGGAGTTCCCGCGACATCCGGTGTAGTATTACCCGATGTGATGCAATCCTTTCAGTTTTAACAGCCCAACGGTAAAAAGCTCAGTCTATTTGTTTCTTTCCCTTCATTGGTGAGTGTACTCTCGTGATAGCAGCCTGTTAAAGTGATCCTTGTATTGTGACAACGTAGCTATGCCACATGCATGTGTGAATAAGGCGGATAACTTTTGCTATATATGTGGTAAAGTGACATTTGCTGCACAGAAAAAGTCCATCACTCCGGTTGTTAAAAAGGCTTATCATTTGTATTTCGGCTGCAGGATAGGCGATGAGGATAAGGACTGGGCTCCACATGTATGTTGCCGCACGTGTGCAACGAATCTGTCACAGTGGCTTAATGGCAAAAGAAAAACGATGGGTTTTACTGTTCCCATGATTTGGAGGGAGCCCACAAATCACATAAATGACTGTTATTTCTGTATGGTGCCACCAGTGGCTGAAAGTGTCACAAAGAAGAAGAAATGGACTGTAGAATATCCAAATATACCTTCTGCTGTTCGACCTGTATCTCATTCTGAAGAACTCCCCATTCCTAAGCCTCCGACAGATTTTCTTATCGATTTAGATGAGGTCCAGGAAGACGAGTTGTGTAATCCAAAACCGTCAACATCATGGATTAATGAAAGCGATGACGAATATGCATCTTCTGAGTCTATGCCACATAAAATTACATCAGAGGAACTGAACGGCCTTGTTCGCAATTTGAATTTAACCAAAGTTAAAGCAGAGCTACTAGTGTCAAGGCTTTGTCAATGGAATCTACTAGAACAAAATGTTCGAGTGAGTTCGTTTCGTATTCATCACCGACAATTCGAGCAATTCTTCCAAAAAAGTGAAAGCTTTGTGTTCTGTTGCAATGTTGACAGCCTAATGCAAGGACTAGGAATACAACATGTTACGCAAGAATGGCGTCTATTTATAGACTCCTCCAAGTTGAGTCTTAAGATGGTTTTACTGCATAACGGGAATCAGCTACCGTCCATTCCAGTTGAACATGCGGTGCACATGAAAGAGACCTACAACAACCTTAAACAGCTGATGGACAGACATAATTACAAAAAAATATGGTTGGCTTATTTGTGCTGACCTGAAGGTGTGTCTCTGTTGATGGGCCTTCAGCAGGGATACACAAAGCACTGCTGTTTTCTTTGTCACTGGGATAGCCGAGCTACATGTCTGCACTACATTGATAGAGACTGGCCACCTAGGACGTCTTTGACACCTTGACAAATGAATGTTCAGAAGCCACCACTGACAGATCCTCAGAAAATCATACTACCCCCTCTGCACATAAAACTCGGGTCTTGTAAAGCAATTGGTTAAAGCCATAGACAAAACTAAACCAGCGTTCAAGTACTTGCATGACAAATTTCCTCGACTGAGTGAAGCAAAAATAAAAGAGGGAATTTTTCTGGGTCCGCAGATCAGACAGCTCTTTCAAGATTCGCAGTTTGAGGACATGCTTCAGTGTGATGAAAGAGAAGTGTGGGATGCCTTTTGTCAAGTGTCAACAAACTTCCTGGGGAATTCCAGGGCTGAAAATTACGAAGATCTCATTACCGACCTGCTTGCTCTGTATCAAAAATTGGGCTGTAGTATGTCTTTAAAACTCCACTTCCTGGATCCTCACCTGGATTTCTTCCCGGATAACTGTGGCAAATTTAGTCATGAGCATGGTGAACGGTTTCATCAAGATATGGCCGTAATGGAGCAACGATACCAGGGAAAGTGGTCCACTTTGATGCTCGCAGACTACGTTTGGACATTCTTCAGAGATGCCCCTCTGGTGGAATACAACAGAAAGGCAAGGAGAAGTAAAACGTCATGAACTGGTAACTGATTTCTATCTATGCATGAAAACCTCATGTACATATCTCAAAACTACATTTAAGACAAATGTAAAAAAAAAAAAAAAAATTACACTATCTATTTTTAATTGTACTATAAAAAATTACACTTATTGTTTCAGATTGTATTTACTTCAAAAGAAGTGTAATGTAACGCATGCAATATATATATATATATATATATATATATATATATATATATATATATATATATATGACACACTATCTTCTGATTCAAGGCTTCTTGAATTGGAAGAGGAATTACAAAGGATCAAGTGGGACATCGTGGGGCTAAGTGAGGTAAGGAGAAAAGGAGAAGATCTCATTGAACTGAAAAGTGGACATCTCTTCTACTATCGTGGGACAGATACTGGCAGAACTAGTGGTGTTGGATTTATAATAAACAAGAAACTGAAGGATAAAGTTGTAGAAGTTGAAAGTTCCTCTGACAGAGCAGCACGACTTGTTATCCAACTCTCGAAAAGATACCAGGCTCAGATTATTCAAACTTATGCACCCACCACAAGTCATCCTGAAGAAGAAATTGAAGAATTTTATGAGGAAATTTGTCATCTAAATAATAAAGGTAAGCAGCACTTGAAAATAATTATGGGAGATTTCAATGCAAAAATAGGGCAACGGCAACAGAATGAAACTTCAGTAGGTAAATTCGGTCACGGCAACAGAAACCAGCGTGGAAATACTCTCGTTGAGTTTGCAGAGGCAGAAGGGTTTTTCATCTTGAACTCCTTCTTCAAGAAAAAGCCACACAGGAAATGGACATGGAGACATCCAAATGGGACGACAAGTGAAATTGATTTTATTATGTGTAACAAAAAATTCGTCATAGAAGACTGCAGTGTGCTAAACAAGTTCAACACAGGTAGTGACCATAGATTGGTGAGATGTAAGATGCACCTCAACACTAAACTTGAACGTGGCAAGCTCATAAGACAAACAAAACCTATTGACATAACCAACCTTAAAAAACACCATAATACCTTCAAGTTGGAACTGAAGAACAGGTTCTCTGCTTTGGAAGGCCTAACATCGGAAGAAGTGGACATCTCTGAAGTTAACAGAAAAGTAACCAAAGCTCTTATGGAAACAGCAACAAAATTAGCTGGGTCTAAGAACAAGTTGCATGTAAACAAATTATCAGGAAAAACGAAAATGTTGATGCAAAAAAGAAGAGAGATGAGGACAACTAAAGAAGATGTGACTTCCAAAGTGGAATATATAGAGCTATGCAAGACAGTAAGAAAAAGTATCACTGAAGACGTAAGAAAATTCAACTGTGAACTAGTGAGGAAAGCAATTGAAAAACAACCAAAGCCTAAAGATAGCAAAGGGACATCTCAGTAAGGGAAGAAAACAGATTATGGCACTGAGAAAAGAAGATGGTTCTGTAACAAGAAATAGAGGCGAAATTTTGACAAGGGTGAAAGATTTCTACTCCAAATTATATGAAAGGGATGATACATGCACTCCAGACATCATGAAAGATACCAGTACCAGAGTTCCTCCAGTCCTTCCAGCAGAAGTTGCACATGCAATCAAGAACATGAAGCGGGGAAAAGCTCCAGGAGAAGATGGAATTACTGTAGACATCATACAAGAAGCAAGTGGAGAAATCGAAACAGTACTCGCCCAAATTTTCACTCGATGCCTTAATGAAGGAAAGATTCCTGAGGATTGGAACACCGCTACAATGATCCTGCTACATAAGAAAGGTGACATTGAGGATCTCGGAAACTACAGACCTATCAGCCTCCTATCAGTAGTTTATAAAATCTTCACTAAAGTTCTTTCACACCGCTTGAAGGTAACACTGGACATGGCTCAACCGAGAGAACAAGCTGGATTCAGGAGTGGCTACAGCACAATAGATCATATCCACGTACTGAGAGAACTAATTGAAAGAGCGAGGGAATATGAACTTCCATATTGCATGGCTTTTATCGATTATGAAAAAGCCTTTGATTCGGTGAAACCATCAGCAGTTACAATGGCTCTGAAAACCTGCGGTATTGAAGATGCATTCATTAATATTATTAATAACATCTATGAAAATGCAAGTGCAAAGATTCGGCTGTTTGAAAACACAACACACATAAAAATTGGAAAGGGAGTGAGACAAGGTGACACCATATCTCCGAAGCTCTTTAATGCCACATTGGAGGGTGTTTTTCAGTCGCTGAGCTGGGAAAACAAAGGGATAAAGATTAATGGAGATTATCTAACCCACCTTCGTTTTGCTGATGACGTAGTCATTTTTGCAACTACCCCATCAGAGCTGCAGAGTATGATCCAGGAACTTGCTGACAAGAGTAAAGAAGTGGGATTAAAAATGAACTTTCAGAAGACAAAAGTGATGTTCAATGCTTTTACAAGAAATGAAGATTTATCGATTGATGGAGAAAAGCTGGAGATAACAGACACGTACATTTATCTTGGACAGCAGATATCAAGTGAGGGTCACATTGATGAAGAAATTAATCGGCGTACAAAACTTGCCTGGAGAGCTTTTGGAAGAAACAGCATAATTTTCAAGAGCAATATGCCATTATGTCTTAAAAGAAAAGTGTTTGATCAATGCATCCTTCCAGTGCTTACGTATGGTGCAGAGACGTGGACCTTAACTAAAAGAGACATACAAAGGCTGCAGACAACTCAAAGAAGCATGGAGAGATTCATGCTTGGTGTAACCAGGAGAGATAAGAAGAGGAACTCGTGGATCCGAAAAATGACAAGAGTGGAAGACATCATGATCAGAGTTAAATCCCTGAAATGGCAATGGGCTGGACATACTGCCAGAAGGACAGATCATCGATGGACAGCTGAAATTTTAGATTGGATTCCAAGGGACAGGAAAAGACCCAGAAGAAGACCACATGGGAGATGGGTGGATGAAATTCGAAAGTATGCAGGGGTGACATGGAGGAGACTGGCACAAGACAGACCGTTGTGGAGGAAACTTGGAGAGACCTTCGTCCAGCAGTGGATTGATAATGGTTGACAATGATGATGATGATGATGATGATATGACACACTACCAAGTATAGACAGTAAAAAAATAAAAAATAAAATATTTAACCAGAACTAAAACAGCATATAAAAACTTCAAAGCCCAACAGGCATGAGTAAACAATAAAATAAAGAAATAGCAAAACTGAATGTAGAAAGTGTCGAGAATGCCAAGCCTTGGCTTTATCAAGGACCAGCAAAAAATGTATTTTCTCACTGCTTGCAGAATTCTTAAGTCTTTTAAGCACTCTGTCCTTAAAAGTTTTTTTCAAATTCTGGAATGAAAATGCTAATCAAGTTGAAAAGCATGTTTTTGATTTAGTTCTAGACATTATTAAGCATATTCTTAAAGAGAAAATTTCTCTTAAAGGTTTTTCCAAAAATTATGTGACCATCAAGTTTTTAATAAAAACTATGATAATCTCAATGTTATGAAGCTGTTCTACAATAATGCAACTTTTTTTCCCATATCCAGGCACCAGTCTATTGTAAGTTATAAATATGTTTGAACCTTAGGGTCTATGGTTAAAAACTACAAACTTGGTTCTTCACATCTTTTACCTGTAGTTACAGCTTGTTCTTGTGAAGAACTTAATGACACAGTTCACTACAATAGACTTTACAAACATGTTATCACTGGTAGCTTGAGCTTTGTTGATAATGGCAAGCTCAGAAATTTGTTAGAATATGGTACTAAATTCAGACCTTCTTACCATATCTCCAAAAATGCATTCTTGAGATTTTTACTCAAGATGTTAATAGATACATTATTAAAACAAGTTTAGCATACAATCAGCCGATTGAGGTCTTTGCTGAATGGAAATATAATGTAATAAGTAGCTTCTCTGATAAGTTGGCAGGTCTAGATTTATATTTTGACAGAAATCTTTTTTTCTCTAGAGATGCCAAAAGGGCACTCTTTAAGCTACAAGATCAATATATCTTTACTACTACAGATAAAGCTAGCTATAATTTTGCAATTATCTGCAAGAAATTCTATTTTGAATTGTTAAATCTAGAACTCAATTATAAAGTAACCTGCCAGTTAGTTATTGTACCAAACAGCTTGAAAATTGTTTTAAGGCCTTCTTCAAGAAACTTAAAATTCCACAAATGAGGAGATGTGAACCTGAATTTCCCTTTCTTTTTGCAACTGTTAAGTTTCATAAAGATCCGGTGAAATTTAGGTACATAGCTAGTGGAGTTAGGAGTCATAAAAAGAAAATTGATCAAGCCTTTGAGGCAATCTTGAAGATGATCTTGAAACACATTAGTAACAGTACTAATATGAAGTACAGAGATTTTTGGATAATCAATAATAATTCAGAAGTAATTTCCACAATACTCAACCTAAATCCCATAGATATTAACAGTTATGATTTCAAGAGCCTTTATACTAATCTGCCACTTTCAGATATCATCACTACCTTTAAAGAGCTGTATGTAGAATTTAAGCTTAACCAATTTGTTAATGTAGGTGCTTGGAACTCTTATCTGAATTGTTGCATAAACAATAACCATATTTTATATAATACACTGCCGGACAATTGCTAAGGACGGATGACAATAGCAACGATAGCAACCATAAAATGGAAGGCAGGAAAATGTGGAAATTAGCATAAGTGCGGGATACAGTAAGACGTGTTGTGCGTATGCAAATTTTGGATTGCCGAACTTGTTCGTGACGTCATAGCGCTGATAAGAGATATAAAGGATTTGACGAGTATTGACCATTGTTGTTCAAACGCAAAGTTGAAAGGGAAAGAATCAATTGACGAACTTGCAATTTTCAGTATGTCTTCCCGACATCACCTAGATGATTTTACGCGTGGCCGTATTATTGGCAAGATTGAAGAAGGGCGAAAAATAACAGATGTTGCCAGGGAGTTCGAAGTCAGCCGCAGTGTTGTTTCAAGGCTTTGGAAATCATTTCGAACAAATGGAGAGTGTAGCAAACGTCACGGGGGAGGTCGTGTTCGCAGTACGACACCTGCAGAAGATCGGTACATAGTGCTATCAACAAAAAGACACCGGCGCAGCACAGCTAGTGAGGTAGCAAATCAGTTTATGGCTGCTACTGGCAAGCGGATCTCCTAAAAAACTGTCGCCAGATGTTTGCATGAAGGAGGACTATACGCCCGCCGTCCTGTTGTGTGCATCCCATTGTTCAGACGTCACCATACCACCCGTTTGCAATGGTGCCATCAACATCGCAATTGGACTGATATGTCTGGTCTGCTGTCCTCTTCTCAGATGAGAGTAGATACAGTCTATCGTCTGATTGTCGACGACAACTGATCTGGCGTGATAGTGGTACTGCATATTGTCCAGCAAACATACAGGAAAGGGACCGATATCCGACATGTAGTGTCATGGTATGGGCTGGCATCATGATCAATGGCCGTACGTCCCTCTATGTGCTTCCAACTGGGACTATGACTGGCCAACGATACATTAATGATGTTCTGCTACCTCATGTTCGTATGTTCCGTGGTGCTGTCGGTGATAGATTCATTTTCATGGACGACAACGCAACATGTCATCGAACAGTCGCTGTCCAGGAGTGTCTTGAGAGCGAGGATATTCAACGCCTCGTATGGCCAGCACGTTCTCCAGATCTGAGTCCCATTGAAAATGTGTGGGATGCTTTGGGGAGGAGTCTTGCTGGTCGCCAATGCTCTCCAATAAACAAGGACACCCTCATACGTGCACTGACCGAGGAATGGGATAAATTACCCCAACAGCTGCTTGATAATGTTGTGCAAAGCATGACATGACGTGTGGAATCTTGCATCGCCCTCCATGGTGGTCATATCCAGTATTGACATCTTACGCCGGAACGCCTGCGGACGGTAATTGCATTTTTTTCACGTTTACGTATTCTGCACAAAATGGCCTGTTTGTCCCTTGAACACGTTCCAAAGCCTTCTGGATTTCAGAGCACAATAAATTGTCTTTCTTGTAATGTCCTGGCATTCTGACATTATTTTATTTCACTTGGCATCCAACCACACTTACTTTTTTATGCACTATATAGCCGTTTATGATCCGTCCTTAGCATTTGTCCAGCAGTGTAATACTCTCTATAAGCAAGTAAACGGGATACCTATGGGAGTATCTCACTCCACAAGTGTGGCAAATCTATTCCTGTTCTTTAAGGAATATAAGTTCATTAAATATAACTCATCGTGCTCAGATAACTATTTATACACATATAGATATATTGACGATTTGCTTTATATAAATAATTCAGAAGTTATAGAAAGTGATTTTGCAATATCTATCCTAGCTCTCTTAACTTATGTAAAACCATCCACAGTAATTAGGAACTAGATTTCCTAGACTTAAGCATTAAACTTAACAGAGGTATCCCGTCCATCAGCCTTTTTGATAAAAGAGTTAATTTTCCTTTCAAAGTAATAAAATATCTGCACTGGAACAATAACATCTCGACCAAAGTAATTGAGAATGTACTAATTTCTCAGGTACTTAGAATTTCAAGAATTTGCAGCAACAATTTGGATTTCAATAAACACATTAGAATCTTATTAAACAGTTTTCTAGAAAACGAGATTCCTGCTACATTCATAAAAAGAATATTAAGGAAAATAGTTCTGAATAATAGAGTTAGGTTAGAATATCTGTTTTAATTTCTGCACAGTTAATAAAATGATTCTGGCCAATGAAAGCCTTCATGGAAGTTGGTCTAGAGGATGCATATTAACTACAAAAAGGAACCTTTAGTGCTATAGACAGGACAGTCCTATTAAAAATAAAAAATTATATAATGCAATAAAAATCCCACAAAAAAAGTTTAAAATTTGTTTCTTAAAAAATAAAATAAAAATAAGAAAAAAGAAAACTAGATATTCTCTCACCAGAATAACTAAACTAAAAATAGTAAAACTTACATATTTAAAAAAAATAGGTTCTTGTAGTGTCTGTGGAAGTCCACTAAGGTAATTAAATACATATAAAGATTGTTAAATACACTACAAGTATTTGATAATATTTTTCATGTATTCTGCAGAGTTATTATACTCTATCTGAACAAGCAGGACTTCAATCTTAGTTGTGTAATTCTCTTGGTAGAAATTTAACGGAAAGCGTCTTATTCTGAGGAGGAGTCTTTACACCTCCCCCACCCCCCACCCCTGCTTCTAAGAAAGCGACGAGGAGGGTGGTCGGCCATCTTTTAGGGTCTCTTGAATGGAGAGGGCAGATGTAGGTAAGCTCTAATCTTTGTTCCTGAAATTTTTTATTTCTTAGCTTTATAGTGAACTTTCAAAACGGAAATTTTCTATTTTTCTCATTAGGCATTTGGTGCAGGAAGTTTTACTAACTTTTTGAGCTTTCTCTTTCACTTAATTTGGAAATTATGCGCTTTTTTTGACCAATTCGTTTGGGTAGTTAAGACGTTTTATTGTACTTGTTGTCATTGATGCTTTTGCATTGTTGGTAGGAACATGGAAGCAACATTATTATACACTTAAAGCACTCCTGGAATACTTTGTAAATATTGCAACTAATTGTTAACTTCATATAATTTTTCCAAAGCAACATTGTAAATTTTTATTATTTTTTTCGAAAGTTGTGGTTACAAAAATCCTGTTCACTCTACTAACTCTGTTAAAAAATTTTAATCTGTTGTTTCTTATTTTATAGCATTTTAGGCAAAACTTTTGTTCACCACAAAGAATAAGACTTAGTAGTACTTTTAGTACTGTTCTTAAAGTTTAAATTCTCTCTCAGATGACTTTGTTGCTCAGCAATGTGTTTTACCTGAATAATTCTGATGATTTGTTCAGACCTTCTCACAACTTGTGATTTTGTAATCATTCTGTTTTTTGTAGCAGATGACGAGTGTGGGTTGGGCCAGGAAGGTTATAGATGCATGCAAAAACTTTGACTAAATTATTCTACCTGCAACTCTTGAGGAGGTTTTGCTAATTTAAAAAAAATTTGGTGGGCTTTATTCTTGCATCTATGGCTTTGCAGAAACCCATTTCCAACTAAGTCTTTGTGGAAGTGAGAAAATGCAGAGTTTTTGCTGGTCCTTGATAAAGCCCAAGGCTTGGCATTCTCGACACTTTCTACATTCAGTTTTGCTATTTCTTTATTTTATTGTTTACTCATGCCTGTTGGGCTTTGAAGTTTTTATATGCTGTTTTAGTTCTGGTTAAATATTTTTTTTATTTTTTTACTGTCTATACTTGGTAGTGTGTGAGTTCTGAATATTCATAACTGCTGCATTGCGCGTCATGATCTTCAGGTATTTATTATTTTGTTTGCAAATTCAGATTAAATTTTGTTAGGTGTTAAATTTAGTCTTTGACTCTGCTCTTAGGTATATATATATGAAGACGTACATAAACACTGGTTGCAATTGCTAAAGAACCCTTGCATGCTATTTCAATGGGAGATATTTGGGATAAAGGTTGGCAGACTGAAATCAAAATGTCCTAAAAACTGATTTAGAATAATAAATTTTCTTATATACACATGGAAAATTTGTTAGAAACACACATTTTGATTATGATTTTTGATTTTGTTAAGTGTTTGAAGCTCTTTAATTAGCAGCATAAACAAATATTTGTAAGGGAAGCGCATCGAGAGTTGCAGGCAAATTATATGCTTCTCTCCCATTGAAATAGCATGCACGTGTTCCTGATCAATGGTCAACTAGTGTACCTGCATATTACAAACAAACCGTAGCCAATTCAACTTTTTTATGGTCATATTCTGTTTCAGCACATCGAATTCATTAAGAAATGGTTATTTTTATCTCGGAAGCATGAACTTCATCAAAAATTGTTGTCCAGTGTAATTAGCATGTACATAAAAAAAAAAAACTCAGTTACCTTGATTTTATTAATTTCTTTCTTTTTTTTTCTCCCCACTAATGTGGTTTATGTACAAGGCTTTTGTAAATGGATTGTTTAGTGGTTTTTAAAACTTTCATTGAATTTTGGGATTTCTAACTATTTCTTCCAAATTACAGTCACCATTAGCTTCAACATTGGTGATTCTTAAAGAACATACATTTGTAGGTTCAAGTTTCTCACAAATGTGAGAACTATAAACATGCTGATAATTTAAATTACAGCTTGTTTAAAACATTCATATATGAATGCTCTATTAAAATTCATGCATGTTGTACCTCGGAGTCAAAATTTTAGTTCTCAGTGAAGGCCTTTATAAAGAAATTGTAATAAAAATTTTGCTGTGCCAAATGTTCTAACCAAATGGTTGAACTCCAGAAAATAAATGTGAAACTGTAGTTAGAAGAATTCCATACTTACAAAGTGGATGATCATATTGATGAAAGTGGATACAGGGGTAAATTGCACTGTTGATAGTGATTCAAGCAAATCACAAGAAGTAATAAAATGTTTCAATTTATGTACAGGCTGCAGATTAAGAGCATAAAAACCAAAAGAGAAGAAATTCTGTGATTTAAAAACAGCCATTGAAGTTAAAAGGCTTAGATTAAAAATGTAGACTGAGACAAATACAGTGACCATAAGTAAAGTACCAACAATACTGAAAATGGAAATGAGATCGTAAAAACTTAGGAACAAACGAACTCAACTGAAAAACAACAAGTGGTCAACACCAAAACTATGTATTCCAAACCTGGACTGGTAGTTTGTAAAAGTTGTATTTTTTTATCACGAGTTCGTTTGGCATCATCAGAAACAAAGGTTTAATAGTTAGAACATTCCAATGTAAGTGTTCTTAACAACTTGTAATGTGCATTTATTTATTTTTAATGAAAAATGGAAGTAAGTGGCACTATACTAATATTATGACTAATGAATCTATTTTCAGGATTTAAAACATCGAGTTGAATCTTTGCAAAATGCAGTTATGGATTCCAAAGCAGCGTATGCAAACTGCCTTCATAATTTAGAGATGATTTCTAAAGAAATTCATGAACGTAGAAAATTGCTATTGCAGCCTCGGGAGCCTGGTGTAGGTGCTGAACAAGACCATAAACCAGCACTTGATTTTTGTAAGTATCGTGGATCAAAAATCTTCACATCGATGTACATGTTTTGTGTATACTAGCTGTACAAATTAAAATTGCTGCTGCTTTTTCATTTTAATACTTCTCTGCTTAGGTGCTGAAGGATTGGGTATGATTTTTTTTCAAGAGCTTTCAAGTTTCCATGATATGCCTAGAAAACTTCATTGAATTTTACCACCTTACAATCTTTTGAGTTTGTCTGCATTGAAACTCCTCTTGTACTGCATTCATTATACTAGACTAAACATTTCATGTAGGATATGACATTTTATATCCAGGTATTTGAATTTGTGGTCATGGAGTAATGTAAAATTGGTAGATAATGTCTGCTTTTCATGTAGTGGCTGTGCTTTCAGGCATGATGTGCCAGTAAAACAGTAATTCCTGTACTTAGCAAGTACATACATACATCATCATCATCGTCAACCATTATCAATCCACTGCTGGACGAAGGTCTCCCCAAGTTTCCTCCATAACGGTCTGTCTTGTGCCAGTCTCCTCCATGTCACTCCCGCATATTTACGAATTTCATCCACCCATCTCCCATGTGGTCTTTTTCTGGGTCTTTTCCTGTCCCTTGGAATCCAATCTAAAATTTCGGCTGTCCATCTATGGTCTGTCCTTCTGGCAGTATGTCCAGCCCATTGCCATTTCAGGGATTTAACTCTGATCATGATGTCTTCCACTCTCGTCACTTTTCGGATCCACGAGTTCCTCTTCTTATCTCTCCTGGTTATACCAAGCATGCACCTCTCCATGCTTCTTTGAGTTGTCTGCAGCCTTTGTATGTCTCTTTTAGTTAAGGTCCACGTCTCTGCACCATACGTAAGCACTGGAAGGATGCATTGATCAAACACTTTTCTTTTAAGACATAATGGCATATTGCTCTTGAAAATTATGCTGTTTCTTCCAAAAGCTCTCCAGGCAAGTTTTGTACGCCGATTAATTTCTTCATCAATGTGACCCTCACTTGATATCTGCTGTCCAAGATAAACATACGTATCTGTTATCTCCAGTTTTTCTCCATCAATCGATAAATCTTCATTTCTTGTAAAAGCATTGAACATCACTTTTGTCTTCTGAAAGTTCATTTTTAATCCCACTTCTTTACTCTTGTCAGCAAGTTCCTGGATCATACTCTGCAGCTCTGATGGGGTAGTTGCAAAAATGACTACGTCATCAGCAAAACGAAGGTGGGTTAGATAATCTCCATTAATCTTTATCCCTTTGTTTTCCCAGTTCAGTGATTGAAAGACATTTTCCAATGTGGCATTAAAGAGCTTCGGAGATATGGTGTCACCTTGTCTCACTCCCTTTCCAATTTTTATGTGTGTTGTATTTTCAAACAGCCGAATCTTTGCACTTGCATTTTCATAGATGTTATTAATAATATTAATGTATGCATCTTCAATACCGCAGGATTTCAGAGCCGTGGTAACTGCTGATGGTTTCACCGAATCAAAGGCTTTTTCATAATCGATAAAAGCCATGCACAATGGAAGTTCATATTCCCTCGCTCTTTCAATTAGTTCTCTCAGTACGTGGATATGATCTATTGTGCTGTAGCCACTCCTGAATCCAGCTTGTTCTCTCGGTTGAGCCATGTCCAGTGTTACCTTCAAGCGGTGTGAAAGAACTTTAGTGAAGATTTTATAAACCACTGATAGGAGGCTGATAGGTCTGTAGTTCCTGAGATCCTCAATGTCACCTTTTTTATGTAGCAGGATCATTGTAGCATTGTTCCAATCCTCAGGAATCTTCCCTTCATTAAGGCATCGAGTGAAAATTTGGGCGAGTACTGTTTCAATTTCTCCACTTGCTTCTTGTATGATGTCTATAGTAATTCCATCTTCTCCTGGAGCTTTCCCCCGCTTCATGTTCTTGATTGCATGAGCAACTTCTGCTGGGAGGACTGGAAGAACTCTGGTACCTTTCATGATGTCTGGAGTACATGTATCATCCCTTTCATATAATTTGGAGTAGAAATCTTTCACTCTTGTCAAAATTTCGCCTCTATTTCTTGTTATAGAACCATCTTCTTTTCTCAGAGCCATAATCTGTTTTCTTCCCTTACTGAGATGTCCCTTTGCTATCTTTAGGCTTTGGTTGTTTTCAATTGCTTTCCTCACTAGCTCACAGTTGAATTTCCTTACGTCTTCAGTGATACTTTTTCGTGCTGTCTTGCATAGCTCTATATATTCCACTTTGGAAGTCACATCTTCTTTAGTTGTCCTCATCTCTCTTCTTTTTTGCATCAACATTTTGGTTTTTCCTGATAATTTGTTTACATGCAACTTGTTCTTAGACCCAGCTAATTTTGTTGCTGTTTCCATAAGAGCTTTGGTTACTTTTCTGTTAACTTCCGAAATATCCACTTCTTCCGATGTTAGGCCTTCTAAAGCAGAGAATCTGTTCTTCAGTTCCAACTTGAAAGTATTATGGTGTATTTTAAGGTTGGTTATGTCAATACATTTTGTTTGTCTTATGAGCTTGCCACGTTCCAGTTTAGTGTTGAGGTGCATCTTACATCTCACCAATCTATGGTCACTACCTGTGTTGAACTTGTTCAGCACACTGCAGTCTTCGATGACGAATTTTTTGTTACACATAATAAAATCAATTTCACTTGTCGTCCCAATTGGATGTCTCCATGTCCATTTCCTGTGTGGCTTTTTCTTGAAAAAGGAATTCAAGATGAAAAATCCTTCTGCCTCTGCAAACTCAACGAGAGTATTTCCACGCTGGTTTCTGTTGCTGTGACCGAATTTACCTACTGAAGTTTCATTCTGTTGCCGGTGCCCTATTTTTGCATTGAAATCTCCCATAATTATCTTCAAGTGCTGCTTACCTTTATTATTTAGATGACGAATTTCCTCATAAAATTCTTCAATTTCTTCTTCATTATGACTTGTGGTGGGTGCATAAGTTTGAATAATCTGAGCCTGGTATCTTCTCGATAGTTGGATAACGAGTCGTGCAGCTCTGTCAGAGGAACTTTCAACTTCTACCACTTTATCCTTCAGTTTCTTGTTTATTATAAATCCAACACCACTAGTTCTGCCAGTATCTGTCCCACGATAATAGAAGAGATGTCCACTTTTCAGTTCAATGAGATCTTCTCCTTTTCTCCTTACCTCACTTAGCCCGACGATGTCCCACTTGATCCTTTGTAGTTCCTCTTCCAATTCAAGAAGCCTTGAATCAGAAGATAGGGAGCGTCCGTTGTAGGTATACATACATACATACATACATATCACTAAGCTGTTCTCTGAGATTCAGAGGTTAGCTCCAAAAAGAAATTCAAACTACCAGATATTTTTACTTATTGCTGTCGTATCAAACTTCTCCATTTACAGCGATTTTGACATACAACTCGTGCTTCACTAATATCCATTACACGCCGTACACAAGATCTTTTATACTTCATACTCATAATCTTTTTCTCATGCAGACACTCCTGAATATGATCCACCCATGTCTTCCTTGGCCTTCCTCTGCCTTTCCTTCCTGCCACTTGGACTGAAAATATTTTCTTAGTAAGCATTTCATCACTCATTCTTTCAACATGGCCAAACCACCGAAGCATATTGGTCTCCACTTTGCTAACAACATTTTGCTTCACATCACACAACTGCAATACATCTTCATTTCTCACACAATCATATCGTGTCTTGCCAAAAACCCCACGTAAGTAATGCATTTCTCCAGCACACAAACGACTACTATGTTTCTTCTGCAGTACCCAGGTTTCACTACCATATATCAGAGTAGGAACAATTACACTTTCAAACACAGCCATGCGGGACTCTCTAGAGAACCCATCATTCCTGTGAAAATCTCCCAGAAGTGGCTATGACTTTCAAAGAAGAATTCACTCGCCTACTGATTTCACCATCCAACTTGTTCTCTCTGTCAAACATGCTTCCTAAATACACAAACTCACTCACCTGGTCAATCACAGTGCCATTTATACTTACATTACATTCAGTGCTACCTGTTCTCTCTCAAACACCATAACTTTGGTTTTTCCCTTATTTATACTCAGTTTGAATTTCGTGCAAACTTCGTGCATTCGAGTCAACATACTCTGCAACTCACTTTTGCTCTCTGCCAACAACAGGACAGTGTCATCAGCATACAGCAATCTGCACACACGGATATCACCAAGACATAACCCACTATTATCTATTTTGGCCTCACGCATGCATGCGTCCATAAATATATTAAACAGCCATGGTGACATTACACAACATTGTCTAACTCCTGCACTAATGGAAAACCATTTTGATAAAACACCATTCACTCGTACACAAGCTCTACTACCAGCATACATGGCTTTTACACTATTAAGTAGATTCCCAGTAACACCATATTCATTCAATACCTTCCACAAAAGTGTCCTATTCACTCGGTCGTAAGCTTTCTCTAAATCTATAAAGGCAGTAAAAACTTTCTTCCCAACAGCCAGATACTTTTCAATCATCATGCGTAATGCAAAAATCTGGTTAGTGCAGCCTTTACCAGGCATAAAACCACTCTGAACATCCCACACTTTCAATGATGTAAGAACCCGTACTTTTTCAATAACAACCTTACCAAACACTTTCCCTGGAACACTCAGTAGGCTAATACCACGATAGTTCTTGCATTCAGTCTGATCACCTTTTCCCTTATACAAGGGAACAATGATAGCATCCTTCCAATCCCGAGGGACCATTCCCAACTCCCAGCACAACTAGAAAAATTCAGTTAACCAGTCAATTATAGAGTCACCACCATATTTCAACATCTCTGCAGTTATGCCATCAACTCCCGGAGCCTTACCATTCTGAAGAGATTTTAGAGCTTTACACACTTCTTCTCTTGAGATCCCTCCTGTGCTTTCATCCCTCATTGTGACATCATCTGAATTTGTCTCAGAATCATCTTTGCTTTCCTGATCTAATAACTCACAGAAGTATTCACCCCATCTGTCACTTAACTCATTGGGCTCCCATAACATTTCCCCAATCTCATTCTTCACACAACTTACAACTTTGTTTCCCCTATTTTTCCTGAGTCTCATGTACTTCCAAAAGGTCTTCTTATCTTTCCAAAAAGCCAGTTCATGCCTTTCCACTTTCTCCTTCCTATCTTTTGCCTTACTGTGGCGAACCAGCTTAGCAGCTTCACGCTTCTTACAGCGATATTCATCCACAGAGACTCTACCTTGCAACATCCCCAAATAGGCTTCCTTCTTTCTCTTTACTGCTTCTTCAATCTCACTATTCCACCAAGCATCACCTCTATTGTTACCTACTATTGTGGTGCCACAGACCTCTTTAGCAGCAGTGACAATACAGTTCTTAAAACATTCCCACTTCTTTTCTACATCCCTCTCACCAGACTTCAAATCCTTCAGTCGTTCTCTGAGTAAGTCAGAATACCGCTGATGATCTTCAATGAGCCTATCAACCTTTATTCTTTCTATCCTGGGTCTCTTCCTATTCCTTTTCCTCCAACCAACATTAAGTTTCACTCGTGACACTACCAAGAAATGATCAGAACCAACATCCGCACCTCTCATCACATGGGTGTCAACAACTAAGTGTTTCAAATGCTGATCGTAGTCAACAAAATCTATCACACTCTTTTGACCAAGAGTACGATTTTCCCAAGTATATGTGTGGATATACTTGTGGTTTAAAAAAGTATTAGATACACACAAACCATTCTCAATGCAGAGTTCAATTAATCTTTCACCATTATCATTCACACAAGGATCATTAAACTTACCCAGAACATTGTCAGAAATTGCATTCTGCACACCTACTGTAGCATTGAAATCCCCTGCTATTATAACTTTTTTTAGCACCAAACTGGCTCAAAACAGCTTTTAGCTCATTCCAGAAACCTTCCTTCTTATCAGAAGGTTCCGAGTCACAAGGAGCATACACTACAACAATTACAATTCTCTGAAGTTTCACTTTCAAACGAATCCAGAGAATTCTCTCACTTAGCAACTATAGTGAATCAAGTTGTTCATCTTTTCACTTAAAATCACACCTACACCAGCCTGTCCTCTCATATTATCCAATACTCCAGACCACACACTCACCGTGCCATTCACTTCTTCTACCCCAATTTCCTTCTTTTTGGTTTCACTTACACACAGCACATCCAGTCTATACTTATTCATCTCCTCAATCACCTCACTCATCTTGCCATTTATACCTCTAGTATTCCATACACCAATCTTACATTCACTCAGCCGAGATCTCTTTCTCATACGCCGTTTAGAAAGTCCAGGTCGATTCCGTGGTGGACTGTCCTTCTCAAGTGTGGTAGGTCCACCATATCCCACACTTGAGTCATTCTTAATATTTCTTTTTGTCTTTTTAATCAGGTAAGTACATCAGTGTGGGGAATTAGCCCACAGCTGAGGATTCCAGTTGGTCATTCAACCTAAGGATTTTGGAACAAAACCCAGTGAGTTGGGGTCTTTTCGCCAATATCACACAGAACTAGCTTGCACCTCTCCAAAATTCACAGAGGCCCTAGTTGCTGTTGTGTGTGCCATTGTTACCATGGAGCGCCCCGAGGAGGCAAACCCATCGCTCACTACGACTTAGCAAGTGATCTAGTAAATGGGAAATTTTCTGTACATGTGTAAATCAAGGGAAAAGCCTTTGTTTATGCTAAATTTATTTACCATAATTGTTGCCATTCATGTTATTAGTACTGCTTTTGTTAATACTTTTCATTTACTTTCCATTAGAAATTATTGCTCCTTGATAAGGGGCAGTGAAATGAAATGTGTCATTGTGGACATCATTTTTACCACAGGATAAGGCTAGAACAGGATAACATGGTTTGAATGCATCCTGGAATTCCTGGAAAAGTGCTGGAAATGTCCTAACATTTTGTTGCATGTCCTGGAATTTTATCCATTCCTGCCTCTTTGTAATTGAATTTTTCTACTGATATAACTTATGTCTAACAAATTTCCCTCCCCACCCCCTTGAAAATGGGGGGGGGTTGTTGGTTTTCTTGTATGTTAGCAGTACTGAAGCTGCGTTATTAGCACATCTTTCGTAAAAAAAAAAAAAAAAAAATGTGCTTATGTTATCACTTTGTCCGGCCAGAGATACCATATCTCTTCAACTCTTAGTTCGATTTGTAAAATTCTTTTTGTATTGGAAAGCTTGAAATGTGAAGATGATGATCCTTTAATTTTGGTGTTTTTCCGATGCACAACTTTACTGCTAGGGGCGTAAATGCAGATTTTATCAAATTCAAAATACAATTTATTTCATATATTTGCTTCGAAATATCCGATTGAAAAAAATTCCTTTTCCTTTCAATGCCATTTATATCAAAAATTATTTTAGTTACAGTCTCATTTTCAAGTAATGCATAGATTTTCCACTAGGGGCGTAAAGGTAAATCACAATTTTCCCGATATCTCCGCTTCTAAAAGTCCGATTTGAAAAATTCTTCCTGCATCAGATACAGCTCCTGATGGGAAATGTTCTGCATATAATTTCTCATTTTTGGTAAAAAATGGTTTGGCCACCAGAGGGCATGAGTGTTAATTTTGGCTTCTGATGTACTTGCAACAAAATCTGAGCTTCTGGAAACTCGATTGAAAAAATTCTTTTGTGAACCAATACTGCTCACCTCGTATAACCTTTTTAAAATACCTCCTGCTTAAATCTCTGTTTCTATGAGTCCAATTTGAAAAATTCTTTCTTTGTTGGAGGGCATTTTCAGTGCAAAATGTTTCTCGTATAAATTCAATTTTTCTTAACATACAAGTGTGCCACTAGAGGGTGTAAGTTAACGTTTCCATTTACAGCAATATCTGAAGGACTAAAAACCCAATTGAAAAAAAATTCTTTTCGATCACATACTACTAACTATGAAAACTCCTTGTGTGCATTTTCTACTCACAATAACGCGCGATTTTACCACTAGCAGCGCAAATATTTTATCTGTTTTCAGTATCTGTACTTCTAAACGTCCGATTTAAAAAATTATTTTAAACACTGAATACCATTTACCTTTTGAAACATTTTAGGTTTGTATTTCAGGAGGTTTGTAGTTCACAGTTCTGCCACTAGGTGGTGTTTGTGTACTTCCGTTTGTAACCGTATCTCCGCTTCTAAAAACCCTATTGAGAAATTTCTTTTTTTACTGTATGCCATTCGCTACAGTAAACATGGGGAATGAATAAGATTCTTGCTACAATAAGAAGGTCCTCTTTAAATAATGCACAACCTTCCACGTAGGGGAAGTAAAGGTCAAAACCTTTTCCTTGCTCTCTCTGCTTTTGGGTGGCATATTTGAAAAGTTTTTTTTTCCTTAGCATAACTTTTGCCATGAAGAATGCATTTCACCCATTTTCAGCTTTTCCATTATGCAAAATTCTTCCGCTAAAAGGCATAGTGTTAAATCATGTTTCCTTCTGTATCTCTTCTTGTAACTGTTCAATTTGAAAATCTCTTGTCTCTGATACCTGTCCTTCTGCTATGAGAAACTTTTTGTGCGTCATTTGCTAATTTTCATAACTTACTTTTTATCCACTGGTGGACTTTTTTAAGCCAAGTAGCTGATTTTTTGTGGCTTATTTTGACCTTTATTGAAATTTGCTGAATGAATACTTTATGTAAAAATTTGCCATGAAATCAGATTGCTTTTTGATATCAGAAACTTAAATCTAGTTGTTTCTTAGTATTTTCTAAGCTAACTAATCAGTTTTCATCTTCTATTATTGGGTTGGCCAAGAAGTAATTGCGTTTTTTACCCGTGTAAATGAAAGGCAAATTTTGAATGAGAAACAGAAACTTTAGTCGACAACATATTGTCCTTTTTGTTCGACGACCTTTTGCCATCTCACAGGCAAATTCATGATTCTGTGCTCAAAAAAGTTTTTTTTTTTTTTCTTTTTGGCCAAAAATAGTTCCAAGAACAATTTGATAGCCTTATCAGCAGTGAAGATTTTCCCATTCAAAGTGTTTTGCAATGAACAAAACAAATGGTAGTCTGATGCTGCCGGGTCTGGCGAATATGGTGAATGTGATAACACGTCCCATCCAAGCTGCAACAATTTTTGACAAGTGACCAAACTTGTATGTAGCCAAACTTGTATGTAGTCATGGTGAAACACAACACCTTTGCAATTCACCAATTCTAGATGCTTCTGTTTGACTGCATCACTTAATTTATCCAGCTGACAACAGTACACATCCGAATTAGTGGTTTGGTTCCTTGGAAGCAATTCAAAATACACAATACCTTTGAAGTCCCACTAGACTGACAGCATAACCTTCCTTTGGTGCAGATCTGCCTTTGATGTGCTTTGAGCAGGTTCATCACGCTTGCTCCATGATCTTTTTCGTTCAACATTATTGTAGACGATCCATTTTTCATCGCCTGTTATCATACGTTTCAAAAATGGATCATTTTCTTCTCGTTTCAAGAGTGAAATGCGGATGTCAATGCACTTCGTGAGATGAATTTGTTTGAGCTCATGTGATACCTACATATCAAGCTTACTAACATATCCCAGTTGCTTTAAATTGTTTTCAACACTTGATTTCAATATGTTCAGATTCACAGCAATCTCTCGTGTCATTAAACACCAATTGGATTCGATCAATACCTTTATTTTGTCGTCATCCACTTTGATTGACCTTCCTGAAAGTGGTGCATCTTTCAGATCAAAATCTCCAGACCGAAATTTCGCAAACCGATTCTGACATTGCTGTAGTTTTAAGGCATCTTCACCATACACATCACATAACTTTTTATGAGTTTGCACAGTATTTTTTTCCTTTTCATTAGTAATACAGCAAAACATGATGAAAATGTTCCTTTTGATTGTCCATTTTGAAATTGACACCAAACAAACACTTGTTAACGAAATCGTGCACTTTCTGTTCCTAAAACAAGCTTGAATTGTCAGCTGTCACGTTATATAATGAACTTGCAGTTTCAAAATGACGTTAGTTACATTTTAAGACATGTTTCGCCATCTATGTGTAAAAAACACGACTTTTTGGCCAACCCAATAGTTTTCTAATCATACCCAATTAAATTGCCTTGATCACTGATGAATGATGAATGCAGCTGTACACATAGCCCTTGGATTTAAGGTTTTCCCGTTATTCTCTTTCATTTCATTTTGGAAATTTTGTGCATACTTTGTTTGCTGGTGAGCACAAATTTAAAAATATAGCTAAAGCAACAATATTATGTTGAAAATTCCTTCCCTAAATAAAATGTGACACAAATCCTTGCTCCCATGAATATGTGTTTAAGAAATAATAATCCCTTTATTCCTTTGAAAACAGTTCTGAACATTTCACCTTTCCTTATCCTTAAATTTCCAATGTAAGCATTATTTCAAAATAGTTAATATAAATAGTGTTTTGTATATTGATTGTGCGGTATGTGAAAGCATTTCAAGAGTAATGCCACATTTATGTTCTGACTATAGATTTTATACCTATATATTTTTGAGTTTTATGTTGTTTTTATTCTTTAATTTGCTTCAATAATTGAACTGAAGGCAAAGTAGAAAAATGTTTTTTTATGAAAATTAGTATAGTATAATGTATATAAAAGTTTTGTAGAAATTAAAACTGGTTGCATTTTCAGTGACAGTTTTGGTGTTTCAGTATTTATCTGTGATTCTGAGTTTCTTATTAGTTGTAGTAGACATCATTTTCAACATTCTGCATTAAGTTTGCTCAAGCGCGTTGGGAGTTGCTTGTTGTAGGTCACAGGTTGAACAGGCCTATGGTTTCACTATATTTTAAGTAGGAGCATTTGGATCGTATGTCCTGGAAAAAAGTTCAAAAGTCCTGGAATTCTGTGGTTAAAAAAGTGTAGGAACCATGGGATAACCATCGCACTTCAAAACTGCAATGTTTCTTTCTTTAAGTTA
This sequence comes from Macrothele yani, assembly GCA_039090855.1. Lineage (NCBI taxonomy): Eukaryota > Metazoa > Arthropoda > Arachnida > Araneae > Macrothelidae > Macrothele > Macrothele yani. Next base: position 70,059,597 of record CM076995.1, read on the forward strand.
TGCTGATACCTATTGTCTTACTGCCCTTTGAATTGAGAGGGATAGAGTAAGGAATATTGTTTGTGTATGGCATCTTGCTTAAGAACAGTTTTCACAGTAATCTTACTCTTAGGATTGTGATCACCTTCTAAGAAAACAGGGAAAAGTCTACTGTCATTTATTGCTGCAGAACCTGTGTACTTTATTACTTCTTTTTCTTAATCATTATTACGTGGGAATGAAGTGCCTTCAGAACAAAAATGTATGCATATCTGCAATACAGCTTTTATACTGATTTTGATCTGTTGTGTGATCTCTCTCACCAGAATATTTCTACATGTTTTTGTTAAAATAGCTATTTTTCTACCACTGGACAGTCGTCAGTGTACTGATAGTGAGGTTATAATTTCAGATAGTGCTTCAAGTACAACAGACTCTGATGTAGTGGATGATCTTCAAGATGAAAGCTTGAAATCTCCATTTGTACCAAGTTAGTATTTTAAATTAATTTATTGATTACATGTTTTAACACAATGCATTGATTTGTTTATTTTTAGTTGCTGAAACAAAATATTTTTTTATCTGTTAATTGAAGCTTTAATATGTGTGATAGTTTGCCTGGTAAGTTTCTGATGTAACAATCCTTTGAATTTGACCAAGTTTAAATATGACGATGATGGGCAAAACACGTAACAATATTAACAAATAAAGGTAACTTGATCACGTTAGTTACATTAACTGAAAACTTTTACAAAAAGTTCGTAAGTTGGAGCTTTCGACCTTATCTTAGGTCTTCATCACGCCAATGGAGGACTAAGATTGTTGCCAGATTCTACATTTGAATTTTTCCTATTTTTGTTGCCAAAACTTAGAATTGATCTCCAGATCAACTCCGAATCTCCTCTCTACATTCCGTTGATCTGGAGATCAATTCTAAGTTTTGGCAACAAAAATAGGAAAAATTCAAATGTAGAATCTGGCAACAATCTTAGTCCTCCATTGGCGTGATGAAGACCTAAGATAAGGTCGAAAGCTTCCAACTTACAAACTTTTTGTAAAAGTTTTCAGTTAACGTAACTAGCGTGATCAAGTTACCTTTATTTGTTAAGTTTAAATATATTATTGTGCCATACCATGGGAACAAAGGTACTGTAAATGATTGGAATTTCAAACATAATGGATGATGCACAAACATCTATTTAACTGACAGTGCATTTAATTACTCTAGTAATTTGTTGCTATTTTTATTTAATTGCAAGGTAAACAGCAAAATTTTTTTTTAATAAAATTAAAAATTTTGAAGCATCCGTTTTCATTCTTCTCCTTTCCCCCTGCTTTTGCTTCTTTTTCATACAGTACTTGGATATTCACTAAAGGAGCTATGATGACTGACAAATAGCAGTACAACTAAAACAATGATATTAGAGAAAATGTGATCCTCACCCACTTGGCCAGCATGGTGAGTTACGACCCCTTCCTACTCAAATGAATTTACAACTGTACTGAAGATGCCATACCTCAACATTATTAATGACAGCTATGAATGTGCAAGTGTAAAGGTTTGACTATTCAAGGACACAGTGCTTATAAAAACTGGAAAGAGAGTAAGACAAAGCAACACCATATATCACATACTTTTCAGTTCCGCATTGCAGAATGTCTTTCAATCATTGAACTGGGAAAGCAAAGGTATAAAGATTCATGGAGTTATTTAGCTCATCTTTGTTTTGTTGGTGACAGTAATTTTTGCAAGTGCCCCCTTAGAGCTGCAGTGTCCATCCAGAAGCACTGTCAAGAGCAAGGAAATGGGTTTCAAAATGAACTTGCCAAACAAAATTGATGTACAATGCTTTTACAAGAACTTAAGATTTGGAGGTTGATGGGGACAAATTTAGAGGTAACCAGTGCCTACACTTAGGACAACAGATATCAAGTGAGAACCACATCAAAGAAGAAATTAACAGGTATCATCATCATCATTGCCAACCATTATCAATCCGCTGCTGGACGAAGGTCTCTCCAAGCTTCTTCCACAACGGTCTGTCTTGTGCCAGTCTCCTCCATGTTACTCCCGCATACTTTCGAATTTCATCCACCCATCTTCCATGTGGTCTTCTTCTGGGTCTTTTCCTGTCCCTTGGAATCCAATCTAAAATTTCGACTGCCCATCAATGGTCTGTCCTTCTGGCAGTATGTCCAGCCCATTGCCATTTCAGGGATTTTACTCTGTTCATGATGTCTTCCACTCTTGTCATTTTTCTGATCCATGAGTTCCTCTTCGTATCTCTCCTGGTTACACCAAGCATGCACCTCTCTCTGGCTCTTTGAGTTGTCTGCAGCCTTTGTATGTCTCTTTTTGTTAAGGTCCACATCTCTGCACCATACGTAAGCACTGGAAGGATGCATTGATCAAAAACTTTTCTTTTAAGACATAATGGCATATTGCTATTGAAAATTATGCTGTTTCTTCCAAAAGCTCTCCAGGCAAGTTTTATACGCCAATTAATTTCTTCATGAATGTTACTTTCACTTCATATCTGCTGTCCGAGATAAACGTACGTATCTGTTATCTCCTGTTCTTCTCCATCAATCGATAAATCTTCATTTCTTGTAAAAAGCATTGTACATCACTTTTGTCTTCTGAAAGTTCATTTTTAATCCCACTTCTTTACTCTTGTCAGCAAGTTCCTGGATCATACTCTGCAGCTCTGATAGGGTAGTGGCAAAAATGACTATGTCATCAGCAAATCGAAGGTGATTAGATAATCTCCATTAATCTTTATCCCTTTGTTTTCCCAGTTCAGTGATTGAAAGACATTTTCCAATGTAGCATTAAAGAGCTTGGGAGATATGGTGTCACCTTGTCTCACTCCCTTTCCAATTTTTATGTGTACTGTATTCTCAAACAGCCGAATCTTTGCACTTGCATTTTCATAGATGTTATTAATAATGTTAATGTATGCATCTTCAACACCGCAGGATTTCAAAGCCATTGTAACTGCTGATGGTTTCACTGAATCAAAGGCCTTTTCATAATCGACAAAAGCCATGCACAATGGAAGTTCATATTCCCTCGCTCTTTCAATTAGTTATCTCAGTACATGGATATGATCTATAGTGCTGTAGCCACTCCTGAATCCAGCTTGTTCTCTCGATTGAGCCATGTCCAGTGTTACCTTCAAGTGGTGTGAAAGAACATTAGTGAAGATTTTATAAACCACTGTAGGAGGCTGATAGGTCTGTAGTTCCTGAGATCCTCAATGTCACCTTTTTTATGTAGCAGGATCATTGTAGCATTGTTCCAATCCTCAGGAATCTTCCCTTCAATTATGGCATTGAGTGAAAACTTGGGCGGGCACTGTTTCAATTTCTCCACTTGCTTCTTGTATGATGTCTACAGTAATTCCATCTTCTCCTGGAGTTTTTCCCCACTTCATATTCTTGATTGCATGTGCAACTTCTGCTGGGAGGACTGGAAGAACTCTGGTACTGGTACCTTTCATGATGTCTGGAGTACATGTATCATCCCTTTCATATAATTTGGAATAGAAATCTTTCACTCTTGTCAAAATTTCGCCTCTATTTCTTGTTACAGAACCATCTTCTTTTCTCAGTGCCATAATCTGTTTTCTTCCGTTACTGAGATGTCCGTTTGATATTTTTAGGCTTTAGTTGTTTTCAATTGCTTTCCTCACTAGTTCACAGTTGAATTTCCTTACGTCTTCAGTAATACTTTTTCGTACTGTCTGTCATAGCTCTATATATCCCACTGTGGAAGTCACATCTTCTTTAGTTGTCATCCCTTTCATATAATTTGGAATAGAAATCTTTCACTCTTGTCAAAATTTCGCCTCTATTTCTTGTTACAGAACCATCTTCTTTTCTCAGTGCCATAATCTGTTTTCTTCCGTTACTGAGATGTCCTTTTGATATTTTTAGGCTTTAGTTGTTTTCAATTGCTTTCCTCACTAGTTCACAGTTGAATTTCCTTACGTCTTCAGTAATACTTTTTCGTACTGTCTGTCATAGCTCTATATATCCCACTGTGGAAGTCACATCTTCTTTAGTTGTCCTCATCTCTCTTCTTTTTTGCATCAACATTTTGGTTTTTCCTGATAATTTGTTCACATGTAACTTGTTCTTAGACCCAGCTAATCTTGTTGCTGTTTCCATAAGAGCTTTGTTTACTTTTCTGTTAACTTCAGAGATGTCCACTTCTTCTGATGTTAGACCTTTTAGAGCAGAGAATCTGTTCCTCAGTTCCAATTTGAAGGTATTCTGATGCTTTTTAAGGTTGATCACGTCAATACACTTTGTTTGTTTTATGAGCTTGCCACGCTCAAGTTTAGCATTTAGGTGCATCTTACCATTCTATGGTCACTACCTGTGTTGAACTTGTTTAGCACACTGCAGTCTTGCATGACAAATTTCTTGTTACACATAATAAAATCAAGTTTCACTTGTCCATCCATTGGGATGCCTCCATGTCCATTTCCTTTGCGGCTTTTTCTTGAAGAAGGAGTTCATGATGAAAAACCCTTCTGCCTCTGCAAACTCTACAAGAGTATTTCCACGCTGGTTTCTATTGCTGTGACCGAATTTACCTACTGCAGTTTCATTCTGTTGCCCTATTTTTGCATTGAAATCTCCCATAATTATCTTCAAGTGCTGCTTGCCTTTATTATTTAGATGACGAATTTCCTCATAAAATTCTTCAATTTCTTCTTCAGGATGACTTGTGGTGGGTGCATAAGTTTGAATAATCTGAGCCTGGTATCGAGAGTTAGATAACGAGTCGTGCAGCTCTGTCAGAGGAACTTTCAACTTCTGCAACTTTATCCTTCAGCTTCTTGTTTATTATAAATCCAACACCACTAGTTCTGCCTGTATCTGTCCCCCGATAGTAGAAGAGATGTCCACTTTTCAGTTCAATGAGATCTCCTTTTCTCCTTACCTCACTTAGCCCGACAATGTCCTACTTGATCCTTTGTAGTTCCTCTTCCAATTCAAGAAGTCTTGAATCAGAAGATAGGGAGCATCCATTGTAAGTAGCCAAGGTCAGCATCAAATGGCAGCCTAGTCCGGTCCTCCAGTGATTCTTAGCACCCTCTGCCTTCATGTCGCACTGGCCGCTGCCTTGGCCAGGTACATTCCAGCTGCCGGAGACTGAGGGCCAAGATTTAAGTTGTGGCGTCATTTTGGAGGGGTTTGGCCATCACTCACCACGCTGGCCAAGCGGGTTGGTGAGTGTGGGATAGCATTTCCTCTAATCCCGATGGTATAGTTATACCGCTATTGGCGGTCATCAGAGCCCCTTTAGTGGGAACAGGATGCACCATGAAAAGGCGGGGTTGACATTTGTCGAGGAGAGGCTGTGATGTTGCACATCACCATCCCTAACAGGTATATAAAACTTTTAATTGAGTCATTTGGAAGAAACTGTACAATTTTCAAGAGCAATTCACCATTATGTCTTAAAGGGAAAATGTTTTAATCAAGCATTCTTCCAGTTCTTGTTTAATCAGTGCATTCTTCCAGTTCTTGTTTAATCAATGTATTCTTCCAGTTCTTATTTAATAAATGCATTCTTCCAGTTCATAGTTCAAACTATAGATCAAAAGGAATGGACCTCAAATAAAAAAGATGTACGAAAAAAACCTGCGACAGCTCAGAGAATCATGTGGAGGCATATTTAGTATGACCAAGTCAGACAGGACAAGAAATTCATGGATCAAGAGAATGAAAAGAGTGGAGGACATCATGCTCAAAATAAAGACCCTTAAAGGGACAAAGGACTTAACATACATGCTGACGAAGGGCAAAATAATTTTTTAAGAAATTTAGGGCTGAACATACAAGTGACAAAAGTCAAGAACTGACCACTGTTGGGCAACTGAAATATTATACTGGTTACCAAGGGACAGGAAAAGACCCAGAAGAAGATCATGTAGGAAATGGGTGGATGAAATTTGGAAGCATGTTGAAGTGGCATGGAGGAGACCTTATCCAGTAGTGGATTGATAATGATATACATCTAATCCACATAATCAATTGTAGCCATATTTTGATGTTATTGAATGTACTTTGTAGGTATACAAATAAATATGATGTAATTTCCTTGTAACTTAAGCACATGATTGTCTTTGTGTCTTATCTAACTTGTTTAAAGTTTTAAATGGGGTAAAGTTTGTGTGTGCTGATAAAAGAATATTGTAACTGATATTTGGGGGGATGATCTTCACTTTTTAATATTTAAGCACAAGCAAAGAAGGCTTTCACTTGCATTAACCACTTTCTGCACTGAACTGATGTGTGTGTTTGTTTACCCTTTACATGCTGTAAGTCCTCAGTTTGGTTACAGAAATTGTATACAATGTCAATAAATAATACAGGATGATTCACTCTGGACTGAAGACTTATTATGTGGAATATATGAGATGGGGAATATATAATGAGGGTGAAACCCAAACAGAGTGGTTCTTTATTCCCTGACAAAGCAGTCAACATGCATTACCTGTGAATAAAATGCCGTCCCGGCAGCTGGGTGGCACTGCACTGGCGCAACATCTGTCTAGCAGTGGTGGGAGAATAGCGTGTCTCCACAGACAGTTTAAGTGAAGAGGTTGAATGAAGATGATGTACTCAATTGAAGAGCGTGTGTTCATTGTGAGTCAGTACTGGGTAACTGGTCCCCTCAAACAATGTCAGAAGGAGTTTCTAAAGAAATTTGGTGGGCGTAAACCACCCACCAGAGCCACCATTTCGAAATTGGCGAAGAAGCTGGAGAGAACAGGAAGCTTGGTGGATCCACATATGGGTGGACGACCCCAGATGGTGGAGGACACAATAGAGGATGTCAAACAGTGGTTATTGGCATCCCCACAAAAATGTATTTGGTATCTATCCCAAGAGACTGGACAATCTCATTTGACATGCTAAAAAGCAGCCAAACAGGCAAAGATTTAGATTATTAACTCACCTTTTTTTCATTTTGCCGACAACATAGTTATTTTTGCCAGTACTTGTCAATGCTTAAGAGTATGATCCAGGAACTTGTTGATAACAGTGAACAAGTGGGAATAAAATTTAACTTGCAGAAGACAATATTGATACACAATGCTTTTGCAGGAACTGAAGATTTAGAGGATGATTGGGCAAATTTAGAAGTAACTAATGCCTACATCTACCTTGGACAACAGATATCAAGTGAGAGCCAAGAAAAGAACAAGAGGCATATAATACTTTGCTGGTGAAGATTTGGTGGAAGTAGTACAATTTTCAAGAGCAATTTACCATTATGTCTTAGAAGGAAAGTGTTTAATAAATGCATCATTTCAGTTCTAACTTATGGATCAAAGACTTGGGCATTAACTAAAAAAAGATTTTCAGAGGTTGCAAACAACCCAAAAAAGTATGGGGAGATGCATGCTTGGTGTAACCAAGAAAGATAGGAAAAGGAACTCTTAGATTAGGGATTAGGAAAATGACAAGAGTGAATGACATCGTGATCAAAGTTAAAAGACCCTCAAGGGGCATTGGCTGGAGGGACTTTGGAGACCTTCATCCTGAAGTGGATTCATCAGTGGTGTAGGGTGATCCATAGGCGCCGACTCTATGGGGCAGGAGGGGTTTAGGCCCCCCATAATTGTAAGGAGGGGGCCAGGCCCCTCCTTACAATTATTGATTAATAATAAAACTCTACTGAAATTTTCACAGATCTAGGAGAACATGTATTTCTCTTATAATTTTTTTATTCGTTTAAAACAGGTTTTCCTCTGTGTCTGTTCTTGCTAGAAGTGGTGATCTTTTATGAAGGAAAACTCGGGTCACGTAACTCAACTTGCCAACCCACCAGATGTTTGTGGCTTTAATAGTATGGAGGACCGATTATCATCTCACTTACTTATTCATGCTGGAGGCTGTGTCCTTGATGTTCTCATTCCAGCAGCATTCTGACGTGCTGCCAAAAGTTAACCAGGCAGAAGTTGCCTTTGCTGAAACTACAAACCAGTTCTTACCGGCTGTTGGACTTGCTCCGCTGTGTCCTACATGGAATAAGCTGTTCTTCGTACTACAGGAAAAGTTTCACCTTCATCGTTCATGTTATGTTTTGCATTTACATATACATATAGTTGTGATTTTAACTGTATTGTAACTCATTTTGAGCAAATTATTCTACTTGCCAGAATGGATAAATTTATTGTTAGGAGAAAGTGCGAGCCAAGTGATTTTTCTTCTTGTATGACTAAGACTCGAATACTACCAGTACGAGGGCGAGCAGCACACAAAAGAAACTTTCAAGCTCATTGGATTACTTTATTTCCATGCCTTCTATACGATGACACCAAACATGCTGCTTTTCGTAAGATATGCAAAGCAGCTTATACTAATCAGCTCTTACAGTTAGTTCTCAACTAAATTTGAGGTATCCTTCATAGCGACTGGTTTTCAAAATTGGAAGAAAGTACTTGGAATATTCAGAAAGCACAAAGTCAGAATGTCACCAAGAATCTGTTTTAAAAATAAGTACTACTACTGTAGCCATAAATGTTTTTTGCCAATTGTCAAATGCAAAGAAACAACAAATGGAAGAAAACAGGTTTGCATTATTGAAAATATTTTCTTCACTGCAGTTTCTGGTTTGCCAAGGCCTTCCGGTATGTGGCCATACAGACGAAAATAGCAATTTATTAAAGCTGTTCACCTAAGAAGTGAAGACTGTGCGGAGCTAAAACATTTGATGGAATGCAATTAATTCAAATGGTATTATTCTCATGACATATGCAACAAAATGTTAGAACTTATGAGCCACTCTGTGCTGAAACAACTTATCACATTTATCAGAGATGCAAGGCATTATGCAATCATTGTGGATGAAGCATTAGATATTTCTATTCAAGAACAAGTTTCCATTTTTTTAGAATTATCACAAATGAACTTGAAGAAGTATTTCTAGGATTTTACTCAACAAACAATGCACAAGTGGAGACTGTACAGGATTGTCACTGATGCCCTTCAAAGATTCAGCCTTAGTTTGAGTGACTGTAGGGCCAGTGTTTCGATGGTGCATCCAACATGCAGGCATTTTCACTGGTGTCCAAGCCAGAATCTTTGAAATAGAACCAAAAGCTTTCTTTATTCGTTGTTTTGCACACTCACTGAATCTGAGTGTGCAAGATACAGCGAAATACATCACAGGATGCCAAAACGCTCTCGATTTGGTACGAGATATGATAGTTTTTGTAAGACAGTCACGGAAGAGACTGGCTTTCTTCAAGCAATTGCAAATTGAAGTTGAATAAACTGTAAAGTTGTGACCCTTCTGTCCAACTAGGTGCACAGTTTGATTTTTATCATTATCATCATGTTACTCAAACTACCAAGAACTGACAAACTTCATCTTTGAGTAGTCACAGATAAACCATACTGATGCAGGTGCAGAAGCTAACAGCTTTCACATTCAGATGCAATCTATTGATTTTTTCTTCCACTTACCTTTCTTAACCAAGGTATTCAGTCACAGGGACACAGTGAATGAGTTTGAGTGACTGTAGGACATAAGGTTTTCTTCTAAATTATGCTTTCAAGAAGCTTCTGGTATGATTGCTACTTTGATGCAGACATTGAGAGACTTCCAGACACATTTTGATGCATTTTGGAAGGAAGTTGAATGCAAAGTAAATGATCTAGGTTTGCCAGAACCACAGCAGCCTTGTAAGAGATGCATTCCGAAACTCATCGGTGATGAGAGCATTGATCGTGATATTCATTTTTCAGTAGCCCCAAAGATATGTACCAGGTGGGTTTTCTTTGAAGTAATTGACACCTCAGTTCAGTGCATAGCTACTAGATTTGAATCAAAAGTTCCCACTTTCCTAACTAAGGATGAGCAGTTTATTATTGATGCAACTAATGACTGATGAGATTGTTGCATTTTATTAAGGATGGCATTGATCCAGAAAGATTGATTTTGCACAGAGACATGATGATAGATATAACAACAGCTTGCAAAAGCAATTACAAATTGGACAGTTTGGCCTCTGTTCTAGAGATTTTTAAAAAGGACACTTACATGAAAGATATGCTCCCAGAAATGGTGAAGTTGGTTCGACTGTAGCTGACGATTCTGGTATCAACTTGCACAGCTGAAAGATGTTTCTCATGTCTTAGGAGGGTCAAGACATATTTGAGATCATCAGTGAGTCAAAGATGACTAAATTCCACCGCTAGTTTGAACTGTCGTCAAACTCTCACAGCTTCACTAGATCTGGATGAAATAGCCAATGAGTTCATCTCAAGAATAGACATAAGATGCCAAACATTTGCATTGAAAAAGAAATACATAATTTTTATACACTGTTTTTCAATTTATAATATAATATTAGGTCAGGTTTTGAAATGGCATTATAAACATTTTATTTTTGAAAATTTGATTCAGTTTTGATACTTCTGGTATAAGTATTTTATGCTTCTTTTGTGTCAAAGGTTCAATGTTAAATAGTTAAGTAGTTCAAAATTGTTGTAGCCACCATAATTATAATAAGTTAACATCAAATAAACAATATTACTTTATTGTGTATTCACTGTTGTCCCTATAATCTACAAGAAACAAAAAAAATTGCATGATCTGCAAAAATGCACTCCCCCCCCCCAATAATTTGCACAATTCGGCACCTATGGGATGATTTAAATTTATCTGGGTCTAAATATTTTTAAAATTGCTCTCAACCTTCTTCCGTACTGTGAAACATAATTTCAGTGGATTGTGACGTTTCCAAATGCCACATGCTGAAATCATACTTAACCTCATAGAATGAAGTAGAATTTTTTGTTAATATGAGGGGTGTCCGATAAGTATCCAGATTTTTATTCATATAGATACAAAACCATGTGTATGATAGTATGTGTATGTAAAACTATTACAACTACTTTCAGTGGAGCGCTGTAAAAGTGGAGCGGCTTGATACTAATGTTAGGTCACGCTGTCGATCAAAAACAATGGTGGCTATGTTAAGTGTTCAGTTCGAGCAGTGAGCAGTAGTGAAATTTTAACAAAAGAAGGCCTAAAGATTTTGGACATTACGAGAAGACTTCGGACGGTATATGGTGATGCAGCTATGTCTCATTCCAGTGTTTATGAATGGGTTACGAAGTTCAAATCTGGCAATGAGAGCCTTGAAGATGAGGCACGGTCAGGTAGGCCTGACACGGCAGTGACTGGTGAAATGATTAAACATATTGACGGCCTTATTAAAGGTGACAGACACGTTCGTGTTCGGGATATTGCCATGGAATTGGATATCAGTAAAGATTCTATTGGAGGAATTATTCATGAACATCTCAACTATAGGAAGATCTGTGCCAGATGGGCACCCCAAATGCTTACAGCTGTGTATAAACGCCAAAGGCTAGACGTTTGCAATGAATTTGTTCAGTGTTACGATGAGAGGGTGATGCATTCCTGGGATGCATAATCACAGGCGATGAAACGTTGATTCATCAGTTCGTTCGAACCAGAGACAAAACAGCAAAGTATGCAGTGGCATCATCTCAATTCACTCCCATTCCGCCCCGGTGGTGCAGTGGTCTAAGCGATGGCCTCTGATCATTCGTCTGAAAGGGGTTCGGGTTCGAATCCCGGTGAGGCATGGATGTTGTGTTTGTCTTACGGCACTGGCTCGCTCCCTTTCCTGGAACCAGTGACCCTAAATTAGGGACGGGCGACTGCTTATAGCCCATTGAGTTGCTCACGGTGGTCGTTAAACCTCCAATCAAAAAAAAAAAAAAAAAAAAAGCACTCCCATGAAAGAAGTTCAAAGTTAGTTCGTTGGCATCCATGGTCATGGCTACTGTCTTCTGGAACAAACACAGTATCCTTCTAGTTGAGTACTTGGCAAAAAATGAAACAAATGCGAAGGCCTGTGTGAAGACACTGGGAAAACTTGTGCAGCGTATCAAAACCGAACGGCCAACATTGAAAAACAATCAATGTTGTTTCAGCATGATATAGCTTGCCTGCGTATTGCTAAACCAGTACAAGCAGAAATCGCAAAACAGAGGTGGACCGTTCTGCACCATGCTTAGAGTCCGGACTTGGCACCTTCCAATTTTCATGTTTTTGGTCCCTTGAAGGACAGGCTTCGTGGCCACCACTATGACAGCATGGATGATCTGCGAGCAGCTGTCTGTTAATGGATTCGCAGCACCCCAGCTGATTTCTTTGCTACTGGAATGAATTAACTTGTTAATCGGTGGAGGAAATGCAGTGTGCTGAATGGAGAATAAGTGGAAAAGTGACTTTGACTGTTCATACCACTGTATTAAACATGTGAGTATCATATTTATGCATCCTGCATTTTTTATTTCTTTCCTGTAATTGATAGGAATAAAAATCCAGATACTTATTGGACATCCCTCGTATATATGCAGTGTTGTATAACATAAATAAATAAATAAATAAACAAAAAAAAACAAAAAACAAAAAAACAGTGCAACAAAACAGTAGAAACAGAACAATAGAAATGAAACAAAAGTATGTGTTTGCCTTTTCTTCCAGTTAACAGAATATTTTGCAATAATCTCCACATTAAAAGTTCTAAACTGATTCTTATGTTTTTGCACCAAACAAATATTTGGTTGATGTGAGCCCGGGTCTTTAACATTTTTTTTTCTTTTTTTTCATTTTTGCATTCAGAAAATCTGGGAACTGGTTACTAATATGGATTTTCAGGGTTCTCACTCAACCTGAAAAACAGGGAAAACCTGGAATTCTCAGGGAATTTGAAAATGGTTCCAAAAATCAGGGAAAACTCAGGGAAAATTACCCTTTTTTTGTTGTAAAAATCAATGGATACTTTATTTTGCCAAAAAAGAAACTTATTTTTCAAGATTTCAAACTTTTGCTTGCAATTACTGCCTGCCTAGAATTTGGTAGATCTTACTTTCAGTTATATTAAGTATTTCCTTTATTCTCTAAAAAAAGATGCAAATTTGAATTTTTAAAATTGTCAGTTATTATGGTTTGTTCAATTTCTGCAGGCAGGCAGTTATAACATGGAACAATTAGGCACAATGGCTTCTGCTTGAAGAAACACTTCACAAGAGAACCAACAAAAGGATGGATCAAAGTCCTTTGTCTGTTGGTCCTCTTGAAACGTGTTTCTTTGAACAGAGCCATTCCATCATTAAGTTTAGCTGCATTGTGTTATAGAAAAACTGAAACTATTCAACTGACAGATTTTTTCTTACATATGACCTGTTTCTATGGGAATGTATTTACAAATTCCATGTGGGTAGTATTTACAAAAGTTCACAGAACTTTGGTACAGAAAATAATGTGCACAATTAGTTGTTATTAATGAAAAGCAGGTAATTTTATAAAGACAAATTACGTAAAGAATTTATAAGTGTGTGCTTTGGTGAGAAAAATGAATGGAATGGGATGAAATGTAACAATTCTTTGCAACATGCCACTCTGGAAAACTTTAAAAACCACCTGGAGAACCTGGAAAGTCAGGGAATTTTTTTATTACTTTTGAGTGGGAACCCTGATTTTCTTTTGGAATTTTTTCAATTAAAAGAAAAAAACATTTTTTTTTCTCATTTTCATGTGGGGCTTAGCCCCGGATGCCCATAATGACCCGATACTACTGTGATTCAGAATGGTTGTTGATGATGTAGTACAGTGTAACCTCGATATCTCGAATCTCACAGGAACAGAAAAAATTTGAGAAAAAGAGTTTTTGAGATATCAAGGTTCTATTTTAAATAAAGCTTTTCGGATCAATAATACATTATAGTTTACAAATATGTGCGCATACAACATACCTTAACAAAAATAATTCATCAATAAAGTCTGATGCCTGGCTAAGTCTTTCTGCGACTGAAAAACTTTCTCTAAGGCAGCAATTGAGGCAAATGATTCGGTACCTGTATTTTCTGAGGATTCCAGAAAAGTACGTAACGTGTTAACAGCTTTTTCTGCTTCCTTCACAGTCACTTTTTAGCACTCTCCCTGCTGTTCCACTTCATCGTCATCTTAGTCTGATTCTGCTTTTACACCCGTTACAATGTTTGCATCCGTTAAAGTACTGCATGTTTGAAAGGAAGTGTCAACTTCCAAGAAATCATCGAATGAAATGGCAAGATTTAGGTTCTGTTTGATGACCATCCACTGTTCCGAATTTATGCTATCTCCGTCTTGAGCTTCGACTACATTTAAATCGACAGTCTGCTTTTGTTCCACGTTATTGCTTCTTTCTCCGAATCCTGCTTTGATGAAACAATTTTTTATTTTTTCTTAGTAACATTTCTCCAAGCAAAGTCAGCCATCTGCATTGCATTCAAGACATTGATGGTGGGGAGGGCTTAACCTTCACCAATAATGTATACACGTTTCTTAACCAGCTGCTTCCTGTATCCAACTTTGAAGCTACGGATGATACCTTGATCGAGAGGTTGTAACTTTGATGTCGTGTTAGGAGACAAAAATTTCACAGCAATATTTTTTTGACTTGGAAGATTGGAGTGGGCATTACGGTAATCAATAAAAAGGAGAATCTTTCTTTGTTTCAAAGCCATGGCTTTGTCAACTCTTTTCAGCCAATCACCAAAAATTTCGCTTGCCATCAAGGCTCTCCTGTTTGCTTTGTACATCATGGGAAATGATTTAACCATAGCGGCTTTTTCACGCCTAATCAATAGTGGCGGAAGTTTTTCACTTCCACTTTGATTTGCTGCTAAGAGTGTAATCACACGTAGTTTGCATTGTTTACCACCACAGCATTCCTCTCCCTTGAATGTAGCTGTTTTATCTGGCAAACACTGGAAAAATAACCCTGTTTCGTCTGCATTAAACAGCATCTGGCTTGTATCTTTGTAAAAGGGAAGGAAACTCTTTGAACCACCCTTCCCAAACACTTTGGTTAACTGACACACTTTCGCTACAAAGCTTCCTAAAGACGATATTCTGCCTGTTTTTGAAGTTTTCCAGCCACCCGTTGCTAGCTTTGAATTCACTGTAGCCAAGCTCCTTAGCAAAGTCTTCTGCTTTCTGCTGCAACAGTGATCCGCTGAAAGGAACTCCTTGATTGCGGCATTGCACAAACCACTTCCGCACACACTCTTCCACTTCGGGGTATGCCGATTTTCAAATTTTCTTCACTTTCTTCTTGTTTTTATCATAGTTTCTTTCAATAGTTTCTCTATTTTTTATGATTGTTAAAAGTGTACTAGAAGGTATTCCAAACTTTACCACAATTTTGCTTACATCACTTAGGGTGGCAACTGACTACATGCATGCAATACTCAAGAGCATCCAGGAATGCCTTACTGTGCCCATGGACTTTGCAAACTAAAATGATTTCCATGAACAAAGAAAGAGGGAAGGAAAACTAACACTGTCCAGATCACGTGGTCTCCTATTCACAGGAAGTGAGTGAAACCAGAGACGACTCCGAGTGGAACTGGTTCCGAGCAGTCCAAGTGATGTCACGCTCTCTCTATTCATACTCCAAGAAAGATTCGCTTGGGACCCTCATCCCCCTAAAGTAGATGAACAATGAACACAAAAACATCTAAACACCTGTTTGTGAACACCTTGTATTTTTCTGGCACAGGAGTCTCTAATAATTTGAGATAGCAAGGGTTTTGAAGAAAATGATATAGATAACTAAAAATTATACTGACTTAATGCCTGAAGTGAAGGGAAGAAATATTTTTTTGAGATAAAGAGGTTCGAGATATCAAGGTTTGACTGTATATTGATTTAATCAGGAATAGAGGCTGTTATTTTTATGGATTATGCAGAAATC
This sequence comes from Macrothele yani, assembly GCA_039090855.1. Taxonomy (NCBI): domain Eukaryota; kingdom Metazoa; phylum Arthropoda; class Arachnida; order Araneae; family Macrothelidae; genus Macrothele; species Macrothele yani. The sequence continues at coordinate 70,075,388 of CM076995.1, forward strand.
TGATATTAAGTATATGAAAATATATTTGCAATTCTTCCATGGGATAATGTTTCCATGAAGCTTGCAAAATATTGCACTTGGATGTGTATTTCATATTTGTTGTTGTTGTCATTTTCAAAATTTCTTAACATTCACAATGAAGTGCTGTTATGAGATGATTGCAAAACTAAAATAAACAAGAACTTAAACTGAGCAAAAATATATATATATATATATTACTTTTAATTCATAGTTTGTATTTTTAACAAAATTTTTATATGCATAAAATTTTGATTTTAAAGTGATAAAAAATTTCTTTGCTGTACATAAATTTTGTGTTTCAGCGCTTAACCTTCCACTGCTTGAGGTGATGTCTCGCCAGCTTTCAGTATCAGAAAATAATGTGTACACTCCTGCTCATGTTAGGCAGTCAGTTGAAAACAGTGATGTAACAAAACAGAGTGCCAATTCTAGTACTTCTGGTGACAGTTTCTCGTCGGAGACTGCTGCTGTTGAACGTTATCAACCATCTATGCCATCATGTGCTGTGATCTGCAGTGATGATGATGCTTTTGAAGAGGTAGATCTCACGCGTGATTGATTCCTCGTGCCTCACCTGTTGCTGCATATTTCTCCGGATATGTGTTCATTTCTTTTCAGAGACTTGTATTTTTTTAAATTGTACATTTTCTTCATTGTGAGAAGACTGAAGTCCACATAGTTTCTTGTAGGGTCATATTTTTTGCCATTATAAAATATTTATGTTTTAATAATGATGGTACAAATTTATACTGAATATTTTTTTTTTTTTTGAGTCGAAACATAAAGATGTGAAGTTAGTATTACATAAAGCCATTTGTACATCAGCTCACATTGTTTGTATTTTTATGTAGATGCATTTAAGATTTGCACATAGGAGTCAGTCTGGTGGACTGCAATGTGTTTTAGTCCTGTGATTTTTAGCCATTATAAGGCATGATTTTATTTAAATTCAAGTTTGGGTGAGTATTTGATTTGATGGTGTTTGTTTGAAGTGATAGATCTCACTTGATAGTATATTATAAATGCATTAAAGTAGTTGTATTATAGTACATGTTGATGAACTTCTTATCCTGGTTTTTAATGCAACAGCACTTCTGCATCAGTAGAAAGGCCATTTCACGTAATATGAAGAAACCGGTAATGAAGAAAATTTCATGCATGATTTATTACGTACTAAACTTTAGGAATAGTCAGATTTGTAAGATCTTTCGGTGCAGCATCAGCCTTGTTCACACTAAAAACAAGCACTCACATGGTTGACATCGTTTCTTTATCTGTTGCCAGTAGAGATTTCCAAATTATTGGAATATTGAAGAGTGCATCCGAATTGCAAGTGTTTTTATTGAAGGGAATTTCAATACTTTCTCTGTAGCATAATGAAAATTTGTTTGGGAAGGGTGCAATCCTTTTGATACAATTCCAGTTTGGAGAGGCAGAGGTATCTTCAATAGTCAGAAGCGAAAGTGCAGAAGTCGGAAGACTTTTTCTGACATCTGTTTTATGTTCCAAAAATCTGCAGTTTATTGTACGAAAGGTACAAACTTACAAACTTGTCAGAATTTTCAAAAGTTTTGGTTACAGGCTTGCAATCAATCCTCCTCCCACTACCATCCAATCAATATCTAAAGACAGAGATCCTCTTGATCCTTTAGACCATCCTGGGGTATACCTCATCTCTGTGTCTACTTCTTCAGGCGAAAAATGTTATATTGGTAGTACCTTTCGTACAATAAACTGCAGAATTTTGGAACATAAAAGAGATGTCAGAAAAAGTTTTCTGACTTCTGCACTTTCTCTTCTGACTATTGAAGATACCTCTGCCTCTCCAAACTGGAATTGTACCAAAAGGATTGCACCCATCTCAAACAAATTTTCAGTATGCTACAGAGAAAGCACTGAAATTCTCTTCAATAAAAACTCTTGCAATTCGGACGCACCCTTCAATATTCCGATAATTTGGAAATCTCTACTGGCAACAGCTAAAGAAATAATGTCAACCACGTGAGTGCTTGCTTTTAGTGTGAACAAGGCTGATCCTGCAGCCAAAAGATCTTACAAATCTGACTATTCCTAAAGTTTAGTACGTAATAAATCATGCATGAAATTTTCTTCATTATTAGCACTTCTGCATTTCCTGATCGTACTGTATTTGGCTTTATCGATATTAATTTTAGTATATACTGTATGCTGTCAGTTGTTTAATTTTTCAGGTTAGTGAAAATGTACTGTATATACTTGCATATGAGTCTGTTCATGTATAAACCAACCCTCTTTAAATTTCAAAAGCTTGGAAAACGTGACACTTATTAAAATAAAATTATACAAATTTCTGTATAATTTTTTGTTTTGAAAAACCTTCAAACACCAATTCAGTATTGGAATTTCCAAAGAGTTCCAAGTATAAAGTTGCATTTATTAACATTATGTTTTTTCTCTTCTTCATTTGAATCATAACTAAACTATCTTCTGCATGATTGATGGCATTATCTATACATCATTTTTTTTGAAAGATTTTATGACAATTTCTGATGGAAGTCCAACACATGCTTCTTTCACACAAGAAACCTCTTAGTATCTGTCATTTTTAGCTTACACCCACTCTTTTTTTTTTTTTCACATTTGATGATGAAATTCATTTAATGAATTTTTTTTTTTTTTCTTTGAAAGGTTTGTTCAGATTAATATCCAGTGGTTGCAGAAGTAATATGAAACCTCCAATTAATAAGACCAGTGTATTATTGATTTCTCTCTTTTTCTTCTCTGTCTTCACTTTTGTGTTCTCTAAAAACATCTCACACAAGCATAGATGGTTTTGCAAAACGTTCTCCTAGACTTTTATCGGATAATTGTTCTAGCCCTTTAGTTGATCAGAGTTCCCACGGTCCTTATAACCTTAAAAGTACTTAATAAGTGCTAATTTTTTTAGGATGCTTAGAAGTCCTTATTTTTGGCCCAAAATGGCAAAAGTTCTTATTTTTCCTAACTGGCTGTGCAAAATTCAGAAGCTACAATATAGTGCCTACAACTTTTGCCCCTAGTTAGCTGCATTGATGATGTCACGTGATGTCAGCTCAGCTAAAAGCCCATGAAGAACATGGGGCAGTGTGAAATAAGTAATTTGCAGAAAAAAGGGAAAAACCAGAGGGGCTAAATTTAACACAACCAGCAGATTCCACCCAGTAAACCCAATCACCATATCTTGGTATGGATATTTCACTTCTGTATTTCTCCTTTTTGAATATGGAAATAACAGTTATTCAGTTATATCATAAAAAAAATTAAATGCAAAATTGAAATTTTGACTTTGGTTTTGCTAATTTTGCAAATTGATCCACAAGGTGATTATGTGCAAAATTCAATCCTGAACTCCTAACTTTAATTGTGGTTTTGCAATTTACATACACTTTATCACATAAGGGATTATTCTCTCAGATAGGAAAACTGATTTTACCTGGAGAACTGTCTTTTAAGTTGCATAAATTCTAATTTATTACATCCACAAACTTAAATTATGTGGGAAAATATTGCAAACTTCATCAGCTCACTTCAATTTGCATAGCTAAATCATTTGTAAATGTATATTTCATTGAAGTGTATGGAATTGATAGAAATACAAAAGTAAAATTAGGCCCTTAAAAATATTTTTGGGGTGTTAAAAGATCTTAAAAAGTGCTTATCTTTTCTGGGAGAAAAAGAGTGGGAAACTTGGTTGATTCCTTTTCATTCATTCTTTGGCATCTTAGGTGATAACAGACAATGGTTACAGCTGGAAGTTTCATGCATTTTGTAATTATTTTACATTTGGAAATAACAGGAGGGATCTTGATTATTCCATAGCTATGGTTTTCCATGTCTTGTTGTAATAGGATGCTGCTTTCCCTAATCTAATGAATGATTCTTTTGTGTGGAAGATCAAAATTTACTGGGGTTTCACCCATAGTTTCAATATGAGACATTTCTGAATTTATATATTATTATTTTGAAGTGCACAATGTGCACTGTTTTAAAACTTTGTTTTTTATTCCATCTTTTGATAGTTTCTGAGTAATTGTCTTTCACTGATGTTGCCAAAATCAATCTGCCCATAAATCTAGGGTTCACACAACCCCTGGAATCCAGAAAATGTCCTGGAATTTAATTTTTCTTTTTCCCAGGCCTAGAAAGTTCTTGAGTTTTCACATCTTTGTGAAAGCCCTGGAATAGTCATGGAATTTTTTTTCCTGCAATGAAAGGGTGGGGGGAGAAATTGGTCTAAGTGTTCGGATTGATTGAGTCACTTTGTTTTAGCTTCTACTACATCTGCTCTTGATGACATCACTTCCTTCCATGGAGTATGAGACATGATGTCATCTCTTGCCACTCAAATATCTTGCTGCAGTGCAAGATATTTGAGTGCCATATTTCCTGTGACTTTGATTTGTGGTACAGCAGTTGTGTGCATTTGGAGCCACAACAGTGTGTGGAAATGTTCCTGCAAGTCAAAGATGCCCTTTCTTTTAGCATGCATTTTCCTGACTGAAGGAGATTTATATCTGGGTTCCATGCAGCCAGTGTGTGTGGCATTAGATGACTATGGAATCGGGAATCTTCAGACCATGAAAAAATTGTTTTGTGTTATTGTCATTGTGCTAAGTGTTTTATGCAGAGCAATTTATATATGGGGTAATTTGCTTCTTTGAAGATGTAACACATGCTAAAGAACACTCTGTAACAGCCATAGCCCATAGGATTTCATAAGAATTCTAAATGTGTAGTAAATTTCATCCTCATTTGCCAAATATAAAACAAAGCACTACAATTCTAGCAACAATTTGAGCTCCTGGAATTTATTTTCTGTAAATGTGTACAAACCCTGTAAATCTTGTGCACCTACCAGCCAGCCAATGCTACAAATACTGTTGGTTTTACAGACTTGAATCTGTTATCTCTCAGCAAGTAAAGACCTCAAAGATGGATATTCACTTGGGTCACTATGAAACTGTTTCATTACCATTCTCGTATACGATCATTTAGATTTTTTTTCTGACTGTGAAAAAAATGTCATTCCTCCTCTTGCAGTCTCTTTTGCTTTTGGCAAATGCTGCAATGGCAGCTTACTTTTTCCCTGTTGCTGAATCAGCTTCACAAAAATCATGAATTTGAAAACCAATTATTTTTTTTATTCTATGTGCATCACAACTTTTAATTTAAATCCTGCATTACGACTTTTAATTCAAATTCTGCAGATCTCATTTTATGATAAATTGCAGTAATACATCACACCATCGAAGAAAAACGAATAGTACCTTTTTCAGTGCATTTCCATTGCGTAACAATGGTGTCACATACAACTGGAAAAGAGAGATGCACTGAAAACACCCAAGGAGATGAATTCACTTGCCCTCTCCAACAGTGAAGTGATATATAAGGTGACAACATTGACATACTGTATCGCACGTAACATTTGGCCAAGTGGTAAAACATACCTTGCCCTTGGTTACCATGCACTTACCACAGAGGCATTTCGTATTCCATTCCTTTCCCACTAACTTCACTTTTATTCTTGAAACATTTTATTTTTTAGTCCAACTTCCCTCCTGTATTAAAAAAAAATGTTCTAAATTCTGAGGCTTATATGCAAATATATATGGTGAATACTGTTCTGTGTAAGTTTTTATTTTTTTATTTTTAGTGAAATTTTGTATTTACTTCAGCTGCCAACACGGTTTGCACAGGATGCGCACATTTACGCACATTTTTGTTATTATCTTGATTATCTTCAATACTTGTACACAGACTGTATTACAAAATATTTTCTAGCTGAGTTTTAATTGTTGGTATCACTTTCAAGTAAAATAGAGCTTGATTCAAAATTTTGTAGAACAGAATTAAATATGACAAATTATTGATATAATATAGATTCAGCAATGCAAAAGATAAGTCTGAAATGATATTTAAAAAGAAAATGCTGTGAATAACAATTCTCAATACAGGTTCAGTAATGTAGCATTTCCTTTGACTTCCTGTCACTGGATTGTCCAAGGTAGATCTGAAAAACTACATTGCAACTTGCATAATGCCCAGCTTTATATTTTGTTAATTTTGTCCTTCTGTAGCATTTCCTATTAAAACTAAAGTAAAGGCACATTACTGTTTGGGTTAAGCTCATAACTATAAAATTACTTGCATGTGTGTTTCTTTTCTTTAATTATCAAAAGTTTTGTTTTTCATTAGAGAATCTCAGCTTGAAAAAAGTGTAGTTACAGATGACTTCCTGCTATCTATGGTTTTCACTGTTTATTAATGTTTTTTTGTGTACACTATAGAGCCAAAACAATATGGCCACCTGCTTAATATGATTTTGGTCCTCCATGTGCCACTGAAACAACTCTTACCCAGTGAGGCATAGATGTTACAAGATTTCTATTGTGGTTTACTCATTGTTCAAAATGACTTACAACCCCACTATGTGGCTATGTAAGTCATTCAAGCTTATACAACAATTGTGTTGTATTGTTAGTTACTGTTTCACACGTTATTCGATAGTTTTAGCTACACGGGAGCACTATTGCAAATTGAAAACTGTATATATTATCAACGTATTCTCATAAATTTAGTATGGTATATTGTTCTTACCATTCTTCTGCACAGGCTGTCCCTCCCACTCAATGTCATCCAGGCGTGCACGAAACATCACATTGAGAAATAAACATTGTTGTTGTTATCACAGTTGAATAAAATATACTAAAACTGCTTGAATGAAGACTATGAAAGACGAATGAATGTTTAAAAGAACTTGGATGACGCTTTAAAAAAATATTCAAGATCTTGAATAAGTCGTAGTTCACTGGATGTTTCTCATTTTGTTCTTTTTGTCGAGATATTTCTGATTTTAACGTTCCTTGTTAGGTGATAGACTATCAAAGTCTATATGTACCTTCCTTTATTGCATTTGACTCATTCAGAGTCTTGAATATTTCTTTTAAAGCATCATCCAAGTTCTTTTAAACATCCATTCATCTTTCATAGTCTTCATTCAAGCAGTTTTAGTATATTTTATTCAACTGTGATAACAACAACGTTTTTTCTCAATGTGATGTTTTGTGCACGCCTGGATGGTCACACCCATTGGCCAGACGACATTGAGTGAGAGGAACGGCCTGTGCGGAAGAAAGGTAAGAACAATATACCATGCTAAATTTATGAGAATGTGTTGATAATATATACAGTTTTCAATTTGTAATAAATAGTACTCCCGCATAGCTAAAACTATCGAATAACATGTGGAACAGTAACTAACAATACAACACAATTGTTGTATAAGCTTGAATGATGTTTTGTGGTATTTGATAATAACATGTTAGCAGATCCTTTAACTCTTGTAAGTTACGTGGTTGAGCCACAGCAGATTGGATTTGCTGTTCCAACACAAACCACTGGTGCCCAACTGGACTGATGTCTGATAAATTTAGAGGCCAGTGTAACACCTGGAAGTCGTCTTCATGTTCCATGAATCGTTCTTGGATAGTCTGGGCGGTATGGCATAGCGGATTAGCCTGCTGAAAGAAGGCACCACTAAAGGGGAATACTATCAAGGTGAAAGGATGTACCTTGGCTGCAAGGATGTTTAGATAGGTGGTACACATCATAGTTTACTGCACATGAATGACTGAACCCAGGGTTTCCCAGAGTAACACTGCCCAGAGCATTACACTTCCTCGACAAGCTTGTTTTTGTATCACGGTGCATCCTGGTGCCAACACTTCCTCAATTAAACAACGCACACATACCCGGCTGTCCACATGTTGCAACAGGCAACAAGATTCATTGGACCAAATGACCTTCTTCCTATTATTCAAGGTTCAGTTTTGATGCTCGTACGCCCATCATAAGCGCTTTCGGTTGTGAACTGAAGTTAGTATGGTTTCAGCAGGGTTCGATGTACTGTGTGGTGTGACACATTACTTCCGTGACCTGCATTCAAATTGACAATAAGTTGTACCACAGTATCCCTTCTGTTGGCTCATATCATACAGGATAAACTTCGCTCATCCCTAGCATCAATGAGCCGTGGTTGGCCCACTCCTTACCAGTGGTTCATGGTTTTTGAAGGTACTGTGGGGTGCTCATGGTCAGTTGTGGTTAGTACCACTTCTTGAAAGTACTAACCACAGGCCTTGCCACCTCAGAAATGCTCTAACCCAGTCATCTGGCCATTACAATTTGTCAGTATTAGGTCTTTATAATTTCAATTTGGCATTTGTCTCAATATTAGGTCTTTATTCCATTTCATGACCTTCACATATGGTATCGTTTACCTGCAGTTGCTTCAATTTGCATGAAAACTCGCTGGTCATAATGTTTTGCCTCTTCAGTGTAATTGGTTGCTGTGTTTGAAATCAAATGCAGATACAGTAGAAGTCCGCTATAGCCACCATTAGTAATGTCCATACATGGGATTCTTCAGCGGATTTGCGGAATTCCACTTTTTTGTCGTCATTTAGGTCATTTTCGAGATTGATGCTAAACTGAAGAAAAATTATTGCGATATTACTTAGAAGGAAGGAGGGGAAGAGCTGCCCTAGTGGGGCAGTGGTCTAATAAGCGATGGCCTCTGATCATTCGTCCTCAAGATATCCGGGTTCAGATCCCAAGCATAGATGTTGTGTTTGTCTTACGGCACTGGCTCTCTCCCTACCCAGGAACCAGTGACCCAAAATTAGGGACAGGCAACTGCCCATTGAGTTGCTCATGGTGATTGTTAAAACCTCCAATAAAAAAAGAGGGGAGGTCGTTATTTCTTTCTGGGAATGATATTTTTTTACTTTCAAAAACGGAAGTTAAACGGAATAAAGATTTCCCCTGTATTTATAATTTTTTTTACTCCCAATGTTTCCTCTGTTTATTATTGTTTTTAATTATCATTTAATTGCATACATTTTTGTATTTCAGCATGAAACTTGTAAGCAACGATTTCCCCCAAAACGAAAGTTGGACGACGCAAAAATTTCCCTGTAATTTTCAGTCGTGATATTCTTCTGCGGATTTGAGGAATTCCACTTTTTCCGTTATCATTTGAATAGCTCTTGAGATCACTGAGCAAGTGAACAGAAAATTTTCACAGATTGGTGTAACAGGAAGTCATTTTCTGTTTTAGGACAGAATTCCTTGTTTCAAAACTTTCGAAAACGGAAGTTAGATGAAGTGAAGATTTCACCTTTAATCGTAATTTTATTTTTCACTATGTTCGTTCTGCCCAGTATTGTTGTTAACTATCATTTTAGTCCATAAATATTTGTATTTCAGATTGAAAATGGGGGAATTTTTTGAAAACAAAAGTCGGACGAAGCGAAGATTTCTCTCGTAATCGTAATTTTTCTTTTTCTGCGATGTTTCCACTACCCTGTGTTGTTGTTAAATGTTATTTTCCCCTATAAGTGTTTGCATTTATGCTTGATGAGGGGAGGGAAATGTCTGAACACGGAAGTGACGAAGTTGAAAAATTTGTAAGAATTAATGCTTGATGTTCGAAGGTATTCGTGTTCTCAAAGTCACAGCATTTATTTAAAATAGTGAAAGCTTTGATAACTGCATTCACAGCCCTCAGGCTGAAAGTTCTTTCATCATGATGGAGGAAATTATTGTCATATGAGGACATAAAAGAGAGAGAGAGAGAGAGAGAGAGAGAGAGAGAGAGAGAGAGAGAGAGAGAGAGGGCAGTAATGAAAAAATGGGAAGGGAAAGATATCAACAAAAGACAAATATGGCTGTGGAACTTTCTGAGAAGAAGGCAAGGCTTGCTCGTGAAAAAAATCAATTGAAGCAATGTCTTTTAAAACCATTTTGTTTTGAATTTATTATTTTTGTATTGAGAATACAGTGATGTGCTCCAGTTTAATATTTACATTAATAAATTATGGTGAACAATATCATATTGCTCGTGCTACAGTATATTCACACTTTCTAGCTGCCCGTTCTTAATTTTCTCCTGGTTAAAAAGCTCAGCTTTTTTTTTTTTTAATCATCAGTTTCATGTATGAATGTCATAAAAAGCTGTAGCAAAATGTATGTTTGAAGTCCAAATATGGCATGTAAATTTAGAATCTGTGAAGCAGGTTGATCTCTTGTACACATGATTGGTATTTCAAATCAATCAAACCATCCTAAAAGTAATCCTTTTTATATGGTATATAAAATGTGAAGAAATTGTGTAAAACCATGTGAAAAGTGATAAATGCATGCCAGAGGAAGGGAAAGGTAAACAGTGATTTGTTAGGTAGGAAGTAGTGCAGTATACTGTTTAATTTTTTTAAGCATTATAATCACTAGAAGACTGGATGCTTTGGAATTACAAGAAAAAGTTTCTTATAGCTGAAGAATTGCAGTTATGGAAGGAAAAGGCACCTCATAAAAAGGGTTATACCCAAGAATGATGTGATCTGATGTTTTTGTAACTTGTATGTTAACATTGATTTCCTGGCAGTTATGGTCATGTTTAATTCAATATTAATGGGCTTAGTGACTTTCTTGCTGACATTTACACAAGAATAGTATTAAAAGAAATCCATCTTGTTGCACAATGATATTTATTCAGCTAAAAAACAAAATCTATGTACAGGCTAAAAAACATGAGCACTTTCGGTGTCACAGTGACACCTTCATCAGATGTGATTTCCATCATGTGGTTACATGCTGGTCTTAAATACGTGGAGCAGATGCATCATGGGAAAGGTAATGTCAGTGTCACATGATGTACCAGATAGCAAGACAGTCGAAAAAGCATAATTAGCCAACGAAAATTACTCAACAGAAACAATAGTTATTGTGCTGTCCTCCCTAATCAGATTGCTCCAGGGTTCAGGTATAACACAATGATAATAGTCATTACAGCAACATGTATTATAAGCCGAAATATAGAGGCTTTCTGTAAATAACAAGGAATAAACAGTTAGGTGTGTTTATGATCTTAGTGTTGTCCCAGTCTGGGATGGAATTTCCAGCACTTACAGTTCTTGCAAAAGAGGTGCTTTGGTGATTAATTTTTAAATTATATCTGTGTTCATTTAATCTCAAATCCAAATTTCTTTTGGTTGAACCCACATAATGATTATTTAGTTCACCAGAAGTAGTGTCGAGCGTAGGAATAACATACACATAACGCTAAGATCATAAACACACCTAACTCTGTTTATTCCTTGTTATTTACAGAAAGCCTCTATATTTTGGCTTATAATACACGTTGCTGTAATGACTATTATCCTTGTGTTATACCTGAACCGTGGAGCAATCTGATTAGGGAGGACAGCACAATAACTATTGTTTCTGTTGAGTAATTTTCGTTGGCTAATTATGATTTTTTGACTATCTTGTTATCTGGTATATCATGTGGCACTGACATTACCTTTCCCATGATGCATCTGCTCCACGTGTTTAAGACCAGCATGTAACCACATGATGGAAATCACATCTGATGAAGGTGTCACTGTGACACCGAAAGTGCTCATGTTTTTAACCTGTACATAGATTTCATTTTTTAGCTGAATAAATATCATCGTGCAACAAGACGGATTTCTTTTAATACTAGTATTTATGCACGAATTATAGTGTTTACCGTTTACACAAGACAAAACTATCATTAACTACAAGTTTCATGCTTAAGTTTCCATGATGCTCAAAAGTAATAGAAGCATTTTAAGGAATTAGAGGTACTGTATGATAATGAAAATTTCCCCCCACTATTTAAAACGTTAATTAATTAAAAAAATATTTTATTTTTATTAATTAGTCTTAATGTTTTTTTAATATTTTTTGCTGTGTTAAAGGGTTCAAGTTGATTCTTTGCATTTCCTTTCAAAATCTTGAAAAATGAATATGTACCCTGTTTGTATTTTTAAAATCACTACTTCAAAAATTAGTATAAATTGATTAATGGCTTCTGCTGTTGTTGAGAATTGTTATTTGTTTGGGGTTGTTAATAAAGTTTCATAAATAACCAGATAGTGTTTTCTTAGCAACCAGTCCTGAATTTTTGTAGTGTCACAAACAATTTTGCAGTTGAAAACATGGTGTCTTATAATGACCTGTGCTATAAAATTAGTATTTTCAGGAAGCCATGAAACTGTGTAAAAAACTGTTGCGGTGTTTTTCAGTATTGTGAACAAAAATCAATAGTAAACTTTGATCAATAAATACCAATGACTCAATAATACATTTATGAGAAACTTTGACGTGTAACTAATAGGAACTATTTAAAAAATATTTTAAATGTTGAACATTCAAAGTTTATGATGCATTGGTGATAAGGTATGTATTGTTGAGAAGCACATTTAAATAATTCAATCTAAAGAGCTAGTTTTTGTTTGTTTCTGTTTTTATGCTTTTACTTTGTTGTTATAAATATTGATATATCTTGTTCAAACTTTGCAATTGCATCTGGTTGTGCATATGAAAATGCTGTGGTGCTCTATCTTGAAAAGCAAACAAAAAACTTCCAGAATTGAGGTTGTTGTAGTTTTTAATAGTTCTTGCAGTTAAAGGAGTAATGTTTTATGAATAAACATTAAGTAAAAATTTGAAAATTGCATTATGAAACAACTTTTGCAGAAAAATGCCCATTTTGTTGAAAATGAAATTTGATTTTCTTATGTAAACACTAAATGCTTCTACAACAGCTTCATCTGTGGAGGAAAATAAAAAAAAAAAGTATTGTAAGTTTAGATTTAACTTTCATAAAGACTTCAGTGGCACTTTGTAAGTGTTTCAAAAACCGTCCAGAATGCATTATAGAAAGATATTTGTAAGATTATAAAAAGCAATATTTAGGATGTTACTATATTATGAGCTGTTCAATTTTTATTTCTACATAAGATATTTAAAGATCTGCACACAGCATTTCTTTTTGCCATTTACAGGCCATAAAGTTGGTTGTCATGTAGTGATATTTCAGTATTGTTACAATTATATATTATATGCATGGATTTTGATTCATGTTAAAGTAAAACTGAAAAAAAAATGTTTGGCGTTAGTGGTTTTGTGTCATTTGTTTTAAATTTGAAGCATTTTTAAATTAATACTATGTTATTTGAAACATAGATACATGCACCAAGCAATTAAGTGCATGCAGACAAGAGACAGTTATATTCACCATGATAGGAGGGCCCAGAGGGGTTCCAATTAAATTTAAGATTATTAAATTTAATTACTGGCTTCAGAGAAAGGAAGAACTAAATCTGAAAAGCTAACATAGAACAAAAGGAGCAGATTAGATTTTTGTGCTATCAACAAGCTTTTTATATGCATAAGTATTAGCTCAATAAGTATTATACTAACAATGTCTGCAGCAGTTTTTATTGGGGATTTTATATTTACTAGGGGAATTATAAAGACCAAAGCTTCACATTTTATACAGATGTTTTATAACAGTGAGTTAACAGTATTAAATAGTTTCTTGTTGTACTGTGCAGCTGAGTGATTGCACCCATGGTGCCGTGTATTTCTTGCTCCCATCACCTGGCAGGTACCTACGAATTCGTGTTCAATCCATGGTGAAATCAGAAGTTGCGTGGGAGTTATCTTGTTTGGAGGAGCCCAGATATGTTACAATATTTATATTCTTCAATGCCACATTCCAAAATGTCTTTCGATAATTGTACTAAAAGGACAAAGAGGTAAAGATTTATGGAGATTATTTAACCCACTTTCATTTTGCATAGATAAAAATGACAGTCATTTTTGACAACATAGTAACTGTTGCTGACTGGCAACAGCCCTCTAACACTTTCTGGAAAACTGAAGAAACCTTTTAAGGCATTATTGGGACAGTGCATAAAAATAGCATAGCCAGCATCTCATCAGGTACATATGTTATCAATATTTGTCTTAATGACATTTTTTCAAAGGCTGTTTACTGTAGCATCCTTTGAAAACCTAATAATAAGGCCTGTGTCAATTCTTTGATTTTATTCTTTTCCGTTTCATATTATACTCAACAGTGCATACCTTCAGAAAGTTCTGCTAATCAAACAAATTAAGCCACGCTGGTAGCGCAGTGGTCTAAGCGCTGGCTTATGACCATTCATCCGAGATAGGTCCAGGTTTGGATCCCGGTGAGGCATGAGTGTTGCGTCTGTCTTACAGTACTGGCTCTCCTCCTTCCCTGGGACCAGTGGTCCCAAATTAGGAACGGGCGACTGCTTATAACCCAATGAGTTGCTCATGATGGTCTTTAAACTTCCAATAAAAAAAGATAAACGGATGGAACTAAAGACGATGTGATGTGGGAAGGTAATTACTATGAACGCTCAGAATCATTAAGTGATGAAAGTGACAGAAACTAAATATCGGACTCTATAGCGACTAAATACCAGACTATAGCAATTAAATAGCAGACTCTTAGTTTCTGATACTGATATAATTGTAATTTGAGGTTTAATACACACACACACCCTGTGTTATAAATAAGTAGAACGCCGCCCCGGTGGCGCAGTGGTCTAAGCGATGGCCTCTGATCATTCGTCCGAACGGGATCCGGGTTCGAATCCCGGTGAGGCATGGATGTTGTGTTTGTCTTACGGCACTGGCTCTCTCCCTTCCCTGGAGCCAGTGACCCTAAATTAGGGACAGGCGACTGCTTATAGCCCGTTGAGTTGCTCACGGTGGTCGTTAAACCTCCAATAGCCGCCCCGGTGGCGCAGTGGTCTAAGGCGCTGGCCTCTGATCATTCGTCCGTAAGGGGTCCGGGTTCGCATCCCGGTCAGGCATGGATGTTGTGTTTGTCTTACGGCACTGGCTCTCTCCCTTCCCTGGAACCAGTGACCCTAAATTAGGGACGGGCGACTGCTTATAGCCCATTGAGTTGCTCACGGTGGTCGTTAAACCTCCAATCAAAAAAAAAAAAAAGTAGAACTGTTAAATGATTTGAATTTGAGGTTCGATTTAAGAATCAAATTGGTTTGAAACTACACTGGTGTGCAGAACTTAAAGACTAAGTGGAAAGAGTAAAATAACGGCGTAAATAGGAACAGTACCCAAAGAAAAATTAACTCGGGATCGTGTCTGGGAACAGGTACTACAGCGCATGCGTAATAATGGAGCATTCGTGTGGTTTGCGTGACGTGGGAACAAAATGCGCTCAAGCTAGAGACCTACAGAGGCAATATTTTTAGGCCCGGGCCCACCTGGTTAATGTCCAGCCTGGCCCTGTTTTTTTTTCAGGTCCCGGCCCCGCATGTTTTATTTGCGTAACTGTCACTTGCTTTAACATAGAAGGTATTAGCACTGTAACGTTTTGGAATAACTCGAACTCCGAGGTGGTCCCGGGTTCGAATCCTGTGAGGCATATATGTTGTGTTTGTCTTACGGCACTGGCTCTCTCCCTTCCCTGGAGTCAATGGCCCTAAATTACGGATGGGCGACTGCTTATAGCCCATTGAGTTGCTCACGGTGGTCGTTAAACCTCCAATCAAAAAAAAAAAAAAGACTGCTTATAGCCCATTGAGTTACTCAAGGTGGTCTTTAAACCCCAAACAAACAAACAAAAAAGACTTGTAAAAAGTGGGCATGAGCAAGTTAACTAACCCAACAGTAACCAGAAATACGGAAAATGGCCGCCTCGGTGGCGCAGTGGTCTAAGCGATGGCCTCTGATCATTCGTTCGCACGGGGTCCGGGTTCGCATCCCGGTGAGGCATGGATGTTGTGTTTGTCTTACGGCACTGGCTCTCTCCCTTCCCTGGAACCAGTGACCCTAAATTAGGGAAGGGCGACTGCTTATAGCCCATTGAGTTGCTCACGGTGGTCGTTAAACCTCAAAAAAAAAAAAAATACGGCAAATGGAATTAATAGTATTTTCAGTTAACTAAATTATTGTCATTTCATAATCGAATCCTTCGTAGGGTCAGATCACTGTTTATACGAGTCAAGTACTGTCTTCTTTGACACTTGCCCAGAACATAATATAAACTGATGCTCAGTTACACACACGCACACACTAACATGCTTAATAGTTAATACAACAAACTCTCGTACGCAACATGATTTTGTTCTGTTGGTCCGACGTCTAATAGCACAAAGCAGGAGAGAAGAATGATCACGGGAATTTTTGATTTGATTGGAGGTTTTACGACCACAGTGAGCAACTCAATGGGCTATAAGCAGTCGCCCGTCCCTAATTTAGGGTCACTGGTTCCAGGGAAGGGAGAGAGCCAGTGCCGTAAGACAAACACAACATCAATGCCTGACCGGGATTCGAACCCGGACCCTTTACGGACGAATGATCAGTGGCCAACGCCTTACACCACTGCGCCACCGGGGCGGGAAGGCAGACTCCGAAAACAGAATGACCTAAATTTATCAACAACCTGACTACACGGTACACATGTAAGCCCGCCAACGAAATTGTAGGCCCGACCCGTAAGCTTTAAACTTCTGAACAGGGCTCTAGCTCACGCAGTCTAATAGCATCAGTTGAACGGATGCCACCAGACAGTGTGCATAAGCGTTACAGACGTTCTGTTGTGTTCTAGAGACGACGAAATGGCCCGTTGAGAACATCTTGATTTTATTCGTGGTCGAATATTTGGGAGGGGCGAACTGTGTGTGATATGTGGGGCCCAAGAGTTTGGTATCGTCCATAATATCGTATCGCATGCGTGGTCGGCTTACAGGATTACTAGTACAGGTGTGCGAAATGCTGGTAGTGGTCAACTATCCCAGTGAGAACCGCTATCTGCTCCTACAGGCCAAGAGGGATCGACACCGGACAATAAGTAACCTTAAAAACAAAATGAGCACAGGACGTACAATATCGCGGTTCGAGGCGACTACACAAGGGTGAACTGTTTGCCCAGCTACCATTACGCTATGTTCCATTTACAACTTCTCACTGGAGACACCGTTTATAGTGGTCCAGAGGACGTAAGGACTGGACAGTAGGGTACAATACTCGACTGATGAGATAAAATTTAGTCTAGTGATTCTGGTCGTCAACTAATCTGGTGCCGCCCCGGTGGCGCAGTGGTCTAAGCGATGGCCACTGATCATTCGTCCGAACGGGGTCTGGGTTCGAATCCCGGTGAGGCATGGATGTTGTGTTTGTCTTACGGCACTGGCTCTCTCCCTTCCCTGGAACCAGTGACCCTAAATTAGGGACGGGCGACTGCTTATAGCCCATTGAGTTGCTCACGGTGGTCGTTAAACCTCCAATCAGAAAAAAACTAATTTGGCGTGATGTAAGCACTCGGTATCGCCCCGAAACCATCAACGAAAGGGGTAGATATGGCGGCCGCGGTGTTCTCGTATGAGGAAGCATTCTGATCGATTGACGTATGGAGCTCCAGATTCTGGAAGGAGGTACTGTAATGTAATCCTTCCCCATGTTCGTCTGTTCCAAGGTGACATCGGTGACAGTTCGTGTTGATGGACGATAACGCCCCACCCCGTCTTATGGTGGCTGTTGGTGAGCTGTTGGAAAGGGAACGCATCCAGCTGATGGATTGGCCACGTTCCCCGACCTAAATCCGCCGCCCCGGTGGCGCAGTGGTCTAAGGCGTTGGCCTCTGATCATTCGTCCGTAAGGGGTCCGGGTTCGAATCCCGGTGAGGCATGGATGTTGTGTTTGTCTTACGGCACTGGCTCTCTCCCTTCCCTGGAACCAGTGACCCTAAATTAGGGACGGGCGACTGCTTATAGCCCATTGAGTTGCTCACGGTGGTCGTTAAACCTCCAATCAAAAAAAAAAAAAAAAAAAAAAGACCTAAATCCCACAGGCCACGTGTGGGACGTTCTGGGGAGGCGCGTCTACAAACCGCAAACTGTCCAACAGCTGAAGACTGCGCTGACAAAAGAATGGACGATGTTACCGTAAGAACTCTACCTAGTTTGAAGTATGGTTGGGCGCATTGGTCTAAGCCAGTGTTCCGCAACCTTTTTCTAATCGCGGCACACCATAAATTATACGTTAAAGATAGGCGGGCGCATTGGTCTAAGCCAGTGTTCCGCAACCTTTTTCTAATCGCGGCACACCATAAATTATACATTAAAGATAGACGGGCGCATTTTTTTTTTTTTTTGATTGGAGGTTTAACGACCACCGTGAGCAACTCAATGGGCTATAAGCAGTCGCCCGTCCCTAATTTAGGGTCACTGGTTCCAGGGAAGGGAGAGAGCCAGTGCGTAAGACAAACACAACATCCATGCCTGACCGGGATTCGAACCCGGACCCCTTACGGACGAATGATTAGAGGCCAGCGCCTTAGACCACTGCGCCACCGGGGCGGCGACGGGCGCATTGGTCTAAGCCAGTGTTCCGCAACCTTTTTCTAATCGCGGCACACCATAAATTATACATCAAAGATAGGCGGGCGCATTGGTCTACGCCAGTGTTCTGCAACCTTTTTAATTTATAAAGATAGGCGGGCGCAGTGGTCTAAGCCAGTGTTCCGCAACCTTTTTAATTTATAAAGATAGGCGCCCCGGTGGCGCAGTGGTCTAAGCGATGGCCTCTGATCATTCGTCCGAAAGGGGTACGGGTTCGAATCCCGGTGAGGCATGGATGTTGTGTTTGTCTTACGGCACTGGCTCTCTCCCTTCCCTGGAACCAGTGACCCTAAATTAGGGACGGGCGACTACTTATAGCCCATTGAGTTACTCACGGTGGTCGTTAAACCTCCAATCAAAAAAAAAAAAAAAAAAAAAAACCTCCAATCAAAAAAAAAAAAAAAAAAGATAGGCGGGCGCAGTGGTCTAAGCCAGTGTTCCGCAACCTTTTTAATTTATAAAGATAGGCGGGCGCAGTGGTCTAAGCCAGTGTTCCTCATCCTTTTTCTAATCGCGGCACACCATAAATTATCTATGACTCAACATGGCACACCAAAATGTTAATCCCCTCAAAAACGTATGATATGACTATCAATGTAAATACGTAATGTAATCAACCTATTATAATTATTATATTGTTATTATTAAACAGAAATCGACTCTTGCATTTATTAACAATTTATGCACTTTAATTCACGGTAGAAAATACAAGAAAATACACTTTTCTATTACTAATAAAGTAAACAATTCTACTCATACCTTCAATGTGATACTTGCGCCTGCTTAGCTACACACAGGCGGCTGATCCGTGGCTCAATCGTTGACAATGCAAGTCTCATTTCTTCATCAACGGATTTGAGTCTCTCCCTCTTTGATGTTTTCATTTCAGTCAACGTCGAGAAGCCCAGTTCACACAAATATGTAGTTGAAACTGGCAATAACACATTAACTGCCATCTCGGAGATAGCTGGGTATTCACTCCTTATTTTCAACCAAAATGTGTCTAAAGGCACTTCGAGAAGTTTAAATTTCAATGTGCTGTCTGCTTTTAAAGCTGCGAGTTCCTCTTGTATATTAATCGGAAGAGGTTTTGAATTCGCAACGAATGAATCACGAACCCGGTCGAAATCTTGAACACTCTCTCCAAAATATTTCTTGAACTTCTGCTGCTAGATTTCTAAATGTTCTTTAATTAAGTCCATCACCACTTTATTACCGTCAGCAAGTGGCCATATAGTCGGGAACATCTCAAACGACCGATTAGTTTAATAGTAATAGAAAATAGCAAGACTGACTAGCAATCACAATTTTCGAACTACTTCAGAGCACAGCTCTGATAGAACTGAAATAATTGTAAAACGCGGGAGCTATACTCTTCAGCGGGAAGGAGAAACACATATACCGACTTATTTAAAATACTGTAAAGTCTAACAATAGATGGGTTCATCGGTACAGGAAAAAAGTAATAATGTTGAAGAAGCACTAACAAACAGGGACAAATATCAAAACAGCGTAATAAAATAATAATAAAATACAGGGAAAGTTTTGCTAATCTCCGCACTTTTAGGGTAAAGCGTACACAGAACATGCGGCAAGTGTAACAAAGAAGACGCATAGCACAGCGATAGAGGCCAAAAATAGAAATATATCAATAAGCAAAACTACGATATATAACAACTGTGAGTAAATAATTTACATTTAATTTCTTAGAATACATAAAATTTGCGGCATGTAATAAAGAATAAACAAGCTTCATCTTATTTAATTAGTGCAGCAGCAGAGAATGAAATACAAGCATATGGAACACAGGAACTGGAAAAAAGTTAAAAAATAAAACTCGACAATTAATTTCTTACAATAGGATAATAGGTAAAAAGTTTCACCTTTTGGGGGCACACTGGTGTGTCGCGGCACACCGGTTGCGGGACACTGGTCTAAGCGATGGCTTCTGATCATTCGTCCGAAAAGGGGTCCGGGTTCGAATTCCGGTGAGGCATGGATGTTGTGTTTGTCTTATGGCCCTGGCTCTCTCCCTTCCGTGGAACCAGTGTCCGTACATTAGGGACGGGCGACTGCTTATATAGCCCACTGAATTGCTCACGGTAGTCGTTAAACCTCCAATAAAAAAAAGTATGGTTGAGTTCGAAGCATGTACAGACGGCGCAATTCATGCATCGACGTTAGGGGTGATCATATCCCCTACTGTGGACTCCTCTTCCCTTCGTATCGTCTTTAGCAGTGGCAGTGATGCATCTGCATCCTGACACACACTGCTGTGTGTAGCTAATTCTGAATGAAGTTCCACTATATTCTATAATATCTGCAGTTGTGTCGGTGTTGTTTCTGTATCATTTTGGTAAGTAATGGAGCAGTTATGATTTGAATTTCGCAAATGAAAGGCCGCCCCTGGCGTCACTACAGGTCACAACCTAGCTCGTACTTAAGTTTTGCACACCAGTGTATAATGTATCCTTTTCCCTTACAAAAACGCTATGTAATTTTACGGGATCGTCTTACATTTGGGTAAAACTGTAACTAATGTTTTCGTGTAACAGGCTGTTTCGGCATGGTGCCGAAACAGCCTGTTGAAAAGCCAATTAAACATTTGTTTAGTGACTTTACGTCTACCGTGATGATATAAGGCTACAACAAGTTGTCCGTCCATAATTTAGGACCGCTGATCCCAGGAAACGGCTATAATTAACACCGTATGACAATCTCCTCACCGCATACCTCACATAGATTTCAAGCACAGGCGCAACATCGTTGATTATTTCGAAGTCAACGCCTTCGAGTACTCGGACAACGTGATATACGACCGTCTTGCATTTGATTCGAGGCTCTGCAGTGATTTTTGACTTATTCTGTAAAAACGCGCGTCACTCATTACCGTTTATGTTAGTATTCGTTCATTTAAGCATTTGTTAATATTTTTGTCTTTCATGTTTTATTTGATAGTAAGAAAGTAAATTAGTCGTAGTAGACTAATACGCGATTACATCATATAATACAAATTTGTTATACACTGCCGGACAATTGCTAAGGACGGATGACAATAGCAACGATAGCAACCATAAAATGGAAGGCAGGAAAATGTGGAAATTAGCATAAGTGCGGGATACAGTAAGACGTGTTGTGCGTATGCAAATTTTGGATTGCCGAACTTGTTCGTGACGTCATAGCACTGATAAGAGATATAAAGGATTTGACGCGTATTGACCGTTGTTGTTGAAACGCAAAGTTGAAAGGGAAAGAATCAATTGACGAACTTGCAATTTTCAGTATGTCTTCCCGACATCACCTAAATGATTTTACGCGTGGCCGTATTATTGGCAAGTTTGAAGAAGGGCGAAAAATAACAGATGTTGCCAGGGAGTTCGACGTCAGCCACAGTGTTGTTTCAAGGCTTTGGAAATCATTTCAAACAAATGGAGAGTGTAGCAAACGTCACGGGGGTGGTCGTGTTCGCAGTACGACACCTGCAAAAGATCGGTACATAGTGCTATCAACAAAAAGACACCGGCGCAGCACAGCTAGTGAGGTAGCAAATCAGTTTATGGCTGCTACTGGCAAGCGGATCTCCCGAAAAACTGTCGCCAGACGTTTTCATGAAGGAGGACTATACGCCCGCCGTCCTGTTGTGTGCATTCCATTGTCCAGACGTCATCGTACCGCCCGTTTGCAATGGTGCCGTCAACATCGCAATTGGACTGATAACGACTGGTCTGCTGTCCTCTTTTCAGATGAGAGTAGATACAGTCTATCGTCTGATTGTCGACGACAATTGATCTGGCGTGATAGTGGTACTGCATATTGTCCAGCAAACATACAGGAAAGGGACCGATATCCGACATGTAGTGTCATGGTATGGGCTGGCATCATGATCAATGGCCGTACGTCCCTCTATGTGCTTCCAACTGGGACTATGACTGGCCAACGATACATTAATGATGTTCTGCCACCTCATGTTCGCATGTTCTGTGGTGCTGTCGGTGATAGATTCATTTTCATGGACGACAACGCAACATGTCATCGAACAGTCGCTGTCCAGGAGTGTCTTGAGAGCGAGGATATTCAACGCCTCGTATGGCCAGCACGTTCTCCAGATCTGAATCCCATTAAAAATGTGTGGGATGCTTTGGGGAGGAGTCTTGCTGGTTGCCAATGCCCTCCAATAAACAAGGACACCCTCATCCGTGCACTGACAGAGGAATGGGATAAATTACCCCAACAGCTGCTTGATAATGTTCTGCAAAGCATGACAGGACGTGTGGAATCTTGCATCGCCCTCCATGGTGGCCATATCCCGTATTGACATCTTACGCCAGAACGCCTGCGGACGGTAATTGCATTTTCATCACTTTTACGTATTCTGCACAAAATGGCCTGTTTGTCCCTTGAACACGTTCCAAAGCCTTCTGGATTTCAGAGCACAATAAATTGTCTTTCTTGTAATGTCCTGGCATTCTGACATTATTTTATTTCACTTGGCATCCAACCCCACTTACTTTTTTATGCGCTATATAGCCGTTTATGATCCGTCCTTAGCAATTGTCCAGCAGTGTATAATACAATTCATCTTCAAAATTTGTATTATATGGTGTAATCCCGTTTTTCATCCATGAGCATAAACATAAAATTAGCATCCTGTTGAGAAGTTCGTTGAAATTAGTCTGAAACAGCATAAATAAATTCGTTAATATTAATTTATTGCAGAGAAGGGTTCCCCTACCAAGCGCTTACACTATTGCATTATCCGTGTGGTCGGTAAGACTGCCGACCTGGAAACCAAAGTTCAGAGATAGAGCAAGGCTGCTGCAACTAAACTTTCTTGCCGTCCCGCTGCGATTTAGTTTTCCAAATCGATGAAAGGGGCAACTTTCTGTGCTATTTACACTGTGCATAGATACTTCGTGATGCGGTGTATAATCGTATAACACGAAACGTGAAATAGGGTCCAAACAGCGGCGTGCGCTGTCTAGAAATTACCTACGATGAGGGGTGATGATATTTTTTTTTTTTTTTTTTTTTTGTGATTGGAGGTTTAACGACCACCGTGAGCAACTCAATGGGCTATAAGCAGTCGCCCGTCCCTAATTTAGGGCCACTGGTTCCAGGGAAGGGAGAGAGCCAGTGCCGTAAGACAAACACAACATCCATGCCTCACCGGGATTCGAACCCGGACACCTTCCGTGCGAATGATCAGAGGCCATCGCTTAGACCACTGCGCCACCGGGGCGGCACGATGAGGGTGTGCGATGTGCAATCGCAGAAGCTGGCATAAACTCGGGAATCGTGAAGCAAAGCTTAAAAAGAGTGCTCGCTTCCTAAGAAATAAAACACTGCCTATAATGCGGCGGGTGTAATGAATGATTGTGATGGGCAGTCTCAAAGCGTGGCATGTGAGGTGCAGTTTCTGGGAGGATTCAAAAATAAACTGGATGCGCAGTGTGGAAGCTTGACACCCGGTCAAAAATGTGTGGCGTAAGTCTTGCAAGTGTGAAACACTGCTAGTAACTCGAACGTGCTGTCTAGAAGTGTGACGGCTGGCTTATTTTATTTCATTTTATTTATAATTATTTTTGTTGTTTTGAATCAGTTTAGCGCCTACCGGCATAAACAACTCTAAAGGTTATAAATAGTCGTCCGTTCCTAATTCGAGGTCACTGGTTCCAGGGAAGGTAAAGACAAACGCAGCGACCATGGCTCATCTCGATCCCGACCACTGCTGGTACGACTGGCCAGAAAAGTATACCTTTGACCACTCGGTCACCTGGAAAACACTTAAAATTCGGGATGTGCCGACGAGAGCTATTGAACGTGATGGCCGAGTTTGTCCGCAAAGAGTAGTCGTTTCTCATCTCTTTCTTTTACAAGGTTCAACGACCACCGTGAGCAACTCAATGGACAATCAATAAGCAGTCACCTGTCACTAATTTCGCTTCACTGATTTCAGGGAAGGAAGTGAACCAGTGCCATAAGACCGACACATCACCCATGCCTCAAACCCGGGCCCACTCGGACAAATGGTCAGGGACCAGCGCTTTGACCACTGAACCACCGAAGCGGAACTCTTCCCTCTTTAGCATTCGTCTTATGCTCTTTGATTCTAGTTATAAGGGAACTTTTGCTCGTCCCGAAGTATGTCTTCGTGGACCCGTCGAGGTATAACGAGGGGTTTTCAGTCACACCTGCATCGGCTGCGTGATCCTGTTGTTTGGCACTGATCATAGCTTTGTTTGTGGGTGATTTTACGTCGGTTTTGATGTGATGCTTCATTAGGTTTTGTAAAATAAAATGCGAAATACTGTTCAAATAATGCGCCTTAGGTATAAAGATATATAATAGTCCTCAAAATCAGTGACTTTAGGCATAAAAATGTAGAATGTGAGCATAAACGAGGTGCTTTCTGTGAACAAGAATGATACATCCCAAATTGCATTTCATATACGAGAAACACAGTGCGGCAGCGCTGCTGTCGCACTAACAAATTTGAATGTACGTTTGTTTGTTTTTTACTGGAGGTTTAACGACCACCGTGAGCAACTCATTGGGCTATAAGCAGTCACCCGTCCCTAATTTAGAGTCACTGGTTCCAGGGAAGGGAGAGAGCTAGTGCCGTAAGACAAACACAACATCCATGCCTCACCGGGATTCGAATCCGGACCGCTTTCGGCAGTGGCGTAGCGGAGCGGGGGGATTTCGAATATTCGTTATTATTCAAAGATAATAATCCAGACCGTTAAGATGATATATCATTGAAGAATAATCAGTGATTCACTTGTAAATATGAGTCAAAAACAAACTGCGTAGTTGCAGGTGCAACTTTTCTATTTACGTTTCTTTCCACTCTCACACTCACTCCCACCGTCTCTGCAAGAGGCGGTGACTTTGCCGGAGTTCACAGCTCCGACAAGGTCACCGCCTCTTTTAGAAGAGAGACTCAAAGTGTTTTCATTGGTTAGTTAAGGAGTGCTCTACTGACCTCATACAGTCATACTCTTGCGAGCAGCGTTTGAAGTAATCTATGCGTTTATTCCAACAATAACTACCTGCGATTGTGAAAGTTGACCGACTCTTGTAGAGTGTTAAGAGAGTATAATAGAGTTGTGTGAGAATAAAGTGGAGTATTTTGTATTTCCGTGTTTTTATTCGCACTCAGGAGGCTATAGTCATATGATATCCACGACGTTCGTTAGCTTCGGTGAACGTGAACCCCCAGCATTTTGTTTTACGTACGTTTCAGTTTTCATTAGTAAACATTAAAGTGTTTTGCTATAGCACCTAAACATGAAAAGAGTAAAAGAAAGTGGAGCAGCGTACCGAAAAAAGAGGAGAGGCAAGGAAGAAAATATCAGGAAAAATGAAGGGGCTATACTAAAGTATGTGAAAGTTCCTGTTCCTGAAACGTCAGACTCCACGTCAGGAGTAAGTTCTTCAGAGGCTGCTGCTCAAAACTAAAAAGAAGCTGAAGAAGTAAGAGAACTTGACACTGATGACCTGGTACCTGTAATTAATACTTCGAGTTTGTCTGCTTCACGTGCTCCTGCTGGGAATGCTGAAATTGCTACACAAAATCAAATTCCAACAACGTCTACTGAGTTTGAGTTTGCATCAGCTGCATGTACAGACATAGTTCTCGATAGCTCTGAGACTGGGACTGATGTGGCATCGGCTGCTGCGCAGTACAGAGACTTAGATGATACTGGAAAATGGCCTGAACACCTAAATGAAAACATGCGATTGCTGCTGACAAAGCGAGGTCCGGAAGTTGTTCAGCATATCAATACTAACTTCGCTGAAGTGTCAACAGTGCACGCTCGGACACGGACTCTACCACACCGAAAGGAGGGACAAGGCGGCTAACGCCAGACTGGTTTTACCGCACATTAAGTAACGGCGAAAATTTTGTACGTACTTGGATGGCTTATTCTCCTTCTAAAGCAACATTGTTTTGCTTCTGTTGTCGTTTATTTGAGAACATAAACACATTGAATGGATCGAAGTTTTGCTCATCCAATGGATTTAATGCTTGGTGGAAACTGAATCCCAAAGCCGCCAGTCACGAATCAAGTGCTCTACACAGCCAAAATTTGTGCAAATGGAAGGAGTTAGAAACAAGACTTCAAAAAGGACAGACTATTGACAGAAAAGAGCAAGAAGTCGTGACAAAAGTAACAAAAAGATGGCAAAAAATTCTTATCAGAATGTTTGATATTATAAGATTCCTGGCGAAATAAAATTTGGCCTTACGTGGCCACTGAGAAGACGATACCAGTGCAAATCGAGGCAACTTTTTAGAACTGGTGCATCTACTCCCAAAGTACGATCCTGTGCTTCGAGAACACCTAGTGAGAATAAAAATGGGTCAAAAAATGTCAATCACGTATATGTCACTCGAAATTCAAAACGAGTTCATTGCAATTTTAGGAGATAATGTTCGTCAACAAATTATCCGTCAAGTACAAAAGGTCAAGTATTATTCCATTATATTCGACAGCACCCCGGATATTTCTCACAAAGATCAACAAGCCAAGTATTGCGATACGTGGTGATTGAAAATCAGGAAGTATAAGTGGTGGAATCTTTTATAGATTTCATTGAAACAAAAAACAAAACTGTTGAAGGCATTTCTGACATGATTATTAGTAAGCTCAGCGCTGATGGTCTTGATATAATGGACTGTAGAAGTTAAGCATATGATAATGCTGCTGTCATGGCAGGAAGGCATACAGGAGTGCAGCAAAGAATCAAGGACATAAATCCCAATGCCGAGTTCGTACCTTGCTCAAACCATTCGTTAAACCTGGTTTGTTTACATGCTGCCTCAGTTGAGACAAATTCAGTAACTTTCTTCGGTACATTAGAACGTTGTTATGCATTCTTTTCCATGTCCACACACCGATGGGAAGTTCTGATTGCTGCTACAGGAAGAAGTTTAAAAAGTGTTTAGGACTTACGATGGAGCGCAAGAGGCGATGCAGTAAATATGACACGGAATCATTACAAGGATATTTTGACAACTCTAGAAAACTGACAGAGACAGACGAAAGCTTAAACACACGAACAGACACAGGAACTTTGCTAGCCGTGATGCAATCATTTTAGTTTCTATGTTTCTTGGGCCTCTGGCAACCGGTGCTGCATGAAATTAACGATGCCCAAAATTGTTTCCAAACGGAGGGACTTAATGCGCATCAGTGTGCTCAGAAAAAAAGTGCCTTGCAGACGGTACTTATAGAGAAACGAAAGAAATTGATAGACGGCGCTTTAAGTTATGCTAAAGGTTTGTGTGAAGACCTTGGAATTTCCATGGAACCTCGAAGACGAATAACGAGGAGGCAAATTTTTGACGACGAAAGTACAGATGCCGGCTTGTCCCACGAAAATGAGTTGAAAAGACAGATGTTTTCTTCATTAGATTAAATGATTGCAGAAATTCGCGAAAGGTTCCAGCAGCTAGGGGATTTGGTGGAGAAATTTGCCTTTCTTACGCCAGCTAAACTGCTGGACGTTGACAACCACGAATGCAATCTAGACCACGCTTCTGACGACATTGACAAATGGGAGTTTAAGCTCGAGCGCGTTCGACTACGGACTTTCGTAGCTGCCACAGACAATCAGAATAAATTAGTTAATTCAAGTCCACTTAGATTATTAAAGTTTATTGTGCAATCCAAGCTGGAAGTTACCCTGCCCAACGAGATAGAAATACATAGAGTGCTTCTGTGATTGGTTCTCTGCCGAGGCAGCTGAAGCCAACGCGGGGAGAGCCCGCCATCTTTGATGAGGTACAAATTCTGCGTGTGTCAAGGAGTCACCTCGGTTCTTTCAGCTGTTCGGCGATCGTGTTATGCTTCATTACAAATTTAGTGTTACAGTTTCGTGAATAATCACAATTATCAGCACATTGTTGATATTTAAAATGCCATAGTACTGCGCAGCTTTTGATTGTAAGAATAAAAGGAACAAGGATTGTGGAACTACATTTCACAAGTAAGCATTTTAAAATAAGGTTGAGCTGTAAATGCTCAGTTAATCAAACACAAAAAATAAAACATCTAATACGTGTAGCTGGTGATTAAACCAGCAGATAAGCCATTTCAATATCTGTGTTATCTTAAGACTTTTTATTTCTTATATTTTGTAAACAGTCGTACTCAATGTGAAAACTGAATGATGTTTACTCTGGGAAGCTGAGGTTAACTGTGGGTTACCAACTTTGAGGCTTTTTGGGTACAATTTCTACCTATGTAAATGTTTTGTTTTTTTCAATATACTGAGGATGTCTTGCAAATGGCATTTGCATATATATTCTAGAATCTGTACAGTGTACATGCAACTTGTCTGACAAGACAACAAATATTTCAAAATCTTAGGAAGCAGCAATTTCTTTTTATGTGATAAAGATCATGTACCCATGGCTAATGCCCATTAGATAGCAAATACTGGTAAAGCAATCAATTTATGGTTACTTAAATTGCAGAAGTAATAATTGTGATTGGTAATATAAATTTATTGCTTGCTGACACCTGTCAGGAAACAATCTAGTATTTTATCTGAAAGCACAGGGTCACCCAGCTTGTGTTCTAGGCATTTGTCTCTGATTACTGATTAATCTGTAGTATTACTTCAACAAAGTGAGAGTGGGGAGCTTGAAAATTTCTTGACAGAATACTCTTTATTTGTGAATGTGTTAGTCAATGTGTGTGGTTTTTGGGTAGCAAAAATACAGGCAATATTGATTTAAAACTGAAAATAGGAAACAGGGAGTACAATGGTACCTCAAAAATGCAAACAACATAAAGTATTTATGAAAACTAGCACAAACGATTATGAAATGACAATTGAAAAAAAAATTATGGAATAATACAAAAGAAAGGGACTAGCAGCATTTTGTAATAACTACTTGCATTTGATTTTTGCGTGATAGGTAATGTTTTTTTTTTTTTTTTTTTTTTTTTTTTGAAGAATGTGACCTCTGATTCATGATGAATGTACAGTCACTATGTCCATGTATAAATTGCCAGTTATTCCTGTTGCATCAACCATATATATGAGAGGTTAGTATTGAACAAATATCACTCACGTAAATCAATCTTTCTTTGAATTGAACAAGTTGTGCCTGTATTTCTCTAAAATACAAATCAGACGCACTTGTATTTCCAGTAAGACTGCTGAAGGAACATACAAAATAACAACACAAAACATAAACATTTGCTCGCCAAACTTTTTGCACATCATGAATGCAAATCAGTAGTTGTTAATTTCTCACTTCATATTAATAAGAGGTTGTGCCCTTAAAATTGAAACAACAAAAAAAAAAAACTATGTGGGATGATTCAGCATTCTCATGGTGATGACCCACGAATATCTAAAATTTTTACCGAAATTGCGGATTGAGTGCAACTGTATTTTTTATTTTTGTGTTTCTTTTTTTTTTCATTTACTCTATTACCGCTGACTTAATTTCTCTGAAAATTTGCTCCAAAAAATTTGTTAAATGTCAAAAAATTACGGCATGAGATTTTATTCAACGACAGCAAGCTGCATCCATTAAAATATCATTTTTTTTAAAAACACTATTGCCGTCAACTAACAATGAAAAGCGTTATTTGATACGTTAAAGTTTTAGTCTCATCCCCTAGGTGTTTATAACAACATTTCTGAGTTATATCCTTATTTAACATCAAACCATATATTACGAAAACTCCCTTGCTTAACACGGAACGGAAATCGTTCTGTACCTCATCAAACATGGCTGCCACTTGTTTCCGGTGGCTTCACCCGTTCCCCGACGTAAGCGCTCTACGTATTTCTATCTCGTTGACCCTGCCCAACTTAATAATAAAGCTCCGAATATTCCTCACAGCTGCCATAGGCAATGCCAGCTGTGAGAGAAGCTTTTCCAAATTGAAGTTGACTAAAAAGTATTTAATGTCAACAATGCGTACAATGAGATTGACTAATCTGGCTATCTTGGCTATTGAGCTGGAAGTAACTAATGCGATCGACATTGATAGTGCTATTAAAGACTTTGCTCTCAGGAAAAGTAGGAGAATAAAATTTTAGTTTAAGAATGACGTTTTATTTTTAATCCTTCCAAAATGGTGACAGAGTTCTTTGAACCTTTTGGACCGAATTGCGAAAATAAGGGGGTGGCAAATTCGGCCTCCGCCCCGGACGGCAGAAACCCTCGCTACGCCACTACCTTTCAGACGAATGATTAGAGGCCATCGCTTAGACCATTGCGCCACCAGGGTGGCCAGTTCCGAAATAGATACACAGGTGTTGGAACGTGTATAATATTGTACCTGTATGTAAAACCGAATATTCCTAATATTCAGTATTATAGGATGATATGTTAATTAATACTCATGTATTTTATTTTAATTTCATCTTATGAATGATCCATCATCTATCAAACACGCCCCTGGAGCTTAAAATGCAAGACGTTTGGCCAAACAATATAAATTCATCTAAAACCTGTGGTATGTTGTACATATTCATGAAGCATGGCATAAAGTGAGAAACACGCTAAGTGCGATTATGAAAAGCGGCTTTGAAGTTATGGTATTTCATCTACAGCCCTAAGCGAGTACAGTTCACGCTGTGTGCAAAAAAGGAAACGCTGTCTCAGGTCGGAGATGCGGTATGTACAAGTGTGAAACACGGACAAAATTGTGAAGCTCTTGCAATGCAAATATGATACACACTGCAAAATGTGTTGCGCTGCGGAAAAAGGTGAAATACACCCTGCGGAGAAGTAGCCTTCTTTGGTCTTCAAGCATGATATACAGCCTAAAATACTTAGTGAGGTACAATAACTTAGTGTCAGAGTTGCGCAAAATGTGATACGGGCATGCTCTTAAGGCGGATCCACCTAAAATCTTTGCCGCCCAGGTGGCGCAGTGGTCTAAGGCGTTGGCCTATGATCATTCGTCCGTGAGGTCCGGGTTCGAATCCCGGTCAGGCATGGATGTTGTGTTTTTCTTACGGCACTGGCTCTCTCCCTTCCCTGGAACCAGTGACCCCAAATTAGGGACGGGGGACTGCTTATAGCCCATTGAGTTGCTCACGGTGGTCGTTAAACCTCCAATCAAAAAAAAAAAAATCTTTGTCTTGTATTTCCAATGGGCAAACTTCTGTAGCCATTTTCTTCACAATTAATGCTTTCCCAAGGATGAAAATTTGAACATCGATAAAAATAACTTTATATTATAGCCTAATATACATAATATTTCCTAAAATGTAACTATAATTAAGCGATCTAACATTTGTTGCTGACGTCATCAATGCACAGGTCGAGCCATCTATTTTCTGTTCTCAACACCACCAAAGGAAAAGTTATTGATTTTTAATATAATTATGGTTACGTTTTAGAAAATATTAAGTACACTAGGCTATAATATGAATTAATTTTTATCATCCATAGGAACGCATTATGTGAAGAAAATGGCTGCATAAGTTTACCTATTTTTTTATTTGGAGGTTTAACGACCACCGTGAGCAGCTCAATGGGCTATAAGCAATCGCCCGTCCCTAATTTAGGGCCACGGGTTCCAGGGAAGGGAGAGAGCCAGTGCCGTATGACAAACACAACATCCATGCCTCACGGGATTCGAACCCGGACCCCTTTCGGACGAATGATCAGAGGCCATCGCTTAGACCACTGCGCCACCGGGGCGGCAGTTTATCTATTGGAAATGCAAGCCAAAGATTTTAGGTGGATCCACCTTAACGGAGGGCTACGCAATAAAGTAGAGATTGATTTTTTATACTGACTCCAAAAATCTGACCACCAGTCTTGCCGTATTATGCCATAAATAAATGATCGCGACTAGTGCTTGTACTGATTAAAACTCAGTTATTTGGCTCCTAGCGTGTCGTTTTCCATGATTTTTTAGAACAAGAGTTTCAAAATTACCATCAGCTTTTTCATTTCTTTGACCCCCGAAACACGTTAAATTCAACTGTTCTGAAAATAGCCACTTTCACAGAGAAATATAGCCATTTTGTGTGTGAATCAGTTAACAACCCTGGAAATGACAAAAACTTGCTTATCTTGAGAGTTACTAGTAAAAATGAGTGACATATCTTGTGGCACAGTGAAATAATACATTGTTCAAAAGAAAATTTTTTAAGTATACATGTAGATTTAATTTAATTTTTGCTTCAGGCAACTCCTGAAGTGAGGTAAAAGACGTTTGTGTGTGTGTGTGTGTGTGTGTGTGTGTGTGCGCGCGCGCGCAAGCTAGGAAATGAAACAACCGGGTTTTTTTTTTTTGGAAGGTTGGTTCCGTATAAGAAAGAAGGATATCTGCTGTGAGTGAAAATGGCTAAAACAGAACATGTGAATTTTTTAGCATCAATGAATAATTTATTAATAGCGGACAAGGCGTACTGGAATCCTTGCTGTGTCAACACGATTTATCTGAAACTAGTGTGTCCAGCTAATAGCAAACGTTCTGATAAAGGAATTGTGTACAAACGTTTATGTGAATATCTCCAAGCTATAGACAAAGCAAAAGGACCCTTATCATGCCATTAACATTCAATTTTGGAACGCTGTACAAAATCCCCCAAAACTTGTAGGAACAAATATGATATAACAAAACTTTCAAGACGGAAATAATTAAAGAAATTTCAAGTAAGTGAGGAATGAAAGCAGGAAAGTACTTCTTACACGCACCCATTTCCAGTTGGCAAAGAGAGAGACAGGTGCGTCTTTTGTAACGGAGGGTCGGGTGTGAATCTTGTGAATGTTCGCACACTAGAAAGGAATAATTGAGGTTGCGATGCTACAGCTGAATTTAACGACTCAAAAATTCTTGCAAAGTTACAAGGTGGTGAAATGGTTGCAATCGAAGAAAACTAGCAGAAAAATGTCTCGCCAGCTTTATAATCGACTTCGAAAAACCAGAAAAATGGAAAATATGAAGGAAAAATTCAACATTGCTCAATGTTTTGGTTGTAGGGAGATTTATGACTATCTAGAAGAAACATTTAGGACATTTGAAGTAACACTAGTCTTTTCGTTATTCAATATCAAACCTTTGTAGTTCGATGTATGAAAAATTAGGTCTTAAAGATGAAGAGAAAACAGTGCAAAATACACGGTAGAACGGAAGATTCTGCCATACATGCGAGAACTTATAACTAAGCCAAAAGTTAGTGATATTGTTCTAGTACAGGGATGGCAAACCTTTTCCGACTAGTGTGCCACTTAGAGTTTGCTTTACTGATATCAAGTGTCTAGTGTTCCACCTCTTGTTTGCGTTTGTTTTTAAATTAACATTTCGTCATGAAACTCTTAGTGCGAATACCATAAAAATGACATTAACAGAATAGGCAAGTAGGTGAGTTTTAAGACTAAGACAATCTCAATTTGAACCTGATTTAATTTGTAAGAGAGTAATTGAAAAATCATCCTTACGTAATCACATTAGCGTTAAACTTGTTGCTGAATGTTACTAGCCAAATCATTTATGTTCGGCTCATAACCTGTTGTCTTCAGTTTATGGGCGCCATCAATAGTAACAAACACAATTCTATTTAGGTCAGTCCCCATTTTGATTACAAATTCCTGCTTCCCTTCACACATTATGTCTTTCCCTGTGATCGTAGTTGGCAAACTCAGCAATTTAATTAATTTCTCCCTCTTTACATTTACACATGGAAATCTAACAAAAATGTCTACCCTTGCTTGTGACGTCACATCAGTGCTTTTATCAAGACATATTAAAAACATATCGGCGTTGCCCAAATCAGATTTAATTTGCTCCGAAACATCTTCATTCATTCTTGTTATTCTATCTTTTTCCCTGCTGGCTGGCATTTCCTCAATTCTATTAACAATTTGTTGCTTGATGAAAAAATATTCCAATAATGTGTCAGACGTGGCTAAGAAAGCCGCCTTCAAAATATTTTTGTTTCCCATGCTGTGCTATACAGCGAGATAGTTGAAAACTAGACGCAGTGGTATTATTCCTTGGCCTGAAAGAAACTGCAACACAATTTGATTGTTTTTCATATTTTTTTTTTTTTTGATTGAAGGTTTAACGACCACCGTGAGCAACTCAATGGGCTATAAGCAGTCGCCCGTCCCTAATTTAGGATCACTGGTTCCAGGGAAGGGAGAGAACCAGTGCCGAAAGACAAACACAACATCCATGCCTCACCGGGATTCGAACCCGGACCCCGATCGGGATGAATGATCAGAGGCCATCGCTTAGACCACTGCGCCACCGGGGCGGCGTTTTTCATATTGTTTCACTTTTTGTGAAATGTACTTCCTTCTTTCTTTCATTGAGGATTTAACGACCACCGTGAGCAACTCAATGGGCTGTAAGCAGTCGTCCGTACCTAATTTAGGGCCACTGACTCCAGGAAAGGGAGATAGCCAATGCCGTAAGACACACACAAAATCCATGCCTCACCGGGAGTCGAACCCGGACCCATCTCTGACGAATGATCGGAAACTATCGCTTAGACCACTGCGCCACTGCCCTTCTTTCTTCATTTGACATGGAAGAAACATTTTTTATGATTCCTCTCAAAATGACGCTTTACATTTAATTTGCGGGACACTACCCTTTCCGTCATAGGCAACAAAAAGCTTTATTGTTTTTTTTTCAATCACTACAAACTCCGATATTCATTGTTCTTGAAATACTCGGCTACTCTCTTTGCTAAGTTTCTGTTGTTGTTTTTTGTTTTTTTTCGCCGAAAATATGCTTGCATGGTTCGGATACAAAAACACCAGCAAAGAAACAATTCCAATACACAGGGGAAATCAGCAACAGCTACAAACAAATCAACCTTCATTGACAAACTGAAGCTCTGGACTGGCGTCACAGTGTTGCCAAGTTATAAGTTTGAAATCTATCCGTTGATTCTTCAAGGTTACTTTCAGAGTTTGAAATGTATCCGATGATTATTCAAAGTTACTTTCAGTTCTCACAAGAACTTGCCGTCTCATGCGCGTCTTCCTGTCAGATTGGTTTTCTCTCTCTCCTGCAAAGGTAAGGGGGAATCAGAAGAGAGAGAGAGAGAGAGAGAGAGAGAGTGGCTTCAGCCAAAGCAGGTGTGGACATCTCGTGTTGGAAGTCCGTAGAAGCGGAATGATGAAAAAAGCCATGCTAATTGTGTGCGCGTGGTGGTTTCACTATTAAAAATTGGTACTTAGAAATAAGCAAAATTCGCTCGTGTTTGAGTACTTTATGGGCTTATAATAGCTCCGAGTACATATGTCTCATTTTTGAAAAATATACGTACTCATTTTTGAGTACATACAGGGAATCAAATGTGAGTATATCTGGTATTTCTAATTTGAAATACACTGCTGGCCACCCAAAATGCAACATCGAGAAGAAAAAAGCATCCGATTGGCCTGAAATTCGCAGCATGCGTCGCCCGCGAGAGGACATGCAAACGATTAGCATTGCAGGGCATATACAAATCATGTACGCCCGGCATGCCACCGAGAAGCACTATGAGAAGGGTGCACAGAAGGCGAGGTATAAGTAGTCGAAGTGTGTTGTGCTGCCGGACCTGCGCGTGGGAAGCTTCCTGATGCCTCGTCGCAGAATACAGCAGCCATTCCAGCACGTTTCGGAGTTCGACAGAGGACGAATAGCGGCTTATCGCTACAGCGGTTTATCGTACCGAGATATCGGCGCCTGTGTGGGACGACATCCAGCCACAGTGAGGCGAGTATAGATTCGTTGGGTGCAGGAAGCACGGACGGACCGACGTGAGCGATTGCCACAGCTGCGGCACACCACCGAACCAGTGGACCGGCATGTTGTGTGGCGGGCATTGACAGCTCGCACCGCCACATCACGAACGTTAGCGCAGGGATTAGAGTGTGTTGCGCAACAAACTGTGTCAGCACGTACCGTTCGACGTCGTCTGCAGGAGCGGGGACTTGTCGCACGGCGCCCATTGCTCCGATTGCCATTGACGTTACACCACCGGCGAGTGCGGCTGCAGTGGGCCGTTGAACGCCGCACCTGGACTACGGAATGGCACGGCATTGTCTTCTCCGGCGAATCCAGCTTCTGCCTGCAGCACCAAGATGGTCGGATCCGCGTGTGACGGCACCGGGGCGAGAGACTGTATGACGCCTGCATTATGCATCGCCATACCGGTCCGTCGCCTGGCGTTATGGTTTGGGGCGCAATAGGATATGACACTCGCACCCATTTGGTACGCATCGCCAGTACACTCAACAGCCACCGCTACATCTCCGACGTTTTAGAGCCTGTAGTCCTCCCTTATTTGCAGGACCTGCCAGCGGCCACGTTTCAACAAGACAATGCGTGCCCGCACGTGGTACGCATCGTACAACAATTCTTCACGTCGCACCAGGTGTCACTGCTGCCGTGGCCTGCCTGTTCTTCCGACATGTCGCACATCGAACACGTCTGGTCGCTGATCGGCAACCGAGTGGCCCGGCAAGCACCACCCGCCGCTACGCCTGATGAACTGTGGCAATGTGTGGAAGCAGCCTGGACCGAAATACCCCAAGCCCACATCCAAAGCCTCTTTCGTTCGATGCCGCGGCATGTAGCGGCCGTTATCGCCAGCCATGGGGGTCACACGAACTATTGATGTCTGTGTGTTCCGCAAGTCGCACGGGCCTGTAAGCTCAATCGTTTCATCTTTGTATCTGTTGTTATGTGTCCAGTAAATGTGTGGCTTTGCTATCTCGTGTTCTTCTTGGTGTTGCATTTTTGGTGGCCAGCAGTGTATATGTATATATTATTTATGAGATTGACACAAATATATATTAAATGTGAGTATATCTGGTATTTCTAATTTGAAATATACAATATATTAATTATGAGATTGACACAAATATATATTATTTATGAGATTGACACAAATATATAATATTTATGAGATTGACACAAATATTTAAAAAAATCCATTTATTTGAAATACAGTATATGGGCTCAACTTCATTCAGTCTTGCCCTTTTGAGCAGGTCTCAGAAACTGAAGGAAGTTAGAGCGAACCAAGCAATTCTAACTGGATAGTTTGTAAGTTAGAGAGATTGCGCCACCGTACGATTTTGCACTTAGAAGGCAGAGAGAAATTAGGGTTGGGGGTCTTAAGAACTTTAATCGGGAATTCCTACCCTGGAGCCGTCACTTAACGTGCTCGTCCGATGGATGGCGGACATTCAGTGATTGTTAGAAATTCACACTAACAGGCTAGGTTTGAACCTGGAGTCCCTCCATCAGCAGTCTGAATTTCCAACCACTAATCCATCGGCGGCTCGATTTCAAATTTGGAAGGCGTGTATTCCATACATACTCATTTATTCATAGAATCAACTGGAAGTATATTATTCGATAGCACATCTGGAATAATAGATATACTCGTTGTCACATGCTGGGCAAATGGACCGCATAATTTTATGGAAAATATACTGATGAAGTGACAATATATTATTTATGAGATTGACGCAAATATAGTTACTGTAAAAACGTACACAACGATACTTTATGCATAATTAAATTACTTGTGATCAGTGACTTTGTTGTACTAATTATTTATGTGTGTCACTTTTTTGCACATTTATTAAACAATTTCTCTTGAAATCTATAATATGTAAAATGAAGTAATACGGGATTATATTTATTTTTATTAACGCAGTTATTTGTAAGTACGTATGGTTACTTATATTTGGGCATGTCATGCACTCGTTTACGATACAATTGTACTTAAAAAAACCGAGTAGTTTCAGGTTCTCATTTTTAAGTAGATTTTTTTAACAGCGTGTCTTTTGGGAATTAATGCATAAAGCGGTTAAATAAGGTGAGGTGGATTTATTACCCTTTTAGAGGATACTTCTTGGCTAAATTAATTTTCTTGTCAGAGCTCGGTTATTTGCAAGACACTACAGACATGCTGTTGAAATATTATTGTTTTCATAAAACTAAATTTCTATTGCGGAATAACTTTTTTACGGGTCTTATAGAGGTTATTTTTCATGAAAGTTGGTTGGAAAATTTTCGAACTAAAGCCTAGTTCGTCATCAGGACTACGTCACTGGAGTAGTTGCTGCCACTCAGTTGGAAGAGTCCAACCGCATTTATCATTAATTGTGGTACTTCTTCTTGCTATTTTGGTCCCTTCTTCTAGTTTAAATAGCAAGAAGAAGAAGTACCACAATTAATTATAATTGCGGTTGGACTCTTCCAACTGAGTGGCAGCAACTACTCCAGTGACGTAGTCCTGATGACAAACTAGGTTTTAGTTCGAAAATTCGACAACCAACTTTCGCGAAAAATAACCTCTATAAGACCCGTAAAAAAGTTATTCCACAATACACTATGAATAGAGGTGCCATAAATTCATTTACAACTAGGACTAAATTTCTATTTAATGCTAATGTTTTCATATCAGTATGCCACTCAATGACACGCATGTCATAGGTTCGCCACCCCTGTTCTAGCCTGCAAAGAGGACGTGGGCGAAAGTATAGTGTATGCGAACAAAATGTATTTCAAGATGATTTCTTGCAACTGCCATTGTTTGAAAAGAAATGTTTCAGTTTGGAGTAGAAGGATATTGTGGAAAAGTTGGGAATAAATTCTGTACTGCAACACTAAGCTCAATCCGAATGATTATGGAATATCGTAGCTTCAAAAGGGACGATAATCTCGGTTAGCATTGTCACAACTAATTCAATATCATGCTAGCTAAGAAGTCAAATGGCCAAGCATACGTACACCACAAAAAGGATAATGAAATTCCACTACCCATCTACATTGGACTAATGATGCATACTAAAACTCCAAAAGAGGGATTGTCCGTAGGTGGCACATACTCGGTGTTAGGTTTGTTGTATGAAAGAGTTCGAGAAGTATTGGCAGAAATAAGAAACAGTTCACTAGTGAGGGGTAGTGTCAGTAGCGGCTCGTCCATAAGAGCACAAGAGCACGTGGACCCCCTATTAAAAATAGAAAAATAATTATACGATATAAATAATACATCTTTATTGACGCAGTACTAAATGGCTTATCTTCAGTAAGTTTAAAAGAGAGGACAATGAAAAACAGCGTAGAACGCGCAAAGTGAGGTTAAGTGTAATGACGCGCCTGTGGCTAGGAGCGGACTGAATGTGCCGCTCTCGATACTGGATACACGGCATATGCGACAGACGGGCGAGTCCATTTGCTCGCGGTAGGGGGGACATGTCTACAAGTGGCTTAACGGAGAATACCGATGAGCTGCCTGTGACACAGCTCAGCTCAGCTCAGTTGTTGTACGGCTGAAGTTGACGTCAGATGCTCCTAACCTTTGCGCGCGTGTTACATTTGTGTTTTGGAGTTTCTAGTTTCGATTATTTTTTTGGTGATAAAGTTTTAGTTGAAATTACACTTATTACAGTTTATCTATTGTAGTGTAGCTAGTGAACTGTTGTTTTTATTTACTGTACAATAATGGAAAGTACCTGTAAGTACTCAGTTAGTAATTTAAAGGAAGTAGCGTTTGGCAATTTACCCATAGAAGTTAAATTAGCAATAAAAGAGAGTGGCAGGCCAACGCCCCGACTTAATATAAGTCAAACATCGACATCAAATCTAGAACTTTTAAAAGAGAATTTAAAGAAGAGCTATACGAAAAACTTCCTTGGCTTTGTGGTTGTGAACAAACAAACAAAATATTTTGCTTTCCTTGTTTGTTATTTTCCCGTGAAAAGGGCGATCCTACTTGGGTGAAAAACGGCGTTTGTGACTTAGCTCATTTGACAAAAAAAAATTAAAAAACACGCAAGTTCTCATGGACACATAAGTGCTACATTGGATTTCAATTTGCTGGGAAAGGTTGACGTTCGTCAGCAGCTTGACAGTGCTTATCGACAAAATATTAAAAAGCACAAAGAACAAGTGACTAAAAATAGGTATATCCTTTCTAAGCTTATAGACTGTATTAAATTTTGCGGTGCATTTGAGTTGGCCCTTCGAGGTCATCGTGAATATGACGATTCCTTAAATCCTGGCATATTTAAAGGGCTTATAAATTTTCTGCAGAACTTGACTTATCTTTGAAAAAACATTTTTGTACCGCTACTGTCTTTAAATGTACCTCGAAAGAAATTCAAAATGAATTGTTAGATTGTATGTTTTTTGTATGTCAAGAAAACATAATAGATGAAATAAAAACTGCACAATATTTTTCTTTGATTGCGGACGAAACATCAGACGTCTCGTCTGTATTTCAGTTAGTTATAGTTTTCCGCTATGTTTTAGCTAATGGCCAACCAGTTGAAAGTTTTTGGAAATTTGATAACCCTGAAGGGCACGACGCAGAATCTATAGCCAAATGTATTTGTACCAGTTTAGATTATGTTGTGCAAAATCCAGAAAAACTCGTATCTCAAAGCTATGACGGTG
Source organism: Macrothele yani (assembly GCA_039090855.1). Taxonomy (NCBI): domain Eukaryota; kingdom Metazoa; phylum Arthropoda; class Arachnida; order Araneae; family Macrothelidae; genus Macrothele; species Macrothele yani. The sequence continues at coordinate 70,116,114 of CM076995.1, forward strand.
CGAATGTAATGAGTGGGCACCATGCTGGCGTGCAGACCATAGTGCAACAAACCTATAAACATGCTTTTTTCGTTCACTGTTACGCTCATCAGTTGAACTTGATTGTAGCTCAAGCATCAAGCCAAAACCAAGTTGTCAGAATTTTTTTTTCGGACTTAAGTGATATAACAGTTTTTTTTTCGAATTCCCCTCAGAGAGTGTCTGTTTTGGGCAAGATAGTTGGCAAACGAATACCTCGGGCGTCAGCTACAAGGTGGAATTTTAAGAGCAGAACTGTTAATACTGTTTTTGAGTACAGAGAGAAGTTAATTGAATGTATGGAGGAAATCCAATCAACCTCTAAGCAACCAACCACCATAATTAAAGCTGGTGCTCTAGCACGTCTCCTTAGAGATAATAAGTTCATATTTTGACTTTCTGTTTTTCACAAATTGATGCCACATGTGGATATTTTGTACAACCAATTACAGCTAACTTACACTGATGCTGTGAGAACTAAAGCCAATGTTGACCACTTCGTTAAAGCCATTGATAAGGAAAGAGGTAACATGGACAAAGTGACAGAGCTGGTTAATCAGTACCCAGAAAATGCACCTAAACGATCGAGGCGTGAAGAAGATTTTTACTTAAGTAGAACAATGGCTGCCAAGGAAATCTGTGACATTATTACAACGCAAATAAAAACAAGATTTTCATTCAAAACATCTTGCTCAGCTGTATCTATTTTTGAGTCACAAAAGTTTGAAGAGTTTGAACAGAAATTCCCCGAGAAATTGCTTGAAGATACAGTAAATGTGTACTCATTTCTTGAAAAAAATCGCCTCAAGACAGAGCTTGAAATCATTTACAAAAGAACTGATTTCAGAAACATGCGTGGTGCTGTTAGTCTTTTACAGTTTTTTATTGAAAACAACTTATTGTCATAATTTTCTGAAAGTTATAAACTGTTATTAATTATTTCAACAATACCAATGACGACTACTGAAGCTGAAAGGTGTTTTTCAACCCTAAAACGGATAAAGACATTTTTGCGGTCTACGATGTGTCAAGAGAGGCTTACAGCTTTAGCCATGCTTGCAATCGAGAAGGAAATGATTTCTAACATCCATAATTTCAATGAAAGAGTTATTTATGTTTTTGTGTCAAGAAAAGATAGAAGGATGGACTTTGTTTACAAAAACTGTACTTAAAGAAAATATTTGTGTAAGCTACCATCCAAGTAAATTTGTGTAAGTAAATACTAGACCTTACCATCATATGCAGCAGCTTTGATTATTTTCCTTTTTCTGTGTGTTTAATAATCTAATCTAATAATTGAGAGCATGAGGCCTTATGACTAACTATCTAAATATTTAACACTTAAAACAAGCTTTCTGTTTTGCGTTTATTTTACTATAAAATTAAATGAAAATAATTGTTTCAGTAAAAAAGAACAATTAGCATATTATAACAGGTATGATCAATAAAGTAATCCTTTATTATTAAGTTGTGAAACAGTTAAAGTACAGTAATATCTATAATAACATTTTGTTTCAAAATTAATACATTACATCAAAGTATAGCAGCGCCTAAATTATATGAATATTGTAAGTAACACACAAGTGCGTGACACAGTGTATCTCAAAAACTGCAAATTATTAATTGTGAACCCCCTGTAGATGCACTCACGAGCCGCCACTGGGTAGTGTCCAATAGGCCTTTAACTATAGTTATTTTCATTTGTGGAACAATATTTATCACAATACCTCATTATTTTCATCTGCGGAACAATATTTGTCCCAATGGCTCATCATTTTCATCTGCGGAATAGCCATATCCCTGATCAAGAGAAAATCAGATGAAAATGCATCATCAGTATTACATTATGAGAAAAATGAATGGACAAAGAAACGCACGGGATCCCTACCTCATTGATATTCGCATCACTAAGTCATCAACGAAAAAGACAGATTTTCTCTGAACTGTCAACGTCTTCGAGCCTCCAACTGATCAAGATTCATTGTCAGATGAATGGATTAAGACTGGTGAAAATCTTTATCTTTATAGTCCAAGGAACATAAGCCACGTTACTTGGGCTGCCACCCACTTTTAGAAGAATGATTCTGAAACAAAAAGTCAAAGTGTTTTGCTGTCTTTGTTGAATTAGTCTATCAAGTCTACCTCAATGATACTTTTTTACCATGATATATTCGAGTGTGCAGTGGCCCCTGTTAAAACAAGGTCTAGGAAGTGCAAGGCCATGACATTAGAGATTTTTTTTTTTGATTGGAGGTTTAACGACCACCGTGAGCAACTCAATGGGCTATAAGCAAGTCGCCCGTCCCTAATTTAGGGTCACTGGTTCCAGGGAAGGGAGAGAGCCAGTGCCGTAAGACAAACACAACATCCATGCCTCACAGGGATTCGAACCCGGACCTCTTGCGGACGAATGATCAGAGGCCATCGCTTAGACCACTGCGCCACCGAGGCGGCGACATTAGAGATGAATTTCATCGGTTGGGGATATCACTCTCAAATCACACAGCCTGATACGTCGATGTCCTGCTTGAAGTCATACCCGACAACGTTGGAAACCAATGCCGCCCTGGTGGCGTAGTGGTCTAAGCGATGGCTTCTGACCATTCGTCCGAGAGGGATCCACGTTCGAATCCCGGTGAGGCATGGATGTTGTGATTGTCTTACGGCGCTGGCTCTCTCCCTTCCCTGGAACCAGTGGCCCTAAATTAGGGGCGGGCGACTACTTATAGCCCCCTGAGTTGCTCACGGTGATTGTTAAATCTCCAATAAAAATCAAATAAAATTGGAAGCCTTGATTTTCGGTTGACGTCACTAAAGGTTGACATCCTCTCTCTACTATCATGGCCTTGTATTTCTCAGTCGTCTTAGATAAACCCAGGGATGACATGCAATCAAATAGCGTATGGTATAGCAAAACAACCAGAGTGGTAACTTATCGAACGTTATGTAGAAGGTAAAATAGGGAACTGATAGAACTACATGCACATTCCAACGGCATTTCTTGCAGCAGCGTTAGGTGACTGTCTTGCTGAAAGTGGCAGGACAGATCATGTTGAAGCAAACGTTAGTATTGAGGGACAAGTTAGATAGCTCTTGATAGGATCGCATATACAACGAGCCTACTGCATGCATGAAGTCAGCACTGTGTATCACTGTACAATCTTTTTGAAAACGCCTACAATGCCTGTTCTAAGGAGTTGGCATCGATGAAAGAATGGATAGCACAAACCGAACCCGTTCTTAACACACTTATCTGTTTTCATTTGTTCTTGTCTTTGTGAAACTGTGAGTCAGACCAAAAATAAATTTCTTCAACGTGCACTCAAGAAAAATAAACTAAATCTAAGTAAGTTTTTTTTATGAGATTCAGAAATTATGAGGAGTCTGCGCAGAACATTTGGATTAATTTTTCCTTGAAAAACAATGTATAGAGAGGTTTGCGATGCGCACAGCTAGATGTGTTATAACAGATGCGTAACAGTGGTAAATGTTGCTGTTACCCAGATTTTGTTAATAATGTAGAACCAAGGAGGTTAGGATAATAGTTCTGGAGATGACCTGAGTCTTTCAACCGTGAAGCCCCCAGATGTGGGAATTTGATGTTGTTTGCATGATACCTATGCAATTTCAACTGTGTGTATTTTGGAATTGCGCAGTTTTTGGTTGCAGAAATCGTGTTAATATCATCCACGAGTAAAGTTTTCAGTTTTCACGTTATGTTTTGTTTAGAATTAGCACTAACGTTCGTGTATTTCAATTTAAAGGAAAAATGGGAAGGGGCCTCAAAATAAATAAGAATTTTATAAATTCAGTATTATCTCACACATCGGCAACAAGTTCCGATGCGAAATTAGAAATATTTGCGCCAAAATAAGGGCATTCTACCAACACGAAATGCATTGCAATAGCCTTGAAAACTATGAGCTTTCCCACACTTTGACAGCCATCGCTAGCGGTTATAGACTTCACGCAAAGTGGTACTGCTTCATTAACAAGGGCATCTCCAGATATCTTATTCTAACCTCCTTGTGTAGAACCCAGCTCTAATATTATCAAACATAGCCAGCTGACTTCAATTATTAAAACGTCAGTTCGTTTTTCATACTACACTGATATCCAAAAGTTAAGCATAATTACTAAAACATACAAAGCAAAGGGTTAAAACCGATTGAACAGCCGACACTAATATGTAGAATAGTCATACACCAAAACCAATCGCAGTGCATGGTCAAATAACATCCGCTGACCTTCGATATGCAAATATCTCGAAGTTCCATAAAAACAGTTTACCCTACCCTGAGTGTCTTATTCATTTTCTTACAAACCCCGTAAGAAGAGTTGTTGTCATTTGTGATTAGGAGCGTAATATGAACAAAGACGCCATTTTTGCAGGGTAGAATAATCTGAAAGCTCTAATCAGGATAGTCACAGACTGCGGTCTGAAGAGCGCTGCATGCGCCGCAAAGTGTCATCTTCAGGCTTTGGAGAGGTTCCAAGACACAAGATTAGACACCAACCAGTACAAAGACGTCCAAGGGTCACAACCCCTCAGCAGGACGGGTATCTTGCATTAACTGCACGACGTCACAGGAAGATGTCTGCCAGGCAACTCTCTGCAGAACTTGCGGCCGCCTCATGACCAAGAGTTTCAAGTTAAACTGTTTACAGGAGGCTCAGGGCACCTGGTCTCTGTGTCAGACCACCAGTACCAGTACAAAGACGTCCAAGGGTCACAACCCGTTCACCCTGAGAACATGAGGGCCCGTTTAAACTGGAGTCGGAAACATTGAAACTGCACACTGATCAGTGAAGCAATGTGCTCTTTACTGATGAGCCCAGATTCAGTTTACAGACTGATTCTCGTCAAACCACTCTCTAGAGAGAACGGAGAACTCGTTACAATCCCAATAACATCAGGAAAGGGACAGATTTGGTGGCTGTGGAGTCATAGCATGGACAAGAATTATGTTGAATGGACGCAGAGAGCTGACACTTTCGACAGAGGTACCGTTACTGCTCTGAGGTACAGAGGCGAGATACTGGAACCTAATGTGAGACTTTTGAGAGGTGCTGTGGATCCAGAGATGATATTCATGGCCGATAATGCACGGCTCCATAGAGCTCAGGTAGTGGATGGTTGTCTCCAAAGGGAATATATCCAGCACATGGAATGGCCAGCAAGGACTCTGTACATCAATATGATAGAGAATGCATGGAATGCAATAAGGAGACAAATTGCATCCTGTCAGCCTCCACCAAATACCATCCGGAGCTCCGAATTGCTTTTCCTCAGGAGTGGACTTGTTGCCCACAGAGCTCTTGGATAACATCATAAGCAGCATGAGAAGCCGATGCGAGTCTTGTGTGGCTGTAAAGAATCACCACATCATTTATTAATCATGGTGAAGCAGCCTTTTTTTAAATTTTATGTACTGAACACGAAAATCACTGTGTAGTTGATTTTTGGTAAAATACATAGGTAATGCAATAAACTTTTTTTCATAATTTGTTTGGTCGGCTGTTGTACTTGCAATATATTATTTATACAAGCACACCCAGTTTCGTGCCTTTCCGATGACTAGTTCTTTAAATATTCACAGGTACATTGATTATACCCAACTTTCGAACATGAATGTACACTGCTGGCCAGCCAAAATGCAACACCAAGAAGGACACGAGATAGCAAAACCACATTTACTGGACACATAGCAAAAGATACAAAGTGAAACGATTGAGTTTACAGGCCCGTGCGAATTGCGGAACACGCAGACATCAATAATTCGTGTGGCCCCTATGGCTCGCGATAACGGCCGCTACACGCTGCGGCGTCGAACGAAAGAGGCTTTGGATGTGGGCTTGGGGTATGTCGGTCCAGGCTGCTTCCACACGCTGCCACAGTTCATCAGGCGTAGCCGCAAGTGGTGCTTGCCGGGCCACTCGGTTGCCGATTAGCGACCAGACGTGTCGATGGGCGACATATCAGGAGAACAGGCCGACCACGGCAGCAGTAACACTTGGTGGGCCGTGAAGAATTGTAGCACGATGCGTGCCACGTGCGGCCGCGCACTGCCCTGTTGAAACGTGGCCGCTGACAGGTACTGCAGGTAAGGGAGGACTACAGGCTCCAAAACGTCGGAGATGTAGCGGTGGCTGTTGAGTGTACCGGCGATGCGTACCAGCGGGGTGTCATATCCAATTGCGCCCCAAACCATAACGCCAGGCGACGGACAGGTATGGCGATGCATAATGCAGGTGTCATGCAGTCTCTCGCCGCGGTGCCGCCACACGCGGATCCGACCATCATGGTGTTGTAGGCACAAGCGGAATTCGTCGGAAAAGACAATGTCGTGACATTCCGTAGTCCAGGTGCGGCGTTCAACGGCCCACTGCCGCCGCACTCGACGGTGGTGTAACGTCAATGGTAATCGGAGCAATGGGCGCCGTGTGACAAGTCCCCGCTCCTGCAGACGACATCGAACGGTACGTGCTGACACAGGTTGTTGCGCAGCAGACCCTAATTCCTGCGCTAACGTTCATGATGTGGCGGTGCGAGCCGTCAACGCCCGCCGCGCAACATGCCGGTCCTCTCGTTCGGTGGTGTTCCGCGGCTGCGGAAATCGCTCACGTCGGTTCGTCCATCCCTCCTGCACCCACCGAATCCATACTCGCCTCACTGTCGTCTCACACGGGCGTCGATGTCTCGGTACGATAAACCGCTGTCGCGATAAGCCACAATTTGCCCTCTGTCGGACTCCGAAATGTGCTGGAATGACTACCGTATTCGGAAGCTTCCCACGCACAAGTCCGGCAGCACAATACACTTCGACTACTTACACCCCGCCTTCTGTGCACCCTTCTTATAGTGCTTCTGGGTGGCGTGCCGGGCGCAAATGATTTGCACATGCCCTACAATGCTAATCGTTTGCATGTCCTCTCGCGGGCGACGCATGCTGCGAATTTCAGGCCAATCGGATGCTTCCTTCTTGGTCTTGCATTTTGGGTGGCCAGCAGTGTAGAAACGTGTCATTTGGTACATAAGATAGTGCTCATTCCTATGCTTAAACATTGTTTTACGACATGAAAGCACAATTCACCTTTCTATTTCATTTTTTCCTGTTAAAAAAAGAATGCTCCATCAAAGTTTGAATCACGTATATTTCCAAATTCTATGAAAGCGTGTATGAAGATTTTTAATTTTACTTTTGGGAGACAGAACAGCGGCATGGTGTAGCGAAAAGAAAAGAAAAGAAAGAAAAATATAATGATAATGTTTCAATTTACTTCACGATATTGGAGGTTATATTTTTAACGTGCATTAATGCATTTGCATTTTTGAACTTCTCTTTTTGTTGGTAAAGTTCGATTAAGTGTTAATCAAACTTTACCAACAAAAAGAGAAGTTCAAAAATGCATAATGATAATGGTTTCTTGTTAGTGTCAAATAATATGGCTGCCGGAAGTGAGCGCTGAAGAACTAGAGCTTCAGGCTAACTGCCCTCGCTAGGCCCAGGATCGAGTTCTGGATAACCAGAGTTGTCAATTAAGTTGCTTTTCAATTTGATCCAGTTGATTTTACCAACCACTTGGTTGAAATTTTCTGATTTAGTTGATAGTTGAAATATACGTATGGTTGATATGTGTTTGATTACGTGTTTCCAGCATTCCTGTTTATTACTTTCTTTTTATTGTTTTCTATCTTTAAGTTGGTATCAACGGTAACCGCATCTTTTGAAACATTTTTTTTTCTGTTGGGCACTTGCGGTATTTGTTGTTAGGCCAAATAACCGTCGACGCAAGTGGATATATATAACACTGAGTTCCTGGAAATTTCTTATCGAGGCGCTGCATGTAGTGTTTTTAGTATGTGAAGTTCATAGGAAAGAATATATATGTATGACTCTACTACAGATTGGTAAGAGTGTTGCTGTTTTAGTTTACTTTCAGAGAGAATATCGAAAGTCAGTTGACAATTGAATTGTTTTGTTGATCTTCAAGAAACACCAGTTGTATTTCCTTTCTTTTTTTTTTTTCATTGGGCCTTCTTTTTATTATAAATGCATCTATGTATCGTTAAATTTTAAAGTGTTCACTGAAGAGCAATTGAATTAGAGATACCTGTCTAGTAACATGTAGCACCACCTTTCGCTCTGATGACGGCGGCGATTCGTCTCAGCGTGGACTCGACAAGGCACCGGAAGCGTTGGGAAGCCATACGGATCCACGACCCTTGAACAAGCTCCCACAATTCACGAAGATTTGATGGAGGGAGGTCAGAGCCTCGAGCATCTCTCTCAATGGCATCCCAGATGTGCTCGATGGGATTGAGGTCAGGTGACCTAGCTGGCCAAGGAAGCGAGGTCACGTAGGTGGAGTATTCATCCAACCATTCAGATACAATTCGGGAGCGATGGCACGGTGTATTGTCTTGTTGCAGGATGAGGTCCCCAGTGGGATGTTGAAGACGCACAAACGGGAGCAAATGGTCGTCCAGGATATCCCGGTAACGTTGACCTGTGAGGGACGATGTCACACGTACCAGGGGTCCCATTTCAGTCCACGTAAACATTCCCCAGACGAGAATGCCACCCTCACTAGCTTGAAGAGTGCCCGGCTGGCAAGAAGGATCCATCGCTTCATGTGGTTTGCGCCGTACTCGTATCGTGCCATCCGCATGTACCAACGTAAATCTCGACTCATCAGTCCAGGTAACATTTCCACATGACTAGGGTCCAGTGGCGATGTTCACGCGCCTATGCTGATCTCTGCACACTGTGATGTGCGGTCAGCTGCGGTACCCTCGTAGGACGATGGCTTCTGTACCCCATAGCGAGGAGATGGTTCTGGATGGTGTGGCTGCTTACACGTTTTGGTGCACAAGCGTTAAATTGCCGAGTGATTTCTTGCACTGTGGCCCGTCTATCCGCTGTTACAATGCGAGCTAGCTGACGATGACCCCGCTCATCCACACGCTGTTGGCCCTGGCAGGAATGGTTTTACCGGATTCGATGTACTCACGGTGCACCCGTGACACAGTGGCTCGTGAAAATCCCAGTGCCTGCACGACCTCCGAGATGGAGTGACCCATTCGTCGGGCCCCGACAATTTGCCCACGATCAAATGCGCTTAGATCCTTCGCCTTACCCATACTGCTTCCGACTCTTACTGATTCCCGTCGCATCACTCCTTATATTGTGGGATCGCTGCATGCGTCATGTCGTTTCCGTTTACAGGGCCACCCACAGCGCCACATTTCCATAACGCCAGCTGTCTCTAATTCAATTGCTCTTCAGTGTATACCCAATGTAAATATGTTTAGTGCATAAATGCAAGCTCATACAAACGCACATGCTTTTAAATCCAGCATATTTCATAATAGTATGTTCCAAATTAAACGATTTAGATAATAAAATCTTAAATTATGATTGTTTGAGTTCCTCTTCAGTCATGAAGATGAATACAAAAGTGAATATATGTGTTAATTTTGAGCCATCAAACTGAATATGGATTACATCTTTGAAGATTTGAATTATACGATATTCTCTATCTTGTGTAATTGTTGGTAATGAATGTAAACTGCAGCAGTGATGGGTCTGAGTCCTTAAAACGGCAGCTTATTGCTCAGATGAAAGAGATTAGAGAACAATCAACTCTCGTTATAAAAAATGTGTCGTATATTCCAATTTAACTTTCATTTTTAGTTCCTTTTCCTATGTAAATTTCAATTTGTTCTCTTTTGCACTTTCCAAACTTAACGTGATATCTCCTCTCTCACATGAATGAGGTTGGCAACACTTTTGAGGTCAGAGAGAGAGTGACGTATGAATGTGATAAGAATGTTAGATAAAAAGGACGATACAGCAGTTGCTTAGTGGGTGTGTGTATGTGGAGTTGTTCGATCGTTGTTAAGCCAGATTATACGACAGATAATTAAGATATTATGTGCGAAGTATAAAATTAGCAGTGCTATATTTTGGATTTCATCAAATATTGCTGGACCAATAAAAGGTTATCGTACGTTTGACTTCAGTATGTTTCGTCTGGCCGTAAAACCTTATCTTGAGTTATCCCGTGCAACTATTGCATCGTATTCTCATTTAATTTAACATTTCCTTAATCATGGTTTTAGAGAACGCGTAACACCAATCTCGCACACGAAAAAAGGTTACGTAGTAGAAAGTTAAATGGGATTGAAAATCAGTTTCTTATAACCGAATTTGAATTAAAATCGTTAACACTTCGAAATTAAATCACATACATAACGTGCAGTACATGTATTTTATCAATAAATAAGTGTACATCAATACATACCTTTCATTTAAAAAAATCTGTTATAGAAGTCTGCTTTTTTGCATTTACCATTACAATCGTCTCGCATTTTTGGAGTTCAGTCAAACATTGCTCTTTCTCTGCTTCTTGAACACTTGGAATCCTACTCACATAGTCCTTCACCTCCTGAATCAGATCCATGACTTCCACCCGCGTCGGTAGCTGCGACTCAGAAAAGTTGCCATCCTCTTCTTCACTGCTGCTTCCAGTTTCTTCAAAAGGATTCACTTGTGCCAATATTTCGGCGTCTGTCAGCTCAGGCGATGTTTGCACACCGTTATCTGGGGTGGCAAAATCCTCAAGAGAAGCATCTACCACATCCACTTGAACCCACTCATCAAGGAGAACTTCGTCCTCAAAGTTTTGTTCCCGTTCAAAATTTTCTTCATTATAAAATCCAGCTTTCCGAAAACAGTTCTTAATTACTGTAGAGTCCATCGAATTCCAAGCGGAGTGTACAAAATCATTGACAGTTATGACATCAATTTTCGGTTGTCACAGTTTTTGGCGCGCAATTTTAGGCGCGCCTTTCATATGAAACAGTCAGATCGCTAGCTAATGAAAACAGGAAGAAATAGAACTCAAAAAACAGTGCAAAATGAAAAGATGAGAACAAAAAATGCATGCGTACTGTATGTAGCAATGTACCGATCTTCATCTATGAACGCGCAGGTGATGACCTAGAATTCTTGGAAGGGGTAAGTCAGAAGGGGATTTACCTTCCAAGAAAACGTTTATCATGCATTGTAGGGAGGGGCGAAGAGCAAAAAAAAAAAACGACGTGCAATATCTGGTGGAAGTCGCTCCGAAAATGGCCTTGAAATTCCATGGGAGATAAAGAGAAAGAACATTGCAATACAGGTGGAAAAAGATTTTATTTTGGAAGTAAATTTTTTTGAACTTTCTTATAACCGAAATTTGACTTTTTTTTTTTTTTTTTTTTTTTTTTTATAAACATGAAACGTTTCTGTATTTTAACATTGGGCCAACCAAAGTTATAAATTTCTTTCTTATGCCGGAGTTTCTTATAACAGGAGTGTACTGTACTAGCAAAAGAAGTGCAGGACTGTGGTCTTCATTTCTGGACTCACTTTTCTTCCTTTATGGAGCCTCCAAACTTACTGGCTGCATTCTATGCTTAGCCAGTCTACAGAACATGATCAAAGCCACCCCTGCAACGGCGTGGTTAGAGACTGATAGTAAACTCTAGAGGAAAACAATCAAAGCCACCTCGGCAGCTGAGTGGTCATAGTTGATGGTTTCTGGCCGAGCCATGCATAGTGTGTTCACCTTACGCCGCTCGCTCTCCATCCCAAACGCGCAACTGCGCCCAAGAGCTGCTTATGGTGGACACTGAACATCCCCCAACCACCAAAAAGCGTCGAATAGTCAATAAATCTGGAAGTGTAAGGAGAAAGGAATGGAAAGAAGAAATTTTTAGCATATTGCTTGAAAAAAAAAATAGATAGAAAGGGAGGGAAAAATCAAGTTTCATAGAATAAGGAAGGCCGTGAAGACTATAAATTATACACTTTCATTCACTTCATATTTGTGAAATTAATTCCAAAGACTGTCGGCCTTTTGGTTGATTTTTAGTTGATTTCTTGTTAGAATTAGTTTATTTGCTGCATCTGGGGTTGGCAACGCTGCGCACAACACATTGGTGATAAGTTCACCACTTCACAGGAGCCAGTTGCCATAAATTAGGAACGTGTCATTCTTTATAACCTAAGATACTCATAGGGTACTCGACGACCAAAAAGCTAAAAAAAAAAAAAAAAAAACTGTAGAAGAGTCCTACAAGTAATCTCTGAGGAGCATTAAATGTTTTGCTTCACAATTCAACAAGAAGGACGATAGATCAAAGAACCAATCACATTTTTAAAGTGTCCTTTCTATGCCGCACGCGAATAGCTTTCGCAAATGAAAAGCCTTTTCATTTTCTAATAGTACTTGCGTCAATTTAATAATGTCGTCTTTTTCTTTTTTCTTTTCTTTTTTTCTAGGACAGCATTGATTTTGGTGAATTCACATGTTGGATTTTCCTTTCAAATCTGTTTCTATACTACGTATTTCAATGGGTTTCCTATGTAATCACAAGGGGTTGCTATGGTACCATTGACATCAACTTTATGTGTTCTATTTGAAGCAAATGTTTGATAAGAACAAGAAAATTTGGTCAGCAACCATTGATGCATGTATTGATTTTCAATGTGTGTCTAATTCTACTTCTTATCTTTCATTAATCATACAGTTTTAAGACACTGACCGTTTTCACTGAAAGAGCCTATTTATTTCATTCGTTTCCGTTGAGGAAAAAGAATGGAAAGCCTTTTTACTTCTCAGAAATACATTCACTTGTTAGCACTAAATAACATTTATTCTCTAGATCTAGTAGCTTATGACAGATTTAATGCGCAAAAGGCGTTCATTAGTAACTTGGCTTACTGTAAGAATAATTCATACACTACAGAATTTCCGCCTGGTATACTTAGCCTATTTAAAGCCACAAGTCTTCGCGATTTATGCTTATTAATGAAGTTGTCAAGGCTTTTTTTAATAACATCTTGATTTAATTTCTGTCTCTTCGAAAAACATTTTTTTGGCCCTAATCAAGCGAGGACTGATAGAATAAAAACCGATGGGAGAAGGCTCTTAATTCGCATTTAATTTGCTGAAATGCAGCTCTAGCAAGCAAATTTATGATTTTGCATTTGGAGCTAAGAAAGTAATACACATTCTGATATGTGTCGCCCTGTTTGCCTATGAATTATCCAAATGCTTGCATTTAACATGTACAGGGTGTTGATAGTTGATCTCACACCCTCGACACAGCATGACTTGTCTTCACATTTTCCGTCATCAAGCTCTCAACTACCTTAAAACGGTCCTAAAGTTTGATGACGTCAGATCCCTTTGGATGATAGTCTGCTTCTCCGCTTAGCAGCAGGGCAGAGCAGCGCGACAAAAGCGAATGACGGAGAGCTTCAGGATACGCGATTTAACGGCTGCGACTTGCATATTACGAAGTGTATTTGACTACCCCACCTTAGTCGCAACCGTGAGATCTCCAATGACAGATAATTTTACTCAAAAAATGCGACCTATCAGTCAAATCATTTCTAGCGCCATAGAAATTTAATGGTAATTTTAACTAAAAAAAAAAAAAAAAAAAAAAAAAGTGTGACATCGGAAAACCGGCAACATATTTTCGCCCTCGAAAACTCACACAGCAGTTCGAGCGTGGTAAAAATTGCATGAAACCAGTACGCCGCCCCGTGGCCCGATGGTCAGAGGCAAGGGCTTTTGGCTAATCGTCCGAGTCTTGCCCGGGTTCATTTCCCGGATGAAATATGGGGAGTGCGCTTGTTTTATTGGCTCTGGCTCCCTTCCTTTCCAGGAGTCTATGCCCCAAGTTAGAGACAGATTATAGCTATAAATGCTCATAGTGATCGTTCAATTCCGAAAAAAAAAAAAAAAAAAGAAAAAAACAAGAAAGATGACACAGAATTTTTGGTTGTAATGAGCACGTCTTTTGATTTTTTCCGACGCAAATTAAATTCATCAAAGTTATTCAAAGTCAATATATGGCGCAGTCGTTTAAGCGCTGGCTTATGGCCATTCGTCCGAGAAGGGTCCGAGTTCGAATCCCGGTGAGGCTTGGATGTTGTGCTTCTCTCACGGCACTGGCTCTCTCCCTTCCCTGGAACCAGTGGCCCTAAATTAGGGACGGGCGATTGCTTATAGCCCATCGAGTTGCTCACGGTGGTCGTTTAAACCCTCTATAAAAAAAAAAGTCAATGTAACGGGTTAGAGTAAAATCACCCGGATTTCTACAATCCATAAAACATCCAGAAATACAAACGGCTAAAAAGTACGTAATGAAAATTAACAAATGATGCACAAAAAGTTTCTCATAGCAGAAGAAAGGTAACGAAATCAAACAGACTTTCAAATCGAAAAGTTAAAAGAAGAAATATTAAAGGAAACATATAACTCTACGCCTTCTAGCGGAAGAATTTTGCACGATGGAAAAATTAAAAATGGGCGAAAAATATTCTTCATGGAAAAGATATGCTAAGGAAAAATATCTTTTCGAATACGTCTCCCGAAAGCAGAGATAGCGAAAAAAAAAAAAAAAAAAAAAGAAAAGATAGAGAAAAGAAAGAAACCTTTACGCCCCAAGCAGGAAATTTGTGCATTATTTAAAGCAGATAATGCTCCACATTTCTATTGTAGCGAAAGGCATACAGCAAAAAAAGAAATTTCTCAATAGGGTTTTTGGAAGAGGAGATACAGCTGCAAACAGAAGTACACACACATTCCCTAGCGGCAGAACTATGAACCATAAAACTCCTCAAATATTACCTAATGTATTCCACAAGGTAAATGGCATGCGGTGTTGAATGCATTTTTTAAATCGCAAACGTTGAAGTAGAGATATTAAGAAAAGTAGATTGAATATTGTCGCCCGTAGCGGCGAAACTGTGCATTATTTTGGGAAGAAAATACATACAAAATGTTTCCATAGTTAGTGGTATTTAACCGAAAAAGAATTTTTGATAACGGGGTTTTAGTCCCGCACATACTGCTGTGAACGAAAACGTGAAATAACGCTTTCTAGTTGCAAACTTGTTCGTTTAGAAAAATTTGAAATTATATGCGAAACATTTTGCAGCAAAAACGCTCTCCAACAATGAAGGAATTTTCCAAATCGGACTCTTACAAGTAAAGTATATCAACAAAAATAAGATATACTTACATCTAGCCCTCTGGCGGAAAACCCAAGCATTGTTTCAAGAAGAAAGTATTCCAAAAAGATTTTCCCAAGTGAGAGGTATCGGACTACGAAAGAATTTGTACAATCGAGTTTTCAGAAGCTTAGATTTTGCTGCAAATACAGCAGTAGCAGAAATAAGTACTTGCGTCCCCTGGCGGCCAAACCATTCCTTACCAAAAACTAGAAATTATATGCAAAACATTTCACATGAGGAGCTGTTTCCGATACAGGAAGAATTTTTCTAATCAGACTTTTAGAAGCAGAAATAGGGGAGGGGGCGCAATTTACCTTTAAGCCACCTAGCGGAAAATCTACGCATCACTTGAAAAGGAAACGGTACCTAAAATAGTGTTCGTTATAAATGGCATCAAAAGGAAGAAATAATTTTTTCTATCGGATATTTACAAGCAAATATATGCAGTAGGGGATGTAAGGTCAGGTGATGCGTAACATCACAGCCTCTCCTTGACAAATGTCAACCCCGCCTTCTCGTGGTACATCCTGTTCCCACTAAAGGGGCTCTGACGACCGCCAATAGCGGTATAACTATACCATCGGGATTAGAGGAAATGCTATCCCACACTCTCACCAACCCGCTTGGCCAGCGTGGTGAGTTATGGCCAAACCCCTCCAAAATGACTCCACAACTTAAATCTTGGCCCTCAGTCTCCGGCAGCTGGAATGCACCTGGCCAAGGCAGCGGCCAGGGCGACATGAAGGCAGAGGGTGCTAAGAATCCCCGGAGGACCGGACTAGGCTGCCATCTGATGCTGACCTTGGCAACGTATAACGGACGCTCCCTATCTTCTGATTCAAGGCTTCTTGAATTGGAAGAGGAACTACAAAGGATCAAGTGGGACATCGTCGGGCTAAGTGAGGTAAGGAGAAAAGGAGAAGATCTCATTGAACTGAAAAGTGGACATCTCTTCTACTATCGTGGGACAGATACTGGCAGAACTAGTGGTGTTGGATTTATAATAAACAAGAAACTGAAGGATAAAGTTGTAGAAGTTGAAAGTTCCTCTGACAGAGCTGCACGACTCGTTATCCAACTCTCAAGAAGATACCAGGCTCAGATTATTCAAACTTATGCACCCACCACAAGTCATGCTGAAGAAGAAATTGAAGAATTTTATGAGGAAATTCGTGATCTAAATAATAAAGGTAAGCAGCACTTGAAGATAATTATGGGAGATTTCAATGCAAAAATAGGGCAACGGCAACAGAATGAAACTCCAGTAGGTAAATTCGGTCACGGCAACAGAAACTTGCGTGGAAATACTCTCGTAGAGTTTGCAGAGGCAGAAGGGTTTTTCATCTTGAACTCCTTTTTCAAGAAAAAGCCACACAGGAAATGGACATGGAGACATCCAAATAGGACGAGAAGTGAAATTGATTTTATTATGTGTAACAAAAAATTCATCATAGAAGACTGCAGTGTGCTAAACAAGTTCAACACAGGCAGTGACCATAGATTGGTGAGATGTAAGATGCACCTCAACACTAAATTCGAACGTAGCAAGCTCATAAGACAAACAAAATGTATTGACATAACCAACCTTAAAAAACACCACAATACCTTCAAATTGGAACTGAAGAACAGATTCTCTGCTTTAGAAATCCTAACATCGGAAGAAGTGGATATTTCTGAAGTTAACAGAAAAGTAACCAAAGCTCTTATGGAAACAGCAACAAAATTAGCTGGGTCTAAGAACAAGTTGCATATGAACAAATTATCAGGAAAAACGAAAATGTTGATGCAAAAAGAAGAGAGATGAGGACAACTAAAGAAGATGTGACTTCCAAAGTGGAATATATAGAGCTATGCAAGACAGTACGAAAAAGTATCACTGAAGACGTAAGGAAATTCAACTGTGAACTAGTAAGGAAAGCAATTGAAAACAACCAAAGCCTAAAGATAGCAAAGGGACATCTCAGTAAGGGAAAAAACAACAGATTATGGCACTGAGAAAAGAAGGTGGTTCTGTAACAAGAAATAGAGGCGAAATTTTGACAAGAGTGAAAGATTTCTACTCCAAATTATATGAAAGGGATGATACATGTACTCCAGGCATCACGAAAGGTACCAGAGTTCTTCCAGTCCTTCCAGCAGAAGTTGCTCATGCAATCAAGAACATGAAGCGGGGAAAAGCTACAGGAGAAGATGGAATTACTGTAGACATCATACAAGAAGCAAGTGGAGAAATCGAAACAGTACTCGCCCAAATTTTCACTCGATGCCTTAATGAAGGGAAAATTCCTGAGGATTGGAACAACGCTACAATGATCTTGCTACATAAAAAAGGTGACATTGAGGATCTCAGGAACTACAGACCTATCAGCCTCCTATCAGTGGTTTATAAAATCTTCACTAAAGTTCTTTCACACCGCTTGAAGGTAACACTGGACATGGCTCAACCGAGAGAACAAGCTGGATTCAGGAGTGGCTACAGCACAATAGATCATATCCACGTACTGAGATAACTAATTGAAAGAGCGAGGGAATATGAACTTCCATTGTGCATGGCTTTTATCGATTATGAAAAAGCCTTTGATTCGGTGAAACCATCAGCAGGTGCAATGGCTCTGAAATCCTGCGGTATTGAAGATGCATACATTAATATTATTAATAACATCTATGAAAATGCAAGTGCAAAGATTCTGCTATTTGAAAATACAACACACATAAAAATTGGAAAAGGAGTGAGACAAGGTGACACCATATCTCCGAAGCTCTTTAATGCCACATTGGAAAATGTCTTTCAATCACTGAACTGGGAAAACAAAGGCATAAAGATTAATGGAGATTATCTAACCCACCTTCGTTTTGCTGATGACGTAGTCATTTTTGCAACTACTCCATCAGAGCTACAGAGTATGATGCAGGAACTTGCTGACAAGAGTAAAGAAGTGGGATTAAAAATGAACTTTCAGAAGACAAAAGTGATGTTCAATGCTTTTACAAGAAATGAAGATTTATCGATTGATGGAGAAAAGCTGGAGATAACAGACACGTACGTTTATCTTGGACAGCAGATATCAAGTGAGGGTCACATTGGTGAATAAATTAATCGGCGTACAAAACTTGCCTGGAGAGCTTTTGGAAGAAACAGCATAATTTTCAAGAGCAATATGCCATTATGTCTTAAAAGAAAAGTGTTTGATCAATGCATCCTTCCAGTGCTTACGTATGTTGCAGAGACGTGGACCTTAGCTAAAAGAGACATACAAAGGCTGCAGACAACTCAAAGAAGCATGGAGAGGTGCATGCTTGGTGTAACCAGGAGAGATAAGAAGAGGAACTCGTGGATCCGAAAAATGACAAGAGTGGAAGACATCATGATCAGAGTTAAATCCCTGAAATGGCAATGGGCTGGACATACTGCCAGAAGGACAGACCATCGATGGACAGCCGAAATTTTAGATTGGATTCCAAGGGACAGGAAAAGACCCAGAAGAAGACCACATGGAAGATGGGTGGATGAAATTCGAAAGTATGCGGGAGTGACATGGAGGAGACTGGCACAAGACAGACCGTTGTGGAGGAAACTTGGGGAGACCTTCGTCCAGCAGTGGATTGATAATGGTTGACAATGATGATGATGATGATATGCAGTAAAATGTATTTTGAATTCGATATCATCTGCATTTACGCCATTCAGCGGCGAAATTGTGTATCGGGAAAAAACCGGAATGCAAGGATCATCATTCACACATTTCAAGCTTTCCAATGCAAAAAGAATTTCTTTCAAATCGGGCAAATGGTTGCAGAAATATTATATGGTGTTTGTTCACAGACGGACGGAATGGACGTACGGACAAACCGATAACAAAAGAACGATGTTTTTTATTACAAAAGACGAAAAATAAATTGTGCTGTTTTCGGTAACTGGCAGGAAACCTCTTTGTTTTAATAGCATACCATCTTCTATTGTAAAAAGATACACCTTTTATTTTATTTATTGAGGGTTTAACGACCACCGTGAGCAACTCAATGGGCTATAAGCGGTCACCTATCCCTAATTTAAGGGTACTGGTTCCAGGGAATGGAGAGGGCCAGTGCCGTAAGACAAACACAACATCCACGCCTCACTGGAATTCGAACCCGGACTCATCTCGGACGAACGGTCATAAACCAGCGTTTAGACCACTGCGCAGCCAGAGCACCAGATACACCTTTCCTACGGTCACTTATCTTCGTGGCGTAATTCTGACAGAATGTCTTCGTGGTGTTATTTCTAACAGAATGGGATGCAAAGATATCTTTGCCATAAGCCATGTACACACTTTTCAATACCTCTTTGGAGTACCTTCTAATATAAAAGTCTGCAAAGATAGCTTTTCTAGAACCATGTACACTCTGTTCAATCTTTCCTTGATTACTAGTAGTTTTTCTGCTCTCCGGAAAGAATCTTTAGTTATTTGTGTGCACGGAAAAGGTGACAGATCATAAATTGGTGACTTCAAAATGGTTCTAACCACGTCTTCTTTCTTCAGAGTTCTTGAATCTATCGCGTCTCATCGTATCTAAGCGTAATTATTACGTCGTGGTTGAACTCAGAAACTTCATTGCTCGCTTAGTGGATGATCAAGGTAAGCTAAGCTGATGGCTTTACCTGCTCCGCCCAAATGCGAACTCCTCAGGGATATGGGGAACTCTTTCAAGGATTGATGGTGACGGCGCTGCGCGAGCAATCCCGCCAGGATCCGTAAACCACTGGTTTTTCACCCGGACAGGATCGGTCTTGGGACATGCAGGGGTCTGCTGCCCCCACGGAACCGGCACTTCTTACTCTTTGGCCATAGCCCGTGTGTGCGACGGGCTAATCGGCAAGGGCATTAAATTTCGCGTCTGGCAGAGAGATTCGCTTGCCAACGCGAGGTTTTAGGGACAAAAGTCCTTTATTGGTATCTAAGAAAACAAGAAAATGATACATGCACTTTAATGAGGGTCTCATGCAACGCAGAGATAAAACAGCATAGAAATTGACAAAAACATTCACAAGGTTATTTACAGAGTCCGCAGGACTAGGGCCTGTGCTGCGGTGATGACTCCGGGCCAGAGTCGTCAATCAAACTCCCCTTCGGTCAGAAGACCAATTTTCCCTGAAAACGAGAGCAACATGCCTCTGAATCCATCCTAGGCCGGTCAACCATAGTTGACACAGTTCTTAATTTTTTCAAGTTCCCGTATGAGACTGGGACAGGTCTTATTGAAGCTGTAGTGGGCGTCATCCAACTTCAGTCGGAACTTGGCATTCGTAGCAGAGCAATTACTGCACTTTGGCGTGTCTGCACATTTGTGATGCTGGTGCCAACCTCACCGCATCTGCCACACCTGTTTTCAGGCGCATTGAAGTTGCTCTAGTAATGGCCAAAACAGCGGAAGTACCTGACTTCACGCAAGATCTTAACCCAGATTCAGTTTTTCCTAAACTGGACTGACCAACCCAGGTTCAGTCTTCCCCGCTTCATGGTAACGACATATGTGTAGATTTTGCTGAGGCATTCGACTCCACGAGCTTTACTATGATTTTGAGTCACCTTTTGGCCAGGGTCCTCTCCGCAAACATACACAAGTGGTTTTAGAGATTCAACCTTGCCTAAAAATCACAGCTTGTTTTAGTGAGTGACTGCCTATCTTCCAGGTACTGTAGCACTTCCGGGGTACCTAAAGCTCAAATCTCAGTCTATTGTTCTATGGGTAATTTGTAAATGACACGTGCATTCATCCTGGAGATGTGTGCTTCATGTTTGCTGTTGGCGTTAAGCTTTTCAGATTAACTCCTTGTGATGGTAATTGAGATATTTAGCAGAGTTGCCTGGGTAGTTTTATTCACGGGTACAACAGAAATCAAATTTTCTTTCGAGTAACTAGGAATACAGAGTTCTGTTCCTTATACGAAAACAAAAATGTTCTTCATGCATGATTAGGGATAATTTTATATCAAGACAAAGTTACATCTGTGATTTCGGTGTATTTAATACGTCGTTCAACTTTTGTGAACAGTCAACGTATTATGTTTACAATAATGAAATGCTTGGGTTTCGTTTTGCAGGTCTTCAGCAATTTTCGTTAGATTATCATCCTGAAGATCTTCCTTTAGAATATGTTTTCCTTATTTAGAACCTTGGCACGCTGTTTATGAGAATTAAACTGAAACTGTCGTTTACGTGCGTGAAAAATCCGCTCACGCAGTCCAGTTACACCAGTTAAACGGAAGTCACCGAACAGTGTGAATAAGTGTTACGATGTTCGATTCTGTTTATTGTGTGCTAGAGACGATGAAATAGTTCGTCGAGAAGATCTTGATGATTTTACTCGTGGTCGAACAATTGGGAGGCTCGAGATGCGTAGAATTGTTATGAGCGTGGCCGAATTCGGTATCATAATCGTATCACCTACGCAGTCGACTTTCAGAATTACAGATACAGCAGTGCGAAAGATTGGTGGTGGTCGCCCATCAAAAACCACAGCCTGTGAGGAGCACTGTCTGCTCCTACAGGCCAAGAGGGATCGACCCCGGACAGCAAGTAAACTTGGAAAACAACTGAACAAGAGAACAGAAAGTAAAACTTCACGATTTATAGTGGCCAGGTGCTACACAAAGGTGGACTGTTTGCCGGACTTCCAGTTGGCTCTGTTCCATTAACAGCTGCTTACGAGAGACACCGTTCACAATGGTCCAGACAACATAAGAACTGGACAGCAGAACGGTGGGGTACGATACTCTTTACTGAGAGTAGATTTAGACTCTAGTAATTCTGGTCGTCAGTTAATCTGGCGTGAGATAGGCACTCGGTATCGCCTAGAAAACATCAGTGAAAGAGGTAGGTATGGTGACCGTGGTGTTCTCGTATGGCAAGGTATTCTGATCGATGGACGTACGGAGCTCCAGATACTGGAAGGAATTACTGTAGCCAGTGCGCGCTACTGTAATGAGGCAATCCTTTCCCATGTTCTTCTGTTCTGAGGTGCCATTGGCGCACAGCTCACGCCAATGGACGTTAACGCCACATCCCATTGTACGGTGGCTACTGATGAGCTGTTAGAAAGTGAAGACATTCAGTGGATAGATTGGCCAGCACGTTCTTCCGACCTAAATCATATAGAACACGTGTGTGACGCTCTGGAGAGACGTGTTGCTGCACGTCAAAACACACTAGAAACTGCCCAATAGCTGAAGACTGGACTGACGGAATAATGGGCGACATTACCTCAATAACTCATCAACAACCTAGTGCGAAGAATGGACAGACGACGCAAGATATGCATCCACATTAGAGGTGATCTTATCCCCTACTGAGGACCTCCTCTTCCCTTCGTACCGTGTTTGGCAGTGATGGACCTGTATCATGGTATTCAAAGTTATGTAGCAAATTCTGAATAAAGTATCTGCTGGCGTGTCGATGTTGTTTCCTTCATCATTTCGGTAAGAAATGGAGTTCCGATGGTTTGAATTTCACATACCCAGGCAGCTCCTCTGCGACGTTACAGGACAAAATCTGGTTCGTTCTTAAGTTTTGCACACCACTGTATGTTCTGAGACAGTAAATCTTGGAACATACACATACACTGTTATTTTATACTGTTCGTACTGACGAATGTATTGCCCGCCATGCTGGGTAATACATTCATCATTACGGCATAGCATTGAGCAGGAAAGTCCCCAGATGGTTTTCTGAGATACCTCTCACCTCGTATCATTGACCTGTGTCCATACTTCATCGACTTTGCTGGGGATCGTGAAGAGGCGTTAAGTCGTCTGCCAATGACGTCCGCGTTAAGTCGTCTGCCAATGACGTCCGGCATGTTTTTTTTATTGGGTTAGCGCTATCTAGGAAAGCACCAGAGCACACTGTAGGCACCGCATGCTGATGTTGGCAGTGTGCGGACGGGCATTATTTTATTGAAATTGATCATCAGGGATACCACGGAGATACGATAACAAAAAGTGTTGCAACAACTCATCGACGTATTGTCGTTTTGTCATTGCACTCCCAAAGCGTACGAGTGGTGAACGGCTGTTGAAACTGATAGAACCAGAAACTATGACACCTGCCTGAGAGGCCGTATGACACGGATGGCTGCAAGATCAGCATAGTGACCACGTCCTCTTCAGATTCCCAATTACCTATCGTCGGCGCTGAGACAGAAGCGAGTCTCGTCGCTGAATACCAAAAGGTTTGCATTCTTCCCGACACACATGTCTGGTTCTGCACCACTACATCCTTGCTCGACGAAGCGCTGTAAAATGTGGCATTCGTCGCGGTTGGTGGAGAAAACTAAACCTGTCTCACATAGTCCGCAATTCTGCAATTCACAGTCCGTATCGACGCGGGAATGTTCGTAGTTTCCTGTGCACTCGTCGAATGCCTTCTGCTGTGGACTGTGGGGCTTCCACGGCTTACGTCGAATTGGGCTATCAAGGCGTTCACTGTCCAAGTGCACCTGTTCCGCTACGGCAAAGCACGTTACCTTTCTCCACCCACTGTAGTTACATTCGGCCTACAGTTGTTGCATCCCAATGCGTTTTTACCGCGATGCGACACAGGGCCCAACCACCCGTACTTAGAGCCGTGTGATGGTAGAATTCCGAATGACGTCATCCAAGGTTTCACACTCCCTACTCCTACTTTCGTCACCGAGATCACTCTGATGCAGTGGTCTGCACACATAGGTGATGACGATCAAATTTGGCTGCGTCGAGCCGTCTTGCCATTTAATTATATAAATATACACCAATTTTGTCTTTCTTCCCGAAGTAGTTCTTCTTTAATCCTACTACTTTACTCTTGCCATCAAGTTCCTGGATGACACTTTGCTTCTCTGAGAGGGTTCTTGTTTCGTCAGATTCATTAGTTTTCACTTTTGTTTTTATTTTTCTGATTATTACAATTTACCCATTTTTATACCTGTGTTATGGAGCTTGTTGAGACACGGAAATAAACATATGAACAGTGCAGTCAGGACGCATTTAGTAATGCAGTGCAAGTGTCAATGGATTTTTGTTGAAGAAATGCAGTCTGAAACTGTGCTGAGCTGGACGAAGC
Source organism: Macrothele yani (assembly GCA_039090855.1). NCBI lineage: Eukaryota > Metazoa > Arthropoda > Arachnida > Araneae > Macrothelidae > Macrothele > Macrothele yani. The sequence goes on from CM076995.1 coordinate 70,140,292, forward strand.
TTTTAGTCATGTAAATAAAATACGAGTTTCACTAATAGCGCCTGTGTTCGAATTCTTCGTGAGAAATAAGTGTGTGAGCGTCTAGTTAATTTTAATTAGAACTTCCAAGTTACTTTGTCTATTTCCTGTTAGAATCTACGAAAATTAGGAAATAACAGGACTATGGTGAACTCAAAGCCATTGGAAGAGAATAGACTGGCAAAAGCATGCTACTTCCGGCATACATAGAAAGCCACCATTATAGTGAGTAACTAGTGTATTGACGTGTTTGTGCGGGTACTTGAGTTCTACATCTTAAAAGATTTTGAAACATCTTTAAGATTTAAAGGTATGTGACGCGAAATTTTTCTCTTCAGTAATTTTCTTTCTTTCTTTTTTGATTTCTGTGCCCTGTATTTATGGCCGGCCGTGATATCGCCTCGTATTTTCTTACTTACTAGTCTTGTTTGTTATTTCTCGGATATGAGCACCTGCTGATTACAAGTTGATCTAGAAAGTTCTCGGGCCGTGCGCGAAAATTCTTTCTACATAATTTCTGCAGTACATTATGAATTGAATCAAACATTTTTGCTTTCCAATAAGCGTCTATTCACTGTCACCCCCATTCATAGATGGCGCTGCACGTTCAGTTGGTCTCCGTTTCAGAAGCCCCTGCATCTCTCTCCAATATCGTTGGGTGAACCTGTTTTGTTCAGAGAGACAAGGGGCATCCTCAAAGTAATGCCTCCTCCGTAATAACTTTTGAAATTTTGAAGTGATTTTCATGAAACTGCACTGACATATGCTATGATATACAGTAGAGTCTCGAAAACTCGGCCTAATGTGGACCGAAGGGTGGCCGAGTTTGTGAAAAATTCCGGGTTATCGGGAATGGGGTTAAAAAAGAATAAGTAAGAGTGTTTTCTCAGAAAATACAGTGTATAATGTACTGAACTTGTATGTATTGGTTGCTTGAGAATACAACAGAGAATATAAACTGCTTAAATACCCTTAAACAAAGGAAAAGTACATATTTTATTAAGGCATAAAGCCTTTCCTACATGAAAATGAAAATTAATGAATATGTACACAATGTACAGTAATTTACCTGATATGTAAGACATACCTCAGAAAAAACTGGCTTCTTTTTGTTAAAGAAATGCGTAATGTCTTGTTGTTTTCCGCACTGCACTCTGCGTTTTGCTGCTTCATCACGAAGACGACGAAGGAACAGTAAGTCCATTACCGACACACCTTGTTGTTCAAAATACTGAAGGGCAGTTTCGACAGCTTTTAGTCCCTCACTATGTGATATTCTAGGGGCTTGTACGGTGGAGTTCTCAACGTCAACGCTTCATCATTTTCCGGCATTTCTTCTGTAACTGTGACAGCAGCAATAATTTCTGCATCGGACATAATATCTTGCTTGGTATCATTGTGGAACCACTGTTCGACGTCATTTTCATCGGCTTTTGCACATCCAGGAACTCTTTTCAGGAGGTCGAGTAAGTTTACATTTTCTGCATCTTCATGTTCAACGAACTCATTTCCCTCGTTATCAAGGAGTTTTCGCCACGAAAGAACTAGTGTTAATGACTCTAACTCGTTCCAGGCGTCCGCCACCCATCCGACAACATCCAATAGGTTAATTTTCTTTAAGTCCTGGATAAGACCTTGACCATCATCGTTTGCAGAAAGAAGGGAGGATAACAGCTTGCGCCTATATCTTCACTTGAGACTAACAAAAACTCATTGGTCCATTGGCTGGCCCAACGCTGTGACATTGGGTGGTGAAAACATTGCTCGTATGTCCCCATTTTTTAATTCTTCAATGTCTGGGTGCGAAGACGCCTTGTCCAAAATCAGAATAGCCTTCCTTGGCAGGTTTTTAGATTTTAAAAAGTGCTGAACCGATGGAACAAATACTTCATGGAACCATTCTTTGAAAATTGCATAGCTCATCCAGGCGTGTGACTGGTTTCAGTACCAAACGGAAAGTTTATCCATTTCAATGTGCTTAAACGCACGTGGTTTCTTTGATTTTCCTATGAGACCAAGTTTTAATTTGTGGTCACCTGTTGCATTACTGCATGCTAGGATTGTTACCCTCTCCTTGCTCCTTTTAAAACCTGGGGCTGACTGTTCTTCCTTGAAAGCAAGACTTTTCTCTGGTAACAGTTTATAATTTAATCCTGTTTCATCACAATTGTACAATTGCTCCCTGGTCAAACCTTCAACTTCGATAAATTTCTGCAAGTTTTCCTTAAACTGAGACAGACCCTCCGTGTCCCCAGATAGTTTTCCCCAGAAATACTAAGCTGCCGGACTCCATAGCGTTTCTTCCAGCGAACAAGCCAGCCAGTGCTTGCGACAAATTTAGGATCGTTGTCTTTTTTTAATGCTCGATAAAATTTCAAGGCCTTCTCTTGCACGATTGGCCCACTAATTGGGATGCCCTTTTCTCTTGTTTGGCGAAACCAAATGTAAAGTGTTTCATTTACCTCATTAAACTCACTTTCCTTCATACTTTTCCTTTCTTTCAATGTTTCTGTACACATTCTTTTAACACACCACGACTCGATTTCCGTCCGCTTCTTCTTCCAGTCTCCAATCGTACTTTTGCCGACTCCCAAGTCCTTAGCCACTGCACTGACACTTTCTCCCTTATCCAGTCTCTTTAATGCCCCCAACTTTTGCTCCATAGACAAGTTAACTTGTTTTCTTTTAAAGGAAGATACCATCGCAGAGTACTACTGTCTAGCACCTACAAACTTTGAAACAGCTCTGAACAATACAGTACACTCACTCACATCGAGTTACGCAACGCGATTAAGAAATCGACTAACCCTGGCAAAGGCTGCAGGTAGACTGAACGGCTGAGCGCGCGCCGGCGAGAAAAAGGAATGCCGGAAGAGGGGGACACACGCACACGCGGGGAATGACCTTGAACGGGTCTGCACACACGCGATGTTTTTCGCTCTGCCAGGGTCTGGCCGAGTTTTCGAGACTCTACTGTATTACCAATGTGGGAACAATTTGTTTTCAGAATCGAAAATGAAGGTCATGAATAACAGTGAAAAGCAGTGATCCGTAATTGACTTCCTGGAAAAAGGAGGATGCGAGGCTGGAGAAATCCACAGAAGATTCCTGGCTGTGTATGGAGCTGCCACAATCGATATCAGTAATGTCCAAAGATGGATGAACAGGTTCCGAGAGGTAGAAAGTTCAATTTCGGGCAACAACGGAGTGGAAGACCTGCAACTGCAGTGACAGATGCCACTAGGAAACGAGTGAAAGAACTCATCACAGCTGATCGTTGTGTCACCATCCAGGAGTGGCAACAATAAACAGTGCTCACTATGTTCAGACATTGAAGAAGCTAAATGAAGCTAACAGAAGGAAAAGCCGTGACATCAACTCCATAGTGTTGTTTTACACCTTGATGACACACGTCCCCACACCTCAATGGAGACTTCACAGGCTATTGCTAAAATGGGGTGGACGGTAATGCCCCAACCCTCCTACAGTCCTGATTTGGCTCCCTCAGATTTTTTCCTGTTTGCACCTTTGAAGAAGACCCTTCATGGGGAAAGTTTCGACGATGTGATAGACGTTAAACTGGCTGTGAATTCATGGGTGAAACGACAGCCTCAGGAATTTTTCTAAAATGGATTTTACCAATGGGTTCAAAGACGGCGGAAATGTATCGTAAGTGATGGACAATACTTTGAATAGGCTGGAATTATTAACAATATGTCCAAGTATTTTGTCACCAAGTTTCACATTTTTGTGGCAACACAAAAACATCTTGTGAGGGACGAGGCATTACTTCCAGGATGTCCTTTGTATATCACAGAAAAGAAAAACTCCTCAGTTTTACCTGTAACGCGTATTATTTACAATTATACAGATCATATCGTCGTTACTTCAAATGTAGAATAATTGTCAACTTACATGTAAATATTTGTTTTAGTATCCTTTTAATTAGCAGAAATACAGTGGATGTATGAAAACACAATAACTGAGCGGATGTTGTTTTGTAAGTAAATAAAGAACGCAAAAATCAATCACCACAGCAATTGTTTTGTTATTTTTTTATTTCTGTTTTGCGAAACACCTGCTTCTCAACTTATTTTGTTTCGACAGCTTTCATTACATCTTGAAAATTTTGGGCTTGCAGCAGAGGAGACTTCTGGCCGTCACTTCTGAAGTCCACTTCTAACGTGCGTTTTCCGTGAAAGCATTTGAAAAGAATGTGATACTTCTGTAGAATTCATTAGGGCACTTTGAAATAAGCTGTTCAATTTATATACCAAAAGCTGTTTTAAAATATTTTTAGACTAATATGTGATAATCAGAAATCTACGGTTTTGATAAAAGTGCGGAGTACAACGATTTGCTTTTGGAAATACAAAAATATCACTGCAATGTGACCAACAAAAATATCATGGGCAAATTGCTCCATTTTGTGTATGATACCTCAAAGCACTTTGGTCATTAGACAAAAAAATGACAATTGTATGAAGAAGGCATCTTATTGGTCCCAAAAATAAATAGAAATGTGTAACGAAAGTGTTACATTTCAGAGTTTATATATTTCAGTGCTTAAAAAATGTGATATTATTTGACGCCATCTTGGAGACAGTGAGTGGATAAACAAAGAGCCTCTGTACTTTTGAAAGGTAACACCAGGAGATATAATTGGATTAGAATTCCACAATTGTTCAGTTAATACATTTTCTGAACTTTATTAGAATTTTAGGCTGAAACCGGCTATTTTAGGCTGAACTGTTTTCATAAACGCAGTCTGTAGTAACCAAAAGTAATTCGTCTTTTACTAGATACCATAATCTTCACTGTTGTAGAATTTAGATTAACCAAAGTGATACTTGGTTAACTGAAAAACCTTTCCAGCAGTAAGACGTTTACTGTTTTTTCCTTCCATCTAAACATCCCAATGTGTTTGACATCCTGTCAGTAACTTTATTTTGGGATTGAACAGCTGGTCTTTCTTCATCCACTCGGTACAGTGCAAATTTTTAAAAATGATATGACTGTTTTACATTTGAGCCAGTTAAAGGAGCAGTAGTCATGGCTTTTAATACAGAATTCAAGCATAATTTTACATTTTTTTTCTTCGGAATTAAATAAGAGAGCCTTTTATCGGAAGCCAGTTCATGACGTGAGTGTAATCAATACCTTCTCTACGTTTTATTAGCAATTATGAAATCTTACAAAATTAAGGGGGGGGAAGAAATGTATTTTTCATATATTATCGGATTTTGGAATGCATAATGGGTATGAATGCTATTTATGCAATAAAGTGACGCTACTGTAACTTTGTTATTCCTGTTCACGAAACCTGGTTTCGCGAAAAAAACTAGTTTGAAATTTTAGGTGAATCCATCTTATATAGTTGTTTCTTATGGACTGACTTTTGCAGTGCTAAATAATAATTACAGACTACCATGAAATAAACGCAGTCTGTAATAGCCAAAAGTAATTCGTCTATTATTACGCATCATAAGAATACGTCGTGAAACATTGAAACTACAATCTTTGGAATACACGTATGGTGGCGCAGTGGTCTAAGCGATGGCCTTTCATTTGTCGGAAAAGGGCCCGGGTTCGAATCCCGGTATGGCATGGATGTCGTGATTGTCTGGCAGCACTGGATATCTCTCCCTTCTCTTGGAACCAGTGGCCCTAAGTTAGGGACAGGCGACTGCTTATAGCCATTGAGTTGCGCACGGTGGTCGTTAAACCTCCACTCAATAAAAAAATGTATGTATGTTTTCGGTAATTCAAAATAATCCTTAATATTTTGCGAAATTTTTCACAGATGAATATTTACATAGATTTAAATACGTATTTGCGGTCTTCATCATTGAAAACATAGTGTAAATTCATATGTCAATATCTAGTTTTGGCTCATGTTGAAGAAGCTGAAAATTGTTTACACCAAGGTGACGTGAAACACATTTAAATGAAACCAATATCGGTTAAAATAAATTTTTGACCAAGGTGCAGGCATGAAATTGTATTACATTTATTTGATAGACAAGTAACGGGTGTCTCAATAATTTTCAAGTGCAGTTAAAGTTTGATATACTACTTTCATATTTTCTTTCTTCAAGCAAAGAATTTGCTTGAAGAAAGAAAATCAGGGCTTCATTATTCATGATATTTCTTTTGTAAGCATATATACCTATTTAATGTTTTTAGATATGGACATAACATAAAATGGAACTTAATGATTTCTACTGATTAGTCGTTTAGAAACGAAAAGAAAAAAGGACCAAAGATATTTAAATAGAACTAAAATATATTGACCAGACAACTAAGTTCGCATATTAAATAAATAATGAGAACAAGCTTTATGAATTACTCTTCACACGAAAACAAGAAACTTTCCCATTACATTTAGCAGGGTGTTCTAAGAGCCCCATCTGACTGTCTCAATAGGTCCCTTCTGCAAGTTACAGTCTTTACCTGTAATAAACCACCATACTCTTCTGATGGAAGTTAAGCTATTTATTTCGCATTCTATTAATCCCTTGAGTGTTTTCTTAACTGAGCTCATCAGATGCAGACGCCAAGCCCGTGACCGAACAGATCTCAAACGTACGTTAATCGATTCTTCAACACGGCGGAAAAAGGAGTTTTTTTACCTATTGTATTGCAATAGATGGATAAAATTTACGTCTTTTTTATGGCCACGTATTCATTTATCACCTCAAGTACATTGGAAAGATTTTATTCTTATATTTTGAGATTTATAATCAGCTGAGCTCGAGTTTGACTCCCAGACACAGCATGGGTGGCGTACGTTTATTTTGCTGCTGGATCGCTCCCTTCCTCTGTGTCAGTGGCTCTAAATTAGGGATGGCAGACGTTTATATTACCTAGAATTGCTCGTGGTAGTAGTTCAAATTCGAAACAAGAAAAACAGATTCTCCAAACTTTGAACAAGTATTTTGTTCCTGCAAACAGGTGGCGCAGTGGTCTAAGCGCTGGCATCTGACCATTCGGCCGAGATGGGTCCGGGTTCAAATCCCGGTGAAGCATGGATGTTGTTTACGCTTTCCGACCGTAGGTTGAAGAAGCGTATATGTTGTTTACGCTTTCCAACCGTAGGTTGAAGAAGCGTATTGCACCAGCTTTGTACGTCCGTCCGCACGATAACTCGCGTAAAAATGGTTCGATTTCGATGAAATCTTATGTGGTAGGGGACCACCTGGGAACGAACTCTAATGAAAATGGGCAAAATGGGGTCAAAGGTCAGGACATAGAAGCGGGATCCATTCCATTGCCCTTATGCGTCATGACTTACGTACAAATGCTTCGATTGCGACAAAACTTTAACATGTTGTTCTGGAGGTATTCTGTTGAATATCATTGAAATGTGGTCAAAGGTCAGGGCACAGGAGCGAGATTTATTCCATATCCATTATCCTCATAACTAAAAATGCTTCGATTGCGACAAAACTTTAACATGCTGTTCTGGAGGTATACCGAACCGGTTCTGTTTATTATCATTGAAATGTGGTCAAAGGTCAAGGCACAGGAGCGAGATTTATTCCATAGCCATTATCCGTCATAAATAAAAATGCTTCTATTGCGACAAAACTTTAGTATGTTGTTCGGGAGGTATACCGAACCGGTTCTGTTTATTATCATCGAAATGGGGTCAAAGGTCAGGACATGGGAGCGGGATCCATTCCATTGCCTTTATGCGTTATAATTTACGTAAAAATACTTCGATTGCGACAAAACTTTAGTATGTTATTCCGGAGGTATATTGAACCAATTCTGTTGACTATCATCCAAATGGGGTCAAAGGTCAGGACACAGGAGCGAGATTTAATCCACAGCCATTATCCTCATAACTTGATTAACGAATTCTGGTTCGTTGGAAAACGTATCATAATCAATGCATTGCATGATTTTACTAACTTGTGTTTATCGTACGGCACTGGCTCTCTTCCTTTCGTGAAACCAGTGACCCTAAATTAGGGGCGGGCGACTGCTTATAGCCCATTCAAGTTGATCACGCTGGTTGTTAAAACTTCAGTAAAAAAATAAAAGCCTATTTATAACCCTCTGCGTTGGTCGTAGGGTGTGAGTGGTTGTTTTTTTACCCTCCCCGCCAAAAAAGAGTCTATAAAGGTTACATAGACAGGTTAATGATAAGTGTGATTATTTCTGACGGAAGTTAATTACGTTTACCAACTTCATCACGCATACGATGTAAGCACATAACTTGAATTATGGGATACATCTCGTAAGATAACAAGAAAATTGTACAAATCAAAAGGTTCTGCGTGGCTATTTACTTCTGCCAGCGGTTATTCGTTTGCGTTTTTCAAACGATTCGATAGCACTCCGTTCAATAGTTAATGTTCCGTTAGCGTCATTGTGGTTCCTAAAATTTCTCGAAGAGAAATACAAATTTAAGGAAGATTACATATTTCGTGAATGGAAAAAAATATACAAAAACATAAACTTTTAAATTCCGTTTTCGTTAGGGGACGCATAGTGCCAAAACGTACTCGGCGAGATATAGTGGAAACTAATTTGTACATAAACAATATATCGAATAGCAAGGATCAGAAAATTTGAATATTTGGAATTACTTCCTACATCCTACTTCTAAAATTTCTTTTTAAGCCAAAGTAACATTGTTGATACACATTTTAATCTCTCCATTCTAAAAAAAAGTACCTGCCGCCGCCGCTGTTTTAGAAATTTCGCGACACTCGCGCTATTCTAGCTCGCAGCGCGAAAAGCATTGAACACAAAAATGTGAAATTTACATCGTTTGTAGATAATTGTTTGGAGAACACGCTGAAATAAACGATTCTGACGATACTCTAAAAGCTATTATACTTCAAAGTTAAGTTAAGCAAAAGTGCTGTCAGTTCGCATTCTGGACACACACTAACTGAAACAGAACCACGAAACTTTGTAGAGTCATGACCGAATTTTTGCACCTTCTCACCTTTTTGTTTGAATTTAGATTTAGTTTACTAGAAATTAAATTTTTAAATTTCACAAAATTCTCAATTTCTCAATGAGATCAATTAAAAAAAAACCCCGGATATATGGCAAACTATAAAGCGTAACGCATTTCCCATTTTTACAACATAAACTCACAGGTATCATACCTCTTTTAAAAAATTTTTTTAAGAAAAATCATTTTTTGATTTTTAAGCATTTTTTTAAAGACGCAAAGGAAAGGAACGAACGGCTTCCTCTGTCTTCAACGGTGACCACACAGGAAAGTTCTGTGGTCCCGTGACCTGCTGCCATGGTGACGCAGCTATTTTTAGCGCTCTCTTCTCATTGGGTGAAAGGACAGACTACAATCAAACTGGTAATGAAGTAATGCTTAATGACGTAGCGACACTTTTAAAGTTCGGCGTTTCCCGCTGGAATAAAATAAAATAAAATAAAAATAAAAATGGTGGCTATGGAACATTTCTCTGCTTGAAATTTTCGCGAATTGTTTGACCACTTTCACATGACCTGGAGATTTAAAAACTGTCATATTGATAGGTCTTAAGGGAAAAGCTAGAAGAGACCGAAAAAAAAAAAATGGCGTCTTTGGAACAATCTTTGCTTGAATTTTTTGCGAATTGTTTGACCACTTAAATGACCTAGAGATTTGAAAATTGTCATGCTGATACGTCTTAAGGTCCAAAAGCCTAGGAAAGTCCGAAAACAAGAAAAACAAAAACATTAAAAAATGGCCGATTTGGAACATTTTCTGTTTGAAGTTTTCGCGAATTATTCGACCACTTTTCAATAATCTTGAGATCTGAAAATTAGCATTTTCAGATCTCAAGATTATTGGGAAGTGGTCGAGTCGAATAGTCCTTAAGGACCGGATACCTAAATAAGTCTAAAAACCGAACAGTTCAGCCAGAAACGTTAAAATGCTGTAAAAATTCCATGAAATTTTGAATTAAAATTAAGGGGCGGCAAAGCATGATCCGTTTTACGTCAAACGGTATGTATTGACGTCACGACCCTGTTTTAAATCGTGCAACAGTTACGGATCTTAAATTACTTTCCTTTCCCTTAATTACCTTTCCTTTCTTTAATTTTATGTTAAAAAAATTATAGATTCACCTTCGGAGAACGGGCATAACTGCTATAGTACAGAAGAAAAAAAATCTGACTTAGGATGGGGAGTTTCTTCCTGCTTTTATCATCTTTAGATACATAGCTGTTAGAACCTGGTACCTTTATGTATTTAATTAGTTTTAATTTGAAGAATACTTGAAGTGCAGGGGTTTTGCTTTCAAAAGAGTTCGTGGAGTTCTACAACCATTTTGCAATGTAACGTTCTATGGAAATACTTTTGAGAATATTATTAAACCTTGTACGTTTCTTCCATTGATGAGTATAGGCATGGCCGGATTAAGGCCTTAGTGGGCTCCTAGGCTAAGACATTTGAGTGGGCTCCTTGGCTAACACATCTGAAGGGGCCCATAGGCTAATACATTTGAGTGGGCTCCTCGGCTAAGACATCTGAGGGGGCCCATATAGGCTAAGACATCTGAGGGGGCCCATATAGGCTAATACATTTGAGTGGGCTCCTTGGCTAAGACATCTGAGGGGGCACCCAACGAACTTATAACGGGGAATCATTACGAAGTCCGTTAAAGCACGAAACTGTACTGATATGCTTGTGATAATTAATACGTAGTGCGTTCTTCAAACTAATGAATTATCTGCTGAGTTTTCGTAATAGGTCACTGTATTTTACATTGCTTTCATACGAACATCAGTTAAAAGCTTAAGATTCCTAGATTTTCCCTGAGATTTTCTAAAGATTTAGGACTGTGTACTTTCCTTAGTGCATCTTCTTGTTGTGTAATGTGAAGCCACAGGGGACTTTGACCATTAGCGGTTCCAAGAGCAAATTTGGAGGTGTGGGTGGATGGTGGTGAAAATGCTGAGGCTGACCTTGCTGTAATTAAATGCTGTCTCGCCGACCTTGCTGTACACAGTAACATGAAGCCTTTACTGTTGGTGAGTCACTTCCTTGAAATCTGTTCATCTTCCAGCCTCTGTTTCTGACCAAGTGGAAATCATGCGAAACAAAAGTAAAACCATTTTATAAACCTCTCTTTCTCCCCCTCTCTCTATTATTTGCTCCGGGGACCTTGGTAATGGTGAACTATAAGGTTATTGCCCCTATGGTCCCTCCTTCCTTAATTCGGCCTTGCTGAGTACAGGATTTTCTTGGTTTTGGCTTATCAGAAAATATACCTTAACTTCAGTTCTATTCTCGTGTGAATTTGAGTGTTGCAGGAAGGACAAGAAAAATTCCTTTTAAACAGGGCTGTAGCCAAGGAGCGGTTTTGAGAGTTTAAACCCCCCTCGAAATGTTTAAAATGTCTCAAAAATAATATAAAATAATTATTTTCTGAATGTGTGCTAGCAAATCGACAAGCTTTTTATTTTACACGAACGCGTCCAATCACCAAAACCACCGGCGTCCCAGGATAACGATTTTCTTAAATAATAATTCTGTCATGCCAGAGATGAATTTGCGGAAAACAAAATGAAGCACCTTACCAAGAAATGAACGTGCTAGTATATCCATTGAAGCATTGTCTCGTAACAAAAATCTTTTCCCGAATGTTTACTTCCTGTTAAAGGTGCTCATGCTCAGGGCTCTTCCTGTTTCAGCCAGTACTCCAGAACGAACCTTTTTATCTCTCAGGCGTTTGAAAACATGTTTACGAAACTCTACAGGGCAAGAGAGGTCAACTGGCTTGGCTCATATGAGCATCTATTTGAATATATACATCAATCCCGAAGATGTTAATAGATTCGCTGAAGAATAAGAAAGACAGCTGGCCTTTGTACTATAGGCGGAGAGACATGTACTACTTTGAACTTTGTGCTACTGCACTTCATGACAAGCAGCTGTATTAGTTGTAAGCAGGCGTGACGTTACGGGTGGAGTGGGATGTGCTTCAGCCTACCCAACTTTTCTTTGAGCCCACTCTTTAGACCCTCCCCATCCAAATATTTAAGCAGTTGGAACATATGACAGATGCAACCATCTAAGATTTTAGAGAACTTGAACAAATGCATGTGAATTTCTCGAATTCAGTGAAATGTTATATAAAATGAATTATTTGTTAAATTTAATGTTTGTACCTATGGGATATGGAGGGAGTCCCCTGAACGAATTTCCAAGAGAGTAGTAGAAACACACTATTTTTGTAAAAAAATTTCGAGAGAAAATTTAAGATAGTAATTTTTTTTAATTATAGTTTAAAACGATAAGAGAGAGAGAGAGAGAGAGAGAGAGAGAGAGAGAGAGAGAGAGAGAGACTCATGAAAGCAAAAATACGATTAAGAAAACCAGACGTAAGTGAGCTAAAATTGCGAAGAAATAAGAACTTGCTATAGAGATTCGTATCCATGGCTCCCATACTACATACACTGAATAAATACTATGAGGTCCGATCAAAATGTTTCGAGACTAGGCCGATATACAACAAAGTACTTACGTTGCTTAAGTCAGGCTATGATTTCCCTCAAAGTAGTCTCCTTGGGCAGCGATACACCGCTGCCAGCATTTTTGCCACTGTTGGAACGCACCTTGGAAGTCCTGTTCGCGAATCGTGTCAAGCACCGTCTGCGACTCGCGCTGGATCTCGTCCACGGTTTCAAAACGGCGACCCACGAGCTTCAGCTACAGTGCCTAAGAAGAATTAGGGTGTCGTGCTCGCAGAAAAACTTGCTGCCCGCAATCATGAAAGCGGTAGATGGCGCTGCCATCGGATGTCACGTCGCTTTTCAGGGAGGAAGGACGACGAAAACGCACATCTTTCTATGACACACACCCAACTCGTCAGTATTATGTGTACTCCTTGAACGATATTTTATAAGCAGATAACTTAAGTATATACAAAATAATCGACACACCTCTTTCACCCCCCCCCAAAAAAAAAAGAACGAACAGGGTGCTCAAGATTCATTAATAAGGGTATCGTAGTTTAAGTTAAGCTTTGCATAGTGCTAACGTAAACATTAATGTTAGATATTTCGGAAGTTTTAGAGTCATACATGGGTTATATTATGCAAAAACACTGGAGACCAATATGCAGTTTACAATCACTGAAACATCAACTTAAAGTATAAAGTAAAAATAAAAAAAAATAAAAAAATGTTTTGCCCTCAAAACCTTACCGGAAAAAAAGGGGGAAATATTTTCTCAATGAGACATCGGCTTTATAATTTGCATTCCAATAATCCAATTAGGTCTTGAAATTCAGTAACCTAAAAACTTTATAAATTATTTAATAATGTACTTCATTTTTCAGCATTGGTAAGAGCATGGGAAGCCTTTTAATGAGTTGAAAATAGAATACAACAAATGCGATTACTGTTTTTAAAATTGGTCTATTTTCTAATAATATACCAACTGTAATCCATTTATAAAAATCATTCCTAAAAAACTTTGCCTGTGAAATGATAAACAAAATGAATCATACTGGACAGAAGTAAATATACAAAAACTGAATGTATATGATGACATTCTTTTAAAGAAAAATAATTATAACATTTTTCTTTACTTTTCTTCACCTTATAATACTTATGTGATTAAATTTGCTATTCAAATGGGTTTGCAGTGAGGAGAGGAAAATTCTTTTGCACCTTAAGTAAAAAGAAAAAGTTTAATAAGGTAAAAATTAAGAAGTGGGTGTTCATGGAGTCTCTCTAAATGGGATAATTCTATGCAGTTCCTGTAAACTATTTTTACCCTTAAAAAAAGGAAATTATTAATGTAGCATACACACAGGCGTAACGTGGGGAAGGCACAGTAGGACATGCACCCCCACTTAAAAATTGGAAAAACTAATTAGTCGTTCGCCTTTTAAATGTCTTTTAAATTTGGGAAAATAGTAAGTATGGCGTCAGGCTTGAGTAATGGTTTGTCTCGGCATGTTAGAACTTCCTTACCTTGAATAGTGGAACGATAATGCATCTCCATGAATTTAAATTCAAAGTACAAGGCACATACAACACAACTTTCATCAAGTTTCTTATCAGCTCTGGGAATTGCCTTATCCCATTTGCTCAACATATCAGGAATTTTGGGGACAGCAAAGAATGATATTTTATTTCTGCAGTATTTATGGCCAGTGTTACATCCTGGCACAAAACAGCTGCTTTGCCTTTTCCGTTTTCTATGTTTTTTATTATTTGCTAATGCAGAATTTCCCAGTCCTTTCATAGCTGACATTATTCCCTTATGATCTTATAACTGTTGCAATTGATTTCAGTACTGCACTTAAGTTTAACCACACAGTAGGTTTAACGCGTGACAGCCAATACTTGATTAACTTCTACATCTTCACGAATAAAAAGTTACTAATTTCGGAAATAAATTTCGTTATAAACAATGCACAGTTGAATAAAACTAGCACACTAACACCCGAATAAGCCTATTGCGTTTTAGTGATCAACTGTTGAATTACCTAGGGTATTACTTTTATGATCGAGCTACAACGAATTAGCAAAGATACTGCCAAAAAGATTTCCCTCCACTAACCTTTGTTTTGTGAAAATTTGAAGTTTCGTAAGGCAGCAAATCCTTGGCAAACAAACTTCCCACCATTGAATAGCATGAAGCCGATGAAGCATCCTAACGTAACTTCCGATGCCAGCGCCCTCTGTCATTTCATGACGATTGGTCACAAAACCGTGAGGGACATCTTAGGAAGCACGTCACACTAATTCTTCTAGGCACTGTACTTCAGCTTCATCTTCGGGAACAGAAAGAAGTCGCGCAAGGGGCCAAATCCGGCGAGTAAGGCAGGTGAGGAAGGGTAGTCATGCTGTTGCGGCTGCAAAACTGGCGTGTTGCTGACGCTCTGTGAGCGGGTGCATTGTCGTTATGGAGCAGGAAATCGCCCTGCCCCACATTTCAGGTCGTTTGCGGTGAATGTCCTTCCTAAGACGCTGCAGAACATCTCATTAAAAAAAATGCCGTGACGATTTGTCCCTGGGGAGCGAATTCACGGTGCACAACCCCATGTATGTCGAGGAACACGATGAGCATGCTTTTGGTTGCGCTCCGGACCTGTCGGGCTTTATTCGGTCGTGGAGATGCCGGGTTCTTCCACTGCGACGACTGTTGTTTCGTCTCCAGGTCGTAACCGTAAACCCAAGTCTCGTCCACAGTGATGACCCGTGACTGGAACGTTGGTTAATTCATCACCTGCTGACGAAGATCTTGACAGAGTTCGACAAGGCTCTACTTTGTAGTCCATACCGAAATAGCAGCTGTGTTCGGCACGTGGTCACCAAATATCGTGTAGCGCAGCTCCCGATGTTCACAGAACGACGCCACTCGGCATCATCAATGATTCTTGAAGATCACTTCCCTCGACCGCTGCTCGCGCATCCGCGAACTGCCATCTGTTGGCGCGCTACGTACCTATTATCAGAACTTTTTTGATCGCACTACGTACGTACAGTATTATTCAATGAAAATTTTATTTTACCAGGGATAACATTATCAGCGTCGGGTAAAATGCACATGAAGGGAATTTTCTGCCAAAACTCTTCAAAATTTGTGTCCCCCTCCCATCATGCTTAGCCCCCCCCTCCTGCCCCTCCAATATCCCATCCATTTCTGAGCAGCTGGCGTCGCCACTGCGTGTAAGTAAAGAAAACAAGAACACATTTGTTTTTAATATATATCAGTGGCGTATCTTGGGTTCGAAACCAGGACACTGGACGCGTTTTTTTTTTCGCAGCGAAAGCATCGGCATATTTTAATACCGTTGATAAATCACTTTTATTTGTGTAAATTTAATTCAGTTCTCTTTGTGCATTCTTTGAGCTTCGCAGCTAGCCTAGAATATACGCCACTGATATATATATATATATCATCATCATCATCATTGTCAACCATTATCAATCCACTGCTGGATGAAGGTTTCCCCAGGTTTCCTCCACAACGGTCTGTCTTGTGCCAGTCTCCTCCATGTCACTCCCGCATACTTTCGAATTTCATCCACCCATCTCCCATGTCGTCTTCTTCTGGGTCTTTTCCTGTCCCTTGGAATACAATCTAAAATTTCGGCTGTCCATCGATGGTCTGTCCTTCTGGCAGTATGTCCAGCCCATTGCCATTTCAGGGATTTAACTCTGATTATGATGTCTTCCACTTTTGTCATTTTTCTGATCCACGAGTTCCTCTTCTTATCTCTCCTGGTTACACCAAACATGCACCTCTCCATGCTGCTTTGAGTTGTCTGCAGCCTTTGTATGTCTCTTTTAGTTAAGGTCCACGTCTCTGCACCATACGTAAGCACTGGAAAGATGCATTGATCAAACACTTTTCTTTTAAGACATAATGGCATATTGCTCTTGAAAATTATGCTGTTTCTTCCAAAAGCTCTCCAGGCAATTTTTATACGCCGATTAATTTCTTCATCAATGTGACCCTCACTTGATATCTGCTGTCCAAGATAAACGTACGTGTCTGTTATCTCCAGCTTTTCACCATCAATCGATAAATCTTCATTTCTTGTAAAAGCATTGAACATCACTTTTGTCTTCTGAAAGTTCATTTTTAATCCCACTTCTTTACTCTTGTCAGCAAATTCCTGGATCATACTCTGCAGCTCTGATGGGGTAGTTGCAAAAATGACTATATCATCGGCAAAACGAAGGTGGGTTAGATAATCTCCATTAATTTTTATCCCTTTGCTTTCCCAGTTCAGTGATTGAAAGACATTTTCCAATGAGGCATTAAAGAGCTTCGGAGATATGGTGTCACCTTGTCTCACCCCATTTCCAATTTTTACGTGTGTTGTATTTTCAAACAGCCGAATCCTTGCACATGCATTTTCATAGATGTTATTAATAATATTAATGTATGCATCTTCAATTTTTTTTTTTTTTTTTTTTTTTGGAGGTTTAACGACCACCGTGAGCAACTCAATGGGCTATAAGCAGTCGCCCGTCCCTAATTTAGGGTCACTGGTTCCAGGGAAGGGAGAGAGCCAGTGCCGTAAGACAAACACAACATCCATGCCTCACCGGGATTCGAACCCGGACCCCGTTCGGACGAATGATCAGAGGCCATCGCTTAGACCACTGCGCCACCGGGGCGGCGCATCTTCAATACCGCAGGATTTCAAAGCCATTGTAACTGCTGATGGTTTCACCGAATCAAAGGCTTTTTCATAATCGATAAAAGCCATGCACAATGGAAGTTCATATTCCCTCGCTCTTTCAATTAGCTCTCTCAGTACGTGGATATGATCTATTGTGCTGTAGTCACTCCTGAATCCAACTTGTTTTCTCGGTTGAGCCATGTCCAGTATTACCTTCAAGCGGTGTGAAAGAACTTTAGTGAAGATTTTATAAACCACTGATAGGAGGCTGATAGGTCTGTAGTTCCTGAGATCCTCAATGTCACCTCTTTTATGTAGCAGGATCATTGTAGCGTTGTTCCAATCCTCAGGAATCTTCCCTGACCTTACATCCCATATTTATATATACGTATATATATATATTCCTATAGTTCTTTACTTAGTCAATATACATATCAGTTTAATAAAAAAAATTGGGGCATACTTAAATAAAGAGAGGGTAGATAGTTCGATATTCTTGTGTAAGTAGTATAGCATAGAAGTCAGTATTTGAAAATGGGGAGTACTAAATAGAAGAATTTCGTGTCCAAAAAATGTGACAGGGAAAAAACTCAACATATGTTGGGGGAAAATTAATTTTCATTTGCAGAAACTCTCCCCGAAAATTCTTTCCTGCTTTTATGTGAAAAATAGCAGATACCAAACATTATGCATACCTCAATAGCACATGTACCGCAAAGTCCTTAAAGCTCATACTCTGTAAATGAAAATCTTTCAGCACACACCTAATTGAAATTTTCCTATTGTATATTTGTAGAATTGTCATTAAAGAGGATTGAATGTTTTCGACACTTGTGCGTCTCACATTTCTACGTTCATTGACGCCTATTTTCAGTGAGGATTAACTAAATCACATGCACTGCCAGAGAGAGTCGACAAAAGAGAGAAAAGAAAACAATGGAGGTCATGTGAGGAGCGTCCTCACTCAAGAGGACGAAATTAAGTTCCCTCTGTCATCCTGAGGAGATAGGTTGTCGATCCTAGTCGACCAATAAAGCTGCAGCTGTTTCCTCATGGATTAAACTGGATCTCGAAAATGTACTTAGATGGTTTCAAATGCCAGCGCTTTTAAACGCTTGGGGAATCATTACGAATGCATGAAAATCTTGCTGAACTGAATTCTACTCTCAGGCGTCTGGCTTCGGTGTATCCACAAATCAAGGAAGCAGGGATTTGCGAACAAACTTATTACTATTAGTCTAAAGATTGAGCGCTTTATTCCACTTTGTCCCGTGGTAAGGGAATCGGAGAAATTTACCTGGCTATGGTTGAAAATAATATATATATATGACAGATGAATTAAAATGCTGTTCCTCCGCTCATAAGTTGCTATAAATTTGTAACCAAAAATAAAATTGCTATAAATTTGTAACCAAAAAAATAATGCAAATGAATCAAATCAGTAAAAAAGTAACGCTGAAGACTGAAATAAAAGTACTGTTTAAAAAGGATAAGAAGCTTGGAAAGAACGAATAAGTATTGTATATTCCAAGATTGCGTTATGCACTGTCAGAACTTATCAAATAACGGATGACGGCGCCTCTTGTATTGATACACTGCTGGCCACCCAAAATGCAACACCAAGAAGGGCACGAGATAGCAAAGCCACATTTACTGGACACATAACAACAGATAAAAAGATGAAACGATTGAGCTTACAGGCCCGTGCAAATTGCGGAACACGCAGACATCAATAGTTCGCGTGGCCCCCATGGCTGGCAATAACGGTTGCTACACGCCGCGGCATCGAACGAAAGAGGCTTTGGATGTGGACTTGGGGTATGTCGGTCCACGCTGCTTCCGCACGTTGCCACAGTTCATCAGGCGTAGCCGCAGGTGGTGCTTGCCGGGGCCACTCGGTTGCCGATCAGCGACCAGACGTGTTCGACGGGCGACATACCGGGAGAACAGACGGGCCACGGCAGCAGTGACACCTGTTGGGCGGTGAAAAATTTTTCGCGCGATGCGTGCCACGCGCGGGCGCACATTGCCCTGTTGAAACGTGGCCGCTGGCAGGTCCTGCAGGTAAGGGAGCACTACAGGCTCCAAAACGTCACAGATGTAGCGGTGGCTGTTGAGTGTACCGGCGATGCGTACCAGAGGGTTGCGGGTGGGATATCCAATTGCGCCCCAAACCATAACGCCAGGCGACGGACCAGTATGGCGATGCATAATGCAGGCGTCATATAGTCTCTCGCTGCGGTGCCGCCACACGCGGACCCGACCATCGTGGTGTTGCAGGCAGAAGCGGAATTCGTCAGAGAAGACAATGTCGTGCCATTCCGCAGTCCAGGTGCGGCGTTCAACGGCCCACTGCCGCCGCACTCGCCGGTGGTGTAACGTCAATGGTAATCGGAGCAATGGGCGCCGTGCGATAAGTCCCCGCTCCTGCAGGCTACGTCGAACGGTACGTGCTGTCACAGGTTGTTGCGCAACACACCCTAATTCCTGCGCTAACGTTCGTGAAGTGGCGGTGCGAGCCGTCAATGCCCGCAGCACAACATGCCGGTCTTCTCGTTCGGTGGTGTACCGCGGCTGCGGCAATCGCTCACATCGGTCCGTCCGTCCGTCCCTCCTGGACCCACCGAATCCATACTCGCCTCACTGTGGCTGGATGCCGTCCCACACGGGCCCCGATGTCTGGGTACGATAAACCGCTTTCGCGATGAGCCACTATTCGTCCCCTGTCGAACTCCGAAACGTGCTGGAATGACTGTCACATTGTGCGACGAGGCATCAGGAAGCTTTCCACGCACAGGTCCGGCAGCTCAACACACTTCCACTACTTAGCCCCCGCCCCTCCTTCTGTGCACCCTTCTTATAGTGCTTCTCGGTGGCGTTTATCTTCCAACAATGCTATTTATCTTCCAACAAGGCCACCACGGCGCCCTCTGTGCAACCGGTTACTTCTTACTGTCATTTCTGTTAGGAGTGACTAATTTTTTGTCCGGTGTGTTTATATAACATCACGAATAAGAAAGAAAGAGTTAAGCCTAGAAGGCTTTCCAGAATTTTTAAAGTAACGGTTATGCGGTAAGAATAATACTTATTGACAGCATCCAGGATTACAACGCATGTGATAACATATCAGAAGTCACATCCAGTCAAAAATGACGGGTATTAAAAGAATGAAATGAAATTAATTCAATAATTGCTTAATATAAATATAAATGTAAACAGATGATGTCATCGCTGTGTCCACGTTATTTTATAAACAACGCATAACAACTGAAAAATTATTGTTCCGACACCGCTGGGGTTCGATCCCAGCGGTGTCAGAACAGCATATTTTCAGTTGCTATGCGTTGTTTATAAAATAACGTGGGAAGAGCGGGGATATCATCTATTTACATCATCTCCACGTATTTGAAATATATTCACCATTTCTAACTGCTTAATAATTACATTTTTGGTAAATGTGTTCTACTCACGTTGCATAATGCACATTGCCGCCCCGGTGGCGCAGTGGTCTAAGCGATGGCCTCTGATCATTCGTCCGAACGGGGTCCGGGTTCGAATCCCGGCGAGGCATGGATGTTGTGTTTGTCTTACGGCACTGGCTCTCTCCCTTCCCTGGAACCAGTGACCCTAAATTAGGGACGGGCGACTGCTTATAGCCCATTGAGTTGCTCATGGTGGTCGTTAAACCTCCAAAAAAAAAAAAAAAAAAAAAATGCACATTACCATTAACGACGGATCAGGGATAAACATTTGTGACGCCACGCTTAGCTTTTCTTGTTCGGGCAGATTTTCAGTGACTGGAAATTGCTTCCAGAATATGATCATATCAACCTGTGACGTAACAGCCACATGACGCAGGTTCGCTAATACGTTTCGCGCTATTATTATAGGTTCTAATAGTTAAATTAAATAAATCTCACATGCTATTGAAACAATGTATCTGCAATGAATTAATACACAGATAAATAAGCAAATGTAGGAAACTAAGAGTTACATTTTTGTCAGATCACTTTTAAATATTCAGTTCCGCAGTAAGTGAGTATGTTGTATTTCCAAAATAGCGTTATTAGAAGCCAGTGTCGATCTTAATTCAGAGTATTTATTGGCCCTCACCCACGCCGGTGTGCATCTACAAAATAAATAAAAGGAAATATGTCGTTTATTCATAAATGTGCGACTTTTGTTTCTCAAATGTCGTTTATGAGCGACAAACTCGAACGAATATCCGTGACGTAACGTTTTCCTCTTTCTAAGAAATAGTTGAAACGCCTTTGATGGAGTGACGCAACAGAGAGCTCCGACGTCAGGCCAGAATTCTTTGGGTGAGATGACGTCACAAGAGCAGCTGTGAAAAACAATTTGTTACTGCAGCAACAAGGCGCAACATATGTGGGAAACGTACAACACAGAAATCATATATGAGAATTACCGAGCGAATCATTCTTTTTATTGAGATTTATGACGCAGTTGTCAATTAATGAAATGAAATTATTTTCGGTTACAATTACTTTTATTAATGGTCTGCCAAACGCGCATAATTTTGATGTTATTGATCTCTCTTGCTTTAATGAAGTGGAAGCTCACATCAATAATAATTTTACAAACAGAATTTATTTCATAAGCTAAAATTATGAAGATATTATAAAGAGAAGACGAAATGCTGTGCTGCTTAATGAACTGGCATTACGGTTCATTATTTAGTTAAGGTGGTTTTACCTAAAATCTCTGCCTTATGTTTCCAATGGTAAAACGTCTTTACATATTTTGTTCGCAATTAATGTATTCCCAAGGATGGAAATTTGCACATCGATAAATCTAACTTTGAGTTATAGCATGGGATACTTAATACTTGCTAAAACATAACCATAATTAAGCAATCCAACATTTATTTGTCTACTGACGTCATCAATGTACAGGTCGCGCCATCTATTAACAGGACTGAACATTACCCAAAGAAAAATAATTAATTTTTAAGATAGTTATGATTATGCTTTACCAAGTATTAAGTATCCTATGCTATAACTTAAACTTAGTTTTATCTATGTGCAAATTTTCATCTTTGGGAATACATTAATTGCGAAGAAAATATGTAAAGAGTTTTACCATTGGAAACACAAGGCAGATGTTTTAGGTGGAACCACCTTAACTAATGTCATTTCGGTCGTAGTCCCCTTAAATGTTTAAAGAGAGAGACTGGGGCGGATTGGGGTCACCACACTAGGATGGGATTTAAGTCTTTCGGTCCGCTTCAAAGACACATATACGAACCTACAGTGGAACATCCGCTTCAAAGACACATATACGAACCTACAGTGGAACACCTTAAAAATCTCCTCGCAAAAAAAATTCTGTTAGATCTTGGATGAAAGAGAACTGTTGAAGTGTGGGTTATAAAACGAATTCAGTCGTGAATAAATTTTAACACCAATTAAACGATGTAAGGATTTCGGAAATCCTCTCATGACTGAATGTAGCATCCAACCATGCTACATCAGTCATGAGTGGATTTTTAAAATTCCATATAACTAAACTACTGTTTGTGAAAATTGCAACACCAAGAAAGAACCGTGCTATTAAAATGAAATTTATATTACAGATTTCTCATGCTACAGAAAATAACTGATTACATTCGTAGAGCTGTTCCGCTTCAAAACTCAGTATCGTGTGAAGCCACCCCGAGCAACAATAACAGCCTTTACACTGCGTGGAATTGAATGGAAGTGGTTTCATACATGGACCTGGAGAATAGCCTGCCAAGCTGTTTCTATGTAAGACCAGAGTTCATTTGTGGTGACTGGCGGAGACGCTTCACGGGCCAGTCTCTTAGCTACCATGTCCCAGACGTGCTCGATCGGAGACATATCCTGAGAACGTGCAGGCCAGGGAAGAAGCGGTATCTGCCGTGCATGGTAGAGATGTTGGACATTCCGAGCCACATGTGGACGAGCACTGTCTTGCTGGAATATAGCGCCAGGGAAACTCTGAAAAAAGTGTATCACTTCTGCCTCTAAAACATCCCTGACTTATCGCTAGCTGTTGAAAGGCCCCTCAATTCGTATCAGGCGAGATCGGGAGTTGAACCAAATGTCGCTCCGAACCATGACGTTTGGCGTTGGGCAGGTATGACGCTCCAAGGTTCCGTTCCTCACGATGTCTTCGAACACGTATGTGACCATCATGATGCATCAAGTTGAATCGTGACTCATCAGAAAACACGACCTGTAGCCAATAAGAGCTCAAATGTCTGTATTCGAGAGCCGCCCTGGCAGCGCAGTGGTCTAAGCGATGGCTTATGATCATTCGTCCGTGAAGGATCCAGGTTCGAATCCCGGTGAGGCTTGGATGTTGCGTTTGTCTTACGGCACTGGCTCGCTCCCTTCCCTGGAACCAGTGACCCTAAAGTAGGGACGGGCGACTGCTTACAGCCCATTCTGTTGATCACAGTGGTAGTTAAACCTTCAATAAAAAAATAAAAATAAAAAAAGAAACCCCACTGCAGCAATAGGCTGCTAGCGACCAGTCCTCTGTTGATGACATGACCAAAACATGACCTACACTGAAGAGCAATTGAATTAGAGACAGCTGGCGTTATACAAATGCGGCGTTGTGGGTGGCCCTGTAAACGGAAACGACATGAGGTGTACAGCGATCCGACAATATAAGGAGTGATGCGACGGGAATCAGTAAGAGTCCGACGCAGTATGGGTAAGACGAAGGATCTAAGCGCATTTGATCGTGGGCAAATTGTCGGGGCCCGACGAATGGGTCACTCCATCTCGGAAGTCGTGCAGGCACTGGGATTTTCACGAGCCACTGCGTCACGGGTGTACCGGGAGTACATCGAATCCGGTAAAACCATCACTGCAAGGGCCAACTGCCGTGGACAACAGCGTGTGGATGAGCGGGGTCATCGTCGGCTAGGTCGCATTGTAACAGCGGATAGACGGGCCACAGTGCAAAAAATCACTCGGAAATTTAACGCTGGTGCACAAAAACGTGTAAGCAGCCACACCATCCAGAACCATCTCCTCGCTATGGGGTACAGAAGCCATCGCCCCACGAGGGTACCGCTGCTGACCGCACATCACAGGGTGCAAAGATTAGCATGGGCGCGGGAACATCGCCACTGGACCCTAGACATGAGGAAAATGTTGCCTGGACTGATGAGTCGAGATTCACGTTGGTACATGCGGATGGCAGGATACGAGTACGGCGCAAACCACATGAAGCGATGGATCCTTCTTGCCAGCAGGGTACTCTTCAAGCTGGTAGGGGTGGCATTCTCGTCTGGGGACTGTTTACGTGGACTGAAATGGGACCCCTGGTACGTGTGACATCGTCCCTCACAGGTCAACGTTACCTGGATATCTTGGACGACCATTTGCTCCCGTTTGTGCGTCTTCAACATCCCACTGGGGACCTCATCCTGCAACAAGACAATGCAGCTCCCGAATTGTATCCGAATAGTTGGATGAAGACTCCACCGACGTGACCTCGCTTCCTTGGCCAGCTAGGTCACCTGACCTCAATTCCATCGAGCACATCTGGGATGCCATCGAGAGAGATGTTCGAGGCTCTGACCCCCCTCCATCAAATCTTCGTGAACTGTGGGAGATTGTTCAGGGGTCGTGGTTCCGTATGGTTTCCAAACGTTTCCGGTGTCTTATCGAGCCCATGACGAGACGAATCGCCGCCGTCATCAGGGAGAAAGGTGGTGCTACACGTTACTAGACAGGCATCTCTAATTCAATTGCTCTTCAGTGTATAACAGGGCTCAAGTGTTGCGCTAACGCTGTGGATCGCGCTGTACGATCGGTCACTGCCATGCGGTACGGTAGAGGTGTCTGTCATCCCGTGCAGTTGTGCGATTTTGCGGTCCATTTTCCGGACTTCTGCGCGTCCGAGCCTCTTCTGTCCACTGACGTCACTTTCGCGCCGCTGTACTGGCGTTTTGTCCCGTACGAGTGATAATATCACGGTAGGGAAATCCAGCTTCTCTCGTCCGAACAATCCGTCCTCACTTTAAGTCCACCAAATGCTGTTAATGCGATCTTCTTCGGCGATGGGGCACAGTGAGACACAAGAAACACCCTTTCGGCTCAGTGTCGGTTTTTCATTGACTGCAACATCTCGTTTGAGTCAGCTCTTTATACCCAAGATCGGACAGTTCAGAGGGCGCTGCTTTGAAACCGCAGGCGCATTTTCACTGACAGTTTAATCATTTGCATGTCTCTACCTGTTGTGCATAACCTGTAAGTTTCAAGCTAATATCAGTAGTCCTTCATGATGCTGCAATTTTCAGAAACAGTAGCGTATTTTCCTTTTAAAAACTTAAAATTTTTGTTTTGAATAAAAAAAAGACACGAGTCTTATTTCCAACTAAATCACCCTGTAGATTATTCTGAAAGATGAAATGTATCCAAGCCACATATCAATTTTTCTAAGCGATTAATTTTTGTATTTATTTGGTGACTAACAGTGGCGTACCCAGAAATTTCTTAAGGGCTACGCCATTAGTGAAAGCCTCGTATACACATATATATCGCTTTAAATTCGTGCTCAGTCTCCCCCTCTGGCTACGCCACTGGTGACTAATCACGTACTGCAGAATGATATTGACACCTCCTTGATTAGCGCCTCTTTGAACTCTACCCATTATACAAAATATTACAAAAATCATTATGGGTAAACAATCATTATTTTGACTCTTGAACCTCCATTTTGCTCCATTAACCAGTACTGGTTAATGGCTGTTTCTTTTAAGACAAATGTGAATGCGACACGGATTTCAAAATATCTCTGCGGGAGAATCGTTTTGTGCTCCGTGTCAGTCTGTTGATAAGAGTGCGGTGGTGATGGACCACCACAATGGGTACAAGTGTCTCCTTCAAGGTTGCAGAAGAAGGGTAGGGCCTACCAATGATACTGGGCTCCAAGTACAACGACCGTTTTCCAACTGTAGTTTGCTTTAGCTTAATTAATTTAAAACAGCGTACTTAGTCCGGTGGTACTTTCCGTACATAAGTACACAGAGTTTTGTAGCGTCATTTCAGAGCAAACACCCAGCGTATACATAAAAGGAAATGCTTTTCGTCTTTCAAGAAAATAACTGCAGTTAATGATTATTATTCATGAGTACCAAAGTAATTATTCGTTCGTTCCAAAAACTCCAGAAAAAAAGAACACAGGAAAATGGGTTATTCCTCGAGTGGTCCATCCGGTAAGCCAATCCGCACATTGGAGACAGATAATTTTTCTCAGCTGCAATTAAGTGAAGTAATGTCCTGAATTTGTTTAGAAGGAAGAGGCTCTTAATTTAAAATAAAACGAAACTAAATGGTGAATATATTTTTCAAGGTTTACATTTCGGAAAGTTAATTCCAACAAATTTCAGTTTCGTCCCAACAATAAAGTTTAATGAAGGCAGCGAGCGTGAGGATGGTATGGAGCTTTTTATTGTGGTTCAGCTTAGGCCCAACAGTTGTTTTAGAAAAAGCCATGACTGCTGAGCTCTACCTAGAAGTCCTGGATAATTATGAATTACCAACGCTGCGACAGTACTTTGGGAAAGGTCAGGCCGGATTAAGGCCTTAGTGGGCCCCTAAGCTGAGACATCTCACTGGGCTACCAAGGCCATGACATCTGAATGGACTACCAAGGCTATGACATCTGAATGGACTACCAAGGCTATGACATCTGAGTGGACTACCAAGGCTATGACATCTGAGTGGATTACTAAGGTTATGACATCTGAGTGGACTACCAAGGCTATGACATCTGAGTGGACTACCAAGACTATGACATCTGAGTGTACTACCAAGGCTATGACATCTGAGTGGATTACCAAGGTTATGACATCTGAGTGGACTACCAAGGCTATGACATCTGAGTGGACTACCAAGGCTATGACATCTGAGTGGATTACTAAGGTTATGACATCTGAGTGGACTACCAAGACTATGACATCTGAGTGTACTACCAAGGCTATGACATCTGAGTGGACTACCAAGGCTATGATATCTGAGTGGGCCCCAAAGATCTTATGACGAACAATCATTATTGAAGTCCGTTAAAACACGGAAATCCAGCCAGAGGCGTAACTAAAGCAGGGCAGGCCACAGCTCATGAGAGGGCGCAAAACTCACTGCTTACAATCTGATTAAAATTGGAATTTAAACTTTTGCAGTAGTTTTTGGTACAGTTTTTTTAGCGCCGTACTCTGTCATTTGCACATTTACAGAAATTTCTTTTATGTTTTGCAAGTTTCGGTAGTCTTGGAAGCTAAAAATGCACATTTGTTTTTTAAAATGTGCGGGTTGTTAGTTCTTCGCACTCAGAAATGAAGGTGCACATACATATATACATACACCGCAATACATCGTACATACACCGCAATACATCGTACATACACCGCAAGATAAGAATATCGTTCACATTGCTGATGATTTTCTGGGGATTAGTCTATCATTACTGCGTCTGCGGGTCACGGCAAGCTGTACTCGATCCACTTGTGGGCACCGAAAGTCCGAACTAGTTGGGAAAAGCTGCACAAGTCGAAATTTGACAGTTTTTTTCCCTTAGGAGTTTAACGACCACCGTGAACAACTTACTTAGTGGGCTGTAAGTAGTCCCGTATCCCTAACTCAAGGCTCCTGGCATTCTAATTTAAGTCCACTTGCTCCAGTGATAGTAGAGAGACAGTGCCTTACGACAAACACTCCATCCCTACCTCATTCGGGATTCGAGCCCGAACCCACCTCGAACGTATGGTTAGAGATAAACGCCCCAAATTAGGGCCCGTAGAACCAGAAGCCCTAAATTAGGGACAAGAGACTGCTTATGGCCCTTAGAGTTGCTCAGTGTGGTCGCTAAACCCCGAAACAAAGACAAAAAAAATGGGGTGCGCAATATTTTGTGGTTTGCTTCGGGCGCAGAAATGCCTTGTTATGTCCCTGATCCAGCAATATTCGTGTGATAATTAATACGCAGTGCATTCTTCAAACTAATAAATTACTTCCAGAGTTTTCATAAAACGTCACTGTATTTTCCTTTGTTCCCACAAGAACATAAGTTAAGAACTTAAGATTCCTAGATTTTGTCTTGAAATTTTTAATAATTTAGCATCGTATACTCTTCTGTGAAGGCACAGTGGATTTCGCTCATTAGCTGTTCCAAGTGCAAATAGGGAGATGTGGGTCGATGGTAGTGAAAAAGCTGAAATTGTCTCGCCGGCACCGCTGTACACAGCGGAATGAAGCGACAGTGAGTCACTGTCTTGAAATCTGTTCGTCTTCCAGCCACTATTGGCGATCGAGTGGAAATCATACGAAACAAAACTAAAACTGTTTCACTTCTCTCTCTATATAAAAATATGTAAGCTGTGTATTATTTGCGGTGTAGCAGTATGTCTCCTGGGCCCTTGCTAATGGTGGGTCCCTAAGCTATAGCGCCGCTAGACCCCCTTCAATCCAACCCTGTCAGTACTTCTATCAGCAAGACAACGCACAAGGTCATACTACATCATAAGGAGAAATAAAATAATTTATTTGCATGTATCATCGCAGAGAACGCATATTTACACCATCTAGAAGGAACATCATAAGGAGCAGGAAATGCGTGAAAGCTTTCGTATATAATTTCAATTACCTAGCCCAAACAGAATGTTTTTATTCGGGTCCTTAGAAGCGTAGATAACATGCCACGCGTAAAGCTGCGTTTCCGCTTCCTAGCAGAATAGTTCCGATAACAGAAATTTGAAAACGCACGGATCGTTAAAATTCTTTCGGTTATTATAATCTAATGCGAAAAGAAGTTTTTCGAATTTAATTTAAGAATGCAGAGATTTGAGACGCACTCCAAACAAAGTGATACAATAAACAATCGTTTGTTTAAAAACACGCTAAAAATACCTTTTCCATAATCTCTGTTTTTGAAACATATACTTGCAATTATATACCGTAGTTGATTTTTCCATAGCAACCCTTTTCGGAATCCATTCTTTGAAATTGGATGTTGCTAACGCAGTGTAACAGTCCAATTTCGGAAGAAAAGCACGAATGTGAACTCCACATATCGTTATGAAAATAATATCGGATCTACATTTTGTTATCAGGTTATTTAGATCATTCACCAACGTCTCCCTGCCAAACATTGTTTTTAATGCTATGCATCTTTCCCGACGGTAATAAAGTAAGTCCCAAGTAAAAGTTCCCAATGTAATGAAAATGGGTAACGGAAGTAGTCAAAAGCATTGTTGAAATCTGATTCTTGAGATCTGACCCATGAAGTGCCGCCGCAACAATAGTTAATTTCATTGTTACTCAGCAATATATTTTACTAAACTATCGCCGAACATTATTTCATCCCATTTTACATAAACGTAACACTATCTCATTGCAATCTGCGTAAATTACGAAAACATGATGCTAAATGCGATAAAAGCCATTAAAAAAATGTTTTTTTGTAATGCGATAAATGCCTAGTTGCAACTCTTAGTATATGAAAAATATACCACGAAGAAAATGCATTACAAAAATGCATTTTCTTCGGGGTATATTTTTCATATACTAAGGGTTGCAACTAGGCAAAGATATCGAACCTGAGCAGAGGAAGAATAAAAACCTCGGAACAATAATCTCGTACATTGTTTTTTCGAAACTCGCGCTAAAACAAAATTGGTTATGTGTAAATGATGACGGACCATATGAGGGATACGTACAAGCAAGGTATCTCCATTAGAATCATCTCCTGTGGCCGATATTAAGAAAGGGTTGAGGCGTAGGTGGTTCAAACATTCTGCTAAGTTTCTTCCAACGCCACGACACCACACGAGGCTTCCATTCCTACAAAGTGAGTGCTGCGTCTCCAGAATTTTAGTACAATTTCCCTCTATTAAAAAAAAAAAAAGTAACTGCCGCTGTTTTAGAAATTTCGCGACACTCTTGCTTTCCTAGCTCGCAACGCAAAACGAATGGAACACAAAAATATGAAACTTACATCGTTTGTAGAAAATTGTCTGGAAAACACGCTAAAATAAACCGTTTCTCGATTCTAGCGATACTTCAAGAGCTATTGTATTTCAAACTTAAGGTAAGCAAAAAAAGTGCTATCGGGTCGCGTTCCGGACACACTAACAGCAACAGAACCACGAAACTTTGTAGGCATGTAGTGCCATGACCGAATTTTCGCACCTTGTCGCCCTCTTTTTTGAGTTTCGATTTAGTTTACGAGAAATTAAATTTCTAAATTTCCCAAAATTCTCTATTTCGCGATGGGATCTATTTAAAAAAAAAACCCAGATATATGGCAAACTATAAATCATAACGCATTGCAATTTTTACAGCATAAACTTAATACTATCGTCCCTTTTTTACAAAAATTAAAAAAAAAGTCATTTTCTTATTTTTAAGCATTTTTTAAAGACGCAAAGGAAAGAAGCGAACGGCTCGTCTGTCTTCACGATAACCACAGAGGAACGTTCTGGTCCCGTGACCTTCTGCCATGGTTACGCAGAGAATTTGTTATGCATACGTTTTGTTGGTAAAGCAATCTCAGTTGTTTAAGGTGGACGTCAAGTAATTTTGCTTCCTCTACTTCCAATGGAAAAACTTCTGTACACGTTTTCTTCACAATCAATGCTGCGTTCCCAAGGATGAAAATTTGAACATCGATTAAAATAGCTTCATTTTATAACTTGGAATACTTAATATTTTCTAAAACGTGACCATAATTGAGCAACCCAACATTTGTTTATCTACTGGCGTCATCAAAGAGCAGGTCGCGCCATCTTTTTTCTGAACAATTAATGCGTTCCCAAGGATAAAATTTGAACATCGATTAAAATAGCTTCATTTTATAACTTGGAATACTTAATATTTTCTAAAACGTGACCATAATTGAGCAACCCAACATTTGTTTATCTACTGGCGTCATCAAAGAGCAGGTCGCGCCATCTTTTTTCTGAACAATTAATGCGTTCCCAAGGATAAAATTTGAACATCGATTAAAATAGCTTCATTTTATAACTTGGAATACTTAATATTTTCTAAAACATAACTATAATTATGTAATCCAACATTTATTTGTCTACTGACGTCATCAGAGTCCAGGTCGCGCCGTCTTTTTTCTGGTTCCAACACCACCAAAGGAAAAGTTTTTGATTTTTTATATAATTATGGTTATGTTTTAGAAAATATTAAATATTCCAAGTTATAATATGAAGTTATTTTAATCGATGTTAAAATTTTCATCCTTAGAAACACTAATTGTGAAGGAAATGTGAACAAAAGTTTTTCCATTGGAAGTATAGGAAGCAAAATTACTTGACGTCCACCTTAACGGTTTAGCATAACGGCTTACGAAAATGCTTTTTGGACCGCTTTTCTTTTCCTTAGTGGTAAATTTAGTAAGTGCTATAAGTTCGAAAGACAAAAGTCCGACCTTCCAAAAATTAACGACAGTAAAAAAACCTCTGAAATTTCGGAATAACAAGCCTTATTTGCTTAGACATGTAATAAAAATTGAAATTTATATGAATTTTCCAGTTTTTATTTCATATGATATACTCGGAGATCGGGCTGCACTGCCCGAGCGCTACTCTGGAAACGAGCGCAGCCCCTAGTCTTCCAAAATAAAATAAAAATTGCGATTGCAACTGCGTCATTTTGAATTTTGTCCATGAGCCACTTTAGGGAAATAAAGAGTCAAAACATTGTGACATGGCCTAACTGTTGGATAGCGAAAACGTTACAAGGAGCAATAAAAATAGGCTGTAATATATACAAATCAGACCCTGATAGGAAATAAACTGATCACCTGTAATTCGTAATTGCATGTGGAAACCCTGGAAGAACAAATATTTTGTCAGCGAAGCTATTTTCCTCGAGAGTTCGATTATTTTAAACCTATTATATTTTGAGAGCTGTAAATAAACGGAACAATGGTGCAGAAGATGGAACCTTGATCTCATTAGGAGCCAAAGCGACATATTTTCTTATTAAGGTTGTTCAATTTATTTTCCCGACTGCAGCAATTATGTATTTTGAATTTATATAATTTTTAGCTTTTTTTGTTTCTTACATAATGCAATCGGTTTTGTGTACAACATCTCAGAACAGGGTAGTTTACGACATTTTCTAAACTACTGTTTGATTTCTCTAGAATTTATCTTGTTCAAATAGCAAAATGAAATAAATCCTTTACCTCCTTAAAAAATCGTGAAAATCGTGAGAGAAGTAAAGTACACGGGGAAATTTAAATCACGAAAGGAAATCGTGCAGACCGTAGTTCTGTTGCTGAAGTAAAAGAGGACAAGACCCTTTGATTCAGGTGAATGGTAATTTATGATTTGTATACAAGAGAGAATGATTATCATAATTAGCGTAATCACAAAGGTATAACAAATGCGGTGAACGGTGAACGGTTTCTACTAACCGTACTTATTTAATTATTTTGTTCTGCTTACTTTTCCCTGGGGAAGTTAAAATGCGCACTTGCTTCAAAGCACGCGAACAGAACATAAAGGCTTTTGTCGGGCGTTAAACTCACTCAATATTTTCAACGTTTTGACTTCGCCTTATTCTTGAAACAGAAACTGTTCCATAACCATGATTAAAGAAAGCAAACAAAACAGCCGCTATGAAAAAATTTCAATGGTGCAAGTATTGAAATGCTGTTAAGTTTAGACCTCGGCTTTTAATTGTTCGCGAGCGCTTAGCAGCGCAAAATACTATGAAGAACATGAATTCCAGTTTCAAACATGTACTGGCTGTAGGAGGAATCCTCATAGGACAATGGTGACCCCTGACAAAATAAATCTATATAATAGGCTACGTCTGTCTCTAACGCCATTCAGTACTTGCAGCGCCATCTGATTTTTTCCGGTGGCCAAAATCGTAACTAAGCTCACCGCTATCGCACGATACGTAAAATCAAGAGAAAATACCGGAAAATAAAATAACGTTAGTAAGACAAACGACTGCATCTGTGGCAAAACGCACGTGCTTGAACAACTGTCTGCGACGTTTGTTCTGTTACGTAGGTCTTATGCCGTGTTTTGTTTCATTTTCTTCGTATTGCAGAGTAATTTCCTAAAAAATGAATAACATTACAGAGTAATTTCATAAAAAGGAATCAGCGTTATTTTATTTCATAAAAAGGAATTCATAAAAAGAAATCAGCGTTATTTTATTTCATAAAAAGGAACAAGTAAAATTGTTAGAAAGTAACTGCAGGCGTAGTTTTGATTCACTGTGATGGAAATTAAAAAAATATTGGTTCCGTGTAATTTTTTCTTTGTACACTGGTGTGCAAAAATTAAGAACGAAGAGGAGAAATTAGCATAAAAGCGGAACGAAGAGGCAGAACGGACTGAAAGACCACTCAGGAGATAGACTAGGGTCCGGTACGGTAGGGCATGCGCATATATGCAGCATGACGTAGGGGGGAGGGGAGTGTCGGAAGGGTATAAAGCACATGGGCTGTGTACGCTCAGCAATTCGGTAAAAGCTATTGCACGGTGAATATCGGTTTGAACGACATCGAGTTGCTGCCACCGCGTTATATGGCCAACAGGCAATCCAGTAGACGACATCTGGATGACTTTAAACGAGGTCGCGTCATTGAGAAGTTGGAAGAAGGTCGAAGTGTGACTAGTGTGGCCGAGGAGTTCGGGATCGCTCACAGCACCGTTTCACGAGCTTGGAGAGCATTTCAAACGAGAGGAACAGCTGTCCGAGAGTTTAGCAGGGGTCTTCCACGACCAACCACGGCGGCGGACGATCGGTATATTGTCCTACAGGCGAGAAGAGACAGACGGCAGACAGCGGGAGAAATCGCAAGGCACATGCAACAGACAACTGGACGTCCGTTATCGCGTTTTACCGTGGCCAGGAGGCTGCACAAAGGTGATCTACTTGCACGACGACCAGCACGGTGTGTTCCATTAACGCCTGCTCATCGGAGACTGCGGTTTCTGTGGTGCCAGGAACACAAGAACTGGGCACGTCAGCAATGGGATCGAGTTCTCTTTACGGATGAGGGCCGATTTAGTCTGACGAGCGATTCTGGACGTATACACATCTGGAGAGAGCAGGGAACACGCAATCACACCTCCAACATCATCGAAAGGGACCGGTTTGGAGGTGGCGGAGTTCTCGTTCAGGGCGGTATCATGCTTGGTAGCAGTACTGACCTCCACATCTTCCAAGGAGGTTCAGTCACTGGTGTCCGCTATTGTACCGAGTTACTCCTGCCTCACGTGCGTCTGTTTAGAGGTGATGTGGGTCCTGAGTTCCTCTTCATGGACGACAACGCTACACCTCATCGTACGGTGGCTGTCGCAGAGCTGTTGGAGCGTGAAGATATTCAACGCATGGATTGGCCTGCAAGGTTTCCGGACCTAAATCCAATCGAACATGTGTGGGACCTTCTCGGGAGACGCTTGGCAGCACGTCACCAGCCGCCAGCAACGATTCCGCAGCTGCGATTGGCGCTACAAGAGGAATGGGCCGCGATGCCTCAACAGCTCCTTGACAACCTCGTCCTCAGCATGGACAGACGTTGTAAATCCTGCAACGCAGTCAGGGGTGATCATATCCCTTACTAAAGAATGGATTTTTCTTGGCAGCCGCCCGTCCCATGGACGTGTCTGCCTTCTGTCCAGTTGTGCTCGAAGCTACCTTTTCAATAAAGTGCCTTTGTATCCTTTGGATTCCTTATTTGGACGGTTTTGCTCACTTGTCCCATATTCTTACATCTTGGGGATCTTATGGTATGATTTGAGTCGATGTGGAGCACTTCTGCACGGCGTTACTTCCGAAAAACCGTCTTGTCCTTAATTTTTGCACGCCAGTGTAGTACCGCATAGGAAAAGATAAAGCTGAAAGAAAACGTCTCTTAAATAGAGAACGACAACGGCGATGGTATGCAAAACAATCTCCTAATACTTCGTATGACTTGAACGAAGGTAGAACTGCAGGGAAATTTTTTTGAACAATCAAATGACAATAACACAAAACATTGTATATAAAAAGTATTGCATTACCTTCAATTAACATAATTTTTATTACCTAAATTTTTACATTATTTGATTTTTAACGTACTGTGACGTCATATGACGGGTTAAAATCTATTAACCTATATAATAGGCTTCTGTCACGGGAATATTGAATGGGAATATTACGAAAGTTTCGTTGTTGCTGACCTATCTTATAAACTGCCCATTAATAATTCAACCGTTTATTATAGTTACGTATATGTATTTTACGATTCGTGTTATAAAAATTCCAGTCACAGCTTTTTCACCCTTGAGTAGCACGGGTTATGAGCTAGTTAAACATAACCTTGAAACAGTACAATCTACGACACAGTGGGCGTGCCCGTCAGCTCCACGTCGTCCGATCAAAATGCTTCAGGTTTGTGACGTCACCTAACATCCTTGATTTTTCTCAAGGTTAATAGACAGTAAGGTTTTCTCATCCCGCCTTCCTCGCAGACAAATAATCGTGACGTCACTGAGTGACATCCCCGTCCTAACATATGAATCGTAGATCCGAACTACAGCTATGAAGGAAAATGTCTTGTCAACAATTTTTATAACTCAAACACAGAACAAAGGCGTATGCAAAAGCACATTTACATTAAATACAGAAGAAATTCACAGTCATGTTAATATTTTAGTAACGGATATTTCAAATATACTCCCCGCACATTTTTGTTACGTAAAGGACGGGAAAACGGTTATACTTTTAAATGTTAA
This sequence comes from Macrothele yani, assembly GCA_039090855.1. Classification (NCBI taxonomy): domain Eukaryota; kingdom Metazoa; phylum Arthropoda; class Arachnida; order Araneae; family Macrothelidae; genus Macrothele; species Macrothele yani. The sequence goes on from CM076995.1 coordinate 70,176,190, forward strand.
TTTGAAATTTTTGTTGTTTTTATATAAATTTAGAAGGGAGAACGTTCAGCAGGGCATAATATTGTCACATAATAAAGAATTTCTTTATGAGGAATAGGCAAAGCATCTCGGCAACATTCTCCAAATATTTTAAATTAAAAATTGAAAATATTATGCATTAAAAATTTGGTAAAATTCATGAAGTTTATTCTAGCTGATTTACAAATAATAATTCCGACACGCTGCTATGGTACAGATACAAAGAAACTTGGCGATTAGGTAGTCTTGCGATAGCGATTTGGACAGTGACGTCACAAAGCAATAACCGGAAGTGCAGGATGAGCATAACCTTGTCATCTACTAACCTTGGATTTTTTTTGTTGTCATCTCGAACTTATTCCAAAGTCACATGACCAGGAAACAGAAGCGCCACGCTGCGGAAAGTACTAAATTATGCTAGCATTTAGGAAAGTTAAATTCGCTGTTGGTTGTTGCGTACACACTTTCAAAATTGAAATTCACATGTGATTCACAGGTTACGAAACATCTTAAAAATTTGTGGTTCACATATGATGCAACGTGTTTTTTTTTTAATTAAAATTTCCTGGAGACCATCACCACGTTTCGCAGTTTCCTGGAAAACGCTTCAAGCACAACTCTGAAAATTCGTTTCGCACAAATAAGTTGAAAATTTATCTCACCGTTGTGTTTTCCATTTTAAAGAAGATTGTTAAAGAATTTTCAAACAGAATTTCACTATGGGGCAGGAGAATACCCAGAAGCAGATCACCTAGCAGATGGGTGGATGCAATTCGAAAGTATGCTGAAGTGACTTGAAAGATATGCTGAAGCCAGAAAGTTGTAGAAGAGACTTTCCAGCAGTGGACTGATGATTACTGACGATAATTTGTATGAGTATTTGCATAAATATACTACGCGTGTTTCAGCTAGTCAGTAAATGAAAGGGGTATGCTCTCGGTGTGAGAGGTGACAATTAGATAATCTGAGACGACGAAAATAACGACCAGTACAATCCGCACGTTGCTTTAGCTTGTTATTATCTGCTAGAAGAGTGTGAAGGTGTGTGAAATAGCGGCTCGTATAATTTGTTTGGTTATTGGCTAAGAAGAAAACAAGCCTTGGACTTCTCGTAAGTTCTGTGCTATTTCTTAACTGCATGTTTCCCTGTGCCGTTAGGTTCAATTGTTATTAATATTGATCCTATTCAATTTCTAGTGTTGAGTAGTTAGGAACTCTTTTGAGAACTTGAAAACAAACAATCATAACAATACTTGCCTGCAGCCATAGGACGGTTGCTTTTAAGTTTTAAATTAATATTCATATACATTTAGAGGATGTTGCCCGATCTAGGACAGGGTGAAATTTTTAATTGAAGCAGATTGAAAACAGATCAAATAGACGCCGGATTTCTGCAAGGAAATTTAGTAAAAATTCATTCATGTAAGAGCTGAAAATGTTTTTAGATGCGATTTTGCTCGTTTTGACATTTCAAAATGTCAGTTTTTGTTGTATGTTAGAGCGTTTTAAATAGATCTGGGTATTTATATTTATAACAGAAAGGCCGTATCGAAATATTTTGCAAAATGTATGATATTATGGCGTGTTTGAAATAATTTGAAATATTTTGCAAAATGTATAAGATAATCAACACTAAACTCGGAAAGTTCGCCAAAAAAAAAGTAAAACATAATTAAAGCGTACAAATTAATATTCGAATTGTGCTAAATTAAATTAATACGCAAACTCAACTTGCCGTGATACTAAAAATTCAATTCGAATTTTGTAGATGGAATAAATACGATGTAGAACTGGAGTCATTGATAATCCAATGTTTTTAAATTAGCACGCGATGACCTTCACATCTCAAAGTGATCGCACGTTATTACACTGCCTGACAGAGAAGATGCCACACCATGAATGGAATGCTCAAAAACAGATCAAACTGAACACAGAGATAGCCCAGTAGGTCCTGAACAGATGATTTAATTGTCACATACAGACTAGGCTCCAGTGGCGGAATATACGTGATGATCAATAAAGAGTTTGGCTTCCATTTTGTGCTAAACAGCGTTGAATCCAACGTGGCATGGAGGCAATGAGAGTCCGAATAGATTCCTGGGGTGTCGTGGACAATGTGGCGTTGATCCGATTCCATAGTTCATTTTCATTTTGCGGGGGTGGGAGGGTACTCAACCGACGTCCAATCGTGTCCCACAGATGCTCGGTGGGCGAGAGATCGGGGATCGTGCCGGGCACGGAAGCATCCGCACACCGTGTAAAACATTCAGGCTGATCCGAGCAGTATGCGACCAGACGTTATCCTGTAGAAAAACGGCATTTGGGATGCCCTGAAAATACGGAAGTGCCATGGGCTGCAGCACCTCGTCAACATGTGAGCGGCTGTTGGCGCTGATTGTACCTGACCTCATGATTTCACGTTGCCGGGCCGTGTGGCGCTCCACAACGGTGGAGGAATCCGCCCGTTAGCCACGTCGCCTCCAGACTCTCACACGGCGATTATCCATGGTAAGACAGAACCGCGGTTCGTCGCTGAACACCACACTGTTCCATCCAGCATCTCACGCAGCTCTAGAGCGACACCACGCCAAGCGGCGACGACGATGGCTTGCTGTTAAGGGTAGCCTTCGCAATGGGACGGCTGCACAGAAAACCAGACGCAGCCAATCGGCGCGACACTGTCCACGTGGATATCGGAACATCTAAGCCTCCCTGTACACTCCGCAAAATGTCGCCCGTTGTGGCCTGTGGGTCCGATACGGCATGACGTCGGATGCGACGATCGGTGCACTCGGACGTCCGTCTTCGTGCTCCAGTCCCCTTTATAGACATTGCACAGATCCTTCCTGGGACAACTGTCTCTAAATGCGACCGACGATTGTGGTATCGCTTTGCGTTTCTTCCGCAATAAGGCTCAAGGACCATCCTTTGGTACGAAGGCCTACGATGACACCTCTCGTGAACTCATCCGTTGGATGAAATCGGGCACGACGGCGTCTTAACGGCATTGGCACCCTTGTTCAACTCCAGACACGGTTACAGCAGAACCACTCACTTCCCGCGGCCGTGACGACGTCTCGACTGATGGCCTCACGGGCTGGTTGTCCGCTTATATCCCGCACGCCGTTCGTGCGATTGGCCTGCAAATGCAATAATTTGCACAACTTGTACGTGTGTACCAACCCTGCAATTTGCATGGCACTGCATTTACGTCTTCGCGGTGTGGCATTTTCTCTGTCAGGCAGTGTATATAACGCTCAATCACTTTGACATCTCGAGAGCACACACGAATTGATCGATATGTTCAGAAGTTAAAAACTTGTTTTCGGCTCGCAGAACAATTAAAATGTTAGCATTTGGCGGTCGTCGCTTTTGAAACTCAATCGTGTAGACATGAGCTGCCGATTTTCTTGAAACACTGAACTGTCTGATTTTCCATGAGTGATTTCAGCTTCAACTTGTAAGTGCGAAATATTTTGCAAAATGTATGATAATGTGGCATATTTGACTGCGTTTCTTCTCAGCATCAAGAGATGGTGCTACAATGCAGACGTCGCTATAACGTCAAGCGTTCAAGACAGAGAGAGAGAGACAGATATCCGGCTGCTTATATGTATACAAACCGTTTGGTTTTGGTTTATAGTGTCAAAAACAAGAAAATGTCTTTGAGTATAAACAAGAAAACATAATTAAATTAATGGATACTTTTTAACAATTATTAAATCTATTACTTTCAAAATATTGCACGTATTGTTACTCTAGCCATTCCTGTGGTGCGGTGGTCTAAGTGCCGCCCCGGTGGCGCAGTGGTCTAAGCGATGGCCTCTGATCATTCATCCGAAAGGGGTCCGGGTTCGAATCCCGGTGAGGCATGGATGTTGTGTTTGTCTTACGGCACTGGCTCTCTCCCTTCCCTGGAACCAGTGACCCTAAATTAGGGACGGGCGACTGCTTATAGCCCATTGAGTTGCTCACGGTGGTCGTTAAACCTTCAATCAAAAAAAAAAAAAAAAAAAAAAAAAAGTGGTCTAAGTTCTGGCTTCTGACCATTCTCTCGAGATGGGTCCGGGTTCGAATTCCCGGTGAGGCATGGATGCTGTGTTTGTCTTACGACGCGAACTGTCTCCCGTTCCTGGAACCAGTGGCCCTAAATTAGGGATGGGCGCCTGCTTATAGCCCATCGAGTTTCTTACGGTGGTCGTTAAACTCCAAACAAAAAATAATACTCTGCAGATTTAAGAAGTTTAAGGAACATAGTTATGTGTGGTAAATATTTTTTTCTGAAAGATTAAGAACTGGCTTCCGTAAAATTGCCCTCTTTACTCTTAGAACACAAATAATACATTCTTTTACAGGTTAAAAAATTTGAAAGTCAATAATAGAAATTACTTACTTTATACATAGTACATACTGTATGTTATATATGCATATTACATGCATATGGTGATCCAAAAAGTTTCTCAGCTCGTACAAACAACAAGTAGATACAATGATGATTACACAAATAATTTCACAAATCTTATCAATTCTGCATTGAACAACTTACTACACTACATGTTGAAAATATGTATGTCATCATGCGAAAAAAACCCAATCATCCATTTATTTCACTTCCAGGTTTATAGAGACACATCAAAATGTGAAGCAGAATACATTATTGACTTCGTTTTGCTTCGGATCATCGAGGTTGTGAGATATTTTTACGCATTTTGCTATTTTGTTCGTGATTAAGGGGACATTTTCTAGAAAACAAAAAGAGATAGGGAGTAGGAGAGATTTTGAACTTCATGTTGAGCGTAAAGGTGAATAAATTTCCACTTTCCATTTCATTTGAGCTCTAACAGACGGGGTAAATGCTTTTCGTAGTCAGGTTCTTTACGATTTCGTCCACAGTTTCCAAGCCAACAGCTGTTACTTGAAAAAGAAAATTCATTTTGAAAACAAGCAGATTATGGGATTGAAAGAGTGCATTCGGATCACTCAGTGCATATCATACGCATATATGCATGCAGAGACTGGCCATAAGTAAACAGACACTCCGATGTATATAAGACAAGACTGGCTGGCTGTTTGAATAGGCAGATACGTGGTGGCACTTCCATCTTTCAAAGCAACCCAATCCTGTGCCAGAATGCCATATGTTGCTTTTGACAAGTTTTGTTATTGGCGCTCTTTAAGTACGCGTTCGCTCAGCCATCACAGCCACTATAAATAAAACTATGAGTTACTGTACTAGCAAAGAGTATATTTGGATGACAAAAAAACCGTAATGTAACTGAGTGATACTCTGGTCTGTTGATTTTAAAAGTCGGATTCAAGATTATACTTAAGCATGCACTCCACTAGTGGTTCGAAACAAGAAGCCACAACTCACGTGTCTTAGAAGCAGTAAAATGTAACATTTGGTTGTCCTGTGCTCGTCACGAACAGAGCAGAGAAAGTCAAAGCGAACGATTGTTCCACATAGAAGGTGTTTTTGTTTTGTGAAACGTCGTAAAACTGGAACACATTGTCATATACACTCAGATGCCAGTTTATTCGGTACTCCTGCTCTCGTCGCATAAAATGTCTCACTCCAACACGCAAACCGTCATGTGAGCATGGTGTGTGATATAAATAAAAAGACCAGCTTGTCGAGCATCACTTAGTGTTCTATTGTGGGCCATTACACGCAGGTTCAAGTTTCACCAAAGGGCTCTCCTGGGCTTTTCATGCACAGCCGTAGCAAGACTTTAATGTGAATGGTACAACACGCAAAAAACTTTCAGAAATGGTAGATCCTATGGACGAAACCAGCTGGTGGATTAGAGAGGTCGAAGGAGACTGGCAAGAATTGTGAAAGCGAACAGACTAGCCACAAATTTACTGAAGAATTCAATAATGGTGTGACGAGGATAACCTCCGAACATACTAGATATTGGACCACGTCGCGATTGGGCTACAATAGCAAACGACCATATTGCCACTCCCATTTGACCTCTTTAATCCACCAGATGTTTTCGTCCTCAATATTACCGATTACTTGACTTTTTTTGCGTGTTTCATCATTCATACTAAACCACTGTTACGGCTGAGCATGGAAAGCCCATGAAGACAGCTGTTTGAGAGATGTTTTCGTCCTCAAGATAACGATTGCTAGACGTTTTTGTGTGACTCATCATTCATAGCAAACCAAAGTAACGGCTGAGGGTGGAAAACCCATGAAGATAGCTGTTTGACAGATGTTTTCGTCCTCAAGATCACCTATTGCTGGACGTTTTTGGCGTGTTTCATCATTCATAGTAAACCACTGTTACGGCTGAGCGTGGAAAGCCCATGAAGACATCTGTTTGACAGATGTTTTCGTCCTCAAGATCACCTATTGCTGGACGTTTTTTGCGTGACTCATAATTCATAGTATACCACTGTTACGGCTGAGCGTGGAAAGCCCATGAAGACATCGGTTTGACAGATGTTTTCGTCCTCAAGATCACCTATTGCTGGACGTTTTATGCGTGTCTCATCATTCGGGGTATGCCACTGTTACGGCTGAGCGTCGAAAGCCCATGAAGACAGCTGTTTGACAGATGTTCTCGTCCTCAAGATCACCTATTGCTGGACATTTTTTGCGTGTTTTATCATTCATAGTAAGCCACTGTTACGGCTGTGCGTGGAAAGCCCATGAAGACATCTGTTTGACAGAAGTTTTCGTCCTCAAGATCACCTATTGATGGACGTTTTTTGCCTGTCTCATGATATACCACTGTTACGGCTGAGCGTGTAAATCCCATGAAGACCGCTGTTTGACAGATGTTTTCGTCTTCAAGATCACCTATTGCTGGACGTATTTTGGCGTGTCTCATCATTCATGGTATACCACTGTTACGGATAAGCGTGGAAAACCCATGAAGACAGCTGTTTGACAGATGTTTTCGTCCTCAAGATCACCTATTGCTGGACGTTTTTTGCGCGTCTCATCATTCATGGTATACCAGTGTTACGGCTGAGCGTGGAAAGCCCATGAAGACATCTGTTTGACAGATGTTTTCGTCCTCAAGATCCCCTATTGCTGGACGTTTCTTGCGTGTTTCATCATTCATAGTAAACCGCTGTTACGGCTGAGCGTGGAAAGCCCATGAAGACAGCCGTTTGACAGATGTTTTCGTCCTCAAGGCCACCGATTGCTGGACGTTTTTTGCGTGTCTCATCATTCATGGTAAACCACTGTTACAGCTAACTGTGGAAAGCCCGTGAGACAGCGATTTGACAGCTGCTCGATCTGCGCCTACTACCATGCCACGTTCAAAATCGCTCAAATTGCTTGCTTTGCTCATTCAGACCCTCAGTGGAAAGCAAACTGATCCTCTATGTGTTAGTAAGACTGCTTCATACAGCACACTGCGCTCACGCACTGTCTTCCGTGTTGGAGTGAACTATATAATATATGACGAGAGCGAGCGTACTTAATAGACTGGCATCTCAGTGCATGTATGCATACGTATATTTTTCAGATGCGTTTATTGTTGAACTAGTGATTGGCCATGAAGAACAGCCATTAACACACACTTCAGATACAAATGTGTCACCGAAGGTATCTATCTGTTCATCTGTTTTGCAGCGACCATGTATACATGTAGCAACTGTCTTGAATAACCATGTCATCACAATTCAGCGTTCATTAGTACAAACAGCGCTCATGGGTACTAACGCAGACGGCTTAATGGATATCTTTGGACTTATAATTACAAATGTTCATTTTTCCCATATTCAGTGTAAAAAATGGGAGCTGTCTCATTCGCGTGAAAAACGTCCTACCATAATAATGAATGAAAATGCGCCTCCGTAGAAAAATACAATTTGGTTGATAAAATCGAATTGATACATGTATAAATTGCACCGGAGCTAAATGTACTGAAAAATTCTGATATGAGAGTGCATCTTTGTAAAAGGGGGAAACATGTCTGCTGTGGAAGTTATTTGTAAGAGTTTTAGGCACATGCGTGATTTTCATGGATATTATCATTAAGGGCATTAGGCACATGCATGACTTACATGGATGTTATCATGAAGAGTTTTAAACACATGTATGACCTTCTGTGACGGATATCTCTATGTCTCCAACATATCGCAGATCTGGGCCACAATGACTTTCAGTTTAACAGCGGTTTCAGTTCATTTTGAACGCTAAGATCTATTGTTCTGTGTTGATTGTTGATCCCAGGATAATCTTGAAAAGTATGTGATATGGTATGCGCTTTTGCTAGCCAAGAAATGACCATTTATTACACTGATTTCTACGCCATATGTTGATAAAACTAGGTTGTTAGTGCTGTGTGAGCAGTTCATCTCAAAACAATTCTAGATATGACGCTCAAAATGAACTTAAGCATCTGTTAAATGGAATATCATTTTTCTGCTAGTGGTTATTTTCTCAATCTTTAGATCAACGTAATGAGATGCAACTCTTCCAGTTTGGGAATTCCCTGTGTTTTTAGCTATAGATCTGCGTGCTCTAACTTTCGTGAAAACAGATAAAGAAAAAACTTTCAGCTGCTGGTTCTCTTATTTGGGATGCATTCCTAATTCTAATCCGATAAACGTTTTTCTATTTCATGGGATGCTGAGGAAAAGGAATTATGTGTAGTCAGATTATTAATAATATAAACCCATCTCCTTTCTTACTGACAGCCCGAGATTCTCCAGGGACTTCTTTCCATTCATTGGAAGCACTACATACAAGCAACAACTTATGGGGACGGCGAAACACATTTATAAAAATTTGGGTGATTTTCCGCCAAGACTGCGTCGAACGACACATGTTGGCGGACAACCCACACACACTTGCGGTTATTTTAGGTAGGACATGGCAACCCACAAGATGCATATTCGTTATTGTTCGTCGTTCATGTTTAATCTTGGGGAAACCTCTGCAGAAGCGCGAGAGTAGATTTGTTCGGCATACGGTGAGAAAGCCGTAGGTGCATGCGTGGGTCGTGAGTGGTCTGTGTGGTTCATAACAAGGATTCTGTGAACTCTTTCTGAAGGGGGGTCGTAGGTCACCACGCGAGCACCATTCTCTTCGCATCTTCATGGTTACAAAGATATTTGATTTTCTTGAAAGGGTGGCTGACATATTAGATACATACAGTACACGGATTTTGAGCACTATGCATGTTCACATTTTGTTTAGACTAGCTTTTCCATGTCATACACCTTTAAGTCAATGTTTTGTCTGCCTGGAAAGCATTGATTCTTTGTGTGCAAGTCTTTTGATTGAGCAATCGCCGGGAGCAAAAGTCTTTTTGTTATTGAATATTAAAGTGTTTTGAGCGATCTTGAGTATACAAAGTGGAAATGTAAGTAAAAGTGACAAATATACAGCGTAGCGGACGGGCAAAGTATGTTCAGGAAGGGGATTTGTAAGCTTTTCCAGCTGAAAATGCTTCCCAGTCGACCACAGAACTGTCAATGTAGTTAGGCGAAACGACCAGCTTGTGTAAGTCGCAGATTAAATGCGACGTGCATATCATAAAAAGGGTATGTGTATCTATTCCACTATGAAACGCTGGAAATTTGTGAACAGACCTAATAAAACGAAAGCCACCATTTTTAGACAGGGAGAGTCCAGGGCACACCCTTTACGCACGCCTATGTTGTCTAGCAATTCCTAATGTGTCCAACATCATTGAACTTTCGCCACCTCTCTATCAACTCATTTAGCTGTATCATTCCTCTGTTTCGGTAGCCTGATCCCCATCCTTCCTCGAAGTCTGTGATTTAGACATATACAGTAATTTTTCTAGTGTTAGTCTCTTAGCATTATCATTAATATTTTATTCAAAATCGTAGCATTTCTGAACGGCGTTTTAGTTTTCAACTCTGTGACGTATGCCTCTAACTTAAACTTCTTTTTGAATTCCTATGTTCTTATGTAAATTTAGTTTCTTCTCGTTAAATATTTTCTAACTTTAAAGTCACGAGTTTCTCTAAGTGAATTTGAAGTTGGCAACTCCTGACGGTGGGTCAATGGACAACTTACGTAGATAAGAGCTAAGTATGCAGTTTTCTAGAAGTAGTATTTTGTGTGCAATTGTTAGACGAACTGTACTGAGGCAGAGAGAAAGCTATACGGGTGTGTAGATATTGAGCGATTGTGTGAACGAACAACTTGTATTCGATAATATTCGTGTAGGGGATGTACCGATTCGAAGAGGGAGCAATACAATGTATTTTATAAGAATTGTCGAATGAAGTTAGATGCTGTGTGTTGTTTCGAACATAGTAATAATTGATGTCATTTGGTGACGTGCTTCAAGACTAACAGAAAAGGAACTGGACTCGTTAGTAAACTTGCATTCATTAAATCCTGAACTTTAGTCTGAAAGTGCTTGCTGCGTTTAATTAAGTCTTTCATCTACAACAAGCAGTGAATTGGCTTTTTACTGTGAAGCTAAATTCACTGTATTAATTAAATCCTGAACTTTAGTCTGAAAGTGCTTGCTGCGTTTAATTAAATATTTCAGCTACAACAAGCAGTGAATTGGCTTTTTACAGTGAAGTTAAATTCACTAAGGCTACAATTCAAGTTAAGTTTAATCCTTATGAGCTTTAAGCTGCAGTTGTTTTACAGTAAAGTTAACGATAACGATACAAATCACTAGACCTATCTAAACAGCATCATCACATCTTCACAATATTGCATGTAACGTACCATTTTAACAGTAAAATAAAAGTTAGATATTGTACTTAACTACAAGAATGGGTTAGTTTTTAGTTCTAAAGTATCCTCTATCTATCACCATTCACAATTCGAATTTTCTGCGACATTCCCTTCCTTAAAAATAAAACAAAACCAAATAAAAAACAACAACAGAAAAGTTGGCAGCCAAAGTAGCTTTGACCCAAACGTATAATTAAAATTTTCTCTGTAAAATGGTTCATATGGTGACAGTGCTTTAACGTTACACGCGGTGGTAATATGAACAAGATCTGGCATTAATTAGAAATTGGGACTACGCCTACTTTCTCCAAAAAACGCCAGTTTCCAAGACCGACCGCAGATGTAACCTCAGGAGTGTCTGTTTTTTTATGACCAGTAACTCGATAACGAGTGCTGTGATTCAATTTTGAAAATAGTGCAAAGTACTCCTTTTATAAGTATATAAAATAATTAAGTTATTTAACTTTTTTCAATAATTTTGTTTCGTATAGTTATATCTTGTAGAAAAATATGAACTAATTCGAACTTTTACTGTAAAACGATCGAAAATTCCATCGTTGTTTATCGTCTTTTAAGTCATCCGTGGCATTTCGTTGAAGAAAAGTTGAATACCAAAAGCGTACAGAAGCTCATCCACATGTTGTAAAAGATTTAGTGAAAATTTATTGAACAAATTTGACCATTTTGTTTTTCATAGGAAACGGTCTACTTGTAATCGTCTGTTGTGCATGGACACGGCTGCCATCAACTTCGTACCTCTTCGGGGGTCTCCAAGGCGAGGTTCCATGCCGATATGGACTCGTACTGTACCCCGCGAAATACTTGATGACGACTTTTTGCTGAAATCCGGGTGCGACTTACAGCAGAAATACTTTGTTAAATAGATGAACGCACGGCCAAAAGAACTGTTGCTAAAAGCGTACACCAAGCCACAAATACAGCTGTACGTTTGAGCAAAGAAGAGCAATATTTCCACATGATTGGAAGACGTAGCGATAAGGTTTTTTCCGCGCTGGTGTGACTCGGTGGCAAAGCGGGCAGACTCTTTCCCAGAGGGACTGGACGCCATTCTCTGGTCTTCTCCCGAGGCGTCTGGTGACGAGGTGGTGACAGCAATTGCAAAAGGAACCCAGAAGCACAGGAACATGACATAAGCAAGCACATTACTTTTGAAGAGCGATCTCTGGAGACTTTCCTCCATAGTCTCTAAGCAGTTTCGCGATTCCAGTTCACTCAAGTGCCTTTTGTACATGCTGATGACCACCCACAAAATGCACAGCGTTATTATCACAGGAACAAGAAACGAAAGAAATATAACACTGATACCGTACTCCTTGCGGCATACATTAGGCTTTCCATTATAAACGGTCAGTGAGATAACCCAAGCTGCGGAGACTACCCACGTGAGAATAATCTCCACTACTACAATCCGCACGCCGCAGCAGAAACGGTATGCTCGGCTTTCCGAGGGTTTGCGCCGAGCTCTGAGCAAGTTCTCGATAGCGATAATGAAGAAGTTTATAATCGATGTGAAGAAGCAAAGCAGGGAGCTGTACCATTGCCAGTAACAGACCTCTGTTTGGTGATATGTTCCAGATAATATGGTAATACACAAGAGAGGGAAGCTTACTGCGGATATGAGGAGGTTGGCTAACGCTTGATTCACGAGGAACACGTTGCCATGGTGACGAAGATTCTTCTCGATGATGAGGGAACTAATTTCGAATATGTTCACCGTGGTTCCTAGGGCGGAGAATAAGGTGTAGAGTCCCAAGGCAACGACGTCATTGTTCGTGTCGAGGCTGCTTCGGTTTTCAGCGATGCTGGAATTAATGCTCAGGGATAGAGACGCCAGTGAGTTCTCACTAGCAGGTGGAGGTGTGGAAAAATATCTTTGATTGGCCTATGAATAAAAAAAATAATAAAAAAGAGAAACAACAAGAGAAACATTAACAAAAATGGAAACTAGAAAGCATATCTCCAAAAATATATGCACAATATACATTATAAATACATTTGGACATATGTACGTATGCAACGTAATTTTCTCTTTAAACACAGTGCAAAGGCATATGGTCACACAAAAAACATAATCACTTTAAGAATAAAATCTGCTACTACACGGCCCTAATTAAACAGAAAAGTCGTATTGGTATACTCGTAAGTACCATTCTTCAATTGCTGCCACATATATACACAGTCCCAGTCAAGAAATTAGGGCCACCTGTTAGCATGAGGTATGTCCCCCTCGTGCTGTGTGACGTATACTCCAATTTAATTTTCTTTTTGAGTTTCTTTCTCTATGTAAATTGGAGTTGCCACCCCGGTGGTGCAGTGGTCTAAGCGCTGATTTGTGACCATTCGTCCGAGATGGGTCCGGGTTCGAATCGCGGTGAGGCATGGATGTTGTGTTTGTCTTACGGCACTGGCTCTCTCCCTTCCCTGGAACCAGTGGCCTTAAATTAGGGAAGGGCGACTGCTTATAGCCCATTGAGTTGCTCGGGGTGGTCGTTAAACCCGCAACAAAAAAAATGGAGTTCGTTTTCCTTCGCGTTTCTTAAACTAACGTGATATCTTCTCTCACGCAAGAGTATGGTTGGCAACACCTTGATGTCAGAACGTATGTCGTGTGTATGAGTCAGACAAGAACTGACGATATATATAATGCTTGAGCAGCAGCAGTATGGAGAGATGTTGGTAGTATGACGGTCTAATAGTAGTTGCGAAATTGAGTAACTTGAAGTTGTGACCTCTTGACATCTGCGTATTATATATTTAGCGTTGGTATTTTGCTTTTTTTAGATAAACATTCCCTCACAAGTAAATTGGATTAGTTCACTAACATTGTTGAAGACTGAGTTGTGCTAAAGGATATTTAGCTGAATAAAGACTACTCGTAAGTAACATTTTCTGAAGTTCCTTGAATGACACCTGTTTCACTGTAGGTGTAGTTGTGAGACTGATCAGACGGCTATATTCCACGAACATTACAGCTGCCAATACCGCAGATATTCGGCTTGGTATTGATTCAATGAGGCTCCTGAGCTTTTTTGTAGGAATGCTATACCATGCAGTCATCAGAGTTTCTTGCAGATCATCAAAAGTCATCGGTGGTTAATCTATACATCAAACCTGTTGGTCAAGATAGTCCCACAGAGGCTCAGTGGGATTGATGTCCTGCAAGTACGGTGGCCAGGATAGTTAGATAAAGTTACTGGAATGCTCCTCATACCATTCTCGCACACGCATAGCAACATGGCAAGAGGCATTATCTTATTGGAAGCAACCCGTGCTATCGGAGTGGACAATCATCATGAATGGGAGCACATGATCGGCCACAATGGATAGGTAGCCTGAAATGTTCATCGAGCAATCAAGGGGGATTACTGTTCCCAATAATTCTCAGGAAAATATGTCCTACACGTGCACACTGCCACCTCCTGCCAGTTTGTTCTCGAGCATCGTGTCGGAATGATTTCTGTCAGCAGTGCATCGCCATAATCTCCATCGACCATCCACACGATAAAGAAGAAAGCGTGATGCGTCTGGAAAGGCAACTTTCTTCCACTGTTCTATGGTCCAGTGCCTTCTCTCAGATGCAAATTCATGCCGTAATAGTCGATGTCTGGCCGTCAGCATAGGCACCTTGAGTGTACCGCGGCTCCAGAGACCCATAGAGAGCACAGTTCGTTGGACTGTGGTCTGCGATACGCTCCTTGATGTGCCTGCATTAAATGCACTGGCCAGGTTTTCCACTGTGGCCCGTCTGTTGGATCTTACTAGTCGGGTTAGCCGTCGCTGCCCACGGTCGTCAATGCTTTGTGGGCGTCCACTATTTCCCCGATTTCTACAGGTCTTGACGATTTTCTTCCTTTCCTGCAACACTTTAAAAACTGCACCACGTAAACACCACACAATATCGGCAGTTTCTGTAATGCTACCACCCTTCAGTCGGCATCCAGATAATCATTTCTTTTTCAAACTCTGTTGTTAGGTCACGTCCTCTTCCCATTTTCACGCGAAATTTCAAACCTTCCGCCAGTTCGTGTTCTTTTAAATGCCTTATAGGATTTTCATATATTGCTATGCATGCCATCTGGCTGCTCGTTATAGTTCATGGTTATATCAGGGGTGGTCATAATGTTTTGACTGGACTGTATATATATGTATATATGTGTATATATAGTGTAAAACAAAGCAAATTTTTGAACTAAAAAAACAAAAAAATAAAAAAAGATCAGCAATCACCAAATCCATCACCCAAACCAGGCTAGCTTCAAGCGATGAAAAAATACCGAACATAAAAATGCAGGGAAGCATGTTAATGACTGACTCCTTGTCGGCTTCGTCAAGGGCAAGCAACAAGAAAATCACTCACTAATCTACTGAGACCAGAGAATTGTGGGTTTCTGCTATTTTAGTTTGCTAAAAGGACCAATTAAATTTAGGGGAATAATGTCAATAAAAGGGATTACTAATAAAATAAGAACCCAGCAAACTAAATTTGCTTTGTTTTACACTATTGTTATTTGATCTTTCTCTTATGCAGCCTCTGGCGCTATGGAATTTCAAATTTGTTCAAAGGCTTTTGTTTATTCGTATAATTTGCTTTTGCTATGTATATATATATATATATGGCTTTTTTACACCTCTTATTGATTATAAAAAGGCTTTTGATTCTGAGAAATCATCAGCAGTTTTAATGTATTTGAAACCCTAAGGTGCTGAAGTTAAATACATCAATTATTAATAACAACGTCTGCGTGAGACAAGGTGACACCACATCTTTGAATCTGTTCAATATCACATTGCAGAATGTCTTTCAGTCATCGAACTGGGAAGACAAAGGAATAAAGCTTAGTGGAGATTATTTCACCCACTTTCATTTTGCTGACAACATGGTCATTTTTGCAAGTACCACTTCAGAGCTAGAGTTTATGATCCAGGAATTTGCTGACCAGAGCAAAGAACTGGGTTTAGAAATGAATTTGCAGAAAACGAAATGGATGTACAATGTTTTTAAAAGAACTGCAGATTTAGCATTGATGGAGCAAATGTAGAAGTAACCAATGACTATAATAACCTTGGACAACAGATCTTTCAATGCCTTTACAAGAACTGAAGATTTAGCGATTGATGGAGCAAATCTAGTAGTAACCAACGACTATATTTACCTTGGACAACAGATATTTCAATGCGTTTACATGAACTGAAGACTTAGCGATTGATGGAGCAAATCTAGAAGTAACCAATGACTATATTATTTACCTTGGACAACAGATATTTCAATGCTTTTACAAGAACTGAAGATTTAGCAATTGATGGAGCAAATCTAGAAGTAACCAATGACTGCATTTACCTTCGACAACAAATATTTCAATGCGTTTACAAGAACTGAAGACTTAGCGATTGATGGAGCAAATCTAGAAGTAACCAATGATTATATTAATTACCTTGGACAACAGATATTTCAATGCTTTTACAAGAACTGAAAGTTTAGCGATTGATGGAGCAAATGTAGAAGTAACTAATGTCTGTATTTACCTTCGACAACAGATATCTCAATGCTTTTGCAAGAACTGAAGATTTAGCAATTGATGGAGCAAATCTAGAAGTACCCAATGCCTACATTTGTCTTGGACGATAAATATCAAGCGGGGTTAACGTAGAAAAAAAAATAAGTAGAGGTATAAAACTTGGTTGGAGAGCTTTCGAAAGAAGCAGCATAATTTTTAAGAGCAATTTGCAATTATTTATTAAAAGAAAAGTGTTTAATCAATGTATCTTTCCGGTTCTTACTTATGAAACAGAGACATGGACTTGAACTAAGAAAGAGGCTCAGAGCCTGCAAGTAATTCAAAGAAGCATGGGGAGATGTATGCTTGGTACAACTAGGGAAGATAATTACATGGATTAGAGAAGTGATAAGAATTGCTTATATCAAGATAAAAGTGAAGATCTTCAAGTAAAAATGGGATGGACACATTGCTAGAACTGACCACCGTTGGATAAACGAAATATTAGATTGGATACTAAAAAAGATTTAGAAGAAGACCACGTGGGAGATGAATGGACGAAACTCAAAAGCATGCAGGAGTGACTTGTAAGAAACTTGGTCAAGATAGAAACAGTGTAAAAGACTTGGGAAGACCTACATGGTGCAGTGAATTGAAAATTGTTAACGATGATGATGATCATAGCACATATATATATTTAATAAGCTACAGCACTTTCCTCATTACGCTTACTAACTCCTAGCGTGGTTGGTGCTGCATGCCTAAATAGCGACATTGCACAGGAAAGAAACAAAGGCATCGGTAAAGCACATTCGATGCCTTGCTGCATTTCGACTCTTTTACCTTGCGGTACACTTGTTATCCTGCAAATGTTTCATGACGCGGAATGACAGCTTTCACGATACCGGGCGTTAAGTACTTACACATCGTAATTCTGAAGTACAAGAAGGCAATATGAAACTCAATGATCAAAAATTATTTTTCAAATATGCATAAGAACATTAGTGTGCTATAAACAGCAACTTCAATACAAGATCAACTTAATAATTCCAACGTAAAAAGGTAAAATTCTCAATATTTACACGATTCTTAAAAGCTGTAAAAGTTTAAAATGCTTAAATAACTTTATTTACAATTAAAAGAAAGACAAGATCTTTCGTAGATGCGTCAACCACATCCTCAGGTCTGCACAGTCAAGAGTACAAGAGTTCCAAAATTATATATAATTGTGGGACTCAATTAATATAATTAATATAAATAACAATTATATGAAATTGTGGGACTCTTGTACTCTTGACTGTGCAGACCTGAGGATGTGGCCGACGCATCTACGAAAGATCTTGTCCTTCTTTTAATTGTAAATAAAGTTATTTAAGCATTTTTAACTTTTACGGCTTTTAAGAATCGTTTAAATATTGAGAATTTTATCTTTTACGTTGGAAGTGTTAACACGAATTTTCGATATATGCCTGCAAATTAATAATAAACTAATCTTGAGGAATATAAATTTTTATCTGTTCCTAAAGGTTAAATAATTATTTATTCTAAAGCAGATAAACAGTTTAGTCAATAAAATAAGTATTTACTGAAATTATGTAAGAGGGGGATCTGAAGACTCTTGCTAGAATAAAAGAAAATGATGTTTTACCCAATTAAATTGCTCGTCACTCCCTGATCGTGTTCATCACCTTAATAAAAAAACCAAGGAAAGATCTTGCCTCAAGGCAAGATCTTTCTTTGTTTTTTTTTATTAAGCTCAGCTTGGAGAACACTTCATAAGAACACAGCAGTGCATATTTACAATTCAGTGATAGATCTTCCGTTTTTATGGAAGTTTAAAAAAATCCTATCTGGCCTGCAAGGAAAGTTTGTTAGGTGAAGTGGCTGACAGTTGATATAACGGCGGCGAACTGGTGAGATTTCTCCGTAGTGAACTCTTTTGAAGAACATCAGAGTTCCTGAGTTATTTGGAACCTTAAAGACTCATAAAGAACACCAACCTATGCGACCATTGGTATCGGGACACTCCAACCCAACCCGCGAACTTGAAGCAACCTTGGCTTCATTCCTTAAACCCATAACCCTAACTCAGGGCTATTCTGTTTCCAGTTCGAAGGAAGCCTTGTCGAGTATTCAAACTTTTAGTAGTCAAGGATCTCCCTTCATTATAGCCTCACTGGACGTTACGGCCTTATACCCTAATGTGTCTGTGCCTCTGGTTCACTCTTTAATTGCAGAAAAACTGAAAGAATCAGACATGCCTGTCTCTGAGATCACCGCAACTTTTAGTGCCCTAAGACTTATTCAAAATCGTTCATACTTTTGCTTCAACAACATCATTTACAGGCAAAAAGAGGGTGTCCCAATGGGTTCCCCTCTATCACCCCTTTTGGCCGAGATATTTATGCAACACCTAGAGCACCTGGCGTTGAACCCTTTACCTGAAGAACTGGGTTTATATTTGAGATATGTCGATGATATTTTGGTTTTCTGGTTGGGCACCGAAGAAAAATTATTGAATTTTAGGGATTTCATGTCTTCACTACATCAGTCAGTGAATTTTACGTTGGAACTGGAAACTGAATGAATCTTACCGTTTTTGGATATCTTGCTAACCAGAAATATTACAAATTACACTATTCAAACCTCAGTTTTCAGGAAGCCTACGTCTGCCCCTAGTATCATCCCTTACAACTCTATGCACCCACTATGTCATAAACTTGCAGCCATTCGTTTTATGATAAAACGAGCCATTACACACTCCTCCAGCAATCGGCTGAAGAAACAAGAAATTGCAAAAATTAAAGAAATCGCCCGAAACCATGGCTATGGAAATCATTTGGTGGATTCGATTTACAAGAGACTCGGAAACTCAACCAGGTCCACACTTGTGAGGGAAACAAGAGATAAGAAATTTGTTGGGTCTATGTGCTATGACCCACACGTCACTCGCATTATGAAAAACATGTGTCATCGTCACAAAATCGATTTTGGCCTCAGAACATCAAATACTTACTCCATCATTCGCAACGACCGCGATCAAATCAAACAGGGATCCCGTCATGGAGTATATAACATACCTCTTTACAGTACTGAGCCAGATGACCCACCTCTCACTTACATAGGATCTACTCAGAGGACGTTGGACATCAGAATGAAGGAGCACCTTTATGACATTAAGACTCGAAACCAAAAAACTGCGTTATCACGCCTTACCAACAAGGGTTCATATTTCCCAGCTTGGCAGGAGGCTTCCTACGTTACAACACCGCGGAACAAAAACTCGTTACTTTTTGCAGAGAGCTTGTTAATTTTCATCAAGGGCAATCAATGTTGTAACGACTATATACCTATTTACATCCCCAATTCTTGGAAAAAATTCTTGCCAAGGGACTCAAATAATGTTCAAAGTGACAACACCTTGAATGCCTTAACACCAGATGACACAATCACCCATTCAGCGATTCGGAATTTCCCGTGAACAATCCCAGACATGCGCAGTGAACGCACAGTTTGATTCATGACACTTTCCCCTTCTGTTATTTAAGGTCGGAATCACTAATCTGAGAGCACATCTGAGGATGATCCCAAGAGGGATTGAAAGATCTCATGTTTGTTTTAACCTGTCAGTCATATCACCTTCACCACATTTGGTGTGTACAGGAGCATCAGTTCTTTTAACTTTTAGTTATTCTAATCGTGCATAAGACGGCAACCTTATTTTATGGGAAACATGATATAAATCTACGCCCTCTACCGGAATAATTTTGAATAATGGAAAAATTAAAAATAAGCAAAATATATTCTCCATGTTAAGGAAAAAGCACTTTCAAGGTATGTTAAGGAAAAATGACTTTTTAAATACGTCTCCCAACAGCAGAGGTAGTGAGAAAGAAGGTTTTGCCATTTACCATCCTTAGGGGGAAATCTGTGCGTTATTTAAAAAGGAGAATGCTCCCCATATCTATTGTAGCAAATGGCATACAGCAAAAAAAAAAAAAAAATTATCAATAGGGTTTTTTGGGAAACAAAGTTACAACTACAAACAAAAGTACACAAACCCCACCTAGCGACAGAACTCCTCAAATACAAAACTAAAGTGTTCCACAAGGTATATTGCATCCGGTGTTGAGAGAATGTTTTGAATCGCATATTTAGAAGATATATTGAGAAAAACAGATTAAGCATGACGCCCCTAGCGGCGAAATTATGCATTATTTTGTGAAGAAAATGCATACTGAGAGTTTTCATAGTTAGTAGTATCTGACCAAAAAAAAAAAAAAAAATGCTTTTTCGATCCTAGTTTTAGTCCCACAGATATTGCTGTAAACAGAAACGTGATCTTGCGCCCTCTAGTGGCACATTTGTGCGTTAAAACCAATTCTAAATTATGTCAGAAATATTTCACACAGGAAGCGCTCTTCAACAGAAAAATAATTTTTTAAATCGGACTCTTAGAAGCAGAGATACAGACAAAAATAAGATATACATCTACGCCTCCTAGCGGGAAAACCTTGTATTATTTAAAAAATTATTCCAAAAAGGTTTTTCGAGGTGAGCGATATCAGTCCAAGAAGAATTTTTTTCAGTCGGAAGTTTAACTCAGTAAACAGCAAAATGAAATTCCAAATTGTAAATCGCGTGCGTGATGTAAAATTCGAAACAATGATTGAAGAAACCTAGTCAAAACCTTTCCGAAACAGCTTGGAACTATAGTGCGTAGTAGCACAATGGAAGCAAACGTAAAGACATTAGCGGGCAACTTGGCAGAAGGACACACTTCGGAAGTCTAACACGGTAATTAGCAAGAACAAATTTCAAATTGTAAATCGTATTTGTTATGTTAGATTTGAAACAATGGTTGAAGAACCCTAGTCAAAATCTTTGCCTTGAAATTTCTTGGAACTATTTATGGTGCGTAGAAACGCACGGATAGCAGCCGTCTAAAACGTAAACAAGCACGACGGGAACTGATACTAAAGGATGCACGTTGCCCCTCAATAGTGCATCCGAAAACGTTTCAGCACAACTTAGTACTGTCTCTTCTATGTTCCCGTAGGAGTTCTACTGCAAAGGTTTCTTGTAAAGTGCCTCGAAAAAAGCCACCCGTAGGTATGGGAAAAATTGGTACATACAGTGGGTGAGTCGAAAGTTTTGCAATATTTGGATCTCTTTGTCTTCATACGTACCTTTACGACGAAACCTAATTAGCATTCAAAGTATAAGCCATCGTGTTGCACCGTCTTTAGCCATCTGTCTGCCAGTTCTTCGATTCCACGGCGGTACCAGTTCCTGTCCTTCTAGGCAAAGAACTCCTTAATCCCAGCTGCCACCTCCTCCTGGTTATTGAAATGCAGATCGCGAAGGAAGTGGGCCGTGGACCGGAACAAGAAATGATCCGACGGGGCAAGGTCCGGACTATATATTAGGTGTGGCATCAGTTCGATGACCTCAAGTTCCTGGAGTTTTGCCCGGGTCTTTCGCGCGGTATGAGGCCGAGCGTTGTCCTGCTGTAGGAGAGCGCGCTTTCTGTTCACTAGTGCCGGGTGCTTCTCCTCCAAAATGGCATACTCCAGCTGTTCAGAGTAAAGGTTGTCGCTGATGGTCCGACCATCTGGAACAAATTCGTAATGGATTATCATCTCGAAAATCCACCAGACGCCGAGCATCACCTTGTGCTCGAAGTACCCACATTTGGCAACAGGTTCAGGAAGTTGGCCCGGGCTCAACCACTGCCGTTGTGTGTTAGGATTACGAAAATAGACCCACTTTTCATAGCACGTAACAATTCTCTTGATGAAACGTATATCGCGCGGGGTTTCGAGAGAGTTTCGTACAAACTTCCACTTGGCGGTTTGCATCAGCTGGCGTCAGTTCGTGAGGGACAATGCGGCAGCTCCTGTAAACTTTGCTGTGTTCCTGAAGGTGACGAACCACGGTGGTTTGTGATATGTACAGCTCTCCTGATAATCTGCGGGTACTGGTTGTCGGATTTTCCTCTACGGTCTGGCGTACGGCCTCCGAATCCACGATTCGAGGCCTACCTGGCCTTGGCTGATCATCGAGGTTTCTGTCACCTGAGCGGAATTTCTTGCACCATCTGGTTGCGGTTCTGTGGTCCACGGAACCTCTCCCTTTCGCATTACAAATGCTTCGTGTTGCTTGAGCAGCGTTATGGCCGAGATCAAACATGTCAAGCAAAAGTTCCCTAATTAGCCGGTTGTTGCTGTTCATCTTTTAGGCGTCCCAACCACAGACAGAACAACGATATGCAACACAGCAACGACTACCACTTTATTTATATCCCTTTCGACTGACTGCAGTGCGCAACTTGAACTAGTTTAAACACGTAAGATAACCGCTGCAGCACATGTGTTTATGCAAATATAGCAAATCTTTCGACTCACCCCCTATAGGAATTGTTAAGATAATAAAAACAGATTTTTGTATTAGATTTTATCATGTTTGGGGTAAGATTCTCGTACTTTACGCAAAAGAGTAGTGAGATACAAATTTTGAAGATGGCAATCCGATTTTTGGCGTAAATATGACAAGGATGGTAAGTCAGATAATATCCGAAAACTTGAAATTTTTTTTTTCATCGTCCTGGAGCGGGACTCGAACCCGCGTCTCCCAGAAAACGCCCGGGTATGCTAACCACTACACCACCCAGAACGACCAAGTTTCAAGTTTCCGATCAATTTGAATTTAACCATCACAGGATTCGCCAGTCGAAGCAACCGGCATTCATGTTTAGCGAATCTGGAGGTTAAGAATCTTATCCCGTGTTTGCCCGGAGAAGCAGATAAATCAGATAAATAGCATACCCGGGCGTTTTCTGGGAGACGCGGGTTCGAGTCCCGCACCAGGAAGATGAAAATTTTCAAGTTTTCGGATATTATCTGACTTACCATCCTTGTCACATTTACGCCAAAAATCGGATTGCCATCTTCAAAATTTGTATTATATGGCGTCATCCCGTATTTCTTTCATGATGAGTAGTGAGATATTTTTGGGGTTTATGTAAAGTGTAATGAAGTACTTTTGGGCAAAAATGTAAAGAAATAATATTGCGTAACAGTGAAATAAACCATTGTTGAGTGAGCCTATATGGACATCATACCACAAGATCAAATTTCAACACACACGCACAATGGTTTCTTATTGAATGCTTACCATAAATTTTTACAGGATGAAATCTTTTTCCTTCTAAAACAAAACAAAACAAGAAAACAAATCACAGGACGAACTTCCTCCTTTGTTTACTCTTTCAGTGAGAGTCATTATCTCGAAACTATTGCTAAGTCTGGTTACGTAATCTGAGGTGCGGGGTATTACCGCGATCTGGTGGCGATTATACGTACTAACTAAATCCATGCTTGCCAGATCAGTACAGGAGTCTTCTAGGCAGGAATAAAATTAGGAACCTTACTTATTGAATTGCGCTCGTAGTTATCAGGAAGCTTTAAGGACCTCTGAGGCCACCCGGCGCGTCGTGGCGCGCCCCCTCCCCAAGCCTTTTCTCTCGTCTCGGATGCGCATGCACATATAATTCCATTTTATCATCTAAAATCTAAAAATATTGCTAGGTATATCTTTTTCCTTTTCATCTCAAGAAAATACGGTAAAAATTTCTTGTAGTGTGTTTTTGGCAATACATTTACATATGTAACTGTTATATTATACTATTACGTTTATGTGAAAAATCTGTCATATAAATGAAACGGGAAAAGAGGAAATAATTATGCGACATTAACCCCGGACTTTGAAACAGTGGAGATTAAGTAGAAGCACGTGGTTTGTATCAAAATCAAGTGAAATTCTAGGTATTAGTGTTTTTTTCTGATTTTAAAATAAATAAATGAATTCCAAAAAAAGTATATTGAAAAAAAAACTGTTCTTAAAAAAAGCATCTGAATGCCTTCACGTATGTGATACATCGGTGGTATGATTAATTTAGTGACTTGACACTGAAACCACGAGGCTTTGACGGAGGAGAATGGGGTTCGAGAATGGCTTTCAACTTATCGTTTTTGTTCATATAGTTTGTTTGTTTGTTTGTTTTATTGGGGTTAATGGCGCAAGAGTCAGGATTGACCAAAGACCGCCAAGTAGTCAAAAAACAGTTACATACGGTCAGCTTGGGCTTCAGCTGACCCTGCGGGTATGTTCATTTTCCAGAACTGCGCATGGGCAATAACCTTGGTTGCGTTTTATCTGTGTTTTACGGAAAAAAGATCCCCAGTAGGCCTACAAAAAATCCAAGCACTGTGTTTAAATTTGCTTTAAACTAAAAGTGTTTTATTTATTTTTTTTTTTTTTTCAATTTCCGTATTTCCTTTCTCTTCCCCTCTCTCTTTTCAGAACATATGTTTTCTACATTTGCGTGCAACAAAATCTGTAATGATATCTGAAAAATCCATCGTTCTTTATCATTCTGAGTTTGGAAAACGAACGTTCTCCACCAGCGTTTGTTACCATCATGCTGTAAAATTTCCGCATCGTAATCTCAATGTTTGACAATGTCTTTCATTTTTCGTCTCCTCCTCCTTCTACCCCTCTTCAACATTTTCTTCTCCTTCTGAGATGTTCATGTTGCTTGAATTCAATAACGTATGGTAATCAGAGCACGGTATATGATTTTGATTGCAGACAATCAAAGTCAAGTTAATTTTACTAGGATCCATATAGTAGATGGATGGTAAATTGTTACAGTGTTTTCTGATTTCATTTTTCTCAAAATATGAAAACTGTCCCAGAAAACTAAATCTTTCAAAAATTATATTGTACCGCGCATTCCTTTTTTTTAATTCACACACCAAAGAATCAGTGACAGGTAAAAACGTTTAAATTAAAATTTTTTACTTCCTTCTGGAAGTTCTTCCGAGGTATCTTTGCTATCACTGTTTAAACTGTAGATGCAGCTGCTAATATTTTTCACCCGCTTGTTGGCATTTTTATGTACAGCTGCTGGAGATTTCTCATTCGCTCGAGCTTCATATTCATCAAGAAGGCCTCTCTTGTCTTTTATGTATGATGACAAAGACTTGATTATTTTAACAGCTACAAACAAGCCCATTTTCTGGCGCTGCAAAAATCTGTTGCTTGTGTTGAGAAGTGACAAAATTTCGCTCCGTAAAATCGTTAAAAAGACAGTTTCCAATTTATCTCTTTTTTTTTTTTTTTCGTAAACTGTTTGCAACAAGCCATGTATCCGCAGACTGCATATTATCTTTAGCCATTCTATCCAAAAGTGACTTCATTTGTTCTTAGCTCTCACTTAAAGCAGCAACTGCGTCGGAACGGGCAGATCAACGAGTTTTAGACAGGCATTTTACCACCTTCCGTTATAGACATAATACTTATATCAAAACTTTCCAACGATGTTGAAGGAGGAAAAAATTATATAACTGTTGAATAAAATCAAAGTAAATAACAACATCCGTGCTACAATCTGCCGCTTGCACCCGACTAAATTAACAGAATGCCCTGCACATGGCGCATATTCAGCAAACTCATTTCCCCCTTAATTCTGGTCTGTCAACTGGAGCAATGCCCTGCCATACTTGAAGTATCATAAAGCACTCTGTCTTCACCTCTACCCTATTGCCAAACACAGCTGAAATTGAGATGGTACGCCAACATCAATATTGTTTCTCCGGCTGTTCCTGTGTGAACCGTTTCCGTACAAATGGAATTTTCTGCCATCTGGAATGGGTGTAGTAGACCGATCATAAATGAAAAGGTCTGGCTTTCTATTAGGCATACAAATAAATTTTAAAGCGTTTTAAGAAAACGCAACATGTAATTTGAGAAAAAACAACAATACCTTTACGAATCAAAATATGTGCCGTCATTATCTATCATCTTCCGCCATCGGTCGAGCAGCTGATGGATTCCAGCCCTGAAGAATACTTCGTCGTGCTGTGACGCGATGAAGTCGTCAGCCCATTTTTGCACTTCGTCACATGTCCGGACACGTACAGAAGACAAACTATGCTGCATCGATCGGAACAAATGATAGCCTGAAGGGGCTATGTCAAGACTATACGCCGGGTGCTCCAAAACTTCCCAGCCAAGCGTCAATAAGGTTTCCTTGACCGATTTCACGACATGCGGCCCAGTGTTGTCATGCAATAATTTCACGGAACGCAATCCTTTGCCTGTGAATGGACGTTTCCGACAGATTTTCTGGTGCAATCGCATGTTACTTGTAGCGATCAGCAGTAACAGTTTGACCCTGTTCCAATACAGTTCATAATAGAACACACCCTTCATGTTCCAGCAGATGCACAGCAGAACTTTCTTGGAGTGAATATTGCGTTTCGGTGTCGAAGTTGTTGCTTCACCGGGGTCTACCCAGTGTTTTTGGCGTTTGGGATTGCCGTATCATATCCACTTTTGATCATCCGTAACAATTTTCTACAGGAAAGACTTTCTGCGTTGTTTATTCAACATATTCAAACATTCATGACACGCTCATCCTTGTTCCTCTGGCTCAAGTCATGTGGCACCCATTTTCCTTCCTTCTGAATTTTTCCCATTGCGCGTAAACGATTGGAAATGGTTTGTTGAGTTACCCCCAGTTATTCAGCTAGTTCTTTTTGCGTTTGTAACGAATCTTCATCCAGCAATTCTTGCAGTTTCTCATGGGCAATCTTCTATAGGGTGCCGCTACGTTCTCGATCGCTAACTTCAAAATCACCTGCTTTAAACCGTCTAAACCAAAACTCACACGTGCTTTTCGATACAGTATACTCCCCTAGAACAGAACAGATCGATGCACATGCTTTTGCAGCAATTTTTCCTTGACGAAATTCGTAATAAATGCAGTGTCGAATAAATGCAGTATCGCTTTCCATCTTTCGCCTACCGATGTGCAAGTGCGTTTGACTGTAGGGCAAACCTCAGTGTCACATTTTATTCTCTGGACCAGTTACGGTCACATGACGACAACGCGGGGGAATGTTGGATATGTAAATTAGCAGTATAAGTCACATAAAGAACGCTTTAAAACTTATTTATACACCTAATAAATAAAAGCTAATGCTATTCAGCCAGCAGGGAAGTACTATAGAAAGAGAGAGAGAGAGAGAGAGAGAGAGAGAGGGAGGGAGAGACCCACCATCTACAACCACCCTTTCATAACCCACAGCCAGCACGCGAAACTCTCTTTCCTTCCCATTTACCCCCCCCCCCCCCCCCCCCCATCCCCATTTACTTTGCCTACTTGAAGATAGAGTGTGAGATCCCGTCTCGATCTAAATTTATTGCACTAAACGTCTTTGGACAATTTCTAGAAGAGGGGCCAAAGCAAGGCGTACTTTCTGCGGAAACAAAATGAAGTAGGACGATCACCGATGCAAATTATAACAGTATGTCTGAATAACCACCGACTCCCCCCTCCCTCCCCACACATCTCTCTTTGTGAAAAAACAAACAAAGAAAAAGACTAGCTCTGTGATTCAGCAAATCTTAAAAGGGAAATAGAAAGCGCGCTCTCTGCAGTGTGAGTCGAACTGCGAAAATAATGAAACCCAGATATGTTGGGCGACTCAGTCAAAACTCAGCTTTTAACAGAGACCCCTCAAGAGCCTAAGACTTCCAGCGTACGCCGGTACGTCCATGAGATAAAACGTCTCTCGTAATAATAATTAAAGGGAACTTTTACGCAGGAAAATAGCATGCAGTTTTGTTCTTTGTTTAAGAAAAGCTTTTCTTAATTGTGTGAATTTCATCAAATCTTATGGATAGCTTGCATTGTGCTGCCACCTACTGAGCTTCTTTTCGAAACATTTACTTTCATTTTTTAAGTGGAAGATTTTTTTCTTTTTTTTTTTTAAGTAAAAATTTCGAAATTGTTGATAATTCTAATTCATCGTTCTTTCACAGATTTTGTAATTTTGTTTTCTCAGTGAAATTGGTTCTGCCAAGCGAATTTTGATAGTTAAATTTTGCCTTCTGAAAATTTGAAGTTGAAATATAAAATAATTTTTTCAGCCTTGCGGAATACATTTGTTGCATAATGAGTAATCTATTTTCTTTTTCCGTTCAACCCAACTTTTATAAACCAACCATAATAGAGTTACCGTTTGAGATTTTATAACAACTTTCGTACGTCTTGCAGTTTTTCCCAAGATTTAACAACTACCAACTGGTTTCAGTCCCTGGGCTGAAGACCACATTGCATCGCATCAAATTTCTATGAATTCAATGTGTGAAACACTTCTCAAATTCAGTATACACTGGCGTGCAAAAATTAAGGACGAGACGGTTTTTCGAATGTAACGTCGTGCAAAAGTGCTCCACATCGACTCAAATCATACCATAAGGTCCCAAAGATATAAGAATATGGGACAAGTGAGCAAAACCGTCCAAACAAGGAATCCAAAGAATACAAAGGCACTTTATTGAAAAGGTAGCTTCGAGCACAACTGGACAGAAGACAGAAACGTCCATGTGGCAGGTGGCTGCCACGAAAACTCCAGTCTTTAGTAGGAGATATGATCACCCCTGACTGCGTTGCAGGATTTACAACGTCTGTCCATGCTGAGGACGAGGTTGTCAAGGAGCTGTTGAGGCATCGCGGCCCATTCCTCTTGTAGCGCCAATCACAACTGCGGAATCGTTGCTGGCGGCTGGTGACGCGCTGCCAAGCGTCTTCCGAGAAGGTCCCACACGTGTTCGATTGGATTTAGGTCCGGAAACCTTGCAGGCCAATTCATGCGTTGAATATCTTCACTCTCCAACAGCTCTGCGGCAGCCACTGTGCGATGAGGTGTAGCGTTGTCGTCCATGAAGAGGAACTCAGGACCCACAGCACCTCTAAACAGACGCACGTGAGGCACGAGAACCTCGGTAGAATAGCGGACACCAGTGACTGAACCTCCTTGGAAGATGTGGAGATCATTACGGCTACAAAGCATGATACCGCCCTGAACGAGAACTCCGCCACCTCCAAACCGGTCCCTTTCGATGATGTTGGAGGTGTGATTGCGTGTTCCCTGCTCTCTCCAGATGTGTTTACGTCCAGAATCGCTCGTCAGACTAAATCGACTCTCATCCGTAAAGAGAACTCGACCCCATTGCTGATGTGTCCAGTTCTTGTGTTCCTGGCACCACAGAAACCGCAGTCTCCGATGAGCAGGCGTTAATGTCACACACCGTACTGGTCGTCGTATAAATAGACCACCTTTGTGCAGCCTCCTGGCCACGGTAAAACGCGATAACGGACGTCCAGTTGTCTGTTGCATGTGCCTTGCGATTTCTCCCGCTGTCTGCCGTCTGTCTCTTCTCGCCTGTAGGACAATATACTGGTCGTCCGCCGCCGTGGTTGCTCGTGGACGACCACTGCTAAACTCTCGGACAGCTGTTCCTGTCGTTTGAAATGCTCTCCAAGCTCGTGAAACGATGCTGTGAGCGATCCCGAACTCCTCGGCCACACTTATCACACTTCGACCTTCTTCCAGCTTCTCAATGACGCGACCTCGGATAAAGTCATCCAGATGTCGTCTACTGGATTGCCTGTTGACCATATCACACAGTGGCAACAACTCGACGTCGTTCAAACCGATGTACACAGTGCAATAGCTTTCACCGAATTGCTGAGCGCACACCGCCTGTGTGCTTTATACCCATCCGACAGTCCCCCTCCTACGTCATGCTGCATATATGCGCATGCCCTACAGTACCGGACCCTAGTCTATCTCCTGAGTGGTCTTTCGGTCCGTTCTGCCTGCTCTTTCCGCTGTTATGCTAATTTCTCCTCTTCGTCCTTAATTTTTGCACACCAGTATATGAAACAGTTTTTAAATTCAATATATGAAAACACTTCCCAAATTTAAAGTTCCACCTTTTAAACACATAGTCCCAGAAGTAGCAAAGTGTTACAAAAAGGTACAGTTAAGTTTTAAAGTAAGCTTCCGGCGTATACATAAGCTCGGACTACTGAAAAATATGAGAATGATGGTCTGCTTATGTTTTCATTATTTCATTTCGCGGTGGCCTTCCACTTTCATTATCGGTTTGAATGAGAGTGGCACTAGTAAAGATGACATCTTCATTACCGGCAGGCAATTAGCAACACAGCGCATTATTTGGATTTAATATAAGCAAAAGTTGTTGCTTATCTTGATGTAGTTAGGTGTGTCCAGCAAATTCTGACCCAGCCGTTGGTTTTATGTTGTCGTCTATGTTCGACGCTTGTGTAATAACCTGACGTTTATTGCTTTGACCGCTTTAGAAAGAGAAAGACAGGACGTCTGCAGATTGCTAATCAGGAACATGAAGCGACTTTATGAAGTAACCAGCGTTTCAATTGTCACAGAACATTTCCTTTTCTCGAAACTGATGAAAACACCTTTTTAAGCATTCACGACGCAATAATCATCGTACTGCGTGCAAAACAATGAAAAGCGGCGTTACTCAATTAGTGCTTCATTTTCCATCACTTTTTCAATTGAAATTCATGCATCTTGTGTACTGCCCAGCCTACAATAACTTGTGTTCGCAAAACATAAGGCTGCAGAAAATAAAAAGCGTAAAAGTGAGAAGAAGTTTTGCATGCCAACAGCATATGTGTAGCTAAGGGACGGGTCCTCGTGTGCTGACTTCCACCTTAGAGGGGGCTGAGTACGATATTAAAGCGATATATATACAGTCAAACAGCTATTTAACGGACTGCGATTTAACGAATTCCGCGATTATACGTACATTTTTTGTGGTCCGGACGGAACCACATTGAAATTAATGCTTGGCGCTCCCCGATTTAACGAACACATTTTCACAATTTAACGAACACTTTTTTTATTTTTTATTTAAACCACCAAACTATGTTAACCAGCATTTCAACGTTAAAAGTCAGCAAGAAAGAGAGGTTCGCGTAACAAGAAAATTTTACGTATGCAGTTAACCAGCGTTTCAAAGAACGCCATCTGCGACACAGCTTGACGGAATCATAAATCATTTCGCCTTTCCTCCGATTATCAAGCGAAAGCTTCTCACAGGAGGAGGCAATGACCAACAAGTTCCAAAGGAGCGCAACGTTTTCTTGCATGGGTGTGAAGCTGGAAAATGAAAGGCGGTATGGGTGAGGAAATCTAGAGTACCCTAGGGATTCTTGTTTTCAGCTACAGACAGAACAATAGCACTCTGTGAAGGCAGGGAACATACATGGTGCATACCCATTCCTGAACCTCTGGAATTCTTCGTCAAATCGCGCTTTTTTTTCTTTTCTTCTCAGTGTTAAATCTACAGCTCAGATTAAACAACACAGCTCGTTTACGGACAAAGTTTTGATGAACACAGGTAGCACTAGAAAAGTCAGTCACTGAAAGAAAGAGAACATAGCTGCTTACGTATTCTATTATGAACACTAGCTTAATTTGAATATTTCATTCGAAAGGCTTCCTCGATTTAGCGAATTCCGCGATTTTACGTACAAGATTGTTGGTCCCTTGAAGTTCGTTAAATCGAGGCTTGACTGATATATATATATATATAGCACAAAAACGAGGTAAAGCTGTAACGGCGGAAAACTGAACAGAAACAAGGCACAATAAACGTAAAATAGGCTGCAGAAAATAAAAAACGTGCAGCCGTCAATATATATATATACCGTATATGCTCGTGTATAGGTCGACTTTTTTTAATGAAATGTTTAGGTTGAAATTAGGGGGTCGAACTATACACGGAAAATATTTCTGATAGGTTGAAAACCAAAATTTTGATGCCTTATGGAAATGCGCATACTTAACCCTTTGCGTCATCAGTTCATTTGTAGTTGTATATTTAGTCATTTTCCGGGTGCTACTGGTACAAAATAAAATTATTGCTCAGAATTTTCTTGATTTTATATGTACGAGTTTTTTTATTCACTAATAGAAAAACTCATTTCGCAAGGATGTCTCAAAGTCCGTTTTAGATCCGTCGATTTGGCCTTGACTGCCCCGCTGGTAAATCACCCAGAGGAAAGAGATGAACGTGTCAGGCAGTAGTTTAAGTTGCATCGTGCCGTGACCTACGACCGTGCTCAATTCTTGACGGGGAGGATGAAGAGGGAAAAGGACAGACGGCGAAGAGAGGTGTGACAATCTACAGAACAGCAGTAACGTGATCGATGCATCCCGAAAACGAAAGTGTTTAAATTTGGTCGATTGCTCAGAATAACACTGCCACTGATAGTAAAAAAGTGCATTAATTTAACAACCTACTTACGTTTGCCACTAAATTGAGTGTGCCCCGGCTCTAAAAATCAAACAAACAGTAACCTTTTCTGAAGACTAAGAGCGAGCAAAAAAGATTGCATCTTTACTGAATGGAGCTATGTTTGGTTTTGTCACTAAAGCCGATTGTTTGTCACAAACATGGGGGACAGGGGGATGAAACTCGGGAGTAGATAAAAGACCTCTCTGTCAATTACACACTCGTACAACTCAGCAGTTGACCAACAGCTGCTACGCTGCACAGGGTAGTGAGAGAAAATTTTATAGAACAAACTTTCTTCAATTTTTAAAATAGTTGCGTGCAAATTTTAGAATGTCCGCAATACATCAAAATAAAGATTCACTTTACATTTTGAAGAAATCCATTGAAAACTTCAAAAGTTACATATTTATATTTTAGGGCATGCATATTCTTTATGGGATAAAAAAACTATCAGGTTGACATCAAGACCTATTTACGCTTTCCAAATATGTTTCACGAAGTTCCTTTTTTTTATTTTTAAATAATGATGTGCCTTACGACGTTTGGTAAATGCATCCCGATTCGTTTGCTGCTGGAACAAATGCTTTACTCTCCATGAATGAAGTAACTTCAGAAAACTCGCTCGCAAAAAGTGGGAGAAAGAAAGGGGGGGGGGGGGAGACTATGTGCAAAAGTGGGTTCATATATTGTTAAAATGTGTAACTGAAAACTCTCTAACCAGGGTGGTGAGCCCTATCATCTTCCCAGAATTGTGCCTCAATTTCACCCACATTTGGCGGGAAACTGCCGCAACCAACATTGCGAGAGCCAGCTACAACAATAAATAGTAGGTCACATTTCCGCATGCGGGCGCATCCTCCGAAAAGAAAAATCTTTTTGTTTTTATTTATACACAAGATAGGTAGGTATACAAAAACTGCAGGTATTCACATAAAAATTGGGGGTTCGACTTATGCACGGGATATACAAAAACTTCAAATATTCAGATAAAAATCGGAGGGTCGATCTATACACGAGATCGACTTATACACTAGTACATACGGTATATAAATATATATATATATAGACATACAAAGGCTGCAGACAACTCAAAGAAGCATGGAGAGGTGCATGCTTGGTGTAACCAGGAGAGATAAGAAGAGGAACACGTGGATCCGAAAAATGACAAGAGTGGAAGACATCATGATCAGAGTTAAATCCCTGAAATGGCAATGGGCTGGACATACTGCCAGAAGAACAGACCATCGATGGACAGCCGAAATTTTAGATTGGATTCCAAGGGACAGGAAAAGACCCAGAAGAAGACCACATGGGAGATGGGTGGATGAAATTCGAAAGTATGCGGGAGTGACATGGACGAGACTGGCACAAGACAGACCGTTGTGGAGGAAACTTGGGGAGACCTTCGTCCAGCAGTGGATTGATAATGGTTGACAATGATGATGATATATATATATATATATATATATCATCATCATCGGCCACCCAAAATGCAACACCAAGAAGGAAGCATCCGATTGGCCTGAAATTCGCAGCATGCGTCGCCCGCGAGAGGACATGCAAACGATTAGCATTGCAGGGCATATGCAAATCATGTGCGCCCGGCACGCCACCGAGAAGCACTATAAGGAGGGTGCACAGAAGGCGGGGTGTAAGTAGTGGATGTGTGTTGTGCTGCCGGAACTGTTCGTGGGAAGCTTTCTGATGTCTCGTCGCCGAATACGGCAGTCATTCCAGCACGTTTCGGAGTTCGACAGAGGACGAATAGTGGCTTATCGCGACAGCGGTTTATCGTACCGAGACATCAGCGCCCGTGGGGGAGGACATCCAGCCACAGTAAGGAGAGTATGTCGGTGGGTGCAGGAGGGACGGACGGACCGACTTGAGCGATGGCCGCATCCGCGGCACTCCACCAAACGAGAGAACCGGCATGTTGTGCGGCGGGCATTGACGGCTCGCACCGCCACATCACGAACGTTAGCGCAGGAATTAGGATGTGTTGCGCAACAGCCTGTGTCAGCAGTTACCGTTCGACGTCGTCTGCAGGAGCGGGGACTTGTCACACAGCGCCAATTGCTCCGATTACCATTGACGTTAAACCACCGGTGAGTGTGGCGGCAGTGGGCCGTTGAACGCCGCACCTGGACTACGGAATGGCACTACATTGTCTTTTCCGACTAATCCCGCTTCTGCCTGCAACACCACGATGGTCGGATCCGCTTGTGGCGGCACCGCGGCGAGAGACTGTATGACGCCTGCATTATGCATCGCCATACCGGTCCGTCGCCTGGCGTTATGGTTTGGGGCGCAATTGGATATGACACCCGCACCTCTCTGGTACGCATCGTCGGTACAGTCAACAGCCACCGCTACATCTCCGACGTTTTGGAGACTGTAATCCTCCCTTACATGCAGGACCTACCAGCGGCCACGTTTCAACAGGACAATGCGCGCCCGCACGTGGCATGCATCGGGCAGCAATTCTTCACGGCCCACCAGGTGTCACTGCTGCCGTGGCCTGCATGTTCTCCCGATATGTCGCCCATCGAACACGTCTGGTCGCTGATCGGCAACCGAGTAGCCCTGCAAGCACCACCCGCGGCTACGCCTGATGAAATGTGGCAACGTGTGGAAGCAGCCTGGACTGACATACCTCAAGCCGACATCCAAAGCCTCTTTCGTTCGATACCTCGATGTGTAGCGGCCGTTATTGCCAGCCATGAGGGCCACACGAACTTTTGATGTCTGCGTGTTCCGTAAGTCGCACGGGCCTGTAAGCTCAATCGTTTCATCTTTGTATCTATTGTTATGTGTCCAGTAAATCTGGCTTTGCTATCTCGTGCCCTTCTTGGTGTTGCATTTTGGGTGGCCAGCAGTGTATATTGAAGTATACAACTTCAGTATGCTATTAAAAATACTATAGAAAAGAACTTACTTTAAACGTCAAGAGACGTGGAAGTGTTAAAGTTTGTTTAGTCATATGATAGATGGCAGATGTTTCATCTAATGAAAAATCTGGTCAAATACATCTATATATATAAATATAATTGGAAAGGAGTGAGACAAGGTGACACCATATCTCCGAAGCTCTTTAATGCCACATTGGAAAAATGTCTTTCAATCACTGAACTGGGAAAACAAAGGGATAAAGATTAATGGAGATTATCTAACCCACCTTCGTTTTGCTGATGACGTAGTCATTTTTGCAACTACCCCATCAGAGCTGCAGAGTATGATCCAGGAACTTGCTGACAAGAGTAAAGAAGTGGGATTAAAAATGAACTTTCAGAAGACAAAAGTGATGTTCAATGCTTTTACAAGAAATGAAGATTTATCGATTGATGGAGAAAAACTGGAGATAACAGATACGTATGTTTATCTTGGACAGCAGATATCAAGTGATGGTCACATTGATGAAGAAATTAATCGGCGTACAAAACTTGGAGAGCTTTTGGAAGAAACAGCATAATTTTCAAGAGCAACATGCCATTATGTCTTAAAAGAAAAGTGTTTGATCAATGCATCCTTCCAGTGCTTACGTATGGTGCAGAGACGTGGACCTTAACTAAAAGAGACATACAAAGGCTGCAGACAACTCCAAAGTAGCATGGAGAGGTGCATGCTTGGTATAACCAGGAGAGATAAGAAGAGGAACTCGTGGATCCGAAAAATGACGAGAGTGGAAGACATCATGATCAGAGTTAAATCCCTGAAATGGCAATGGGCTGGACATACTGCCAGAAGGACAGACCATAGATGGACAATGAAATTTTAGATTGGATTCCAAGGGACAGGAAAAGACCCAGAAAAAGACCACATGGGAGATGGGTGGATGAAATTCGTAAATATGCGGAGTGACATGGAGGAGACTGGCACAAGACAGACCGTTGTGGAGGAAACTTGGGGAGACCTTCGTCCAGCAGTGGATTGATAATGGTTGACAATGATGATGTTGATGATGAATTCAACAGACATGGCTTTCCCAGTGGAGAAAGCAGCGTCCGTGTTTTGGTTTGCGGAGTCGAAATCTCTAACAACAGTTGAGCGTAAGTTTCGAACGGAGTACAAGAGACAGCCGCCGACGCGAAGGAGCATCGAACAATGGGTAAGTAAATTCAAAGCAACAGGAAGTGTCTTGAAAGGCAAAGCACTGGGAAAAAAGCAAAAGCACTAGAGAGAGGGTCCTTTTTCTTCGCTGAACCAACCGTTACTGACATAACGTACCTGGACATGTTAGAATAATTCGCAATTCCACGACTCCAGGATATTCAAGACATCATTTACCAGCAAGATGGAGCGCTTTCGCACTAGTCTTTGGACGTACGCAGGTCTTTTGACCACCATTTTCTAGGGCGTTGGATTGGACGTAGGTGTCCGACGGCATGGCCACCCCGTTCTCCTGATATTACCCCATGCGATTTTTTTTCTTCGGGCTTTATTAAGGACATTGTGTACAAGGAAAAAGTTATATCTATCACTGAGCTCAAAGAACGCGTTACTGCAGCCTTCCTCCTTGTTACACCTGACATCCTGCACGTACGTGGGTGAAACTGGACTATCGTTTAGGCTTTAGACATCCTGCGAGCAACCAACAGAGCACACGTGAGACCTACTGACATTTAAAAAAAACTTTCACAGTTACCATGTGTTTTGACATTAAAAGTAAGTTATTTATTGTATTTTTTTTTCAGTAGCATTCATGAAATTGCATACTTCATTTATGAACACCCTGTATATTAAAAAAAGTTTTTTTTCTTAGTAATTTTTTTTTTATTTTTTGACTTTTAAATATATTGGGCTTATTCCCACTTGGAGTATTTTTTTCCTGGAGGTTTTTCCCCGATGAACCAAATCCATGGACCCCTAATAATGATTTAAAGATATATTAAAATTAATGATTTTAGATGATTTAATGAAAGATTTATTGCTGGCCACTGGCCAAAAATGAACCTTTCATTAAATCAGCTTCTCTATAATATTAATATTAGAACGGGAAAATCAGTTGAATTTTCTTTTGAAGCCTCATTTTTCGTAAAACCGTATTCAGGAGCACATTTTGCAGTAGTGCTGCGGGTTTGATACCTTTATTTCATTAGCAGGTTATCTCAGTCAGCTTCTTGTAGAATGGGCAGCATAGCTAGGGTAAGAATTCCATCCACCATGGACAACTCTAACTAGTCTGAGAAAAAGGTATAAATAAAAAAAAAGCAGGTGACCGTTTCTAATTTATGGACATTGGGTGCAGAAAAGGGGGTGGGGGGATGGGGTGGAGGGGAAGTCTAAGCCAGCGCTCTCGGAACACCATCCCGCCCATTGCTTCACCGTGGAATCGAACCCGGGCTTATCTCGGACACCTGACACAAAGCCAACGCCTCAAACTACTCGGCCACCAGAACACCTGAAAGTGTTCCTATGAACATATAATCCGCTAGGTGGAGTTTACGATCTTTAAGATGCATAACCAGTGCTATAAGCCGAACACAATGTTCTTCCATTTCTCATTCGGAATTCGAACCTAGGACCAGCTCGGACATTTAATCAGAAACTTCTGCTTCCAACTGTTCCGTTCAATGTGTTTTTGGGTTTCGGTAGCCTAATGCTATTTAACAACACTTTTTTTCTACCGAATCACTTCTCACCTCATTTGCTGTATTTTCTGTGTCAGGACAGCTATTCTTCTATTTCGTCAACCTCTTTACTGCAAATATCGAAGATATTCTCCTCCTTCCCATTAACGTTTACTTAATCTTTTATCAAATGAAAGGAATCTTCAACATTTTCTGATTTACCATACATTTCATTTTCAGAAACTGCTTCACCAACAATTCCAACGATACTGTATTGAACACTCAAGAGACGCTAAACACTAATCAGGGAAACAGTCGAAATCCTCTCCAGCAAACTAGCGTGTAATGATATAGTTTCTACTGAACTACCAAGAGCTTGGCATACGATATTAAAAGATGGAAACACATCGCGAGACACCGTATAAATGCGTGATAAAAATTCGTGTAATGTGATTGTGATGTCACCCGCGTTATTTTCAAAAATCATCTTTGTTCCTTATGTGTTCCAATTCCCTGCATTTTTATGTCTACCATTGCCTTGAGAAAGCCTCCCAGTTGAGTGCGAAAGCTTGGCGAATTTTCGTACTTACTACGCCACAAAAATAAACTGATTTAATACGCTATTTAGAGATAAGAAGAGGAACTCGTGGATCCGAAAAATGGCATCAAGATCAGAGTTAAATTCCTGAAATGGCAGTGGGCTGGACATACTGCCAGAAGGGCAGACCATCGATCGACAGCCGAAATTTTAGATTGCATTCCAAGGGACAGGAAAAGACCCAGAAGAAGAACACATGGGAGATGGGTGGATGAAATTCGAAAGTATGCGGGAGTAACATGGAGGATACTGGCACAAGACAGACCGTTGTGGAGGAAACTTGGGGAGACCTTCGTCCAGCAGTGGATTGATAATTGTTGACAATGATGATGATGATGATGATGATACGTCTCTTGAGTGTTCACAGTGTGGTTTATTTATAATTACAATACTGTATTGAATCAATGGGTGAATTTTAAGCCTTTTATTCAGTACTTTCTTAAAAAAGTAAAACTTCTGACGCTACTTCAAATAAATATTCTTTTGCGTCTTTCGTTTAAGCAACAATAAGTGTCTTTTTAATTAATTTTTTTATTAGAGAAGCTTTATTTCTCGTTTTTGATCTTTCCCTTTAAATAGCAGCTTCATACTAAAAATAAGCAATTCACTCAATAACTTGGGGAGAGAGGTCTTCAAAGCTAATTCAGAAAAAGGTTTCAAATTCTTACTTTGGCTTTGAGCTCTAGAAGAAATATTTGAACCCATTTATGAAGGATAAAATCGCTCGATCAACTTCAGTTCTTACAGATGGCCCAGTCATTTGGATTTTGGGATACATAACTCTTTGAGAATCTTTATCTACTTCGTCGAGTGCTCATTCCTTTATCTCTGACTAGTTAGGCTTTTCTCGTAAATGCATTTCAGCTATCGATTTCACAACAATCACCTGATTAGAAAAGAGATTTGTATTTTTGGCCTCAACATACGAGCAAGGCTGCAAAATTACGGCTATTTACACAAATTCAAGATGATGGAGTATTTTTCCTATGGGAAGTAAGATCAGATCAGTTGCTTTTTGAATTTCCGAGCAAATATCGTCCCAAGTCTATCTTGTGCCAGATGGCAGTAAAGTTGCATGACGATGGGGCTGAAATCAATTAATTTAACCGTAGCCAGAGACAAACACATTGATAGATCACAAAGGAGTATCGTTACACGCCAATTTTGTTTCTCCAGTCAGCATTTCACGAGTGATATGCTGATGAAAAATAGTGTCGATAGTACCATGCTATCTCGAACGACACGCATCCGTAAACCATTAAAGTAGGCCATACTGTTGCATGGGGAAAATAGTTGGTCTTCTATTGTGTTCTCTTTAAACTTTTGTCATTGAGCTCTAAAATAATCTTAAGACTCATTCATAATGCTCAAACCGTTTTTTTTTTATGAATTTTTCATTACACACTGTTTTGTCACACAGCATTCTTTTACTCTATGCCTGATCTTTTTGAAAAATTAAATTCTCCGTTTTGCTGTTAGCCACAATGAGAGACTTAGTTATTGTTTTTTTCCTTCTAACATCTTACTGAAGGCTTTCTCTATAACAATTCCAGGACAGATTCATACTTATTTTGTTGTTAATAAACTTAGATGGAAACCAAATTTAATCCCCATTAACCAAACAAATACTTACTCACCTCAATCGGCATATGATATTTCAATTGGTCTGTTAAAATCAGGTCTGATTGCCTTTCAAAAGCAGAAACTCCAAGATTTGAAAGTAGCTTCGGAATTCGTAAAATAAAAGTTACGAGGCTCTGTGTTTTAAAAGTCACACGGCTTCATATTTTCTGGTTTTTCACAACCACTTTTCTTAATCTTCTCTGGGCTGAGTTTGTATCTTTTCAGTAGCAAGGCCATCACATGGTCACATTCTTGTCTTTGAGTGATATCATTTGCAACAAACCTATAAGTGAGAAATCCAATTCGATTCAACAATTTCTGCTCTGACCGTTTATTTTCAAAAAAACACTAAGAGACTGGAGTCGCAGACTGTAACATTAAACTTCTGCACGAAATGACGAAGCTCAATTTCTTTCTTGGAACGGCTCGTATGGTCCAAAATGATTAGATTGTAACCTACTTGCAGTTTATGTTTTCATGTTTTCCAGTTGAAATTCCATTTCCTGTTTCTCCCCTGATCTTCTCTTCCTCGTTTCCTTTCCCTGTGTCCTTCCTCTTTCTTTTCCTTCTCAATTCTTGCATCCATTATTGACAGCAACATCACTTCAATGAATTTTTCATCATTCTTTCGAGTTTGGAGAATCTGTCTTTTTATATCAACAATGTCAGGTGGTACTTTTTCCTCCAGGTTTTTCGATAAGCAATCATAAACCGTTTGTTATTATTTTTACACAAAATGCTTTTTTTTCACCACAATCTTGTGAATCAACGGAAGAAGGTAGCATTTCCATTAATTCGGATTGTATGAAACAAAATTGATATACGCAAAACCCTTATGAATGACATCAGCACATGGGCTAATACTGTAATATCTTTAATAAAAGTACTGAAGTATAACTACCGTCATTTTAGAGCTAAGCGTCGCACCCAACAAAAATGGCTATTTTGAAAACAAATTCGTCATAAGCGCCGCATCCCAAAATTTTGTAATCTCTTCAAAACTTGGACAAATAACATCGTAACACGTTTGGATCACTACCTAAATTACTTACATATTTTCAGAGTAATTTTTTCATAATTTCAAAATATTTTTTAAGTTTTATTTTCGGTAATTTAATTAGCCAATACAAAAATGAAATGGATGAGGGCATAACAGAGAGAAAGGGAAGGGTCTAAATATCTGCGAGCTGCTATCGTTAAGTAGGAATACTAATGATATTTTAAATTAAATGATTTTGTAGACAATAATAAAGACGAATTACGAGCTGCAATTACGAAAAAGTGCCAATGCGTTCAAGAAATAATAATCTGCTCTTTTCTTATTAATACTAAATTTAATGATATACATTAACAACGCTGAATTTCGGTGTTTCTCAATGGATTTCGCTGCGTTCTAAAGTTTTGTTGAATTCAGCTTTATAAGAAAAGTAGAAATAACAAGCCACTGAAAAAATAGTGATGGAACTTAATCTCGTTCTCAATAGCCTTCCAAGGATAAACGCATGGTTCAAAGAAAGGGTGATGTCTCACCCCAAACTTACAATTGCTATATGATCAGCAATCGGTTGGGAAAAAAATTCAGGGAAAGAGTCGGGGGAGGACAAACTGCACTTTTTTCAGCGTTAGATCCGTGGCATTCAGCCCGAAAATTACGGCATGCCTTGGACTCTACTACTGCTGTAAAACATTTGAATATCTTGAAAATGAAGTTAGATGCAGATGCACTTCGTAAACAATATATTAAAGACGCACTGAAAATCTTAGCGTTACAGTAACATAATGAACAACAAGTACCGATAATTAAAAACTACTGTTCTGTAAAAAAAGCAACTTCAAAGTATTGAGGAACTGATCTCTTTTACACAGATGTACATAATTCTGCACTAAACTACCGTTGAACTTTGCGTTTATTCAATGATGCGCAAAAATCTGGAAAATATGTTGTGTACGATCCTTTGTAATGGCATCATAGTTTAAACAATTTCTACGATTATGCATCTACGATCAGCCTTTAAATGCCTTTACAAAATAGACAAAACAGCGTAATATGGATGAGTTATAAGCCTGTGTACTGATATGAAAAAAAAAATTACATGTCTACACACACTGCTCCATCATTAATATCAGAACACCTGCATGTCTACAAATTATCTTTATTTACAGAAAATTTAATATTGTGTGCTGAAACCTTTGGTCTTTATGACGGTCTTTAGTCATGGTGGAATACTCTTCAAAGGTTTTTTTTTGTGAATATCCGGACGCCTGCATGTCAGTAAATAATCGTTACTTACAGAAAATTTAATTAATTTTGTGCTGCAATATACACTGAAGAGCAATTGAATTAGAGACAGCTGGCGTTATGCAAATGCGACGCTTGGGCTGCCCTGTAAACAGAAATGACATGACGTATGCAGCGATCCAACAATATAAGGAGTGATGTGACGGGAATCAGTAAGAGTCGGACGCAGTATGGGTAAGACGAAGGATCTAAGCGCATTTGATCGTGGGAAAATTGTCGGGGCCCGACGACTGGGTCACTCCTTCTCGGAAGTCATGCAGGCACTGGGATTTTCACGAGCCACTTTATCACTGGTGCAGCGTGCATTCATCGAATCCGGTAAAACCAT
The DNA here is from genome assembly GCA_039090855.1 of Macrothele yani. NCBI lineage: Eukaryota > Metazoa > Arthropoda > Arachnida > Araneae > Macrothelidae > Macrothele > Macrothele yani. The sequence goes on from CM076995.1 coordinate 70,219,044, forward strand.
CACTGCAAGGGCCAACTGCCGTGGACAACAGCGTGTGGACGAGCGGGGTCATCGTCGGCTAGCTCGCATTGTAACAGCGGATAGACGGGTCACAGTGCAAGAAATCACTCTGCAATTTAACGCTGGTGCACAAAAACGTGTAGGCAGCCACACCATCCAGAACCATCTCCTCGCTATGGGGTACAGAAGCCATCGTCCCACGAGGGTACCGCTGCTGACGGCACATCACAGGGTGCAAAGATTAGCATGGGCGCGGGAACATCGCCACTGGACCCTAGACATGTGGGAAATGTTGCCTGGACTGATGAGTTGAGATTCACGTTGATACATGCGGATGGCAGGATAGGAGTACGGCGCTAACCACATGAAGCGATGGATCCTTCTTGCCAGCAGGGTACTCTTCAAACTGCTGGGGGTGGCATTCTCGTCTGGGGACTGTTTACGTGAACTGAAATAGGACCCCTGGTACGTGTGACATCATATTTTACAGGTCAACGTTACCGGGATATCCTGAACGACCATTTGCTCCCATTTGTGCGTCTTCAACATCGCACTGGGGACCTCATCCTGCAACAAGACAATGCACTGTGCCATCGCTCCCGAATTGTATCCGAATGGTTGGATGAACACTCCACCGACGTGACCTCGCTTCCTTGGCTAGCTAGGTTACCTGACCTCAATCCCATCGAGCACATCTGGGATGCAATCGAGATAAATGTTCGAGGCTCTGACCCCCCTCCATCAAATCTTCGTGAACTGTGGGAGCTTGCTCAGGGGTCGTGGATCCGTATGGCTTCCCAACGCTTCCGATGTCTTGTCGAGTCCATGCCGAGTCGAATTGCCGCCGTCATCAGGGTGAAATGTAGTGCTGCACGTTACTAGACAGGTATCTCTAATTCAATTGCTCTTCAGTGTATGTCCTTATGATGGTCTCTAGTCTTGCTGGAATACTCTTCACATTTTTTTGTAAATATCTGGACGCCTGCATGTCTGTAAATAATCGTTATTTTGCCGAAAATTTAATATTGCATGCTAAAACCGTTGGCTTTTATGACGGTCTCTAGTCTTTGTGGAATACTCCTCACCTGTTCTTCGCAAATATCCAGACGCCTGTCATGTCCGTAAATAATCGTTATTTACAGGAAATTTATTATCGTGCGGTTAAACCTTTGGTCCCTTTGACGGTCTCTAGTCTTCGTGGAATACTCTCCATTAGGTTTTGTAAATATTCGGACACCAACATGTCTACAATATTTATTTACAGAAAATTTAATATTGTGTGCTGAAACAATTGGCCCTTATGACGGTCTTCGCCATTTTTCTTTGTAAATGTCCAGACGCCTGCCATGTCTGTAAATAATCTTTATTTACAAAAAATGTATTATAGTGCGGTGAAACCTTCGGCCCTTATGACGGTCTCATAAATATTCTTATGACGGTCTCATAAATATTCAATTTGCAAATATTCGGGCACCTACAATTCCTACATGTCTACAATATTTATTTACAGAAAATTTAATATTGTGTGCTGAAACAATTGGCCCTTATGACGGTCTCTAGTCTTCGAGGAATACTCTTCACCATTTTTTGTGTAAATATCCAGAAGCCTGCCATGTCTGTAAATAATCTTTATTTACAGAAAATATATTATCGTGCGGTGAAACCTTCGGCCCTTATGACGGTCTCTACTTTTCGTGGAATACTCTTCATTAGGTTTTGTAAATATTCGGACACCTACAATTCATACATATCTACAATATTTATTTACAGAAAATTTAATATTGTGCGCTGAAACAATTGGCCCTTATGACGGTCTCTAGTCTTTGTGGAATATTCTTCATTAGGTTTTGTAAATGTTCGGACACCAACATGTCTACAACATTTATTTACAGAAAATTTTATATTGTGTGCTGAAAAAATTGGCCCTTATAACGGTCTCTAGACATTGTGGAATACTCTTGTATCTAGACGCCTGTCATGTCCGTAAATAATCGTTATTTACAGGAAATTTATTATCGTGCAGTAAAACCTTTGGTCCTTATGACGGTCTCTAGTCTTCGTGGAATACTCTTCATTAGGTTTTGTAAATATTCGGACACCAACATGTCTACAATATTTATTTACAGAAAATTTAATATTGTGTGCTGAAACAATTGGCCCTTACGACGGGATCTAGACTTTGTGGAATACCCTCCATCAGCTTTTTTGTAAATTTCCGCCGATATGTTTCGCCATTCGGTATTTAAAGCAGTGACCAGTTCAGATTTATTTGCTGGGAGATCTCTTCTTTCGGTCGTTCCTACGTGTGGCAGATACCGGTAGAAGTCCCAGCAGTGTACTTTAGTAGAGGAAGAATGATGATATAAACTGTTTTCCATAGTTCGACTTTGATCTATTAATCGATTTCGACAAAACCAGGAATGATGAGCTCTACCTAGTAGGCCTGCTCAACTGTATGCTACCAATGTTGTGGCAGATACCGGTAGAAGTCCCAGCAGTGTACTTTAGTAGAGGAATAATGATGATATAAATTGTTTTCCGTAGTTCGACTTTGATCTAATAATCGATTCATGGTTTTGTCGAAATCGATTAATAAATCAAAGTCGAACTATGGAAAACAGTTTATATCATCATTCTTCATCTACTGAAGTAAACTGCTGAGACTTCTACCGGTATCTGCCATACGGAAAACAGTTTATATCATCATTCTTCCTCTACTAAAGTACACTGCTGGGACTTCTACCGGTATCTCCCCCAAAATTGGTAGCGTGCAGTTGAGCAGGCCTACTAGGTAGAGCTCATCATTCATGGTTTTGTCGAAATCGATTATGGAAAACAGATTATGGAAATAGTCGAACTATGGAAAACAGTTTATATAATCATTCTTCCTCTACTAAAGTACACTGCTGAGACTTCTACCGGTATCTGCCACACGTAGGAACGACCGTCAGACTAGTAGACGGTGTACTGTGATTCTTCATTTCAAAGAACAGTTTTCCAGTGCTCTACAGTCCAAGATCGATGTTTCTCACACCACGGTGATCGACGTGTGGCATTAGGGGAACTGATTAAGGACTTGTAGATGGCTTCAAGAACGTAATAACCCATTTCGTGCAGCCTCCTTCTCATTGTACTGGAGGTTAGATCAGCACCTATAACCTCACATAGGATTTCCGTAATTCAAGACATGTCTCGAGCGAACAGTCATTTGAAGAGCTGTCCTGTCACGTTCTGTTAGCTTACCATGTTATTCAAATATACACACAGCTGCCTCAGTGTGGTCATGATAGTTGTAGACAAACCTCAGGCAGTCACGTCACTTACAAAAATAAAACACAGAAAATCCTTGGATAATAATTTTGTTGCTATCAACAGTATTAAATCATCAAGCAAAAAATACAGGCTGTTCTTTTCTGGATATTTCCTGTTTCCCGTCGACCAATAATGAGAAACACTTAGGGTTGTTTATTCAAGAAATAATAACAACGTTTCGCACAGTGAAATGTTTATTATACATAGACTATAGTTTCGCAGAGCGTCTGGCTCGGCTTCCTCAGGACGAATGGAGTGTAAATCATTGTGACATCATCAGAATTCTGACGGTCACGGGTTTTGGTGAGTTGTTTCCACGCGCTTGAAAGAAATGGAGTCGACGTCATGTCGTTGTCAAGCCGTGACGAATTACGGTATATGTGGAAAGCTTCTAATACACTGCCGGACAATTGCTAAGGACGGATGACAATAGCAACGATATCAACCATAAAATGGAAGGCAGGAAATTGTGGAAATTAGCATAAGTGCGGGATACAGTAAGACGTGCTGTACGTACGCAAATTTTGGATTGCCGAACTTGTTCATGACGTCGTAGCGCTGATAAGAGATATAAAGGATTTGACGCGTATTGACCGTTGTTGTTCAAACGCAAAGTTGAAAGGAAAAGAATCAATTGACGAACTTACAATTTTCAGTTTGTCTTCCCGACATTACCTAGATGATTTTACGCGTGGCCGCATTATTGGCAAGATTGAAGAAGGGCGAAAAATAACAGATGTTGCCAGCGAGTTCGACGTCAGCCACAGTGTTGTTTCAAGGCTTTGGAAATCATTTCAAACAAATGGAGAGTGTAGCAAACGTCACGGGGGAGGTCGTGTTCGCAGTACGACACCTGCAGAAGATCGGTACATAGTGCTATCAACAAAAAGACACCGGAGCAGCACAGCTAGTGAGGTAGCAAATCAGTTTATGGCTGCTACTGGCAAGCGGATCTCCCGAAAAACTGTTGCCAGACGTTTGCATGAAGGAGGACTATACGCCCGCCGTCCTGTTGTGTACATCCCATTGTCCAGACGTCACCGTACCGCCCGTTTGCAATGGTGCCATGAACATCGCAATTGGACTGATAATGACTGGTCTGCTGTCCTCTTCTCAGATGAGAGTAGATACAGTCTATCGTCTGATTGTCGACGACAACTGATCTGGCGTGATAGTGGTACTGCATATTGTCCAGCAAACATACAGGAAAGGGACCGATATCCGACATGTAGTGTCATGGTATGGTCTGGCATCATGATCAGCGGCCGTACGTCCCTCTATGTGCTTCCAACTGGGACTATGACTGCCCAACGATACATTTATGATGTTCTGCTACCTCATGTTCGCATGTTCCGTGGTGCTGTCGGTGATAGATTCATTTTCATGGACGACAACGCAACATGTCATTGAACAGTCGCTGTCCAGGAGTGTCTTGAGAGCGAGGATATTCAACGCCTCGTATCGCCAGCACGTTCTCCAGATCTGAATTCCATTGAAAATGTGTGGGATGCTTTGAGGAGGAGTCTTGCTGGTCGCCAATGCCCTCCAATAAACAAGGACACCCTCATCTGTGCACTGACAGAGGAATGGGATAAATTACCCCAACAGCTGCTTGATAATGTTGTGCAAAGCATGACACGACGTGTTGAATCTTGCATCGCCCTCCATGGTGGCCACATCCCGTATTGACATCTTACACCGGAACGCCTGTGGACGGTAATTGCATTTTTTTCACGTTTATGTATTCTGCACAAAATGGCCCGTTTGTCCCTTGAACACGTTCCAAAGCCTTCTGGATTTCAGAGCACAATAAATTATCTTTCTTGTAATGTTCTGGCATTCTGACATTATTTTACTTCACTTGGCATCCAACCACACTTACTTTTTTATGCGCTATATAGCCGTTTATGATCCGTCCTTAGCAATTGTCCAGCAGTGTATATTAAGCTTGACAGTCGAGTCCGGTTTATCAAATTCATATATAGGACATACCCGCAGGGCTTTAAGTTTCCGTGTGTAGGAACACAAGATCTATGTACGGAACTATGAACTGAAGAAGTCGTCTATAGCTCAACATTGTCACGAAAAACGCTACGCTTATTGATAAACCGGACTCGACTATCAAGCTTAATATATTAGAAGCTTTTTACATATACCGGAACTCGTCACTGCTTGTCAACGACATGACGTCGACTCCATTTCTTTCAAGCACGTGCAAACAACTCACCAAAACCCGTGACCGTCAGAACTCTGATAATGCCACAATGATTTACGCTCCATTCGTCCTGAGGAAGCCTAGCCAAACGGTCTGCGACACTAGAGTCCCTGTATAATAGACATTTTACTATGCGAAAAGTTGTTACTATTATTCTATCTTAACACCGCAAGCTTAGTAGTCATAAATTATATAAAATTAATTTCATCTTGCATTACTTCCAGCAAATTTCAATTATTTCGTTCTGAATTGTTGGATGGGTGTCCATACTTTTTAGGAGTCCGATGACGCACATAATTCGTTTAAAAGCACTGTATTAAAGTTTGCCATCCACTTTGTACATTGACTGGAGCTACGGGTACGACGGCAGGCTGAAATCGATCCTCGGTGCTTTTGTGAAATGATACCAACTGCAAGATTTGTAAATAAAATCTCTAAAAGATGTAATAAGACAAGCGTAACGTATAATTTTCTCTTTTAGACAATAAGGGGATATAAGAATTTCCGAAATCATCTCATGTATGGCCCTGTGCGCCAGTCATGATAAAGCGTCTAACAAATATTTCGAACCTGTTTCATCTACCAACACTAAGTTTTTAAACCTTACCTTTACATACATGTGACACAATTTATTCAGATTTTAGACAAGAATGCCAGTTTTTTATATTTTGCTGGGGATTTAACCCTTTAAGCGGCCGATGCATCTGGACCAAATTCTGCCTAAACTTTTCTGCGCTTCCCAAATCTATATCTTCTCATAGAGGTCTGGATTTACGAAAGCTGTGGCAAAACGATTTGTTTGACCTTCTCATCTGAGAAGTACCAACCACAAACCTGTCACTTTTCGTAAATTCTCTCTCTTTGACTCTGTTTCTCTGTCTCTCTGTATCTCTCTGTCTCTTTCTACATATCTTTGTATGTCTCTTTCTATCTCTATCTCCCCCCTTTCTCTTTTTCTCTCCGTCTGTTTCTCTATTTCTCTCCCCTCTTTCTTTTTCTCTGTGTCGGTCTCTCTCTATCTCTCTCCCCTCTTTCTCTCCCCCTCTTTCTCTCCCCTCTTTCTCTCTCTTTTTCTTTCTGTCTGTCTGTCTTTCTCTCTCGTTCTCTATCTTTCTCTCTCTTTCTCGGTTCTAGTACCTTATTCCCTGCTTCATGACTGAATTTCCGATGGGGAAAGACGAAATATTAGTTTCTTTGGTGCGGACATCATGCCACTGGGTAGAAACAAGTTATTCAAACATGCAGCGCTCTCTGATGGGTAATATCACCCGTTTCAGCAGCGTTCAGTCCGCTTCTTAGAGAGAGAATTCATTCGTTTGAGCTGATATAAACCCATTTTGCTAACCCCGAGTTAATTCGTTCCAGCCGGTTAAGGGGTTAATGATCACTGCGAGCAACTGAGTGGGCTATAAGTAGTCGCCAATTGCTAATTTAGTGTTACTGGTTCAGGGGTGGGAGAACAGGCAGCTAGTGCGGTAGAACAGGCGCGCTATCTATGCCTTACCCGGGATTCGGACATATCTCGGACAAATGGTTAGAGACCAAGACGCTGAACAACTCAGCTACCGGAGAGGCCTAGTCTTTCCTGTTCCACGCGACTGTGAAAATAAATGAACCTGTGCAAAAGACATCCGCAGACTTCTATTTTTCAAGGTGACACAATATCATTCCCAGGTTCACACCCACAGCCAACGATAAAAAAATCCTCTCTCTCTCTCTCTCTCTCTCTCTCTCTCTCTCTCTCTCTCTCCATTCTGTAAATAGAAAAAAAGAAAAAAAAACCCCGCCAAGAACCAAGCAACAAAGTCGTAACATAACACCAACCCATTGTACAACGGCCGTTCTATAAAATCTGAGAGTAAAGTCACACAAAATGAAGAAATATAGGTACAGCAAAATGTATATTATTCTTTCTCAAAGTATCTTCCCTCGGATGATCTGCAACGGTCCCATCGTTCAGTTCACTTTTCAAAGCATGTGGCGAAGGTATTTTGTGGAAGCTGCTTTAGGCACTCCTGTGAAGCTTTAAAAACGCCAGCATCTGTTTTAAATGTTGCCACACGGAACTTCTCCATCATTGTTGGAAACAACCAGAAATAACGTCAGCATCTGTTTTGAATGTTGCCACACGGAACTTCTCCTTCATTGTTGGAAACAACCAGAAATCGGACGGGGCGAAGGCAGGACTGTAGGCAGGTTGTTGCATAATTTCAATACTGCATTACGTGAGAAACTGTTGAACACAGGCATCCACATATGGGCGAGCGTTATCATAGTGTAGGATCCACTTGCCCACCAATTCCGGTCACTTAGACGATATGTGTCGTCGCAGACTGAAATGTAATACTCAGCATTGACAGTAATTTGTGGAGGAAAGGCATACTGGTAGACTACACCTTTATGACCAAAGAAAATTATCATCATTACCTTCCCAGCTGATTTGGTTTGGGGAATGTTTTCGGATGAGGCGAGCCTGTGTGTTTCCAAACACTCGTTGCGCGCTTCGTGAGGGGGTCGAAATAGTGGACCCATGTTTCATCGGCAGTTATTACTGTGTTTAGAAAGTTTGAATCCTTTGCAATCATTTGTTTTCATTCATGATGCACCTGAACCCTGACTAACAATTATTCTCTCGTCAGGCGATGAGGTACCCATATGGAACGCACATGATGTAGCAGTAATTTGTCGCGAAGAATACGGAATGCCGACATTTTTGAAATATTAGTTGGCGCTACTATGTCTTCACATGTCAGTCGTCGATCTTCTTGCAGGATTTCCCAAACAGTGCTAACAATAAGCTCCGTAACAGCACTTTCAGGTCGACCAGGCTTAGGAGTGAGTTCTGCCGACAAATGCCCTTTTTTGAAATCATGGGGCCATCTAAAAATCGTTGACTCACCCAAACATTTATCTTTGTAAGCTTTTTTCATTAAAGCAACTGTGTCTGGAGTCGTTTTGCTCAAACAACAGCAAAATTTTGTAGCACAATGCATTTCACTTCTGAACCCTGCTATTCTCCTCGGGGTCTATATGACCCAAAATGAAATAGATATATGAATAACTGTTTTTTTTTTCTTAATATGTTTACTCAATATTTATTGACTTTGTCTCTTTCGTGTTACGGATTACATAGTTTGAATTTTTTTGTTATTGGGATGTCTTGTTATTTTTTTAATCGTAATTATTGCACAGATGCTCCTCGGGTCATTATGACCCGAAATTATGTTACACTGACAGGGGCGATATACATGTATTTCCAATTATTTTATCTGCCAATACGATTATTTTACAGATGCCAAACGCTTACAATCATGTTTGATTGGTCTACAATAGACGAGTTTGAACAAATCTGTGCAGGTCCGCAGCTCGGTGCGTAGTTGAAACAAGTACACGCAGACTTCAGATCTATTCGTTGCGTTACAGAGTGAAGTCGAATTTATTTCAGCGTGAGTTGTGAAAATAGCAAATAATGGCAAGAAATTTCGGAGTGATGAAGAGCTGGCAGATATTCTTGAAAATCTGAGCGACACTGACGATGCGGCTTCTGAAGAAGAAAATCATACTTGCGAAGACAGTAATTATGAGGCGGAGTCAGTCGATGACGATTTAGACAATGTTCTTCAAACAAATGTTACAGTGCAAGCGGTGCAACCTGTTCGGTCAGTGCAATCTAAAGACAATACTATAAAGTGGATGCTAGATCCAGTTTCACAACAAGGTCGAACAACTAGTGCAAATGTTATAAAAGTTGCACCCGGTCCAACTAGGTACTGCATTGCAAGAGTCCAGGATATAAAATCTGCATTTCAACTAATTTTCAATAGTTCCTTGGAAAATATCATTTTGAAAATGACTAATATTGAAGGCCGCAGGGTGTATGGTGATAATTGGCAAGAAGTATATGCATGAAATTACATTGCAAGCCTACATAGGTTTGCTACTGTTAGCTGGTGTTTACAGATCACACGGTGAATCTACTAAAAGTTTGTGGAATGCAGAAACAGGCAGACCTCTTTTTCGGGCAACAATGTCACTGAAACAATTTTATTGTATTTCACGCGTGTTATGATTTGATAATAAAAATGATCGTCAAGAAAGAAGGCTACGTGATAAGCTGGCTCCTATCAGGCATTTGTGGGAAAAGTGGGTAGAAATACTACTAAAATTATACAATGCTAGGAAAAACATGACTGTAGATGAAAAATTGGTTGCCTTCAGAGGCCGTTGTCCCTTCAAGCAATACATCCTAAGCAAGCCAGCAAAATATGGACGCTCTGTGATAGTGCAAGTTCTTACGCCTTAGGAGTTCAAGTATACACGGGAAAAGCGCCTGGCGCAGCACCTGAAAAGAATCAAGGAATGCGAGTAGTTTTAAATCTCATCTACGAGCTGAGGGGACAGAATGTGACTTGTGATAATTTTTTTACATCATACAAGTTGGGTCAAATGTTCCTCAAAAGAAATCTTACCATGTTAGGAACGGTGAGGAAGAACAAACCTGAGCTGCGTGTCATGGGAATAAATAAAGATATACATAGCTCCAACTTCTATTTTACTAAGGGCATCTCAGTTGTGTCATACATTCCTAAAAAAAAATAAGAACGTCATCTTACTGAGTACACTCCATCATAATAAGCAAATAAGCGATAGAGATGACAAAAAGCCGGAAATTATACTGGATTACAATTCTACAAAAGGAGCAGTTGACACATTCGATTAGCTAATCGCTACATATACGTGCAAACGGAAAACAAATCGATGGCCTATGATCGTGTTTTCTTATATCTTAGATACTAGTGCCTACAACGCGTTTGTGTTATGGCGAGAAAAAAAATCCGGATTGGAATAAAAATGTTTTATTCAGAAGGAGAATCTTTTTGGAACAACTGAGCAAGCAATTGGTAAATCCCTTCATTTTGGCAAGAAAACATCTCCCTCGTACTGAACAAGCTGCTGCTATAGTAACAGCAATTCAACATCCACCTGAACCTCTAGAAGATACACCTGAACCTCTAGAAGATACATCTGAACATCTAGAAGATACACCTGAACCTCTAGAAGATACACCTGAAACTCTTGAAGATATACCTGAACTTCTAGAAGAAACACCTGAACCTCTAGAAGATACATCTGAACCTCTACCTGGGACCAGCAACAAAAACAAACGATCACGCTGCAAACTCTGCCTTTCTAAATGTGATAATAAAACAAATATGACCTGTTGTAAATGCGCTAAATATTTGTGTAAAGCGCATGTGTGCCGCCCCGGTGGCGCAGTGGTCTAAGGCGTTGGCCTCTGATCGTTCGTCCGTAAGGGGTCCGGGTTCGAATCCCGGTCAGGCATGGATGTTGTGTTTGTCTTACGGCACTGGCTCTTTCCCTTCCCTGGAACCCGTGACCCTAAATTAGGGACGGGCGACTGCTTATAGCCCATTGAGTTGCTCACGGTGGTCGTTAAACCTCCAACCAAAAAAAAAAAAAAAAAAAAAAAGCGCATGTGGCGTATTATTGTCCCAATTGCAAGAAGTAACGCGTCATATCATTGAAAACAATTTCTGTTCTATTGTTCTAAATGTAGTTAATTTTGAATTCTGTTATACGTAAAAAAACAATATGTTACAATAATAAAGTCACTAATGCTCAAAAGTTGGAGTTACTTTTTGCTGATTTTGTATTTCAGAGTATCGGGTCACTATCACCCGAAGGAGTACAAGTGTGTAGTCTGACGGAGGAAAACAGCAGGGTTAAATCTGAATCATTCACCTCCATAGCTGTATGACAAAATGCAGACGTGCCTTAAACAAATCATGTAAAGAAAATAGTCGTGCTACAGTTTTGAAAGTTCTGTCTGCGTTAATGAAGATTTTTATGAGCATTTTTTTTCTTCTTTTTGCGTGAAAATGTTTGACTGAGAATAATCGTATCAGGCGACATTTGACTTAAATAAACGTTCTGTAACAACCAAAAAGCACGAAAATGTCCTTTAACAATTCGGTGTAATTTCGAAATTGAGTATCGCGTTTTAAATTCTGTGATACCAGTTATTCAGTTATTCAATTTTGAATGTCATGAAGTATTTTTGAAAAAATGGATATCATAAGTCAGATACCATTTTCGACAGTTTGCACAGTATGCGACTGATGAAAGGTTTGGGAACAAACTGAAAAAAAAACCGTTAAAGTATAATCATATTGACCATCATCCCTTTGCGCAGTGAATGGTACGATCTCTGTGAGGTTTCATTGCCAAGGAAACGTGCTCTGGAGCTGACAGCACCAAAAATTTCGCTTTGGGAAAACAATTTACAATAATGTTTGTTTATCTTTTCAGTTAAACGCCCCCCCCCCCCCCCTCACACAGACACAGAACGTAGCTAACTTCAATTATATTAAAACCCTTAGATCATTAGTTGAAAACTATAAAATAGCTTCAAGCATTGACTTACATACAGATTATTGAGAATGTAGTACGGTAAAACGAATTATTACAATAACAACCTGTGACGCAGGACGCACGTGAGATAAAGGCAGATAGCAGTGAGAGAACATGTCCACGCAGCTCAGTTGGAAGAGCGACTTACTCCGGAGTGAGGGAATCCGAGTTCGATGCCCGGCGCGGACAAACTTGTACGTTTTATTGGCACCCGAACTTCCAGAATGACCTGGCTGTTAAGTTTCTCGCAACGAAGTGATGTTCTTTCCACACGGTGAGACAGGAAAAATGAGAATCCTTTCTTCAGTACTTCGAAAAACTAAATCAGTGTGGTGTTACGTTCCACACACCAACTTGTCTTTGATTTCTCAAATGCACGTTCTATAGCGATCCCAGACGTCCCGTAAAATATGGGATCGTCCCGCTTTTGGTTAATGCGTCCCGTTGTCCAGAGAAAACTCTTCGGGACATCTTTTTGTTCTGTATTTTAGAGTTCATGACTGAAAAAACAAAATCGATGAGTTACAATTTCTATTCTTTTACAAACATATTTTTTAACTTGCACGCCAAGCTTCCCCAAGCTGATTGTTATCTCCCGTGACGCTATCTCCCGCGTCCAACTCTGTGGTCAATGCTCTCATTACGTAAGCAAGCACAGCCGTGGCAGATTGATATCGGAGGGTAGGAGGGCACGTGACCTCGAGACCTGGTGGATGCAGTCATTGATTTTTACAACACATGTGTGTCATATATAAAAGAATGCTCACAGTATATGCTGAAATTAGACAGTATGTCTTGGTTGAAACTGAGAACAGCATTATCTTGGGAAAACATTCTTCAAACAGTCCAAACTTTTAATCAGAGCGCTGCCATATGAAACATTGTTGAATCTACACTGCTGGCCAACCAAAATGCACCATCAAGAAGGAAGCATCCGATTGGCCTGAAATTCGCAGCATGCGTCGCCCGCGAGAGGACATGCAAACGATTAGCATTGCAATGCATATTCAAATCACGTGCGCCCGGCACGCCATCGAGAAGCACTAAAAGAAGGGTGCACAGAAGGTGGGGTGTAAGTAGTGGAAGTGTGTTGTGCTGCCAGACCTGTGAGTGGGAAGCTTCCTGATGCCTCGTCGCAGAATACGGCAGTCATTCCAGCACGTTTTGGAGTTCGACAGAGGACGAATAGTGGCTTATCGCGACAGCGGTTTATCGTACCGAGACATCGGCGCCTGTGTGGGACGACATCTAGCCACAGTGAGGCGAGTATGGATTCGGCGGGTGCAGGAGAGATGGACGGACCTACGTGAGCGATTGCCACAGCCGCGGAACACCACCGAACGAGAAGACCGGCATGTTGTGCTGCGGGTATTGACGGCTCGCACCGCCACATCACGAACGTTAGCGCAGGAATTAGGGTGTGTTGCGCAACAGCCTGTGTCAGCACGTACCGTTCGATGTAGTCTGCTGGAGCGGGGACTTGTCACACGGCGCCCATTGCTCCGATTACCATTGACTTTACACCACCGTCGAGTGCGGCGGCAGTGTGCCGTTGAACGCCGCACCTAGACTACGGATTGGCAAGACATTGTCTTCTCGGACGAATCCCGCTTGTGCCTGCAATACCACGATGGTCGTATCCGCGTGTGGCAATACCGCGGCGAGAGACTGTATGACGCCTGCAATATGCGTCGCCATACCTGTCCGTCACCTGGCGTTATGGTTTGGAGCGCAATTGAATATGACACCCGCACCCGTCTGGTACGCATCGCCGGTACACTCAACAGCCACCGCTACATCTCCGACGTTTTGGAGCTTGTTGTCCTCCCTTACCTGCAGGACCTGTCAGCGGCCACGTTTCAACAGGACAATGCGCGGCAGCACGTGGCACGCACCGTGCAACAATTCTTCACGGCCCACCTAGTGTCACTGCTGCCGTGGCCAGCCTGTTCTCCCGATATGTCACCAATCGAACACGTCTGGTCGCTGATCGGCAACCGAGTGGCCCGGCAAGCACCACCCGCGGCTACCCCTGATGAACTGTGGCAACGTGTGGAAGCAGCCTGGACCGACATACCCCAAGCCCACATCCAAAGCCTCTTTCGTTCAATGCCGCGGCGTGTAGCGGCCGTTATTGCCAGCCATGGGGGCCACGCGAACTATTGATGTCTGCGTGTTCCGCAAGTCGCACGGGCCTGTAAGCTCAATCGTTTCATCTTTTTATCTGTTGTTATGTGTCCAGTAAATCTGGCTTTGCTATTCGTGTCCTTCTTGGTGCTGCATTTTGGGTGGCCAGCAGTGTAATTTGTTTGATGAAGTAATGGTAGTGAAAACAGCTCTGAAGTCCAAAGAAGATAGTGAAGTGAAGGACATGTTGAAAAGCAAACAGTTAGATGAAGTCTGGGTGGATTTCTTAAAAAATGTTGAAGAACTATCAAATTTAAAGAAAGTAGTGGTGTTCATTATGTGTATCCCTGGAACAAATGTGTGGGTCGAAAGATTATTTTCTCGCATGAACGCAATGTGGACTGATGAGAAAAAATCAAATTGTCTGTAAAAACTGTAAAATCATTTTTCAATGAGGATTGTGTAGGTTGTCATTACACGATTCTTAAAAACAAACAATTGTTAAGTGAAATTCATTCTTCAAAAAAGTATTGCAAAAGTGAGCAAGACTGATGATTAATAAGAATATTGATTAATGAGAATAGTTAGAATCATTTTGTAAGACTGGCATATGTGATGGATGCGCATACTAAACTTTCAACCTCAGTCGTAAGTGTCCCGTATTTTTTTCCAATGTATCTGGCATCCCTATACAGCGACACATGGCCCCGGCTGATCCGTGGGCTAAGCCCCCGGCCCTCTTTCGGGGTGGGGGAGATGTGACGTGCCTGCACCCCAGGACGCACATGAGAAAAAGGCAGATAGCAGTGAGCGAACATGTCAGCGTAGCTCAGTTGGGAGAGCGAATTACTCTGGAGTGATGGGACCGGGATTCGATGCTCGGCGCGGACAGACTTGTACGTTATAGACCACGGACATATAATTATTATTGGAGACATGAATTTCATCGATAATTATATAATGTCTCGCTAAAAAGCTTCTTGCTTCGAGTGCTGAATTTAAGCCCTCTGGAAATATATATAATTTATGACTACAAAACTTGTGGTGTTGAGATAAAATAAAAACACGAACGTTTACTACAATCAAAGGGTTATTATACATCGACTATAGTTTCGCAGAGCTATTAGCTGGGCATCATCAGCACGAAATGATGGTGCCGAGCCAACAGCTCTGCGAAACTATAGTCGATGCATAATAAACTTTTGATTGTGGTAAACGTTCGTACTTTTATTTTAACCCTCCAGAAATATTTCAAAAACTGAAATTTTATTACACTTTCTCCACCTGCTTGTTTTCGTCTGACGGTGCATTCTGGTGCCAATCACCTAGTAAACGACACACACATACCCAGTCGTTCACATGGTGCAACAGGAAGCGAGATTCATCGGACCAGACGACCTTCTTCCAATCATTCAATGTCCAATTTTGATGCTCGTGTGCACATTGTAGGTGCTTTTGATGCACTCGGAGCAGTCTGTAGCTACGCATCTCCATTTTCAGCATGGTTCGATGTATTGTGTGTTTTGACACATTACCCTCGTCACCAGCATTCAAAGTACCGGTGCTTTGCTCCACTATATCCTTTCTGTTGGATAGCACCATACGGAATAGCCCCCCCCCCTCACTTCTAGTATCGATTAGCCGTGGTCAAGCCACCTTGCCGGTGGTTCGTAGTTTTACCTCCTCGGACTACTTTTTGGTGATACTAACCACAGCTGATTGTGAGCACCCTACAAACCTTGCCGTGTTAGAAATGCTCTGACCCAATTGTCTGGCCATTACAATTTTATCTTAGTCAAACTCGCTTAAGTCCGTTGCCTTTCCCATCTGAAGAACAAGAATAACACTGATTAACAGAGTTCAGAGTCAGGTGTTATTTATACCGTTTCATGATCTTCACAATCGCTGTCGTTTACCTGGAGTGGCTTCGATTTGCATAAAGACGCCATGGTCACAAGTTTCGGCTCCTCAGTGTAGATTATTTCGCAATTAATTTTGCTTGCTTTCCCAAATTTTCACGTTTTTAAATGTTGACTAGAACAAAAAGGAAGGAAACACTGTTAAAAATTGGTACTTAGAAATAAGCAAAATGTACGCGTTTCTGAGTAAATTCTGGGCTTATAATAGCTCCGAGTACTTTTGTCTCATTTTTGGAAAAGACACGTACTCATTTTTGAGTACACATAGGGAATCACTTGTGAGTATATCTGGTATTTCTAATTTGAAATATATGTACTAAAAAAAATCTATATATATATATATATATATATATATGTTCTCTAACTTCATTTAGTTTCTGTGCCCTTTCGGACAAGGCACAGAAACTGAAGGAAGTTTGAGAGAATCTTGCGATTCTGACAGGACGGTTTAGAAGTGATCACACTAGATGGCGCCATCGTACAAGCGTACGATTTTGCACATAGAAGGCAGAGAGAAATCAGCGGGTTTAGGAATGAACACCTTTATATGTAAACCGGGGATTCCTACCCGAGACCCGTCACTTAACGTGCTCGTCTCATGCAGGACGGATATTCAGCCATTGTTGGAAATTATCACCACCACACCAGGTTTAAACCTGGCGTCTCTCTATCAGCAGTTTGAATCTCTAACCAATGAGCCATCCGCGGCCCGATCATGATCTTGATCACATGTAGAGGATTTTAGGAAGGGAGTGTCTGACCCCAGGTCTTAAACAACCCTTAGAAATAGGAAGCTAGGAGATTTGGGCTAGAGTGCCCGATAGGAAAGTGACACGGAAGCGAAGTAGAAAGGGAGAGAAACGCGCCCTTATTTATTACCGGGAGGGGGCATACCCGGGGTCCGACGGCTTAACGTGCCCATCCGACGCACGGCGGATATTTAGTGGATCGAGCGTTCGTACCTGCCTGGAATCGAACCTGAGGTCCTTTCCGTGGCAGTCACAAACGTTGCCCACTAGGCCACCCGCGGTCCTACGGCCCGATTTTGTGCTCCATACATACTCATATACTCATTTATTCATAGAATCAACTGGAAGTATATTATTCGATAGCACATCTGGGACAATAGTTATACTCGTTGTCACATGCTGGGAAAATAGACCGCACAATTTTATGACAAATATAGGGATAAAGCGACAATATATTATTTATGAGTTTGACACAAATATAGTTAATGTAAAAGCATACACAAAAATACTTTATGCATAATTAAATTACTTGTGATCAGTGACTTTGTTGTACTAAATATTTATGTGTGTCCCTTTGCACATTTATTAAACAATTTCTCTTGAAATCTATAATGTGTAAAATGAAGTAATACGAGATTATATTTGTATTTATTGACGCAGTTATTTGTAAGTACGTCTGGTTTATATTTGAACATGTCATGTATTCGTTTACGATACGATTGTACTTAAAAAAAACGAGTAGGTTCAGGTTCTCATTTTTAAGTAGATTTTTTTTTAAGAGGAGGAATTTTTTTTTTTTTTTTAATTTTCCACACAAGAAAATGAATAGCGATGTGATCCAAGGAGAGAAAAAAATTCACTGTACGTAAGTGCCACTATGGAAGAGTTGGTCCCTCTTAGTACCTTTTATTCATGTTTTGCCTAATCGCTTGTTCCTTCCTCGAAGACAATCTTCTATTTAATACAGTAGCTGTCGTTCAAGCAATTAGTGCTGCTTTTTAGGCATGTGGCAGGAATGTTTTTCACTCTTTCAACAGCTGTTAGGGATTAAGTTTTTCTCTTCGCTGTTGCTTAACGTTTCAGCTAGATTGTTCTTGTCTTTTTATTATGTTACAGCTTAACATGGTAATAATCTTGCCCTAAATTATCTTCTCCGAAGAAGCAAAGACACTTTTAAGAATCGTGCAATTATCGGAAGGTAATTTTTTTTGACCCAGTTTGATTTCTATGTTATTCTCTGAGCTGCAAGTATTTAATACAATTTGCGAAGCAGGACTTCGCCAGTTTTCAGGTCAGAATAAAATGTTTTCCCCATGGGATTTATGAATTGTTATTCTTTCCATCTCGTTGTAGCGCACGAGTCGTTCTTAAAATGTTCGGATCATTTATTTAACGAGTTGTTCTGGTGTAAACAGGTGAACAGTGCTTCACTTTATCCGTAGCAAGAGCTTTCCCTTCGTGTTTTCTTTTTCTCCTTTTCACTATTTGCTATGCTATTTAATGGCGTAACTAGGGCAGGGCAGGTGGGGCGCCTGCCCAGGTCACAGCTTAAGAGAGGGCGCAAAACTTCCTGCGTACAATCTGATTAAAATCGGGGATGAAACTTTTGCACCAGTTTCGCCATACTTTGCCATTTATCTGTATATTTTATCTGTAATGTTTCGCTAGTTTCGGTGACCTTATCAGCTTAAAATTCACATTTCTTCTTCAAGATGTTCAGGGTATGTTAATTACTCTTATTCAGAAATGAAAGTACTGTTGTACGTATGTTGCAAGGCAAGGATGTCTACATTGTTGAAGATTCTCAAGGGGATATTCGATTATTGCTGCGACTGTAAGCCACGACCGTGAGCTGCATTCCATCCGTTTAATGTGGTATCGAAGGTATGAACTCCGAAGCAGTCCGGAATCTGACCTTCCTCTTCTATTTCTGTATTTTATCAATCCTGAATGATGTCCGGAGTCCATGGGACTTCGCTACAGTCTGGACTTCACTACTGAGTCTGGACTTCACTACCCAGAACAACTTATAACGAAGTAAATTTCTCCGTCATTTTTATCCGCGCCAGGATTCGAACCCGGGTCCCCTCATTCCGGAATAAGTCGCTCTACCAATTGAGCTACGCGGACGTTTTATTCTGATTCCTATCTGCCTTTATGTCGTGTGCGTCCTTCAGGCAGGTACGTCACATCTCCTGGTACGTTACAAACTTTGCTATAAGGATTAAGGAAATTCATGAGACCTTTCTCTGAGTGGTCGCCCTTGCCATTTTCTAACTTCCTCCGAAGCAATTAACTCTTTAACGCCCATGACTCTAAAATCTAGCATCACTCTAAATACCATAACGCCTGAAATTGTCTGTTGTCTCACTTCTTTGTTTAGTAACAACAATGGTGACTAACTGTGACTTCTGCTGATCCCTCATAGATGGTGCAAATTTAAAGAACTGGTAAGGGTAGGAAATCTGACTCACTCTAAACAGGCGTTTCGGGCAGCAATGGTCATTTTTTATGTACGGGCGTATTGGGCGTTATGGTCGTTAAAGGGTTAAAGTGGGTTAAGGGCCGTCCCTGTTTGGAGTAAGAAATGACATTTCACTCTATAATACCGTATTTACAGTACATCAACCATTATCAATCCACTTCTGGGTGAAGGTCTCCCCGAGTTTCTTCCACAACCATCTATCTTCCTCTAGTCTCCTCCATGTCACTTCCGCATGTTTTCGAATTGCATCCACCCATCTCCCTTGTGGTCTTCTTCTGGCTCTTTTCCTGTCACTTGGAATCCAATCCAGAATTTCGGTTATCCATTGGTGATCCATTTTCTTTTTTTTATTGATGATTTTGCAACCATCGTGAGCAACGCAATGGGCTATACGCGGTCACCCGTCCCTAATTTAAAGCTACTGGTTCCAGGGAAGGGAGAGAACCAGTGCCGAAAGACAAACACAACATTCCTGCCTCACCGGGATTCGAACCCGGACCCTTTCTCGGACGAATGGTCACATGCTAGCGCTTAGACTACTGCGCCACCGGGGACGGCTGTCCATAATTCTGGCAACATGTTCAGCCCATTGCAATTTCCGGAATTTTATTCTGATCATGATGTCTTCCAGTTTTGTTATTTTCCTTATCCATAAATTCCTCTTCTTTTCTCTCCTGGTTACACCAAGCATGCATCTTTCCAGGCTGCTTTCAGTTGTCTGCAGTCTTTGTATGTCTTTTTTAGTTAAGGTCCAAGTATCTGCTCCGTACGTAAGCACTGGAAGCATGCATTGATTAAACACTTTTCTTTTAAAACATAATGGCATATTGCTCTTAAAAATTGTACTGTTTCTTCCAAAAACACTCCAAACAAGATTTATACGTCGATTAATTTCTTCATCAATGTGACCTTTGCTTGATATCTGCTGTCCAAGATAAATACAGGTATCAGTTATCTCCAGCTTTTCGTCATCAGTCGATAAATATTAATATAGTATCTTTAATGCAATACATACCTTAATAAAAATACTTAAATGTTAGGTTGCTAAAGTACAATGAAAATATGAATTAGGACAATTGGAAAGACGCAAAGTCTCGCCCCACCCCGTCAGTAAGAAATTTCTATAGGAAGGAAATTGAGCCAATAGTCACGGACCATAGGGCATGCCGTATGCAACTTCGTGAAGAAATCAAGGGACCTATTTTTTCCTGTTTCTATATGTGTGGGGATACCGAAATGCATTAGTGCCACTTTCAAAATGGCGGCCATTTGTGTCTTGTAACATGTATTTACTCTTAACTCTATTAATTATCATCCGATTTAAACACTTTTTTTAAATGGAAGCTTGCTTTATATTCTTTATTTTGTATTATTATCAATTTTCATGTATACCTTGCTGTTTTCCCGTAAAACCTAAAAAACCAAACATTTTAATGGGGTCAAAAAATTCGCCCCCAATTTGTGTGTGTGTGTGTGTGTTATTCATATGAAGTTTTACATAGGATGGTCGGTAATGGTGGTGTGTATATTCTTCCAAATATCACATTAGTTCTTTTTTTTTTTTTTTATGTGCAGCTGAAAATATTGATTTCCTCGAGGACACGCCAGATGGCAGAAGAACACTGCATGGAACCGTCACAGCAGTTTACCAAGAAAAGAGAGATGACGACACAAGTGCATCCCTAGTACTAAGCGAACCGACACACGGAACTTCTCAGAGGAATCTTGTTTATAAATTACAACAGTTTCAGCCATTTAAGATTCAAAAGAACTTGAACCCCAAGATTCCTACACTGGAATTTGGAACGACGTCTGAAACACGTAATCACGGTCTCAAATTAGAAAATTACAGTCACATGACAGCAGCCACTGTAATAACATTGAAGCAGCCATATTAGACGTATATGAAGGGTTGTGACTCCAGTTATCCCAGACTGCTCCTGAAGAGGACACAAATGTGACGAACAACGAAACGGACGACAATATCTTACATGATACACCCTGAATTCATATGCGCTTGGTCAGTGTACAGTTCCTTAATCAGATGTACACAACGAACAGCTCAAGTTTCTGTATTACCCCTCATTGCTGCATCTCCAACGGACATAGAAACACAAATGACCTTTATGAAGATGTTAGAGAATGTAAACTCTGTAGTGCAAGTTGATCAAAAGAAAGTAGTTGTCACACTGGATTTGGACCTTTATAAGCCACTGAAGCAACTATAATTTGCGGAAAAAGACAATCTGAACAAATGGATTCTTCTTCCAGGTAAATTTAATGCTATTATGACACAGCTTAGAGCCACTGGCACATATATTGAAGGAACAGGTATCCCAGAATTGTGGATTGAGTGTGATTTGTACAGCTCAGCTACCGTCAAGCAAATCCTGGGAAGAAAACACATGCGTAGAGGATTAGAAGAACACAAAATCATACTTTTAGTGCTTTTTTCTGTACATGGATGCATTTTATGAAGAATACCCTGCTATGAAATCACTTATAAGTTTAAAGTTAACAGTGCCTTTAGTGACGATGGTGAAATTAAAACAGCACACAATGAACTAATTACTAATTTGGCAAGTGAGAAGCTCACAAAGAAATTTGAAGAATTTGACTCATTTAAAGAACTTACTAGACCTAATTTTAAAGTCATAAGGCAGTATATGAAAATGATCGAGTCCATGCTAACATTTGTTCGCTCTGTGCGTTCAGGTAATTGGAAACTGCATCTGTGTTCATTGTACGATTTCACAAAATATTTCTTTGCCCTAGACCTATTGAACTTCGTACAGCTGGTAGCCCATTCATATATGGTACCCTGTACTCAAGTATGAAAGCTTGGTATTTGACTCAGATGGGGAAAACTAAGGACTACAAATCCAGAGACGTGGGGGAACAAATTGAAAAGGGCTACTGAGTAGTTAATAAGTAACAGGTCCCTTTTTGTAGTTTGGGCGCAGATGAAGCTTTAGAGCATCAAAATAGAGCTATGAAAGTAATGGAAGATCTTGTTGGTATAGCACAGTGAATGAAAATGGAAGGAAGCTGTTTTTCCCGTGCTCCTCTGAGCTTACAAGACTTGTCGAAGAATTAAAAAAACTGAGTGCTTTTAAACCAAGTATAAGAAAGGAACACCATGAGCTGACAAAGGCAGCTTCAGTAAGGCAAAACAGAAATGTATGTGCTCTTGTTATATCACTTGGTACAGCTGGTAACCCATTCACATATGGTACTATGTACAAGTGAACTGGTAAACATGAATACAAAGTGCGTAATGCAAGATAAGGTAAAGAAAGATATAAACAACATGGTAACAATCGGACAAAGGCAGTTTACTAAGTTCACAAAGGAATGCATAGTGACTGGTTAAGTCAATTTATGGGACCCAGTGAAGAAAATAAATCTGCATACCTGTAAACAATCATTAAAGAAAACTCGTCTAAAAGTCAAAGACACCATAGCAGAATTAAAACAGGATAAAGCACTTTTTACCAAATGCTTGTTGCCAGATCACGCCCCTAGTTTGATGTACAAGACATCATAAGCAATTACGAAATTTCAATTATACCACGATCAATGTTTGCGCCAGATTGTACAATGTTACACTGCTCTGCCAAGAGAAAACTTATGGAACTCCTAGAGTCTCTATTTGAGAAGCCTCAGGACCAAAACATGCCTGCAGATGTGGAGGAAATCATGGAAACTGAATGGCCAATCAATAGAGTTGCTATTATAGATAGTATGGCAGAAGTACAATCTCTTGACAAGCCACCAACAATCAAGTCTTGCGCAGACCTTGCTAACTACTTCATTGACTGGATCAACAAGAAGCATGAAATGGACAGTTGCCTTCATTTGATTTTTGACTCATACATTGAAGATTCGCTTAAGAAGTTCACTAGGGAACGACGTCAAGGCCACACTCAACCGACACACTACTGAATAGAACCTGAAACTGTTATCCACTCTATAACCAGACAGAAGCTTCTTACTCATGAAAAAAGCAAGGATGAGTTGTCCAATTTTCTAGCTGAAAGGTTCTTGGAAAATGAAAAAGTAATAAACCGCAACACAGTTGTTGTTTGGCGACATGTTGCTGAAGGATCACATGAAGATATGACATCCCTGAGTAGCTCACATGAAGATATGACATCCCTGAGTAGCTCACATGAAGAAGCTGAGAGTAAAATAATACTACATGCAATAAAAGCTACAAAAAGAGGAGCAACTCGGTTGAACATACACTCCTGGGACACAGATGTGTTAGTCCTAGCGTTAAGCAAATGTCTTCATCTGCAACACGATACCAACTTCATCACTGGAAGTGGAAGGAGGAAGCGAAGTGTTCTCCTTACAACTATGTACAGGAAGTTGGGAATACTCAAAGTAGAAGGCCTTATTCGCTTACATGCAATATCTGGGGCAGACGTAACCGGATCATTCAATAAAAAAGGGAAGTTAAGTTTTTGGAAGCCCTTCATTGCCGCTGATGACAACATTATGCAAGTTTTGGCAAACCTTGGAAAAACAAGTGAAATATCGGAGGACACGATGTTTTCTATCGAAACATGTATTTGCAAGGTATACATGCCAAACACAAAGATGACTACTGTTGGATAACTTAGATGGTGGCTTTTCATGAAAAGCAGGTAGTAGAAGAAAATATTTCTCCCACACGGCCGTTGCTCAGACTAGCTATACAAAGAGCACACCTCCAAGCCATGGAATGGTACAAATGTGACAAGACACATCCCAACCTACCAGATCCAACTTAGTTTGGGTGGAAGCATGAAAACAATAGTCTAATACCTGTTGCTTGCTGTACTCATGCTGCACCCCAGGCTGTACTGTAACTCACTAAGTGCAAGTGTGCCAAAACAAAATGTAGCAGTAAGCGTTGTAAGTTTATCACTAATTCATTTCCATGTACAGAAATGTGCAGTTGTTTTGGTGCTGAAGACTTATGTGAAAATACTATGGAAACTTGTGAATTAGTTTTTGGCACTGATGATGAAAGTGAGGACAGTGAAATCAAGATATTGTTTAACCGTGATACTTTTTTTCTCAAATGAAATATGTATATATTTTTGTTTAAATATTTCTTACTGTATGTATAGTTTTGTATAGAATATATAATCCTTATTTTCCTCTTACAATACAGGCCTTTAAGTTATATAGTAAACATGAATTTCCTAGAAACTGGATCAAAATGAACCGAGATATAATGGGGTCAATATTCACTAAAATTTTTGTTTTTTTAGATTTTACGAGAAAACAGTTAGGTATACATGAAAATTGGTACCAACACAAAATAAAAAACATAAAACAAGCTTCCATTAAAAAAAATATTTTGAAATCGGATGATAATTAACCGAGTTAAGAGTAAAAACATGTTACGGGATACAAACGGTCGCCATTTTGAAAGTAGCACCAAAGCATTTCGGCATCCTCACACATATTAAAACAGGAAAAAACAGGTCCCTTGCTTTCTTCACGAAGGAGCACACGGGACCTAATTTTTGACCATATGGCCCCGGACTACAAACTTAGGCAACTGATCTCAACTCAAAGCACGCACTTGAAGTACATTCGGATTGCAAGTTCTTATGGTCGCGTAATTTTCTTTGTGGTTTACACTAGACGGAAGAACAAATTATTATTTTTTTAATTTCGTGCTAAGCAATGAAGAATTCATGCTGAATTCGTGTACATCAAATAGTCTCGCATAGCTTTTCAGTTTTGGATCAGATTCAGATAAGTTAATTTCTTGAAAACGCTGTACAAACAGTCTCAGTTTGAATGTGCCTCCCTCATAAAGAAATTGTGGTGTGTGACGTAAATTTTGTCGAGCATTGTGTATTTATGTACATACACTGGCGTGCAAAAATTAAGGACGAGACGGTTTTTTGAATGTAACGTCGTGCAGGAGTGCTCCACATCGACTCAAATCATACCATAAGATCCCCAAGATGTAACTGCCAAGGAAAATCCAGTCTTTAATAGGGGATATGATCACCCCTGACTGCGTTGCAGGATTTACAACGTCTGTCCATGCTGAGGACGAGGTTGTCAAGGAGCTGTTGAGGCGTCGTGGCCCATTCCCCTTGTAGCAACAATCGCAGCTACGGAATCATTGCTGACGGCTGGTGACGTGCTGCCAAGCGTCTCCCGAGAAGGTCCCACATGTGTTCAATTGGAATTAGGTCCGGGGACCTTGCTGACCAAACCATGCGTTGAATATCTTCACTCTCCAACAGCTCTGCGACAGCCACTGTACGATGAGGTGCAGCGTTGTTGTCCATGAAGAAGAACTCAGGACCCACAGCACTTCTAAACAGACGTACGCGAGGCAGGAGAACCTCGGTACAATAGCGGACACAAGTGACTGAACCTCCTTGGAAGATGTGGAGGTCAGTACGGCTACCAAGCATGATACCTCCCCAAACTAGAACTCAGCCACCTCCAAACGGGTCCTTTTCGATGATGTTGGAGGTGTGATTGCGTGTTCCCTGCTCTCTCCAGATGTGTATACGTCCAGAATCGCTCGTCAGACTAAATCGGCTCTCATCCGTAAAGAGAACTCGACCCCATTGCTGATGTGTCCAGTTCTTGTGTTCCTGGCACCACAGAAACCGCAGTCTCCGATGAGCAGGCATTAATGTCACACACCGTACTGGTCGTCGTATAAATAGACCACCCTTGTGCAGCCTCCTGGCGCACAAGGGTGGTGTATTTATAAACGCGATAACGGACTTCCAGTTGTCTGTTGCATGTGCCTTACGATTTCTCCCGCTGTTTGCCGTCTATCTCTTCTCGCCTGTAGGACAATATACCGGTCGACCGCCGCCGTGGTTGCTCGTGGACGACCACTGCTAAACTATCGGACAGCTGTTCCTGTCGTTTGAAATGCTCTGCAAGCTCGTGAAACGATGCTGTGAGCGATCCCGAACTCCTCGGCCTCACTAGTCACACTTCGACGTTCTTCCAACTTCCCAATGACACGACGTCGGTCAATGTCATCCAGATGTCGTCTACTGGATTGCCTGTTGGCCATATCACACGGTGGCAGCAACTCGACGTCGTTCAAACCAATGTACACCTTGCAATAGCTTTCACCGAATTGTTGAGCGTACACCGCCCTTGTGCTTTATACCCTTCCGACATTCCCCCAACCCCCAAGTCATGCTGCATATATGCGCAGGCCCTACCGTACCGGACCCTAGTCTATCTCTTGAGTGGTCTTTCGGTCTGTTCTGCCTGCTCGTTCCGCTGCTATGCAAATTTCTCCTCTTCGTCCTTAATTTTTGCACACCAGTGTATAATAGAAACTAACGTACACAATTAAATTAGTTATATATTTACATAAGGCAGAAATACAGATGTGGGGACCCAATATTTTGTTTTGGCCCTGGCGTAGAAATGCTTAGTCGCGTCTATGGTGGCATGAGATTTCAGACGCTACAGTTGTCTAAGGCTTTTACTTCTGTCTCCTTGAAACGCTGAGTCTGTGCCCGAATCCCCGCAGGACACGGATTTTGTGTTCATGCTTAGTACACAGGTTCCCCTTTTCGCTGACTTCACCGCCCTTGAATTGTAGACGGGTAACTTCGTATCTTCTCACAGCAGTTAAAAAGAAGTTTTGATAATGTTAGACTTAGGCTTCCTGAATAGCTGAGTCTCTTTGATAAAGGCTGATAAATTCAAATTATTTATCTATGGGATGCAAATTTATTACTTCAGTCGGATATGGTCTTTTCTTATTCACTGAAGCTTTCATAGAAACGGTTATACTATTTTCCTATTCAATAATAATCTCAAATCTTCTTGTTCAATGTGAAAAATGAATTACTGTCAATAAAGACGAATAACAACACTGAACATTGAGCAACTAAATAAACATCACAGACATCTGCAGGTTAGGTGGCATTTACAATGCAGAGAGTCGCACTTGAGAGAGAGGGGGTGGGAGGAGAAATGCTCAGATTGATCTTTTGATATTCTTACACTGGCACACGAGTAACTGAAAACGTCAGGTCATTAATCTGTTTATACAAACAAGGATAAAGGGAATTCTTAAAAAGCAGACAGCAATGGCAAAAGCTCATTGCAACACATCCTATCGTACATTTCCACTGCATATTGCTCAGTTTCTTGAGCACCGAAGATATTTTTTTACTGAATGCCGACCAATTTGAAAATTGAGAACTTGTGCAAGATTTTTCCTTACTTCGAAAGTTTGCATATATCGAATGTTTTTGACTTTCTCCCTTCGACTTCGTTACATACAGATTCGACTATATATACACAGTCGAGTCACATTATTGTGACCGCCTCTTACTTTTGACGTCAACAGCACTTAGCCAATGAAAGAAGGCAACTGTCGTGAGATGGCTTGGAGGGTATATAAGGTGTGCTGTAGGCATTCTGAAAACAATGGGCCGTGGATGGCCTAGTGATCAACGTTCGTGACTGCCACGTAGAGGACCTCGGGTTCAATCCCAGGCAGGTACGAACGTTCGAACCAATAAATACCCGCCGTGCGTTGGATAGGCACTTTAAGCTGTCGGGTCCCGGGTACTGGCCCCCGGTAATAAATAAGGGCGTCTTCCTCCCTCTTTCTACCTCGCTTCCGTGTCACTTTCCTATCGGTCACTCTAGCCCAAATCTCCTAGCTTCCTGTTTCTAAGGGTTGTTTAAGACCTGGGGTCAGACACTCCATTCCTAAAAATCCTCTACATATGATCTATGATCTGAAAACATAACACTCGTTGCTGTTATGGATTAAAAAAAAGGAGCGATTTATCAGATTTGCAAAAAGGGATGATTATCGGCTTTCGGGCCAAGGGTGGCAGTATTTCTGAAACAGCGCAGTTTGTGAACTGTTCGCGTGCTGCTATGGTTAAAGTGTATCGTGATTGGAGAAATGGCACCATTGCGAATAAGCGACGTTGAAACTGCTGGGCACCACGTGTCATCGATGTGAAATGTGAGTGTCGGCTGCGAAGGTGCGTGAGAGCCGATCGACACACTACAGTGGAGCAACTCACTGGCCGAATGAACCAGCGTGCTACGGGAAGTGTGTCTAAAATGACAGTTCAGCGAACCCTGGTGCGTATGGGGCTCCGATGCAGACGGATGGTCACTGCACCTATGCTGACGAAGGTGCATCGGCAGAAAAGGCTTACATTTGCACGGCCGTACCGGAATTGAACCTCCGCTGGTTAGCAAAGGATTGCATTCTCCGATGAATCATGTTTTCTGCCTAATCGAACGGATGAACGTTGGCGTATAAGGCGAGAAACATCGGAGAACAAACACTCTTCAACCATTGCTGGAATAACACAAGCTGGTGGGGGCAGGGTTATGGTCTGGGAAATGTTTTCGTGGCATTCTCTGGATCCACTCATACCTGTGGAATGCACTACGGACCGAAGTCTTTATGAATCCGTCCTTGCAGACTGCGTACACCTATACATGATGATTGTCTTCCCTGGGGCGCATGAGATCTTCCAGCACGACAATGCGACTCGTTACACAGTTAGAACTGTCCGAGAGTGGTTGGAAGAGCACGATGAAGACTTCAAAGTACCTCCCTGGTCCCCTAATTCCCCAGACTTAAACCCAACTGAGCATCTGTGGGATCACCTCGATCGTTTTGTTCGCTCTACGGATCCTCCACCATGCACCCTCCAGCAGCTGTCAGATGCACTGCAGTCAGCATGGCTCCAAACACCTATGAACACCTTCCAGCACCTTATTGAGTAACTCTCCGCCCATCTACCTGCTGTCCGTGCTGCACACGGCGGTTACTCTGGATATTAGCTGGTGGTCGCAATAATGTGACTCATAGGCTTTTTTATGTAAAAGAAATATAAGGTTAGGATATTCTTTTATTCTTTAATTTTTTATTCCTACCTGCTGATATTTTTATTGTTTTTCGCACACAGCTGTTGTCTTGATCAATGACTGTTCTGCACATTATTTTGCGGCACCACGATATCCGTCGCAGACTGACAGATCAGGAATTTTCTACCAGAGAAGTTAAAGCATTTTTTATAGAACTTTTATATGACCTTCTAAGAAACGCACAAAATAAAGTGCGTTGTAAATCGAAATTGAGATCTGAGATTTTGATGAAATTTCACGTTCAACTGTCGTAAGATCTTCATCTGAACTACGCAGCAGCAGTTGAATCGATAGTGAATGGCAGAGAAGGACGGAGCAAGAAAGCATTACTCAAAGTGGAAGGAAAATGTTTTGAATACGCGACAGTTGAATAAAACTTAGTGCCGTTTTCATATTGAGTCATCGCTGAGCGCTTTCAGAGTGATGACACGTGTATGTATACACGAGGTGTAACAATTTAACTTCCGGAATGCACCTGTAGAAAAAAATGTGAGCGTATCTGTGAACTAGTGGCTACTGTCACCTTCGAAGGCTATGCATTTTAGTTAGACGCTGTTGCCATTGCTGGAAATCAGAAATGTCTAAAAATCGTCGTCCTATCATAGCAGTTTTTATTTGGGGGAAGAGCCAAAAATCACAAAGGGCTAAGGGGTGCATAATCCAATTTGGTAATTAAAAACTTAGCTAGGAAGTTGCGAACACTGCGCGCATTATAAGGTTAGGTATTGTCCGGCCACAGTTCAGCTCTTTACTTTTGAACAGAATCCCATGAACTTTCAACACCTCTAAATAGGGTTTGCTGGTTGACCGCTTGTCCTTGTTCAAAAAATTCGTGATGAACTATCATACGGTGATCACAAAAGCACACAAGCATGGTCTTGAACTGCGAACATGACATGCGTGCTTTTTTCGGCTCTTATGCCACTGAAAGACACTTGAGGTTTTCATAGCGTCCTCATCATGCGCCATTTTCAATAGATCTAACGTTTCAGTAGCACGTTTGCCAGTCCTCACGCAGAATTTGGTGTTAATGCGCTGCTCTAAATTTTTATTGCTCATTTTCCCCCCTCAAGCCTCACATACAGACTTGTATTGTTTCGCAACTGCTCACTCACGAATGGCTCTACTGGTTGCGGTTAACTCATACACTATTCGAAATATGTCCAGCCTCGCATAGTCACGTGATTCTGCACGCATCGCCACAAGAGCGACACTACGCAACTATTCCGGGAATTAAATAGTCACACCTCGCAACTCCAACGCTACGGGGAGGTTAGGATGGGCCATACGTTACAGTCGTTTAGGTAGATCCAGACTTCATCAATAGTCACAATAAATTTCCATCTGTCTTCGGCTAAGTGATTTTCATAAAGAAGTCTACACCGTGCTCTGCGCTCAGACACGTGCCTACTGCAAAAGGAAGTTATGATGAAGTAAATTTCTCCATCATTTTTATACCAGGGGAAGGATTGGAACCTGCTACTCTCGGCCCCGGAGCTCCGAATGCTATCCACTATACTACACTGGCATGTGCTCTCTTTGCTACTTGCCTTATCTCATGTGCGTCCTGCGGGACAGGCAAGATGAATTTTTTTTTTTTTTTTTTTTAGATTCAAATCTTTGTTTATTACCTTGTTTAAAGTTGATACAGAGGTTTTTAACGACTTGGCAATTGCTCTTTTGGTCGATGGACTTTCTTTTAAGACCAGAGAATTATTTTTGAAATGGTGGTAAAAGTACGCACTTTCTTTGGTTATTTGTTTGGTGTTCTTTTTCTTGTTCAAAGCAATGCTTAACGATTTTACCCTCTATTATTAATATTATGGCTTATTGTACATTTAGAAATTCTAATTCCATGATTTTTACAAACCTTTTTTTAATTACAGAATACGAGTATTTCTCTTCATAAAAAGCAAAAACGTAGCCTTCCATCCACAGCTTGTACAAGTGCGCCATTTTCTTAGCAGACGATATTTAACTGCAGCAGATGTTTCTTTCGTTTTCATCTAACACGCTATTGCCAGTTTCATTTCTTCAAACTTTTTTTATTTTCTGTAATTTCTCATCAGAAATGTTCTAAATATGTGTGAACGTCGTCTGTATAAGCACGTACATTTTTACAAAAGGCGTGATAAAAAAGCAAGGTTATTAAACTCGGTTACTTCCTGATTCGCCTATTCTTGTTTGGCCTATTCTTTGTACGTAGAAAGTTAATGGGTTCCGCCAATTTAAGAGAGGAAATAATTCTTGATTCGCCTAAAACTTTCACCTACTAGAGGGGGGGGAGAGCAGACTTTTTGATTCGCCTACGTCGAAAGTTAATGGGGCGAGAAAATGCTATTAAATTATTTCGCTTAAGCTTTGACGGAGTGATTTAAAAAAAAAGATACATGTTTACCTCCCGTGATTTTTTTACCAAGACACTAAATCTGTCGTGTGTTAAAAAAAAGGACAATTTTTCCCGTGAAAAAAAAAAAAAAAAAAAGCCAGTTTTGTCCCTAGGGTTTGAAACTAGTTTTACTTGTTTAATCGAAAATAAAAGCCAAGTAGAAAACAAAGTTGTGCAAAACATTTATAATTTAAAAACCTTTTTGTGCAAAACATTTATAATTTACATTATTTCGCAAAAGCTTTGAAGGAGTGATTTAAAAAAAAGATTGACCTTTACCTCCCGTGGCTGTTTTTTTAATCAAAACACTAAAACACTGTATCTAATCGAGCGTTAATGTACGAGATATCAAATGATGAGTAAAAAGTAAAAAACAGAAGGTAGTCCATCCAATCAAAATCGTGAGAAACTATAGTGAGGGGTCGGGGAGGGGTTATGTGTGTGTAAGGCAGAATTCAAGTAAGCGTTGATAATGAAAAGGTAAAGAAAAATAAAGGGTAGAGGGCTGTTGATGTCGGGTTCGGACTCAAGTCCACAGTACACTGGCCCACTCGGATATTTGCCCACCCGGACATTTGCCCATCTGACAGATGCCCACCCGGACACTTGCCAACTATGGATGATTATAATACGTAACGTCAAATACACTGCTGGCCACCCAAAATGCAACACCAAGAAGAAAGCATCCGATTGGCCTGAAATTCGCAGCATGCGTCGCCCGCGAGAGGACATGCAAACGATTAGCATTGCAGGGCATATGCAAATCATGTGCGCCCGGCACACCACCGAGAAGCACTATAAGAAGGGTGCACAGAAGACGAGGTGTAAGTAGTGAAAGTGTGTTGTGCTGCCGGACCTGTGCGTGGGAAGCTTCCAGATGCCTCGTCGCAGAATACGGCAGTCATTCCAGCGCGTTTCGAAGTTCGACAGAGGACGAATAGTGGTTTATCGCGACAGCGGTTTATTGTACCGAGACATCGGTGCCCGTGTGGGACGACATCCAGCCACAGTAAGGCGAGTATGGATTCGATGGGTGCAAAAGGGATGAGCGGACCGACGTGAGCGATTGCCGCATCCGCGGCACACCACCATACGAGAGGACCGGCATGTTGTGCGGCGGGCATTGACGGCTCGCACCGCCACATTACGAACGTTAGCGCAGGAATTAGTGTGTGCTGCGCAACAACCTGTGTCAGCACGTACCGTTCGACGTCGTCTGCAGGAGCAGGGACTTGTCACACGGCGCCCATTGCTCCGATTACCATTGACGTTACACCACTGGCGAGTGCAGCGGCAGTGGGCCAATGAACGCCGCACCTGGACTATGGAATGGCACGACATTTTCTTCTCCGACGAATCCCACTTCTGCCTGCAACACCACGATGGTCGGATCCGCTTGTAGCGGCACCGCGGTGAGAGACTGTATGACGCCTGCATTATGCATCGCCATACCGGTCCGTCGCCTGGCGTTATGGTTTGTGGCGCAATTGGATTTGACACCTAAACCCTTCTAGTACGCATCGCTGGTGCACTCAACAGCCACCGCTACATCTCCAACGTTTTGGAGCCTGTAGTCCTCCCTTACCTGCAGAACCTGCCAGCGGCCACGTTTCAACAGGACAATGCGCGCCCGCACATGTCACGCATTGTGCAACAATTCTTCACGGCCCACCAGGTGTCACTGATGCCGTGGCCCACCTGTTCTCCCGATATGTCGCTCATCAAACACGTCTGGTCGCTGATCGGCAACCGAGTGGCCCAGCAAGCACCACCCGCGGCTACGCCTGATGTACTGTGGCAACGTGTGGAAGCAGCCTGGACCGACATACCCCAAGCCCACATCCAAAGTCTCGTTCGATGCCGCGGCGTGTAGCGGCCGTTTTTGCCAGCCATAGGGGCCACACGAACTATTGATGTCTGCGTGTTCCGCAAGTTGCACGGGCCTGTAAGCTCAATCGTTTCATGTTTGTATCTGTTGTTATGTGTCCAGTAAATCTGGCTTTGGTATCTCGTGTCCTTCTTGGTGTTGCATTTTTGGTGAGCAGCAGTGTATTATGTGATCAATTTGCCTAGACTAGACGCTTTCGGTCTAGTCTAGGTAAACTGATCACATAAATATTTACCGACCATATAAAAATTGCAGTTTGTTTTAGAAATGTTGAAATTTAAGGGGGTTACACCCAAACCTAATCTAATATATATTACCTTTGTTTGTTATGGGTTCAAAAAGCTCAAACTTAAATCACAAGACGACGCTAGGAATAGACGAACAACGCACTTGAAAATTTGGAAAAGTTTGAATTTAGGGGTGTTAACCCTTCAAATGCAAACTAACATATGTAATCTTTTTCACGGGTTATAAAAAGCTCAAATTTAAATCACAAAACAAGGCTGTCAAAAGACGAATTGACAGCCTATTCTTCTGATTTGGGGCGTTAGCGCCCTCTAAATTTGACCTTTTCGAAATTTTCAAATGCGTTCTTCGTCTATTGATAGCGTTGTCTAATGACTTAGTTTTGAGCATTTTAGAGCCCATGAAAATATTATATATGTTAGTTTGCATTTGGGGGTTAACACCCCTAAATTTAAACTTTTCGAAATTTTCAAGTGCGTTGTTCCTCTATTGACAGCCTTGTCTTGTGATTTAAGTTTGAGCTTTTTATAACCGGTGAAAAAGATTATATATGTTAGTTTGCACTTGGGGTCTTAACGACCCCTAAATTTAAACTTTTTCCAAATTTTAAGGTCGGTTTTCGTCTATTGAAAGCCTTATCTTTTGATTTAAGTTTGAGCTTTTTAGAACCAGTGATGAAGACTATATATGTTAGCTTGCATTTGGGGGTTAACACCTGTGACGTACCTGCCAGCAGGACGCACACGACATAAAGGCACATAGCAATCAGAATGAACGTCTGCGTAGCTCAGTTGGTAGAGCGACTTGTTCCGGAATAAGCGGACTTGGGTTCGAATCCCGGCGTAGACTAGAAATGACGGAGAAATTTACTTCGTTATAATGGCGCCCGAACTATCCGAATGACCCGACCGTTCAAAATCTCGCAATGGTGTGATGTTATTTCCACACCGCGAGATAGGAAAAATCAGAGAATCTCTTCTCCAGCGCTTCGAACAAGAAATGTGTGTGATGTTGCATTCCACACACCAGATTGACTGGGAGTTCTCAAGTTCACGTTCTACAACGGATGGCTGCCTGCAACGATTCATGGTCACGGCATGACCCGTGGGCCATGCCCCCGGCCCTCTTTCGGGGGGGGGGGGGAGATGTGACGTACCTGCCAGCAGGACGCACACGACATAAAGGCAGATAGCAATCAGAATGAACGTCTGCGTAGCTCAGTTGGTAGAGCGATTTGTTCCGGAATAAGCGGACTCGGGTTCGAATCCCGGGGTAGACCAAAAAATGACGGAGAAATTTACTTCGTTATACACCCCGTAAATTTAAACTTTTCCAAATTTTCAAGTGCGTTGTTCATCTATTGATAGCGTTGTCTTGTGATTTAAGTTTGAGCTTTTTGAGCCCATAACAAAGGTAATAGATATTAGTTCAGGTTCGGGAGTAACACCCTTAAATTTGAACATTTCTAAAACAAAGTGCAATTTTTATATGGTCGGTAAATATTTATGTGATCAGTTTACCTAGACTAAACCGGAAGCGTCTAGTCTGGGTAAACTGATCACATAATATTTACGACGTTACTTATTATATACAAATCATCCATAGTGGGCAAGTGTCCGATTGGGCAAATATCTGAGTGGCCCAGTGTCCGGTGGACTTTAGTCCGGACCCCGCATCTACATCCCTCAACCTTTTATTTTTTTTTTTTTTTTACCTTTTTATTATCAGCGCTTTCTTGAATTCTGCCTTACACACCCTCCCTAACCCCTCACTATATTTCTCACGATTTTGATTTGACGACACATTTAATACCTTAATCATGCTCACGACTACCTGTGAGGACTACCTCCTGTTTTTTACTTTTTACTCATTATTTGATATCTCCTACATTAACGCACGATAAGATATAGTGACTTAGTTTTTTGATTTAAAAAAACCCCACGGGAGGTAAAGATGAATCTTTTTTTAAAATCACTCAGTCAAAGCTTATGCGAAATAATGTCATAACATCCACCCTCCTTTTTTTAAATTATAAATGTTTTGCACAACTTTGTTTTCTACTTGGCTTTTTTTTTTCGATTATAGAAATAAAACTAGTTTCAAACCCTAGGTATAAAACAAGCTTTTTTTTTTTTTTTCACGGGACTAATTGTCCTTTTTTTTTACAACACACGACAGATTTAGTGTTTCGATAAAAAAAAATCACGGGAGATAAAGATGCATCCTTTTTTTAAAATCGCTCCGTCAAAGCTTAAGCGAAACAATGCAGTTTCTTGTCCCATTAACTTTCGACGTAGGCGAATCAAGAAGTTTGCTCCAGGTGAATCCCTCCCCTCTAGCAGGTGAAA
Organism: Macrothele yani; assembly: GCA_039090855.1. NCBI lineage: Eukaryota > Metazoa > Arthropoda > Arachnida > Araneae > Macrothelidae > Macrothele > Macrothele yani. The sequence continues at coordinate 70,255,063 of CM076995.1, forward strand.
GTTTTAGGCGAGACAAGAATAGTCGAATCAAGAATTCTTTTCTCGCCTAAAATGGCGGAACTCATTAACTTTCGACGTATGAAGAATAGGCGAATCAAGAACACACGAGTAATCTCCAAGGTTATGCTTATCGGACACTTCCGCTGGCCCCTGTCTCAGGGGTTATCTTTGTGACGTCACCGTTTCAGGACCTCTCCACTCTATCCCCTACCGCCTAAGGCTGTTTGCTCGCTTTCATATGTGACAACTATCAAACATTGTGTTGCACATCCAAGAATTTGAAGCTCCGTTTTTGTAGCAAAGTAATTTTTTTTTCGTTATATGTTAAACATTGAGTATTCCTGGGGCATGCGCGATAGCAACGTGCCCAGTTTATTATTCGAAAACCAGAAAGAATGGCATTCATTACCATAGGTTTTCGTAAAATGAAATCCTGCTCAGCAAAAAATATCTTTTCAACCCAAAAATAGAAAACAGGTTAAAACAGTTGCTTGAGGACTATGACAAAGGTGAGAGAAGAAAGCATTTCTTTACATTAAATAATATCCCTTGAAGTTCTCAAAATTTAGCAATTGAAATATGATGAAAAGATATAAAAAAATTAAAATCTAGAATTTTAATTTTTCTATTAAGCGACTAATTACAAATAATAACAGAGCATTTAAAACAATTAATTTCTAGCTTTTTAATTAAGCGAGTTTGTAGAATGTTGTTAAGTTTTTATTTGTTCTGCATAAAGGGATCTTTTAAAAAGTGCTAGTAACGTAATTTTAATAGTTTTTCTTTCTTTTGAATTTATTTAAAGAAAATGATATTACAGTTGCATGTAATTAAACTTCAAAGGTATAATCACTATCACTGCACTTTTCCTTAATGCCATGTTAATTAAACAGATTTGAAAAAGAAAGAAATGTATACTAAGTTTCTTTAAAATCTCGGTTTACTCTAAATAAAGTATTCACATGGATGCCAGTTTTTCCTGCGCGTAGTGTTTCTGTGTTTTTACATTGCTCTTGGTTGCAAGTTTTCAGATTCAAAACGTATTTGAATTAAAAATTGCTGACAACATTTCTCTTGCGAGTGCGTCAGTTGTATTCATGGTCTACCCGTTCTGTAGGGCGACGTCACTACGTAAGGAACCGATACTTCCGCTGCTAGGGAAGAGGGATGAGCAAATCTTACTACCCTTGATAAAAAGGAACTCATGGATCAGGGAAATGACAAAAGTGGACCAACAATGTTCGAAACATAGTGCTACAATAACTGCCCATTGTTGGATAACTGGAGTACAACAGTAGAACTAAGGGACAGGAAATGACTCAGAAGAAGCCTACATGAGAGATGGGTGATGAAAATTGGAAACCATGACGGAGTGGCATAAACGAAAATTTCTCAAGGCATAGAGTTTAAGACGAGACCTGAGGAGACATTCATGATCATGCAGCAGTAGATTCATAATGGTTGTTTTGATGATGATGACGACGACGACATGCGTTTTTGAAATTGAGACCCTGGCACAAACACGTTGACAGGCGTGCCCATGTTCACCACCAGCAGTCAGTTTGGAGGCAAATAATCCACCGTGCCTTGTCTTTGTTTTCTTTCGACTTGTTCAAAGTATAACTGCTTCGGGCTACACATAAAAATTGACTTGCGAGACACAAATTACTAATGCTTGTTTGTTTTTTATTAGAGACGATGCTTTAATATTTTTATAAAATGCTCTTACACAAAATTACATCCACTATCCATATGGCTTCATATTTAAGCGTAAAATTTCATTATAAAGACTTGTTACTGCCAGTCAAAGGCGTAACTAGACATTTCTGTGCCAGGGGAAAACCACAAAACATCGCGCCCCTATCTGTCTTCTCTTTTAACGACCAGTATGAGCAACTCTAACGGGCATAAGCAGTCTCCTGTCTCTAATTTAAGGTTCCAGGACCCTTAAATTAGTAACGTTTACCTTTAACCATGCGTCCGATGTAGGTTCGAGCTCGAGTCACGGATGAAGCATGCATGGTGCGTTTGTCCTACAGCACTGTCTCTCTTCCTTCCCTGGAACCAGTGACCCTAAATTAGGAAGAAGAGACTGCTTATAGCTCATTGAATGACTTGCTCACGGTGTTCTTTAAACTCCCAAGGAGAAAAAACCAGTCAAACTTCGACTGTTTGTGCAGCTTTTTTCAACTGGTTCGGATTTTCGGCATCACACCAAACGGATCAAATGCAGCTTGTCGTGATTCGCAGTCGCAGTAATGATAGAGTAGCCCCCAGAAAATCTTCAGCAACGTCAACGATATCCTTATCCTATAACAACCATAACATTTTGAAGAAGAAATGCGCATTTTAACTATAACAACCTGGACATTTTGAAGAAGAAGAAATGCACATTTTAACTATAACAACCTGGACATTTTGAAGAAGAAGAAATGCACATTTTAACTATAACAACCTGGACATTTTGAAGAAGAAATGCACATTTTAAGCTACCAAGCCTACCGAAACTGGCAAAACGTATGATATGCAATTTCTGTAAATGTGCAAGAATGACAAAGTATGGTGCGAAAAAAACTGTGCCAGAAAGTGGTGCAAAATTTCCTGTTACAATTTTGATCAGATTGTAAGCAGTGAGTTTTGCGCCCTCTCTTAAGCTGCGCCCGGAGCAGCCCAGCCCTAGTTACGCCTCTGCTGTCAGTCTCTCTATTCCCAGATATTTACCATTTTAAAAAGTGCCGAACATGAATGAATATTTCCAATGTCGTCTTCAAAAGTTATAGCGAAATAGATATTATATGTGGATAATTCAAACTTTTATTTTCGTCGGTTACGATAGTATGGCTAATTTTCTCAGAGGCAAAACTATGCCTATTTCTAAAAAGGGTGAAGTAAGAAGTTGTTCTTTTATTAAACGGAGTAAGAAAAGACTACAATTAATGTGACATACTAAAAAAGAAAGAAATACATAAATTTCAGTCTGAGTCAATTAACTGGCAGCGAAACTACCTTGTCTAGAGGAACCTACATACAGTATATTGTGCCCAACCAAATATTTACCGGAAGACAAAACTAAAATTCAATTGTTAGGGCAGTTTTTCATTTTTTCAGCAAATTTAAAAGTTTAAGATCGATACTTTAGTTACCTGTCTCTAGAGAAGGTGGCGTGTTTCGCGATACGCAAAGGGATTCTGAACTTTAGTTTATTATTAAAAAAAAAATGAAAAGAAAAACTACTTTCTCGGCTGATGGATATACTAAAAAGTAACTAAAAGCAATAGGAGAAATGCATTTCATTACGCAAATTTGTTAAAGAGTAAGAATTGCGGCAAATATCTACATGCGTAGTCAAAAAGACCAATGGCTATGGAAGTGAACTTTTCAACTTAATGGAGTGAAACATAAAACTCTGAAGTTATTAAAAACACCGTGAGCTTCGAATTAAGTGCATTTTTGTAACATTGCGCTTATGCTCACGGGGAAATGAAAAAACAAGAGAGAATTTATTTTATAAAATTTCAAAGACATGAAACCTGATGATTGCAAAAGAACATTTTAATGAAAGTTGCTAAATGAAATAGATTATATAATGATTATCACTAGACATAAACCAATACTTCTATGTGGAGTTGCATACGAAAAATAGAAGCTTCTAAATTTTAGAGAAAAAAATCTTCAAAATTTTATACCCTTTGTTACTACAAAATATCAAAACCTTATTTCTTTTAAATGTTCATTACAGCTGGAAACAGAAACCCACACTAATACCACGCGCCAGAACCATGAACTAGAAAAAAAACACGAGTACGGGCGAAGTATTCCAAAAGATAAATAATATCGGGTGTTAAGGGAATTTTTTATATCAGACTTTTAGAAGCAGAGATATCGAGAAAAATAGATTAAAACTTTGCATCATTAGCGAGGAAATTGTGCCCTATTTCGGGAAGAGAATGCTCACACATATTGTTCGTATTTAGTAGTATCTGACTGAAAACGAATTTTTTCAATCGGGTTCTTACACGCGCAGATCATCATCATCATCATCATTGTCAACCATTATCAATCCACTGCTGGACGAAGGTCTCCCCAAGTTTCCTCCACAACGGTCTGTCTTGTGCCAGTCTCCTCCATGTCACCCCTGCATACTTTCGAATTTCATCCACCCATCTCCCATGTGGTCTTCTTCTGGGTCTTTTCCTGTCCCTTGGAATCCAATCTAAAATTTCGGCTGTCCATCGATGATCTGTCCTTCTGGCAGTATGTCCAGCCCATTGCCATTTCAGGGATTTAACTCTGATCATGATGTCTTCCACTCTTGTCATTTTTCGGATCCACGAGTTCCTCTTCTTATCTCTCCTGGTAACACCAAGTATGCACCTCTCCATGCTGCTTTGAGTTGTCTGCAGCCTTTGTATGTCTCTTTTAGTTAAGGTCCACGTCTCTGCACCATACGTAAGCACTGGAAGGATGCATTGATCAAACACTTTTCTTTTAAGACATAATGGCATATTGCTCTTGAAAATTATGCTGTTTCTTCCAAAAGCTCTCCAGGCAAGTTTTGTACGCCGATTAATTTCTTCATCAATGTGACCCTCACTTGATATCTGCTGTCCAAGATAAACGTACGTGTCTGTTATCTCCAGCTTTTCTCCATCAATCGATAAATCTTCATTTCTTGTAAAAGCATTGAACATCACTTTTGTCTTCTGAAAGTTCATTCTTAATCCCACTTCTTTACTCTTGTCAGCAAGTTCCTGGATCATACTCTGCAGCTCTGATGGGCTAGTTGCAAAAATGACTACGTCATCAGCAAAACGAAGGTGGGTTAGATAATCTCCATTAATCTTTATCCCTTTGTTTTCCCAGTTCAGTGACTGAAAAACACCCTCCAATGTGGCATTAAAGAGCTTCGGAGATATGGTGTCACCTTGTCTCACTCCCTTTCCAATTTTTATGTGTGTTGTATTTTCAAACAGCCTAATCTTTGCACTTGCATTTTCATAGATGTTATTAATAATATTAATGTATGCATCTTCAATACCGCAGGTTTTCAGAGCCATTGTAACTGCTGATGGTTTCACCGAATCAAAGGCTTTTTCATAATCGATAAAAGCCATGCACAATGGAAGTTCATATTCCCTCGCTCTTTCAATTAGTTCTCTCAGCACATGGATATGATCTATTGTGCTGTAGCCACTCCTGAATCCAGCTTGTTCTCTCGGTTGAGCCATGTCCAGTGTTACCTTCAAGCGGTGTGAAAGAACTTTAGTGAAGATTTTATAAACTACTGATAGGAGGCTGATAGGTCTGTAGTTTCCGAGATCCTCAATGTCACCTTTCTTATGTAGCAGGATCATTATAGCGTTGTTCCAATCCTCAGGAATCTTTCCTTCATTAAGGCATCGAGTGAAAATTTGGGCGAGTACTGTTTCGATTTCTCCACTTGCTTCTTGTATGATGTCTACAGTAATTCCATCTTCTCCTGGAGCTTTTCCCCGCTTAATGTTCTTGATTGCATGTGCAACTTCTGCTGGAAGGACTGGAGGAACTCTGGTACTGGCATCTTTCATGATGTCTGGAGTGCATGTATCATCCCTTTCATATAATTTGGAGTAGAAATCTTTCACTCTTGTCAAAATTTCGCCTCTATTTCTTGTTACAGAACCATCTTCTTTTCTCAGTGCCATAATCTGTTTTCTTCCCTTACTGAGATGCCCCTTTGCTACCTTTAGGCTTTGGTTGTTTTCAATTGCTTTCCTCACTAGTTCACAGTTGAATTTTCTTACGTCTTCAGTGATACTTTTTCGTACTGTCTTGCATAGCTCTATATATTCCACTTTGGAAGTCACATCTTCTTTAGTTGTCCTCATCTCTCTTCTTTTTGCATCAACATTTTCGTTTTTCCTGATAATTTATTTACATGCAACTTGTTCTTAGACCCAGCTAATTTTGTTGCTGTTTCCATAAGAGCTTTGGTTACTTTTCTGTTAACTTCAGAGATGTCCACTTCTTCCGTTGTTAGGCCTTCTAAAGCAGAGAACCTGTTCTTCAGTTCCAACTTGAAGGTATTATGGTGTTTTTTAAGGTTGGTTATGTCAATACATTTTGTTTGTCTTATGAGCTTGCCACGTTCAAGTTTAGTGTTGAGGTGCATCTTACATCTCACCAATCTATGGTCACTACCTGTGTTGAACTTGTTTAGCACACTGCAGTCTTCTATGACGAATTTTTTGTTACACATAATAAAATCAATTTCACTTGTCGTCCCATTTGGATGTCTCCATGTCCATTTCCTGTGTGGCTTTTTCTTGAAGAAGGAGTTCAAGATGAAAAACCCTTCTGCCTCTGCAAACTCAACGAGAGTATTTCCACGCCGGTTTCTGTTGCCGTGACCGAATTTACCTACTGAAGTTTCATTCTGTTGCCGTTGCCCTATTTTTGCATTGAAATCTCCCATAATTATTTTCAAGTGCTGCTTACCTTTATTATTTAGATCACGAATTTCCTCATAAAATTCTTCAATTTCTTCTTCAGGATGACTTGTGGTGGGTGCATATGTTTGAATAATCTGAGCCTGGTATCTTCTCGATAGTTGGATAACGAGTCGTGCAGCTCTGTCAGAGGAACTTTCAACTTCTACAACTTTATCCTTCAGTTTCTTGTTTATTATAAATCCAACACCACTAGTTCTGCCAGTATCTGTCCCACGATAGTAGAAGAGATGTCCACTTTTCAGTTCGATGAGATCTTCTCCTTTTCTCCTTACCTCACTTAGCCCCACGATGTCCCACTTGATCCTTTGTAGTTCCTCTTCCAATTCAAGAAGCCTTGAATCAGAAGATAGGGAGCGTCCATTGTACGTTGCCAAGGTCAGCATCAGATGGCAGCCTAGTCCGGTCCTCCGGGGATTCTTAGCACCCTCTGCCTTCATGTCGCACTGGCCGCTGCCTTGGCCAGGTACATTCCAGCTGCCGGAGACTGAGGGCCAAGATTTAAGTTGTGGAGTCATTTTGGAGGGGTTTGGCCATAACTCACCACGCTGGCCAAGCGGGTTGGTGAGTGTGGGATAGAATTTCCTCTAATCCCGATGGTATAGTTATACCGCTATTGGCGGTCGTCAGAGCCCCTTTAGTGGGAACAGGATGCACCACGAGAAGGCGGGGTTGACATTTGTCAAGGAGAGGCTGTGATGTTACGCATCACCTGACCTTACATCACGCGCAGATATTACTGCAAATATGCTGTAAATACAAAATTAAACTTACGCCATTTGGTGACAAACTTGTAGGTTAAGAAAAGTTTGAAATTATATGCAAAACAGTTCGCACCAGAAATGCTCTCGGACAAATAAAGAATTGTTCAAATCGTACTATTAGAAGCAGAGATATCGAGAAAAATGAGGTATACATCTACGCCTCCTGGAGGAAAACCTATGCATCAGATATTTTGGAAAGGTTTTTTGTAGCATGTACTATCTAATCAAAGAATTTTTCAATATTTTCAGAAGCACAGATATTTCTGCAAATACATCAGAAACAGAAATACACACTTACGCCCTCTAGTGGCAAAACTGTTCTTTGCCAAAAATTCGAAATCATAAGCATGACATTTTCCATCAGGAGCTCTATCCGATACAAAAATAATTTTTTGAATCGCCCACTTAGGAACAGAAAAATCGGGGAAATTGCATTTTACTTTTACGCCCCCTAGCGAAAAAACTATGCATTATTTGAAAACGAAACTGCACCCAAAGTAGTCTTCGTTACAAATGGTATCGAAAAGAAGAAATAATTTTTGCAGTTTGATGTTTGGAATTTTGGAATAAAATGCGTTTTGAATTGTATGGTATCTGCATTTTTCACCCCCTAGCGGGTAAGCTGTGCATCGAAAAAGAAATCTAAAAAGCAAGGATCATCGTTCTCACATTTTAGGGTTCCCAACATAAAAATAATTTGTCATATGGAATTAATAGTTGCAGAGATATGGTGTCCACAGACGGACGGATGGACAAAGTGATACTATAAGCACGTACTTTTTTTGTAAGACGTGCTAAAAATGAAGTGAGCAAAAATTTAATCAAAACGGCAACTTTCACTCAACTTTTGTGAGCGCAGGTGTCCTGTCTCGCAGTAATATTTTATTTTTTTATTTTTCTTCTTTCCATATGTATATAGAAGCAATGAAAAAATTGAAAGAAATTCAAAACCCTGATGTTTAATTATCTTTCGATTTACATGGATTACCCATATTGATGTAGCCACATCCTTAGTCAAAATTATCCAATTAAACTGATAAACGTGTTTACAAACCCGTAGGATATCCTATGTTTTTGTGATCATAAGAATAATTCGTGAAGATAACGCTTGCAGCAGCTGCTGCAAGCGTTGTTCATTACACCACCGAGACCCACATCCCGATAAGGTACCATGTATCTGAAGTGTGCTCATTATTATCAGTAACACTGTTGTAAGAGCAGAACTTTAAATTAATAACAAACACCTGATGTCAGAAAGAGCACTCTGTGTTGTCAGAACTGAAACAACCCTCTTCCAAATGCAGTGCCACTTGAACAATAGGTTCTCGAAACTTGCAAAAGCATTTGTAGTGGATCGATAGAACAAAATAACATCCCATCTCTGATACGTGCTCTCTGTCACAACCTCACCCATGTCGGTGATTCCTTATAAGTGCTCCTTTGGTAGTGGTTTTAGTACACATTCAAATAATCTTTCCCTAAAGGTTTTCTTCATTGCAATGTCCGAAATGAATTGACTAGAAATTGTAAAATTCCATAAAATCATCCAAGAGCATTGTATTTATTACCAGCCACACATTGAATTACTAGAGCATGAAATTAAAAGATGAGTGAATATTTTCTCGAATCGAAAGATTATATTTCCTTAATTTATTTTATTTGCTTCTAAGCGTAAAATCGGATGAGTTAACACTGAGTGGATGCCATTAGTTTTACTTTACCTTTTTTAATTTTCAAAACTAGCTTAAGAGAAAAGATGAATCACATACTTCTACGCTACTATTAAATTTGATCAAATATGCTGTTATGTACTAGCATTTTTCTGAAGATTTCATTGTGTTCAACCGGTTTGATTCGGAAAGTTCTCGATGAATGTGTTATTTCGAAAGAAATTGCACGTATTAAAAAACTTGTTCTGTGAGTTTAAGAAAATTCGCTGATTGTATGACATAAGTCACCTGACTGTTTGATGACCTAGCCAGAAATGAGACAGCAAGCTTCCGTCTTCTTTCGTAATATTTGCTTACTCCTAACTACTCCTGTGTATTTCAGCGTAAATCGTTGCTGAGTGAGCACGTTTATGCGTCGTAAGGGACATGCGAAACAACTTCATTAATGAACTAACTGAAAGGAATTACTTATCCGGAAACCCTAATAAAAGCACTAGACTTTTCCAACATAGCTCAAGTGCAGGTTCCCCGGCGCTATATCTTTGGTCGGAGACTATCTCAGACACAAGAAGAAAGAATTTTCAGCTTGGAAACCTCGAAGTCACCTTTGCCGCCTCCGTGGACAAGTATTCTGATGTGCAACATTCTAGATTAATGTTTCCGAACTTTTTTTCTTGAAAGATTCTCGAAAACAATTATCGATATCCCAGGGATACCCAACTTCGTTTACAGGGCAGGAAAAATTGATAGCAGGGAGCAATTATACAGGTCTGCAACCAAAAAACTGCACAGGATTTTTATACTGTTTCTTATAGATTTTTACTCACTGAAACCGGGAAAAACACTCAAAAAATTCCATCACGTCAGGTTTTCTTGCAAAACTCGTGTTTGTAGTTTCATTTAGAGTGAAACTCCCGTTTAACTCGAAATCCTATTCTTGATTCTAAAAATCCTATGCAAAAGTGATTTCTTACTTTCATTTATTATGTATTAGAGTGAGACTCAAGAATAAATACAAAGAGATAATGAGCGGAATGGGAGGGGGGGGCAGTGGAAGGGTGGCAGGGCAAGGTTAGTGTTGGCGGTGCGAGGAAGCTCAGGTTGATCATGTCCCAACCGGTTTAATTTGTTTATAGCGAAAAGTGAGGAATCTTACTGGCTGGGTTGAGCATGTTTATACACGTTCTCTAGGGTATTAGGAATGAGTATAAATAAGCGTATTGCCAGATTTGATCATGTTACAACATGCTAAATAAGTTGAGGACCTAGGTTGCTTTGGTTGTGTTGCATGCATAGCATATATAGATGACTACTGGATATTCGAGGCTAAAAGTGCCTAGAGAATCCCTCGAAAGCATTAATTTTTATCTTTAAGAACGGGAAAAAAAGAAACTTTTTGCTGTTTTCTTTTATTTATGTGCAGCGCCATTTTGGAATTTTTTTTTCTATCGAGCCAGAGGAAGAAGCAGGTGTTGCCGATTAACCTGCCCAGCTACAGAGAGAGACGATCGGCAGACGCGCAGGTGTCAACATAACCTCGTTCGCCTATGTTTTACGTGTCATTTCACTAGTCGTTTTGAAGGGAGCGAGGCTAGTTTCCATCTGCTTTATAACGAAGTAAATTTCTCCGTCATTTCTATCCACGCCGGGATTCGAACCCGGATCCCCTCATTCCGGAATAAGTCACTCTACCAATTGAGCTACGCGGACGTTTGTTCTGACTGCTATCTGCCTTTATGTCGTGTGCGTCCTGCTGGCAGGTACGTCACATCTCCCCCACCGAAAGAGGGCCAGGGGCATGGCCCACGGATCAGCCGTGACCATGAATCGTCGCAGGCAGCCATCGGCTGTAGAACGTGCACTGTAGAACTCCCAATCAATCTGGTGTGTGGAATGCAATGTCACACACATTTATTTTTCGAAGCGCTGGAGAAGGGATTCTCTGATTTTTGCTGTCTCGCGGTGTGGAAAGAACATCACACCTTTGCGAGATCTTGAACGGCCGGGTCATCCGGAAAGTTCGGGCGCCATTATAACGAAGTAAATTTCTCCGTCATTTCTGTCCACGCCAGGTTTCGAACCCGGATCCCCTCATTCCGTACTGAACACGGAATGTTAAGTACATTTCATGAAGAAATTGTTTGTTTATTATAAGAACTATTTTTTAGTTCATTGTAATGAAATGGTGGTTTTCTCATTATTGATATGTTTTTTTATGCAAACACCTTGTATTTTGCAAAAAACACTGTACGTGATGGAGGGAAATGGAGGTCATTTTTGAATTCAGCACACTCGTAAACATAATATTTAACAAAAATATCCCACGCAGCTGAAAAAATATTTCTCTGCAGACCTGTGTTATCTATGTATCTAATAATACTATATATACCATTGTCAACCATTATCAGTCCATCGCTGGATGAAGGTCTCCCAAAGTTTTTTCCACCACATCCTCTCTTCTTCCAGTCTTCTCCATATCACTCCCGCATGCTTTCGAATTTCATCCACCCATCTCTCATGAGGTCTTCTTCTGGATCTTTCCTGCCCCTTGGAATTCAGGGTTGTCCATCGGTGGTCCGTCCTTCTGGCAATATATCCAGCTCATTACCATTTCAAGGATTTTACTTTGATCATGTCTTCCACTCTTGTCATTTTCCTTATCCACGAGTTTCTCATCTCATCTTTCCTGGTTACATCAAGCATGCATCTCTCCACGCATTTTTCAGTTGTCTGTAGTCTTTGTATGTATTTTTTAGTTAAGGTCCATGTCTGATCTTAACTGACATGAACCTTAATTAAAAAAATCTTCTAAACGTGCGATTCAAAATAAAATTCTAAATGTGGGATTGTAAATGTGCGATTTAAAAGAAATATTTCAACACCGGATGCCATTTGCCTTGTGGGGAACACTTGTACTTCAGGAATTTCATAGTTCACAGTTCTGTAGCTTGGTGGTGCTTCTGTACTTCTGTTTGCAGATGTATCTCCGCTCCTAAAAACCCTGTTGATAAATTTGTTTTTTTCTGTCTGCCATTCTGTACAATAAATATGAGGAATATAATTCCTTTTAAATAATGCATAACTTTTCCGCTATGAGACGTAAAGGTCGAAACTTTTTTCTCGCTATCTCTGCTTCCGGGAGACGTACTTAAGGGAGAGAAAAGCTCTTTTTCGTTAACATAGCTTTTGCCATGAAAAATATTTTTCGCCTATTTTCAACTTTCTCATTATGCAAAATTCTTTCGGTAGAAGGTGTAGAGTTATATCATGTTTCCTTCTATATTTCTTCTTTTAACTGTTCGATTTGAAAATCTGTCTCCGATATTATTCTGCTGTGAGAAACTTTTTGTGCGCCATTTGTTAATTTTCGTAACATACGTTTCAACCGCTGGTGGAAGTAAGTAGCTGTTTCTATTTCTGGGTGTTTTATCGATTGTAGAAATCTGGTTGATTTTTTTTCTAACTGGTTGCATTGACTTTGAATAATTTTGATAAATTTAATTCGCGCTAGAAGGGGTTCAAAAGACGTGCTCAATGCAACCGAAAATTCGGTGTCATCTCTTTTGTTATTTCATGTTTTGTATTTTACCGAATATATTTTTATTTTATTTTTTGGCATAAATTGTTCTCTAGTGAAGTAAATTCACAGAAGGAAAATTAAACAAAGCAAAACTTCCATCTATATTCATAGAAAAATGGAGTTTAGTTCAATACACACTGTTAAAAATTGTGTGGTAGGTTGCACCAAAAAGTGGTGCTACATCAGCTGCACCACTTTTTGGGAAAAGTTACACCATTGTGTGGTGCAAACGAAACCTAACAACATTATGTAACCTGGCACCATATTGTGGAGCAACCGTATACCATAACGTGGTGCAAATTTACGCTTTGTTGGATTTTTGTTGCACCACACAATGGCGTAACATTTCTCAGAAAGCGGTGCAGCTGGTGTAGCACCCCTTTTTTGGTGCAACCTGCCACAAAATTTTTAACTGTGCAGAGTCCCCCCAAGATGACTCTTCAGCCTCATCCCTTCCCCCTTGTTTCTGGGATGTAGCTATGACCCTGCCTGGGGAGAGTAGATTAGTAATCGTTATTGATGATGATGCATCGTATCAGGAAAACATTATGACCTCTAACTGGTAACGGAGAAATCCCTCGTGGCCTTTACCGCTGCGGCCATGTGACGAGTCATGGACTCCACAAGTTCCCTGAAGATGTACAAAAATGAGCGTCCGCCGAGTGTTGCTCAATACAGAGCGACTGCTAGAGTGTGCTGAGACTTTGGTTACCGAAAGTTAAACATTGGCCAGGAAGTTGTTCAACAATATACTCAGAGCAGGTTAAGTTCGGTTTCGGACCCCGTATGGAAAAATTAATTGCCTTACTGTGGCTGGATTTACCGGGATATTCAGATCCTAATTGATTAATCAAATGCCGAATGTTGCTCAATAATGGGCGTCGGCCCGAATGTTCTGAGACTTTGATTATCGAAAGTTAAATATTGGCCAGATAGTCGTTCAACAATATACTCAGAGCTGGTTGAGTCCGGTTTTGGACCTCGTAAAGAAAAATTAATCGGCTTATTATAGCTGGGTTGACCGGGGTATTCAGAACTTAGATTAATAACTCAATTTTGCCGATTATGACACTATATTGTGGGTATATGAAATATTGACATTCACATTTCATTTTTATTGCCCCATAGGCCTACTTTCACATTTCCATTGTTTTATATATTCTTGTCTGACAACAGTGTAAGCTGAATGTATAATACTTTTTTATTTATTTCTTTTAGTTATTTGAATGCATGATTATCATGCAGACTGTTGGTTGTGTTTATTATAAGAATAATTTCGTGTGTACTTGGCATACTGTATTTCAATTGTGTGGCCTGTTACTCGCTTGTATTTTCTGGTGCAGCATTTGGTGAGAGATTGGAAGGGCAGCGTCTGGCGTGGTTTGGTGTGTTCAACTATTGGGGCTACTGCTCAGTGAATTCTCCCTTTGGATATAGATTTCGTTCTTTCATTTCCTAATATCTTGATTATTTGCACTAAATTGCTTGTTATGAGGTATATTTCTTGCATTTTGTGGCACTTTTGTACGCAGTTTGAGGCGTACTGTGCTATTATGATCCTGGGCTCTCTTGCGTTATTCTCTTGGAAATATAACCTGGTGCTGTCCGTTGATTGGTATATATCAGCATGTTTGTGTCTCGGCCATGAGTATCTCATCTGATTATACTTTGTCATGATTTCGTGGCCTGATACTCGTTTGGGACACAATTGCTGCTCATTGCAGTTGCTGGCCACTGCGCTCTCTATGCGAAACCGGTGGAGGGGATTTTTTGTTTCATTTCATTACAGGCCTAACAACTTAGGGCCAGGTTGATTTGATTTATGCAGTTACTTTGCATCTATTGGGCACTGTCGCTTCTCATTACTTAGGTAGTCGGATTAACTCTGGTTCGGGACCAATTTATGCACGACTCCGCAGTTTTTTTTGTTTTTTTTTTTGGGGGGGGGGGAGTGTTTATTATTGAAGATGTGGTTGTTCACTCAATTGGATCTAGGATTGCTGTTGTCAGCTGTTGTACTGGCCAGTGGGTTCTTGTACAACACACTTTTTGTTGGTAAATTCCGCTATTGCACTGATTGCCTGGGGAGCCATTTAAGGAAAGTATTGTCCATACTGAGATCTCCTTGACCTAGACGGATGTTTGGGTGTTCGCTTCTAAAGGTATTGAATGGTAAACAAATGGACAATCTACTATAATATTGTTTGTTTCTGTCTCTATGACAAATCTCCTATAGTATTCTGCTTATGTGTGCTGGTCAGTTGCAGGCAATGTAGTTTTTCTTCTAATTCTTCTGGATTTCTTCCGATGCTACATTGCACTGTTGCTTTGTAAAGGCATTTCAACTCATCTCTGCATTGCCTCCTCTTTGCACAAATTTTGACTTACTGAATTTGTTTCTTGGATTATTGGGACAGGGTTTCGTGTGCTTCAAATGTAGGGGTTGATGTGCTCATAACTGCTATGCTCTAGGGCTTATTGTGGTATGTCGCGTCTTTTATCCACCTACTTCTACGTCTAGTTAATTTATAACGTCATTCTCGACACGAGCGGTGTCATTGTCTGGGACCCGTCGGTGCTGATTTCTGCTTTGCTTTGGTTTTATTGGTCACTTTTGCTGAATTGCTGCCTGTTATTTGTGAATGATAGGCTATTAATTTTGCAGCTTTTGTTAATACTGTGAAATCACATTAATCTAACTGATTTTATATATTTGTAAAGCTTTCTTGTTTCTATACTAGTGCTTGTGCATTTGAATGCTAACTATTCCATGATTGACCCAGTTCATCTCAAAATGTTTCTTTTTTTTTATTTTGATGTGTTTTCCCCGGTGTTTATATCGACTAGTGATTTCTACTAATTCTTCGTATTTACTTACTTTTTCCCCCTTTTTCTTGCTAATAACTGAATGCAGTGTGGTTATTACTCACTACAAAATTTCAATCACCTATTAACGAATTATTCCCCTAATAGTCTAAAATTAATATATACTAATGCTAGATTACTCATTAACAAAATTACCTTATTGGAATCACTAATTCAACAAACAAATTTAAATTTCGATATAATTTGCATTTCTGAGACTTGGTTTCCTTCACATTATAACTCACTGCAAATTACTAACTATAAAAGTTTTCATTTGAACAGAACTTACTCAACTGGTGGAGGGGTTGCAATTATTGTAAAATATATTTATAATGATTTTTCAATTATTCCACATTTCACAATCTCGAATCAAAATGCAGAAATTCTAACTATCCATAACGAATTTTATATCATTATTGTCTGCTATAGGCCACCCAACTCAGATCGTGCAGCTTTCCTATCATTACTTACGGAATTATTTAACTACTCTAACCTATTAAAAAAATAACATTTCCTATGAGAGATATGAATGTCGACTTACTACAAAACACCAATCATTCTTTTCAGCTTCTACAACCACTTAATGCTTCTGGACACAAAAACATTATTTCAGTCCCAACTCGTAGAACCCCTACCTCACAGACATTGATTGACCTCTCCATCACAAATGTATTATCTGAGACTATCATTTCGGGTGCCTTACAGTATGATATCAGTGATCACCTTCCTATATTTACAATTTACCCTCTTAAATAACTAACTGGACGTGTAGATGGCTACACGTCCAGGCAAATTTATAATAGAAATATGGAAAGTTTTCGACTTCATTTAGAAAATATTAACTGGAGTAGTATCTTGATTCATGGTTCTACTAACAGAAATTATGAGTCCTTCATCACAATTATTACACAACTCTGCAATAAATCCTTTCCAAAAACTATAAAACAAAATAAACTAACACCAAAATTTCGTAAACCTTGGATCACCAATGCTTTATTAAAAAGAATAAATAATAAAAAAAGAATAACCTCTTCGCGAAATTTATCAAAAGCAAACTACCCCAGGACTTTCGGAATTTTAAGAATTTTCGTAATAAACTCAATAGCGATATCAGATATACTAACCGTAATTACCATCTCAACATTTTTTCACACAACTCTTCAAAACTAACATGGAAACATTTAAATTTACTAATGGGTAAAAAATCAAATCCAACGGCTCCTCAATACTTAACAGATTGCAATAACTTTCAGCTTACAAACATACAAGATATTATAAACGCGTTAGATGAACATTTTACTCTATGTCCACAAACATTGAAAAATAGTCTAACTACCCCAAAATTCGATTTACTGATTACCTAGGAAGTGCACACAGGACTAATAATTTTCATCTAACCAATATTACCGAAACAGAACCATGGGAAGAATTCAACAATATAAATTCCAGGTCAGGCCCGGGATGTGATGGTCTTCAGTCATTCATTATTAAAAATTATGCTAATCTTATTCTGGATCCTCTATTGTTTATTTTTAATGCCATATTCCAAACTGGAGAATTTCCAGATCTACATAAAATTTCAAATATTATTCCAAAATACAAATACGGATCGGTAAATGATGCAAATAACTACCGCCCTATAGCCAATTTATCTATTTTTGCTAAAATTTTGGAGAGATTAATTTACAATAGATTAATCTCGTACATTCATAAACTAAAAATCATTCATCCAAATCAACATGGTTTCCAATCTGGAAAATCAACAGAATCGGCCTTGCTATACCTACAACAAACTATCCAACATAATTTTGAACACAACTTACATACCATTGCATTATTCTTAGACCTATCCAAAGCTTTTGATACCATAAATCATAATATTCTACTTCATAAGTTACACACGATAGGAATTAGGAACATTGAACATTCTCTTTTTAAAAATTATTTATCAAATAGACAATAATACATACAAATGAACTAACATCAATCCATGCTTCAACTTACAACATCTGATGTCCCAAAGGGTTCAATCTTAGGACCGTTGCTTTTTACTATATATATATTAACGATATCTTTGTTTCAATAAGTGACTTGGACCTACTCCTCTATGCAGATGATATAACCATTCATACCTTATTCAATTCAATGACAGACAATACTATGAATATTTATACTCAACTTAATAACATCTCAGATTGGCTAAACTCCAATGAATTACTAATAAATACTGCCAAAACAAAATCTTAAATTTTCTCAAAACAAAATATGTATCTCACTACCTACTTCCATCACATTATCTATTAATGGTACTAATATTGCAGTGGTTAACTCCTTACTTTATTTGGGGATTAGCTTACATAGGGACCTTAAATGGAACCATCATGTTGACTCTCTTCTTCTCAAACTGTCTAAAAATATTGGAGTTATTAGCCTGATATTTACAAACCTAACCTACAAAACACTAATTCATTTGTATTATACCATGTTCCAGACTCATATTAATTATGCTATTTTATCATGGGGACAGAAAACTAAATATAATTTCAAAAAACTTCAAATTCTTCAAAACAAATACATAAGATTAATTGACTTAAAATTTGATAGAAATTCACAACTGACACTATATAATACTACAAATAAATATAATATTCTAACGATTAACCAATTATATTACTACAATATTGGGAAAATTATGTACAAGCGCATTAAGAATAATTTACATTGCGATATTATACATATTACACCCCAGATGCACACGCATTACACACGCACTAAATCACATATTAGGCATATTCTTCCAAAAACGGAAGCCATAAAGCAAAGTTTAAACTACATTGGCCCACATTATTGGAACTCATCACCCCATGGAGCTAATTTCCTTAAATAACTTTAACCTTTTTAAAAAAAAAATTTAAAAACTTTATAATGAATTGCGGCACCTCCACTTGGTGATCACAGTGGATGGGAACTATATTTCATATGATGACTTTTGTATCGATATATGATCTACTTTTTTTTTTTTTGTTTGATTTTTTGGTTGTTTAATTCTTTATTGTCTGTAATTTAAAACTACGGCCCTCATTGTAAAACTGATCTAGGGAGCATGGGACCTTGTCAGGCCTGGGCTGGCCTTTTCCCCCTGCTACCTGGCTGGGCATCGTTTCAACTGCATTATCTGTAGTACTGTTCTTTTGTTTTTCGCTCAGCAAAATAAAATGAATTGATGTACCGTGCCATGTATGTATAAGTGCTGCCTGTAGGTAGGTCACCGTCCGTGATGTAGAGCTCCGTATGATGTCGTAGTTACCGTTCCATGTGGTCCCAAATGTGTTGGGTTGGATTCATGTAAGGGAACATGGTCGGCAATAGGTAACCACAGTCAGCATCCTTTTGCAACATCCCATATCGGGTTTGAAAACACTCTTAACATAAACGGATAAACCTGGTCATAAAAGATGTACAGGCACTCGCTGGCATTCAGGATGCTATCTATCGCTATCAGGTAACCAAGATTGTCCCTGAAAAGCACACCCCCACATCATTACTATCCCTCACCTACCTGTGCCCTTAGGGTTACGGCATCGTGCGATATCTTCTCCGTTAATTGTTCGTCTGATCCACCACCTTCTTTCCAAATCGATTTAGTAGGAAACGTGACTCATCAGAAAAGGCAACTTTCTTCCAATCTTCCTACGGTCCACTGCCGATGTTTTCTGACAAACATCAGTCGTTATCGCCAATTATGTGCTCTGGTAAGCGGTTCTATGATCATGCTTTTATACCGTAGGTCCATATGGTGGAGGGACCGTTGCACTGTACATGTCTGTTGCACTGTAGCCCCGGCGCTCTCTGATTGCAGAACACCATCAGCTGTGCCAAGCTAGCTTGACTATTGTTCTGGACAAAAAGACCGAGAAGCCTCTATCCTCAAGCATTAACCAGCAGTAGGACTCCAATACCCGTCCACCGATTACGCGTTGCGTCTCTTTCCATCCAGTGTCGGTACACTTTAACTACGGCAGCCAACGAACAGCTAAAACATTCCGCCGTTTCCCAGATATGGCCACCATTTACTCGGTATCCGATGATCATGCCTGTTTTCCAAGGGGTCGATTCTCGTCCCTCAGTCATTAAAACTACAGTTTCAGCTCCGACTGATACTGTACTGTTACAGAGAGCGCTGCATGCGCCCTTGACCCTCACATGTGTTTACCGCTACTCCTGAAACTTTCCATACGTAAGTTAAGGGGGGTGTTATAATGTTATGCTCATGTTATGTAATAATTGTTTACTTGGACCATCTGTTTTGAACTACTGATATCCTTCGATTTTTTGCTTTTAGATATTTAAATACCTACATGGGTTTTTTCTAAATAATGGAGATATTGTTTATAGAGAACTTTTTACTAATAAGCTGTAGGCCCACCTCGGGCTCCCAGAGAAGAAGCAATTCGACTTGAGATAGACTTACAAATCGTACACCTACGATAACGGAATTTGGAACCGTTCTTCCTGTAAAATATGTCCCAACTATGCCAGTGTTGTAGGTGGAAAGTCTGATCTGACCTCTAGCTCCAGATATTCCCACAAATGTTGAATAATATTGAGGTGGTCAGGGTGGCTTCTGTAACTCATACTCACGCTCTGTAAATCAGAACTTGGCACGGCTGCATTATCTGCTTGAAACCGGGAACAGTCACTGGAGAACAATGCCTGCAACACTGGGTGCAGATGGTTTCCAAGAATGGATTCGTACGTTGCAGGTATGACACGATCCTGCAGAATAACCAACGGCTCTAAGGAATGCTATATTATGGCATCCCACAACACCAGGGATCCAACTCCATGCTTCACATTCGGAATAAAACAGTCGGGGTGGTACACTGACTTCTGCAGGATTTTGCCAGACGTACACTTTACCAGTGGTGAGAAACAATGTGAAGCACCCTTCATCAGACCAGACGACACGCTGTCAGTGTTCGCATCCCAGTTTTTATGTGATTTGTACCACCATGTTTACGTGTTTTATTGTATTGATGGTGGTAATCAGAGGTTTGTGCAGTACAGCATAGCCATAAACAACGACACGATGGATTTCCCGACGAACTGTTATGATGGAAACGGGATCGTTCCGGCTGGTGTTCATCTCTGCTGTTATTTGCTTTGCCGTGGCATTGTGTTTCCGTTGAATAATCCGTGCCAACATTTGCCTATCCGTGTCCTTTTTGATAGGTAGTCATAATCTTCGATACAGTTCCTCGTGTTACATCTACTACTTCTGCCGTTCTAGTTACTGAAGCTCCTGCAAGACACGTACCAGTGATCATTCCTTTTGTTGAGGTTAGTGAGATCTGAGATTGTCGACAATTACTACACAGCAGCTGTTTCACCTGCTACTGTGGCCCTGCTACGTGGTAGCCGACATGTGATCCTATGTAGAGGATTTTAGGAAGGGAGTGTCTGACCCCAGGTCTTAAACAACCCTTAGAAATAGGAGGCTAGGAGATTTAGGTTAGAGTGCCCGATAGGAAAGTGACACGGAAGTGAAGTAGAAAGGGGGAGGAAGACGCCCTTATTTTTTACTGGGGGTGCCAGTACCCGGGGTCCGACGGCTTAACGTGCCCATCCGACGCACGGCGGGTATTTAGTGGATCGAGCGTTCGTACCTGCCTGGGATCGAACCTGAGGTCCTTTCCGCGGCAGTCACGAACGTTGCCCACTATGCCACCCGCGGGCCGTGGTAGCCGACATTTTGCTGTATCCATTTATATACCTGGCATTGCGGGTTACGTCGTACCTGTGATTTGCATACATTGCGCGTACAGTATCAGTCGTATCAGTTGGTATTTCCATATCAGTCGGTAGCAGTTGGTATTTCCATTACTTTGATAAACTTCTGTACGTTACTGTGGTATTACATTCTCCCTGGTATGTCTGAAAGTAAACTTAGTCCGGCATATAGAAATTTCTCCTTATATACAGCGGTAATGCTGTATATAAGGCGAAAATTAAACATATCATGGAGCACCCTTATAATTCTGACACTACATTTCTTCCCGTCTTTTTATTGTGTTTTTTTGAAAAAGTTTTGGCTTTCATGGTTTTTTTTTCGCCATAATACTTATGGAGGAACTCCAATAAAAAAGCAGTATGTCTTCTGTAAATATTAGCCGCTGAGGAAGCAAGCTTTAATTAAAGGAATGGTCCACTGATTAACCCTCTACCGAAATTTAATTTTTTCTCGTTTAGCACAACATCGCATGCCACAGAACGACGCCGTCGTTTTCAGGAAGTCACGTACTTCATTTTAACTTAAGTGTATCTTAAGCGTTTATTGGATTGCCATTTAAAGGGAGAGAGAAAAAATGAGAGAAAGAGAGAGGGTTGAGGTGCATTAAGGTTAAAGCATCATATACAGCAAATAACGGTCAAACTATTCAAGAATTCCTTTCAAAATGACATCAAGAAATGAAGCGGGCAATGAAGTCGTTTAACTGCCAATAAAAGTTCGGAAGCAGGTTCCTGAAAATCCAAGAAAAATCGCCCAAACGCATTTCTCGATGAATGGCGGAAAGGAGATGATCATTGGAAGATTGACGTTTTATTTTCCAGAAGAACATTATTTTAAATGATCCTTCAACGTACGGCCTCATGCAAAGAAAAAACTAAGAATGAATTTCTAAGAATAAAAATCACGTGTATACATATCATCATCATCATCATCATCAACCGTTATCAACCCACTGCTGGATGAAAGTCTCCCCAAGTCTCGTCCACATCTCTCTCTCTCTCTCTCTCTCCCTCGCTTTTGAGCAATTCTCTTCCATGCTACTTCAGCATGCTTTCAAATTTCATGCACCCATCTACCACGTAGACTTCTTCTAGGTCACTCCATGTTCTTAATATACAGTCTAATTTCTCAGTTGTCAATGGCGGTCAATTCTTCAAGCAATGTGTCCAGCCTATTGCCACTTGAAGGAAGAGTTGCCATATTGACTTTCTTGACGCCAAATTCTCAAAACGTGGCCTTTTTTCAGTTTAGTTGGCGTCAGAGAATTGATTTGGCTTGTTTGGCTTTTTGCACTGGTTGCACGAACATTTTGTACTATCTTCTTTTAAAATAATTTTCCTTTAAAACAGTTATTTTTGCTCCAAAATGGAAACACTTTAATGGCAGACTGGCCATAAAAAGGAATCTATGCAGTTTAAACTTTGACAGTTGACTCAAAGTTCCAGGTTATGTTTAATATTTTGATGAACTGAAAAGAGCTAAATGCTTATTTCAGTAGTGCTGAATTAGCCCAATCAAAGTTTGACATAAAATTCAAAGCAAGACTATTAAAGGAAATTATGTTAGACTACAAAAATTACTTGTTCTTTGTGTTTGTGACACCTGTTGTACAGGAACATGAAAGGATGAACAGCTTTTTTCAGCAAACCAAAGCTGCTCCTGATGAATTTTACCAAAAATTATTCTTACACCAGAATAGATAGTCTTCAGAGCAGACTGTATGATATCAATGGGCAGAGAAACATTATTCATCAAATTAATTTTTTTATCAAATTTTAATAGTATGCACGAGTAATATGTTGCTACGGAAGAACAACAGTATTGACGCTCACCTAAAAATAAAAAAAATGTCAAAGAAAGATGTATGAGTATGCTAGAAGAAGATGTCAGTCAAGTTACAGGTAGATTATCCTCGGCGAGAGATATTTCATAATGAATAAAAATTGAGCTCTAAGGCCATTTTAAATCAAGTTCCAAGGGCCGCTTCTTCAGAGTTACCCTTTATACACCTTGCAAAAAACAACATTAGCGCTATTGAAGAACAATACAGGAAAAGCCTTTTGTCAATTGGAGAAAAGCTCCATTTAAGAAGGATTGACAAAAAGCTCCATTTAAGAAAGAGTGACAAGAAGCTCCGTTTAAGAAAGACAGACAGTGAACACTTTTGGATTAGCGTGCTTTGACATCAGGCATTTAAAGAGCTCTCCACTTTTGCCCATTATTTGTCTAAAATGCCGTAGTTGAGAAGATATTCTGTCTTGTACCAGTTAAACAAAAGCAAGAAACAAAATGCAACTGAATTTTCTTGATTCTATTGTGAGAATCAGAGCAGAACTATTACTTTCAAACAAATGTTGTAAGGATTTCACTCCATCTGCAAAAATGTTAAAAGATTTTACATCTGCCAAGGTTCATGCTGTAGGTTCCATTTCTCCCAGTGAGGATGACAATACTAAACTAAATCTAGAGATTTTCATGTGGTGTGAGAATGAAAAATATGTTTTAATAATGTTTGGCTTTTTTTCTGGCTTCAAATCAAAACTTTTATTTGGCAATACTGCTTGAAGGTCACTGTTGTCATTTCCCTGATCCATGTCTATTTTTTCCTGTCTTTCTGGTTACACCAAACAGGCATTTTTCTATACCTCTTTTAGTGGTCCGCAGTCTCTGTAAATGTCATTGTCAGTTAATATCCATGTTTTTGATCCATAAGTAAGAACTCGAAATGCGCATTGATTCAAGCACTTTTCTTTTAAGACCTAATGTCAAATTGTTCTTAAACATTGCTCTGTTTCTTCCAGATGCACTTCAGCTAAGTTTTATATGCCTATTGCTTTCTTTTCCGATGTAGTTCTCGCTTGATATCTGTTGTCCAAGGTAAACAGGCTATAGCATAAGTTACTTCTAAATTTGATACATCAAGCTCTAAATCTTTGGTTTTTGTAGAAACATTGTGCATCAGTTTTGATTTCTTCACGTTGTGACGCACTACAGAAGTGAAAACATGTGTCAAGACGACAAATCTGCAGCGAGACATTCTGTCCGCGTAGCTCAGTTGGGGGAGTAACTTACTCCGGAGGGGAAACGGATTCGATGTCCGTCGCGGACATATTTGTATTTTCCCAACGTTCAACTTTAATCCCACTTATTTACATTTGTCAGTTAGTTTCTGTATCATACTCTGCAGCTCTGAGTAAGAATTGGGTGTGTGCAAAAATTCTACCTGTTTTTTTTTTTTTTTTTTTTTTTTGTAAAGAAAAAAAATTGGTTTCAGTAAATAACATCTTTATTCTTTCTGGTAGTGATTAAATTCCCCTTCTGTAGAACCCCTCCGTTTTGGAGTCAAAAAACTCTTGTATTGCAGTTTCGACATGTACAACTTCATCGAAGGTTTTTCCAGCGAAGTTGTTCTGAAGAGATCGAAAAGAGTGGTAGTTCGTAGGTGCAAGTTCTGGGAAAGACGGGGAGTGAAGCAACACTTCCCATCCAATGTCCAGTGATTTCTCTGAGTAGCTAAAACTGTATGGGGTTTTGTGTTGTAATGTTGCAAGATGACTCCTTTGTGATTAACCATTGCTGGACGCTTAGATTTCAAATTTTCTTTCAGCCTTTCTAACTGTTGGCAGTTCAGGTCAGCATTTATCGTTTGGTTAGGTGCAAGCAGCTAAAAGTGATTACCCTCTTGACATCCCACCATACACTTAATAAGGCCTTTCTCGAATGCAGTCACCCTCTTGAAGTCGATGAAGTAGAGCAACCAACTCGGTATACAATCCTTTGACGCTTTACATTCCTGTAGATGACCCACTTTTCTTCACCCGTAACTAATCGTTTCAAGGAATGTTCATTTCTGTGAAATGCAAGCAAAGAAAGAAAGGTGGTCATTCTGTCCGACTGATTTCTTGCGGATAGACCATGTGGTAGCCACTAGTCGAACTTTGTAATAAACCCAAGCGCATGCATTCTTCTTTCTACTGTAGTTTTGTTCACGAAAAACTTTTCTGATAACTCTTCAACGGCTAGATGTTGGTCATTTGATATGACTTCGTTGAGATCCTCTTCAGGAACCTCTGATGGATATCCAGAACGGGGTTGATCTCTGCAGCTTCTGTCTCCTTCACGGAATTTCCCGAACCAATGGCGACACGTGGTTTCGTCTACAGCATCCTCTCCGTACACCTCACAAGTGTCGCGGCAGGCTTCAACTGCACTGTTGGCCTTTGTCAAACTCATAAAACAAACAATACCTAATGTGATTCTTATTGCTTGGTATGTAAACATTTGTGTGGCGTGTTTACAAATGACTCGCCTCCATACTTGGTGTCCTTTTATATCCTACTCCTCGAGGCATTTTGGCCATCACACGCGCCCTCTGTTATCGCACTTGTTACCTAATTTTTTTAATTGGAGTGAGATATTACTGAGTGACTTTTAATCACTGAGAACACCAAAGGATAAAGTTTAATGGAGATGCTTAAATCCACTTTCGTTTTCCTGACTACGCGGTCATTTTACATGTACCCTTCCAGAGCTCCACAATATGACCCAGGATTGCAGACAAAAGTAAAAAGTTGGACTTCAAGATGAACTTACACATAACGAAATTGATGTGGTATGCTTCTGTAAGAAACGAAGATTTATAGGTAGTTGAGACAAATCTAGAAGTAACTGATAACACCATATCTCCGAAGCTCTTCAGTGCGTTATTACAGAGTGACTTTCAATCACTGAACTGGAAAGACCAAAGGATAAAATTTAATGGAGACTGTTAAGTCCACCTTCGTTTTCCTGACTACGCGGTCGTTTTACATGTACACCTTCAGAGCTCCAGAATATGATCCAGGAACTTGCAGACAAAAGTAAAAAATCGGACTTAAAGATGAACTTACACAAAGCGAAATTGATGTGCAATGCTTCCGCAAGAAACGAAGATTTATAGGTTGTTGAGACAAATCTAAAAGTAATTGATGCCTGCGTTTAGCTGGCAGATATCAAGTAAAGGCCACATAAAGAAATTAATCGGTGGATAAAACTTGGCTGGAGTGCACTTTGAAGAAGCAATACAATTTTCAGGATCAATTTACCATCATGCCTTGAAACAAAACTGCTTAATAAGTGCATTTAGAAATGGACCTTAACTAAAATTAACACACACACACAGGCTGGGGACAACTTAAAGAACATGAAGAGATGTATGCTTGGTGTAACCAAGAAAGATAGGAAGAGCTATTCGTGGATCATTAAATGGATAAGAATTGATGATATCATGGTCACAGTAAAGATCCTCAAGTGGCAATGGCTGGAGATACTGCTAGAAGAACTGGCTGCCGTTGGACAACTGAAATACTAGATTTTATAATAAGGGAGAGGAAAAGACCCAGAAGAAGACCACATGGGCGGATGGAATTTGAAAGCATGCCGCTGTGATATGAAAGATAATTTGCTCATGACAGAGAATTGTGGAAAAGATCTGGAGAAACCTTCATCCAGCAGAGGATTCATAGTGGTTGATGACGACGTACGCACACCGGCCACACTGAATTAGAAACATTTATGTAGATGAAAAAACGACATTTATGCAGCGTATATGCAAAGTACGTGGTCACGTGCGTCACCACGTGGTCTATGCAATTATTTAAGACAGCTGCTTGTCAGTAATCGTCAGCAGTGCAGATCGTAATGGAAAAATAACAGACGATCTTTCGGAGGACGATAAAGGGCTTATTGTGGGTGCGACGATTTTGAAAACAGCAAAGCTGACGATTACTGAAGAGCAGTCCGACGATTTTGAAAACAGCAGATCTGACGATTACTTACAAGTAGCTCGACGATTTTGAAAACAGCAGAGCTGACGATTACTGACGAGCAGATCGACGATTTTGAAAACAGCAGAGCTGACGATTACTGACGAGCAGATCGACGATTTTGAAAACAGCAGAGCTGACGATTACTGACGAGCAGCTCGACGATTTTGAAAACAGCAGAGCTGACGATTACTGGCGAGCAGATCGACGATTTTGAAAACAGCAGAGCTGACGATTACTGACGAGCAGCTCGACGATTTTGAAAACAGCAGGACTGGTTTTCTCAAAAGGTGAGATATTCCTGGTTTTTAATCCGTGGAATAATAACCCACGTTGCTTGTCTAAGAGGCGTAACTGTGGCGCGACGACAAAATGTCACGAACCAGATCGCCGTCGTCTGAGAAGGATTTTGCGATAATCATGACCTCCTGTGTGCCACGATTGATCAAAGCATTCAATGAAGGCTGTCCTTGACACATTTCTCAGGGAACTATGATTTGGATCGGTATTGGTAGTCGTATTCCTTTACTGAAACCATTAATTTCCGCGAAGAGCCGGAACGTTTTTATCTACTACAGTTGTATCAGGAACAAAACGACTGGAAACTGGAAGACTGGAAAACAGTCATGTGGAGTTAGACGTGTCGCTGTCCACCTTGTTCTGCACCGAAGGTAAACAGAGAGTTTGGCGGGAGCCCCATGAGCCAAGGAACCAAGCTTGTCTTGTCAACACACTCAAAGTTCTGGAGGTGGTGTCATGGTGTGAGGCACTTTGTTTTGGTACGGCACAGGTCCCTTGATATTGCTGATGTCATCCAAGGACTATCTGAACATTGTTGTCAATCAAGTTGGCTCTGCAATGTTGACTTCTTGTCCAGTAGTGACGCCTGTTTCATGAACGACAATGCTACTGTCCATCGAGCAAGATGCGTTCAGCAGTGGTCTAAAAAGCATGAAATCGACTTCGAACTATCTCCTCTGGCTACCACAAAGCCCGGATATGAACCCCATTGAGAACGTATAGGACATGTATTTGAGCCAGTTAAAGGACTGTCTGGTGAACACCTGGTACTCTGTATACGTATATGCACCCAATGGAATCTATGCCAAACCTCTTACGTGCTGTAATTCGGGATAAAGGATGTCCAATCCGGTATTGAACAGACGTTTCTAATTCAGAGGCCGGTATGTGTATATATATACAATACTTTTATGCTTTTTTAAATATATGTATGTACACGAGTTCGAACAATGTGCCGTTCGTATTTTTTTCTCGGAGGCACTGTAGCAAAATTTTCTTCTAAATGATCTCCAGGATAAAGAAAGAAGAAATAAAATTGCACCATCAAGACTTTATTGATTTTAATAGCTGACTATGGTGAACGAAATACTTATAGGATATCCCCTCAAATTAGGTTCTCTTCGAAACACTGAACGAAGATACTTGATGTTTACGAGACTTTAATAAGGTATTTGATAAACCTTGAAGGATTCCGGCGTTCTGACGGCCATTTTAATGAGCAGATTGAACCATGAGTGGAAATAAAAGGATGCTTAAAATTTAAAGCGGAAGAATGACAGGCAACATGCATACGAAACAAAAGAGCTTTTCCTCTTCTAGAAACACGACAGGAAGTTAAACGTCTCGCTGATTCATGTCAAGAAAAGTTGGTGAAGGCCATGGACTCCGTCAAAATTGTGGATTTCGTATCTACGTAGGTGGTTTCAGACCTTTTTATTCAATAGCACTCGGGAAAATGTAGCAATATGTAACTTTCGCATCACTGACCTTGTCTTGAATTTGTTGATCAATTTTTGCGGTATGAATAAACACTGATTAATAAGTTACAAGAAAAGTTTTTGCTGAAATAGGAAATGCATGAGAGCGAAATAAATAAGCCCAATAATATTTACTGGATTGTTATGAATGTTTCAGAATGCACAAAGGAACGTAATAATTCTTTTTCGACAGGTAACAATAATGCGCTTGCTTTTACAAAATTCTAGATATGGTGTCTCATGAATGTCATAGAGACAACGAAGTGTTGTGGAGTTTTATGACGTGCCTGTGTTTAATTTTTAAAGGACCAAACTTATGAAAAGCAGTCTCTGTATTGCCCATTTGAAGATCATTGGAGAAAACTGAAGAAACTACACACCTTTTTTTTTCCTCTGCCGGGGACACGGGCAAGGGAAATACAATTTCAGGAATATTATAATAACATTTGCATCGTTTCACATGCAGAAATTTTTTTTTAAATACGTTAGAAATTCATTTACCAATTATATGTAATGAAATGTTCGTAATGCTGTACTCGTAATATATCAAGAAAAAATGTACACAGAATTTTTTATTTTCCTTGGTATGTTATTTTTTATTTACCTCATGTTCTAGAGTAATCTTTAGTTTTTCTGATATTTTAACTAGAGTACGTTATGAAAATAGTTCATGGTAATCTTCCTGTTCGGTTTACGTACAGATTACATTTACAGGGCTACTCTGCGAAACACACAGTGATTTAAAAATGAAAGTTCCTTAACAACAAACATGCAGATTGAGTATCGTGTTAGACGATTAAAATTGTCCTAAGACTATCACATTTTCTTCTGTTACACACGTATAGCTTTAGTTCTGGGTCAGGGGCATTGTTGTATTATCACCTGACACTAAAAGAGATGGTGGATTGTATATAGAATAGGCCTTACCTCATTGACCTGCTTAATCTTTATGGTGTGCTGTCAAACGACCCTCTTAAAAAACGTGTGTAACAGAAGAAAAGACGATAGTGTTAGGACAATTTTAATCGTCTAATACGATAATCAGAAATTCAGAAACGCTACGTAATATAAAAACCGGGTTAATCAATTACGAATATCCTGGTTAAAATCATATACACATTGAGTTTTAGTTCAGAGATTCACTAGTCAAATATTTCTCTGAGTACGCAGTAGTCAATCTTTTTCTGATGCTATTTTTAGCAAATGATATCATTTGCCTCTTGACAGTCAACAGCTTGTGACCTGTGGACCTGTGTTTCTAACTTAAACTTCCTTTCACAGTTTCTGTTCTTAAGTAAATTATTTTACTTCTCCGTTATATTTCATTCTTAACGGC
The DNA here is from genome assembly GCA_039090855.1 of Macrothele yani. NCBI lineage: Eukaryota > Metazoa > Arthropoda > Arachnida > Araneae > Macrothelidae > Macrothele > Macrothele yani. Next base: position 70,285,139 of record CM076995.1, read on the forward strand.
ACATCAAATTTTTCAAATTTTCTTATACTTTTTGGCAACTGCTGATAGTAAGTCAAAGGTAAATAAGAAGTCATGCCCAGTGCAAGAGGTGAGTTGTGTTGTGAACGTAAGACGATTTACTGCTCGAAATAGAATAGTATATCTTCTTGATATTACGAGAGCTCAAAGATTATCAGTAAGTGCCGTTGCTTGTTGTTGATGTTATCGTGAAGCATTTGCAATCGTGTTACTTCGACAAAAGGCAAGGAAATTAAGATTACTTGAGTTTTTTATGTAAGCTCGTTTCGTTCAAACGAACCCTTACCGTACTTTATTTATTAATGTTAAAGGGACATTATTGTCTGAACAAACAATCTGCAAAAACACAATCTTAATACATTAAAAGGTTATAAACTGCCGATATTCTAGGTTGCTTTGGCACTGAGTGAACCCTGGACGTCATATGACAAATAATATTGCGTTTGATGAATCATTTTTCCGTGTAATAGAGGTGGGCTTAATAGGGATTTTTCTGTTACGGTGACAGTTCCACGGAAGTAATGGTGACTTTTAACGGTGACAAATCCCCTTTTACGACAGCGGTGACGGAGCTGTAAAGAAGCCAGAACTTCCAGTCACCGTGTTACTTGCAAGAGTGACAAAATCACTGCTCACTATAGGGATGAATGAGCAGTAACGGAACGGCGAGTCACCGTCTCGCTTGTGACAGTGACAAAATCACAGTTATAATTGTCTCACTTTGAATTCATTGTTTAGGAGAGAACGCACAGCGAAAGCCAAAACAAAAACTGTCTTAAGCGTGGGAAAAAGGGGAGACCAAAAGAAAGCTCTCATCACTAGAGACTTTTGTGATGTTTCAACAGAAAAGGGGACAAACTGTTTAGATATAGCGGCATGGTAACCAAAACTATAACATAACAGACATTTTGAACCCAAGCATTGCTCGGACACGGCTAATAGTGATATTCTTATCAGTGACTTTGGAATGGTTACCTTTTTTTCACTGGTCATAATGGTGACAGTAATTTTCCATTCACGTCACAAAGTAACAATGATGTGATTTTCGACCCATCTCTACTGTGTAGTTGATGAAAGTCGAAAACATGCCGGAGTCACATGGAAGAGAACGGCTTAGGACCGAGAGCTGTGGAAAAGACTTGGGGAGACCTTTATCTAGCATGATTAAAATGGTTGGTGATGGTGATTCTAAAGCAATCATCTCCATGCCCAAGAGGTGCTTCTATCTGAGGTTCCCTCAATGCAAAAGATATAGTCGAATTATGTATATTCCCTGTTATAGTTTCTGTTTAGATGGATTACTCTATCTGGGATTCAGTTTAATAAAAGGTTTCTTTCTTCTGATGTTTTGCTCCTTATTTTGATGCATTTTTTATACGATCAGCGTAGAACCGTTATTTAATTTCTTTTAAATGACCCGTGAAAAACAATTACAAAACAGATATAGCGTTGCTGAGCCAGGAAAAAAAGTTACCCATTTCTAAACATCATCACTTCATCGAAGGCTCGTAAAGTATATTTAGAACATCAATTGACTACCTAAGCTTCGAGAGAGTCAACTGAGTTTACAGCACATGTCGAATAGGTAAACTGGGCACCTCGATATTTAATTCAGTCATTTGTTTTGACGTCCATACCACGTGGTTTTAGAATTTAGTTATCTGACGTGATCTCGGAAACAGAAATTGCGTACCTGAGCTGAACTTCAGTAAGTGCCATACGAACTTGTGCCTTTGCCAAACCTTGTTAAAGCGTTCTACCTCGTTAAATTATACGCTGCTTAGCTCTTGTATGTATATTCACACGAAAGCAGCAACAGGTGGAGAAAACTTCAGCATTAGCCTGCTTTCTCTTGGTGACATATTCCGTAACTCTGAAATTGTGTTCTTTTCCATGGTGTTGGACTACGCCGACAGAGGGCGCAGCGGAAGAGACCAACGGGAGACGTTAGAAAATTGTGGACATGTGAAGACGCGTGGGGAAATATAGCAGAGGCCACAGAGCTGTTATGGGAGAGGCGGAGAGATGATACGGCAGAGGTCGCAATGTGAAAACAAAACTGATGTTAAGAATTATGACGCGAAAGACAAATGACGAAATATTCAGTGTGTGTGAGTGTTTGTGTATTTATATCTAATTCATATAAAATGATCTGCAATAAATTAGTTTCACCAAGTATACCTTGGATGTGCAAATCTCTTGGAATATGTTATTGTGTATACGACCGTGTGCATCATACCCAAAGAAGATGTTGGATTGCTGGAGGGCCCGTACACGGACTCACGGAAGAAGTAAGAAGTTAAATATAAATACCTCTAATTACAGAAATTGAATTCAAACGCGAAAACATGGTCACGGTAACAGGTACCACGTACCTAAAGTACAGATCGTGGAAAAGGTGTTTGAGGCGTTGCCAAGTACAACTGGGGCGTCATACCTAGTGTAATCATGCATAACTTAGGTGTTCCCACATAAGTAAAAAATATGTAAAGAGAGACTACCGTTTAAGTTAGTCCAGGCTATTCTCAGGTAACTCAAGGGAAATGTGTATGATCCTGCCAATAGTGTCTTTTTTGTAAAGTGACAACAGCATAAGTGTGGGAAAAATAAAACACTTCTTCCCGTTAAATGAATGGAATCGAATACTTCGAAATTCCGCTTCTTTCAGTGCAGCTTTTGGCATCCAACATAAAGCGGGTTACAATGAGGTTTAGAAAATTCTTCAACACATAACGTTTTTAATGAACGTTAGTTTTCGATGCCTAATAAGCACTGTTTTTTGGCAGTTCTTAACCCTTTAAGTGGCCGATGTGGCTGAACCAAATGGCGTCCAAAATGTTTCGCTTCTGAAAGAGAAATGTTCACATAACGTCTGGGTTTTAAGAAAAGTACGGCAAAACAATTTCTTCTCCAATTTCTTACTCCCTCTTACATGTGACAGGTTTAGAATAGCAGTACCTATTCTAAACCTGTCACAAGCTATAAGCGCTTACTTTCTAGTCCTTTATTCGCTGCTTCATGACCCAAGGCATGATGGGAAAAGTCTACTCCACCTGACACGGATATCATGCCACTGGGTAGAAAAAGGTGACTCACGTGCAAAGACTTCTATACTTTCTTAGGTTCGTCGCCACTGTTACAGCCCTTTTAGCAGGTAATCAGGAAGGATTAGTGGCAATCATCCCTCTAAACGGCCACTTTGAACAAAAAAGCAAAGGGAAGGGGCGGAAACACTTTCCGATGCGGGAGTTCACTCGTTCCAGCAGCGTTCGACCCACTTCTTAGATGGAGAATATATTCGTTCGTGCTGATTACAGCCTATTTCTCAAACCCCGAGTTAATTCGTTCCGACTATCACACAGGTTAAATGTGTTCTTGTTATGTAAAAATGCAACATATGAAGATATGAAGTTTCCGTTGTGCCAAGAACTTGACCTTGTGCTTTGTTAAACATTATCGAAAAGGTTAGTTTTATGGAGAATTATTTTCGTTCCAATGCAAAAGAAAGTTCTGGATATACAAGAACAAAACATCTACGGGATATGAAAACGTGTATTTGTCGAACAGAGGCTATTAGAATTTCTGCATGAAGTGAGTTAATTACCGAATGGTTCTAGACCTACCGGACATCATAGTAAGACCTTTTTTGATTGATTATTAGGTTCCTTTGTGCTATAGTGAAGGTCCTAATTTTTAGCTTCGGCATGCACAGATAAATTCCCGCTACTTCGTCTCAGGACACGTAAAAGAATGGGAATAAAATCATTTAAAAATGAGCCGCAGTAGGGTTTTAGAGCGAGGAGGGAAACCGTGAGCTTCAAAGCAATACGAAAAAAAAAAAAAAATGCAAAGCTATAAAATAAAAAAAACGGCTTTGGGCAGTTTAATGCTGTGCAAAGTCAGTGAAGAAAAAAAAAAGGAACTAATTACAAGGGGGTCTAATCGGCTTGCAATAAAAAAAAGATGAGTTTTATTCCATATTGGCAGAAAGAAATTAATCTCCTTGTCGAAACCCAAGAGCTAAAAAAATGGTGGAAGTTTTTCATTATTGAACAATTGTTAATGATGGTTTGGCAAAAAAAAGCAAATGAGTCTTTACTGATCACAGGAAATTAAAAAGTTAGGTTCCGAAGTGAAACGAAAGACAGTTTATTGTGTTTTAAAAACCAAAAAGCCAAAATAATTAGCACTCCAAAAAAATATAAAATTAAAAAAGCAGAAGAGTGACATCAAAGAAAAACAGAAAAAATGTAACTGAACTAGAAAAAAAAAAGGTTATCAAGACATCGTAAAACTGAAAGGAATCTTTAGGCCTGAGACGATATTTCTAGTCGGAATCCCAAAGTAAAAAATGTTAGTTGTTAAAATTTTCAAATTTCTAAAGCCATGTAAAAACATGAGAAACAGAAAGATGACCTGCCGTCAAAAAATGCTTTTTTTTTTTTCTTTTTTTTTTTTTTTTGACAAATTTAGACGAACGTTTTGCTGAAATCGCAGTTGTATGATCACAGAAAAATCGAACTCACCTTTAGCTTTCCGTATGAAAGGCTACCTGGACGCACGACCATATATGTAGCGTAGAGAGGACGTCCGTTAGTAAAATACTCGTTTTCGAATTGGAAGTTGACTTCCAGATCTCATGATGCAGAATCATTTAGCAGCGTTCAGACCTCGACAGATACAAAAATCTGTGGTTCTTTCTGTTTTTGGTATAACTCAGTGAATTTATCAAGGCCAGATAGGTAATTCCCTTCAGTTGCTTCATTAATCATCATATCTTTCTTCTTGGCACTGTACAAGTATTTTGTAGTACCAGTTTGTGTTGAAATATACACCCACAGTCGGGCTAACTTCTGTGAGTGAAGCAGAGACTCCTCTCTCAAACATGTTTCACTCACCATAATGTCGGATATCTCAAGATAGCCAGATCAGCAGCTAGGTTTCAGAACTAAGGGGGAGGGGCTAAAGACTCATCTGGAGGACTCTGTGTTCAACGAAAAACTGCATTAATCCACGAATACAGATGCAACTATTGCATTTTCGTTCTTTTTGTTAATTTATTTCATTAGCGAACAATTTCTCCATGCCCAAAAGTAAAAAAAAAAAAAATGCTTACAATATGAAACAAGAAAGATGACACCGAATTGGCAGGTGGCAGACTAGTGCATTAAAAAAAATTTCAAGTTATATGAGAAACATTTCGCACCGGAAAACGTTCTCCAACAAAGAAAGAATTTTTCAAATTGGACTCTTAGAAGAAGAGATATCGACAAAAATAAGATATACATCTACGCCCCTGGCGCAGAAACCATGCATTATTTTAAGAAAACATTCCGAAAATGTTTATCGACGTGAGCGGTATAGGTCCACGAAAGAACTTTTTCCTCGAGCGTATAGAAGTTCAGATTTTGTTGCATAGACATCAGAAACAGATATTACAGAGGGTCAGTCGAAAGTTTCGCAATATCTGCATAAACGCATGTGCTGCGGCGGGTATGTCACGTGCTTAAACTGGTTCAAGTCGCGCACTGCAGTCATTCGAAAGGGATATAAAGTGGTAGTCGTTGCTGTGAACGGCATTGCGTGCCGTCGTTCTGTCTGTGGTTGGGACGCCTAAAAGATGAACAGCCACAACCGGCTAATTAGGGAATTTGCTTTACGAGTTTGAACTCGGCCATAACGCTGCTCAAGCAACACGAAACATTTGACGTGCGAAAGGGGAAGGTTCCGTGGACCACAGCACCGCAACCACATGGTTCGAGAAATTTCGTTCAGGTGACAGAAACCTCGACGACCTGCCAAGGCCAACAAGGCCGCGAACCGTGGATTCGGAGATCGTGCACCAGGCCGTAGAGGTAAATCCTACAATCAGCACTCTGAGATTATCGGGCGATCTGTGCATATCACAGACCACCGTGGTTTGTCACCTTCAGGACCTCGGCAACGTCTACAGGAGCTGCAACATTGTCCATCACGAACTGACGTCAGCTGAAGCAAACCACCTAGTGGAAGTCTGCACGAAACTCCCAGAAAACCCGAGCGATGTACGTTTCATCAAGAGAATTGTTACGTGCGATGAAAAGTGGGTATTTTCCGTGTAACACACAGCGGCAGTGGTTGACCCCGAGCCAACTTCCAAAACCTGTTGCAAAACGTGGGCACTTCGAGCACAAGGGAATACTCTGCGTCTGGTGGAATTTCCAGACGGTCGGACCATCAACGCCAGCCTCTTTTCTGAACAGCTGGAGTGGATGTATGCCGTTTTGGAAGAGAAGTACCCGGCACTGGAGAACAGAAAGCGCGCTTTCCTACATCAGAGCAAATCTCGGCTCCATACCGCGCGTTCGACCAGGCCAAAACTCCAGTAACTTGAGGGCATCGAACTCATGCCACACCTAGCATATACTCCGGAGCTTGCACCGTCGGATTATTACCTGTTTCTGTCCATGGCTCAGTTTCTTCGCGGACGGCACTTCAACAACCAGGAGGAGGTGGCAGCTGGGATGGAGGAGTTCTTCGCCTCGAAGGACAAGAACTGGTACCACCGCGGAATCGAAAAACTGGCAGACAGATGGCTAAAGACGGTGCAACACGTTGGCCTGTACTTTGAATGCTAGTCACCTTTCGTCGTAAAAGTACGTATGAAGACATAAAATGATCCAAATATTGCAAAACTTTCGACTCACCTTCTGTAATTCTTTACGCGCACTGGTGGCCAAACCATCCCTTACCAAAAAATTAGAAATTACTTAGAAATTATATGCAAAGCATTACCCATCCGCAGCTGTATCCGGTGCAGAAAGAATTTTTAAAATCAGAGTTTTAGAAGCAGAAACCTCGTGGAAAATGCAACTCACTTTTACTAACCCCAGGCGAAATTCTGTGCATAACTTGAAAAAGTGACTATGTCTAAAATAGTCATCGATATAAATTGAATCGAAAGGTAAAATATTTTTTTCAATAATTATAATAAAGAGAAAATATATGGAATAAAATGCGTTTTTGAATTCGATATCACCTGCATTTACGTAATCTAGCGGTGAAATTGTGCAACGTAAAAAAAAAAAAAACACAGAGTGCAAGGATCGTCATTCGCACATTTCAAGTTTCAAGATGCAAAAATAATTTTTCAAATCGGACTAACAGTTGCGAAGATGTGGTGTCCGCGGGAGGACGGGCGGACAAACCGCTAATATCATCATCATTGTCAACCATTATCAATCCACTGCTGGACGCAGATCTCTCCAAGCCTCTTCCACAACGGTCTGTCTTGTGCCAGTCTCCTCCATGTTACTCCCACTATACTTTCGAATTTCATCCACCCATCTACCATGTGATCTTCTTCTGGGTCTTTTCCTGTCCCTTGGAATCCAATCTAAAATTTCGACTGTCCACCGATGGTCTGTCCTTCTGGCAGTATGTCCAGCCCATTGCCATTTCAGGGATTTTACTCTGATCATGATGTCTTCCACTCTTGTCATTTTTCTGATCCACGAGTTCCTCTTCTTATCTCTCCTGGTTACACCAAGCATGCACCTCTCCATGCTTCTTTGAGTTGTCTGCAGCCTTTGCATGTCTCTTTTAGTTAAGGTCCAAGTCTCTGCACCATACGTAAGAACTGGAAGGATGCATTGATCAAACACTTTTCTTTTAAGACATAATGGCATATTGCTCTTGAACATTATGCTATTTCTTCCAAAAGCTCTCCAGGCAAGTTTTATACGCCGATTTATTTCTTCATCAATGTGACGCTCACTTAATATCTGCTGTCCAAGATAAACGTACTCATCTGTTATCTCCAACTTTTCCCCATCAATCGATAAATCTTAATTTCTTGTAAAAGCATTGTACATCACTTTTGTCTTCTGAAAGTTCATTTTTAATCCCACTTCTTTACTCTTGTCAGCAAGTTCCTGGATCATACTCTGCAGCTCTGATAGGGTAGTTGCAAAAATGACTATGTCATCAGCAAATCGAAGGTGATTAGATAATCTCCATTAATCTTTATCCCTTTGTTTTCCCAGTTCAGTGATTGAAAGACATTTTCCAATTTAGCATTTAAGAGCTTGGGAGATATGGTGTCACCTTGTCTCACTCCTTTTCCAATTTTTATGTGTGCTGTATTTTCAAACAGCCGAATCTTTGCACTTGCATTTTCATAGATGTTATTAATAATATTAATGTATGCATCTTCAATACCGCAGGATTTCAAAACCATTGTAACTGCTGATGGTTTCACTGAATCAAAGGCCTTTTTATAATCGATAAAAGCCATGCATAATGGAAGTTCATATTCCCTCGCTCTTTCAATTAGTTCTCTCAGTACGTGAATATGATCTATTGTGCTGTAGCCACTCCTGAATCCAGCTTGTTCTCTCGGTGGAGCCATGTCCAGTGTTACCTTCAAGCGGTGTGAAAGAACTTTAGTGAACATTTTATAAACCACTGATAGGAGGCTGATATGTCAGCAGTTCCTGAGATCCTCAATCTCACCTTTTTTATGTAGCATGATCATTGTAGCGTTGTTCCAATCCTCAGGAATCTTCCTTTCGTTAAGAGATCGAATGAAAACTTGGGCGAGTACCGTTTCAATTTCTCCACTTGCTTCTTGTATGATGTCTACAGTAACTCCATCTTCTCCTGGAGCGTTGTTCATGTTCTTGATTGCATGTGCAACTTCTGCTGGGAGGACTGGAAGAACTCTGGTACTGGTACCTTTCATTATGTCTAGAGTACATGTATCATCCCTTTCATATAATTTGGAGTAGAAATCTTTCACTCTTGTCAAAATTTCGCCTCTATTTCTTGTTACAGAAGAATCTTCTTTTCTCAGTGCCATAATCTGTTTTCTTCCCTTACTGAGATGTCCCTTTGCTATCTCTAGGCTTTGGTTGTTTTCAATTGCTTTCCTCACTAGTTCACAGTTGAATTTCCTTACGTCTTCAGTGATACTTTTTCGTACTGTCTTGCTTAGCTCTCTATATTCCACTTTGGAAGTCACATCTTCTTTAGTTGTCCACATCTCTATTCTTTTTTGCATCAACATTTTGGTTTATGGTTTATTTTCTTTATGTATCTGCTTCTAAAAGTTCGTTTTCAATTGCATAACTCCCTTTACGAGGAATGTTTTGTGCATATTTTCTACATTTACAAAATGCATAGTTCTACCGCTAGGGGTGTCAATATATATATTTTTTGCAAAACTATTTCTATCTCCGCTTCTAGAAATCGTTTTGAAAAGCCTTTTTTTTTCCTTTTGACATAAAGAACATTTTGCCTTCATTTTCTTTTTCAAGGCGCACACAGTTTTTCGGTTAGGTGACGTAACCCAGTCTTGTTCTAAATTTCTGCTTCTAATTGTTCGATTTGCAAAATTCCTTTTGCTTCGGTTATTTTCCATTATGAGAAACATTTTGACCACAATTTGTTATATTTTGTAATGCATTTGTGCCGCTAGAGGGCGCGAGCAGCTATTTCTGCTTGTAAACATTTTCCAATTTTAGAAATGTGGTTTAATAATTTTTGTTACTAGTTTTATTCATTATGAAATACACTGCGCACATTATGTATTTCTGTAATGCGTAGGTATTTTTTCTTTTTTAACGCAAGTAGTAGTAAATGCATTACCTCTTTAGGTTGATTTTCTCTTTTACAAATTATTCGCGTTGAAAAGTTCTCTCCGAGCCGAAAAATTCTTTCCTTTCTTGTCCCCCCCTTAATGAAAGGAACTCCGAAACGCAGCCCAGGAAGCGTTTTTTGAGGTGAAATTTTTAAAATAAAGTGCTGGTTATCACTTTTTTCCTTCCGAAGTGCCCTGCTACAAAATGTGAAGCTCTGTGGTCTCACTGACCTCCTCATTCTTTGACCAAAGACGTCGGAGGACCTGTAGCAATGCCAAGTCCGAATGAAGTGGTTCCATCGCAAGAAAGAATTCTAGATAAATTTCATTCACATTCTGTCTGCCTATTCAAAGACTACTGATTTTCTCGATCCACTTTTCCAAAGAAATCCTTAAAAGTAAGTTCAATCAAATTTTTTGGGAAGGTTCGCAAGTGGTTTGTTTTACTTTTCCTAAAAAAAAAAAAAAAAAAAAAAAAAGAAGAAGAAGAAGAAGAAGAAAGAAAAAGAAATTTAAAAATTCGCCTTTTACAGTTTCTTCTTTTAAGAATGCTCTTACACTCCACTTCGTACAATATCACAATGTTACCTTCTGGTAGAGGATGAAACTAAAGATTTCTGACTATTTCAAGAATAAATAAAATAGCGCTGAAGCAAGATCGTTCTACCCCCCCCAATTCCCCATTAAGTTACATTCTTTGTGGTTTTGAGATACTATAATTACGTAAAATGGATAAAATCTTCATACTTTGTTGATATAAACTCACGAACAATGAAATTTGCGCACCTAAAAGAAAACATGCTACAACCGCGAAATAGCAGAGTACGTGCAAATAGCTAGAGTGCGTGCTGGTATGCAAATGATCCACGTTTGGTGCGAGTGCGCATGATCGCAAACCCTGTGGTGGCACTGCAAGCACGAACCGGCAGCCTTATTAACCGGTGTGTAGTCGATGCCCCATGAAAGTGAAAAGCACCGGTCGACGCAAGCAAGAGCACAGAGTGACAAGAATGTCGGGTAGGCGTCAGAGACGTCGATTTACGCAACTTACCGACTTTGAGAGAGGCCTGATCATCGGACTGAAAACCGCAGGGTGGTCGGCGCGCCGTATAGCCCGCGATGTGGATCGTTCTGACCATACCGACCGACTGTATTGGTAGCAGTAGACACGTGACGGTACTGCCACACGGCGGAGAGGCTTCGGACGGACCAGGACGACCAACGATAGAGAGGATCGACGGGTCGTGCGCCAGGCATGAACGGATCCCACAGGGACCCGGTCCACTATACAGGCAGATGTACCAGCTCCTGTATGCCCACAAATCATTTCCCGACACCTAGCGGAAGCGAATCTGCGATCCCAGCGTCTCTTACGCGTGGTGCCATTAACACCAGAACATCGCCGGCCCCGTGTGCAGTGGCGCCAGGCCAGAGCGACGTGGAACGCCACAGACTGGCGATGTGTGGTGTTTAGCGATGAGTGCCGCTGCGTTTTGGAGGCAGATGATCATCATGTCCTAGTGTGGAGGTCCCCGGGTAAACGGCGCAATCCCAACACCGCTATCGAGCGCCACACCTCCCCCACTGCAGGCGTTATGGTCTGGAGCCATTGCCTACGATAGCCGATCAGCTCTAGTAGTGGTACCTGGATCATTGACGGCCCAGTAGTATGTGGATGAGATTTTATGGCCCCATGTGCTCTCATTCCTGGCCGGGATTTCAGGTGCGCTATACCAGCAGGATAATACCCGCCCGCACACTGCTCGGGTTGCCCAGGACTGCCTATGTCATGTCTAGACACTTCCATGGTCTGCCCGCTCCCCGGACATGTCTGCTGTCAAGCATGTGTTGGACCAGTTGAAACGCCAGCTGTCGCCGTGCAGCACTATCCGGGATTTGGAGCACACCGTCCAACACGTGTGGGCCAGTCTGCCGCAGGACAACATCAGGTGTCTGTTCGCCTCCATGCCGGACCATATTACATCATGTACAGCTGCACGAGGTGGTGAGACGCGCTATTGAAGATGACCAGACTGCGTGCCACATATCCCTCTGTAATTGTCCTGCAGCTCTGTTTTTGCCATCATGTGTATCGTTCATCTGTATCATTACGTCCATAAAATTTCAGTTCAATCCGATGCTTCCTTCTTGTTGCACAAATTTTATTGTCCATGAGTTTAGTATATTAAGCCGAAATTCCATGGCATTGTGTTTTACAGTTGCTGTTTTGGCGCTGGCATTCACTTGATCGGAGTAGATGTGGCATTTGTGACGTTTCTTCTTTTTCACCTGAAAATTGACCGCCCCTGGTTTCCTGCGAGGAGACAGGTTGGTCATTGGTCTAACTCATCAGCAATTCTGAAGCACGGTTACGTTCAGTAAAGCATATGCAAAGTTCCTTGCGCTAGCAATTATACCATGTCTTATCCTTTTCTAAGAAATTTCATCAGAACAGCGAGCGCGTCGAAGACAACATAATGCAAGTAGCACTGTGGATTTCCAATAGGTGCCCGTAGTCGTCTTTTACCAAAGTAAAACGCACACATGTGGTGTTAATACCATTTCCAGAGTTACACTTCTGAATCACTTGGTGCAGCACCGGTAAAGAGAATTTTGGCAGAAAGTCTCCACTTAGTCTTTTTCTCGGGATTTAATAACCCTAAAGGTTACTACAGCTGGTGAGTCGAAAGTTTTGCAATATTTGCATAAAGGCATGTGCTGTGACGGGTATGCCACATGTTTAAACTGGTTCAAGTCGCGCACTGCAGTCAGTCGAAAGGGATGTAACGTCATAGTCGTTACTATGAACAGCATGTCGTCCTTCTGTCTCTGGTTGGGACGCCTAAAAGATGAACAGCCACAACCGGCTAATAAGAGAACTTTTGCTTTACGAGTTTGAACTCGGCCATTACGCTGTTCAAGCAACACGAAATATTTGTCATGTGAAAGGGGAAGGTTCCGTGGGCCACGTCACTGCAACCAGATAGTTCAAGAAATTTCTCTCAGGTGATAGAAACCTCGACGATCAGACAAGGTCAGGTAAGCCGCGAACCGTAGATTCGGAGGCCGTGCGACAGGCCGTAGAGGCAAATTCGACAACTAGCACTCGGAGATTATCAGGCGAGCTGGGCATATCACAGACCACCGTGGTTCGCCACCTTCAGGATCTCGGCAAGGTCTACTGAAGCTGCCGCATTATCCCTCACAAACTGACGCCATCTGAAGCAAACCGCCGAGTGGAAGTGTGCACGAAACTCCTAGAAAACCCCGCACGATGTATGTTTCATGAAGAAAATTGTTACGTGCGATGAAAAGTGGGCCTGTTGTGGGGGATCCTAACACACAAAGGTAGTTATTGAGCCCGGGACAGCTTCCTGAACCTGTTGCCAAACGTGGACGCTTCGAGCACAAGTTGATGCTCTGCCTCTGGTGGAATTTCGAGGGGATAATCCATTACGAATTTGTTCCAAACGGTCGGACAATCAACGCCAACGTTTACTCTGGACAGCTGGAGTAAATATATGCCGTTTTGGAGGAGAAGTATCCGCCACTGGTGAACAGAAAGCGGGCTCTCCTACAGCAGGACACCGCTCGGCCTCATACCACGTGAACGACCCGGGCAAAACTTCAGGAACTTGAGGGCATCGAACTAATGCCACACCCAGCATATAGTCCGGACCTTACCCCGTCGGATTATTGCTTGTTCCAGCCCATGGCCCACTTCCTTCGCGAGAGACACTTTAGCAACCAGGAGGAGGTGGCAGCTGCAATGAAGGAGTTCTTCGCCTCGAAGGACAAGAGCTGGCACCACCGCGGAATCGAAGAACTGGCAGACAGATGGCTAAAGACGGTTCAACACGATGGCTTATACTTTGAATGCCAGTCAGCTTTCGTTGTAAAGGTACGTATGAAGACATAAAGTGATCCAAATACTGCAAAACTTTCGATTAACCCTGGGTAACAATCGCTTGTTCCTAGTTTGAGGCCGCTGGTTCCTGGAAAGGAGGACCGCTAGCGTCATAGGACGAACACATCACCCATGGCTTGGGCGGGACTCGAGCACGGGCACTTTTTGGACGACTAGCCGGAAACCAGAGCCCTGGCAACACGGCCTCTGCGATGGCTCACTTGCTCAGTTAATGGGCATCCACTGTTGAGTGCAGGAAGTTTAGTTCTCTGTATACTCAAACCCCTGAATGCAAATTCCCAGTTCTCAATATGCTCAAATCCTTAATGCAAATCCCCAGCTCTAAGTACACTCAAACCCTGCGAACGCAAATCCCTAGTCTTCAGTAAACTCAACCCCCCTTGAATGCAAATTCCCAGTCTTCAGTATACTCAAACCCCTGAATGAAAATCCTAAGTTCCCAGTGTACTGAATTACGTGAATGTAAATCCCCGGTCTTCAGTATACACAAGTTCCTGAATGCTAATCCGCAGTCTTATAAAATCTTTATCTGTTGCTTTTCAAATTATACTTGACAACTCCATGATATGAGGTTAAGCACAGTTTATCTCCTGCAAAAGGTTTTACATACCAACAAGTTGTACACTTCAATATGCCTATTAATCATCGCTAACTACCATGTATGCTATAATTGGCTAAAGTCCCATTCTCTTTCTTGATTTTCTAAAAACGTCTTAATGAAAATATTGCCTATAATTCTTCGAGAAATTTCTAACGAAAAAAAAAATACTGCGTGGTTTAATATCACCCGACCAGAGAGGCACGTATTTATCGACTGAGAAATTTTCATGCCCATGAAAGGACCCGATTAGGCCAAGTTGATTCACCATTTGTAAACTAAGATATTAGCTCCAGTAAGCATCCATAACTTCGCAATTATTTCGTTACCTCATTATGGTAGCAAGTGAATAAAATCCGACGTACTTGTTTTACATGATTACGCAGAATAAAACCGTGAATTTTTTTTCAGTTGAACCTTCTGTATTAAACTGCTGTTTTGTGGATTTGATTATGACCAAAATCTATCTCTGCAGAAAGTAAATGCGAAGCATAGTGTTTTACATCCCCGGAAAAAATTGGGTTATATTAGAAAAATGAAAATAAGAAAAGACGTATTTTCTACTAATTTTATTCATTAAATTGTGTGGAAATATCCTCTTAGGTCGCAAATTATTCACTGCTGAATTTTGGAAAATTAGAACTTAAACTAAACGTCCTGTCATGGTCCCTCGAACACAAATCAAAATGCCTTTGTCTTTATTTTGGTCGCTCGAAGTGCAACATTCTCGTGAAAATTTCAGAAGGCATTTTCTCTGCATATGGAAGGATTTCTTTTTAATATTTCTCCCCGCAGGTGGAAATATTGCACTTAATCTTACGGCATTTCTCCTACCCGTGACCACATGGAAGAAAAAACGCTATCTATTTTCACGATCTTAGATAGCCACACCAAATGCTGTTTACGGAAAGTTATTTCTTCCTGAGGTAAGAAAGTGACATTTATCGGCAGCTGGTTCTTACATGGGATTTCCACCAGCAGGGCAAAAGTGGCATATATCGGCATTTCGCTCTTGTATAAGATTTCATCCCACAGGGGGAAAATGACAATTAGCGACACGTGAACCTTGTAAACGATTTTCCCTAACGGGAGAACATGACAAACATTCTCCTTCTCCACAGGAAGGAATATAGAAACCATCTGCTGATAAATATCACTTTTAGAAAGATTTGTACATCCTCTGGAGACAGCACATATAAGAGAAATGTTAGGTTTGAGATACCGTAGCAAGGAACTTGGTTGCTCCACTTACCGAAAGAGATTTTTAAAAAGTCCTGAGACATTCGATTTTCTTTTGTTTGTTTTAAAATGCTCAAAACGGTACAACACGTAAAATTAAAAAAAATTGGGAAACACGTTCTGCTTTACCCACGTACATTCCTCAGAAACGGAGAAAGCGCATATTTGAAACCTCACAAATCTTTTGAAGAGTCAGGTTCATATAACAAATTAGTGCAACGATGAGCAGAAAAGTTGAAAAAACTTCTTCATGTAATAATAAAATTGGTTGTCTGTCCGTCGGGTCCCCCACAGGAAAATCAGCTAAACATAGAATTTGAAGTTTGGCATAAATTCACAGAACCTTCGCTTGTGCAAGTTTGACTCTCTTTTTTAAAATTAAAATTCCTGAAATTTGATTTCAGTTTTAGACAACCTCCATACGAAGACTGAGGACCGAAAAGATCTAGAACCCACGTTACCGGTTGATGGCAGCACATTCGTTCCTTTACAAATCAGGCTTAATTTGTAAGGGGAAACAACATTATTATTATTTGCTTATATTAAAGCATTTCTCTGCTACAGACATAAATTATTTCTTGTGGTGTACCATACTGTGTAAACAGAACAATTTCCTTTAGCATTTTGTATGCTGCAAAAATCAGAGAAGAAGCAGACACTGTGATTTAAAAAAAATATCGTCTAAGGAATCCGCATACAAAACCCTTGGTGTCAGAAAAATATCCCGGAGAAAGCCTGAATATTTTTTTTATTGGAAGGCATTACGATTAAAAGTTTGAAAAGTTTATGAAAAAAATAGTCTATTGACGATATTGGGAACATCCGGATATCTCTGGCCTACACGTATAATTACGTATTTTCTAAATCTGGAAACGCAGAGCCCTTTTCTGGTAGACAATTAAAAGTGACTCTACTTTTAGCCAAGAAACTGAAAAAAACAAATTGGGACAACACTTTAGCCAACGGTTTTGACGAAAGGCTGACTTTATTAAGAACTTGTTAGTGTATTTTCAGCATGGTAATCCTTAAATGTGGATGGATATTTCTTGGGAAAAGTTATGCTCCTCTGTAAGTTGTATGACAAGTCATTTACATAAGTTTTTTTTCTGCGTATTTCACCAAAGGTAAATATTCCATGGTGGGGTGATACAAAATAGCAAGCTTCTGTTTTTCATATTTCTCAGTTTTTAGTAAATTAGTTCCTTTATCCTCACAGTACGTGAAAAACTTTTGAGTAAAATTCCTGTGTTCCACATTTCGGTTTGTTGGCCTTAGACTATTTCCGTTGGGGGAAAGAAAGAAGACCGCTTCTGAAGAGAATTCGGTGGCATTAATTTTCGGAAAGCACCTTTTGAGAAATTCCGGGTAATGATCAGATAATGAATAAAGGCAACCACCAAAACTTGAAAACAGCCTTAGTTACTATTCAAAAAGAGTGATTTCTTTAATCAGAATACTAACAAGCGGAGAAATCGTGACAAGTACGACAAATGTACAATGAAACCATTTACCGAATGATTTTTTGGTTAGGTGGCTTCTTAAATATGTAGTACTTTGCAACTAATCTTGACCATGTTTTAAACAGAATGGTTGGTAACTGAACTGAAGTTCCAATGACATCACTGAAAATGTAAATAAAAACCAACACCTCCCAGCAGAAAAATTTGAGAAGGAAAATGATGAAAAATACATTTAAAAATACAGGCGGGAAAAGAAATTTTCCAGACCAACTTCCATAAGCAGAAATGTTGTACGAAATGCAAATATTCGTTTGCGACATCTAACAGTAGAACTATGTATCAGAACAATTTCAAAATTCGCAGATGTCCGGTGCAAAAGAAAAAAAAAGTAATATCGTAAACATGTTTTTTGGTTCTGTTTTTTTTTATTTCAAAAACCTTTCTAAAAATAAAATATGAAACGTAGCACAAAGTCCTACATAAGAAATATGCATGACAGAAGAACCAAAAATACATATGTAACATTCAAAATTTACCTTTTTGCTACCAAGACTGAGTCCCGATTCTCTCTTTTGAACGTTTGTTTCTGATTTAAATTAAATTGTAAAATGTTATTATTGCTGATAAAACCCGTAGCTCTTTCTTAGTTTCAGCAATGTTGATAAAAAAAAAAGTCATCGTTTTCAATCAGTTCTGTAGGATACCGGAGTTATGTGTTTAACTTGACCGTGAAAAGCTTTTCTCAATACAGCTTTTGAAGTATTAAATGAAATCTCAATTTGTACTTGATAATTTATATTTCGCACCTGCGATAGAATATGGGAATAGAATACTCTGCTACAGACAGAGTATTCTATTCCCATATTGATAAAGCGTTGCCCACACTCCCAGTATACTTGATTTCATGACACTCTGTGGGACATGATAAATATCTTGAACCGCCCAGAGGACCGAGTGGTCCGAGGCGCTGCTTTCTGATCAATCGTTTGCGAAGTCTCGGGTGAGGCATATGTGGTGTGTTTGTCTTACGGCTCAGCCTCTCTCCCATCCCTGGAACCAATGGCCACAAATTACGGAAGAGCGACTGCTGCTACAAGTTGCTGATGTCGGTCGTCAACACTCTCCCCCATAACATCTTGATTTTATCACAGCGTATGGCGTCTAGAAAAATCCATTAAGAGTTTCTTTATTCTTTGTATACTACTATCCGTTGGCGTAGTGGCATAAGCGCTGGCTTATAACCATTCGTCTGATATCGGTCCAGGTTCAAATCCCGGTGAGGCATGGGTTTTGTGTTTGTCTTACGGCACTGGTTGCTCACTCCCTTCTCTGGAACCAGTGACCCTAAATTAGGTACGAGAGACTGCTTATAGCCCATTGAGTTGTTCACGATGGTCGCCCAGCAAAAACACAAGTGTTGGGAAACTGCTGGCCACCAGCTGGCAGTGATGGGTCACTGCTGGCTGAAATCTGCCGCTCATGGCCCGGTAGCGGTCTTTTGGTGGCAGCGTCATCAGTTGGCAGCCATTGATGCCCCTGTAGCATCGCCATGAATTGCGGGCCACCAAGCAAGTGCCACAAGTGGCCCGTAGCTGGCAACCGATGCAACTCCGACACCAGGTGGAAGCAACGGGACTGCACGTGCGCAGAAGCAACACGTGCTGTGTCTCTCGTGGTACCAGTTAGTTGAAGACGACGCTATCGCCATTGTGTTATTTTAGTGGATGTTAAGAAAAAAAAAAGCCATATGCAGAGAGGCGAATTAATTTCCTAATGAAATGCTACGTCGACGAAGATATCAGATTAAGGCATGAAATACGAGATTACATCCATGAAATACACCCACTCCATTTCCATGAATAACAAGAAATAATTTCTGCGTAATCTTTCGTTTTAGCATACACTAAACCGCTTGAAACAACAGTCCTGGAAAAACATTAAAACACGTTTGTAAGAAAAAAAAAAGAGAATTATATGCGTACAAAATTAATGAATTTTTTGAAAAAAAAAAAAAAAAGAAAAAAGGCAGCTCTATGTAGATATAATGTACTCATCCATGGGTTGAATACACAAGACTGGAGGAATTAGCTTCTAAAAATAACGAGAAGTAAAATAAAATATCTTTCCTCTTCAAAACAATTGTACCTTCGGACAGCGGAAAGGAAAGATACAACGTTAAAAATGTAATATAATGTGACATGAACGGGTAAACAGGTAAATATATTAATTCAACAATCGCCTTTCAAGATGACAAGGACAGCACAAAACTTTGCAAAGCGCCTTTAAGTTGGTACACTCGTTGAAAAAGTAAAGTTCCATTAAGATAAAAAACAAAACAATCGTAGGTTGAAAAAATGAATTTATGAATTATATGAAGCTGACATTTATGAAAAATACCTCGCAATATTGTAAAATTAAAGAGAGAACCATTCGATTACACATTCCGCAGGAAAGAGACTTAGCTTCAAGCTAACGCTCGGGCGTGTCATATCAGTCCAGTTGGTAGAGCGTGCAATTCCAACTAGATCCAAATGGGCGTTTTCCCGTACCTGTTGACAAAATTTCCCTAGCGCAGTGATATACACTGAAAAGCAATTAAATTAGAGACAGCTGGCATTATGCAAATGTGGCTCTGTGGGCGGCCCTATAAACGGAAACGACATGACGTATGCAGCGATCCGACAATATAAGGAGTGATGCGATGAGAATCAGTAAGAGTCGGACGCAGTAGGGGTAAGATGAAGGATCTAAGCGCATTTGATCGTGGGCAAATTGTCGGGGCCTGCAGGCACTGGGATTTTCACGAGCCACTGTGTCTCGGGTGCACCGTGAGTACATCGAATCCGGTAAAACCATCCCTGCAAGGGCCAACTGCCGTGGACAACAGCGTGTGGATGAGCGGGGTCATCGTCGGCAAGCTCGCATTGTAACAGCTGATAGACTGGCCACAGTGCAAGAAATAAGGCAATTTAACGCTGGTGCACAAAAACGTGTAAGCAGCCACACCATCCAGAACCATCTTCTCGCTATGGGGTACAGAAGCCACCGTCCCACGAGGGTACCGCTGCTGACCGCACATCACAGGGTGCAAAGATTAGCATGGGCGCGGGAACATCGCCTCTGGACCCTAGACATGTAGAAAAATATCGCCTGGACTGATGAGTCGAGATTCATGTTGGTACATGCGGATGGCAGGATACGAGTACGGCGCAACCACATGAAGCGATGGATCCTTCTTGCCAGCAGGGTACTCTTCAAGCTGGTGGGGGTGGCAATCTCGTCTGGGGACTGTTTACGTGGACTGAAATGGGGCCCCTGGTACGTATGACATCGTCCCTCGCAGGTCAACTTTACCGGGATATCCTGGACTACCATTTGCTCCCGTTTGTGCGTCTTCAACATCCCACTGAGGACCTCATCCTGCAACAAGACAATGCACTGTGCCATCGCTCCCGAATTGTATCCGAATGGTTGGGTGAACACTCCGCCGACGTGACCTCGCTTCCTTGGCCAGCTAGGTCACCTGACCTCAATCCCATCGAGCACATCTGGGATGCCATCGAGAGAGATGTTCGAGGACCTGTCCCCCCTCCGTCAAATCTTCGTGAACTGTGGGAGCTTTTTCAAGGGTCTTGGATCCGTATGGCTTCCCAACGCTTCCGGTGTCTTGTCGAGTCCATGTCGAGACGAATCGCCGCCGTCATCAGGGCGAAGGGTGGTGCTACACGTTACTAGACAGGTATCTCTAATTCAATTGCTCTTCAGTGTAATTTAGAAGTTTCGTAAGGAGAAAAAAAAGTAGTTGTAGCTTTGGGAAACTACGGTTATCCTTTATTATTTTTTTTTATGGCTACTACTGGAGTATTGGCGGACGAGATTCGGCAAGCCATCAGTTATGTCACGTGATCGCCTGCTGCCACTACCAGGAAACTAGCGGACCACATTAGGCTAGCCATCATTTATGGCACGTGCTTGCAGGGCCGCTGAAGGGCCGCTTGTGACAGCTATTGCCTGTGATGGATAACTGATGGCTCTGTTGTGGCATATGACAACTGATGGGGGTGCCAACTGTTGGCCAGCTGCTCGCCTGAACTGCTGGCCCTTCTGTTGGCCACCCGGACATTTTATTGAAGGTTCGGCAGCGGCAACATAGTGCTGGGCCAGCAAGACTGTTTTTGCTGGGTCGTTAAACATCTAACCAAAAATAAAAAAAAAATGCGACTATTATTATTCCGTACGCACCACATCTGTTATTGCTCTTCGCGCATTGTTTCTCTTGTTGTTACTGGTACACTACTTCTATTTATATTGCCTGAGAACAATTTCTTAGGTTCTTCGACGCTATGTTTAGTATATCTGTTCCGTAGCGTTGGTAAAAATTTTCATCCAAAATATGTTTTTTTTAAATTAATACCATATTGAGCCAGAAGTGATTTCCTAGTGAAAATGTGTTTTACATCTTTGTTAAAAGAGCAGGTGCTGCAAAAAAAAAAATCGGGAATTTTTAAAAGAGCTGAGCGTAGATGACGATCAAAGGATGTCCCGCTTGCGTTAGGTATGTCGCCGATCAAAGTAAACACATTCATAAAATCGTTCATGGTATTCACATGAACGTCAAACTCTTGTTTATTGCAAGTTTGCAGGATCTGCGACTCCATGCATTTCCCTACTACTAGCTACAGAAACAGCAATTCATTAAAGAAGAGTTTGAAAAAAATCCAATTCACGAACAGTTTTTAACGTCATAATTCACTAATTCCACAAAAGATATTTTAGAATATAATATGATATTATTTTAAAACTTAGCTAGTTAAAGATAATGAACTTTAACCTTGCTTAAGAGAAAAAAAAAACCCCAAAGTCTTGGAACTATTTAAAAGATATTTCCGTTGCCTCTTCTAATGTTTCAACTTAGAACGTTCAAGTTTGGAAAACATCCATCAGAAAAAAAAATAAATACGGAGTTATGACGAAAAATCTTTGAAATTCAGGGCAAGACGGGAGGAAAAAAAAAGGCTCTAAAACTTTCGTTTACCATACTCTCCGTGTGATGTTAACTTGCAAATCGTTTGAAACAGTGAAAGCTATCTCTCATGCTCAGGAGCCGAGGCAGCAGCACGTCCTTGCATCCTGGATCCCTGGCACTCACATGCCCATGATGATGATGAACAATACACAGGAAGCGGAGGAGGAACCCCTTGCAGGAAAGTTAATGGATGGCTCTCAGAACAAAGCAACTGTCAGTGATTTTCCTCGTTTAATGAGGTGATTATTTCCTCATCACTCATTCAATGGAATTGTTGGGAAACTCCGAACTATGAATATCCTAACAATTCGTCTGCGGGTCGAAGAGGAGTATGAATTGTCAAATCGAGAAAGTGAAGCAAGGCAGAAAAAATTAGATGGTAAATATAAAGACTAGAAGAGTAGGATTAGGTAAAGAAATAAGGACAGAACGCTTGAATGACTAAGCAAAAGAGAATAAAATTATATCAGAAGGAAGGAAGGAAGAGAAAGAATGCAGGTAGAACCAGAAAATATGAAAGAGTGGGACATAAAAACTACACAGGAAATATCGTAAGCAGAAATGAATTAATGACCATACAATTGAGGGAAACATTAAGAAAAGCTTGTAAGGGTCGCCGGAAATTGAAGTACGGTCTAAGTAATTCTAATATTACAGCTATATGAAATGTAAATTAATTATCGGACATCAGTCAGCAGTTACAGTGAAATGTGCTGTATTTATGAAACTTTAATATTTCAGAGCTATTTTTATGCAAAGTACAGGCGAGAATTTCATTGTTAGAAAGGGAATGTATCAGATTCTCGAAATGCAGACAGACCGTCGTCGGTAGTACAATATGTTTCCTGTTTACTTGATGATGTTCTAAACAACGGTCGTCAAAGAAAATGAAAGAGATACATTTCTATACCTTAATGGCACATTTCATTGTGAGAGACACTTCTAAGTCGTATTCATGTCGGAGAAAAGGCAACGGAGAGTCACCGGACGTACAAATGTGAAATTAAAATGTATTCTTTTACAACTGTCCCGCCCCTGCTATGCAAGTAAAGGTGGTTTTCGGCAAACAACATGGATTTTCCACCAAGACCACATACTCCTGGCTTACGCTTCTTCGTCTCTTTCATGCGTACCACATTTAGGTTCAATTTTAGAGAGCGATCGTTTAGGAAAGTATCTGCGACACTGTTTGGACCCAGTGCTGTTGAATTCTAGGTATGAGACCAGACATCTCGCTTTCAGCTTGGGTTTGCGCAATATGAGTGGTCTGGCTAAGTATGTCTCAGACCAGTCGGCCTGGTGTATTGATATCCATCCCTACAGCCTTTCTGTATTGAAGAGATACTCCAATCCGCACCATGATTAAGTTAGATAGAATATTGGGTTATACTCACAACTAGTTCCGTTTAGTACTTCATGTTTTTAGCAAGTCTTTTTAAAAAAAGATCGTGCTTATGCTACCGGTTTGTCCGTCCGTCCGTCTGTGCCCCCGATATCTCTGCAACTATAAGTCAGATTTGAAAAATTCTTTTTGCATTGGGAAGTTTGAAATATGCGAATGATGATCCTTTATTTCGTTTTTTTTTACGATGTACAATTTCGCCGCTAGAGGGCGTAAATGCAGATGATGTCGAATTCAAAAATACGTTTTATTCCACATATTTGCTCCTAAACATCCGATTGAAAAAAATATTTTATGTTTCGATCCCATTTATGTCGAAGAGTATTTTAGATATAGTTACTTTTTTCAAATTACGCATATATTTTCCGCTAGGGGGCGTAAAAGTAAATTACATTTTCCCCGATAACTCTTCTTCTAAAACTCCGATTTGAAAAAATGTTTTGTTCAGCGGATACAACTCCTGATGGAAAATCTTTTTCACAAAATTTCAAATTTTTGGTAAAGACTACTTTGGCCACCAGGGGGCATAAGTGTTAATTATTGCTTCTGATGTATTTGCCATAAAATCTGCGCTTCTAAAATATCGATTGAAAAAATTCTTTCGTGGACTGATGCCACTCACATCGATAAACCTTTTCGGAATGTTTTCTTTTTAAAATATTTTGCAATTTCTCCGCCAGAGGGGCGTAGATGTATATCTTATTTTTGTCAATATCTCTACTTCTAGGCGTCCGATTTCAAAAATTCCTTCTTTGTTGAATAGTGTTTTCAGTGTGATATGTTTTTCATATAATTTCAAAATTTTCAAGTAATTCATAGACTTTCCGCTAGGGGGCGTAGAGGTAAATTGTCTTTCCCCCCTATACCTCTGCTCCTAAATCTCCGACTTGAAAAAACCTTTCTGCACCGGATACAGCTCCTGATGGGAAATCGTTCGCACACGATTTCTAATTTTTGTAAAAAAATGATTTGGCCACCAGGGGACGTACATCTTAATTTCTTCTTTTGAAGTATTTGCAGCAAAATATGAGCTTCTAAATTCTCTATTGAAAAAACGTCGTTTGTAGACCGATACTACTCATGTCAACAAACATTTTAAAAACATTTTCTTCTTAAAATAATGCATGGTTTCTACGCCAGGGGGCGTAGATGTGTATCTTATTTTTTTCAATATCTCTACTTCTAGGAGTCCGATTTGAAAAATTCCTTCTTTGTTAGCACGTCTTTTGTAAAAAAAGATCGTGCTTCTGTTATCGGTTTGTCCGTCAGTCCGTCTGTACCCACGATATCTCTGCAACTATTAGTCTAATTTGAAAACTTTTTTTTGCATTTGGAAGCTTGAAACATGCAAATAGAGATCCTTTATTTCGTTTTTTTTACGTTGTACAATTTTGCCGCAAGGGGGCGTAAATGCATATGATGTCGAATTCAAAAATACGTTTTATTCCACATATTTGCGTCTAAACATCCGATTGAAATTTTTTTTTATCTTTCGATTCCATTTATGTCGAAGAGTATTTTAGATATAGTTACTTTTTCGAATTACGCATAGATATTCCGCTAGGGGGTAAAAGTAAATTACATTTTTTCCGATAACTCTTTATCTAAAACTCCGATCTGAAACATTTTTTCTTCAGCGGATACATCTCCTGGTGGAAAATCTTTTGCATATAATTTCTAATTTTTGGTAAAGAATACCTTGGCCACCAGGAGGCGTAAGTGTTAATTTTTGCTTCTGATGTATTTGCCATAAAATCTGAACTTCTAAAATATCGATTGAAAAAAATTCTTTCGTAGACTGATGCCACTCTCATCGATAAACCTTTTCGGAATGTTTTCTTTCTAAAATATTCTGCAATTTTTCCGCCAGAGAGGCGTAGATGTATATCTTATTTTTGTCAATATCTCTACTTCTAGGCTCCCGATTTCAAAAATTCCTCCTTTGTTGGATAGTGTTTTCAGTGTGACATGTTTTTCATATAATTTCAAAATTTTCAAGTAATTTATAGACTTTCTCCTAGGGGGCGTAAGTGTAAATTGCGTTCCCCCCTATATCTCTGCTTCTAAATCTCCGATTTGAAAAATTCTTTCTGCACCGGATACAGCTCCTGATGCGAAATGGTTTGCACATTATTTCTAGTTTAAAAAAATAGTTTGGCCACCAGGGGGCGTTAATCTTAATTTCCACTTCTGTTGTATTTGCAGCAAAATATGAGATTCTAAATACTCGATTGAAAAAAACTTTTTTTGTTGACCGATACTAGTCATGTCGACAAACCTTTTAGAAACATTTTCTTCTTAAAATAGTACATGGTTTCTACGCCATGGGGGCGTAGATGTATATCTTATTTTTGTCAATATCTCTAATTCTAGGAGTCCGATTTGAAAAATTCCTTCTTTGTTGGATAGTGTTTCTAGTATGACATATGGTTCATATAATTTCAAAAATTTCAAGTAATTCATAGATTTTCCGCTAGGGGCGTAAATGTGAATTGCGTTTCCCCCTATATATCTGCTTCTAAATCTCCGATTTGAAAAAATTCTTTCTGGACCGCATACAGCTCCTGATGGGAAATCGTTTGCACATATTTCTTTTATTTTTGTAAGAAATGGTTTGGCCACCAGGTGGCGTAAGTCGCTTATGTTGTATTTGCAGCAAAATATGAGCTTCTAAAATATCAATTGAAAAAAGTCGTTTGTTGACCGATACTACTCATGTCGACAAACCTTTTAGGAAACTTTTCTTCTTGAAAAACGGCATGGTTTCTACGCCAGGGGGCGTAGATGTATATCTTAGTTTTGTCAATATCTCTACTTCTAGGAGTACGATTTGGAAAATTCCTTCTTTACTGGACAGTGTTTTCGATGCGAAATGTTTATCCTATAAATTCGAAATTTTCAAGTAAATCATAGACTTTCCGCTGGGGGCCCAAAGGTAAATTGCGCTTTCTGCGTTATTCCTGCTCTTAAAGCTTTGATTTGAAAAATTATTCCTGTATCGCATACAAGACCTGATGATGAAAAATATTTTTCACATAATTTCTAATGTTTGGTAAAAATAGTTTAGCCACCAGGGGTTATAAGTGTTAATTTCTGCTTCTGAAGTATTTGTTGCAAAATCTGGGCTCCTGAAAACTCGACTAACTCTTTTTTCTTGGACCGATACCGCTTATATAGATAAACCTTTTGAGAATACTTTCTTCCTAAAATAATGCATGGCTTTCCCACCAGAGGACGTAAAGTCACACCTTATTTTTGTCGATATCTCTGTTTCTAAGAGCTCACGATTCCGTTTAGAGCAATATCTGAGAGATTAAAAACCCGATTGAAAATCTTCTTTCTTTCGTCAAATCTATTGTTTTCCATACCGGTTCCATTGACTTTGAATAGCTTTGATAAATTTAATTTGCGTCAGAACGGATTCAAAAGACGTGCTTATCACAACCGAAAATTCGGTGTCATCTTTCTTGTTAGATAGTGTTTCTAGTGTGACATGTTTTTCATATAGTTTCAAAATTTTCAAGTAATTCATAGACTTTCCGCTAGGGGGCGCAAAGGTAAACTGCATGCCCCTATATCTCTGCTTCTAAATTTCCGATTTGAAAAATTCTTTCTGTTCCGGATACAGCTCCTGATGGCCGCCCCGGTGGCGCAGTGGTCAAAGGCGTTGGCCTCTGATCGTTCGTCCGAAGGGGTCCGGGTTCGAATCCCGGTGAGGCATGGATGTTGTGTTTGTCTTACGGCACTGGCTCTCTCCCATCCCTGGAACCAGTGACCCTAAATTAGGGACGGGCGACTGCTTATAGCCCATTGAGTTGCTCACGGTGGTCGTTAAACCTCCAATCAAAAAAAAAAAAAAACAGCTCCTGATGGGACATCCTTTGCACATAATTTCTAATTTTTATAAAAATGGTTTGACCACCAGGTGGCGTAAGTCTGAATTTCCGGTTCTCATGTATTTGCAGCAAAATATGATATGAGCTTCTAAAATCTCGAATGAAAAAAGTCGTTTGTTGACCGATACTACTCATGTCGACAAACCTTTTAGGAACATTTTCTTCTTGAAATAATGCATGGTTTCTACGCCACGGGGACGTACATGTATATCTTATTTTTGTCAATATCTCTACTTCTAGTAGTCCGATTTTAAAAATTCCTTCTTTGTTGGATAGTGTTTCTGATGCGAAATGTTTTTCCTATGAATTCAAAATTTTCAAATAAATCATAGACTTTTCGCTAGGGGGTGCAAAGGTAAATTGCGTTTTCTGCGTTATTTCTGCTTCCAAAACTCCAATTTGAAAAATTCTTCCTGTATTGCATACAAGACCTGATGGAAAATATTTTTCACATAATTTATAATGTTTGGTAAAGAATGGTTTGGCCACCAGGCGGCATAAGTGTTAATTTCTGCTTCGGATGTATATGTAGCAAAATCTGGTCTCCCAAAAACTCGACTAAATTTTAATTTTTTTTACTTGGACCGATACCGCTCATATGGAAAAACCTTTTGAGAATACTTTCTTCCTAGAATAATGCATTGTTTTTCCACCAGGGGACGTAAAGTCACATCTTATTTTTGTCGATATCTCTGTTTCTAAGTGAGTGTCCGATTTGAAAAATTATTTCTGTGTTGGAGAGCGTTTCCGGTGCGAAATGTTTCTCATATTAATTCATGTTTTTCTTAACGCACAAGTCTTCAACCAGAGGGCGTAAGCTCACGATTCCGTTTACAGCAATATCTGAGGGATTAAAAACCCGATTGAAAAATTTCTTTCTTCCGTCAGATGCTATTGTTTTCCATACTGGTTCCATTGAATTTGAATAGCTTTGATAAATTTAATTTGCGTCAGAACGGATTCAAAAGACGTGCTTATTACACCCGAAAATTTGGTGTCATCTTTCTTGTTTACTTGTATTTGTGAACTTCGATTTAGCAATTTAATTTTTGGAATTTTAATACCTACAGCATATAGGACTTCACAAAATACTTAAGGAAGGCATATAGTGAACTACATCCGTTTATTTTCGTTTTGTAAATTTGTATAAAGATTCGCCAAGCTTTTACACTCCACTGGGAGGCTTTTTTAAGGCAATAGGAAACATAAAATGCAGGGAATTAGAACACGTATAAGAAATAAAGATGATTTTTTGAATATAACTTGGGTGACATTTCGAGCAGTATTACGGGAGTTTTTATCACGCAATTATGTGGCGTGCCGCAGTGTGTTTCTATCTTTTAACAACTCATGCGAAACTATTGGTAGTTCCATAGAGTCCATGTCATTGCACGCCAGTTTGCTAGAAAGGATTTCGACTGTTTCCCTGATGGCAGTTTCTTTAAAGTTCGTGTAAAGGGCAATTCTTCTGATACTATTCCATACAGGAGCGGCCGAGCAATGCATAACTTCTCTGGTGAGGGCAGTATTCTACATATCCTGGTTAACACTTCGGACGTGTTCTTTACATCTGGTATCCAAGGATCGCTTTATCATTCCGATATACACAGTCCAGTTGCATTATTTTGACCACCTCCTACTTTTGACATCAAAGGCGCATAACCAATAAAAGAAGGCACGTGTCGTGAGCTCGCTTGGAGAGTATATAAGGTGTGCTGTAGGCATTCTGAAAACATATCACTCGTTGCTGTCATGAATAAAAGGAGCGATTTATCAGATTTGAAAAAAGGGATGATTATCGACTTTCGGGCCAAGGTGGCAGTATTTCTGAAACATCGGAATTTGTGAACTGTTCTCGTGCTGCTGTGGTTAAAATGCATCGTGATTGAAGGAATGGCACCATTGCGAATAAGCGACGTTGAAACTACAGCGCACCATGTGCCATTGATGTGATAGGTGAACGTCGGCTTGGAAGACACGTGCGGGCAAATCGACACTCTACAGTGGAACAACTCACCGGCCGAATGAACCAGGGGGCTACCGGAAGTGTGCTTAAAACGACAGTTCAGCAAACTCTGCTGTGTATGGGGCTCCGATGCAGACGGATGGTCCCTGCACCTATGCTAACGAAGGTGCATCGACAGAAAACGCTTACATTTTCAAGGCAGTATCGGAATTGGACCTCCGCTGATTGGCAAAGGATTGCCTTCTCCGTTGACTCACGTTTTCTGCTTCATCGGACGGATGGATGTTGGCGTATAAAGCGAAAAACATCAGAGAACAAACACTTTTCGGCCATTTCTGGAAGAACACAAGCTGGTGGGGGAAGCGTTATGGTTTGGGGAATGTTTTCTTGTCATTCCTTGGGTCCGCTTATACCCGTGGAAGGTACTATGGACCGAATTCGTTATGAATTCATCCTTGCAGACCACGTACACCCATACATGCTGATTGTCTTCCTGTTTTCCCTGGGGCGGATGCGATCTTCCAGCACGACAATCGACATGTCACACAGCTAGAAATGTCCGAGAGTGGTTGGAAGAGCACGATGAAGACTTCAGAGTATTTTCCTGGCCTCTTAATTCCCCAAACTTAAACCCAATTGAGCATTTGTGGGACAACCTCGATCGTGTTGTTCGCTCTATGGATCCTCGACCATGCACCGTCCAGCAGCTGTCAGGTGCACTGCAGTCAGCATGGCTCCACATATCTGTGAACACCTTCTAGCACCTTATTGAGTCACTCCCAGCCCGTTTAGGTGCTGGACACTGCGGTTACTTTGGATATCGGCCGGTGGTCACAATAATGTGACTCGACTGTGTATATATTTTCCGTGTTGTCAGGATACACCAACGGTAAAGCGTACACACCCAACTTTTCTTTCTCGCACTGTCTATCCTTGCAGCTTTATATTATATATGATAACGGGGTTGGTGATTTCATTGCTATTGAAATGTTGTACTTAGGCAATAAATTCCTCAACCAATATGTAAAGCTTGGGAAATGCGTGATGGATCCTGCGTATCTCTTTGTCTTACTAGTTGGTTTTGTCATCGTAGACATTATACAACTTCTCACAGTTCTATGTTTTCTGTCTATGTCATCCTTCTTATATCTAGCCTTGAGACCATTGCTATAAATCTTATCAATTTCCTTATTACGTAGGTAGTCACGCTAGTCGGGTTTGCATACGTTATACGCTCTATAGAAGCATGCTCTAAACGCAGAAATTTCGTACTCTTTTAGACAGTGTGAATCAGGGGGGCAAGGTTCAGTACTGCGATTGGTTTGCAATAAATGTTAAAATCGAAGCTGAATGTTCCATTTCTTCTGAGAGCTAAGTCAAGATAATTCAGCATCCCATTTACGTCAAGCTCCATGATGAATTTTATTGTGTTGCGTAGGTTGTTTATCTTGTGCATGAAATCATTTAATTCGTCTATTCCATTCCTTGCGTATTCGCGACCTAGTATATTTAAAATAAGAGAGAAAAAAAAATACTTCACAAAAGTTATGTTATAAATACTTCAAAAAAGTTTAACATGCAACAAACAGAATTTTTGCTCTAAGCCGTTTCACACTAATTAATGATTAAGTATTTGCAATTTGCTCTAATTCCTAGCTTAAAAATCCGCAACGTTTAAAGGCGATACAAACAGAATGCAAGAGTTTTAATGCAACAGAGAAGAACATGCTACATTAATTAGCACGAATAACACAACAAATGCAAATATTCTAGGTTACCTTTGGTAATTTGAAGAGCTAGTTTAGAAAAAATAGACTTACCTTTTATTAGCCAGTTGTTACTATGGGTCAAACCTATTTGTACAACATCATGAAATTTATCAAGCTAAATAGAGGTAAAAAAGATTTTTCCCCTTTGGTTTCCCGTGCTTCCCCCCACCTCAAAATAGTAACATCTATTAATAAGTAACATCAATAAAATTAATTCTGAATTACAAGGGAAAATCTAAATTCTAGAAAACATGCCTTTTCTGTATGCTAAAGCTCATCAAAAGTAACAGCCTTTGAACTTTCCTCTTTTCTTAATCATTATATTGACACTTATAGTTCTGTACAAACGTTGGGTAAATTTCATTGAAACTCTTTAAACGGTGGTAAGGGCAACAAAAAGCAAACAACTTCGTGCATGCTCCATGGGGTTAAGGAAGCATCTAAGGTAGGGATGGACAAACTTACTTAGAGGAAAGCCAAATGAAAAAAACAAAATTATTTGGCGGGCCAACGACTTTTTTCATTAATTTTTCTCCAAAATTCACTAAAAAATGATAAACATACGTAAATAAACTGACATGAACAAGTTTATTTTATTTTATTGGAAGTTTAACGACCACCGTGAGCAACTCAGTGGGCTATAAGCAGTCGCCCATCCCTAATTTAGGGTCACTGGTTCCAGGGAAGGGAGAGAGCCAGTGC
This sequence comes from Macrothele yani, assembly GCA_039090855.1. Lineage (NCBI taxonomy): Eukaryota > Metazoa > Arthropoda > Arachnida > Araneae > Macrothelidae > Macrothele > Macrothele yani. Next base: position 70,316,762 of record CM076995.1, read on the forward strand.
TGCAAGACAAACACAACATCCATGGCTCACCGGGATCTGAACCCGGACCATACATCGGACGAATGATCAGAAGCCGTCGCTTAGACCACTGCTCCACCGGGGAGGCGAGTAAGTTTAAATACATTGAGAATGCAAAACTATCATACCTACCTACTAAATTGTTTTTAAGTTCATTCAGAAGATTTATATGATGGGTGTGAGGTGAGTAAAACTGTGATTGAGCTTCCGGCATATTTTCATAATCTGGATTTAACTGTGAGGAAGTGATTCTCATGAGAGAAGGCAGATGCGCATCAGTAAGTCAATTTCTAAGACAACTTCTCCTAAGTTTCATGGTTAAAAACAGTTGTTCTCATGAATATGAGGATGCAGACATTGCTATATATTTTGGTGCATGATTTACCAAGCTTGAAAATGTTGAATTCTGCGTGTTTTTTTTAAATCCAGTTTTGTTCTGTTTAAAAAAGCCTACTTCATTTGGGAGTTGTACTGCAGTTTAAACAATTCCAGCTGTATACAAACTCACCGCTGTCAGTCGGTCGCGATGTCGGAATCCATACCCATATCCCCCGAGGCATCAGTGGACTTCTCATCCAACGGAACGGGATTAGTGTCTTTTTCGAGGTTAAATAAAGATGGGTTGCAGCACGTGTTGTAAGCAAATTGGAAAGCCACTTTTGAAAGGTGAAATGGATTCCGTCTTGAAACTGTACCCACAAATTAATAAGGAACAGTTCAGAATAGAACAAACAATATTTTCCAGATTAAATGATGTGTCATGCCTAAGAGGGCAGCACTTTGAAATTATTTATCCCGCGGGCCGGACCGAACACACCGGCGGGCTGTATTCGGCCCGTCGGCCGTAGTTTGTCCGTCCTAGATCTAAGGCAATTGATTCCCAGATTTTTGAAAATACAATAAAGCGTCGAAAATCCGAACGTCAGAAATCCGAACAAGCTCCCCTCCTCTCTTTTTTTCAACTTGGCATTTGATGATAATGGTATCGCCTAATTTTTGGGTGCAAGCATTGGGGGGGGGGGGGCGACGTGTCCAAGGTTTAGGTGACTTCTGATACTTAGAGACAAAAGGCGAAAACTTCACCAGTCACTTGTTCCCTTCGGGGCTAAGATTTCACGACCCATTACCACGGCAGTACCACCCTTTGTTTTATCCCTCATCCCCATTTTTCACTGTGAGTCGGGAGGAAAGTTATTCCACCTGCATTCAGCATAAAGCACAGGTCCTACTCATGCTGAAGCATTCACTGCATTAGAGACTGCCATGGCTTGGTTTGAGCAACAAACTGAGTGCTGTTCAACTCAACTTCTCTTATTGAAAAGAATGAAGGATTTAGCGGCAAAAAAGGCGAAGCTCGAAAGTGGTGCAACAAAAAATTAATGATTATTTTCTTCTTAAAAAAATCAAAATTACATGAACTTTTTTTCAGCACTTATTTTTTAATCTAGTGCAAATATGCTCTTCAAATGTGTAATGATTGGTAAGTTTTGGAATTTTGTACTTTATGATTAATAATTTCACAGCAGTAGTAAAAATGGCAAACTTGTTTCGTATTGCATAATAAAAAAAATCTTTGTCTTATGTAATTTTTTTGTGTATACAGTTGCTTATTTTTGGTACATGTATTTGGATAATATAATGTATATATGTTAGCGTATTTGTATTTTTTTTTACACATATTCGATTATCCGAACACATCGAAAATCCGAACTACCAGTGGTCCCAGTTAGTTCGGATTTTCGACGCTCTACTGTACATGTGTTACTGTCAAAGCGTGAAACACGTTAATGTATAAAATAACTAGCTGTTCTGTATATTAACTGAATTATACAGTTTAAAGGTAACTTATATATAAAATCATTAAAACGTATCATACGATTCTAGTCATTTATTTATTCTAGAAAAATGCATCACATCAGCCGACAGCAATAAAAAACAAATGTTCGGTACCGAGGTGTTTTTTTTAAATGCATCACAAAGATCCATGATATTTGCAAGATAAATAATGGATTCTACCACTGAAAATTTTCATTAATGTAGCTCTTATTATCAGACTCCCTATGTGTTACAGATCATTTCGTTTCCCGTTAGCTTTTGTAGAATCTATTGAAATTTTATCAATTCGTTGAATATAAGTCAGTCACAGGTAAACGCACAGCAAAGGCTATAACAATAAAAAAGATAGTTGAGGTAGAATTGCTTATCACTCTTTTTTTTTTTTTTTTTGCTTTTCATTCCCTTTTTATTTTCTTATCCATGTTTTTCCTAGGAAGTAGATTTTTTCTATGATCATTTGCGAGGTTTGGGACCCTCTGTGTTCAGGTGTTTCACGGTGGATACTCGTAACACTGTTTGCACATCTTCCCACATTATCCATCTAAACAGTCTTCCATTTTTCAAATTCTGGGCAAAATTTGCTTGCGCTGCCGACTATTAGGGCCATTTTTCAACAAAATCATTTACGGGATTTGTTGAAAAAAGAAAATCTAAATTTTGGCATAACCACTAACAATATAAAAATTCACTGTTTGAAAAACGAAGATCCCCTGAATACCTAGGATAAACCAAATTTCTAATACTGAAATTTAATATATTAAAAAATTATTATTAAAATAGATTAAAGTCTACAGTAAATCAACACAAATAAAACTGGGTTAAGAAAGAAAATAAAGCTTTTTCTTATAGACTTCTGCCGAAAATTAATAAAAATTTAAACTGCTCCGATGCGAAAAGTATCATCCAACAGAAACCGGGAAAGCAAATTCGTCTTGCAGAGGTGATTTTGAATAAACGAAGACATCGCTCTTTCCACGTTTTAACACACAGCAACCGAAAAATTGTTATTCGGTCACCGCTGTAAGGCTAACGCGCTCGGCTAGATATCGAGAGATCTGGGATTCATTTCCTCGGCAGTGACCGAATAACAATTTTTCGGTTGCTGTGTGTTAAAACGTGGAAAGAGCGATGTCTTTGTTTATTCACTGAATTTTCACACAGGTGATTTTTTCGAGAAGATCACGGAGCTGAATTACAATTCAATACTTCTTAACAGCTTTCCCTCTCTGGGAAATTACATTTGTTGAAAGACAGCCCAATAGATGGCAGCACAAGAAAAGTTTTGTGTAAACATTGTTGCCTCTATTATCCAAGAAACGTCTGAACACGTAGCATCCAAGACTTCTGAAATGATCCCAAAGCAATTAGAAAAAATCTCCTTGGAAAAACTTGGATAAGAAAAAAGATGTGTAAAAGAGAGAACTAAGTAATTCATCCTCAAAAACTTTTCTTCTTTGAATTTCAGAATCAGTTTCATTGATTTTGTTTTTCAAAATGTGAAATTCGTACTTTGTAGAATCAGGAAACCGAAAGGATTATCTTTTCCTTTAACTCAACATAAGTCCATACCTGTCACAAACTGTTCAATCAATTAGATTCAGCAGAAGTACTGTTGTTCACAACTGCTAGTATGTTTCAGAGCCGAAGTGAGTTCCACTTAACAATGCTTATTCATCATTTTTGTGTCATCTTTTGCGTTGGCTATTTTAGCGACTGCTGCAGCAAAAAAAAAAAAAAAGAAAAGAAAAAAAAAACTCACACAGTTTGTCCGGAGCATCATTCCAAGAATTCTACATAACATGCATATTTTCTTTTGGGCAAGCAGCACCAGCATTTACACTCATCGTCAAGAAAATAGTTGCACCCAGAAGGAAGCAACCGACAGGAATGAAACTTGGTGTGTAGGTTTGACATCGTAAGACATATAAATGATTCAAGTATCACGCTCGGCCGCGCAAGTGACGCAAGCAACGAGGGATCGTAGCAGTGTATCTGACCTGCTATATAAGGTCGCCCCGTCGCGCGCGCTTGCCCTTCTGACTCGTGCTGTTGTGTTAGTTGCATCTTTTGCAAGTGAAGTATGCCTCGGAGAAAAGTTCGAAAGCAATTCGAGCAGTTGGAGGAGTTCGAGAGGGGCTGCATCTCTGGGCTCCTGGAGGCGGGATGGTCTTATCGCCGTATTGCGCGCCATACCGGTCGTGCGGATATCACCATAGCACGCAGTTGGCGGTAGAGGATAGAACAAGGCACGCAGCAGCGACAAGAAGGGTATGGGAGACCTAGACGAACCACGGAGAGAGAACCGACGGGTTGTCCGACATGCGCGGAGTGACCCAATAGCCACGATTGCGGATATTCAGCGAGCAGTGGTGCCCTCCATGCATCGTCCGATTAGTGCCACCACCATTGGCAGACGGCTTTACAACGCAGGACTACACTCACACAGACCGTTACGACGACTGTCCTTAACAACAGTGCATCGTCACCAAAAACTGCAATGGTGTGGTGCCAGACTATCATGGAGCCACTCAGAATGGCAGCGGGTGATCTACCGTGACAAGTCTCGCTTTTGTCCTGGAGCAGAGGGCCACCGAATTCGTGTGTAGAGGCTCCATGGTCAGTACCAAGATGAAATATTTGTTGTCGAGTGTTACATGTCCAGAAGGTCTGGTGTTATGGTGTGGGGTTCAATTGCCGACGATGCCAGATCACCTTTGGTGTTCATTACAGGCCCTTTGACAGCCCAACGTTACGTTAATGAGGTTCTGCAACCAGTGGCCCTGCCTTTTCTGAACGCTCACTACGGTGCGATTTTCCAACAGGACAACGCTCGTTCGCATACTGCTGCTGTCTCCGGTGATTGCCTGCAAGGCACTGACACTGTGTCATGGCCAGCCGCATCGTCAAACCTACCGCCGATTGAAAATGTGTTGTATGCTATTGGATGCGCTATCCACAATCCACCCCTACAATCTGCAGGAATTGCGTGAGAAGATTCAAGCTGCATGGGATGGCTTATTGCAGGACACCATTAGGAACCTGTACAACTCCATGCCGAGACGTCTGGCATGCTGTGTGAGCAAACATGGCGGCCCGACGTCGTACTGAGAGACAATACTTATTGGGGTGTAGCTCAATAAATTTTGCACATATGTTTAATCATTTATTTTTTCTGGTCACGTTTACCTTCCTCCCGAATAGCACTGCAATCCGACACGTCCTTCTGGGTGCAACTATTTTTTTGACGATGAGTGTACAAAGTATCAAACTGGATCACCTAACGCTGTAGATCGATTACTGAAGATACCAGCTGTCCTCATGAATATCTTTTATCTCTACGGCATGACATCCAGGACCCTCAGTTCCATGACTTTTTCTTTCCTGTGGTTTTCGCACTGTGGTTCTATAAAAATTGAAGCAGCCTTTCGTAAGAAATTGTCACCCCATTTAACACTAATAACGCGGGAATGCTCCAGAACTAAACTTTCTTTTTACGATATAAGACATCTGAACATCAGAAATGTTAATATAAATGGACTGCATGTCCCTACAGTGTCACACATTTTACTTGAAGGTATAATAAATATTGCAAAGCAGTAATTTGTCAACTTACAAGACATTTTTTTCCTTCTTTTTTTCATAATTTCTTTTCCGCAGATCATAAATGCTGAAAGTGCTGCGAATAATTTATCTTTTAATGTCATTTACTGACATAGCTACTATATTCCATTTATAAACATACAGGTACGTCAGGAAAGATGCTTCCACATATACTTTTTTGCTTACTCTTTCAGCTGGGTAGATTAAAATAAATAAGAGAGCTGAAACACTCATGCTTATTATTATTAATATTACTCCTTAGCAACAGAAGTCGACAGTCAGTGTGCATGCATATGCAATTTTCGTTTACTCTTCTACTCCGCGCTCTTCTAATAATAACGGTAGCGATGCTGAATCACTCACTCAGTATTTTTGATGAGCATAAATAACGAGAAGAGGCTTTAATTATCGGAATGTATATCTTTCGCAATGACCATGCAGATCATAAACTTGTCTGTAGGCCTGCGCTAATCTTTCCGCAACAGAGTACTTTATGTCACGAACTGTCACTTACTGAGGAGGAACATACATTGTGTGGTGAGCAGGACATTCCTCGTTTCAATTTATAGTCTAAGCAGTTTTTCGACTAGTATATACACATGGCTTCTGCCTTCAGTTCTCAGCGTCTTTTACACTTCATTCCCGCTATACTTTCTGTTTGAGAATTTCTTCTCCCCACATCGTTTCCTCTGTTTCTCTAAAGATCTCTCTCTTTTTTTGCTTCCCCCTCTCTCTGTCTGTCTGTCTATCACAGCTCTGTTCCTGTGTTTTATTCTTACTATCCGAGTGTGCGTCTGTTACTGTTTAACGATTACTTTATGGGCGTTATCCTAATACACTGCCGGAAAATGAAAAAAGAACACCAAGAAGGAATTGGCGGACGATCATGAAATTTACATATGTTAATGGCTCGAGTTTACGTAGGTGTGATGTTAATTTCGGCAACAACCGGTGAGCGCTTACGCCACAGCACGGCATAATATGCAAATTATCGTCAGTGGTATTTAAGGAGTACGGCGAAGTGAATGTAATCAGTCGTCGGCGTACGGACACGTGCGAAGACCCTGAAGAAGCTGCAATGCCTGGACATGGAAGACGTGTACGATTTCAGCAGTTATCGGACTTTGAGCGAGGTCGTCTAGTCGGACTCCACGAGGCCGGGTGGTCGTATCGTTGTATTGCGGAGCGAATTGGACGGGAAGTATCGGTGGTGGTACGATGGTGGCGTAGATGGTCCGAGGAACATTCCCACACGAGAAGACGTGGAACCGGGAGTCACAGACGGACTGATGAGCGGACCGATCGACGCATAAGAAGTCGGCGTTGTCAAGCAGAACATCCTCTGCGACGCAAATCCGAGCTGCCGTTGCACCTGAGGTGACTGTGCGAACAATCCGCAACCGTCTACTCGATGCAGGACTACGTGCACGTGTGCCTCTGACTCCAGCCCACCGTGAGGAACGGCTGCAGTGGTGTCGCCAACGTCTGCACTGGAGAACGCAATGGCAATCTGTCGTGTTCAGTGATGAAAGCAGATTCTGCTTGGCAGCCTTCGATGGCCGTATGCGTGTTCGCAGACGCACAGGGGAGCGTCTCCACCCTTCTTGCATCCGCCAGCGACACACAGATGCTACACCTGGTCTCCTGGTGTGGGGAGTGATCAGCTATCACTACCGTACACAACTAGTGTTTGTACCGGGTACTTTAAACAGCACCTCGTACATCAACAACATCATTCAGCCCGTTGTTGTGTCATTTGTAAGGTTGGTCCATCGTGGTGTTTTCCAGCAAGATAACGCACGCCCACACACGGCACGTGCAACGCAACATGCAATTCAGGGTGTGAGACAACTTCCATGGCCTGCACGTTCAACGGATTTGTCCCCCATTGAGCACGTGTGGGATTTTATGGGACAACGACTTATCCGGTCTTTACGGCCTGCCACGACCATCTCCGATTTACGCGTCCAGGTTGAGGATGCTTGGAACTCAATACCCCAAACTTACATCCAACATTTGTACGACAGACTCCATGCCAGAATTGCACAGTGTGACGCAGTTCATGGCGGTTCAACCTCGTACTAACCATGTCACATGGAAATGTTATTTTTCAGTTTACCAGCAAATACAGCTGTATTTTGCCATAACGTTTTGATCACGTTATCCTCTGTATTCCGTTATTATGCTGCATAAATTTCGTTGGTATCAGACGTCTCCTTCTTGGTGTTCTTTTTTCACTTTCCGCCAGTGTATATTTTCATTCTCTTCTATGGTATATTTTTTCTTTGAACTACTAATGTAAGTCCAATTTGACTTCATCTTTTAATTTCGCAAGTTCTAAATTAGATAGGTGCCTTTTAATAACATTTTTCAAGGTATGCGAGGTTTTATTCAGTTAATTCTAGCTTCAGGAATTTGCTTGTAAACTCCTTGTAGAGTTTCTGCCTCCAGATCGATTGTGTTTCTTTCTGGGAGTTATCTGCAAGATAAAAAGAACACATAACTTCAATGTTCGTTTCTCTTGTCCATTTAACACGTTTGCGATTTTCCTTATTTCATCGGGCGGTGTATCAGACCTACTTTGCGAGCTGGCACCGAAAGTGCGTTCCCTTCTGACAAAGTGACACTGAAATACTAAGGCAAAACGGCAATTGCCAAGGGAAAGGTCGACGATGTTATCATGAATATCATAGTTCACCTGTTTCTTCAGTAAAAGCTGCATAAAACCAAGATTTTAAATTTGAATAGCATGGGTAGCACATAAAAGGCCGACATATTCTTTGTGCAAGTTATCCTCAGACCTCATCTTTTTCATTTCGTATACACTGAAGTGCCAAAAAACGGGGATACCTCTTTAATTCTGTATTGGTCCTTCTCGCTATCGGATAACGGTAACAACGCAACGGGGCGTGGACTCCATAGCTCTCTGTAGTAAGTACTGTGGAGACAATCCACATTACGCTTCCCGAAGACCGTTCTATAGTTCCGTAATATTCACCGATGGAAGATTCCCGGCATTGACGGCGCGTTGAACGGCATCCCAAATGTGTTCGATGGCGTTTAAATCCAGCAAACGAGGGGGCCGAGTCAGGATGCCAAACTCCGTGGAAAGCTCCTCCAACAATAATCGGGAGACTGAAGACATGTGCGGTGGCGCATTTTCGTGTTGAAAGAGGTCGCATAGGCGGAACAGTTGCATGACATGAACGGGTGCAAATGGTCCCCAAGGATGGTAACATGGACTCCAGCGATCATAATGGTTTGCTGATGTATGAGGGTCCCAATGCACGCCAGATGAAAACACCCCACACCACAACAGAGCCACCGCCGGCCTGCATTTTCCATTGTAGGCGTGCGGGATCCATTACCTCGGGGAATTGTCGCCACACTCGGAGTCGGCCATCTGCCCGAAAAAGTTGGTACCGCGATTCGTCGGACCAGGCTACACGTTTCCAGTCATCTCGCGTCCAATAGCGGTGTTCCCGAGCCCAGGCGAGGTACACAGCCTTGTGTCGTCGGGCCAGGATACACGTTTCCAGTCCTTTTGCGTCCAATGGCGGTGTTCTCCAGCCCAGGCGAGGCACACAGCCTTATGTCGTCGGACCAGGGTACGTGTTTCCAGTCAACTTGCGTCTAATGGCGGTGTTCCCCAGCCCAGGCAAGGTGCACAGCTTTCTGTCGCAGGATGAGCAGTGGTACCCGGGTAGGCCTTCGGCTCCGGAACCCCATAGATCACAGGGAACATTGCAATGATCGAACGCTGATGTTACTGCTAGCCCCAGCACTGAATTGCGCTGTGATTTGCGGCAAAGTTGCACGCCGAGCGGATATAACGATGAGTGCCAGACGCTGCTCTCCACGAACGTCCAAGGCTTTTCTAAGGACACACCGATCTCGCACTCGCTATTTCCCCCACCTGAGTTTGTGTAGGCCAAGTACACCCTTGAAATTATTGATCGTGTAAATCCAAATTTCCTTGTAATTTCCGAGATGGAGTGACCCATCTCCCGACGGCAGACTATCATACCACGTTCGAAATCGTTTAAATCCTGAGAAGCTGAAATCTAAACTGCGAATATTACTCCTTGAGCTTGCGGAGATATTTGCCTCTATATATACGCACGTCGTTTGCGGACGATATCATTTATCGCATGGGTGTGGGGACATGTAATGGAAATGATAGCCCCATTCCCAGTTCTTTTTTTTTTTTTTTTTTTTGGCACCTCAATTTATATATATACACTGAAGAGCAATTGAATTAGTTAGAGATACCTGTCTAGTAACGTGTAGCACCACCTTTCCCCCTGATGACGGCGGCGATTCGTCTCGGCATGGACTCGACATGACACCGGAAGCGTTGGGAAGCTATGCGGATACACAACCCCTGAACAAGCTCCCACAGTTCACGAAGATTTGATGGAGGGGTCAGAGCCTCGAACATCTCTCTCGATGGCATCCCACATGCGCTCGATGGGATTGAGGTCAGATGACCTAGCTGGCCAAGGAAGCGAGGTCACGTCGGTGGAGTGTACATCGAACCATTCGGATACAATTCGGGAGCGATGGCACGGTGCATTGTCTTGTTGCAGGATGAGGTCCTCAGTGGGATGTTGAAAACGCACAAAGGGTAACAAATGGTCATCCAGGATATACCGGTAACGTTGACCTGTGAGGGACGATGCCACACGTACCAGGGGTCCCATTTCAGTCCACGTAAATAGTCCCCAGATGAGAATGCCACCCCCACCAACTTGAAGAGTACCCTGTTGGCAAGAAGAATCCATCGCTTCATGTGGTTTGCGCCTTACTCGTATCCTGCCATCCGCATGTATCAACGTGAATCTCGACTCATCAGTCCAGGCGACATTTTTCCACATGTCTTGGGCCCAGTGGCGATGTTCCCGCACCCATGCTAATCTTTGCACCCTGTGATGTGCGGTCAGCTGCGGTACCCTCGTGGGACGATGGCTTCTGTACCCCATAGCTAGGAGATGGTTCTGGACGGTGTGGCTGCTTGCACGTTTTTGTGCACCAGCGTTAAATTTCCGAGTGATTTCTTGCACTGTGGTCCATCTATCCTCTGTTACAATGCGAGCTAGCCGACGATGACCTCGCTCATCCACACGCTGTTGTCCACGGCAGTTGGCTCTTGCAAGGATGGTTTTACCGGATACGATGTACTCACGGTACACCCGTGACACAGTGGCTTGTGAAAATCCCAGTGCCTGCACGACTTTCGAGATGGAGTGACCCATTCGTCGGGCCCCGACAATTTGCCCACGATCAAATGCGCTTTGATCCTTCGTCTTACCCATACTGCGTCCGACTCTTACTGATTCCCGTCGCATCACTCCTTATATTGTCGTATCGCTGCATACGGCATGTCGTTTCCGTTTACAGGGCCGCCCACAGCGCCACATTTGCATAACGCCAGCTGTCTCTAATTCAATTGCTCTTCAGTGTATATACGGATAAATAAATTCAGCCAGTCATTCTTTGTGCAATCTTTGAACATATTTGTTCATTTTCTGTTTTCGTACAATATCTACATCTAGTTTTTTTCGTTTTTTTTTTTTTTGTACTTTTCAGGGTAAAATAGCATAATAATGAGTATTTATGGCATATCCGTTTAGAATAGAGAGCACAATCATTATTACTCAGAGAGATCAAATGACAACAATAATGGTATTTGTACTTCTGCTTGGCCTTCTAAGTAATTATCTTAGACAGAATAAAAAATAAAATAGACAAAATGTTCACATGTCGCTGCGCAAAAGGACTTACACTGACGGGAAAAAAATCCCAACACCAAGAAGGGGTTGTGTTAGATAAACGACAGTTGGTAGGCGGTGAGAGTACATCTGTAATATGACGTCTATGCAAATTTCGCGCTCGGTGCATACGTGTGGCGTTAGTAGCGCCCCTCGGAACATGCAAAGCAGGTTTGCTGTAAATACGCGCTGTAACGTTCGTGAGCGTTAGTTATCGTTGAGATTCGACGTAGTGTGTTGATGTTAGTCAAGAATGCCTTTAAGAAGACGAAGAAGCCATTATCAACAGCTCACGGAGTTTGAACGAGGTCGTGTAATAGGGCTACGAGAAGGTGGATTTTCTTTCCGCAATATTGCAGAACGACTTGGCAGGAATGCAGCCACTGTGCATGATTGTTGGCAGCGGTGATCAAGAGAAGGTACTGCCTCAAGAAGACCGGGTTCCGGCCGGCCACGTGGCACTACTGAGAGGGAAGACCGCCGTGTATGGCGTATGGCCGTGGCGCATCGTACTGCGTCTGCGGCAGCAATTCAAGCTGCAGTTGCCACCACAGTGACACAACGAACTGTTACAAATCGGTTACTTGAAGGACAGCTCCGAGCCAGACGCCCTGTAGCGTGCATTCCACTTACTCTAAACCACTGCCGTTTGCAACTTCAGTGGTGTCAAGCTAGAGCTCATTGGAGGACGGAGTGGAGATCTGTTGTGTTTTCTGATGAAAGCCGGTTCTGCCTCGGTGCCAGTGATGGCCGTGTGTTGGTTAGAAGGAGGCCAGATGAGCGCCTGCAACCAACCTGTCTGCAGCCGAGACACACTGGACCTACACCTGGAGTTATGGTCTGGGGAGCAATTTCCTATGAAAGCAGGAGCACTCTCGTGGTTATCCCACGCACCCTGACGGCACAGTTGTACGTTGGTCTGGTGATTCAACCTGTTGTGCTGCCATTCATGAACAGCATTCCAGGGGGTGTTTTCCAACAGGATAACGCTCGCCCGCATACCGCTGTTGTAACCCAACATGCTCTACAGAGTGTCGACATGTTGCCGTGGCCTGCTAGACCACCAGATCTTTCTCCAATAGAGCACGTATGGCACATCATTGGACGACAACTCCAGCGTCACCCCCAACCAGCATTAACCGTCCCTTTATTGACCGACCAAGTGCAACAGGCATGGAACTCCATCCCACAAACTGACATCCAGCACCCGTACGACACAATGCATGAACGTTTGCATGCTTGCATTCAACATTCTGGCGGTTACACCGGTTATTAATGTACCAGCATTTCACATTTAAAATGGCTCTTCTCGCGCTTACATTAAGCTGTGATCTTGAAACCTTAATCGATTACATATGTTACCTATGCAAATGTATTGCCGCCATTTCATTCCTCTACAACTATTTTTTCGTGGTGTTGGGATTTTTTTCCGTCAGTGTATGTAGCCCATAAGTGAACTCACGTATGTAGCCCTTTTTAGATAAGTGCTCAGATGTCACATTTTCCGAAACTTTTTTCCCTTGAAATCTATTGCCCGTGTTACTAGCACAGGTTTGTATTCACCTAATGATGTCATCATGTCACATACAAGCAGTGGTGGCTGGTTACTACATGCTACTGTGCTGTAGCACGCTAAAAATTTTTGCCAGTGCCGGCGATGCTCGCTGGTCAGTGGTAGGCGACGGAGTGGCCTCCTGAAATTTAGCCCCCGTGACGCAGGTCGGTTGGCAACGCCCTCCTCATCCCATTGGCGCCAACATCGTCCGATTGTCGCGACGCTCCGATCCAAATGCCTAGCGGTACGGCGACTTGACCAACCGGTCTCTCCAGCCCAATTATACATTTTATCTCAAACTCTCTCAACTTCTCGTATTGTACATGGATCCGATGTCGAGGCATCCTCACACTCCGTGGAGGTTAAATCAACGGCAATTCGCTGTCCCAGTTGTCCCTGCGTGCGAGCTATGCTCTTGAAAAACCCTCCTCGATACGCGGTTGTCATGCACTGTGGCGGGCCACTCTTTAGTCACTGATCGTTATTTTTTAATCATTTGCATATTATGCCCTGAGGTGCGGAGTTTCATCAGGATCGAACGACTTTTTCAGGGTGTTTCGATTTTTACGCTTTCCAACCGTAGGTTGAAGAAACGTATATGCTCCAGCTTTGTCCGTCTGTCTGTCCGTCCGCACGATAACTTACGTAACAATGGTTTGATTTCGATGAAATTTTAGTATGTGGTAGGGGATCACCTGGGGACAAACCCAATGGAAAATGAGAGAAATGGGGTCAAAAGTCACGACATAGGAGCGGGATCCATTCTGTTGCCCTAATGCGTCGTAACTTACGTAAAAATGGTTCGATTTCGATGAAATTTTAGCATGTGGTAGGGGACCATCTGGGGACGAACTCTATTGAAAATGGACGAAATGGAGTGAAAGGTCAGGACATAGGAGCGGGATCTATTCCACTGCCCTTATGCGCCATAACTTACCTAACAATGCTTCGATTGCGACACAACTTTATCGTGTTGTTCCGGATGTATACTGAACTGGTTTTGTTTAGTATCATCGAAATGTGGTCACAGGAGCGAGATTTATTTCACAGCCATTATCCTCATAACTTGAGTAAAAATTCTTCTATCGCGACAAAACTTTAGTATGCTGTTCCGGAGGTGTACTGAACCAATTATGTTGAATATAATCGAAATGGGGTCAAAGATCAGGACACAGGAGCAAGATTTATCTCACAGCCATTATCCTCATAACTTGACTAAAAATGCTTTTATTGCGACACAACTTTTGTATGTTGTTTCGTAGGTCTAGTGAACGAATTCTGTTGAATGTAATCGAAATAGAGTTAAAGGTCAGGGCACAGGAGCGAGATTAATTCCACAGCCATTATTCCTCATAACTTGAGTAATGATTTCTGGTATGTTGGAAAGCGAATCATAATCAATGCATTGCATGATTTTACTAACTTGTCTTTTTTTTTTTTTTTTTTTTTTTTTTTTTTTTGCAAAGAATGTATTTTATTACAGAAAATTTTGTTTTTTGTTTAGGGGTTTAACATCCACCATAGCCAGCTCTAATTGCTATAATCTGTCGCCCGTTTCTAATTTGGGGCCGCTAATTCCAGGAAAAGGGAACACTCCACCCATGGCTCATTTGGGACTTCAACACGAGCCCATATTGAAAGAGTGGTCAAAAGCCAGCACCTCAGACCACTCGGCCACTTGGGCAGCAGTCGTGAAAAAAAAATGAACAAAATGCAACGGAAGATCTATTGGGGATTAGAAATACAATACGAGATGTAAAACTACTACTACAGAGCAGCAGAAAAATGATTTTATCTGTTGAAAAAGCTTAATTCTTTTGGAAATAGCGTCAACTTCTTTAGAGTAAAATTAATGTTACGGGATCATTTTTCGTAGTTTAAATCAGTTCCCGCACTTGAGCGCTATAAACTGATGTTTATTGCATATGAATATTGGGTTGGGCGCAGGGCTGTTATTAAGGTCTCGAGGAAATGCGATGCGGAATAATTAGACGTATACATCGTTACCGTCTCAGTTGTTCTGATTGTAAATGATATTTGCCCCCAGCAGTCTGGATTCTGAGACAACTGAGAGCAAATATAATTCAAGCTCAGGTAAAATCATGTATATTTGGCTTTCGCAGATTCTAACGCATCTAACTGTTCTGTGTTCTGCGTGATATTCTTGTAGCGCCAGTTAGACAATTAATTAGCCTTCTAACCGACGCAAATTTAACATCATAAACGTGAATAACAAAACTGCGTTTAATTTTAAATAATGTTCCAGTTGACCCCAGTTTAGTAATCATGTCATTCCTAACGAAACGATGCCGCATTTTTTATAGGTAACCCTTTGCAAAGCATCTGCAACAAAAACTTGTGATATTTCATTAAAACAAAATACTGACGAATGTTTAGCATACTTACCAGAATTGAAAAACTGCTTATTTCCATGAACCAGCTCTGTCTGATTGTGAGTATTTCTAAGAGATTAATGATTTAATAAACTTTTTGTCATTTTGTAGCGTTGGAAAAATGTGCATTGATTGCATTCGTTAATTAAGTGGTGTAAAATAATTTGTATCTGATACTTGTAAGTGCTGAGAGTAAATCTGATGTATTAGCAAGCTATTTTCTTACGTTAATCATTATGAAAACGGTACTTCACAACATGAAGAAAAAGTATTGTATAATAACTTTTTGTAATTTTTGGACTAAAGCCTGCTTTATCCCTTTTTCTGAATTTTCCAAGTAATTGGATTGAAAATGCAATCAGGAAAAAAATTACGATTTAAAAGTTTATTTTCTGAATGGACTTGTAGGAGATTTTTTCATTGTATTTATAAATTCCAAAGTGCCCAGAGATTCCATTTGCTCATTTGGAAGTCCAAAGTGCATAGAGATTCCATGTACTCATTTATAAATTCCAGAGTGCCCAGAGATTCCATGTGTTCATTTCCAAGCGTTTTCTGCTACGTGTGTTCTTGTTTTTTTCCTTTTCTTCCTTTCTATTTCTTACAACAACCGAGAGCATCTATGTATAGCAATAGGCAGTTGCCCTTCTCAACCTGGTGCCTAAAACCGGAGATCCTAATGGGTGTTTAGCCTGAAACACGCGCCTCTGACCATTCCACTACCGGTGTGGCTACAACGGATTCAGTAATCCCGGAAGTAAATGAAATGTTAAATGGAAAGTTCGGTAGCAGAAACTACACTTTATTTAAAGACAAGTAAAATTCCTACTTTTCGATTAGCAACCAATTCCCAACGAACTTTCAGAGCAGTTTTAAAGAAAATGCGCAACTGCATTTTCTTTTAAAATGCTCAGAAAGTTTTTGAAAGAATTCCTACTTTTCGATTCCCAACCAACTGAATATTTTTAAGGATGTGATAAAAGCTGCATCGTGTCAGTAGTGTTAAACCAAATCAGTAGTGGTGATCGAGTGTTCAGTGAAGTAGACTTCCGGTTATTATTTGTTTAACGACCATCGTGAGCAACTCAATAGGTTACAGTCACGCATCATTAATTTAGGGTCACTGGTTCCAGGAAAGGTAAGACAAACAGACCATTCATGACTCACCCGGGATTAGAACCGGACCAATCTCGGGTAAATGATAAGAAGCCAGTGCATAGACCATGCGTCACCGGGACGGCGATATCTGGTTAGCGTTGAGGGTTCAAGACCCGGTTGAGTCATACTCTGTTAAAAATTTTGTGCCTCCCAGGTGGCGTAGTGGTGGAAGCCAGTGGTCTTCAAGGTGGGGTGCGTGGCACGATTCTTAAGGGTGCGCGAAAATTTTCTTCTAAACTCATGGATTCAAACAAACATTCGAGTGAGAAGATTGTCTATCTCTTTATTTATTTCCCTTTACTTTATCAACGACATCCTATTACTGCAGTCACGTGATTAGCGGGGTGTTTTAGGCTCGGTTTTCACCCCTCGAATCTCCAGACTTTCTTTGTCATGTTATATCGCAACACCGATCAACATCGAGCGGAGCTGAGAACAAAGCGGCCTGATGCAAGATGAGGTTTATAACTGAAGGGCTCAGATGTAAACCATGGTAACCAACACTTCTGTCGTTGTGAGATACGTAGATTACAAGTAGTAAAAAATATAAACGTTTGCATTTCTATAAATTGAAAGTTCTATTGTGGTGCCATATGTTGACATAAATGTATAATAAATACTCTAAGATGCTCAGATTACCACTTCGTACGCAACTCAGTTTTTTACAGAAATGCCGATTACTATGGTTTACGCCCGAACCCTTCATTATTGTAAGTCTTTATTTAAATCAGTCTTTGTAGGGATTTGATAGACATCGTTATATATATATAAAATAGATAGTACCTAAATAAAACAAAAAATGACTTTATAAATAAATTATTTAACACAAGAAAATTAGGCAAAAAAAGGCTAATACCATGAGAAGCGCCGAAGGCAGCTAAACCTCATGTAGTAGCTTATATAGAATGAAAATATTACAAAACAAAAATACAAAATTTCAAAACAAGTAAAAAACTGGAACAGGTTGCCGTTCTCTCTCTCTCTTTCTCTCTCTCTCTCTATATATATATATATTATATATATAACCTTTATAATGTATATATGTATGCATGTTTAGCAAATATACACACAAGAGGTGCGAGATAAGTATAATAGTTTTCGCCAATGCATGGGTGCGTCATGGAAATAGTTTTCAGACCACTGGTCTAAGCGATGGCTTATGACCATTCGTCCAAGATGGGTCTGGGTTCAAAACCCGGTGAGGCATGGATGTCGTGTTTGTCTTGCCGCTATGGTTCTCTTCCTTCTCTGGAACCAGTGACCCTAAATTAGGGACGGGGGACTGCTTATAGCCCATTGAGTTGCTCACGGTGGTTGTTAAACCCCCAATAAAAAAATTATGGTAACTTGCACCAAAACGTGGTGCTACACCAGCTGCACCACTTTCTGAGAAATGATAAACCATTCTGTGGTTCAAACTAAACCTAACAACATGGTGAAATCTTGCACCGTAATGTGGTGCAAACTTGCAGCATAACGTAGTACAAAGTTACACGCGCCTTGTTGTTGGGTTTTGTTTGCACCATACAATGATGTATATTTTCTCAGAGAGTGGTGCAGCTGGTGCAGCACCACTTTTTGGTGCAACCTACCACAAAAGTTTTAACAGTGTAGGTGGTGTGCCGCCTCGTTGGCCGAATGGTCAGATGCCCAGGTTTCTAACTAGTCATCCGAGATGGCTCTGGGCTTGAGCTGCGGATAAAGCATGGGAGGTGTGTTTGCCTTACATCGCCGTGTAACTCCTTTTCCTGGAAACAGTAGCCCTAAATTAGGGACGAGTTACTGCTTATAAACTTCAGAGTTGCTCATGGTGGTCGTTAAAACCCGAAACAAAGCAAAACAAAAACGAATCATGAGTGGTGTGCTTGTCTTACTTCGCTGGCTCTCTCTCTCTCTCTCTCTCTCTTCCTTAAAACCAGTGGTCCTTAATTGAGGACGGACAACTCCTTACATACCTAGTATTACTCATGGTGTTCGTTAAAAAAAGAAACGAAAAGGATAGCAAAAGCATGTCTGTGCTTGGTTGTAAATGGTAAAAAGTTTAACGCTTTCTTAGACGTTTCTTTGTGGCTTTGACAGAGGCTACGAATTTAGTAATATAAAGTTTCTTCGAAATTTAGTTTTCTAGTAAGATTTTTAGGGTGGGACTAAATTAACGACTCCAACGAGTACCACAAGGATTTAACGAGTTGCTTACTCCTAATATAGGATCATTTAGTTTCAGGGAAGGTATAGAGGGAGCCCCCACCCTCTCCCGAAAGGACAAATACAATATGTCTTGTTTAAGAGTTAGAAACCGAGCTCTGCAGAACGAAAAGTCATGTCTTAAATCACTCAACCACTTGGAGGGTTTATAAGTCATTGATGTCGTCATCGTACTATTTTAATTCGGTGGATTGCAAGTACTTCTTCTGAGACATCTTAATGAAGCTGAAGCGTGTGGCAGTCGCTAACAAATCGTTGACTGCAGTTTGGAACTGATGTAGCTCACATATCTATTCGTTCTATAGCATCACCGCGGTAATTAAATCTGTTTATGTCAAGCGGTCAGGGTGACTTGTGAAATATAATGCCCTCGTTGATGAGCTTTTATTAGGCGAAATATGTGCGTGAGCGCGACAGCACGTGTA
Organism: Macrothele yani; assembly: GCA_039090855.1. Classification (NCBI taxonomy): domain Eukaryota; kingdom Metazoa; phylum Arthropoda; class Arachnida; order Araneae; family Macrothelidae; genus Macrothele; species Macrothele yani. The sequence continues at coordinate 70,335,723 of CM076995.1, forward strand.
GCCCAAGATTTACGCATAAGGTTGTGAGGTGATGTTCAACTGGTGACATCTCGTTCGGTCGGAAATAAAGCAGAGAGTTTATGTACTACCACTTACATAATAATGACTTTGTCGAATGACGTACGAAAAGGAAGAGAAACAGTAATCTACATATAGCTTGATAGCATCAACAGCCTTGTTATCTGTATAAATCAACTTGTTATTTTCTTGGAAAATTCCCAATTCCCAGTATGTTCAAACACTGCCTGCCCTGTAGGTAGAGAGGTATGTTAAACAAAGCGTTACTCACAGATTTTATTTTTGTTTTGCTCATGAGAAAGGAATCAAGAAGTGTACAACGCGATGACATTTTTTCAAGGAGACTTTTAGGAAACGTTCTAAAATTTTTGATTTCAATAGTGTAAGCATTGCGGTGTCATATTTAAAAAAACGTTATTTGAGTTTACTGAGCAAGAGAAGCTAAAATTCATAGCATCGAAAATAAATTTTCCAGCATATCTGATTTTCAATATTTTGGTGTTGTTATATTTGTATATTATGACGTAGTACAAAACAGAAGAAAAAGGCAAAATGGTGAATGTACTTCACAACTAACGCAAAGTTTCTGATGTTATATTTCTAATACGTATATCTTTTAACCATCGTTGGTCGCTACACAATGAAATGCGCCAAGGGTCGCGCGTGGGAATTTTTATCTCACTACATTTTTCCTCTGCTTTAAGTAGTCTACTCAATAATACCACTTCAGAATTCTATCTTTACAAGAAATATAATTAATATATCTATAGTTACAAATCAAATTAGACGATAAATATACTCGCGTCATCGCGTTATCTATAAAAATACAAACGCCGTTAATGATTTGATGAGAAAAGCTCTCAAACGCCAGCGCAAACGCCAGCGATCGCTTGACGAGAGAAATGTTCACACGAAGCACAGGCGAGAAAAGAGCAGATTATTTGAAGGTCAAAGACGCGCCAATCCTTATCGATAAGATTGGCGCTTGATGAGGGAAATGTTCACAGGAAGCACGCGGGAGCAAAGAGCAGACTTTTTGAAGGTCAAACACACGCCAATCCTTATCAAGATTGGGGCTTGATGAGGGAAATGTTCACACGAAGCACGCGGGAGCAAAGAGCAGACTATTTGAAGGTCAAAGATGCGCCAATCCTTATCGGAACTGAAAACAGATTGTTGAGAACATTCTAAAAGTCAGTTAAAGCCAGGTGCCCTCAGAGTCACTTCCAAATAAATGGCGATCTTTATATGCGAAGCTGGATGAGAGAAATATTCACACGAAGCACACGGAAGCAAAGAGCAGACACTTTAAAGGTAAAAGACGCGCCAATCCTTATCACAACTGATAACAGATTGTTGAAGACATTCTAAAAGTCAGCTAAAGCAATGTGATGCCCGCAGAGTCACTTCCAAATAAATGGCGCTCTTTATATGTAAGCGTAAGAGAAACCCTCATAGAGCGACTAACGACGGGTTAAATGAATTGCTCAGTGCATAAATAAATACTGCCGGTAATGCAATAATTTGGGATAGCATTACATTCGTTAATTTCAAAGCACTTGAAGCAATGAGTTACTTATTGAATTTTTTAAGAGAAAAACACCGAAGTCAATTATTTTGTTTCATTAATAATACTGTATTTAAAAATTTATAGCACGCATTTATTTGGTAAAATCAATAATTCTACTGATAAAAATTCACACTCTGTAGCCTCATGGGGATGTTTCATTAAGGAGGATCCAGCTAGAAACTCTGTCCTATGTTTCCAATGGTAACAATTTCTGCAGACATTTTCATCGCAATTAATGAATTCCCAAGGATGAAAATTTGCACATCGGAAAAATAAACTCTATGTTATAGCCTAGTATACTTAATATTTTCTTTAATCTAGCATTAATTATGTTAAGAATAAATAACTTTTCCTTTGGTGGTGTTGATACTTGCATATAGATGGCGCCACATCTACGTGTGACCCGCTTAATGAAATCACGTCGCTTTTGTTTCAATAATTTTTTTAATTTTTGGACTGGAATCAACACTTGTGTCTATCCATGCGATAGCCTGGAATCTTTAGTATGACTTGAGCCACTTAGATTAAATGTGCTGACAATAATTTAGCAGAAAAGATCTCAGAGGGAAGTGTCTGGTTTATTTCGGAATTAAAAATCAGGCGTACCGAGTTCTGTTAACATTTTCAGCTAAACGATTTTCAGAAAATTTAATCTAATTGACTCAAATCAGTCTAGATATTCCTGACTATCGCATGGGTAGATTCAGGTTTTGATCTCATTCAAAAAATTATAAAATTACTTAAAACAATGCGACGTGATTGCATTTAGCAAGTCACCTGTAGATACGGCACCATCTATTGGCAGTTCTCAACATTACCAAAGAAAAAGACATTGATTTTTAATAGAATTATGTTTAAGTTTTAGAAAATATGAAGTATACTAGGCTATTTCAAAAAGTTATTTTTATCGATGTGCAAATTTTCTACGTTGGTAATGCATTCATTTCGTATAAAATGTCTACCGAAGTTTTTACCATTGGAAACACGGTGCAAATTTCTATGTGGATCCCCTTACAGTCCAATAACCAACCAACCACTGGAAAAAAATGCCTGAAGCATCCAAATGCTGTCAAAATTTGGAAAAATATTTGATAATATCACTCTTTACGTTTCCTAAATAACATCATAAAGAAAACTCACAGCAAGGAAATGTGCGCCCGAGTGGCCGAGCGGTCTAAGGCACTGGCTTCTGACCTGGGTTCGAGTCCTGGATGAGGCATGAGTAGTGTGCCTGTCTAACGGCACTGGTTCCATCCCTTCCCTGGAACGAGTGCCTATAAATTAGGGACGGGAGACTGCTCGTGTCCCTCAGATTTGCTTGCGGGGGTCGTTCAATACGGAAGAGGAACAGCTTAAAAATAATTCAGTGACTCTCACAAAGAGATGGGAGCCACCTATACATTTAGACTGATTCTGTATTTTCTAGCAGAAAGACGAAAAGATAAAAGCCCATTTTCCCCTTTTATCTGCTTCATTGATTAAAAAACAGCCTTTGATAGAATATCCAGGAGCAAACTGCTCCCAATATTTAAAGCATGAAGCAGAGGGAACAAAATTGCAAATCTTATGATAAGATTCAAAATTCAAACAAAGAAGTGGTCGTACAACCTAGCCAGAGGAGTAACAAATCCACATTCTTCTAGAAAAGGAAAAAGACAAGGTTTTGCGGTGCTCACATTTTACAGTGTCGTCTTTTTTTCTCTGATAAGGATTCCACGGTGCTGTTAGGAAATGTAACACATGACTGCACATCAACAGTCACGGAACCACTATCGTTGAATTCACAAATGATTAAACAATTGTTTCAAGGTCATGAAAAGGTACGAAGGTTACGAGATCCAAATTAGATAGAAAGCTAGTCTTTGGTATTGAAAACGCAAAACAGAACAAGGTCAGTCTTCCTTAAATACATATGTATCCATGAATACATATATACGCTATATTGACAAAAGTCACCGGACACCTAGAAGAGAAGAACCACATAACAATTATTGACATACATTAATACGGTGTCGGTCCACCTTTGGCCTTAATGCATGCACTGACCCTTCGAGACATGCTTTCGACAAGGTTTTGGAACACAGCGATAGGTATGCGCTCCCATTCAGTACATAATGCTGCCGCTAACTGTTGCTTAGTAGTAGGCCTTGGTTCCAAACTTCTTATGCGACACTCTAATTAATCCCACAGGTGCTCTATGGTAATAAGATCAGGGCTCTATGTTAGCCAGCCCATACACGATACGGAATTATCGTCAAACCACGCCGCAACAGCCCTTGCTTTGTGGCTTGGTGCATTATCCTGCTGGTACCAACAAGGCTCAGTTCCATAACATTTCCACACAGTTGGTAGGGCATACTTGTCCGGAATATCGAGGTAGATGTGCTGGTTAACAGGTTTGTCCACGATAACCAATGTGCCGGGATCATTCTACGAAAAACACCCCCACACGAGTACACTGCCAGCTCCAAACTTGACCGCAGGAACATTACAATGTGGTAAATAGCGTTCTCCCGGCTGCCGCCTTACCCACACACGGCCATCAGACTGATGGATCATGTATCTGGATTCATCAGTCCATAGGACCCGTTTCCATTGATCTACGTTCCACGATAAATGTTCTTTACACCATGCTAAACGACGAGTAGCATTCCGAATGGAGATAAAAGGCTTATGAGCAGCCGCACGACCGCGGTAACCCACGGAATGAATTTCTCTCTGCGAATGGTACGTGTACATACCAAGGTTCCAGCAATTTTTTAATCACATGTACACAGGTCTTATGCAGTACTCCGTCGATTAGCTGTAACGACTCTCCTGAGGCTTCGACGTCCCCTATCATTGATTTTCTTAGTTCGCCGGTACGTTTTGCTGCTTCAGGCACGCCATCTGTCTTCCACTTATTCAGCACATCCAAAACAGTTGACTTGGGTATGTTTAAACGCCTCTCGGTTTCTCTAGCGGACAACCCACTAATATAACACCTAACAATCTTTCCTTTCTCAAAGTCAGTTCTCTCCCGCCGCGACATTTTCACTCAACCTCTCAGTGCGATATGATCGCGGTCAGCTGCAGGCTTGTTTTTATACCGTTTGTAGCTGTACGGCGCATCTTAACACCGCAGCGGATCCGTTCATTTGCTTTCGAAGGGGTGTCCGGTGACTTTTGCCAATATATATGTACATATGCGACCTGGCTATACGTTTCCTTCGTCTAGGAGGAAAAAAATGCTTCATGCTTTACAAGTATTTTTCGATCTTTTATTTTCTAAAAGTTCAATTTCGGATCCCAAGAAAAATATTTCACAGAAGGTGCATCGCTGCAATGTAAAAACTAAAACAAGAATGTCTGACATCTCGAAAATTAAAAAGAAAAAACCCCCCACTGTAACTGACCTGCAAAAATGACCTGTTGCATGCATATTTATTCATTAGCACTCAAGGAGTATGAGTAATAGTGTTAGGGCGCAATGAAGCGCTCTCGTTTCCAGAGAAAAATACCATCTACGAGTTCTTGGAAGGAGGTGATGAGAGAAGAAAACCTCAGAATAATTCAACGAAGAAGATTTTGACAGCTGCATCACATAACTGGTTTAAGAATGGACAGAGAAAAATCTACTTGAGGTAATTTATGTGCATCACAGAATACTGAACTAAACCGAATCAAACTATTCCAGTCGGAACACATCCGAACGGAAAAGAATGTCCGACCACCAGAAGATGGAATTAGAATTAATCAGTTGGCGGGCGTGATGTACTTACTGTGTGAATGTTGCAATTGAAACTGTTGTATTTTTAACTTAATTGGTGTAGTAATTTGTTTTTACAGAATGAATAGCAGTGAAGGTTTTGCATTGGTATTTGCCGCGACTGAGGAATAGCAGAGGACAGACCTTCTTGCAAAAGGCTGTGGTTTCATGTCGTAAATGTAACAAGAAAATTTGAGGAAGAGTGGCATATATTATTCTAAAAATATAATAAAAGGAGTTCTTTCTATATTTCCGAATGGTTTACGAAACTTTAGTTAACTGTGAGCAGTGATCGAATAAGATAAAAAAAAAATAGACATGATATCATGGAAGTGTTTAATATGCTAAAAGGCATTTGCCGAGTTTTTTTAACATTCTTGTACATGCATTTTTCCAATAAACTATTTTTTTAGAAGTGAACGAGGAAGAAAAGCCGTATAGTTCTTTTCTCAGATTCATGCAAGTTTTCCGACATTTTATTTCCTCGCAGTGTCGTGGAAAAGAAGTTTGTCATAAAATATGGGATTTATTTGAGCAGAGTTATTAATTTATTTTTCGTCAACAGACATTTTCGAAATAACGTCTTTAAAGCATAAACAATGAAAGCAAGCAAATTAGAATGCTGCTCTCTGATGTTGCAGTGCCGTGAACAGTTGAGGCAGGGGAGCCTCAACTGCGCGTGTCCAACTACTCGGGTGTCACGTCAATTCGTCGCGTGCGTCAATTCGTCGACTACGTCAATTCGTCGCCTGCGTCAATTCGTCGCGCGTCAATTCGTCGACTACGACAATTCGTCGCGCGTCAATTCGTCGCATGCGTCAATTCGTCGACCACGACGATTCGTCGCGCGTCAATTCGTCGCGGACAAATTCGTCGACTACCTCAATTCGTCGACTACGTCAATTCGTCGCGTTTACAGATTTTGGTTACATACAAAACGAATGTAGGAAAACGTACGATTTCGAACGTCTTGCTCCCTGATCAAATTTATAAAGTTTGGACACGCAGACAGGATAGGAATATTACGTTTCTCTTTGGCACTAAAAATATTAGACGGTAAACGGTTTTTGGAAAGGGGCAGGGCCCGGTTGGACAGAGCCCCCCATATACAAAATTTTCGTAAAATCTACAGTTTTCAATTAAGAACCACCAAATCTGGTATACTATCTCGTGGTATTCTAACTTAGACTGTAGACGGTTTTGGGAAGCGGTTGGAGGAGGGGGGTTAGGCCCCCCTACAGAATTGCCGTAAAATATAGTTTTCAATTTAGAACTAACAAATTTGGTATATTATCTCATGGTACTCTAACTTAGACGGTAGACGGTTTTTGGAACGGGTCAGGGGCCCGGTTGGTCAGAGCCCCCATACACAAAATATTCGTAAGATCTAGAGTTTTCAATTCAGAACCACCAAATCAGGTATCCTATCTCATAGTACTCTAACTTACACGGTTGTCAGTTTTTGGAACGGGTCAAGGCCCGGGGAGTCAGATCCTTCCCCCCTACATACAAAATTTTCGTAAAATCTCGTTTTCATTTCAGAACCATCAAATTTGCTATCATGAAACTCTAACTTTGACGCTAGACGGTTTGTGGAAGGGGTTGGAGCCCGCGGGGTCGCCCCCCCTCATAAAAATTTCGTAAAATCTACAGTTTTTATCTTAGAACCACCAAATTTGGTATACTATCTTATGGTACTCTAACTTAGTCGGCAGACCGTTTTTGGAACGGGTCAAGGCCCGGGGGTCAGAGCCCCCCACATACAAAATTTTCTTAAAAACTACAGTTTTCAATTCAGAACCACCTAATCTGGTATACTATCTCATGGTACTCTAACTTAGACGCTAGACGGTTTTTGGAAGGGGTTGGAGCCCGGGGGTCAGACCCCCCGAATAAAAACTTTTTCGTAAATACTACAGTTTTCAATTTAGAGCCACCAAATTTGGTATACTATCTCATGGTACTCTATCTTAGACACTAGAAGGTTTTTTGAAGGGGTTGCAGCCCGGGGTCGCCCCCCCTCATAAAATTTCGTAAAATCTACAGTTTTCATATTAGGACCACCAAATTTGGTATACTATCTTATGGTACTCTAACTTAGACGGCAGACCGTTTTTGGAACGGGTCAAGCCCCGGGGGTCACAGCCCCCCCCACATACAAATTTTTCTTAAAAACTACAGTTTTCAATTCAGAACCACCTAATCTGGTATACTATCTCATGGTACTCTAACTTAGACGTTAGACGGTTTTTGGAAGGGGTTGGGGCCCGGGGGTCAGACCCCCCCGAATAAAAACTTTTTCGTAAATACTACAGTTTTCAATTTAGAACCTCCAAATTTGGTATACTATCTCATGGTACTCTAACTTAGACGCTAGACGGTTTTTTGAAGGGGTTGCAGCCCGGGGGTCAGCCCCCTCATAAAAATTTCGTAAAATCTACAGTTTTCATCTTAGAACCACCAAATTTGGTATACTATCTTATGGTACTCAAACTTAGACGGCAGACCGTTTTTAGAACGGGTCAAGGCCCGGGGGTCAGAGCCCCCACATACAAAATTTTCTTAAAAACTACAGTTTTCAATTCAGAACCACCTAATCTGGTATACTATCTCATGGTACTCTAACTTAGACGCTAGACGGTTTTTTAAAGGGGTTGGAGCCCGGGGGTCAGAACCCACTCCGAATATTTTTTTTTTGTAAAATCTACAGTTTTCAATTTAGAACCACCAAATTTGGTATACTATCTCATGGTAATCTAACTTAGACAGTAGACCGTTTTTGGAACGGATCAAGGCCCGGGGGTCAGAGCCCCCACATACAAAATTTTCTTAAAAACTGCAGTTTTCAATTCAGAACCACCTAATCTGGTATACTATCTCATGGTACTCTAACTTAGATGCTAGACGGTTTTTGGAAGGATTTGGAGCCCGGGGGTCAAACCCCCTCCCCGAATAAAAACTTTTTCGTAAAATCTATAGTTTTCAATTTAGAACCACCAAATTTTGTATATTATATCATGGTACTCTAACTTAGACGGTAGAAGGTTTTTGGAACGGATCAAGGCCCCGGGGTAAGACCCCCCTACATACAAAATTTTCTTAAAATCTTTATTTTTCAATTCAGAACCGCCAAATTTTGTGTCATCAAACTCTAACTTAGCGGGAGACGGTAAGTGAAAGCGCAACATTATTAACTTGATTTGTTATGCAAACCTTATAAATACGACCACAGCGATTAAAAGTTACTAAAGAGTCCTTGTAAGTAATATTTTTTGACCGAGTGCAAGTACAATTTACGAAATGTCAACAGGTCAAAATATCTAAAGTAACAATGAAATTTGGAATATTTCTTTTTTCTTTCTTTTTATTTCAGTTTTGACACTTGTATTAAGTTTTAAAAACATATATTTCTGCTATCGTATACCTTCATTGTGCTTTAAACAGAATTTCTTACCATGTTTTGGGTATTTTGTTTCGTGTGGTTGCAGTTTTTTTAATGTTTTGGGCATTTCATTTTGTGTGGTTACTTCTTTTTATGTTTTGGGCATTTTACTTTGTATGGGTGTTTTTGTTATGTTTTTGTTCTTTTCTTTTCTGTGGTGGTTGTAATGTCGACTGGATGAAAAGGGGAAACTGTGGACAGTCACGATGCCTACTTGCTTCTAATTTTTTTTTCAAATACAGCACATGATTTTGTATTGAGTTATACCACTTACTCATTAAGCGACTACAGGTTTCTTTAAATATGAACGTTTTCTTAGAGCCTTTTGTTTCCTCTACCTAGCTTTTTCGGTTCCGCAATTTCTTTTCTTAGTTTTAGAATATTTTCCTTATTATTAATCTATTTTCTCATGCAAACTCTTTATGTAAGATATGTTTATTCTATCGAAGTATTTTGCAATTATACGTAAAGCCCTGTTGCTGAAGTAAAAAAAAATATTTCCAACTGAAACAACGCAGTTCAGATATTTTCCCGCTGTTAACTCAAAGAATGAAAACAAAAACAACAAATCTGTGCAATGGTTGAGGCATGAGACAGTACTTACTGGTAACCAGGCAAAGTTTTAAGGAAGAATGAGCTTAAGAATTTCTAACTGCAACAAAAAAGAGCATCCGCACTGTATCCCTCCCCATCCCCTAGTGCCGGCCTTTGGACGTCTTGAAAGAGAAGTCTTAAGGACACATCTGTATCGTAATTGCCTGAGCATTCGCAACAATCTTCTGGTGTCGTAGTAGAAAAACACACTTCCTACTTCGCCTAAATTGCTTGGATGTAATGCCAACGAACAAAGTTTTGCTCTCGCATTGGATTTCTGTTGCTTTTGATGGAATACTTTTCCCCTGGGGTTCACCGCTTTCACTATAGTCTTCAAGACAGGCGGCAATACACCCCAACGTAAAACACCAATTTCACGGCAATTAACTGCAATTAGCGAAAGAGAGGGGCGGTACAGGAAATAAGTCGAACGAGACAGATCTGAACTTAGAAAGTCGGGGGAAGGTGTTGCATGAAGAACTGTCTTTGGCTTACAGATCATTTGGCACGTAGGGACGTAGGTTTCGTTTAATATGTTACGGGGTAAACAAATTGTCTTTTCAGTAAAACAATTTTCTTTCATACGCATGGTGCAACACAAAAAATTTGAATTTATTTTTGAGAATTAGCATGACGCCTACCGGCCCAGAGTACAGCTGCCCAGTCCGCGCCTGCTGCCGCCTCCGGAACCTGGCTCCCGGGTTCTTCGCATCTGTTGATCCCCCGCCTGGAGCGTCCCAGCTGTAAAATACATGTACCTCTGCGTTTTGGAAAAACAAAACATAAGATGCCGATCCTTAAAATTAACCACTTCTTGTGACCGCAGGTACGAAAATCTTGAACTTCGCTTAAACCCTAACTGGAGGAACAAGCTTCACGTGATTGTCTGTATTCTGAGTGTTTTATTGAATGGTTGCTCATTAGTTCGTAGTTGACTGGAGAACAGAGAACGTGCTTGTTGAAACCTTTGTTGTGCGTTGTCAAGTGATAATAGTGGAAATATACCATTCTAAATATTTTGGAAAGAGAAAGTGCATTGTTTTCCGAAGGCACTATGCAGATGAAGAATGCAACATAAATAGTTAACTCACAAAAAGAAAATGATTTGCTGAAATGGAAAGGGTATTTATTTTGCCATAACAGAGTGCGAGGTGATTTACGGTATTGTCACTGTATTGAAAGAAATTATGGAAATTGTACTGGCTTTGCTAGTACTATTCTTATTGGAGATGAACACAGGATGCGCAATGAGAAACCACATAATCATGCTCCAAGACCGGAGAAAAGTGATGTTGCTGTTGCAAGAGCGCAAATAAAAGAACGAGCGAGAAATACGGACGAAGCCTCTGCACAAATTATTCAAACCGTGACAACGTCAATGGCTACAGTAAATGCAGCTTACATGCCTAATATGGATGCACTAAGGCAAGTTGTAAAAAAGAGAAGACATGCCAAGACATGCCTGCGGAGCCTACGACTTCAGAACGGATCGATGCCCCAATAAATTTACAGGAGAAGATGGTGCAAAATTTCTTGGCTGAGATAGCGCATTTGGACATCAAAGAATTATTTTATTTTTAACAGAGAACAATTTACGAAAGCTTAAAGAAGCACCCCTCTGGATTATGGATGGGACATTTGAAACTTGTCCAACCCTTTTTAGGCAATTATGTTAAATTCATGCTATGGTTGAAACGAATCCAGAGATGCACAGACTTGTCCCACTAGTTTATGGGTTACTTTCCAGCAAGTATAAATAATATAATACTATTATAAAGTATTTTTGTAGGATTTACAAGACTATGCATCAGACTATGATATTCAGCTTGCGCCACAATATACGCATAATAATAGATTTTGAAATAGCTACCGTTATAATGCTGCTAAAAAGGAATTTGGAAGCAGCACACACAAATGTTCTTGGTTTCATCTCGGAAAAAAATGTGCTGAGGAATATCCATTCTCTGGCATAGCCTTGGAATATAAGGAAAACAGTGAGTTTGCTCTCAAAGTCAGACATTTGCAAGCACTCGCATTTTTTTCATCTGATGAAATTCCAGCTGCTTTTGAAGAAGTGAAATCAATTTTACTAGAATATGCAGATTCTGTAGTTCAGTGGTTTGAGGAAAATTATGTTCTTGGAAAATTTCGTGGAAGCAGAAGAAACAATCCAAGCAGAAGCCCTCCGCTGTTCCCGCCAACAATTTGGTCAGTTAGTGAAAACAATTTATTTGGCTTTCCCAGAACACAAAACGAACTTGAAAGATTAGACAGACGCTGGAATACAATTCTGGGAGAGAAAAAACTGTGACTGTACGAAATAATCAGTGAAATTGCGAAAGAGCAGAGAACAACTATGGCTGAAATGGAAAGAGTGATAGCACAGATTCCAACAAATCCACCCAGAAGAGAAACGCTGGCAAGATAAAAAGGAATTCGAACTTCTTTGGTGCACAGAGACAATGTTAACATGCTGGACATTTTAAGAGGAATTTCATATAACTCTACCCTTTACTAAAGTGTGCTGGTATTTCTCACTAATTGAATTATACCTTTTACTAACTTGTATTTGAATTTTTCAAGAATGTAATTCCGCCGAAGATGCAAGAATGTAAAACACAACGCAAAATTAAAAAAGTCAAAATTTTCAAAATAGCATGTCAAAAACATAAAATGTTAAAAAGTAATCCAAAATGTGAAACATATGAAAATTCAAAATGCAATCCAAAATGTGAAACAAATAAAAATTCAAAATGCAATCACAAGTCACAAGCATTACAAAAATGCGAAACGCTATGTAACAAGTACAACACAAAATAAAACAAATGCCAAAAAAAAAAATGCATACGCTTTGTAAAATGTACAAAATAAAATAAATGCCATATTCACAAGGATTTCATGACGAGTCAAGTTAAAAATGAGCTTTTACTTAGACTTCAAATAATAATTACTAGCCTCTACACCTTTTTAAGTCTTTCATAAGTGCAACATCATTATCCTGACTTGTCATCAAACATTATCAATATGACCATAGCATGCAATCACTTAAAAGACTTGTTAATGGATGAATTGAGGAATCACCAAGTTCAGCGGGTGAAAGTTAATGGCTGTTTATAGTTTTGTACTCGAGTAAATGCGCAACACAGTAAACTTTACTTTCTCTGAAAATTTTATGTATATGAGCACGGTTGATTGAAAACTGATAAAAAGGCTTAAGGCCTGTTTATTAATTTTTGTGCCTCAGTCAAAACGCAGTACCATAACCTTGGCATGTTATCGAAACCTTATGAATACGTCGGACTAAAAATTCCTAAAAAAAGTTTACGCCTAAGGTCTTGTAACTAAAGTTTTGTGACAGGGTAAAACTGCAACATTAATAACTTGACATGTTATGTTAACGTTGTGAATATGAGCACGGCGGATTAAAGATTTCAACAAATAGCCTTTGGGATTAATGTGTTGTAGCTGAGTAAAAATGTAACATTATCTTGATTTTCTATATAAACCAAACTACGTGCTGAAATGGCCCAACTATATATACGTATATTTCAACCCTATACCGAAGCGCTGACAAGGTGAAAACAAAAGTGCAATTTTGTACGGTCCCCTAACATTTTATGGCCAGCCTACATGGAAGTGGACACCTTGATATCAAAAACATACTTTTGTACGGTCCACAACAAATAGCAATGGACACGTCGCAATCTTTTTTTTGGGGGGGGGGGGGTTAACGACCACCGTGATCAATTTAGTGGGCTATAAGCAGTCGGACATTCCCAATTTTGGGCCACTGGTTCCTGGGAAGGGGGACAGCCAGTGCCAGAAGTCAAGCACAACGTCCATGATTCACCGGGATTTGAACCAGGATCCTTCTCGACAAGTGGTCAGAAGCCAGCGCCTAGATCACTCCGCCGCCGTAGCGGCACACGTTGAAATGTATTTTTCATACGGCCCCAAACGCTCTTATGGACATACTAGATTGAACTGGACGCAAATAAATCATTAATATAATTTGTACTAGCAGGGATACCAGTTATTTGCCAGGTACATATTACTATTTGTGGAATCACCAAGTTCAGCGGGTGAAAGTTAATGAATGAAAAAGATATTCCTGCAATTTTCCAGTAAACTTATTTTAAATTTTTTGATTTAGTTAATTTAATTTTGCGAAACAAAAAAAGAAAGAAAAAGGAATGGGAATACTTACCTTCTAGGAGACATCTATAGAACTGCCGTACATCTGGCGTGTGCTTCTGTGAATCCCGCGACACAGAAATGCAATGTACCTATGTGATGTCGCATGCATACGACTTCACATTGGCATTGATCATCTTTTTCTTACCGTTTTGAATTTTGAATATCTTTAACTCTCTGTTTACATTACATTATATTTCTTTCTGATAAGCCGTTCGTTGGTAGTGAAAGCTAAACTATATAGATTTGTGTTTTTAATACACCATTAAACGAATATTTTTGCACTTTATTGTTATCTACAGTCCCTAACTTAGACCGTAGTTTGGTTAGTTGGTTGGTTGGTTGATGGTTTATGGTGCAAGGCCCTCAAAGGGCCAAAGAGCGCATTAGAACGTAAATAGGGTATTCTTAAGAGTAAAAAACGGAACTTTTTACGAAAATTTTGCATGGGGCTACCTTGACCCGGGCCCCGACCCCTTCCAAAAACCGTCTACCGTCTAAGTTAGATAACCATAAGTAGTATGCCAAATCTGGTTGTCCTAAATTGAAAACTATATATTTTACGAAATTTTTATGAGGAGGGGAAGGGGCTCTCACCCCGGGGTTCCATCCCCTTCCAAAAACCGTCTAGTGTCCAAGTTAGAGTTTCATGATACCAAATTTGGTGGTTCTGAATTGAAAACTGTAGTTTTTAAGAAAACGTTGTATGTCTGTGTGTGTGTGCGGGGCGGGGGGGGGCTCCGACCCCCCAGGGCCTTGACCCGTCCCAAAAACCGTCGACCGTCTAAGTTAAAGTACCATGAGATAGTATACCAAATTTGGTGGTTCTAAATTGAAAACTGTAGATTTTACGCGAATTTTTATATGAGGGGGCCCTTGCCCCCCGGGCTGCAACCCCTTCAAAAAATCGTCGAGCGTCTAAGTTAGAGTACCATGCGTCAGTATACCAGATTTGGTGGTTCTGAATTGAAATCTGCAGTTTTTAAGAAAATTTTGTATGTGGGGGCTGTGACTCCCCCGGGCCTTGATCCGTTCCAAAAACGGTCTACTGTCTAAATTAGAGTACCATGAGATAGTATACCAAAGTTGGTGGTTCTAAATTGAAAACTGTAGATTTTACAAAAAAAAAATGTTCGGGAGGTGTCTGCCCCCCGGGCTCCAACCCCTTCCAAAAACCGTCTAGCGTCTAAGTTAGAGTACCATGAGATAGTATACCAAATTTGGTGGTTCTAAATTGAAAACTGTAGATTTTGCGAATTTTTATATGAGGGGGGCCCTAACCACCCGGGCTGCAACCCCTTCAAAAAATCGTCTAGCGTCTAAGTTAGAGTACCATGAGATAGTATACCAGATTAGGTGGTTCTGAATTGAAAACTAGTTTTTAAGAAAATTTTGTATGTCTGTGGTGCGTGCGGGGCGGGGGGGGGGGGCTCCCCCCCCCGGGCCTTGACCCGTTCCAAAAACGGTCTGCCGTCTAAGTTAGAGTACCATGAGATAGTATACCAAATTTGGTGGTTCTAAATTGAAAACTGTAGATTTTACGAAATTTTTATGAGGGGGGCTCGACCCCTCGGGCTGCAACCCCTTCCAAAAAACCTTCTAGCGTCTAAGATAGAGTACCATGAGATAGTATACCAAATTTGGTGGTTCTAAATTGAAAACTGTAGATTTTTCGAAAAAGTGTTTATTCGGGGGGTCTGACCCCCGGGCTCCAACCCCTTCCAAAAACCGTCTAGCGTCTTAGTTAGAGTACCATGAGATAGTATACCAGATTAGGTGGTTCTGAATTGAAAACTGTAGTTTTTAAGAAAATTTTGTATGTGGGGGCTTCACCCCCCGGGCCTTGACCCGTTCCAAAAACGGTCTGCCGTCTAAGTTAGAGTACCATAAGATAGTATACCAAATTTGGTGGTTCTAAGATGAAAACTGTCGATTTTACGAAATTTTTTATTAGGGAAGGGGAGGACTCCGGCCCCGCGGCCTCCAACCCCTTCCAAAAACCGTCTAGCGTCTAAGTTAGAGTTTCATGTTATCAAATTTGATGGTTCTGAAATGAAAACTAGATTTTACGAAAATTTTGTATGTAGGGGGGGGGGGAGCTCTGACTCCCCGGGCCTTGACCCGTTCCAAAAACCGACAACCGTCTAAGTTAGAGTACTATGAGATAGGATACCAGATTTGGTAGTTCTGAATTGAAAACTGCGTGTGGGGGGCTCTGACCAACCGGGCCCCTGACCCGTTCCAAAAACCGTCTAAGTTAGAGTACCATGAGATAATATACCAAATTTGGTAGTTCTAAATTGAAAACTATATCTTACGGCAATTCTGTAGGAGGGGGCTCAACCCCCCCCTCTGCAACCGCTTCCCAAAACCGTCTGCAGTCTAAGTTAGAATACCACGAGATAGTATACCAGATTTGGTGGTTCTGAATTGAAAACTGTAGATTTTACGAAAATTTTGTATATGGGGGGCTCTGACCAACCGGGCCCTGCCCCTTTCCAAAAACCGTTTACCGTCTAATATTTTTAGTGCCAAAGAAAAACGTAATATTCCTATCCTGTCTGCGTGTCCAAACTTTATAAATTTGATCATAGAGCAAGACGTTCGAAATCGTACGTTTTCCTGCATTCGTTTTGTATGTAACCAAAATCTGTAAACGCGACGAATTGACGTAGTCGACGAATTTGTCCGCGACGAATTGACGCAGTCGACGAATTGACGCGCGACGAATTAACGCGCGACGAATTGACGCAGTCGACGAATTGACGCGCGATGAATTGACGCGCGACGAATTGACGTAGGCGACGAATTGACGCGCGACGAATTGACGCGCGACGAATCGTCGCAGTCGACGAATTGACGCACGCGACGAATTGACGCACGCGACGAATTGACGTAGAACCAACTACTCGCCACTTTTTTGGGAATCAATCCAAATATTCTTAGCGAGGAATCTACTCAGATTCTAATTTGTTCCGAGGTGATGTTTCTGTTCCGTTCTGAGCTAGTGTATGGCCTCCTTTAAAAACAATGATTATCATTTCAGTTGGGGGGAGGGGTTTCTTTACCGTTTCTCGAAAGCACGAAGGCAGAGTGGCCTGGATTTCACAAGGAAGCGAGTTGCACAAGATTCAGAACTAACAAACAAGATTTGTTGCTATCGAACTGTTTACCTTTCATTCCTATATTTCAGTCCTACCGAGAATGTCTGGAACTTTTTTGGCGGAACTGGTCTGGGGAATATATTCTCACTGATGGCGGCGTGCAATGTTCTTAGATTGCTTTTCGAACAAATCTCACACAGCAGACGAACTGTCTGCTGTCGTCCTAGAAACATCTCAATTAGTAGGAAGAACGTGTTGCATTCAAGGTAGAGTGCAACATCCCAAATGATCCCCATGCACTCTAGGTGTCACGCAAGCCACCAAACATGTGTGCTGACCCAACCTGCTCCAGAACGATGTGACTCATAAAAGAACAACGCCACCAGTAATCTTGGATCAAACAAAGATCTTCGCTTTTTCCAAGATTATAAGTGAGTCACGGAAAAATTATCATTGGCCGTCACCGGGAGTCGAAGCCCGGATCTTCCAGTTACGCGCCGGATATGCTTCCGCTACACCACAGCGGCCTCGAATTCCTCCGGACTCACACACGCTAACTGCCAAGCCAATTTGGCAGGTTGCTTCTTAGAGCCCAGCACAATGGATTGTCCAAACAGTGAAGAAATAATTAGAAGGATGAATAATTAATACTGACATTTAACGTGGACCAGGAACATCAAACAAAGATCTTCGCTCTTCTTTGATGTTCCTGGTCCACGTTAAATGTCTGTATTAAGTATCTCGGATGGTTGGCTGTGTACAGACCACGCCTTCTGAAGGCTAACACGGAACCTCTGTCCAGCTTTCAGTACAAAGCATCAAGAAATGCCTTCGTCAGACCGCATGGTCTTTTTTCTTGGCCCATTGTACAGTCTTTGTGTTCAATAAATCATGGAGATCGTGTTGTTTTGGTACCAACTGAGCCAAGCCGCTTCCGAATAGAGATGCAAGGAGAGTACCATATGTTTGAACTCTCCTTTAAAGTTTAGGGTTTCCACCTAAGTTGAACTCCGACGTTTGTTGTCGCAAAGAGGAGTGCCTATAATACGTTTCACTTTGCGTCGAGCCGTCTGCCAATGCCGCTGTTGAAATGTTTTTTTGTTATCACAGTTCTGCGTCCAGAAAATAGCCAAACTTCTCTTTCCGTTTCACACAGTCCTGTGAGATTCTAACTATGGGAAGGCTAATGATTTCAATGGTCTCGGGGATCGTGGCTGAGGCTAAGCGTGCGGCAATGATCAAGCCTTCGATTTTTTTTTCATTTTTTTATTTTGCGATTTTGTAAACGTTCCGTTTCTTCCTAACTGTTTTCTTGTCATATGTCCCACACAAGAGCAAACCATCATTGTTTCGCGCAGTGTTTAGATATTTCACAGATGTTTTTATTTCATTAAAAACAAATTGAAGATCCAGAGTGCTTCTTCGATATATTTGCACAAATCTGTTCACGCAACTCAAACGAATATACTGAATTTCAGAATTAAAGTGAAACCATTTATTCTAAAAACAGAATTATCAATTGATATGCATTCGACTATGTTTTCAAAATTGGGTTTCTTAGTTTTGAGATCCGAACAGCTATCTAAAAACATTCTTTTCATCGTGAGAAAAAGTATTTCTTACAATACTTCCAATATCTATGTTTATCATAAATTCGATTGCATCAGAAAACAATTAGCTTTCCCGGTATTTAGCTCATGACTTTATGTAGAAATATTTTAGTGGTTCAAAAGAATCTGTGAAGGTAGAGAATCGTCGCAAGCCGACGAACGGAGCCCATTAACCAGTCGAAACTACAACATAACGGAAGTTCGGTGGTTGGTGGCACAAGACTGCCATATCACATTGTCAGTGTTGAGTGTAGAGTTGTTCGTTTGTAAAGACACTATCTGAACAAATTTGAATGATGATTTAGGGAATAGAAAAGTGTGTGCGAAGTTTGCTCCGCATTTCCTAATACCGGAGTAAAAAAACCGAGATACTATTTGTAGATAATTTATGCCATGTATCTTTCGCATGCCAAGATTTTTGTGGGTGTGAAATGAAACGAGTGATTCCAAAGTATGCATTTATTGACGTACAACACGTATAATACTAAGTGGAATTACATCATAACAATAAGGCTTACTAATTCCTGACATTGAACGTTACTCAAGAAGGTGGACTAATGAATGTTATTGTCGTAAAATCGATGAAACAAGATATGTGAGTCGTAAAAGTAAATATTTATCAAACTATTGCGGCGGCAATAGTAAGTATTTCGACTGTTAAGTATTTCAGAAACAATATTTACTGTTATTGTAATTATATACTTTATTATTCAGATCTAGGCGAACATAAGAAACGACCGCGACACCGATGAAATGTGATTTAACTACGAAAGTCCATCAGCGCATGCGCAATCTAGTGTATGACTCCATTATTGGAGAACGAGAATTCTATTTGCAATTCTTTTAACTGCAGCTTTCCAAATTGATGAATTTAAATGCTTCTGTAAAAAGTCGGTTCTTCTGAAATTATTTTCCGATTTGATAATGGAAAACTGAAGTTCTTACCGCAATTCCTTTTTCATTTCCTTTTAATTCTTCTCTTTTCAAGTGCTGACGATTTCTCTGACTTTGTAAATCGGCCATTCAAATGACTATGAATCTAATGGAAATTGCTTGACTGAGAGGTGGTGTTACTAATAACTGCAGTTATAATAAAGTAATTTAATTTCATTACTTTCTTTAATCAGCATTTCACCGAGACTACGTGGCAGTACTTTCCCTAATTTTCTGGAATTGGTCGGGCAAAGAAGATAGCGATACTCTGATGGCACTACTTGCAATTTTGAACAAAAGAACAAAGGAAAGATTATAATTTTTTCGCAATTTCATGTCGTGCAGCCAGTAAAAGACGAACGATCATGAAATCTTAGCTCCCGATGGATAGAAACAGCAACCTAGTCATCATAAAACAGTGAGTAAATTGATAACCACTAGTGTTGAATATCTATTAATGCGTGGATGAAAAACGTTTGACTGGAACAAAAACTGTTCCCGGAACTACATACTAAATGCATATATTTTTAGTTTGCAATATGCAAGCATTAAGGATCTGCGCTTCTGCTCCAATTTCACTGGGTAAATATTGACGGCTTTCTCTCCGTAGCTAATGCACACCATGGAAAAAGTTATTGAGCTATTAAAATGTCTTCTGAATCGTGAGCTGAAACGAAATACTGGAAATCTCCTTTTCATCTCAGGGATTTGGTTCTTAAGAATATAATATAACTAGATAAATACCCGTTCTTTGAACGTAATGACATTAAAAATATTTCTATAATACAGGATTTCATACCATACCCTAATATAATTTGTACCATAAATTAATAAACTAAGCGTGAGCATCTCAAGGGAGAAACTTTTAATATCGCTAATATCTCAAGGGGGAAACTTTTTTTTTTTTCAAATTTCAATTATTATGAAAATCTACCCGCATATTTATATTTATTGCAGTCACCGTTGCTTCGGTGAAAACGAATGTTGGTAATTTGATTTGGACTAAAAAAAACGCTTATATGACGTCACCGTTGCTCCGGTGAAAACGAATGTTGGTAATTTGATTTGGACTAAAAAAGACTTGATATTCGATATGTCAAACGATAATATAAATGTTTAAATTCAAAGCATATTATGATGTAGCGATTTTTACGTGATATGTTTAAAAGTTTTTTTTTTTTTTGTTAAATAAATTTATAACAGTCAAAATACCTTGACATTGGATATGTCAAACGATAATAAATGTTTAAATGCGAAGCATATTATGATATAGCCAAGGAGGTTAGAGTAATACTTCTGAAGATGTCCTTAGTCTCTTAACTGTGAAGCAGCAAACTGTGGGAATTTCACGTTGTTTACATGACACCTGTGTAACTTCAACTATGTGTATTTTGGAATTGCCTGGTTTTGGGTTGCAGAAATCGTTATAATATCAAACCGGAATGAATTATACTTCTTATACGAGTGAAATTTTTAATTTTAACGTTATGTTTTGTTTAGAATTCTCACTAACGTTCGTGGATTTCAATTTAAAATAAAAATGGGAAGGAGCCTCAAAATGATTAAGAATTTTATTAATCCAGCATTTTCTCACACATCGGCAGCAAGTTATGATGCGAAATTGAAAACATTACGACGAAAAAAGGCGATTCAGCCAACACAAAATGCATGGCAATAGCCTTGAAAACCATGAGCTTTCACACACTTTGACGGCCGTCGCTCGCGGTTATACACTTCACGCAAAGTGGTACTGCTTCATCGTCAGGGGCATCTCCACTCCTTGGATATAGCGCTTTTTACGTGCTTTTTAAGGTTTTTTGTTAAATAAATTCAGAACAAATGAATTTAGAACAAGATATTTATGTTTATTGCAGTCACCTTACCACGTCACTATTGCTTCGTGAAAACGAAAGTTGGTAATTTGATTTTGACTGAAAAAAAAACAAACACTTATATGAAGTCACCGCTGCTTCGGTTAAAACGAATGTTGGTAATTTGATTTTGACTCAAAAACCCTTGACATTCGATATGTCCAACGATAATATAAATGCTTAAATGCAAAGTATATTATGATATAGCTGTTTTTAGGTGATATTTTTAAAGGTTGTTTTGTTAAATAAATTTAGAACAAATCAAAAAACCTTGACATTAGATATGTCAAACGTTAATAAATGTTTAAATGCAAAGCATATTATGATATAGAGCTTTTTACGTGATTTTTAAGGGGTTTTTTTGTTAAATTCAGAACAAATAAATTGAGAATAAAATATATACTGAGCAGGTCAACTCAAGTCATTCAAAACTTAGGGCGGGGCATCAGTTGCTAGGCAACAATGGCTCGATCATTGCAAAATGTCCTAGCGTTATCAAAGCTGGGTTATTTAAAAAACCCATTTCGACCCACTTAAAGTTATCGTATAAAAAATACTTTTTTAGTGCGCCTCTATGTTGTAAAAGGAACATTCGTGCCAAATCAAGGAGGTTAGAATAAGATATCTGGAGATGCCCTTGTTAACGGAACAGTACCACTCTGCGTGAAGCCTATAACCGCGAGAGACGGCAGTCAAAGTGTGGGAAAGCTCATGGTTTTCAAGGCTATTGCAATGCATTTTGTGTTGGCCGAATCGCCTTCTTTCGTCGCAAATGTTTCCAATTTCGCATCGTAACTTGCTGCCAATGCATGAGAAAATGCTGAATTTATAAAATTCTTAATTATTTTGAGGCTCCTTCCCATTTTTATTTTAAACTGAAACAGACGAACGTTAGTGCAAATTCTAAAGGAAACTTAGCGTTAAAAATTGAAAACTTCACTCGTATAAGGAATATAATTTATCCCGGTTTTAGATTAATACGGTTTCTGCAACTCAAAACCACGCTATTTCAAAATACACACAGTTGAAATTACATAGGTATCATGTAAACAACGTCAAATTCCCACAGTTTGCGGCTTCACGGTTACGAGACTCATCTTTAGAAGTATTATTCTAAGCTCCTTGTGCCAAGTATGAAAGTTTTAAGTTCAGTAGTTTCTGAGGTTCGGTGATGAGCCAGTGAGTGAGTCAGTGAGGCCTTTCAGTTTTATATGTACAGATTTTGTGGAGATATACATTTTTTTTTCAGTTAAACCAAGATGTGAGATTTTAAAACTAAAGTCTCTTACAAGAGTGACTGTAATAAATCTAAGTGCACTTTTAAGCAGAACAAATGAAAAATCATATCTCGAAAGTTAAGTTTATAACGCAGCAATTAAATCTGTTCCTCCTTGTTAGAACGTCTTTGGTAAAAAAAGAAGCTTATAGTATCACTTTATCCATCCGGTCGTCTGTGGACACTATATCTTTGCAACAATAATCAGTCTGACTTCAAAAATTATTTTTCCATTGGAAAGCATGAAATGTGAGAACGATGACCCTGGCTTTCCTGAATTTTTACGCTGCACAACTTCGACGCTAGAGGATGTAAATGCAGCTAAATATCCGATTGACAAAATTTTCTCTTCCTTTCGATGCCATTTATAACGAAAACTATTGGGGATACAATTTCTTTTTCATGAAATACATAGGCTTTCCGCTAGTGGGCGAAAAGTTAAATTGTGATTTTCCCGATATCGATGCTTCTAAAATTCCTATTTGAAAAATTATTTCGGCATCGGATAGAGCTCCTGGTGGAAAATGTTCTGCACGTAATTCATAAGTTTTGGTTGAGAATGTTTTGGCCACCAGGGGGCGTTAATGTATTTTTCTGTTTCTGAAATATGTTCAGCAAAATTTGAGCTTCTGTAAACGAGATTTAGAAAATACTTTCGCGAACCGATACCGTTCACCACGTAAAACCTTTTGAGAGTACCTTCTGCTCGAAAGAGAGCATAGCTTTCTCGCCAGGGAGTACACGTATATTTATTTTTGTTGATATTTCTGCTTCTAAGAGTCCGATTTGAAAATCTCTTTCTTTATCGGGGAGCGTTTCTGGTACGAAACGTTTTGCATATAATTTCGATTTTTTTCTCGCACAAGTGTGACACTAGGGAGCATAAGTTTCAGTTTCAGTTTGCAGCATATTTGCAGCAATATCTGCGGGATTAAAAATCTGACTGAAAAAATTCTTTTCAGGTAAGATACTACTAATTATGAAAACATTTTGTGTGCGTTTTCTGCCCAAAATAAGGCACAATTTCCCTGACAGGAGCGCAAATATTTAATATGTTTTTCGATGTATATATCTACTTCTAAATGTCCCATTTAAAAAATCCTGTTATTTACCCTGTAGAACATTTTGCATGTACTTGTAGTGTTTTTTGAAGTTCACAGTTCTGTCGGCTGGTGGTGTTTCTGTACTTCTGCTTGCAGCTGTAAATGGGACATTTAGAAGCAGATATATGTATATGCAGGGTGCATAGGAAAGTCCCTTTAGCCTGGAATAACTTGCGAACGGAGAGAGGTACAGTTATGCAAGTGAGACAACGGTATAGTAAAGCGACTACTCCCGATCGAATGCATTCAATAACAGCGCCTCTAGTGGTGAAATGCGGAAGTTAGCCATTGCAAATCGAAAACGAAAAGAGATAGGACAAAATTTCGAGTTACAAAGTTGTAGAGCATTAATCCAATAGTACAAAACGACATTTGTTTTACACGAATAAAATAAATTGTCGCCTGAATAGCCTAAAATGTCCGAAATAGATGCGCGACCTTTTGTATGAACGTTTGAAGGGAACAGGCATAGGTATGAGCAAATATACACAATTTATTGCATAAATGCGTACTTATGTCAATACAGTTTGATGACGTTAGACAAAACAAAAACAAAAAAGACAAACTGGCGCACAGTGATAAATGGTTAATGTCGAGTATGTTCGAGGAGTTCGCCATTGCCCACGATACACGTTTGTATTCGTGAAAGTAACTCTGCATGCACATTCCTCAGCATGGAAGGTGTCACACTATTGCAAGCATCTGTAACACGACGACGTAGATCCAGAAGACTTGTAGGCGCTGTTGCATACCCCTGATTTCTGGGAGTGAAGCTCACTTTTCTCACACAGCGTACGTAGACCTAAACTTCTGATCAGGGTACATCCTGCTACTGGTTTTTACGTCGTAGGTACGGTACAACATCACAATCTGCCTTTGCATAAAGCTACATTTGCGAAATGTGAATATGCAGATTCCAATCGTCGCGCATCGGTTTCGGACATTTTAGGATATTCAGGGGACAATTTATCTCATTTTTGTGTGAAACAAATGTCGTTTTGTACTAATTAATTGATGCTCTACAACTTTGTAATTGGAAATTTGCTCTGTCTCTTTTCGTTTTCGATTTGCAATGGCTAACTTCCGCATTTCGCCACTAGGGGCGCTCTTATTGGTTGCATTCGATCGGGCGTAGTCGCTTTACTATATCTTTATCTCACTTGCATAACAGCACCTCTCTCCGTTCGCAAGTTATTTCAGGCTAAAGGGACTTTCCTATGCACCCTTTATACACTGAAAAACAGATCTGTCCGCTTCTAAAAATTCTATTGAACTCTTTTTTTACTGTATGTGATTCGTTACAATAAAGACGGGGAACATTATCCTCTTTAAAAAAATGTAGTTTTTCCGCTAGGGGACATAAATAACAAAATCCTTTCCCCGCTATCTCTGCTTCTAAGAGACGTATTTGAAAAATTATTTTTCCTTAGCATAGCTTTTGCTATAAAGAATACTTTTCGCATGTTTTCAACTTTTTCATTATGCAAAATTCTTTGGCTACGAGTGTAAAGCTATATTATGTTTCCCTCCATATTTCTTTTTTCTAACTGTTTGATTTGAAAATCCCTTTGTCTCTGATATTCCTTCTCCTGTGAGAAACTTTTTAAGCACAATTTCCTAATTTTCGCAACATGCTTTTCAGTCGCTGGAGGGAGTAAGTAGCTGTTTCTATTTCTGAATGTTTTTTCGATCGTAGAAATCCAGCTGCCTTTTTCTTTCTAACCTGTCCCATTGACTATGAATAACTTAAATTTTTTGTTTGCGTCGGAAACGATTCAGAAGGCATGCTTATTACAACCGAAAATTCGGTATCATCTTTCTTCTTCTTATTTTTTTTTCTGATGCGAAAACAGCAGATCTACAAATTACCACATTTCATTAAAGATGAATTACTCTCATAAATCATTCAAAACTGACCCAGAAACGTTCTCAGCACTCGGTGTAAACGTTATCCTTAACACTGTAAGAGGACTGTCATTAAGTTCTGAGCCTAATACCCATGCTTTCCACTGTAACAATCTTGAACCATATTTTTTTCGACGTAGTTCGTGGTGACTTCAATGCGAGTTTTGTTCCAGACCTGCAAATTCATGTTAATCAACATCTTTATCATGTCTTTTAACCCTTTAATCGGCTGGAACGAATTAACTCTGGGTTTATATAATACGCTGAAATCAGCTCGAACTAAGATTTTTTCTGTCTAAGAAGTGGACCGAACGCGACAGGAACAAGTGAACTTGTGCATCAGAAATCGTTGCCTTTGCCTTAGGTGTGTCAATCTAAGTGGTCATTTGGGGATATGATTGTCATTAATACTTCCTTCCTGATTGCCTTTTCCGCTAATAATGCTCTAAAAAAAGGGCGTTGAATCTAAGAAAGAAGAGAAAATATGTTGGAGTTATTTGTCTCCACATAATGGCATGATGTCCGTGTCCGAGGGACTACTGCTTTATAACTATTCTTTGGTAATGGTACTGAGAATAAAGGACTGTAAGGGAATCAGACTACACACTGTAAGACTAAGGACTGTAAGGGAGCAGCACTTAAAACCAGCGATAGATTTATAGGCGATATTCCTAAGATGAAATTGGGAGAGGAATTATTTTGCCGTAGGTTTCGTATAACCTGGTCGCTATGAGAACAATTCTGTTTGACGAGCGCAGGAAAATTAGGGAAACTTTTGGTTGAGGTACATCTGCCGCTTAAAGGTTTAACACATGTACACTGCTGGACAATTGCTAATGACGGATCATAAACGGCTATATAGCGCAAAAAAAAGTAAGTGTGGTTGGATGCCAAGTGAAATAAAATAATGTCAGAATGCCAGAACATTGCAAGAA
This sequence comes from Macrothele yani, assembly GCA_039090855.1. NCBI lineage: Eukaryota > Metazoa > Arthropoda > Arachnida > Araneae > Macrothelidae > Macrothele > Macrothele yani. Next base: position 70,362,026 of record CM076995.1, read on the forward strand.
AGAAAATTTTTTGTGCTCTGAAATCCAGAAGGCTTCGGAACGTGTTCAAGGGACAAACAGGCCATTTTATGCAGAATACGTAAACGTGAAAAAAATGCAATTACCGTCCGCAGGCGTTCCGGCGTAAGATGTCAATACGGGATATGGCCACCATGGAGGGCAATGCAAGATTCCACACGTCGTGTCATGCTTTGCACAACATTATCAAGCAGCTGTTGGGGTAATTTATCCCATTCCTCTGTCAGTGCACGCATGAGAGTGTCCTTGTTTATTGGAGGGCATTGGCGACCAGCAAGACTCCTCCCCAAAGCATCCCCCACATTTTCAACGGGATTCAGATCTGGAGAACGTGCTGGCCATACGAGGCGTTGAATATCCTCCCTCTCAAGACACTCCTGGACAGCGACTGTTCGATGACATGTTGCGCTGTCGTCCATGAAAATGAATCTATCACCGACAGCATGCAAACATGAGGTAGCAGAACATCATTAATGTATCGTTAGCCAGTCATAGTCCCAGTTGGAAGCACATAGAGGGTCGTACGGCCATTGATCATGATGCCAGCCCATACCATGACACTACATGTCGGATATCGGTCCCTTTCCTGTATGTTTGCTGGACAATATGCAGTACCACTATCACGCCAGATCAGTTGTCGTCGACAATCAGACGATAGACTGTATCTACTCTCATCTGAGAAGAGGACAGCAGACCAGTCGTTACCAGTCCAATTGCGATGTTGATGGCACCATTGTAAACGGGCGGTACGGTGACGTCTGGACAATGGGATGCACACAACAGGACGGCGGGCGTGTAGTCCTCCTTCATGCAAACGTCTGGCGACAGTTTCTTGGGAGATCCGCTTGCCAGTAGCAGCCATAAACTGATTTGCTACCTCACTAGCTGTGCTGCGCCGGTGTCTTTTTGTTGATAGCACTATGTACCGATCTTCTGCAGGTGTCTTACTGCAAACACGACCTCCCCCGTGATGTTTGCTACACTCTCCATTTGTTTAAAATGATTTCTAAAGCCTTGAAACAACACTGTGGCTGACGTCGAACTCCCTGGCAACATCTGTTATTTTTCGCCCTTCTTCCATCTTGCCAATAATACGGTCACGAGTAAAATAATCTAGGTGATGTCGGGAAGACATACTGAAAATTGCAAGTTCGTCAATTGATTCTTTCCCTTTCAACTTTGCGTTTGAACAACAACGGTCGATACGCGTCAAATCCTTTATATCTCTTATCAGCGCTATGACGTCACGAACAAGTTCGGCAATCCAAAATTTGCATACGCACAACACGTCTTACTGTATCCCGCACTTATGCTAATTTCCACATTTTCCTGCCTTCCATTTTATGATTGCTATCGTTGCTATTGTCATCCGTCCTTAGCAATTGTCCGACAGTGTATCATGATGGGGTTTATCATAGACGCCGTTGGCCTAAGTGGTGGCTTCTGTCGTTTGGGCCTGGGTTCGAGACACCGATGTGGTTTTGTGTGGTGAGCCTGTGCTACAGCCTTGGCTCTCTCCCTTTCTTGGAACCAATGGCCATAAATTAGGTACGGACCACTACTTGTAGCCCACACACTGTTAAAAATTTGTAGTAGGTTGCACCAAAAAGTACTGCTACACTAGCTGCACCACTTCTGAGCAAAAGTAAACCGTTGTGTGATGCACGATGTGAAGTACCTAACTCAGACGTGCCACACATGTCAAGAATGCAAAGTTGCAGCGATAAACTTCATCGGTGTAGCTTAATTGGGAAATCATTCGGCTCCGGGGCAGAAGGATGCTAGTTCGAAATTCTCCACCTGAAAATGGCTTTTACGCTATATTGACGCCCGAGCGTAAAATTAATCTCCTGGCCGTTGGAGCGGTTCTTCAAAAAATCTGTGATGTTCGTTTTACACATCATCTGGAATTAAAAGGAATTCCTTCTGCTACAGTGATCTCTCCTTCAAGCGTGGTTTGCCGGCTGACCCGAAAACCTACGATTCCGTCCCAGCCGTTTCTCAATGGAGGGAGGCGAGCGATTTATATTTGATGTACCTACCTAGAAGGTGACGCACATGTCCAGACGGCAAAGTTGCAGAGACAAACTTCGTCGGTGTAGCTTAATTGGTAAAGCATTCAGCTCCGGAGCGGAAGGAAGCGAATTCGAGGTTCTCCACCGGAAAAAATGTGTTTCGCTGCGATGAAACGCCCGTAAACATGGAGCAATGCGTGCAACTTCGCACCATTTAGGTGGGATACCATGCCATAGTCATAATTGCACCATGTTTTTGTGTATTTCATGAATCACACAATGGTTTACCTTTACCCTACTTTTTGTTGCAACCTACTGCAATTTTTTTTAACAGTGTGCAGTTGCTCACGGGTGTCCGTTTAACCCCTCCCCCGAAATATTACCCCTTCCTGCAACTCATGATTGAAAGCGTGGTTTCTTTCAGTTCCTCATTACCACTGCAGGGCTTCCCATTTGGAGTTAATTGCTACGGAGAGGTGTTTCACAGATTTAGAGACGATTAAAAGTAAGAGAACGGCATAGAATCTGCAGAATATTTATGTAATCTGAACCGCGTACTCATGACTGTATTCACAGGCTCACTTCATTCTTCCGTTAAATGCTGACCTACGACCCGATGATTCACACTTACCATTATTGAATGACACAACAAAACTCAAGTAACTAAATTACAACAAAATACAGATAATTTAAGCACTGAAAGCGTCTATGCTCTTTTTTACGATGTCAAACTTTATAGAACTTCATTCTCAGTTTGATGTAATAAGTAATACAGTGCGGCAATGAAGTAACGAGACAGATTTTTTAAATGAAAAAGCAGGAAAATTTACGTGAATATATTGCAGAGGGTGAGTCGAAATTTTTGCAATATTTGGATCACTTTATGTCTTCATACGTACCTTTACGACGAAAACTAACTAGCATTCAAAGTATAGACCATCGTGTTGCGCCGTCTTTAGCCATCTGTCCGCGAGTTCTTCGATTCCCAGGCGGAACCAGTTCTGGTCCATCGAGGCGAAGAACTCCTTCACCCCAGGTGCCACCTCCTCCTGGTTGTTGAAGTGCCTCCCGCGAAGGAATTGGACCATGGACCGGAACAAGTAATATTCCCACGGGGCAAGGTCCCGACTTCCCCTCCAAAATGGCATACATCTGCTTCAGCTGTTCAGAGTAGAGGTTGGCACTGATGGACCGACCACAGATTCGTAATGGATTATCTCCTCGAAATTCCACCAGTCATCACCTTGTGCAGAAAGCGCCCACGTTTCGAAACAGGTTTAGGAAACTGGCCTGGGCTGAACCACTGCCGTTGTGTGTTCGGGTTACGGAATTATACCCACTTTTCATCGCACGTAACAATTCTCCTGATGCAACGTACATCGCGCGGGTTTTCCAGGAATGTCGTGCCCACTTCCACTCCTCAGTTTGCTTTAGCTGGCGCCAGTTTGTGAGGGACAAGGCGGCAGTTCCTGTAGAACTTACCGAGGTCCTGAATGTGATGAACCACTGTGGTCTGTAATATGCCCAGCTGTCCTGATAATCTCCGAGTGCTGATTGTCCGAATCCACGGTTGGCGGCCTACCTGACCTCGGCTGATTGTCGAAGGTTTCTGTCACCTGAGAGAAATTTCTTGGACCATCTGGTTGTGGAGCTGTGATCCATGGAACCTTCTCCTTTCTCATGACAAATGTTTCGTGTTGCTTGAGCAGCGTAAAAAGATTCCTAATTAGCCGGTTGTGGTTATTTATCTTTATCTTTTAGGCGTCCCAACCACTGACAGAATAACGACATGCAATACTGTTCACAACAACGACTACCACTTTATATTCCTTTCGACTGACTGCAATGCGCGACTTGAACTAACTTAAACACGTGACATACTCGCCGCAGCACATACGTTTATGCAAATATTGCAAAACTTTCGACTCACCCTGTGTATATTGGAAGTACATTCCTCCTAGGTTAATACAAGAAGTGGCACGATCGGTCAACGAAAGGAAGGACTTGCAGCGGTCATATTTTGGTATGGAGTGAAGAGCTGATGTAACAGTTCTTTGTATGTCTCGAATGTCTTGGAAAACTTTTCCTTTTAAAAGCAGCTTTAATTTAAAGAATAGAAAGTAGTCACTCGGTGGCAGATCTGGAGAATAAGGAGGATGGTTCAGTACACACACTTGTTTTTCTACCAGAAATTGCAGTACACTGACTGCTCCGTGTTCGGGTGCGTGAAAAAAGAACTACTGCCCGTTTTGGTACTGAGACCTGACACGAACAGTCCTCTTCCACAATCGCTCCAAAATGGTTGTGTAAGCACTGACAGTGACATTTTTTCTTGAAGGTTTAACCACCGCCGTGAGCCACCCGATGAGCTGCAAAGCAGTCGCCCGTCCCTAATTCAAGGTCACTGATTCCAGGGAAGGGAGAGAGCCAGTGCCGTAAAACATATTATGTCGTAGACAAACACAACATCCATGCCTCACCGGGATTCGAACCCGGATCCTTCTGGGACTAATGATCATAAGCCAGCGTTAAGACCACTGCGCCACCGAGGCTGCAGGAATGAACTCGTGATGCAGAATTCCCTTGCTGTCGTAGAAGCACACGAGCATTGTCTTGATTTTTGAATTTTGTAACTTGATCTCCTTTCCTTTAGATGACTGTGGAGACTTCCACTGAGCACTCTGACGCTTCGTTTTAGGATCATAACAATGTTTCGGCACCTGCCACAACACTTTGAAGAAAGTTTTACTTTGTTTCTCCAGGATGTATTTTGCGTATTTCACTCGTGAAGGTTTCTGGTCGTCTGATAAAGCGCGTAGAACGAAACGAGCACGAACCCTCCCCCCCAAAAAAAAAATATTACACTAAAATTGACGAATGATCTCCTTATTAACACTGAGATCCCATTCCAGCATCCTCAATGTTACACAATGATCGCTTTTTATGCTTTTGAGAACCTTCACAATGATTTCAGATGTGCTCACTGAAAACAAGCGTCCGGGCCTTCGTCATTTTCCAGATCTTCCCTTCCATCCTTGAAACGTGAATACCATCGGAGCATATGTACACGTGATAGGCAATTGTCCCCATACACAACATGCAACAATTCAACTGAATCAGATGCATTTTTATCGATTCTCAAATAGAACCGATATTCGGTCTCTGTTCCGTGAAAGTGCTGTGATAATGTTCTTTCACCGAATGACGTCATGCACCGCCCAAATAATCCTGTGCGAAACTCTCAAACAAACGCTGTTGCCACGGCATAGCTGATAAATGATTTATCGAAAAACCATGCCTTCCCGACTCGTATTTCATCGTGATTGTTTTTTAAAAAAATCAGTCTCATTACTTAATTGCCGCATTGTATACACACTCACGGACAACGAAATTTGCGCACTAAGAAGGAAGCATTGGATTGAACAGAAATTATGGGCGTAATGATGCAGATGAATGATACACATGACGGCAAAAACAGAGCTGCAGGACAATTACAGAGGGATCTGTGACACGCAGTCTGGTCATTTTCAATGGCGCGTCGCACTGTCTCGTGCAGCGATACATGCTGCAATACGGTCCGGCATGGAGGCGAGCACACAGATGCTGTTGTCCTGCGGCAGACTGGCGAACATGTGCTGGGCGGTATGCTCCAATTCCCGGATAGTGCGGCACGGCGGTAGCCGGCGTTTCAACTGGTCCCACAAATGCTCGATAGGGGACATGTCCGGGACCGGGCAGACCATGGAAGTGTCTGGATATGACGTAGGTAGTCCTGGGCAACCAGAGTCGTGTGCTGGCGGAAATTCACCTGCTGGTATAGCGCATCTGGAATCCCGGCCAGGCATGGGAGCACATGGGGCCGTAAGATCTCATCCATATACCGCTGGCCCGTCAATGATCCAAGTACCACTACTAGAGCTGATCGGCTATCGTAGGTAATGGCTCCCCACACCATAACGCCTTCAATGGTGAAGGTGTGGCGCTCGATAGCGATGTTGGGATTGTGTCGTTGACCTGGGAACCTCCACACCTAGAAACGATTGTCATCTGTCCCCTAAACGAAGCGGCACACATCGCTAAACACCACACGTCACCAGTCTGTGGCGTTCCACGTTGCCCTGGCCTGGCACCACTGCACACGGAGCCAGCAATGTTCCGGTGTTAATGACAGCACACATAAGGGGCGCTAGGATCGCATATTCTATTTCGCGAGGCGTCGGGAAATGGTTCGTGAGCACACAGGTGCCGCTACATCTGCTTGTATAGTAGACCGGGTCTCCGTGGGATCCGCTCGTGCCTGGCGCACAATTCGTCGGTCCTATTTACCGGTGGTCCTCCTGGTCCGTCCGCAGCCGCTCCGCCGTGTGGCAGTGCAGTCCCGTGTCCACTGCTCCCAACACAGTCGTACGGTATGGTCAGAACGATCCTCGTGGCTGCCTATACAGAGCGCCGACCACCCTGCGGTTTTCAGCCCGATGTTCCGGCCTCTCTCAAAGTCCGTAACTTGCGTAAATCGACGTCTCTGGTGTCTACCCGGCATTCTTGTCACTCTGTACTCTTGCTTGCGTTGGCCGGTGCTTTCCGCGTTCATGGGGTGCCAACTACACGCCGGTTTATAAGGTCGCCGGTTCGTCCTTTCAGCACTACAACAGGGTGGGCGGTCATGCGCACTCAAACCAAACGTGGATCATTTGCATTCCAGCACGCACTGTAGCTATGTGCAAAGTTTCGCGGTTGTATCATGTTTTCTTCTAGGTGCGCAAATTTCATTGTCCCTGAGTGTATCTCTCTCAACGGAACTACAACGTTGCTGCTTACTTCATAACTCATCATCTAACGAATATCAAAATTTGAAAAATATTATAAGTTTAAATGCGCATTGACATACACTGATATGCCAGTTTATTATGTGAACCTACTTAGCAGCATGTTGCTTCCCCTTTGGACTGTAGAACAGCCCGAATTTGTCGGAGCATGGGAACATATCAGATGCTGGAAGCGTCGTGCAGGAATGTTGTACCATGCAGGAATGACTGTGTCGCGCAGTTTCTGAAAATTGGACGTGTCGGGACCGTCTCGCAGTTAACAGCCCGTTATACCTCATCCGAGAGATGTTAGATTAGGTTAAAAACCGGGGACTGTGCAGGCCCCTGAAGAAAAGAAAACACGTTGGCATGTCCCTGGAATCATTCGACGACACAACGAACCTTGTGAGTGTTAATTTGCTTCAGGGCAAACCGTAGCCATGATGGGGTAAAATTGGCCGGCAGTGATATTCACATACTCCGTGGTGTTCAGATGTCCTTTGATGTGTATCAGGCAGCTAAATACCTGCCAGGAAAGCATTCCCCAGCGTAACACACCGTAGCCTCTAGCCTGTACTGTTGACATCTGACAGCATGGCTCCATGTGTCAAATTGGAATCCTGCCATCTTCATGGTTCAGAAGGAACCTTGATTCATCCGTATAGGAGACCTTTTTGCAGTCCTCAACGGTGCAGTGTCGAATCTCCCGCCCCGCAGGAGGGGCGCTTTCGTGCTCTACGCTGGCAATATCGGCACTCGATCTAGTCATTGGTTTTTGCATATTCGCGACATGATCCAGCATGTCGTGTGTTCGGCAATGGCCTTCGTCTCACCAGTGATTAATTATGTCGTAATTTGCTGGATAATAGCAATGCTGTTCGCTAGCACGGTTCTAGCTAGTTTCCTTTGACTTCTACGGTCCACCATATGTTTTCGTTCATAGTATCGCCGATTTCTGGAAGTATTTTTTATTCTTTTTTGCATGTAGCACCATTCATAACTACGGTTTGCATAAAAATCCCAGGAGGGCCATTTGGATGATGTGGCACACCTGGCGCCAACTATCGTGCCACGTTCAAAGTTGCTCAAATCGTTCGTTTTGCCCATCCAACCCTCTACGGAACGTTGACTAACGCTCCACGATTAGATTAGATTTAGTAGAGTATTTTAGGAACGGAATGTCTAACCCCAGGTCTTAAACAACCCTCTGAAGTACGAAACTAGCAGATTTGGGCTGGAGTGCCGAATAAGTAAGCCACACGGAGGCAAGGTAGAAAGGGGGAGAAAAACGCCCTTATTTATAACCGGGGGCCCCATACCCGGTATCCGACGGCTTATCTTGCCCATCCGACACGCGGCAGATATTTAGTGGTTCGAACGTTCATACCTGCCTGGGATCGATCATGAGACTTTTCCGTGGCAGTCGCGTACGTTGACCACTAGGCTATCCGCAGCCCCCGATGCTCGATAAGAGCAAGTCTGCCTGATCTATATACCGCACAGCGGGGTCACGTGTCTTTTTACGTATTAGAGTGAGTCATTTATATAACAACGGCAGTGAACTGGCATCGCATTGTAGTTTGCGTCATTGGGCTTTCTATTATGCAACGTTATTAAAGCCAGTTTGCTGAATTTTAGTGGGCCGCCCTGGTGGCGCAGTGGTCTAAGCGATAGCCTCTGATCATTCGTCCGAAAGGGGTCCTGGTTCGGATCCTGTTAGGTATAGATGTTGTGTTTGTCTTACGGCACTGGCTCTCTCCCTTCCCTGGAACCAGTAACCCTAAATTAGGGACGGGCGACTGCTTATAGCCCATTGAGTTGCTCACGGTGGTCGTTAAACCTCCAATCAAAAAAAAAAAAAAATTCAGTGGTGTTCTACCTCCTGTGTTGCCCTTTACAGTACGCCAAAAACAAATTTCGTGATCGGAAATAATGCACCACAAGTAATGTGAACTAATATACGAAGAGGAATGAATGCGATATCTAAATATTGATGTACTTTTGAGAAAGAGCACATGGTGTTTAAGACAGGAGTAAGAGAACACCGTGTAATATTAAACAGAAAAATTTGAACGATAACGATTTTTCTGTAAATCCATTAAGTACTTTCTTGCTCAGGATAATGAGTGCTTCATACGAAGCGAAAACACGAGGAGTATTGTTTTCTATTCAATCTAGGAGATCTTTCCTCCGATATATGGTGTTCGATAAATTCGCTTCTAAATATAAAACGTTTGATCGAGTAATGAGTGAAGGAGAATGAATATTTTTATGGAGAACGAGGGCATTTGCTGGTGCTTTCTGCTCTTTTTACGCTATTGTACGGCAAAGAGAATCAATCTACAGTTTCTAAAGAAAGCCTTAATGCACAATTTCCTATGTCACGCGACTTTCGTCCATAGTGTTCATTATAGTCTTGCACACTTCGGAGCTATTGAGCTGCTGAAACTGAACCAAACATAAAACAAAACAAAACTGAATTTCGATTAGCGGCAGATATCATGACTTCCTTGTTGCACGCGAAATATCTGGACAATCACATTTTCTTGTAACTGCACTATAGGCGTTAAAAACATGCCAACTGTCATTTGCAGATTCTACGCTTCCCGTACGCAAACATAAGCATGTGCGTGAACACATTAGCTCCTGAAAATCGTTGCACATTATTTTCATTTCCTGTCAGTTGGAAAGGGTGTTGAAAGAAGTTGCCTCGGCGTTTTACGAAGATGAGACCAACATTTCGGTAACCCTGAAACTCCCGTTCCCACTACTTCAAAATATTCTAGAGATATTGCTCGTCGAAAATACTGAAACGACAAAAAGACATACTCGCACTGCATTCGTCTCCAAACTCTGAGCAAGAACTTTGAGCATACGGCTCTTGCGTGTTAATGATTAAAAAACGTTGAAATTAATTTCACGGTTATATTATCATAAGCGCTGAAAGTAAATGTTTACCTAAAACAAGATGCAACGAGATTGCAAAAACAGCCGCGACGAAAACATAAACTAAATAGAAAAAGTTTTCAGGTGATTTTTAACTCATGAGATGTGGCTTATACTATAATTTAATTTTTAGTTCCGGTCTTCTTATGTAAATTTGGTTGATTCTCGTTAAATGTTTTTCAGCCTGAACGCCAATATTTTCTCTCTCGATGAATTTGTTCTTGGCAACCCTGACAAGCAAAAGTGTAATTACGTTGCGGAAAGAGAGAGATAAGAGCGAATGTGTTGAATCCTCGAAGGGCAATGTTATTATCAGTCTTCGAGTGGCAGTGTTACTGTAGTTATCGGAAAGTAATCTTAACTCAGGCAGTTTGTTATCAACCAGTGTTACTATAAGGTATTCAGAGGAAAAGTGTTCTTTAATGTGGATAAAACCACTTATCTTGGGGAAATTTAATTGCAATCCAAGTCATGTGTTTCCTTGTTGACTTTTGGTCATGTATTGAAGTTATTTACACATCAAGTTAAGAACGTTTTAGCTATTGGGTTTTACAAATGTTACAGTGCGATAAGCATAACGAGTTCTAATCCTGTTGTATTCTACAGTCAAGCTAACGTAATAATAACCTGGTGTTCAAGTTATATAAATGTATAACAGCTCAAGACATTAGCGTGCAGTTCCAGTTAATATGATAGTTAAAGCGACTTTCATTAATTTAAGAAAAAAACATTATAGAAACCAAAATATGATGGTTACGAAAAAAACGACAACCCAGAAACGATTACATTAGGTTATAAAGTTAAAAAGAAAACAGAAACAGTTTTGTGTTATTGGAATAAAAAAAGTGTATTCAGGTGTTCTACGCTTAAATAAGCTGGTAAGAAGTATTAATTCATTGCCCTCATACGATTGTAAAAGCTTAACGCATAAAAAGAATTCATTACTCTCAAAAATGTCATGACATTAAAATAATGTTTTCCTACATGTAAACTGATATCAAGACAACACAAATTCCGCTTCTAAAGATTTATAGAAACTCTAGAAGTGGAATTTGAACCCAAAGCTACGTACATTTTAATGAAACTTTAGGCTTGCAGATGTAGTTGAAACTAACTTTTAGAAAGTAGTATCGGTACTAATAGAAGTAAAGCAAGTTACGCTCTACAAAAAAAAAAAAAAAAAAAAAAAAAAAAATAAGAAGTGGATGTTATAAAAGAAAAAGTAATATTTGTTACTGTTCGTCCTTCAACAGGAAAAACAAGTGAAAGTCAACTGAAAGCCTTAAATAATTGTTTCTCACAACTTATTGAACAAAAATGGTACACACCTGTATCATTTTTAAATGCAATCTTCGTTTTGTGCAATACAAGTCCTTCAGCGCTTACGAAGTGCATAGATTCCTGTAGAAAAAAATTAGTTCGGTCGCCTGTGCAGCCACTCATGCTGCACCTCTTCATCGGAATTAAAAGTGTTTCCTCCCATTGCATCTTTAAGTGGTCCAAAGATGTGGTAATCAGTTGGACAAAGTCTGGTGAATACGGCAGATGTGGAAAACACTCGAAGTGCAGGTCTCGTATGGTTGCAGCCGTTGGATGAGGCCGAGCGTTGTCATGTTGCAACAAGACACCAGATGGGGCCACGTTGTTTGGATTTGATGGCAGGTTGAAAGTGATTCCTGATAAGATCTGCATACGTGCCACTTGTTACATTGTCCATCCACCCCATCCCACCTCCCTCCACCCCGGGCTGCAGTTGACTGCTTGCTGAACTTCTTCGGTTTTGGTGAGCAATTCGTTGCTCTCTTTCTTGGTTTCTGAATGATGATAGTGAACCCAGGTTTCATCTCCAGTAACAATTCTCTGTAGGAAGCCATGACCTTCTGCTTCAAAGAGCCGCAAAAGTTCTTGACAGGCATCAACACACCGTTGTTTCCATTCTAGCTGGCGTGGCACCTACCTTGCAGATACTTTGTTGAGCTGGAACACATCATGGATGATGTGGTGCGCTGAGCTATGACTGATATTCAAAAATGCGGCTATTTCATACCGTCACTCGGCGATTTCCCATCACAATACCTTCAACTGTTGTAATGGACTCTGATGTCACTACTCTGTGTGCCTGACCCGGTTCGAGGATAATCTGTCACAGATCTCACGTCGTTTCAGAACTTCCTAGTCCATTCGTACAATTGCTGGAGCGACAGACATGCATCACCATACAGCAACTTCATTCGACGATGACTGCTGAAAAACGGATGACAGAACGTTGCTCATCTTTGGTGCATATCTCAAGTGATGGGGACATGTTTACACTGCTACTGTGATGTCACTAAGCTTGTCTCCACCGTACTGCCACCTGTAAGAAGATCCTTTAGTCATTGGTAACAATTTTGCCAAGTTACAGGATAATGGCACTGTATTTTAAATTTTTTTTATCGCACTTTTAAGATTTTCATGTGACTCACGTGATATATTAGGTCTACACATAAGTATCCAGCGTTTTATGGTCGAATCAGGTTGCATGTGATCATATCTGCCCTGTGCACTTCCTTCGCCTCTGGACGGCCAACGAAGATGCAAATCTGCATTCTGCATTGACTTAGGCCATTTGCTATGCTGCATGTCCTTCACACTGCAATCACCGCTTCTGAACTTCACAAACCATTCAAGATACGTGCTTGCAAATACAGTTTTCTTGCCGTATGCCAAACAAGTACACATTCGTACTCCTGCAGCGATTTCCGAAGATTAAAACTGATTAACAGAGAGGGATCATTATGCACCTTGTTGGTCGCCATGTGCTAGCTCTACTAACCACACGTGTGGGCTGTCCGCTAAAACGTCTCATTCAACACAGTGTTACCATCTTATCTCTACAGCATAGTGGCGATCTAGAACGTTTTGACAGGGGACACCCAGATTTTGAAAAGTTCATTTGCAGGCCCTGGGACTCGCCGTAATTTAATACATGTCTTCATTTTGTGCAAAAACAACCGTTCCAAGAAAAGAAAAAAATGCCCCCCCTAACAGAAAATTAATAAAAGAAAGTTGTTTTTTTGAAATATGGTGCATGTATAATATTTATTTGGTTACATAAGTTTGGTCTACGCTGTGCCCTCTAGCTGACTGTCTCAAAGGCTGAGTAGCTATGCACAGGTACAAGAAACAACAAATGCTAAATTACGTGTTCGAAAAAGTTATAAAAGTGTTTCATAGGCAATCCTAGGTTACTAATCTTATGTTGAGCAGAGTACTAACAAGAATAACACGAACAAAAAAGAACAATGAGACTTAAACAGATCAAAATAGCTTTTTTAGCACATCTTTTGTAAAAAAAGATCGCGCTTCTGTTATCGGTTTGTCCGTCCGTCTGTACCCACGATATCTCAGCAACTATTAGCCCGATTTGAACAATTCTTTTTGCATTGGGAAGCTTGAAATATGCAAATGATGATCCTTGATTTCCTTTTTTTTACGATGTACAATTTCGCCGGTAGTGGGAGTAAATGCAGATGATGTCGAATTCAAAAATACGTTTTATTCCACATATTTGCTTCTTAACATCCGACTGAAAACAAATTTATATCTTTCGATTCCATTTATGTCGAAAAGTATTTTAGATATAGCTACTTTTTCAAATTACGCATAGATTTTCCGCTAGGAGGCATAAAAGTAAATTACATTTTCCCCGATAACTCTTCTTCTAAAACTCCGATTTGAAAATTTTTTTCTTCAGCGGATACATCTCCTGATGGAAAATCTTTTGCATATAATTTTGAATTTTTGGTAAAGAATACTTTAGCCACCAGGGGGCGTAAGTGTTAATTTTTGCTTCCGATGTATTTTCCATAAATTCGTAGCTCCTAAAATATCGCTTAAAAAATTCTTTCGTAGACTGATGCCACTCACATCGATAAACCTTTTCGGAATATTTTCTTCTTAAAATATTCCACAGTTTCTCCGCCAGGGGGCGTAGATGTACATCTTATTCTTTTCAATATCACTACTTCTAGGAGTCCGATTTGAAAAATTCCTTCTTTGTTGGATAGTGTTTTCCGTGTGACATGTTTTTCATATAATTTCAAAATTTTCAAGTAATTCATAGACTTTCCACTAGAGGGCACAACGGTGAATTGCGTTTCCCCTTATATCTCTGCTTCTAAATTTCTGATTTGAAAAATTCTTTCTGCACCGGATACAGCTCCTGATGGGAAATCGTCTGCACATAATTTCTAATTTTTGTAAAAAAATAGTTTGGCCACCAGGGGACGTAAATCTTAATTTCCGCTTGTGTTGTATTTGCAGCAAAATATGAGCTTCTAAATTCTCGATTGAAAAAAAAGTCGTTTGTTGACCGATACTACTCATGTCAACAAACCTTTTAGGAAAATTTTCTTCTTGAAAAAATGCATGGTTTCTACGCCAGGGGGCGTAAATATATATCTTATTTTTGTCAATATCTCTACTTCTAAGAGTACGATTTGAAAAATTCCTTCTTTGTTGGATAGTGTTTCCAATGTTTTTCCTATAAATTCAAAATTTTCAAGTAAATCATAAACTTTCCGCTAGGGGGCACAAAGGTAAATTGCGTTTTCCTCGTTATTTCTGCTCCTATAGCTGTGATTTGAAAAATTCTTCCTGTATCGCATACAAGGCCAGATGGAAAATATTTTTCACATAAATTCTAATGTTTGGTAAAGAATGGTTTAGCCACCAAGGGTCATATGTTTAATTTCTGCTTCTGAAGTATTTGTTGCAAAATCTGGGCTCCTGAAAACTCGACTAATTTTTTTTTCTTCGACCGATACCGCTTATACGGATAAACCTTTGAGAATACTTTCTTCCTAAAACATTGCATGGTTTTCCCATCAGGAGACGTAAAGTCACATCTTATTTTTGTCTATATCTCTGTTTCTAAGAGTTCGTAAGCTCACGATTCCGTTTACAGCAATATCTGAGGGATTAAAAACCCGATTGAAAATTTTTTTCTTCCGTCAGATCTATTGTTTTCCATACCGGTTCAATTGACTTGGAATAGCTTTGATAAATTTAATTTGCGTCAGAACGGATTCAAAAGACGTGCTGATTACACCCGAAAATTCGGTGTCAACTTTCTTGTTTCTATATATTTTCAGTCGAATAAAAGTATACCTGGTTCTTTGAACATTTATTAAAGTGAAATAAATCATCTTACAGTTGTTAAATAAGCCATGGAATTTATAAGGAATGCTCTTTATTTATGCTCTAGTTCTTGAAAATACCACCCTTCTCGTCCATATTTTTGCCTTCGAGATGTCTAGCATGAATTATTGCCTTTTTAGCACGTCTTTTGTAAAAACAGATCGTGCTTATGTTATCTGTTTGTCCGTCTGTCCGTCGGTCTGTACCCACAATATCTCTGGAACTATTAGTCCGATTTGAAAAATTCTTTTTGCATTGGGAAGCTTGAAATATGAAAATGATGATCCTTTATTTCGTTTTTTTTTTACGATGTACAATTTTACCGCTAGAGGGCGTAAATGCAGGTGATGTTGAATTCAAAAATACGTTTTATTCCACATATTTGCTTCTAAACATCCGATTGAAAAAAATATTTTATTTCGATTCCATTTATGTCGAAGAGTATTTTAGATATAGTTACTTTTTCAAATTACACATAGATTTTCCGCTAGGGGGCGTAAAATTAAATTACATTTTCCCCGATAACTCTTCTTCTGAAGTTCCGATTTGAAAACTTTTTTCTTCAGCGGATACACCGCCTGATGCAAAATCTTTTGCATATAATTTCTCATTTTTGGTAATAAATACTTTGGGCGTAAGTGTTAATTTTTGCTTCTGATGTATTTGCCATAAAATATGAGCTTCTAAAATCTCGATTCAAAAAATTCTTTCGTGAACTGATGCCACTCATATCGATAAACCTTTTCGGAATATTTTCATCTTAGAATATTCCACAGTTTCTCCTCCAGGGGACGTAGATGTATATCTTATTTTTGTCAATATCTCTACTTCTAGGAGTCCGCTTTGAAAAATTCCTTCTTTTTTGGATACTGTTTTCAGTGTGACATGTTTTTCATATAATTTCAAAATTTTCAAGTAGTTCATGGAGTTTCCGCTAGGGGGCGTAAAGTAAACTGCGTTTCCCCCTATATCTCTGCTTCTAAATTTCTGATTTGAAAAATTCTTTCTGCAAAGGATACAGCTCCTGATGGGAAATCTTTCGCACATAATTTTTATTTTTTGTAAAAAAAATGGTTTGGCCACCAGGAGACGTAAATCCTAACTTCCGCTTCTGATGTATTTGCAACAAAATATGAGCTTCTATATTCTCGATTGAAAAAACGTCGCTTGTAGACCGATACTACTCATATCGACCAACCTTTTAGAAACATTTTCTTCTTAAAATAATGCATGGTTTTTACGCCAGGGGGCATAGATGTATATCTTATTTTTGTCAAAAAAAATCTCTACTTCTGGGAGTCCGATTTGAAAAATTCCTTCTTTGTTGGATAGTGTTTCCAGTGTGACATGTTTTTCATATACACTACGGGCCACCCAAAATACAACACCAAGAAGGACACGAGATAGCAAAGCCAGATTTACTGGACACATAACAAAAGATACAAAGATGAAACGATTGAGCTTACAGGTCCGTGCGACTTGCGGAACACGCAGACATCAATAGTTTGTGTGGCCCCTATGGCTGGCAATAACGGCCGCTGCACGCCGCGTCATCGAACGAAAGAAGCTTTGGATGTGGGCTTAGGGTATGTCGGTCCAGGCTGCTTCCACACGTTGCCACAGTTCATCAAGCGCAGCCGCGGGTGGTGCTTGTCGGGCCACTCGGTTGCCGATCAGCTACCAGACGTGTTCGATGGGCGACATATCGGGATAACAGGCGGACCACGGCAGCAGTGACACCTGGTGGGCCGTGAAGAATTGTTACACGATGCGTGCCACGTGCGGGAACGCATTGTCCTGTTGAAACGTGGCCACTGGAAGGTCCTGCAGGTAAGGGAGGACTACAAGCTCCAAAACGTCGGAGATGTAGCGGTGGCTGTTGAGTGTACCGGCAATGCGTACCAGAGGGTGGAGGGTGTGATATCCAATTGCGCCCCAAAGGATAACGCCAGACGACGGACTGGTATGGCGATGGATAATGCAATCATCATACAGTCTCTCGCTGTGGTGCCGCCACACGCGGATCTGACCATCGTGGTGTTGCAGGCAGAAGCGGGATTTGTCGGAAAAGACAATCTCGTGCAATTCCGTAGTCCAGGTGCGGCGTTCAACGGCACACTTCCGCCGCACTCGCCGGTGGTGTAAAGTCAAGGGTTATCGGAGCAATGGGCGCCGTGCGACAAATCTCCGCTCCTGCAGACGACGTCGAACGGTACGCGCTGTCACAGGTTGTTGCGCAACAGACCCTAATTCCTGCGCTAACGTTCGTCATGTGGCGGTGCGAGCCATCAATGCCCGCCGCACATCATGCCGGTCCTCTTTTTAGGCGGTGTGTAGCAGTTGCGGCAATCGCTCACGTTGGTCCGTCCGTCCCTCCTGCACCCACCGAATCCATACTCACGTCACTGTGGCTGAATGTCATCCCACACCGGGCGGCGATGTCTCGGTACGATAAACCGCTGTCGCGATAAGCCACTATTCGTCCTCTGTCGAATTCCGAAACGTGCTGGAATGGCTGCCGTATTCTGCGACGAGGCATCAGGAAGTTTCCCACGCACAGGTCCGGCAGCACAACACACTTCCAGTACTTACACACCGCCTTCTGTGCACCCATCTTATAGTGTTTCTCGGTGGCGTGCTGGGCGCACATGATTTACATATGCCCTGCAATGCTAATCGTTTGCATGTCTTTTCGCGAGAGACGCATGCTGCGAATTTCAGGCCAATCGGATGCTTCCTTCTTGGTGTTGCATTTTGGGTGGCCAGCAGTGTAGATTCAAAATGTGGCGTAAGTCTCAATTTCCGTTTCTGATGTATTTGCAGCAAAATATGAGCTCCTAAAATCTCGATTGAAAAAAAGTCGTTTGTTGGCTGACACTACTCATGTCGACAAACTTTATAGGAACATTTTCTTCTTGAAATAATGCATGGTTTCTACCCCAGGGGGTGTAGATGTATATTTTATTTTTGTAAATATATCTACTTCTAAGAGTCCGATTTTAAAAATTCCTTCTTTGTTGGATAGCGTTTCCGATGCGAAATGTTTTTCCTATAAATTCAAAATTTTCAAGTAAATCATAGACTTTCCGCTAGTGTCACAAAGGTAAACTGCGTTCTCTGCGTTATTTCTGCTCCTTAAATTGCGATTTGAAAAATGGATAAATATTTTCAGAGTACTTTCTTCCTAAAATAAGGCATGGTTTCCCACCAGGGGACGTAAAGTCACATCTTATTTTTGACGATATCTCTGTTTCTAAGAGTCCGATTTAAAAAATTATTTCTGTGTTGGAGAGCGTTTCCGGTGCGAAATGTTTCTCATATAAATTCATGTTTTTCTTAATGCACAAGTCTGCAACCAGAAGGCGTAAGCTCACGATAGAAGCTTTTCAATCGGGTTTTTAATCCCTCAGCAATATCTGAGGGATTAAAAACCCGATTGAAAAACTTATTTCTTTCGTCAGATACTATTGTTTTCCATACCGGTCCCATTGACTTTGAATAGCTTTGATAAATTTAATTTGCGTTAGAACGGATTTAAAAGACGTTTTTTATTATACAAGAAAATTCGGTGTCATCTTTCTTGATTTCGTAGTTCTTTCACTATTATGAAATGACTGTCTTAGGTAGAGCAAAAACACAATTTAGCAGGGACAGAAGAAGAGAAATTGAGCTTGCTTGAATGACAATAAGTTTTTCTGGGTGTTTGTTGCAGGTGTACATAGCTATACAACTTTTAAGATAGTATGCTGGAGAGCACACTGTATACCAGAAAAACAAACATTTCTTTTTACGCGTTGGGGATCCAAATTTTTCTGCCGCTCCGGTAGCTCAGTGGTCTAAGCGATGGATTCTGTTCATTCGGCCGAGAAGGGTCCGGGTTCGAATCCCATAAGGCATGGATGTTACGGCACTAGCTCTCTCCCTTCCCCGAAACCAGTGGCACTAAAGTAGGAACGGGCAACTGTTTATAGCCCATTGAGTTGCTCACAGTGGTCGTTAAACCCTCAATCAAAAATAAATAAATAAAAGAAAGTTTTCTTTTCTGAACTGTTGCTTTGGCACAAAATAAAAATGTATAAAAATCACAAGGCCTCTGTATCTGCACGTGACATGCATCCTGGAACGCAATACGTTTGCCTTACTGTTCGAGATGGATGTAAGACGACAATTCATGCCTACGTACCGTTCGTCTCCAAGGAATGATCTATACGACATGAAATCTGAGCAATTTGCGCACCTTCAGGGCCACCATCATCCCCAGATCTCCGAAATTGTCTTAGACGTTCCAGTCATCCTCAGTAGGACTAAAGTCGGGGGTGCTCCAGACAATCTCCGTAGGGTAGAAGCCTGGGGTTGAAGGGCAAACAGAAGAATAACAACAATTCCGGTCAGTTAGTTAGTTCAAAATCGATATTGATAATTTAAATGTGGGGATCCTGTACAATATGAAAGAAATATGGGATTACGCCAAACAATACAAATTCCGAAGATGCCAAAGGTCGGATTGTCATCTTCGGAACCCGTATAATAGTTCAGAACGTAACAAAAACGTTACGTGCTCAAGAAAGTTGGTCTGTACCAGAGCAGGTCGCTCGTTGAAAATATTATTTGGACAGATTCCGAAAAGTTCCGATGCGTAGTTGAAGCCCTGCCTTACCTGTTTCCGGTAATGCATCATTAGACAAAACACTGAGTTTCTTGCTTGCATCATTCCTTATATGAATTTTTTGTTATTTCGGAAATATGTGTTGATGAGAAATGTACTGACACGAATCCCGTATTGTATGACATTTGTTACAAACACTTTCACGGGATTGATGAAAGATAATGCGAAGAAATAAATATCAGAAAACTTGCATGAACCTGAAAAATGACATACCCGCCTTGTTGCGAAATGTGACGCCGTGTTGAGAAATATACAGCGCAGCATTGCGGTGATACGATCTACTGACTTAGACTACGTCTTCTCATCCATCGCGTTCGTGTAGTCCCCTAGAAACTTCTTTCCTACCTACTTATCTACATGTGTATACGTTTCGTCCTGTTTCCTGCATCCCTTCATGGTGTGCCATTTATTTGTCCAGCAGTGTACTTTGCCAAATCATGCACCTACCAGGTGGCAGAAATTACTTGCATCTGTGTCTAAGTAATCGATCTGACACTACTAAGTAGCCAGATATTCATCTTTAACAAAATGATGAACAAACCCAAGCCAAAATATGTAATTTTTTTAAAATATTTTCTTGCTTTCCTGACGAATACTGAATCTTAGTGCGCATAACCGTTTCTTTACAACGACAAGGACAAGACATGTCATTGAATTTTTACCTGTATTAATTTGGTGGATGCGTCAGATGCAGTTCGGTCGATCTGCAATTGTCGCCGAAGTATGAAAATCAATTTTTGTGTGACTAATTTATGTTTCCTGGATATTAGATGTTGATTTTAGGAATTTTCTGCGAGTTTAAGTACACGAGTAAGGGCAGTCACGAAAACCATCTCAAATGGTAATCTGTAATATTAGAAACGCCAGCGCCGTAATTTCACAAAATCTGAGGAATCGTATTCTTGTGCAGAGAGCTGAAAGCAATAAGATTCCTCAACAGAAAGTTTTCACGGCAAGAGTACCGATATTGAAAACGGTTCTTAGAAAACCTAATGACAAACGACATATTCATCAAAGTGTGTTTTATAGATTTTGACAAGTATTCCGAGATATGTAAGAATCAGCTTAATTATTAACTTATTGACTGTTATGCAAAATCTTAGATGGTCTCCCTCATGCCGGGGAGGTCTAAAGCCCTGACTTCTTTTTCTCTGTTTTTTTTTTTTTTTTTTTTTTTTTGATTGAATGTTTAACGACCACCGTGAGCAACTTCATTATTACAAGCTTTGCCACGAACGGACAAGCAGCTCTATAGTCGACGCAGAGTCTACTACCTTTGTCGATATTGCCACCACATCGTATTGGGCCACTGGTTCCAGGGAAGGGAGAGAACCAGTGCCGTAAGACAAACACAACATCCATTCCTCACCGGGATTCGAATCCATACCCTCCTCGGACAAATGGTCAGAAGCGAGCGCTTAGGCTTCTACGCCACCGGAGCTGCCAGCGCTGGCTTCCGAAAATTCGGTAGAGACGGGTTCTAGTCCCGGATGAGGAATGGGGGTTGCCTTTGTCTCTGTCGCTTCTCTGGAACCGGTGGTGTTATATGAAAATTTTGGAGTAATACAAAACATCATGAAATAGTGACATGAATCACACAACTAGAAAAGCAGGAAGCATTTCGTCTTCAGGAAAATGATCTTAAAACTTATTTGGGGAGTATACAGAGTCGTTATTACCAAACGAGGAAAGATTTATCAGTTGACGGTATAACGTAATTGTCTTTCCGCTGTAACTTAGTTCTTACGTCAGTAATTACGTTATGTGCGCTAAAGTCAATGTAATATTAAAAGGTACTCACACGCATTACAAGAAAGAAGACCATTGTAGCACTTTCAAATACGTTTAATTTGCTTGCATGGTTTGTACTCCACACTCACATCCGGTTTATTGGCGTACTCAAGACAGTATCAGTGATTTAACATCCAAACACAGTATAACAGCACGTCTATCATCAATAACATCCATTCCCTTAAACATATCAGATCAGATCATATGTAGAGGATTTTAGGACGGGAGTGTCTGACCCCAGGTCTTAAACGACCCTTTGAAATAGGAAGCTAGGAGATTTGGGCTAGAGTGCCTGATAGGAAAGTGACACGGAAGCGAGGTAGAAAGGGGGAGGAAGACGCCCTCATTTATTAACGGGAATTCCCTTAAACAACCGCTGCATTGCCTTTTTATCTAACGTTCTTATCCGGCCACATATACGTCACTTATTCCGACCTCAGTGTGTTGCCAACATCATTCTCGTTTGAGGGAAAGGACAACGTTAAGGTTTGAAAATGTCTAAGAGAACGAACTCAAATTTACATAGAAAAAGAAACTCAAAAGGAAAGTTAAAATATAATATACGTTACAAAGGTCAGTTACGACTTCACTCTGCATGGATGCGAGAGAGAATTTTCTTCAGATGTGCAGAACTGACCTCCCACAGATAGAACCAACAATACACGCATTTTCCTCCGAAGTGCATAGGAAAACTTCGACAAATCGACAATCGAAGTTAGGACCTCGGCAGGAGTAGACCAGTGATTTAATTCTCAACGCATGCAGCAAGGAAGAGAAGAGAGTACGGAATTTAGGCTGGAAAATAAACCGAAATCCAAAGTTTCCCATCTCTCAGCCGGAAGCAATAAGTAACAAATATTTTACCATATTAATAATTTTCTATTCCCCCTCCCCATACAGAGAAATATAAGATTTTACGTGAGAGTTAATTTGCTTGTTCTTCCCAGCACATAAGACGTAAGGAATCTGCAATTCTTCGGATATATCACTTGGTGTCCATGCAATCAACGTTCAATCTCTGTGTATGCTACAAGTTGGTAAGTATGCCAACAGAGGTCCCAAATTGGGGACGGGTAACTGCTTGTGGTAGTCCTTAGAGGTGCTCATGCTTGTGGTAGTCCTTAGAGGTGCTCATGCTTGTGGTAGTCCTTAAAGTTGCACAACAACAAAAGGAACTGTTAGATCTGTTAGTATTTATTTACTCTCATTTTGCGATAATATCCTGCTCCTAAAAAGATCTGCGTGTCTAGGAAATCAATAAAAAATGTAGTGGGTGATACATTATCTTTATTTGCTCTAGTGATTCATGAAAAGCAAGTAATTGTGAAAAATTGCTTTAATGAGGGGTAATCACTGGAAAGTGGCTTAATTAAACCAGGTCGCCGTGGCAACATAGTTCAGAGATAAGAGAGGGAAAGCTTTTTATTTGAAGCTTTGTAACTGAAAGATTTGTTGAATGCAAGGAAGAATAATTGCAATAAAAAGCTCATAAAAAAAGTGGTTCGCGTTCTGTAAGTATTCGCTGTTTTGAATTGTAAAGCCCTTTCTTCACTTAATCTTACATTAAATTGAAATGATCTTTTGTTGCTAGTATTGATTAGTTTGTGTCCACTCTCGACTGGTAATAACTTTCGTTGGCACCCTTGACGTTCTTATTTGATTTAATATCTGAGAATATTTACTTTAATAACTGATTCATGAGTCCTCCAAACACTTTTCATTTGGAACTGCAGGGTTTTCTTTTTTCTGTAATGTTCTCTAACAGATTCGTAGCTAGGTTTAAAACTTTCTGTTGTTTTTGTTTAACCCAGCCCAAGGCCTTTCTGTCAATATTCGTTATTGTGCATCTTAATTGTTTGAGTACGTACGCTAATGGCGTTCGGCATCATAAATAAAAAAAGACTTCTTATAAAAGGAACTTTCAAAAGGCGGATTTCCAAAGATCTCAGACTAGATATATATTAAACACTTATTCGATATTTTAAAGTACTATAATAAGAATTCTTTGCTATTCTTCATTTCAAACGTAATAAACCTATTTTTCTGTTTTTCTCTTTCTCCCCTTTACAGATAAAAGAAAAGCATACTAACGTTCTTCAGCATTTGCAGCGCTTCCTACAATTTACAATCTAAAGCTCTAAGATTAAACTGCACGTGGCAAAGAAAGTTCTTGAGGATGGAGCAGCACATGTTTACATGCCGCAGTTCGTCAAATACGAATCCGACGCTTCACTAGCAAATCAGACTGAAAAAAGTATGTGATCTTGATATTCATATTTCTGTTTTGCGTCCTGCAAAAAGGATGTCATATCTCGAAAACACCGGAATGCAAAATTTATTTTTCGGTCGAAACTGTTTTCCCTGAAGAAAGGATTTGCACAAGATACCAGTCATGTCTGTCCGTTCACTCTTCTGTCAGTATACTTCCAATTTTAAAAATCGGGTTGAAGGGAAAGCTTTTTTTACAAGACAGAAGAAAATTTCCTCGAAATTTCTGACATGACAGTACTCCCATTCACTCGTAACTTGTACTTTCTGTCTGTATTTCGTCATAAATGAAACTCGGCTGGTGAAATTCGGTTTCAAAAGCTTTTGTTAAGACCGATATTTTTGCTTACAAAAATCGGATTGAAAGAAATTTGTGATGACGCTGTATCTGCAAAGTGATGGGGACCAGAGGCTAATAAATCAAGAGCCACTGTGTCCAAACATTCAGTACTGTGCTGGAAACACTCTTCTACCGGAGAGAAGAAACGGTTGCTCTACAGCCTCATTGAGAGTAGTTCTGTCTAATCATAAGAGTCAGATCCGATACTAGTCCCGTATGAGTTATGGATGACATGTATGTCTTACAACGCTAGTTCTGGCTCTTTCCTGGAACCAAGTGGTCTAAACTAGGGACTGCGATTCTTACAGCCTTAAGTGCAGGATCGGATTAATGAGAGGGGGTGACTTAAAGGGCTATAGCCCAGGAGCATACCATTAGCAAGGTCCCAGGAGGCATGCCGCTACACAGCAAATAATAGATAGCTTACACACACACATACACTCATATACAGTATGTATATATACATATGTCAGGGGCAAATATTCAGGGTGTGCAGCACAGAGTCGTAATTTAACCTATGCTATCGATGTTACATTTTCT
This sequence comes from Macrothele yani, assembly GCA_039090855.1. Taxonomy (NCBI): domain Eukaryota; kingdom Metazoa; phylum Arthropoda; class Arachnida; order Araneae; family Macrothelidae; genus Macrothele; species Macrothele yani. The sequence goes on from CM076995.1 coordinate 70,386,596, forward strand.
GATTTATTTCTAATAAAATTCGCCAGAATTCGTCCTAAGACTTGGAGTGGGTGCTCAAATTAATTGGCCCCCCACAATGTCTTCATTAAGAGGAGAAGGTTCGTTCAGTAAGCATAATATCACATTTGCGATCATCAAGACCCTTGGGTGTGCGTTTCCTTAGAAGACAACCGACGGTATTCAAGCAACTATGATACAAGCGCTCCCTAGATGGCGCTGCTCATCACGTTTTTACTTCCCTGTGATTTCAAACATTACATCTGATCTTTCAGGGTGTGCTAGCCAAATTGAGCATAGCTTGCAAACCCACGGAGAAACGCAATTTAACGCTGTGGTATGAGATGCTGTTATATCATGTCTTTCGATAGCAAAACTCGTCAAAGTTTGTCCTAATGCTTTGCGTGGTGGCTAAAATTAATTCCTTTATATTTGGTTTTCGCGAAATGAAGAAGATTCGTTGCTTCGTTGAGTAAACGAAAAGTTGTAATATTCGCATCCCCAGGTGTGCGGTTTCATCAGCGGACACCTTAGTGGCGTAAAACAGCTATGATGCAAAGCCCTCCAGATGGCGCTGCAGGTCATGTTTTTATTTCCTTGTGATTTCAACGCAGCTGCCAAACTTCCACGGGTGTGCGTGCCTATGTTTGCGTTTGGAATCGCGTGGAGTCAGAAACACAACTCAACTGTCTGACACGCTTTGCAATTTTTCTGTCTTTTCGTCGCACTGCTAATTGATCTGTTTACAAGCACAAATTTAAAAACATAATTTGAATTTTTGTTATCCATAAAGGATGGGATAACAAAAATTCATTCATAGTTTTTATTAAACGACCGTTAAATTAAAAAAATCTTTTTAAAATTCTTTTTTTATTGTGTGAATTTTCCAACTGGGGTTACATAACAAAATTTTTACATGTTTTTTCCCCATAACGGAACATACCTAACCTAAAAGGGCACGCGATTCCACTGATATATATATATACACACACAGTCGAGTCACATTATTGTAACCACTTCCTACTTTTGACGTCAACAGCGCGTAGCCAATGAAAGAAGGCACGCGTCGTGAGCTGGCTTGGAATGTTTATAAGGTGTGCTGTAGGCATTCTGAAAACATATCACTCGTTGCTGTCATGGATAAAAGGAGCGATTTATCAGATTTGCAAAAAGGGATGATTATCGGCTTTCGGACCAAGGGTGGCAGTATTTCTGAAACAGTGCAGTTTGTGTACTGTTCGCGTGCTGCTGTGGTTAAAGTTTACCGTGATTGAAGAAATGGCACCATTGCGAATCAGCGATGTGGAAACTGCGGAACACCACGTGCCATTGATGTGCGAGGTGAACGTCGACTGCGAAAGTGCGTGAGGGCCGCTCGACACGCTATAGTGGAGCAACTCACTGGCCGAATGAACCAAGGGGCTACCGAAAGTGTATCTAAAACGACAGTTCAGCAAACCCTACTACGCATGGGGCTCCGATGCAGACGGGTGGTCTCTGCGCCTATGCTAATGAAGGTGCATCTGCAGAAAAGGCTTACATTTGCACGGCTGTATCGGAATTGTACCGCCGCTGTTTGGCAAAGGATTGCCTTCTCTGTTGAATCACGTTGTCTGCTTCATCGAACGGATCGATGTTGGCGTATAAGGTGAGAAACATCGGAGAACAAACCCTCTTAGAGCATTGCTGGAAGAACACAAGCTGGTGGGGGAAGCGTTATGGTCTGGGGAATGTTTTCGTGGCATTCCTTGTGTCTACTCATACCTGTGGAAGGCAATATGGACGGGATTCGTTATGAATCCATCCTTTCAGACCACGTAAACCCATACATGCGGATTGTCTTCCTTGGGACGAATGGGATCTTCAACCACGACAATGCGACGTGTTACACATCTAGAAATGTCCGAGAGTGGTTGGGAGAGCACGATGGAGATTTCAATTTCCCAGACTTAAACGCAGTTGAGCATCTGTGGGACCACCTTGATCGTGTTGTTCGCTCTATGGAACCTCTACCACGCACCCTCCAGCAGCTGTCAGATGCACTGTAGTCAGCATGGCTCCACATACCTGTGAACACCTTCCAGCACTTTGTTGAGTCACTCCCAGCCCGTCTAGCTACTGTCAGTGCTGCACACGGCGGTTACTCTTGATATTAGCCAGTCCTCACAATAATGTGACTCGACCGTGTATATATAGCGCGCGTGCGCAAGAGAGAGAGAGCGAGAGAGAGAGAGACAGGACAGAAACAGAGCAGAGCGAAACAGAGAGGTTTATAAAATAGTTTTAGTTTTGTCACGTATTATTTCCACTCGATTACAAGCATAGACTGCAAGACGAACAGATTCCAAGGCATTGACTAACTAATGGTAAATTTTCTTGTCGCTGTGTAAAGCGGGGTCGGATTTTCCTCCACCACCTACCCACAACTTTGTACTTGCACTTGGAAACCAGTTAATGGTCGAAGTTATCTGTGGCTTCCATTGCATAACAAAAGAGATGCACTAAGAGAAGTATGCAATGCTAAATCACTAGAAAATTTAAAGCAAAATGTATAAATCTTAAGCTTTAAACTCATGACTTCTGAGAGCAATGGGAAATACAGTTACTTTTTATGAAAACTCTGCAGATAATTAATTAGTTTAAAGAGTGCACTACACCTTGATTATCACAAGCATATTCCCACAGTTTCGTGTTTTAACGGACTTCATAATGATTCTCCGCCATAACTTCTTTGGGGGCCCATTCAGATGCCTTAGCCTAAGGGCCCACTCAAACGTATTATAGCCTAGAGGCCAACTAAGGCCTCAATCCAGCCCAGCTTAGATGCTCACGAGGATCGTTAAGCTTCGAAACGCCGCCCCGGTGGCGCAGTGGTCTAAGCGATGGCCTCTGATCATTCGTCCGAACGGGGTCCGGGTTCGAATCCCGTGAGGCATGGATGTTGTGTTTGTCTTACGGCACTGGCTCTCTCCCTTCCCTGGAACCAGTGACCCTAAATTAGGGACGGGCGACTGCTTATAGCCCATTGAGTTGCTCACGGTGGTCGTTAAACCTCCAATAAAAAAAAAAAAAAAAAAAAAAGCTTCGAGACAAAGAAAAATGAAGGAGTTGTGCCTTGCATCTTCGAGAGGGACATTCTGTTCTTCTTTCAAGGGTTAACGATCACCATGAGCAACTCTTAGGGCTATGAACGGTCACCCGCCCCTAATTTAGGGCCACTTGTTCAAGGAAAATGAGAGAACCAGCATCTAAGGACAAACACACCACTTTCAGATAGGACTCGAGCCCGGAATCTTCTCGGATGACTAACCAAATACGTATGACTCTGACCATTCGGAAACCGGAGTGATATTCAGTTAACACAATTTCCTATAAGGTTTGCAGATTGAAGGGGGGGCAACAACTACGGAATCTCTAGACGTTTCCTTTTTTAAAAACTGATGTTGTTAATAGTGCATGAATTTTTTGAGACATTTAATCTCTCAAAATGTATTGGTCGAAAATTTATTTCTCGCATATGGCCCAAATAGATGGCACATGTAGTGGCTTTCTTAGCTGAAATAAACCCATGAATTTTATTCACCTCAATAAATAGTGTAATAAATAAATATAATCCCGGATGCTAGCGTCAGTTTTTCTTGTACTGAGTGAATATACGTAAAGAGAAGTTTCACATGATATTTTAGTAACAGCAAATTGCAATTTTGATTTGCAAACATTGAAAGATAAAAATCCTGCCATGTTTTCGTAGGCAATAACTCAGCGTTCTCCTCTCATTGTAATACGCCTTCCTTTTAAGACACTGGACACCGAGAGAGAGAGAGAGAGAGAGAAAGAGAATGTTCACGGTAGAAGAATCTGCGGGGGCTACAAATACTGCAAGAAAGAAAACAGTCTATTAATGTCACTGATTGTGACAATCTGAAGACGTTTGTTGCTACTAGATGACTGTCGGGGAGCTTTATACATGGAAACGGCCACGTTCATTTCACGCGACGTGGATGACAGGCCTGCAGCTGTGTATCAAAATCTATCGTCGCAACGCTTCGTGGTGGCTATTGAGAGAACAGAAGAAAATGGTGAGCGCATGCGAAAATCTTGGCTTTACTCAAAGAAAGAACAAATAATTCATGTGGTCCATCCTAAGTTTTTCATTTTGTTTTTTTCCTTTTTACTTTGATTTGTAACTTAACCCACATATGCTTCTGGAATTTATTAACATGTAGATAAAATATCTCAGTAGAACCACAAAAGTTTTGTTTCGGGTCCTCGTTGATAACTCACACCAAAGGTTCATAGTAAGAATTATATATTCACTAATAGATCAAATACTATTACGTTCCTCTAATCCTTAGTTTATTATGATGCACATTGCTGGTGTGTCATTTTTCTTTTTGTGGATTCATTGACGATTCTCAACACATGTCGCGATATTCCAAGTATAATCCTTAGAGAGATGAAACATTTGGTTTCAATCATTTCTTTTATGCACACACATTATTGCACTCTGGTTCCAGCTCTTTAAATGCTAAAATCACTATATACATGTTGATAAAATATCCCATTCCATCGATGTTTACTGTACTTATTGCTCCAGTAGTTTAATTTGAAGTTTAAAAATTCATCATTAAAAAATCACATTCCATCAATGTTCACTGTACCTGTTGCACCAGCAGTTAAATTTGAAGTTTAAAATATTTCACTATTAAAATCCAATAAAAAATTAAAATCACGGCATTCTTGAGATCACCACCATTCCACCAAACTCTCGTTGAAGCGTTTCGACCTATATAAGGTCATCCTCAGAACACTTATCCTAACAACGATGTTGCAGACCGACAATGTGCACTAGATGATTCCCTACGGGGTCTCCAACGTGTGCGAAAGGGCTAAAGGATCACGTGCTCCTCCCTGCATTCTTGAGTTTCATGATTTTTCTTGATACGGTGCTGCCATCTATATTTCATTCGCTGTTTAATTCCTCTATGTTTCCTTCATTCCTTTTTGCCCCACCTTTCCTTCTCCATTGCTGTTCTTTATATTATTTTTCTCTTTTTATTAGGGCCTTCCAAGGTTCTGCTATGATGAATGGTTCATTATTATTAAAGGCTCTGTATTTATTTTTTTCTATGGTAAGAGCCTCTGAGTATCTCAAATCTCATTCATTCTTATATTCGCTTTTGATCTGAATATCTTCAAATTTTGGTTTCGCATTTTCTCTAATACAGTCTGTACCATTCCTGTAACATTTTCTCCTTTCTCCCAATTTTTAATATGTTGATTTCTTCTTTTTATAAGTCTATTTTTGATTGATCCATAATAATATATACTCTTTTTTTATTACTTGGTTGTTCTCACATGAGAACAACCAAGTAATAAAAAAAAAGAGTATAGTAGTAATAAAAAAAAGAGTAATGTTCTCACATGTGAACAACCAAGTAATAAAAAAAAGAGTATATATTATTATGGATCAACCAAAAATAGACTTATAATAAAAGAAGAAATCAACATATTAAAAATTGTGAAAAGAGAGCGAAAAAAATAAACACAGAGCCTGTAATAATTATGAAACAATCATCATAGCAGAACCTAAGAATGCCTTAATAAAAAGAGAAATAGAATATAAAGAACAGCAATGGAGAAGGAAAGGTAGAACAAAAAGGAATGAAGGAAACATAGGAGAATTAAACAGTGAATGAAATATAGATGGTAGCACCGTATCAAGGAAAAAATCATGAAACTCAGGAATGTAGACAGGAACACGGGATCCCTTAGCCCTTTCACACACGTAGGGAATCATCTAGGGCACATTGTCGGTCTGCAACATCGTGGTTAGGACAAGTGTTCTGAGGATGACCTTATATAGGTCGAAACGCTTCAACAAGAGTTTGGTGGAATGGTGGTGATCTCAAGCATGCCATGATTTTAAACTTTTTATTGGATTTTAATAGTGAAATATTTTAAACTTCAGATTTAGCTGCTGGTGCAACAGATACAGTAAATATCGATGGAATGTGATTTTTGAATGATGAATTTTTAAACTTCAAATTAAAATACTGGAGCAATAAGTACAGTGAACATCGATGGAATCAACATGTATATAGTGATTTTGACATTTAAAGAGCTGGAACCAGAGTGCAATAATGTGTGTGCTATAGTGTACATAAAAGAAAAGATTAAAACCAAAAAGTTTCATCTCCCAAGGAATTATCATTGGAATATCGCGACATGTGTTGAAAATCGTCAATGAATCCACAAACAAAGAAAAATGACACACCAACAATGTGCATCACATAAACTAAGGATTAGAGGTACGTAATAGTATTTGATCTATTAGTGAATATATAATTGTTACTAATTAACATGTATCAAATAATACAATCCTTGCCAGCAAATGTCTTGTTTCAAACTTTTCTTTCAAATTCAACGTGTGCTTTTCCAGGTTTCCCAAAGTAATTGAGATCAGTACATTTTACAACGTTGCGTTCAAAAAACTGCACTCGTCCATTTTACTTTCTCCCGCTTGTACTACTTTAGGTATTTCCAAGTAGTTTTGTTACTATAGTTTTCTTCAGGCAGAAGCACCTTTTAAAATTCAATTTCTTGTCGACATTCTGCTTTATAGTTTTATATTATTTTCTTTCAGGTGCGATGCGATATACACAGTGTAATATACTAGTGTCCAAAGCCTAAAGACAGTCTGCATTTTTACTTGTATAAGGAAAACAATACATGAGCGTAGACGAATGGGGAAATAATTATATTACCACATACGAGCACATGACGGCACAAAAAATTGTTTAAAAATGACGCACAAATTACACTGTAATCAGTGTTTACGCAAAAGTTACGAACTTCCGAAGGACTTAGTTGGAGAATGGCTGTTCAGTTCTTACCGATAACTAAGCGGAAAGACATTTCAATATGTAATATGTTCACCCCGAACTGCAATGCATTTCTCACAACGTCGTGTCATGCGATCACTGGAGTTTCTTGAGGCAAATTGGCCACTCACCAAGTGATCCAGGAGTTCCTGAGGCAAATTGGCCCAATCCTCCCTCAGAACGAAGATCAGACTCTGCTTGTTTTCTGTAGGAGGTTTCAATCTTCCCATTGCGTTGCAGACATGTTTGATACGGTTGAGATCTGGAAAGCGTGCTGGCCAGTTGGTACGATGAATATCCTCGGCCTCCAGAAGTGTCTGCACGATGAGGCGTAGCGTTGTCATCCATGAACAAAAACTCTTCACGTACAGCACCTCGGAATAATCGAACATGACGTAGAATAACTTCCCTAGGTAGCACAGCCTTGCAATTTACCGGAGGTCCAGCACTGGGCCACTGTCTTCTATTCTTAAAAGACGGCTGCTCAGTGTTGGGCTTACGTTAAATTGAAAATCTGTGTTACCTGGGTCGCTGCAATATCGTTCGCTCGTCATAATCCCATTTTCTAACACCTGTAGTTCAGTGCGATCATTAATCATGATACCGCCCCACGCCATGATTCCGGTATTACTGTATCCGTTGCTTTCCTGCACATTTTCGCACTGGTACGCAGTACCACTTTCACTTTCACTCTAGATCAACTGACGCCTAGAATACGAGAGGACAGAGTGAAACGACTCTCGTCTGTGAAGAGTACCCATTGATGACGTGTCCAATTTCTGTGAATACGACACCAAGGAAAACGTGAGCTACGTTGAGCTCTGGGTAAAGGCACGCAGACTACAGGCCTTTGGGTATATAGCCCATTATGTCACAGACGTCTTGCCACAGTTTGTCGGAATATCCGCGTTCATGAGAGGACTCCCAAGCTGACCAGCTGTGGTGGGACGCTGACGTTTTGCAGTTACAACTAAAACTCTGTCTTCATGCTTCGTAATACCGCGAGAGCGACCTCCTAGCTTGCGTCTTGAACACATTCCATTGGTTTGAAATGCTGCCCAGAGCTTGGATACGTACTATACGCAATTCCAAACTCCTTTTTAACATGACAGCATTACTCACTTGGTCACCTTCTTCCAGATTCCCGATAATTATTCCCCGTGTGAAATCATCTAGATGATGTCTTTGAGACATAATGTGAATTAAACGCTCGTATCTTTATGCCTTCACGTCCAGAGTTTCCTTCAAACCCACGTTTCCTACCGCGCCCTTTTCCCTTTTATCCATTTAAGTGATACCACGAGACCGTTGTGCTCACGATTCGACATTTTTGATCAAATGATCATATGTAGAGGATTTTAGGAATGGAGTGTCTGAATTCAGGTCTTAAACAACCCTTAGAAATAGGAAGCTAGGAGATTTGGGCTAGAGTGCCCGATAGGAAAGTGACACGGAAGCGAAGTAGAAAGGGGTGGAAGGCGCCCTTATTTATTACCGGGGAGCCAGTACCCGGGGTTCGACGGCTTAACGTGTCCATCCGACGCACGGCGGATATTTCGTGGATCGAACGTTCGTACCTGCCTGGGATCGAACCTGAGGTCCTTTCCGTGGCAGTCACGAACGTTGTCCACGGGGCCATCCGCGGCCCACGATTCGACATTTTGCATGTTCACCGGCTTTATATCGAATGTCCCCAGTTATGCCAATTCCCACCAGCTGTTGAGTCTGAAGTTGTGGTTTTAACCTTTCGAAATAGGGTTTGTCTTTAGGTTTTGGACACCAGTGTATGACGCAAAGTAAAATAATTTATCTCCGTTGCTTTGTAACAGATTTTCCGCTAAAGCAACTCCTTCCATTATAGGTAAGGAAAGAAATAACGTTGCTAGTCATTGAAATTTCTCCACCCAAAATGAGCTTAGACCATTCTCCTGAGATTGGCCCGGGTTCGAATTTCGGTGAGGCATAGATGTTGTGTTTGTCTTACGGTACTGGCTCTCTCCTTTCCTTGGAGCAAGTGGCTCTAAATTAGGCATGGCGAACGTTTATAGCCCTCGAGTTGCTCGCGGTGGTGGTTAAACATCCAAACAAACAAATAAGCTGAAAATGACTAAAGACATAGAAAAAGGGCTGAATAATACATGATTTAATTTCCAAGGCAGTAACATTAGTTCGACACGATCACGTTACAGCAGTCAATATCTTGTGTGACCACCATATTATGCAATGCAATCATGCACCCCACCTCCTGCGAGTGGCCATTTTGCTTTAGGAAAATCCAGCTTCTCTCATCCCAACAATCCTTTCTCGCTCAAAGTCCGTCAGTTGTTCATAATGCGTTCTTCTTCGGCAACGTGGCATAGTGAGATACAAGTAGCACTCTTTCGACTCATTGTCGGCTCTTCACTGATTGGAACATGTCGTTTGAGCCAGCTCTTTATACCCAAGACCGGACAGTTCAGATGGCGCTGCATTGAAACAGCATGCTCATGTTTACTGACATTTTAGTTCTTTGTATGTCTCAATCCAAGGTTAAAGACAATAAGGTTTGCTCATCTCGCCTTCCTCGCAGAAGAATAATCGTGACGTCACTGTGTGACATCACCGTCCTAACATGTGAATCGTAGATCCGAGCTGTAGCTATGGAGGAAGAAGTCTTGTAAAGGTTTTTTAACACAAAACAAAAGCTTATGCAAAAGCACATTTACATTAAATACAGAAGAAATTCATAGTCATGTGAATATTTTAGTAACGGAGATTTCAAAAATGCCTCCCACACATTTTTTTTTTTTTTACGTAAAGGGCAAGAAAACGGTTATACTTTTAAATGTTACTTTAGTTAAAAGGGGAATTTTTGCTGTTTTTATACATAAATTTAGGATGGAGAACGAACAGCACGACACATTATTGTCATATAATAAAGAATTTCTTCATGTGGAATAGGAAAAGCATCTCAGCAACATTCTCCAAATATTGTAAATCAAAAATTGAAAACGTTATGCACTGAAACATCTGTTAGAATTTATGAAGATTATTCAAGCTGGTTTACAAATAAAAATTCCGACACGCTCCTATGGTGCAGATACAAAGAAACGTGGCGATTAGGTGGCCTTACGATGGCGATTGGGACAGTGACGTCCCAAAGCAATCACCGGAAATGCCGGAGGAGTGTACCTTTGTCATCTACTAACCTTGGTCACACCCTGTTGTACATATCCTGCAAGTTTCTGGCTAATACCAGCAGTTCTTCATGGTGTTGCAATTTTTACATAATGTAGTGTATGAGATTGTTGAAATGGGAATAATATCACTAGGAGAAATAACATATCACGCAGGAAAAAATCAGTCTCTATAACAAAATAGTAAAACTGTGCTAGTAATACGATATTTTGGCATAAAAATACAATAACACTTTCCAAGCTTTCGCACATCAACCAGATGGCTTTATTTATATTCTTACGCCAAGAAATCGGATTACTAGTATAGCTTTACTATTTTATGCATGTGTACAGTTCCTCGTTATTAAATCCTTTTCTGTTTTTCTTTCCTTTCATGGTGTGCATCTAATTTTTAACCATGAGAATGTTTCCCAGAAAAGTTTACATATTTAAGACTTGGTTGCATATTATGAAAAAATCATTCATTCGGAATTTGTCTAAGTTATTCTGCCTAAATTTGGGATTCGGCTAGAGTCGTACACACATGGAAAGAACCGGCGGCGCACAAACCTATCAATCAGTGAGAATAAAAAGCAAAATAACATCGAATTCTGCGATGTAATAAGCATGTTGTTATTTATACTTTCTGACACAAAAATAATTTTCCAAAGCGAGTTTTGAGAAAAGGGCAAAATCACAGAAAAAAAAAAGCTGTATTTACACTCTCTTAGAGGAAACTGTGTGCCTTTTAAATGCACGCGTGTATAGTATTTTTCGTAGTGAACGAACCCGGGGAACAGAAACAATGTTTTCTTACCGAATGCCTACAATAGAATCAGCAGAAATGTGCTTTGAGAAAATACAAATTTTGGGCAAAATACTTTTCACGGAGAAAGATACCCTAAGCAAGTAAATTTTTTAGATCCAACGGTTAGAAGCATGTGTGGAAGAAAACTTAATATAATGTTATGCGTCCTAACAGGTAAACTGTGACATTTTGGAAAAGAAAGGAGTCCAAAAGAAATTCATAATCAAATGTGTCCTCTCAAGTATAGATTTTTTGAAATGGATTTTTAGATGAAAAATATTTTTTTTTTCAAATATACACCGACACCTATAGCAACAGAACTATAAATTATGAAAAAGCAGAAAAGATATGCAAAATATTTGTCATAGAGACATCTATGCAATGAAAGAACTTTTCAAATACGACTTCTTAATAGAGAGATAGCAAGAAAGTAGCTTATACACATAACATAGTCGGTTGTGCGTTACTTAAACTAGATAATATTCGAAATCGTTACCGTAGCAAGTGGCATACAAGAAGAATTTGTTCAATCGGATTTTAAGAAGCGGAAATATAGTGGTAAACAGAAATGGGCTGTATCGGAAGTAAAAGCTATTTCTCAAATCGTCGTTTTTTTCTAGGAGAAGATATTCCGAGAAAAACAGAATACATGCTTACGCTCCAAGCGGGAAAACTGTGCATTATTTTAAGCAGAAAATATGCTTACTATAGTGAGAAGTACCTTTCCTATGAAGAATTTTAATAGGGTTTTAAAAGGGTTGAAACGCCTGCAGATATGTTTGTTAATACAAATGTGTCCTGACGCCAAACCTCTCCTCCCGTAGCGAAGTTATAAGTCACAGAAAATTATAAATTATGTGCAGAATATTTTTCATTGTAAATTCTATCGGATGCATAAAAGATGTTTTTTCGAATCGAACTTTACGATTATTTTGCGTTCAAGTGGTGATCCAACAACATACTAATGAATACGTGAAGTCCGCGTTGCAGATATGTCAGGTTGGGCCCGGCAAGGATTTCTGACAAGCACCCTTCATGATTCTCATCAAATCATTTTATCAAACTTTAAAACGTTCAACACATCGAAAGTTCAAATAATCAATTATGCAGCATAAAGTAAAAAAATTACCTGGTTTAATAACTTCAGACAACCTTTCTTTTTAGATTAAAGGATAGGCTAACGACCATCATGAACAACTCTAAGGGCTATAAGCAGTAGCCCATCTCTAATTTCACGCCAATGGTTCAGGGTAGGGGACAAAGAGAGCAACATGCGACAAAGAGGGCAACATGTGACACGTGAACTACACAGGTGCGGGACATGGGCCAGAACATATCTTGGACGACTGATCCGAAGTCCGCGCCTCATACCACTCAACCACCAGGTGACAGCTTTTAGAGCTTCCATCATTGAAAATCACTGATCACATATCTGCAATCAGCTGTTGAGCTAAATTAGTTTAATAAACTACAATAAAATCTCATAAATCATTCAGCGTATCTTGTATATTTGCTCATCGTTTGCTAGTCGACTGCTTTGGGTGATTTTGGCATAATCGGAATCACCACAATGATCTTCTGCTCTAGACAGGGTAGTAATGTGCTTCGCTGCGTCGTTCAACGATCGGCTATCACAAAAAGAAATGTATGCAAAAGATCGCATACAGCCGTACTGAGGTCATAGATGCCACCTCCAATACGATGTATTGGTAATATCGACCAGGTTAATAGACTCTGCGTCGACTACAGGGCTGCTTGTCCGTTCATGGCAAAGCTGCTTTCTAATCAGCACACAACAGGAATGTTACTCTTACCTTTTAATTAGCGCTTCTTACTGGTCTCCATGCTACAGACATCTCTCACCTCCTGTCTTAGCGAAGGGTTTAGGCGACCCCTATTGCTGTTTTTATGCCTAACAGGTTTAAAAAAGTATCTTCACATTCAGTTGTAAAACTCAGAAGGGCAGGAGCACTAATGTTCCGGATGAAGAACCTTGAGTGGGAAGTGATTAAAGCGATGTAACATATTTCTATGAAACATAACTTGCACACACGTAGACTTGAAACATTCAAAACAAGAATTGTTAACAAGCAAGGGATGAACAACTTGACGTGACTTCCAAACAACGGAGGGTATTCGGTTGTAACGAGACACCGAAGTCACGCGCACTGGCAATTTACCAGCAGCTCACAATCCCAATTGCGCAATCAGCTTTCCTCGTAAATGGCGATTAGGACCTCACATACTATTATACAGTAGTAGATCAGACTGACTGAAAATACTGTAATATAGCGCGCTTTTCCACCTATTAAAGTCACTCGTTTGTGACCTGAGGACTTGATACAGTAAAAGAAGGGAAATATTCACCTTAAAACAAAAACAAATTTAAAGTAAAGAAAATGTATTAAAAAATATCATAATAGAAAACAACTGAAACGAGATAAAAAATTAAACTCATGACACACCGTTAAGATACAAATGTTTTCGGTTTGCTCTAAAGCTTGAGGCCACATTTAGTGTCCGGGCCCGGGGAATTATATTATTCCAGGTGATTCACCTCCGATGCCTCCATGTGATCTCGTCTCGTCACAGGTATTTCCATTATTCTGTTCGCCCCCTGTTTATTTTCTATGCAACTTGGTTCCGTGTTTGTGAGAATGTAATCGTCACTTAAGAGTCTTTGTACTAGCGACGATGTCTGCATTTATCGTGTTTTTCCTCTGTTCGACGATTTCCTTTTCTTCCCTTTTCCCAATTACTCGGGCCTGATTTATCATTTATTTCAACTGTCTTAGAAGATTTTATTTTCCTGCCTTTCCCCAATTAGTCCAGGCCCTCCACTTCTTAGTTGTTTTAGTTGTCTGAACTCTCTCTCTCTCTCTCTCAAACTACTTTCCATACCTCTGCTCTATGAGCATGAACTGCGAGTGCTATGCTCCAATACTTTCCTTTTCAGGCAAAAAAAATAATTAGCCTGGGCATATTGCATTGCGTTTTCTTCGAGACAGCCTTATTTCCTTCTTGTTTCTGTCCTTCTTCAGCTTAGAACTTTTGAAAATTGGAGAGAAAGGCGTTCAAGTGTTCAGAGAACTTTGAATTCGAGTTATTGACTTTTACAAGTTTGTGTTTAATCCGACTTCTTTTCTTCTGGAGTAATCGCAATCATAATTTAAAATTGTGATAGGATTAGCAAAACGAAGACGAGTCAGATTATTTCTGGTAAAGTTTATCTTTTGTAATCGAGGTTCACCGAGGAAGAGATATTATTCAACTTAGCATTATAACTCTGGGGGAAGTATTTCTACTATTGCTAGTCAGAAAACACGACCTGTTACAAATTAGCGAGCCATTATCTGTGTTCGAGACCCCGTTGCAGCCTGACTTGTCTGTGGTTGAGGGTCAAAGTAATGCACAGCAATGGGATGTTAGCGACCAGTCTTCTGTCAAGCAGGTGACGTCGAACTCTGTTGGAGAACAAAGCCTGGCCTGTGACAGTTCTCCACTGCTGCGCTAACACCATGAATGTCGCTGTGCAATCCGTCACTGCAATAAGATAAAGGTGTCTGTCATCCCGTGAAATCGTGCGATTTTGTGGCCCATTTCCCAGATTTCTGTGCTTCCGAGCCTCATCTGTCCACTGACACCATGTTCGCATCACTGTACTGGCGTTTTATTCCATACCAGTGGCTATTTCGAGGTAGGAAATTCCAGCTTCTCTCATCCTAACAATTCTTCCCAGCTCAAAGTCCGTCAGGTGTTTGCAATGCGACCTTCTTTGGTGACGAGGCATACTGAGACACAAGAAACACCCTTTTGACTCGTTCTCGGCTCCTTACTGAATGCAACACCTCGTTTGAGCCAGCTCTTTATACCCGAGACCGGACAGTTCAGAAGGAGCTGCTCCAGAACCGTATGCGTATTTCCACTGACATTTTAGTAATTTACATGTCTCAGCCTGTTGTACACATCCTGTAAGTTTCAAGCTAATACCAGTAGTCCTTCATAGTATTGCAATTTTCACAAACAGTAGTGTATGAAGAGCTTGCAGGCCATTTATTTGGTCTACCTCTACTAATCCAGCGAGAAGTATACGTATACTACTACGATGTTCACCAGAAGTGAAGCAAAAATGAATCACATACGATGGCGTGTTGCTAATGGAACGTCTTCCAAAACTCGAAGAGGGTGATATGGGTAGAGTTGACCTTGACGACAAAGTGTTCATAAGATTGAATGTAAAACACTTGCTACTGCAACTGTTCTCGTGCTAGTTTTGAGATCCTCCTCGGCCATGTACAGTTCCCCTAATGTAGGTGTTGGATACGGCTTACCATCAGTCTGCTGTAGTAGGGGGAAAGGATCGTGTGTGTGTCGAAGGCGCTGGTGGATGGCTGCTAAAGTGTCCTTGGCTGGACATTGTCGTTGCAGGAAAGTTGTCCTGCTGAAATGCTAAACTTTACTGCTGCTTCTGTTCGCACGTCCATAAAGAGAATGAGTGATTTCCACTTTAGTTTAGAGATTCTTTGTTCATGATCAAGGCCACAAATCACACTTGGATCGACAAAAACAAGACCACTGATTAACTTACACCTAACTTCCGAGCAACTGTCATTTTATTTGATATTATTTCATCCGGGAATGATGCATACATGTACTGTACTGCGCAAAATATGCAAATTCACTAAGAAACGTACCCTCTGGCAGGCTTTCTATCCTACTCGCACTCTCAAAATACGCTATATCTGGTAGTTAAGCGTTTCTAGCCCAGTGTTTACAGGAGCCATTTTCATCACCATGCGCATTGAATATGTTCTCAGAGTTTCACTAGACCCTTTGGAAATAGCTTGTATGTGTTTCAGTTCTAGCATGTTTTTAGGAAAAGTGTAAGGGCTTATTGTATCAGTAGGTCCGTATGTGACACCATATCTCCGGAACTGTTAGTCTGATTTGAAAAAATATTTCTGAAGCTCAAACCCTCGACTATAAGAACGATGATCCATGCGTTTTGTTTTGTTTTGTTTTTCGGATGCAAAACGTCACCACTATGGGGCGTAAATGCACATACTTTTAAATTCAAAATATAGATTACTACATACTAAAAGCCCGATTAAAAATGGTCTTTTTCCTATCCGATACCTTTTATCGCGAAGACCATTTTACGTAGCCAGTCTCTGCTTGAAATAATGCATAGTGTCACCGCTAGAGGATGAAATTAAATATTCCATTTTTCCGGAAATCTGTACTTCTAAAAATCGGACTTTAAAAATTCCTTCCACGTTAGATAGATGTCCCAATGATACGTAATTTGCACACATTTTACATTATTTTGGTACAAAATGCTTCGCCAATAGGGGGCGGGGGGTGAGCGAAAGAGCATATCTTTGTTTTTAACATGTTTGCAATCGTATTTTAGCTTCTAAAAATTTAACTGAAAAATTTATTTTTCAGTTAAACTCCTCTCAGGCGGGAAACATTTGCGTTTCGTCTTTTCTTTTCTGAAATACAATGCAGTTTTTCCGCTAGGGTGTGTTAATGTAAATCTCTGTAATGATGATATATCCCTCAATCATAAAAGTTTCATGCTAAAAATATCAATAAGAATAAAAAGACAGCTGTCTAAGCATGTAGAAAACCAACCCAAAACGTACAATTAGAATTTTACTACTAAAAAGACATATTAAGTAAAAACAAGATCTTTCGCAACAGCCGCCCTGTGCGTCATCAGGTTAAAAGAACTGGCGCTAGGAGAACACACACATTCTTGCTGTAACCGAGTTGTGACGCGGATATCATGTCACTCACCAGGATTGCTGTTGTCTTCGGGACTACCTATATATTAAGTGTGTGTGTTCTCCTAGCGCCAGTTTTTTTAATCTGATGACGCACAAGAGCGCCTGTTTCGAAAGATCTTGTTTTTACCTAATATGTCTTTTTAGTAGTAAAATTCTAATTGTACGTTTTCGGTTGGTTTTCTACATGCTTAGACAGCTGCCTTTTTATTATTATTGATGATATATCCACTACTAAAAGTTTGATTTAAAAAATTCCTGTATTTGGCAATTTTTTTCATATATTTACCAATTGTTTTACCATGCAGTTTTGTCACTAGTGTGTATAAGTGTTTTTTTTTCTATCTGTGCCATACTTGGAACCATATCTCCGTTTCTAAGAAGCCGTTTGGAAGAAATTCTTCTTGTTTTGGATATCTTCGGTTATAAGAATTTTTTTGTGCATATTTTGTGGTTTTTCGTAACACGTTTCAGCCACTAGTGGCTGAAAGTAGCTATTTCTATTTTTGAATCCTTTACCGATTGCGTAGAAATCCAGTAGAGAACTATTATTATTAATATTATTATTATTATTATTATTATTATTATTATTATTATTATTACAAAAGAATACTCTACTCCTTTCTGTGGTCTTCCTTCCGGGACGGGTGCGATGTACCAAGTCTGACTACCCTACAAGTGTTCAGGATAGTTGCCTTCTGTAGTTCCACATAGGTGTTAGGTTGAAAGTCCAGTGTCTGTACAGAGCTGCATGTGAATGGTCTGAGGTACAACTCCTGTGGGGACAGTGGTGACTTTCGCCATATGCCACATTTCCTTGACTTCGTATCTTAGGTCGTTATACTTCGACAGCTTCTCTCCATGTGTCTTCTGGACGTGGAATGTGCTGGGCACGGCTATGTCAATTAGGAAAGTTGACTTCTCTTTGTCGACCCTGACGATGTAGGGTCGATTTTGGGGATGAGTTTACCTGTTCATTTCGACCTGTCCTAGTATGCTTTGTGGTTGTTTTTCCCCAAAAGCGTTGTTGGCTCATACTTGTAGTAGTGGACAGGCTCAGGTATAATGAGGTGGTGCTTTCGTGCCAATTTCTGATGAAAGATCTTGGTGACTTGATTATGCCTGTTCGTATATTCTACTCATATGAGGTCTCTGTATCCTGCTGTGATATGTTGAATGGTCTCTGGAGCTTGATGGCATTGCCGACATGTGTCGTTTTCTGCTAACGTATCCTTCACGATATGCTTACGATAGTTTCTGGTTTTTACAACTTGATCTTGTATAGCCATCAGGAACACTTCGGTTTCGGGGAAGAATGATCTGTTTGTTAGCCATGAATTGGAGAAAATCTTATCCACATGGTTGGATTGAAGATCGTCATAGTGCCTTCCGTGTAGAACTTTCTTTTCCCAAGCTTCTTCTTTTGTCCCCCTAGGTCTGATCCCAATGTTCTGTATAGAGAAATCTAGGGCTATGTACTTCTTATCACTCTGCTTTATTGTTTGGTGAAGGGGCACCATGCTCTGAAGGAAATATTATTTGATACTGCCGATTTCTTTCTCTCGGTGTTCCAAGAGGTCAATTATTCCTGGTCAATCCGTCCAATGGTTAGTCTTTCTACTGCTGATTTCAGGTGGTGCTGGCGATGTTTAGTGAGAGTTGTTCTGGTATCGCCCATTATTTCCTCTAGCTATGTGGTGGTCCACTTGATGATCTCGAAGGAATATGTGAGGACTGTCACTGCGAATGTGTAGATAGCCCTGGTATGTGTTTTGATAGCCCTGCGTATGTGTTGATATTTGGCGACTACATTGCTCTTGATTTATTTGTGTTCCAGGTATTGCGTCTGAAGCATACTAAGTTACTTATAGCTTTCTCCATAGCTGCGATATCTTCTCCAGTCTTCAGTTCGTAGCTACGTGGGCGTGGCTTTCCTCAGTTCGCACCGTGTGTCTTGCATATCCCTACATCGAATTCCACCCCAATGTCATTGCTAAAACCCTCGGAGATCCGGATTAGCTGTTGGAATTGTTTCTGCGAGAATGCGTACATCTTGGTGTCATCCATGTATTATTGTTATCATTGCAATATTATTTTGGTAGATGGTTCAACACATTACGGAGAACGATGCTTACAATGCGCATTTTAAATTATGAATTTTGTTTCTTTAGCAGGCATTAATGCATTATGTTTCTGTATTAACACACAATGGGTAGATACACCACAAACGACAAGAAAAACGATAAAGAAATCAGTTTTATCGGTGTATACTGATATAGTAAACAAGCAAGCTTTCACCACAAAATGCGTGGCTTTAGCAGATAATCCTGCCTGACGAAGCCACACGTTCTGTGGCGAAAGCTTGCTTGTCTACTATATTTTTATGCATCGACAACACGGATTTTTTTATCGTTTTTCTTATTCTGTTTCTAGCTGAATATTTTCCGGTAAAAATCTGCTTTTCGCGTCGAAAAGGATTCGAAAGACGTGCATATCACATCCGAGAATTCGGTGTTATATTTCTTGTTTGTTTTCCTTTTTTTCTTTTTTGTAACGAGTCTGGAGAGCGTGTCACAAATATATCTCTTAGACAAATATCTCATTTTAGTATATTGGCTTAATTTTGTGTTATAAAGTTTAAACTTAAAATTTCCAATCATTCGCACTCCCTTCTTTTAGGGATTCGCCACATAGTAAATAAAACATAAACACTTTATGAATGTGTCTCATCGGATTGTTTTTCTATTTCTCTATTGGCTTGTAAAATAGGATCCCTGGTTTCTAGATTTTGATGTCTTCTATTGCATTTTAGAGGTTTTAATGTTGCTGTCAAATTATCACTCAACTGTAATGCTTGTACTGGTATACTAGCACTTTAAAAACTAACTAGCGACTAAGAAGCAAAAAGACAAACATAATTGGAAGCACTTGCAGCTTTTTATTCCATCTTCCGCTGAAGCTTTACAATCTACTTGTCAGATGAAACAACTTCAGTTACGTTAGCATGAACTGAACTATTCACAGTGGTAACTTATAACCCAAAGTAATAGTCGTTCGTCACACAACAACAAGTAACATTCCTTTTATAAGTCACATCTTTTACAAATCATAACTTGTCGATTCTCTTTACACCGGAAGTATCAGCTTTCAGCTAACTAACAGTTTTTGCCAAAAACGTACAGAGAAACTTGGAGGATTTGATATGGCATTCAGAATGAAATATACGTGAACAAGAAAAAGGAACGTTAATGTAGAGATACACGTCACCAAGAGTGAAACACCGCAACATTGTGTTACATTCTTTCCATCACGTGCAATATAATTTTATTATTATTTGCCGCCGTCTCGGTGGTCTAAGTGCTGCCTTCTGACCATTCGTCTAAGATGCATCTGGGTTCGGATTCCGTGAGAAATGAATGTTGTGTTTGTCTTGAGGCACTGACTCTCTCCCTTCCCTAGAGCCAGTGAACCTAAACTACGGGCGGGCGACTGCTTACAGTGCATCGAGTTGCTCACGGTGGCAGCTAAACCCCCAGTTTAAAGAAAAAATATTATCCCTATCATTTAAAAGGACTCAAGGAAAACACGTGATTCTCGAAGGATCGTCTGTACAAAACAAAAAAATCTAAAGCACGATATTCAGGTAACATTCCTTGTAAGTTCAAACACTGAACGAAAACACGGAGAATTGCCAATGGAAAACCCCCTTGCCGTTCCGGTGTCGCAGTGGTCTAAGCGATAGCTTCGCCCAACGGAGGTGTCTGGGTTCGAATTCAGTTAAGGCATGGATGTCTGTGCTTGTCTTTCGGCACTGTCTCTCTCTCTCTGTTAATGGCACATCTGGCATACTGTATCACATGTTCGATCTGTACTTTGATGATTTCAATGTATTGCATAATATTCGTACTCTGTGACGCACAATACTGTATTTGTCTGAATTCGATATGTATGTGTTAACCACGACCAATGTATGTATTCAAGTGGTATGTCTTACCTGGGATCAATAATTTTTTTTTAAACCTCAAATAAAAAAAATGAAACTCCCTTATCTGTGAAAGCTTGCCAAAGACTTTCCAACACCCGGCATGCAAATAATAGCGCATAAGTGACAGTTGAAAAATTCCCTTGCCTCTTTTAGCATGCAAACGATCGTCGTGGAATTTACGCGCATTTTTTTTAGGTTGTGTTCATATGATGGAAGCACATTGTTCGAGTTTCGTTTATGTATTCTGGTAGCTAACGATTAAAAAAGAGCTGTTTTTCGAAAAAGGCATTTGACTAAAGGAACGCGAAACAGAAGATCGATGAAACGAAGAAAACAGACCAAAACAGACTGTTTGGCTTAAGTTCGTGAAAGACTTTTTTAATTGGTCAACAGAGTCTGAAATACGCTATAGAAAAATTCAAGAGAGAGAAAAGCAGGTATTGCTGAAAAACTAAAGTAATGTGTTGCCAAATGTGATGGTGAAACACTGTCAACTGATGAAAAAGTACCGTATTATAACACCAGATAAATTTTACGGAGAACGGTTTCAGGTTAAAAAATTCAGCACAACTTCTCTATAACGACCTCGCTTTAGATGCTGTTGCGTTAGATATAATAAATCAGAAATTCGCGTGCCGCCAAAAGTGCTAACCTCTATTTTGACGTTGTTCATTCTTGTCATTGTTCTTCCACGTTTTATCACGTTCAAAGTAATTTTGGGGATATTTTGCAGTGTGTAAAACTTTATTCATACGCCATATCTGTCTGAACGTTGGAGACCAAAAGTTCTTTAGAACTTCCGAACACACTGAAGAGCGAGACAACGAAATGGGCAGAAATTATATGTATCACCTTCTGCTCAGCTGAGTTGATTAGGTGTGAGCTCCTGGATGCACTGCTCTTGCTGAAGACCTAATGCGTCACGTGTGATCCCTCACTGTCCTTCAGAAGACTTTGCATACAGTACCAGTGTTGCATTGGCTACGTAGGAAGTAAGGCATCCGGTTCATAACATTACGAGCTCAGGTACTAGAAACGAGTTCATACCATTGAGAAATAAGGATCTTGAAACGAGTTCGTATCTTTTAATGTGAGAAATGAGGTCATTTTCTTATACCTGTAGCCAGCTGTAAAGGAAGTGATTTAACATTCGCATTTCAGAATGGTAAAAAGTAAGCCGATATTAATCGTCAGTTCAATTCAGTTTGTAACGTACCAGGAGATGTGACGTACCTGCCAGAAGGACGCACGCGACATAAAGGCAGATAGGAATCAGAATAAAACGTCCGCGTAGCTCAATTGGTAGAGCAACTTATTCCGGAATGAGGGGACCCGGGTTCGAATCCTGGCGCGGATACAAAAATGACGGAGAAATTTACTTCGTTATAATGGCGCCCGAACTATCCGGATGACCCGACCGTTCAAAATCTCGCATTGGTGTGATGTTATTTCCACACCGCGAGATAGGAAAAATAAGACAATCCCTTCTCCAGCACTTTCAAAAAAATAAGGGGGAGATGATGTAACGTACCAGGAGATGTGACGTATCTGCCAGAAGGACGCACACGACATAAAGGCAGATAGGAATCAGAATAAAACGTCCGCGTAGCTCAATTGGTAGAGCAACTTATTCCGGAATGAGGGGACCCGGGTTCGAATCCTGGCGTGGACAGAAATGACGGAGAAATTTACTTCGTTATAAGTTGTACATATGGAAATATCGAGTAAGGACTTTCAATCATTTCAATAAAATGACTAGGAAACGGAAAGCACACAGAAGCTGAGAAGACGTGACCTTCATGAAGCATTGTTGAAACCGTTCAAACAACAAGGAGTGCTGTTCCGTTAATTTTTTGAATAATAAAAACAAAGGAATTATCCGAACTTCAACAAAGTGAAGAACTCATGTGTTCTATCTGAGATTGTCCGAGAAACTGAAAATTGTCACGAAAACATTGCTCATGAAGATTTGTGGTGAAAAAACTTATAGTAATGCGAAGCAAGACTGCAGAAGATTCTTTGGGAGTTCTGAAAACAGTAGTACGATTCTATGAAAAAAAAACGTGATCAGGGAGTATTATAAAACTCTCTGAGAAAGGTATTGCAGCATGTATAGGCCGGAAGAAAAGCAAATGAAACAAAAATTATAAACATCTTCTTTGGGTGGGAACGGGGGTTCAGGATGTGGCGATTACCATGAGAAATTCATGGGAATGCAAGCCCCTGATTTGGGACTACTGGTTCCGTGGAAGCGAGAAAGCCAGCTCTGTAAGACAGCCGCATCGTTCATGCGTCGTCCGGAATCGAAACTAAGCCCATCTCGGACGACTACTCAGAAATAGACGCTTCTCACCACTCGGCCACCCTGGAGGCGTACATTATTTTGGGGGGAAAAGTTTAACGACCACTGAGAGTAACTGAGTGAGTTATAAGCAGGCACCGGTCCCTTATTTAGAGCCACTGGCTTCAGGGAAGAGAGAGAGCCAGTGCCGTAAAACAAATACAACATCCATGCTTCACCAGGATTCGAACCCGCACCTATCTCGGACGAACGGTAAGAAGTCAGCGTTTAGACCACTGATCCACAAGGGCGAAGTAAACTATTCTGCACCGTCGTAAATTATAACACATTGGTACAGGAAGACCACGTTTAGAACTGCTCCCATGGCACTGATTCGTTATGGTACTGTTTTTCTCGGAAATATTTTTTATACTAGCATACCCCGTTTAGCGCGGCGAACGCGTTCCTGAAAATGGAAGTGGTAAATAAATCAGCGTTGTACGGGATCATTATGGAACAGCTTTTAGGAAGATGTGTTCTCAACATCGAAATTTGGTACCTATGATCAGCATGGGTAAGGGGTATTTAATAATGAAGAATATAAACAGGGTTTTATAAATATATTCTGTATTGTTGAAGAAATTCTGTAAAGTAAGCAAACTTGTACATTACAGTGTATGTCGTAATCTCGAACATGGAAAACTTAGAAGACGACAAGATGGGAACGGATGGAACATGGAAACGTTGTAGCATATTCTCCTTCTAGAAGAGGTCACCAAGGGGGTAAATTGTCTTGCACCAAGTTTCTTTACACAGAGCATTTTTTGTAACTGGAGAATGCATTGACAAGAGTTCTCTTTACTGCAGTTCTGCGGTCAAAATCCATGTCATCTTCATTGAAGAAATCCAAGATATCTATAATTTTGTCCTCTATTAAATTCTTCACCCAAAGCTGAAATATCATGCTCGCTATTAAATTCTTGTATTAAAGTTTCTTTCGGGTGCATGTTCCATGCAATCGTTGTCGTTCTCATGAACATGATGTTTCAGCTCCATCAACTCTTCGTTGGTGAGACTGGACTAGGTACTGCACATGAACGATCCCTACTTTATCCAGTCCCTGTTTTTTTGCAAACTGAACAATAACATAGGTGATCAGTAAACTGAAAAA
The DNA here is from genome assembly GCA_039090855.1 of Macrothele yani. Lineage (NCBI taxonomy): Eukaryota > Metazoa > Arthropoda > Arachnida > Araneae > Macrothelidae > Macrothele > Macrothele yani. Next base: position 70,410,666 of record CM076995.1, read on the forward strand.
TAACATCGGTGATCAGCAAACTGAGCAATGACATCGGTGATCGTTTTTTCGTTCTCTTCAAATGCCCTAAGTCTAGACTTGTCATAGTTTTTTGCAGATGCTGTTCATCCAATTTTTGTCACTTTCTAACAGGCAGCAGTGGTAAATACGTTCATAACATCAAAGGACTTCCGTTAATTTCTGGCTGCTAACATTTTCCATCTGTTTCGTCGACCGTTTTCTCCGAGGAGCGCTGCAAGTAGTACAACCTCAAGTTTGATAAGACGTTCAAATCCACTGGCTGAATAAATGAAACCATGTTTCGTGAAAGAAAGACAATTTCGACCGGCATTAAAATCAGTAGGGTGTCTAAGCTGCTTGGGGACCAGGTGCATTGTCGAGCACCATCAACTCTTAGGCTCCATATCACTTCCTTCCACTAATTCTTCATTTCTAGAATGAAGCCCGAAATGAACCATTTCTGGAAGATGTCACTTATAGAGTCATTTTGTTGGGGTTTCACATGGCACCACGCGCTTCTTAGAATATACACTCAATGGACAAAACATTAGAGATGCCTACCTAATAATGAAGGGTCCTCTTCTAGCCCAAATAATAGCCTGTACACGAAGAATCGACTCCACCAGATGCCGGATGGTTTCCGGAGGTAATGCCGGCCATGTCTGTTGCAACAGTGTCCACAACTCCACCCTAGACATCTGACCAGGATCCATGGATCTGATGTTCCGCTCCACGGGGTCACAGAGAGCTTCTATAGGGTTTAAATCCGGGGACTTTGGAGGCCACTGGATCGTTCCAAACTAAGATGAGTCTTCTTCGAGTCATGCTTGGATGATTGCGGTATTGTGGGGCGGCGCACTGACTGTCCTGCTGGAACAGACCATCGGCCGCAGGATGCGCGAAGACCATGAAAGGGTGTAGATGATCACCGAGCCCATGCTGTCAGCGCGCAGTGGTTAAGGACCTCTCCAGACACATTACGGGACCTAATGTGTTCCATGAGAAGGCTCCTCAAACCATTACAGAGCCATCACCACCTTGAACACAGCCAACCTGACATGACTGTATCACAGCCTCATGCTGTCGATGCCACTCCCACACCCTCCCGTCAGCTACATACAGCTTAAAACGAGATTCATCTTACCACGCGACGCGGCGCCACTCTGTAGTGGTCCATGGCATAATAACATCCGATGACAAGCAGCAAACAGTGGCAAACGAGTACGGCGTAGGCTCCCGTAGCCCATAGTATGCAGCGTGCACAGTAATGTTTGCTTTCTGACGCTAATTAGGCCTCCGACATTTAACGTTGATGTGATTTGCGCCGCCGTCATTTAACTGGATGTGATTTGCGCGGTCAGTCTGTACGAGCCTGAATAGTCTACGCCGACCTCGGGCATTAATGGCGTGTGGTCGGCCACAGCTTGTTCACTGGGCGCTGGTACTTCCGTCGTTGGTACACTCGCGGTACACCCTTGATACGGTTGTTTCGGGAACACTAGGGTTCTCACCGATTGGGCGATAGAATGACACATCTGCCTTGCATCAACAATGCGTTCGCGATCATAGTCACTCAGATCACTACGTTTGTCGATTATGATACACTGTTGGGAATATCAGATCAGATCAGATCATATGCAGAGGATTTTAGGAAAGGGGTGTTTGACCCCAGGTCTTAAACAACCCTTAGAAATAGGAAGCTAGGAGATTTGGGCTAGAGTGCCCGATAGGAATGTCACACGGAAGGGAGGTAGAAAGGAGGAGGAAGACGCCTTTATTTATTACCAGGGGGGCAGTACCTGGGACCCGACGGCTTAACGTGCCCATTAGACGCACGGCAAATATTTAGTGGTTAGAGCGTTCGTACATGCCTGGGATTGAACCCGAGGTCTTGTCCTTCGCAGTCACGAACGTTGACCCCTAGGCCACTAGCGTCCCACACTGTTGGGAAGCCCTGTTGTCAGCCTCTTTATCGCCTGCGATCGTTTTGGGTCTGCTCCGCTCAGCGCAGGGGATGCTCATGTCAAGTGCTCAGCAGCCCTATCTCTGATGTTTTATCTACTGAGTGCATATATTATTCGCTCAGTGGCCTGTACGGCAAATAAGCAAATGTTGGAACCTTTGCTTATTTGCCGTACTTAAAATTTTCCGCTGAAGTGTTTGCGCTTATCAAACGTGTAAGACCGTCCCAAGGAGTTTTAAGCACTGATATGTGTTTTTCATCTAGGAAGGCTAAAGTATATTCTATAGAGGGTTACCCGTTGGACAGTGTATATCGATATTAAGAGCAATTCATCTACTTCTGATTTTCGGAGTGAAAACATTCGTTCTCTGCGCAGCACAGCTGTGACTGTCACAAAATATTTCGGAACTCAACGAACTTTTTCTGGTAGAAAACATTCACTCTCTTGCTTAAGTGCATATTTTCATATTTGCCAAGATAGCGCATTTACTTCAAATCGAACTAGAAAGTTCTACTTACACCTGACATGAAGGAACATGACGAAGTTCATCTACGAGTTGTCTCGGAAATCTTCAGTTTTCAGCAAACTGCGATCAAATAGCTTAAAATGACTTTAGTGTCTTGGATTTGAGAGCTTCGTCAAGAAACGTTCTCACCAAACTAAGGAGTTTTTAAGGAAGGTGTAATATAAGAAGGAGGCATCTCTTTCTTTATTTGATCTGAATATTATTATTTCCAAAAGCGAAATTTGATCAAACCTAAGTGACGTAACAGAAGTAGACTTTTTTTTTTTGATTGGGGGTTTAACGACCACCGTGAGCAACTCAATGGGCTATAAGAAGTCGCCCGTGCCTAATTTAGGGTCACTGGTTCCAGGGAAGGGAGAGAGCCAGTGCCTAGGACAAACACAACATCAATGACTCACCGGGATTCGAACCCGGACCCCTTTCCAACGAATGATAAGAAGCCATCGCTTAGACCACTGCTCTACCGGGTCGGCAAGTATACTTTGCTGCACACGTATACTAAATTGTATACCAAAGGACAGGAAAAGACCCAGAAAAAAGACCTTGTGAGAAATGGGTGGATTAAATTCGGAAACATGTCGGAGTGACATGGAGGAGACTGGCTCAAGACAGAAAGTTGTGGAAGAAACATGGTGAGACCTTCATCCAGCAGTGTATTGATAACTGTTGATAACGATGATATGGTTGACTTACTAATTGTCTAAATTTGAAGTATATGCAAGAATGGGTATATATGAATGTATTCTTAGGTTTGGGAATATAAATCTTGATTTTTTCTAACATTTTAACAAACCCAATTCTGTTGGCCAGTTACAAGAACCGTAAAGGGAAAATTTGATTGACTAGCTAAAGCATTGAAATCCGAAACTATTCATATTTTTAGGAAATGAAGCTTTTTTTTTCTTTTTTGCAATCAGTATAACCAACTAACATGATAAAATACAGGTACCCCAAAACTCGGTGAGATATAATTTTCATAAATCTCAACCAACTGACCGAACAGGGCAAAAATGTTTGGCTTTTGTTTTTTAATTTCTGGAAGGTTTAACCAGCACGGTGAGCATCTAAGGCCGGAAAGCGATCGTCCGCCCTAAATCTGGGTCCGCTGGTTTCAGAGAAGGGAGAGATCCAACGCCGTCGGGAAAGCACACCACCCGTACGTCATTCGGGACTCGAATCAAGCCCAGCTAAGACGATTATTATGATGCCCGCACCTATGACCACTCGAGCAACGTGAAGGCATATACTGACCCCTTATTTTAAGAAAGTCTAAGCAACTTTCTTAAAATCTAAAATTCCTTTATGCTTTACTTTCAGTCCTTCGCAATCAAGATGCCTTGTAGTACATCTCATTGTTTTCATCTCAACGACACAAAAATCTCCACGAAATAAAGCCCCGCACTAAATCTAACAGGGAATCAGTCAAATCAATTATTCGGCTTTAAAGTGCCACAAGTTAATGTCCAGTAATAGGCTTCAGGTTGTCGTTCATTCTTTTATTTTTAGTTTCTTTCTCTATGCACATTTTGTGTTCATTCACTTTACGCGTTTTAACTTTAACGCCGCCGCACCGCTGGCGCAGTGGTCTAAGCGATGGCTTCTGATCATTCGTACGAGAAGGGTCCGGGTTCGAATCCCGGTGAGACATGGATGTTGTGTTTGTCTTACAGCACTGGTTCTTTCCCTTCCCTGGAACCAGTGGCCCTAAATTAGGGATAAGCGACTGCTTATAGCCCATTGAGTTGCTCACGGTGGTCGTTAAACCTCCAATCAAAAAATATCCTTAACGTTATGTTTTTCTCTCACTGAATGTTATATTAGGAGGTCAGAGTGAGTGACGTGTGTATGTTGACACGATAAGAATGAGATATATAATGTTGGCCTGAAGAGTGAAAAGGATGGTGTGGTGGGATGTAGGTAGGTTACGGTAGCAAATTGCTGTAATCAGTATATTAGATGTAAAACACGTCGAACCTAAGTTGATATAGGATCACCATTGTGAATTGTGCTGATGGGATTGTTGTTACGATGTGTTCCTGAAGTGCGGTGAAGTTACTACAATACAGACTGTTTTTCTTGAAAATGGTTTCAAAGATTTATCTCTTCTGACCGTTAGGTCAGCTAATTTAGCTTAGTGTGTAATTAAGATTAAGGTTATCCGAGGCTTACAGTACGAAGTTCCTGTGATGCAACTGATAGCACCAAAGTAATGTTTAAGGAGTAACTTATTAATCAACGAACATTATAGTTGTTGTTCTTTCTAACAGTTGTTACTATTTCTCTCTTTGTTGGATTCGCCATGTTCTAAATTAATTCGCCTCTAATTTCTGTCTTTCCTGAAAATATCGGGTATTTTCAAATAACACAACTGACCAGGGATGTGATTCTAAATAAACAAGAATTTGCGTTAGTGCTGAACGGATTAAGTAAGAACAGCACACAGATAAAAAAAATCTGAAAAATTTGTTTCAAGAGAAATTTGATTGGTTGTTTTGGTTAATTATAAATTTTTGTCAAAACTTTTTATTGATTATTTTATCATTTTTTATTAAACTACTTAATTTGAGCAGTTTTAGATAAAAAAACGAATGTTACGTGGAAGTCATATGCTGTGATTTTTTTTCTTAAATACAATGTCACTTCACACTATGCTGAATAATATATATTTGTTAGTGCAAGTAATATGTATTAGTTACACTGAATGCATGTGACTAATACAGTCGCATCTATTCAGTGTAACTAATATCATATAATTACATCTTGTACCATGTGACTCTCTCAGTGTAACAAATACATATTACTTGCACTAACAAATATATATTATAGCACTCTAGCCCAAATCTCCTAGCTTTCTATTTCTAGGGGTTGTTTAAGACCTAGGGTCAGACACTCCCTTCCTAAAATCCTCTACATATGATCTGATGTCTCACGTGTCATCTTACCATGAAAAAGCATTAATACCACTAAGCCCAGAAAAGAGTGTCTTGGTGTTGCTAAGAGCCTGCTACACTACAGTAGCCCACACAGCTGGTGGACGTTTGTCATCATTTTGAGGAAGTCTACGAATACTTCTTCAGTTGAGTATGACTAACGTCATCAATGGCCGTTGCCGGGTCGGTAGGCGAGCAATTGGTCGACATTAGGTTAAAACATGAAGGTCCTTACCCAGAAGCGGGAATCTGATAAGCGATCCCTTAACGGAAATGCACTGATGCATTAGCCCTAAGATAGAGACAATAATACAAGAGTTGAATACGAAAACCATGCCGCTCACTTTTAATTCACCAGCACTGGCTGAATCTTACATATCCGAGTCCGCGGAAACCTACAAGGAAGTATTAATTAAGAGTCAATCAGAATGAAGTCCAGATATATGTGCAATTTCTGCCTATACAGGTATTAGAAGGACCCATGAAAGCCGTACACATGCAGTTTTCAGAAATTGTTATAAGACGGTCCAGGAGTTTTCAAAACTGCATGTGTAACTGTAGCCTAAACCACTGGTCACAGGATCTATAGGATTAGGGTAAAAAGTTAATTCCAAACATCGTTCCAGAGAATAGATGAGCACCTATGCTCATCAACTCTGGAGTCGCCCGAGAGTGATGCTTAGAAACAGGTCAAGTGACCGTTAAACGCCCTGGGAACCCATGCTTTAACATGTTGGGGGCGAAATATGGAGCTCTAATGTGACCGACAGTGTGGGAAGTATGGGTAGGCCACGTTACTAATTCAATATCCCCAAAGGACTTCTAGAACCAATTCACCAAACACAAAATATAGTGTCAAGGTGCATTCTGTAAAAAGCTATGATGTAAAAAGTAATTCTGTGAAAAGCTATGATGTAAAAGGTAATTCTGTAAAAAGTAATTCTGTAAAAAGCTATGATGTCAAAGGTAATTCTGTAAAAAGCTATGATGTAATAAGACTATGATGTAATAAGACTATGATGCAAAAAGTAATTCTGTAAAAGGTATGACGTAATAATGTCACAAATTTTCAGACTTCCATTAAACCTTATCCTGTCGCCAGTTTTGGGGTTTACCTTTCATTTGCTTTTCAGTGTTATGAATCGCAACATTCGATATTAAGGGACCCAGATTCCGGGAAATAAGACGATTGCTAGTACGATGGTTACTGACAACAGGCATTCAATTCTGTATACTCAGTAAAAATTAGTTTCAACTATATATGGCGTATATTTCTGTGTTTTAACGCTTCCACCCTGTTGTCCGAAATGACAGTGGCGATTACTATCTAATTGTTTGTGGGCAGCCCCGGTGGCGCAGTGGTCTAAGTGCTGGCTTATGACCATTCGTCAAAGAAAAGGGTCCGGGTTCGAATCCCAGTGAGGCATGGATGTTGTTGTGTTTGTCTTACGGCACTGTTTCTCTCTCTTCCCTGGAACCAATGGCTCTAAATTGGGGACGGAAGACTGCTTATAGCCCATTGAGTTGCTCACGGTGGTCGTTAAACCTACAATTAAAAAAATTGTCTGAGTGCGATTCGGGTTTGAGTCGTGAATGAGGCATGGCTGTTGTGTTAACTTTATGGCGCTACTTCAGTTCCTTCCTGGAACCAGTAGCCCCAAAGTAGGGACGGAATAATTAGATGGTCAATGAGGTCGTTACCACTTCTTCCAAATAAAAGAACAAAGAATAGCAATGGCTCTCGTGCCAGAGAAAAACCTTACAGAGGTTAAAAAAATTAGTAATGATTCCTGGAACTTTTGATGCCACTACAATATTGTAATACAGTGTGACGGCTCAAAGTACAAAGTCGGATGTTGCCTTATGAATGAGGGTTCATCTCTGGAGTATGTCTCAGGAGGGAGTCTAATTGCTAGGAAAAAAATTACTATGAATTTTAAAAGTACTTGCAATGCATCTTAGTTGAAATGTGGAAATTTGGAAATTTTGTCTATTTGAAAATTCTGTCGTATATTGATGTGAAGTAATACTAGACTGTGACCATGCACCTTTTCTATCCATGGTGATTAAAAATACTGCTTAAGTCCCATCATCGAGGTTCCAGATAATTGAAGCAAGTCTATCGAAATATAATCTAAAAATGACATACACACAAGATCCAAAACATTATGGCCACCTGTCTAATATATTATTAGTCCCATACGTGCCACCAAAACAGCACTTATCTGGCGAGGCATGGATGCTGCAAAATTTCTAAAGGTGTCTTGTAGTATCTGGAACAACACGTTGCCAGAAGATCCTCTAACTCTGGTAAGTTACGTGGTTGAGTCGATACAGATCAAATCTTCTGTTCCAAAGCAAAGCACAGATGCTCGATTAGATTGATGTCTGCGGGATTTGGAGGCCAGGGAAGTCTTCCTCATGTTCTGCGAACCAATTTCAAATACTCCGCGAAGTGTGGCATGGCGCATTATCCTTCTGAAATAAGGCACTGCTAAAGGGGAATACCGTTGCCATGAGAGGATGTGCCTGGTCTAAAATAATGTTTAGGTAGGTGGTAGACGTTATAACTTCCTGCACGTGAATGACTGGACCCAGGGTTTCCCAACAGAACAGTGTTCAAAACATTACACTTCCTCCACTGGTTTGTTTTCTTCCCACGGCGCATTCTTCTGCCAACACTTTCCCAGGTAAACGACGCACACGTACCCTGCCATCCCCATGTTGCAACAAGAAACAAGATTCATCGGACAGGACAAACTTCTTCTAGTCATTCAAGCTCCAGCTCTAATGCTCGCATGCCCATTGTAGGCGCATTCGATGCTGAAGCGAGGTTTGTATGGATATTCGGAGCAGCCTGCGGATGCGCAGCCCCATTTTCACCAGGGTTCTATGTACTACAGTATGTGTTGTGACATATTACTCCCGTCATCAACATTCAAATCACAAGCGAGTTGCGCCACAGTATCCTTTCTGTTGGCTCCTACCATACGAGATATCTTTTGCTCACCTCTAGCATCGATAAGCCATGATCGGCTCACACCTTGCCGGAGGTTCGCGGTTTTTTCCAATTTTTGAAGGTACTAACCATGGCTGACCACAGACACCCCACAAACTTTGACGTCTTGGAAATGCTGTGAGCCAGTCGTCTGGCTATTACCATTTGGCCTTTGTCAAACTCAAAAGCCGTTGCCTTTTCCTTTTGAAGAAAAAGAATAACACTGATTAACAGAGCCTGAGTATCAGGTGCTATTTATACCGTTTCATGACCTTCACACGCGCCGTAGTTTACCTGCAGTTGCTTCGATTTGCATAAAGATGCGCTGGTCGTAATGTCTCTTCGGTGTAGATACTCTAATGTGCGTATCTAAACTGCTCGAAATTATCACACTGAAAACTTAGAGAGCAGAAATTATAACAAAATCAAGATCTACTTTTGCAATTAAGGAAATTTCTCTTAGTTTTGTGTCACACAAAATACATTTTAATGATAGCAAATTGAAGGATTAGCCTGGTTGCTAGTATTAGATGTTATTCTAAATCTAATGGGTTTGCTTAAAAAATGGTTAGCAGTCCCAAAATTATCATTGATAAATGATATGTTATAAGGAATAACTTCACTTTTGCTATATCTTATCAATCGCTGGAGACAGTGCATCACTAGTGGTTATCAGTTTAAACAAATATCAGAACTTTCAGCTAAAATCTACAGTCTAAACAAATGTTAAAACTTTCGGTTACAAGCAACGCCCTCAGTTTAAATAAATATGAAAAGCAAATTCACAAGAAGACAAAATAGACGAAAATTTTGTTGCAATAAAATTTCCCATCAAAGGTTAAGTTACCGACAAAGTTTGGTAAGGCACAAGAATGATTAGTAACAAGTCAATTTATTGGTAACATCATGCTTCTAGATCTTACATTGTAAGGGATGAAAGAAGTGAGATATTCAGAAGAAACAAGCAGTATATCAGAAGCGAAATACTGCTATCGAATTCGTGATAGCTTTTCTGCAAAATGTACAGGTGACAGTAAAAATGAAATGGTTGAACTCAGTGAGAGTAACAATGATCTGACTGAAATATATGGCTTCACGGATGAACAGTTAATTAACAAGAGGTTGGTCTCATTATTATGTGTGGTCATCAAGTCTGAATAGGACTCCATCTAAATACGAAACAGAAAACCATGTGTTATATTGAAATTTTCAGGGAGGAGAGATATTAAATGTTTAATGTTGTTAGGTTGTCTTAATAGGAACAGTCCGAATCGAACAGTCAAGTAGAGTGCGTTTCTCTTAAGTATGTATTCGTAATTTTCATTTATCATGTTATAAAAAGTAGTAATTAATTATGGATTTTTGTTAATGTGTTTTGATGAGCAGCACTGTCTTCCGGTATAAACATAATACGACAGAGGTTGTCTAATATGAAAGCGAAGATACAAAAGGTTGTCTTTGATAGTGTGATAGCGACATGTTGTTATGTGTTATCAATCATGCGTTTGACAGCAAGAAGGAAATGTCTTAGGAACTTAAAAAAGTGTAACTGCATTATAAATGTGAATCTTATTTAAGCCCATTCACTGAATGGCGGCCGCCTTCAGACATTTTATCATGGGCCTTTAGCAGAACACTCAGTTTGTTACTTCATTCAGAAATTATAGACAGTTCGCTGCCCTACTTTGACAAGTTTCTAAGTGACAAAATTTTCAAATTTGAGTTTATGTCTTCAATATGTACTATTTGTCATTCTGTATCCAGGGACTAACTTTGAACAGTCGATGGTAGCATTTTATGGAATAAGCAAAAGTGACACAGTTGTAACTGCAGTGCTACTAAAAGAAACCATAGAGTGACAAGGTTGTAACTATTAAAAAGCCATAATATGGCATTTTAACAAAAGCCAGTAGTTTGACAAAACAAATTGTTTTGTCAATTGCATTTAAGCCCGCAAGTGAGTCACGGAGCACCTGTACCTCGCTGATTCCTGGTGGCCAACCGTAGAGGTTGTTCAGTTTGACGTTCATATTTGAGTAGGTGTTACTGCTATTACATAATTAATTGCAAAGAACAGAGAAAGAGAAATAGAAAATGTGGGTTGCGTTTCTTTTAGCACTCAGTCATCAACGAACTGCAGCGACAAAACTCCAGAACCTCCACGAAAGAGGGTTCGAAATGGTATTACCAAACCACGGAAATTGAAAAGCAATGTAAGGCAGGCAGCATATCAGTTAGGTAAGTTATATGCACGTCGGCGAGGAAAGACTGTCCCTGCGAAATAGGTAAGAACATTAAAGAATTGTCTAATTCATTGGAAATTTAAATATAGCCAAAAGATATCTGAGGATGAAGGTTTTAAACTGCCCCCCACCCCTCCAAGTACTATTCTTTGCCAGATGCAACAGAAAAGAGACATTTCTTAATTAATACTACAGAACCTTCTCACACGGTTAGGCAAAAGAGAAAAAGAATTGATGATCCTAATGTGTCTGACGATGAAGGCACTGAAAATATTGATGGGTTACCAAGAAATAATCAAATGCAGTCGAGAAGGATTTACTCATTCAAGTATTTCTTTCATGTCAAGGATGAGAAAATTCAAGTATGTAAACAATGTTATTTGGGAACTTTATCCATATCACAGAAGCCAGTATATACTGTACGCATGACTAACAATACTCAGACCAACACCGCTAATCCTGATCATAGAGGCAAAAGTATTGGCAGTAGAAGAGTGCCAGAGGGTAATGCTGATTTTGCTTGGCAACATATTAAATCATTTCCTAAAATTGAATCACATTATTATAGGGCTCCTACAACGAGAGAATACATTGATTCGAATCTAAGCATTTCCAAAATGTATCTTTTATATAAAGAGAAATGTACAAAGAAAAACATTCACCCTGTTAAAGAATCTATGAAGTACAAAATTTTCGTGACGGAATTTAATTTAGGATTTCATGTTCCAAAAAGCGATCGTTGTGAGTTGTGCGAGAACTTCAAAGTTGCTGAGGAGGCAGGAACACTTACTGATGATTTAAAAAATAGTTATCAGCATCATGAAATTGATAAAAATGCAATGAGAGAAGGGAAGAATAAAGACAAAACAGGAGGTAAACCAATGCTTTTGTTTGACCTTAAAAATGTTCTTGCTCTTCCACGATCAGACGTAAGTTGCTTTTTCTATCCTCGTAAATTATATATTTACAATTAAACCGCGTACTATTCAGTGACTAAAAAGGTTTTTTTCGCTATATGGCCTGAAACATTGGCAGGGCGAACTGGAAATGACATTGCCAGTGCACTTAGAAAAATCCTTGATGTTTTGATTGAAGAAGATGACTTATCTGAACTAATTACATGGTCTGATTCATGTGTACCACAAAACAGGAATTCAATCATATGCAGTACAACTCTTGCGTTCAAAAGGTAGACAGTGTTCACAGCTGCATTGAAAGAACACTGAAACACAATGACGTGTATTCTCCAATTGGGCTCGTCAGAGCGTTACTAAAAGTTAATCAAAGGAATCCGTACAGAATTATACAAATGAAACCGCAAGATTTCAAAGATTTTGCTAGCCTGCGAAGCTTTTGAACTATAAGGCAATTCCTTAAACTCTAGTGGCAAGCGTGAAGTTCACAAACAAGCTACATGAAATGGGCTACACATTTAATCATAAACCAGATACTAATTAACAAGTTGTTAATATTAAGTTTCAAGCATCAAACAGGAAAGCAGTTGTTCGTTCAAGTGAGTCTCTAGGAGCTTTCCAAGTCCCACCTAAAGTGCAGAGAACAAAAAATGAAATATCTGAATTAAAGAAAAAAGGACATTAAAGCTGGTTTTCCTTTCATGCCATTACAAGACAGGAAATATTATTGTACGGTACTAAATAGAAAGTAGGCTCCTTTGCCGTAATGCAGTAGACTTGGTTTTATGTTATTTCTCCTTTTGTTTGTAGTACATTATTTTGTTTATGTAATAACCTACTTATATTTGTTTTTCACCTTTTTTAATATTTCAAACTTAACGTTTCAATCCATAATACAGAAATTTTGTACTGATGTTATAAAGATACAAATTGTACTGGAATTAGCTAAATACCTTGGTTTGACAAAGTTGTATGTTCACTTACACCCTTGTCACTTTCCCGAATTGGCAATATGAGAGTAACATGGTTCTAACTGCAAAACGGACTACGTCAGTTTTCTATATATAAACACAATATTTCGTCAGAAAGTAAGCTAAAAGTATTTATAACATGCTCCAATAAGTGTTCAACATTTCACTTTGTCGAAACTCTACACAAACAAACTTACAACAAAATGAAATTTTAAACTCCTTTTTCTCAAAATACTGCTCTTGTCAGTTAGAACTTTGTCAAAGTAGGGCACTGAGTTGTGACAAAGGGAAGTATTCACTCACTTTTACGAACAGAGGGGAAACCAAAGGGAAGTATAGGAAACCCCAAGGCTTTCATGCCACTGAAAAATCTTCGTATTCAGACTTACTTGATGATCACGATGAATAGCTATGCTGGTAATTCGAGGCCATATTTGAATTACAAAAGTGGCAAAACTTCCTGCATTGCTACCTTATTCTAAATGGCAATGTAAACTGGAACCTTTAACAAAAGGTTACAAGCATTTCACGGCAGAGAGTCAAAGCGAACCCTTTCGATTCTTCTCATGCATATATACCATTTCAATATTGACCCGTAGAGCTTTGCATATATAGAGCTTTGCATTCTCATGCATGTATAACATTTCAAACGCATCGAAATTCAAACAGAAGCATGCTGTTAATATTCTTTTGAAACATTTCAAAACAATTCTGCTGAAATTTGATGACTATGTTTTTCTCTTGAAGACTATCCCGGTCCGGCGCAATCGCAATCGCCCGAGACGGGTCCGAGTTCGAATCCCGGTGAGACATTGATGCTGTGTTTGTTTTACGGCACTGACTCTCTACCTTCCTTGGAATTAATAGCCCTAAATTAGGGACGGGCAACTGCTTATATCCCATTGAGTTGCTCACGGTGGTCGTTAAAACCCCAAAAACACAAACGAAAAGAAAGAAGACAGTCCACGAAAGAGCCAAGTGCGCATGGGATTTACCAGTTTATCTGTGATGTCACTAGAAAGAAGGGCGCTCAATTGTACTGAACTCATTAATTAGCACTGAAAAAAACAGACATTTTCAAATTTAAAATACTAACATTCTGGTTAAAAAAAGCAAAGGCCATACAAAACCGACTGGAAAAGTATCAGAGTAAAAAATATCCAAAACCGATCGAGAAAGCAACCAAGTAAAGGATATTCAAAATCGAATGCAATTCAACCAAGTAAAGAGTATAGATATCCGAATGATAAAGTAACTACGCAAAAAATATCCCAAAATTGTGGTGAGAAAGTATCCGTGATTAGGATATAGAACACTGACTGAGAAAGCAATCAAACAAAGATTGTCCAAAGAAGAGGGGGATGTCAGCCAAACAAAGAATATCATAAACCAATAGACAATGCAACCAGAAAAAGGCATTCAGAATCCAACTAAAAGGCAACCTTGCAAAGAATATCCAAAACCGAATGAGAAAGTAGCCGTACTAAGTATACGGAAAAACGACTGAGAAAGCAAACAAAAAAGCCGAATGAAAAGTCAGTCAAGCAAATACTATCTAAAACCGATTGAGAAAGTACCTAAGAAAAGGTTATTTAAGAGAAATTTAGAAAATTACTAAGAAATGAATATCCAGACTGTGTGAAAAAGCAACCAATCGATATCCAAAACCGAGTGAAAAAGTATTCAGAAGAAAGTCAGAAAAGACCAAGCCTATAAAAGCAACGGCAAAGAACTTAAAATAGCATAACTATACCATTAATCCGAATTTCTTGGCGTAGAATAGAAATAAAAGTTTCCAAGCTTTTGCACCTCAACCAGATGGCTTTCTCAAGAAAAGTAGACAGCAAACTCCTTGTTATTATTTACAAGGGTAAAGAAACTAGCAAAGAATATCCAAAAGCGAGTGAGAAAGCAACCGTTATAGAAAGTACTATGATCAGAAACCAATTTTATGCAAATCTTAAAACACGATAGCTTCAAAAGTCCTATCCACTATTCACGCAAGATTTGACAGTTAGTGAGCTAAGTCTAAGTTCAGTGTTCTCACTGAAGGTAAGATAAAACATTTATGACCTTAAAGAAGGAAGCTAAGTTAAAAAATTAATTTTTTCTCGCTAAAGGTAAGTTAAAAAATGTATGAGCCTAAAGAAGAAAGAGGGTCTTCGATCACTCTGTTGTTGACAAGATGAACCATTGCATTACTTATCAGTAATTTTTAATTCAACCAGTAAGAATACAAACTGTGGAATAATGTAAAACGTAACTTGTATTATAGTTTAGTACGATTTTTATAATTTTTCGTCAGTGCAATGTTTCCGAAAACAGTTTTAGTCTAAAATTATTAAACCTAGAGTGTGAACTTCAACTGCATGCCTCTTTACCTTTGACAACATCAGTGCTTTAGAATACAGATTGGATGTAAGATAATTAACATCGGTGAACACAAGTAGAAACGTTCTGGAAGCAAACCGTATCCCAAACAAAATTTTCAAGTTTGTTTTGCTTGTTTACAAAAGTGTGATATCTTTGAGTATATCGTCAAGAAAATTGCGAAATATTTGCGATGAATTCACTCGACGTCCTTTTGACGTATCTTTCATACTCATTGTGGTTGAGATATAACGTTGTATCAGCGGCAACTTTTACTCACAGAAATTTTACACTGTTAAGTACTATTGTAAAATTTATGCTTTAAAGGAGTATAAAATGTTCCTTAATAATGATTTATTTTAAGTCGAATTGGCGGCGGAAGTAGAAAAGCGTTAAAACTTATAATGTATTTTATCGCATTGCAAAAATCATAAAGCGTATGAAAATCAAACTTCTCTGTTGACGACTGTCTACAAAAATTCAGATTCTAGATTGAGTGAAATCCTCACAACTAAGAATCTGCGACCAACGTTTCAGTGTGGAACTCAAGAATTAACAGCTTTGTTTTTATGCGAATTCTGAATGCATCATTTGAAACCAGAATGTTAAATATTGAGAATACATTTAGGATTCTATTCTGCTACGACACGAAATAATGGAGGCGCAAAGTTACCTCCCAGAGATTTGTCAGTTTTTAAATAGCGCATATCTGTAAGGGTTATGAAATGCGAATCCAATTTTTCATCCGAACCGAAAGTAAACAACATACTCCTGATGGGATCAAGGTTCAATATTAACTGCACCCAGGAAGGAACACAACAACGCTGTCCCAGTTCACTCAAAGTTGTACCGAGTTACATATAAAAGATACAAAAAAAACACGTGTTTTTGAATATCTGAAATTCAAATTTTAACGTATAATCACAAAACACGTGTACATAAATTATCCACAACCGAGTTAAAACAGTGATAGAAACTACAGTAAAATATCGGGACCAATGCAGAATTACGTATAAAAGTGAAAAACGTGTAACTGAGAAACGTATAACCAAAATTCCACTGAATTTGTTCATGGAAAATCTCTCCTAAAACACGATAGCTTCAAAATAAATATTCTCATAATAAGTTAACTGGAGAAAAATTGTACAGCGTGGAAAAACTACTCTCCATTTTCTCCATTAGGTGGAAAGTATCATCACAAACAGTGTGTGCATAAATTACTCATAACCGAGTTAAAACAGCGATAGAAACTACAGTAAAACATCGGAACTAATGCAGAATTACGTATAAAAGTGAAGAACGTGTAACTGAGAAACGTATAACCGAAATTCCACTGAATTTGTTCGTGGAAAACCTCTCCTAAAACACGATATCTTCAAAAGTAATATTCTCATAATGAATTCACTGGAGAAAAATTGTACAGCGCGGAAAAAATACGTACATTTATTAACGATTGCTTTTCAAACTTATTAAGGGATAAAAGTTCAAAGTCGTGAAAACATTTTCTCCAGTAGATGGATCTTAATTTTTATTTCGCCTCAAAAGGATAGATGAGAATACATGCTTAAGAGTGAAACAACTTCATTCGTAAAATAAGCTTGTTATTTCGTTGAAATTTCTTATAAAATTTACGCAAACGATCTTTTGGGATTAACGTTGGTATTGTTCATTTTTGGAGGTCAGCCATTTTAGTTTGGAGAGATTTTTCAGTTAAAATTTCTCATAACTTCCGATCTGAATTCATTTTTTTATATATTTCTAAAGTGAGAATAATAACCAAAAATCCTTTCTTGCTGCAAATAAAATGTTTTGAAACAATTCTACCATCAAAGAAAAAACACCTATATCGAGACAGAACTGCTATTTAAGTACTAGATGTGTAGGTTCAATGCTTGTAAAGTACTCGTCAAATCCGATTAGCTGATGCATTATCAGGAGGAGTATTCAGATAAAACACACAGGTGTACGAAAGCAAGACCTCTCTGAGACATTAAATACTCGTTTCGAGTATTAAAAGACAACACCATAATTCCCTCGATGACTCGTTCAGTGTGATTCAGCAGTCACAGACTTCACTAACGCTTCACGTATGTGTCCCTTTAGCATCAGCTAAGAATTGTTATTATTATTTCCACTGGTATTTATTAATTAGGTTATCTTTCTCACTAAAGTTCATGAATTTTGACCGGCGCTGAAACTTCTGCGGTTCTGTCTCTCAGTATTATATTTCTTTTATTTTAGATTCATGATCACATGTCGTCCATTGATATTCCTTCAATACCAGTTAATGCAAAGTAGCATATAGCTCTACCGTATTCCTAATGGAAAAAAATCTGGGGCTTGAACATAATCTGTTGCCTTCATTCTTATCAGTTTCACTGCTTGGAGCTGATAGTTATACTCTTCCCTTTCCTTTATGCTTACTCTCTCTCTCTCTCTCTCTCTCTTCTTTAGATTCTTAAACTATTAGCTGTCAGAGCTGCAGTTTGAAAACAGCCGAAAGCTGCAAATATATGTACACATTCTTTTACTTACACCAGCCCTCTTATAAATTATTGCTTACATTTTAAAGACATTTCAGAGTGTTCTACTAGATTCAGTCATACTCTAAAGTCGTCTGCTATAATATGTGCAGAAACAAAAATGACTATATTTTTTAAAACGTGGACGTATTTTCATAATTTCGTTCACTTAGTTGCGCCGTTTCCAAGAAAAATTTCCTTTTTCGAAAGCACGAATCTTGTTTTTAAGTCCCCCTCCAGTTTAGTAAATGTGATGAAGTTAAATCAGTTTTTGATGCCACGCTGAAAAGATAATCCAGCGTTTATAGAGATCTGTGATGAACGTGTTTTCCTGTTAGTTCAGTGATGCTATTTCGACCAAACTGGTGAAGTTCCATTTCAGAATACATAGTTCTGGCGATTGAAGTTCGGAACTGTAGGGAATTTAAACTTTTCGCCTGCCAGTAAACAAAAAACGAATAAAAATTTGTTGTGTTTTCGCTATTTTAACTTCATGAGTGAAGTAGAAATTAGGCTTTTTGGTAAACAGCTTGTTTAAAAAGGGGTGGGGGCAGACATATTTAGAACACATATCACGAAATCAGCTAGTTCAGTACTCTCCGTATTTTATTGTGTTCGTTACGTCTTTAGTCACGTTCAGTTTGTTTTCTAAATGGTTGAATCATTACGGACGACATCTGACCTACATTGAAAAAAAAGTGAAAAAACAAAAGCTAACAAGAGATGCATAGTTCCACATGAGAAAAGGTGAAGAACAAAACTAAAAAGAGTAAAATATGTAAGAGGATTGTGTATCTCTCTCTACTTCAGGGAAAGGTCGAGAATATCGTTACTAATGAAGACAGTTTCGTCTTGTTTCACATGCATGCCCAACCACCTGTTGCATCTGACATGGAAATGCGTTAAACCGGGCGGTTGCGGCAACCGTGGCCGACTTTAAGTGAGTCCGCCATTGGCTCGTATTTGCGACCCGCCAACCACTCGCACTTCATACCTGTTAACAGGAAGCTTTGTTTCGGATCAAGGTTATTCCTCAAGTGAACAGCGCATAACCTTTTGCAACAGGGGCGAAAGGAACTGAAGTCGTGATGGGCCATTTTGACACTGCTTGCATATCCCGTTTAAAAGGCTCGGTATTCACTTCCTAGGGTTCCATTTCCGTTAGCTGCGCCGCGTGTCTCCTGAGAGAGAGTTGTGGAAGTGTGCCTTCGGGAAGTAAGCAATTCGTCACCTATAAAAGGAGAGGACACTCAGAGGAATATAGTAATTCCTACCTGAACATCCCCAGCTGTCATCTGCGTCCAGTGTTGAAGCATTCAGCCTTGACGACAGACATGGATGACCACAAATGTCGAGGTCCTGTGAAGAAGACGCCCCTGCCCACTGTTGTGCTTCTCATCTCAGTCGCTATGGCAACAGGTGAGGAAGTGCGTGGCTCCGAAGAAGCCGTATTTCTCCTATCTCTCTCTCTCTCTCGATAAGCGTCAAAGCGTTCCCTCCGTGCCAGGAACTAGAATAAGTCTAATGGTGGAAAGGCAAACACTTCCCCTAGACTTCGTGATTTCTTGGCTTCCATCATAATCATGCGTGATCATGATTTGAATATCTCCTCTAAACTGCCACATTATGCTTCGATTTCTGATATTTTTGGCAGCACTCTTTAAGACCACATAAACTTGGCAGAAGCTTTTTTCCATACGTTCTTTGTCTGCATAATTAAGCGACGTATTTAATTTGTATAGAAATATTTTCCTGACAAAAAAAATATGGTTTTCCTTTTCCTATGTGTTTCGTGCGTAACTAAACCGAACAACGTAAATGCATCGTTTACCTTCAGTTGCTTATGTAGTCAGAAGTTAATTTTCTCTTACTTTATTTGTATCTTTCTTTTCCTGCAGTGTGATATTTTTTACTTCATTAACCCCATAACAGCATTGTTATTTTTTTTTAAATGTCCTGCTATTTGTGATTTTACTTTTCCAAAGAAAATACCAATGTCCTCTTTTGATTTAACAATGACCTCAAATGACCCACTTTACTTCCAAATTATGATCAAAACAATCCTACTTGTTCTTTGTTTCTTTCAGACTGGGGACCTAGTTTTAATTTTATCAGTCTCGTGTCTTATTCAGTGTCTTAATTTATCTATCATATATGCTTAATGGTTGCATCACACATCTTTTATTTTCTATTTGAGGGAAGATTAGCAATTCTTGTAAACATTTAACATGGGGTGGCGTTGCAAGGCCCATTTATCTGAGATCATAGGGGTGTGCAAGGACAGTGGCGCCCATATGAGTACTTTTAGTGGGGGGGCTAAGAAAAATCCTTACCTCCTTCAAGGCTGTCAAACAGTTTAGTAAATGTACAAGATACTAAAATACAACAAAAATAATTGATACAATCAATCATTAATATCTTGTTATTTTTAAAAATGCTTTAAAAAAAGGTTTTGTCTATTTTAGGGTTTTAAATTTATCAAAAATTTGGCTATACCATGGCTCAAGCCCCCCCCCCCCCTGGGCCCCCTTATGGGCACCCTTGCGCACGGGTGGTGCAGTGGGTGCGATACACCCCCTCCCCCACCCACCCCTTAGCCTTTGCATTTGTCACGACAAATCTTCAAAACTTGGGAGAAATTCATATTTTGCCAAGTATCTGTAGTAAATTAAAAACATTAATATTATGAATTATCAGCAGAAGAATATTGCGTTGTACGCACCCCTTCACTTTACAGCTTCCCGTATCTTTATCCCTTTGCCAACATTAGATCAGAATACCGAGCAATCAGAAAGTTAGCTAGCTGATATATTCTTTTTTTATTTATTTATAGCAAATTGATGAATTGTAATTTGAATAGTTTTTTTTTACTTTCTGCTTTCACGATTTTTTTTTTTAATTTCCGGCTTTTAACTTAATCCCAGTAACTAGCTCGTGTGAGAAGAGCTTCTCAAAACTTTCACTCGTGAAGACAAAACTGCGTTCTACGATGACACAGGAAAGGCTGAGCTCATTGATGGTACTGTGTATTGAACAATTATTAGCTATTTCCACACAGCTGAAAGATGTGATTGACGAATTCCGGGACATAGTTCCACTTGACTGACGAATGTCGTTGTAAATTCAAAGTCAATACATTTGTTTCTTTTCTTTTGTGATTTCATATAACATACAAATAGAGTTTATATAACCCTACCTAGTTTTATTTTTGACTGAATCATTCGATTATATTTTAAAATGAAACTTGCATAACTTTAGTAATTTTTCATGTGCATTCTAATAAATTAGTTTTTGACGAACCACGGCGTTAAGACGCACAAGACTTTAAATTAATTTTAAATGGAAGGGGATATTGTGTGACATATCGTTAGAAAGCTTATTTCGTTAGATATCCAAATCCAGCATCTTTTCAAAAACCCATCCACCAAGGAGGGGTGCATGAAAACTCACTCTGTATAGGCATTATGATTGTAACAATATAATTTAAATTTTATGTTTTATAAGAACCAGATAGTAAAAACAACCTGTAACGTACCAGGAGATGTGACGTACCTGCCAGAAGGACGCACACGACATAAAGGCAGATAGGAACCAGAATAAAACGTCCGCGTAGCTCAATTGGTAGAGCAACTTATTCCGGAATGAGGGGACCCGGGTTCGAATCCTGGCGCGGATAAAAATGACGGAGAAAAATACTTCGTTATAATGGCGCCCGAACTATCCGGATGACCCGACCGTTCAAAATCTCGCATTGGTGTGATGTTATTTCCACACCGCGAGATAGGCAAAATAAGAGCAGCACTTCGAAAAAAAAAATAATAAAATAAGGGGGAGATGATGTAACGTACCAGGGGATGTGACGTACCTGCCTGAAGGACGCACACGACATAAAGGCAGATAGGAATCAGAATAAAACGTCCGCGTAGCTCAATTGGTAGAGCAACTTATTCCGGAATGAGGGGACCCGGGTTCGAATCCTGGCGCGGATAAAAATGACGGAGAAAAATACTTCGTTATAATGGCGCCCGAACTATCCGGATGACCCGACCGTTCAAAATCTCGCATTGGTGTGATGTTATTTCCACACCGCGAGATAGGCAAAATAAGAGCAGCACTTCGAAAAAAAAAATAATAAAATAAGGGGGAGATGATGTAACGTACCAGGGGATGTGACGTACCTGCCAGAAGGACGCACACGACATAAAGGCAGATAGCAATCAGAATAAAACGTCCGCGTAGCTCAATTGGTAGAGCAACTTATTCCGGGATGAGGGGACCCGGGTTCGAATCCGGGCGCGGGTAAAAATGACGGAGAAATTTACGTCGTTATAAACCTTTTTATGTCATATATCATTAAGCTTTTGAATTGCAGCTCATCTCTGCTCTCAAAATCTGAATTTCTCATTACTTCACCGTTTGTTTTTTGTTGTTGTTGTTTGTCTTTTATTTATTTATTTTTCTTTTGCTGACGGGTTTTTTTTTAAATCTGCGTCATGCACCTCCATTGTTACACCCCTGCGCACGCCTATGTCTGATATGGGTCAGAGTTCGAGCCCGGATGAGGTATGGGTGGTATGCTTTACTTGATGGCCCGTGCTTCCTTCCTTTCCCCCGAACAAGTACCTTAAATTAGGGACAGTTGACTACTTACATCCTTTAGATTTACTCATGGGCATCGTTAAACCAAAACAAACAGAAAAAAGTCCAAACAGTACCGGGTCTAAAACCACTGCTTTAAATTACGAGATTACTACGCAGTGTTACGTATATAGTTGTGTTCAAAATAACACTAAAAATTGAGTCTCATAGTATTGCGGAGCCCTACACATAGGAATTTGGTGTAATCTTTTTTTTTTTTTTGTATCCCGTACACGCGCTGTCTAAGCAACAAATGATTTTGAAGGCGGAAGTAATGATAACGTAAATTAACTTTCTTCCGTTTTTATTTCGTGCGTATGGTCGCGCACGCTTGTTTTTATATATGCAATTCTGTGTGTGAAAGTTGCCAAACCTCACAATGCATCAGATATCACATCTTCCTACTAGATGCACGGCTTCCAAAAATATCGCTTTTTGTGATCATATTCATTATGCAACGATAGATTCACTTGCGAAGTAATTTTTAGAAATCCGAGTAGAAAGGCAAATTTTCAAGGCTTTCGTTGTAATAAAGATCTTCGGTGTTTCAACGAAATCGATTAACAATTTCACTGAAGCAAGCGAAACCAGTAAACAATAAATCAAATTTGATACATTATTGCATTTGTGAAATTGGACACTATTTAAATAGAAGCTTGTTGCACACATTTAAAACTAACGTGCATGTACTTCCAGGGCAAAAAAAGATATGATAAAATGGGAAAGCAAAACATCAGTTGAATAGAAGATATTTCATGCAGTTGTTGGAGAATACAAATACGAATCTCTTAAATTTTGTTCACACTTTCGGTCTTCTCTGCAAATACATGTAGTGCAATAGCATCATCAGTAAGCTGCCATAGTGGCTCATTGGCCTAAACGCTAGCTTCTGATCGTTTGTCCGATATGGGTCAGCGTTCCAACCCCGATGAGGCATGGGTGTTGTGTTTGTCTTACGGCACTGGCTCTCTCCTTCCCTGGAACCAGTGACCCTAAATTACGGATGGTCGACTGCTTATAGCCAATTGAGTTGCTTATGGTAGTAGTTAAACTCCTACAAAACAATCATTAATAATTAATAAGCACAAATCCCTAGAAAACACAATATTAGTTAAGCACATTTCTGGTGAAAAAGCACCACAAATAAATTTAAGTTTCGAACGGAGTTCATGCTCAGATTTTTTTAACATTACATGTACCCCTCACGCGAGCGTGCATCTAACAATCACTTTTCTCTGAGAAAAAGAAAAGTGTTAAAGTTAGCGGCTGCGTTTGAAGTTGCCTAAACTTCATAGATTCAAATGCTTCATAAATAATTAAGCGTGTTTATCATTTGCAGAACATGTGATCTGATTTTACTGTTTTAATATGTATTAATGCTACTAATGGGGAAATGTCAACTAATTAAAAAATATTAATTAATTGTACTGATGTACAGAACATAGTTCTTAATGCTCAAGAAACGGAAGAGTGGTGACATGCATTTCTAAATTCGCAAATAAGACTTCAAGTAAATGCAGGTTTTACTGATTTGTTTTTCTTAAATGAAGTTCGGCCAACGACTTCCCCACTGGGTCTACTGGTTAGCTCATTCATTGGTTAGGTTATGGTGTTCACACAGAACACCCAGTCGGTAAGCTTTCTTTACTTATCCCCCATTCCACTTGAAAAAAAAATGGCTACCCAATCAATCAACTGCAGAAGAATCTAATAAAATGGAAGGAGATAGCGTGGTGTCCGAAACATTTTTCTTTGTTATACGAATGCCTGATTGACGCCGGAATAGCTTCTAAAATGAGTGCAGTGTACGAAAATTTTGGCTTATATTAATCTGGGAGAAAAAATGGAAATGAAAATACACTGAAGAACACTAAATGCTGAGGAAGCAGGATATCACGTAACACTGGGAGTGAATGAATGCCTTCTATGAATCCAACTTCCATGTGAGTCGAAGATACTAAGAAGAGAAACTCCTCCTAATACCCAATGTTACGCGATATCATGACTTCCTTAGCATTTAGTGTTCTTTAGTGCACCCTCATTTCCCATTTTCGGAAATGACGGATAGTTCAGTTTGACGACGGATATTTTAGTTTGAAAATCGAATTACTACCAAACCAACATTTTTCACTTGTTACGTTTTTTCAACTCCAAAAAGTTATTGGCTTTTAATTTCTGAATAAGATACTGTTGTTAAGATGCTAATAAAATGTCTTTATTTTCAATCCTTTTTATATTCTCCGTTTGTGAGAAAAAAATCCGTTAAAAATAAAGATAGTATGAAACGGTCTTACCTCTTAAAATAATAAATTCTCTACCAAAGTTTCAGAAAGGGAATATCCGGAAAGTTACTGCATGGAGTCAAATTTATTTTATGCCAATCGAAGATGTAGCACTTTGGTATATTACTAGTAGTTGTGTTAAAGTAAAATAAAATGACATTAGAATACAAAGAAGGGCTTGAAAAATAATTTGGATAACGTGACACTAGCCCCGGTCTGGAGGGGTTAGGGGTACATACCTCCTACTCAAAATCACAGTCTGCAAATATACCATCAACAAAATGTAAAATCGGAGAAAAACTGAATGTAAGACATAAGAACATAATAGGAAGTTGGCGTACAACAGCCAAACGTCACATATTTTTTGCTTCCGGAGCAAGGGAGGATTGGCCTATGCATGCTAGTTAAAACAGGAAAAACAGTTATCTGTAAAGCGCAGAAGAGGATGCCGTCTGTTTTGTAACCAAAAGCGATATGTTTTTGAATAGTGAGATTTCCTCCTCCACCAGATTTATGCTAAACTTCCCTCTCTGTGAGTTGAGGAGTTGTATTTAAAAGAGCTGGAGTCTCCGGGAAGCAAGTAGCTAGAGAGGAGGAGGGAGGGGGAGAACAATCCTATTATTTTTTGTATAAAAGCACATAGCTCACAATCACATAACACAAGCTACGGCATGCAGTCTGATCTTCTGGGTTAAGAAATTAACGCTTTATCTCCATGTGTTGCATAATTATGATTCACAGTGTTGGTTTTATGGTATACTGAATGATACGAAAAGCAGATAAAGGAAGGATGTGTTATCTGTGATATCGTTAGTAAAGCCTCAGATATATACCGTACATGGATATAACTAATAGCATCGCAGTTACCCTATTTTCACGGATTACTATAAGCCAAATCGAATGAAATACCAATCGTTATTAAAAAAAGACGAGTGTCTTCCAAACCATGAATATTTTATTCTTTATATACAATAGACAAAAATATTTACCATACACATAAAAAAAGCAAAATGATAATATATGCAGCTTCAGTACTGCTTGCTCATTCGATATATAAGAAAAGAATAAATGTGTAGGTGCACTAGTTATTTATTTAACTCCTCTCTCATCACGTTCAGCAAAGACTAACAGCACTTAGTCATCACGTTCAACGATGACTAACAGCCGTCTATCCTCATGCTAATTCCCTTTTGCTAAAACAGATTCTCTTGATAAAATTTATATCTGAGAGCTTACACTCACCAACCCGCTTGGCCAGCGTGGTGAGTTATGGCCAAACCCCTCCAAAATGACTCCACAACTTAAATCTTGGCCCTCAGTCTCCGGCAGCTGGAATGTACCTGGCCAAGGCAGCGGCCAGTGCGACATGAAGGCAGAGGGTGCTAAGAATCCCCGGAGGACCGGACTAGGCTGCCATCTGATGCTGACCTTGGCGACGTATAACGGACGCTCCCTATCTTCTGATTCAAGGCTTCTTGAATTGGAATAGGAACTACAAAGGATCAAGTGGGACATCGTCGGGCTAAGTGAGGTAAGGAGAAAAGGAGAAGATCTCATTGAACTGAAAAGTGGACATCTCTTCTACTATCGTGGGACAGATACTGGCAGAACTAGTGGTGTTGGATTTATAATAAACAAGAAACTGAAGGATAAAGTTGTAGAAGTTGAAAGTTCCTCTGACAGAGCTGCACGACTCGTTATCCAACTCTCGAGAAGATACCAGGCTCAGATTATTCAAACTTATGCACCCACCACAAGTCATGCTGAAGAAGAAATTGAAGAATTTTATGAGGAAATTCGTCATCTAAATAATAAAGGTAAGCAGCACTTGAAGATAATTATGGCAGATTTCAATGCAAAACTAGGGCAACGGCAACAGAATGAAACTTCAGTAGGTAAATTCGGTCACGGCAACAGAAACCAGCGTGGAAATACTCTCGTAGAGTTTGCAGAGGCAGAAGGGTTTTTCATCTTGAACTCCTTTTTCAAGAAAAAGCCACACAGGAAATGGATATGGAGACATCCAAATGGGACGACAAGTGAAATTGATTTTATTATGTGTAACAAAAAATTCGTCATAGAAGACTGCAGTGTGCTAAACAAGTTCAACACAGGCAGTGACCATAGATTGGTGAGATGTAAGATGCACCTCAACACTAAACTCGAACGTAGCAAGCTCATAAGACAAACAAAATGTATTGACATAGCCAACCTTAAAAAACACCATAATACCTTCAAATTGGAACTGAAGAACAGATTCTCTGCTTTAGAAGGCCTAACATCGGAAGAAGTGGATATTTCTGAAGTTAACAGAAAAGTAACCAAAGCTCTTATGGAAACAGCAACTAAATTAGCTGGGTCTAAGAACAAATTGCATGTGAACAAATTATCAGGAAAAACCAAAATGTTGATGCAAAAAAGAAGAGTGATGAGGACAACTAAAGAAGATGTGACTTCCAAAGTGGAATATATAGAGCTATGCAAGACAGTACGAAAAAGTATCACTGAAGACGTAAGAAATTCAACTGTGAACTAGTAAGGAAAGCAATTGAAAACAACCAAAGCCTAAAGATAGCAAAGGGACATCTCAGTAAGGGAAAAAACAGATTATGGCACTGAGAAAAGAAGATGGTTCTGTAACAAGAAATAGAGGCGAAATTTTGACAAGAGTGAAAGATTTCTACTTTAAATTATATGAAAGGGATGATACATGTACTCCAGACATCATGAAAGGTACCAGTACCAGAGTTCTTCCAGTCCTTCCAGCAGAAGTTGCACATGCAATCAAGAACATGAAGCGGGGAAAAGCTCCAGGAGAAGATGGAATTACTGTAGACATCATACAAGAAACAAGTGGAGAAATCGAAACAGTACTCGCCCAAATTTTCACTCGATGCCTTAATGAAGGGAAAATTCCTGAGGATTGGAACAACGCTGCAATGATCTTGCTACATAAAAAAGGTGACATTGAGGATCTCAGGAACTACAGACCTATCAGCCTCCTATCAGTGGTTTATAAGATCTTCACTAAAGTTCTTTCACACCGCTTGAAGGTGACACTGGACATGGCTCAACCGAGAGAACAAGCTGGATTCAGGAGTGGCTACAGCACAATAGATCATATCCACGTACTGAGAGAACTAATTGAAAGAGCGAGGGAATATGAACTTCCATTGTGCATGGCTTTTATCGATTATGAAAAAGCCTTTGATTCGGTGAAACCATCAGCAGTTGCAATGGCTCTGAAATCCTGCGGTATTGAAGATGCATACATTAATATTATTAATAACATCTATGAAAATGCAAGTGCAAAGATTCGGCTGTTTGAAAATACAACACACATAAAAATTGGAAAAGGAGGGAGGCAAGGTGACACCATATCTCCGAAGCTCTTTAATGCCACATTGGAAAATGTCTTTCAATCACTGAACTGGGAAAACAAAGGGATAAAGATTAATGGAGATTATCTAATTCACCTTCGTTTTGCTGATGACATAGTCATTTTTGCAACTACCCCATCAGAGCTACAGAGTATGATCCAGGAACTTGCTGACAAGAGTAAAGAAGTGGGATTAAAAATGAACTTTCAGAAGACAAAAGTGATGTACAATGCTTTTACAAGAAATGAAGATTTATCGATTGATGGAGAAAAGCTGGAGATAACAGACACGTACGTTTATCTTGGACAGCAGATATCAAGTGAGGGCCACATTGGTGAAGAAATTAATCGGCGTACAAAACTTGCCTGGAGAGCTTTTGGAAGAAACAGCATAATTTTCAAGAGCAATATGCCATTATGTCTTAAAAGAAAAGTGTTTGATCAATGCATCCTTCCAGTGCTTACGTATGGTGCAGAGACGTGGACCTTAGCTAAAAGAGACATACAAAGGCTGCAGACAACTCAAAGTTGCATGGAGAGGTGCATGCTTGGTGTAACCAGGAGAGATAAGAAGAGGAACACGTGGATCCGAAAAATGACAAGAGTGGAAGACATCATGATCAGAGTTAAATCCCTGAAATGGCAATGGGCTGGACATACTGCCAGAAGAACCGACCGTCGATGGACAGCCGAAATTTTAGATTGGATTCCAAGGGACAGGAAAAGGCCCTGAAGAAGACCACATGGAAGATGGGTGGATGAAATTCGAAAGTATGCGGGAGTGACATGGAGGAGACTGGCACAAGACAGACCGTTGTGGAGGAAACTTAGGGAGACCTTCGTCCAGCAATGGATTGATAATGGTTGACAATGATGATGATGATGATGATATCCAGATAGACTCTGCTTAAACAATGCCGTGTCTAAATACTTAACTGCTGAACTTCGAAATCGTAACATTGGATGAGAAATGAAATATGCGTCCAAACATGTTGCGTTTATTCTCAATAATAAATCGACTCTGTTGTTATAGTAGCTCTTTTGGCCTTTTAGCAGGTAACACTAGACAACGAATTGAAACTTTTTTTTTTCATAACATTGGTCAAATAAGATGTTTTTTACTAATTTTGGAGAGCTGGACTGAAAAACGGCAGCACGTACAGTTTTTTTAATTGTGGATTGATGTATTTCAAATATCAATGAATACGCATTTGTTGGAAATGAAAATAAATGTGATTCTTTTATTAAATCGCAACTTAAACTCATTAATTAATTAGAAGATTACAATTTAAAAAATTAGAAACATCATAATTGTGGACCACTGAATATAAAGTAACAATGAAATATCATTGAAACCCAAAATAAGAAAACATGGGTAAGGATCTTTTGAACTGTTTTTTTTTCTTTTTTTTTTTTTTTTTGATTGGAGGTTTAACAACCACCGTGAACAACTCAATGGTTATAAGCAGTCGCCAGTCCCTAATTTAGGACCACTGGATCCAGGGAACGGAGAGAGCCAGTGCCGTAAGAAAAACACAACATCCATGCCTCACTAGCATTCGAACCCGGACCCATCTGGGAAGAGTGATCAGAAGCCATCGCTTAGAACACTGCGCCACTGGGACGGCCTTTTGCACTTAAAAGAAGTTCATCTTCTTTTAAGTGCAAAAGGACTCCTGACTCTTGCAGAAGTCAGGAGTGACTACTCCTGACTTCTGCAAGAGTCAGGAGTAGTCACTCCTTCATTGCGGGTCCCACTTGCCTTAGTATCTCTCCTCCATGGTTTGGATATCTGCCAAAATCTTTTCCCTAGTAAAACACTGGCAGTTTGTAAGTTCTCAGGAAGGAAGTCGAGATGCGAGCGGAAGAAATGGATCTTTAAAAACACGCGGAAGCCAAGATTTTCATGGTTTTTGAGTGAAATCTTGTATGAGCTGATAGTAGTTTTCTTCTTTGTTATTTCCCAGAAAACCCTGGACCACAGACGTGGATGATTTCCATGTTACACGCTTGTTCATATTCAGTTCTTCTTCGAAGGCAGTGTCATTCAGTTGCTTCTTGATATGAGGACCAGCAAAGATTCCTTCTTTGTGTTTGCCATCACGTAGTTTTGAAAATTTTCCTTCAAGTGTAAAAACCCTTTACCAGTTTTGTTCACAGCCTTTACAGTGTTTTTTATAATTCCCCGATAGATGTGTGTGTGTGTGTGTGTGTGTGTGTGTGAGTAGTGGGAGTAGAACGTTAGAGGGTTCAACTGGACCCCCGATAGATGTGTGTGTGTGTGTGTGTGTGTGTGTGTGTGTGTGTGAGTGGTGGAAGCAGAACGTTAGAGGGTTCAACTGGACCCCCGATAGATGTGTGTGTGTGTGTGTGCGCGTGTGTGTGTGTGTGTGAGTGGTGGAAGCAGAACGTTATAGGGTTCAACTGAACCCCCGATAGATGTGTGTGTGTGTGTGTGAATGGTGGAAGCAGAACGTTAGAGGGTTCAACTGGACCTCCGATAGATGTGTGTGTGTGTGTGTGTGTGTGTGTGTGTGTGAGTAGTGGAAGCAGAACGTTAGAGGGTTCAACTGGACCCCGATAGATGTGTGTGTGTGTGTGTGTGTGTGTGAGTGGTGGAAGCAGAACGTTAGAGGGTTCAACTGGACCCCCGATAGATGTGTGTGTGTGTGAGTGGTGGAAGCAGAATGTTATAGGGTTCAACTGGACCCCCGATAGATGTGTGTGTGTGTGTGTGTGTGTGTGAGTGGGGGAAGCAGAACGTTATAGGGTTCAACTGGACCCCCGATAGATGTGTGTGTTTGTGTGTGTGTGAGTGGTGGAAGCAGAACGTTAGAGGGTTCAACTGGAGGCTTATACCTCACATTACTCACACAAAAAACAGCACAATTTTGTGAAGCCTCCTTGAAGACCGAGCAAGATGTTCACTCCATGAGGAACGGCCTCATAGCTGAAGGCACATTTGGATATTATATCTTTTTTTTTTTGTTATTGTTTGAAAAGCCAGTCACTTTAGTTAAACAAGAATAGCAATCCTTCAAGTGAGTAGTTGACTCACGCCAAACCATTGGGACAGCAAAGGGCATGGAT
This sequence comes from Macrothele yani, assembly GCA_039090855.1. Lineage (NCBI taxonomy): Eukaryota > Metazoa > Arthropoda > Arachnida > Araneae > Macrothelidae > Macrothele > Macrothele yani. Next base: position 70,441,493 of record CM076995.1, read on the forward strand.
TTTATCTAATCTTTCAACCATTCACTCAGGCCAACAAAGCACGAAATGCAGCCCACATGTGTAGCCAATGTTTTGTCCTGTTCTCCAATATAACATCCAAAACACAAGTTAAAGGCTTTATCCACAATCTTTGTCAAATAACAATCCTGGGATTTTAAATTGCAATTTCCGCACACATAACAAACTTATCTATCATATTTACACATCCACGACGCTTCCTTTGTGCCAATTTAGCGTCAAAATTCACTCTTCATCGTTCAACAGGTTCCTCCTACAATGAAAACTAAACGAATGGCGGTCTGAAGTTACGGCTACATGTATTCCTCCACTTGGCAATCAGTGTTGTCAACCAAAAAAAGTAAAATATCTAGTATCCTCACGGTTGACTGAATGTGTCGATAGGAAGATCTTAATAGGAGTCAGAGTGACCAGTAATATAACAAAAAAGATGACACCGAATTTTCGGGTGTAATAAACGTCTTTTCAATCCGTTCTGACGCAAATTAAATTTATCAAAGCTATTCAAAGTCAATGGAACCGGTATGGAAAACAATAGTATCTGACGGAAGAGAAAAGTTTTTCAATCGGGTTTTTAATCCCTCAGATATTGCTGTAAACGGAAACATGAGCTTACGAACTCTTAGAAACAGAGATATCGACAAAAATAAGATGTGACTTTACGTCCCTTGGTGGAAAAACCATGCATTATTGTAGGAAGAAAGTATTCTCAAAAGGTTTTTCCACATGAGCGGTATCGGTCAAAAAAAAAAAAAGAAAATTAGTCAAGTTTTCAGGAGCCCAGATTTTGCTACAAATACATCAGAAGCAGAAAATAACACTTATGCCCCCTGGTGGCCAAACGATTTTTTTACCAAACATTAGAATTTATGTGAAAAATGTTTTCCATCATGTCTTGTATGCGATGGATGAAGAATTTTTCAAAACGGAGTTTTAGAAGCAGAAATAACGCAGAAAACACAATTTACTTCTGTGCCCCCTAGCGGAAAGTCAATGATTTACTTGAAAATTTTGAATTTATAGGAAAAACATTTCGCATCGGAAACACTATCCAACAAAGAAGGAATTTTTCAAATCGGACTCTTAAAAGTAGAGATATTGACAAAAATAAGATATACATCTACGCCCCTGGCGTAGAAACCATGCATTATTTAAAAAACAAAATGTTTCTAAATGATTTGTTGACATGAGTAGTATCGGTCTACAAAAGACGTTTTTTTCAATCGAGAATTTAGAAGCTCATATTTTGCTGCAAATACATTAGAAGCGGAAATTAAGGTTTACGCCCCCTGGTGGCCAAACCATTTATTTACAAAAATTAGAAATTATGTGCAAACGATTTCTCATCAGGAGCTGTATCCGGAGCAGAAAGAATTTTTCAAATCGGAGATTTAGAAGCAGAGATATAAGGGGAAACGCAATTTACTTCTACGCCCCCTAGCGGAAATTCTATGAATTACTTGAAAATTTTGAAATTATATGAAAAACATGTCACACCGATAACACTATCCAACAAAGAAGGAATTTTTCAAATTGGGCTCCTAGAAATAGAGATATTGACGAAAATAAGACATGCATCTACGCCCCCTGGCGGAGAAACTGTGGAATATTTTAAGAAGAAAATGTTCTGAAAAGGTTTATTGATGTGAGTGGCATCAGTTCACGAAATAATTTTTTCAATCGATATTTTGGAAGCTCAGACTTTATGGCAAATGCATCAGAAGCAAAAATTAACACTTACGCCTCTGGTGGCCAAAGTATGCTTTACCAAAAATTAGAAATTATATGAAAAATATTTTTCATCAGGGGGTGTATCCGCTGAAGACAAAAATTTTCAAATCGGAATTTTAGAAGAAGAGTAATCGGGGAAAATGTAATTTACCTTTACGCTCCCTAGCGGGAAATCTAAGCGTAATTTGAAAATGTAACTATATATAAAATACTCTTCGACATAAATGGAATCGAAAGACAATTTTTTTTTCGATCGGATGCTTAGAAGCAAATATGTGGAATAAAACGTATTTTTGAATTCGACATCATCTGCATTTATGCCCTCTTGCGGCGAAATTGCAAATCGTAAAAAAAAAAAAACGAAATGAAGGATCATCATTCGCATATTTCAAGCTTCCCAATGCAAAAAGAATTTTTCAAATCGGACTAATAGTTACAGAGATTTCGTGGGTACAGACGGACGGACGGACAAACCGATAACATAAGCACGATCTTTTTTTACAAAAGACGCGCTAAAAATGCGACGAGCTAGCCATTTTTTAAGGCCAGATCTAAAATTAGCCTCCGGAGAAATAGTTAAAGTCAGCAAAAATTGTTCATATTCTAAAAGCCTTGTAAACCAGTGTAATCAGTCACAAAGGAGTAGTTCCAATCCTCCCCATAAATGACCAATTTGAATAACGAAGCTGAGGGAAAAGCGACGCTTCCTGATGCGCATTTTCACTCGTTCCAACCATATTCGGCTCACTTCTTAGACAGCAAATATATTCGTTCGAGCTGATTTCAACCCATTTTGCTAACTCCGAGTTAATTTGTTCGAGAGAGAGAGATATTTCCTATCTGAGGTTGAGAAACCCGAACCCTCAGCGCTCTGCGCCTTTTGTCAGGTGAAAAAGAGAAATATTAGATGTTTGAGAACAGATTTCCCTGATAGAATAGTACGAAAGAAAAGTATGGAAATATTAGAGGAGAGGGAGTAGACGGTTACCCGTTAAGAAGTGAAGTTGTAAGCTGCCCTACATACTTACCTGTAACAACAAGCCATTTCAAGTGATATTTCTCTCCGCAGAAAAATGCCTGGTACACCTGTGCCACAGAAGAGCACAGGGGGAAAGGAAGGAAAGGACACGGGAGAGGGGAACCTGGAAAAAAAAAAACATCACACACAGAACATCTTTCCCAGAGAAAAATCGTCTTTGAACACCGGGTAAGACAAAACTGGCTATTTGCACAGTGTTGCTCGCCAGCCAATGAGAGAAAAGATTTTTCCCCATTGGTTTACATAATTTTTTCACTGGTTTACTTTTGTTGATTCTTGACAGGCATGTCAGATTAACCATAGCTGAGGTGGTGTGATCACAAAATTACACCGATCGAGGATTAAGATACTCGTTTAGAGTATGCAACATTTTGCTCGGTTCTTAAAAGAGCCTTTTTTTTTTTTTTTTTTTTTTTTAATCAAGGAAAAACAACAACAAATTTTAACATAAAAGGCAAGACCAACAATACCTTGTTTTTTTTAGGGGCAGAGATATTTAGTACAAAAAAGATAAATCTTTTATGCAACATTTTGCTCGGCCCTTAAAAAAAGCCTTTTTTTTTTTTCTCATTTTTAATTTAACTAGGTTTCTTCACATGGGTGAAGCATGTTTTCAAAACAGAGTACGGCTCTTGGAGGAGCCCACCCCCTTTTTTTTTTTTTATTTAACGAGATTAATTCACATGTGTGAAGTAAATTTGCAATCAGAGTAAGGCCCTTAAAAGAGCCTTTTTTTTTTCACATTTTTTATTTAACAAGGTTTCTTCACATGGGTGAAGTATGTTTTCAAAACAGAGTACGGCTCTTAGAGGAGCCCCCCCCCCTTCTTTTTTTTTTTTTTTTTTTTTTTTTATTTAACGAGATTTATTCACATGTGTGAAGTATATTTGCAAATCAGAGTACGGCCCTTAAAAGAGCCCTTTTTTTTTTTTTTTTATCAGAAATTCTTCTTAGGTGAGAAATACCCTCTAAACACTAGTCCCAATTATTGTTATTTTTTTTTTTGCTAGGGTAGCTGTGAATTGGGTTCATTTCTGGAACTTTATTCAAGATAGTTTTTGGCCTTTTATAACTGTCAGTTTCATTGACAGTATAGTTAATGGCCGCTCTGACTAGAGGATTAGGATGAATCTTAGCTTTTTCATAGTATCTATAAGCTAAGTCATACATCGTGTAATGGATGGAGTTAATATTTAGCATGCTTCGGATAGCATGGTTTGAAGTTCTTCCATCAAGTCCAACCATATATCGTAGGGTTTTATTTTGAAATGAGGTAATCTTATTTTTCTGCTGTTTGTTGCAGTTACCCCAGATAGGACAGGCATAAGTAATAACAGGGCTGATACAGGCTTTCCATATCAAAGTTTTGTTTTTCCTGCTAAGCCTTTTATTTTTTATTATTGGCTGGAGACTTCCTCTGATCTTAAGAGATTTGGACACAGTTTCTTTAATATGCTTGTTCCAGTTTAGGTTGTGGTCCATAAAAAGTCCTAAGTATTTAACATCATTTACCCAAGGTATTTTTTTATACATTTCTATTTCAAAGTCTGGATTGTGATTGCATTTAATCCTAGAAAATAGAATTGCTTGAGTTTTTTCGGTATTGATTTTAATTTTCCAATCTAAGAAATATTTCTCAAGTTTTTCAACATAATGTTGCAACATGAAAGTTGCTTGATTTTTATTTTTGGAAGTATAAGCGAGTGCAGTGTCATCAGCATAGAGAGCTGTAGTCAGATTCCTGTTATTATAGTTGGGAAAGTCTGACGTAAAGATAGAATACAGCGTTGGTGCGAGTGAGTTAATTTGTTCCATCCGGTTAAAGGGTTAAATATGAATGACGACAAAGTTCTAGATTTAAAAATTGTCTCTCCAAAAGTAATAAACCTTTCAGCATAATTTTTTCATCAGTTGCAAACCATTTTGTTGTGTATAGAATCCTATCTCGCGGGCCTCCTTGTAGAACAATTTCTGTCCAGATAGTGAACACTTTAGATTTCATAAATTAAGGAAGTAGTCATTTTCACAAATACGTGAGAAATTCACAAGTACATTATTTTCAGCAGTCACACTGAAGTACTGAATTACTTTTATCTCAATGTTTACCACGTAACATCTAAAAGTTCCATCGCTGTGGAAACAGCGATGAAATTTTGAGATGAATAGAACTCGCTCCTGTTATGCAGTTTCAAATTTTCTGAGAGGTTGCTTGGTAGAAAGTGAACTAACTGAAAGTACTTTTTTACAGAAATCTGATTGATGAAATTAATGCACTCGCGATTGCTATTTGTCAGCGTTTTACCAAATTGGCATTAAAAATAGTTATCACGGAGAATACGGGATTACGCCATATAATACAAATTTTGAAGATGACAATCCGATTTTTGGCGTAAATGTGACAAGGATGGTAAGTCAGATAATATCCGAAAACTTGAAAAATTTCATCGTCCTGAAGCGGGACTCGAACCCGCGTCTCCCAGAAAAGGCCCGGTTAGCATACCCGGGCGTTTTCTGGGAGACGCGGGTTCGAGTCCCGCTTCAGGACGATGAAATTTTTCAAGTTTTCGGATATTATCTGACTTACCATCCTTGTCACATTTACGCCAAAAATCGGATTGTCATCTTCAAAATTTTTTCGAATTTTTTTTTTGTGCGTGTGTATGGGGGTTTAACGACCATCGGGAACAACTCAATGGACTATATATATGCACAGTCACCCGTCCCTAATTTAGGGTCACTGGTTCTAGGGAAGGGAGAGAGCCAGCACCATAACACAAACACAACATCCATGCCTCCCCAGAATTCGAACCCGGACCCACCTCGACCGAATAATCGGAAGCCATCTCTTAGACCACTGCGCCACCGTGGCGGCTCATATCTTAAGCAACTGCTTGTGTTGTACGATAAGTGCCAAGTGTTAAATCTGCGCACCTCTTTGTGAAATTTTTCTAGCTTCCTTTTTCGTTTTGTTTTGTTTTTTCGCGTAAGTTTTAATGAATTGGTATAACGACAAAAGTTTATGGAATTTGCATTATCTCTTCCTGAAAGCGAAATGAACTACGCCAAACAGGAACCTGCGAAAGAACGAGGAAATTGAGATCAGAGCGTGTGCAATGCATGACCGGTTTCTGACAGGAACAAGTTCTGCGAAGTCTAATTCTCCTAAGAAAACCTTGACATCACATTAGGTGGCTGTTGCGTTTTCTACCTGCAATAGATCTACATCATATTTTGAAACTTAATCTTGTTTGTTTTTTTCTTTTTCTTTGTGTAATGGCATTTGAATCCTATGTTACAGAATCCCCAGTTAAAAGTAATATTTATCAAGCACGGCACTTATTTTGAATTCTCTTCGAATAAGTGCTAAACATAATTCGCCTATAGTTAAAAATTATGCTTTCGACGAGCCTGAGAAGATTTTTACAATACTTTTTCATCAACGAAATAAAGTACCGTCCGTCGATATTCACAAAAATATGATCGTGCAGCTGGACTTAGAGTGTAATCTTTTAATGGATGAAGAATAAGTTATAGTCCTTCTATCAGCTTGACTTTGTCTTCTTTCAGTCATTCTGACAGTCTGACTTTGTTTCGTTTCAGTCCTTCTTACAGTCTTACTGACAGTCTCACTGTATCTTCTTTCAGTCCATTTGACTGTCGGATTTAATAAAATTTGTAAAACAAATATAATTTTAACTAAGGGTGTCAGTTTTATTATTAAGTTAGAAAGAACAGAGTATGTTCTGTCAACACAGAAGAGTCTGAATGTAGATTAGCCGCAATACCCAAACACTTGAGGAATAAATAATAATAATAATAAATTTAGAAGGCAGGGGCGGTATATTACCAGTATTCCATGCCATTTGGACTAAGGCATTTGATGTCCTCGGTTGCCGAGTTGGGGCGCGGGCTTATGTCTAACCGACAGGGTTGGACCCAGATTCGAGTTCTGGATGATATGTGGATAGCATGCTGGTCGTGTTGCTCCATTTCTCTCTCGGAATCAGTGGCCCTAAATCAGGGATAGGATAGTCATTATACCCTTAGGTGCTAACCGGTTCGCTAAACCTCGAAGCAAATCCAAATCCATTTGTCCGCACAGGAATGGAGAAGGGATGTCAGCGTAGTTGTAGAGATAACTAAACAAGAAAGATGACACTGAATTTTCGGGTGTAATAAGCACGTCTTTTGAACCTGTTCTGACGCAAATTAAATTTATCAAAGCTATTCAAAATCAATTGAACCGGTATGCAAAACAATAGATCTGACGAAAGAAAGATTTTCAATCGGGTTTTTAATCCCTCAGATATTGCTGCAAACGGAATCGCGAGCTTACGAACTCTTAGAAACAGAGATATCGACAAAATAAAATGTGACTTTACGTCCTCTGGTGGAAAAACCATACATTATTTTGAGAAGAAAGTATTCTCAAAAGGTATATCCATATAAGCGGTATCGGCCCAAGGAAAAAAAATTAGTTGAGTTTTCAGGAGCCCAGATTTTGCCACAAATACTTCAGAAGCAGAAATTAACACTTATAACCCTTGGTGGCTAAACCATTCTTTACCAAACATTAGAAATTATGTGAAAAATATTTTCCATCAGGTCTTGTATGCGATACAGGAAGAATTTTTCAAATCGGAGTTTTAGGAGCAGAAATAACGCAGAAAACGCAATTTACCTTTGTGCCCCCTAGCGGATAGTCTATGATTTACTTGAAAATTTTGAATTTATAGGAAAAACATTTCGCATCGGAAACACTATCCAACAAAGCAGGAATTTTTCAAATCGGACTGCTAGAAGTAGAGATATTGAGAAAAATAAGATATACATCTACGCCCCCTGGCGTAGAAACCATGCATTTTTTCAAGAAGAAAATTTTCCTAAAAGGTTTGTCGACATGAGTAGTATCGGTCAACAAACGACTTTTTTTTCAATCGAGATTTCAGAAGCTCATATTTTGCTGCAAATACAACAGAAGCGGAAATTAAGACTTACGCCACCTGGTGGCCAAACCATTTCTTACAAAAATTAGAAATTATGTGCAAACGATTTCCAATCAGGAGCTGTATGCGGTGCAGAAAGAATTTTTCAAATCAGAGATTTAGAAGCAGAGATATAGGGGGAAACGCAATTTACATTAACGCCACCTAGCGGAAAGTCTATGAATTACTTGAAAATTTTGAAAATATATGAACCACATGTCACACTAGAAACACTATCCAACAAAGAAGGATTTTTTCAAATCGGACTCCTAGAAGTAGATAATTGACAAAAATAGGATGTACATCTACGCCCCCTGGCGGAGAAACTGTGAGATATTTTAAGAAGAAAATATTCCGAAAAGGTTTATCGATGTGAGTGGCATCAGTTCACGAAAGAATTTTTTAAATAGATATTTTAGAAGCTCCGATTTTATGACAAATACATCAGAAGCAAAAATTAACACTTACGCCCCCTGGTGGCCAAAGTATGCTTTACCAAAAAATTTGAAATTATATGCAAAAGATTTTCCATCAGGAGATGTATCCGTTGAAGAAAAATGTTTTCAAATCGGAGTTTTAGAAGAAGAGTTGTCGGAAAAAATGTAATTTACTTTTACGCCTCCTAGCGGAAAATCTATGCGTAATTTAAAAAAGTAACTATATCTAAAATACTTTTTGACATAAATGGAATCGAAAGATAAAAAAAAATTTCAATCGGATGTTTAGAAGCAAATATGTGGAATAAAACGTATTTTTGAATTCGACATCACCTGCATTTACGCCCTCTACCGGCGAAACTGTACATCGTAAAAAAAACGAAGTAAAGGATCATCATTTGCATATTTAAAGCTTCCGAACGCAAAAAAAAAAATATTTTAAATCGGACTAATAGTTGCAGAGATATCGTGGGTACAGACGGACGGACGGACGGACGGACAGATCGATAACAGAAGCACGATCTTTTTTTACAAAAGACGTGCTTTTAAAAAGCAAGTACTCTGAATGTACGCTTCAGATTGTACAACAATATAAGGACAGGATACAGAACTAAATAAATTCGAATGCAACATCATTTCAGTTAACAGTATGCTTTCCTATCGCCTTCTACAAGATCTTACGATGAACTATTGTAAACAAATTGCCCCACCTTCTTCAGTTTCATATTGCAGGGTCACTTTCCATTACGGTATTATATATACGACAGGATCCGCGACTTCAAAAGAGCAAAAAAGTTGCATCATGCTTTATCTCAAGCTTGGAAAAACGGTATCAAAAATGTATGTCGTTCTACAAACTGCCTTGCGAAATGAAGCTTCATTAAAAATACACACTGCACATGACCTTAACAGTTGTGAAAACACAAATTCACCAGTGACAGGATCCGAAACCGTATCCTTCGGCTCCGAAGCCGAACGCTTTTCCAATTAAGCTACACGGACGGGATTAATGGCGGCAGCTTTGGCACCTTGACATGTGTTTCAACTCTATAGTAAGTCGCATATATATATAGAAAAGCTGGAGATAACAAACACGTACGTTTATCTTGGACACCAGATATGAAGTGAGGATCACATTGATGAAGAAATTATTCGGCATACAAAACTTGCCTGGAGAGCTTTTGGAAGAAACAGCATAATTTTCAAGAGCAATATGCCATTTTGTCTTAAAAGAAAAGTGTTTGATCAATGCATCCTTCCAGTGCTTACGTATGGTGCAGAGACGTGGACCTTAACTAAAAGAGACATGCAAAGGCTGCAGACTACTCAAAATAGTATGGAGAGGTGCATGCTTGGTGTAACCAGGAGAGATAAGAAGAGGAACTCGTGGATCAGAAAAATCACAAGAGTGGAAGACATCATGATCAGAGTTAAATCCCTGAAATGGCAATGGGCTGGACATACTGCCAGAAGGACAGACCGTCGAAGGACAGCCGAAATTTTAGATTGTTTTCCAAGGGACAGGAAAAGACCCAGAAGAAGGTCACATGGGAGATGGGTGGATGAAATTCGAAAGTATGCGGGAGTGACATGGAGGAGACTGGCATAAGACAGACCATTGTGGAGGAAACTTGGGGAGACCTTCGTCCAGCAGTGGATTGATAATGGTTGACAATGGGGATGATATATATGAAGACCACATGGGAGATGGGTGGATAAAATTCAAAAGTATGCGGGAGTGACATGAAGGAGACTGCCACAAGACATACCATTGTGGAAAAAACTTGAGGAGACCTTCGACCAGCAATGGATTAATAATGGTTGACAATGATGATATATATATATATATATATATATCATCATCATCATCATCATCATTGTCAACCATTATCAATCCACTGCTGGACGAAGGTCTCCCCAAGTTTCCTCCACAACGGTCTGTCTTGTGCCAGTCTCCTCCATGTCACTCCCGCATACTTTCGAATTTCATCCACCCATCTTCCATGTGGTCTTCTTCTGGGTCTTTTCCTGTCCCTTGGAATCCAATCTAAAATTTCGGCTGTCCATCGATGGTCTGTTCTTCTGGCAGTATGTCCAGCCCATTGCCATTTCAGGGATTTAACTCTGATCATGATGTCTTCCACTCTTGTCATTTTTCGGATCCACGTGTTCCTCTTCTTATCTCTCCTGGTTACACCAAGCATGCACCTCTCCATGCAACTTTGAGTTGTCTGCAGCCTTTGTATGTCTCTTTTTGTTAAGGTCCACATCTCTGCACCATACGTAAGCACTGGAAGGATGCATTGATCAAACACTTTTCTTTTAAGACATAATGGCATATTGCTCTTGAAAATTATGCTGTTTCTTCCAAAAGCTCTCCAGGCAAGTTTTGTACGCCGATTAATTTCTTCACCAATGTGACTCTCACTTGATATCTGCTGTCCAAGATAAACGTATGTGTCTGTTATCTCCAGCTTTTCTCCATCAATCGATAAATCTTCATTTCTTGTAAAAGCATTGTATATCACTTTTGTCTTCTGAAAGTTCATTTTTAATCCCACTTCTTTACTCTTGTCAGCAAGTTCCTGGATCATACTCTGTAGCTCTGATGGGGTAGTTGCAAAAATGACTATGTCATCAGCAAAACGAAGGTGAATTAGATAATCTCCATTAATCTTTATCCCTTTGTTTTCCCAGTTCAGTGATTGAAAGACATTTTCCAATGTGGCATTAAAGAGCTTCGGAGATATGGTGTCACCTTGTCTCACTCCTTTTCCAATTTTTATGTGTGTTGTATTTTCAAACAGCCGAATCTTTGCACTTGCATTTTCATAGATGTTATTAATAATATTAATGTATGCATCTTCAATACCGCAGGATTTCAGAGCCATTGGAACTGCTGATGGTTTCACCGAATCAAAAGCTTTTTCATAATCGATAAAAGCCATGCACAATGGAAGTTCATATTCCCTCGCTCTTTCAATTAGTTCTCTCAGTACGTGGATATGATCTATTGTGCTGTAGCCACTCCTGAATCCAGCTTGTTCTCTCGGTTGAGCCATGTCCAGTGTCATCTTCAAGCGGTGTGAAAGAACTTTAGTGAAGATTTTATAAACCACTGATAGGAAGCTGATAGGTCTGTAGTTCCTGAGATCCTCAATGTCACCTTTTTTATGTAGCAAGATCATTGTAGCGTTGTTCCAATAATCAGGAATTTTCCCTTCAGTAAGGCATCGAGTGAAAATTTGGGCGAGTACTGTTTCGATTTCTCCACTTGTTTCTTGTATGATGTCTACAGTAATTCCATCTTCTCCTGGAGCTTTTCACCGCTTCATGTTCTTGATTGCATGTGCAACTTCTGCTGGAAGGACTGGAAGAACTCTGGTACTGGTACCTTTTATGATGTCTGGAGTACATGTATCATCCCTTTCATATAATTTGGAGTAGAAATCTTTCACTCTTGTCAAAATTTCGCCTCTATTTCTTGTTACAGAACCATCTTCTTTTCTCAGTGCCATAATCTGTTTTTCCCCCTTACTGAGATGTCCCTTTGCTATCTTTAGGCTTTGGTTGTTTTCAATTGCTTTCCTTACTAGTTCACAGTTGAATTTCCTTACGTCTTCAGTGATACTTTTTCGTACTGTCTTGCATAGCTCTATATATTCCACTTTGGAAGTCACATCTTCTTTAGTTGTCCTCATCTCTCTTCTTTTTTGCATCAGCATTTTGGTTTTTCCTGATAATTTGTTCACATGCAATTTGTTCTTAGACCCAGCTAATTTTGTTGCTGTTTCCATAAGAGCTTTGGTTACTTTTCTGTTAACTTCAGAAATATCCACTTCTTCCGATGTTAGGCCTTCTAAAGCAGAGAATCTGTTCTTCAGTTCCAATTTGAAGGTATTATGGTGTTTTTAAGGTTGGCTATGTCAATACATTTTGTTTGTCTTATGAGCTTGCTACGTTCGAGTTTAGTGTTGAGGTGCATCTTACATCTCACCAATCTATGGTCACTGCCTGTGTTGAACTTGTTTAGCACACTGCAGTCTTCTATGACGAATTTTTTGTTACACATAATAAAATCAATTTCACTTGTCGTCCCATTTGGATGTCTCCATGTCCATTTCCTGTGTGGCTTTTTCTTGAAAAAGGAGTTCAAGATGAAAAACCCTTCTGCCTCTGCAAACTCTACGAGAGTATTTCCACGCTGGTTTCTGTTGCCGTGACCGAATTTACCTACTGAAGTTTCATTCTGTTGCCGTTGCCCTATTTTTGCATTGAAATCTCCCATAATTATCTTCAAGGCTGCTTACCTTTATTATTTAGATGACGAATTTCCTCATAAAATTCTTCAATTTCTTCTTCAGCATGACTTGTGGTGGGTGCATAAGTTTGAATAATCTGAGCCTGGTATCTTCTCGAGAGTTGGATAACAAGTCGTGCAGCTCTGTCAGAGGAACTTTCAACTTCTACAACTTTATCCTTCAGTTTCTTGTTTATTATAAATCCAACACCACTAGTTCTGCCAGTATCTGTCCCACGGTAGCAGAAGATATGTCCACTTTTCAGTTCAATGAAATCTTTTCCTTTTCTCCTTACCTCACTTAGCCCGACGATGTCCCACTTGATCCTTTGTAGTTCCTATTCCAATTCAAGAAGCCTTGAATCAGAAGATAGGGAGCGTCCGTTGTACGTAGCCAAGGTCAGCATCAGATGGCAGCCTAGTCCGGTCCTCCGGGGATTCTTAGCACCCTCTGCCTTCATGTCGCACTGGCCGCTGCCTTGGCCAGGTACATTCCAGCTGCCGGAGACTGAGGGCCAAGATTTAAGTTGTGGAGTCACTTTGGAGGGGTTTGGCCATAACTCACCACGCTGGCCAAGCGGGTTGGTGAGTGTGGGATAGCATTTCCTCTAATCCCGATGGTATAGTTATACCGCTATTGGCGGTCGTCAGAGCCCCTTTAGTGGGAACAGGATGTACCACGAGAAGGCGGGGTTGACGTTTGTCAAGGAGAGGCTGTGATGTTACGCATCACCTGACCTTACATATATATATATATATATTAGGGTGGTCCTTAAAATACTATGAATTTTTTCAACAATTTATATGCTGTGACTCCTCAAAAGTGCTCTTCGATGTAAAAAAATGATGTGTGCAAAATTTCGACTATTTTAATTAGCATTTAGTGGTAGCTCAATACGCTCAAAATTTTACTTGTGATTACATATATTGTACATCATAAAATTATACATCAATTAGTGCAGAAATACTGATCTATTAATTACTCTGAAAAATTCCAAACACAAATCCTTTTCTAAATTAATTATGCCTATCAAAGACAACAGAACATTATTTCCACTTTAAGTAACATTCATTGTTAACACTGAGAAAATCCGCAAATCTCTTTAATCAAAAGTCCCTTAACTCATCTGAAATTATGTTTTTCTTTTTCTGCAGTCGGGATAACGACACCTATGTTGTTCTAGAACTTGTAATAAATATTGTTTTTGGTCTTCATTTTTTTTGTTACGCTTTCCAACCGTAGGTTGAAGAAGCGTATATGCTCCAGCTTTGTCCGTCCCTCTGTCCGTCCGTCCTCACGATAACTAGCGTAAAAATGGTTCGATTTCGATGAAATTTTAGTATGTGGTAGGGGACCACCTAGGGACGAACCCTATTGAAAATGGGACAAATGTGGTCGAAGGTCACGACGTAGGAGCGGAATCATTCCATTGCTCTTATGCGCCATAACTTGCGTAAATATGGTTCGATTTCAATGAAACTTTACTATGTGGTAGGGGACCACCTAGGGACGAACCCTATTGAAAATGGGACAAATGGGACCAAAGGTCACGACGTAGGAGTGGGATCATTCTATTGCCCTTATGCGTCATTACTTGCGTAAATATGGTTCGATTTCAATGAAAGTTTACTATGTGGTAGGAGACCGCCTGGGGACGAACCCTATTCAAAATGGGTAAAGTGGAGTCAAAGGTCAGGACATAAGATCGAGATGCATTCCATTGCCCTTATGCGTCATAACTTGCGTAAAAATGGTTGGATTTCGATGAAATTTCAGTATGCAGTAGGGGACCACCTAGGGACGAACCCTATTGAAAATGGACGAAATGTGGTCAAAGGTCAGGACATTGGATTGCGATCCTTTCCATTGCCCTTATCCCATATTATTAAGGTGGACGTCAAGTAATTTTGCTTCCTATACTTCGAATGGAAAAAGTTTTGTACACATTTCCTTCACAATTAATGTGTTCCCAAGGATGAAAATTTGAACATCGATTAAAATAACTTAATATTATAACTTGGAAAACTTAATATGTTCTAAAACATAACCATAATCATAATAAAAATTAATAACTTTTCCTTTGGTGGTGTTGAAACCAGAGAAAAGATGGCGTGACCTGTGCTTTGATGACGTCAGTGGGCAAAAAAATGTTGGAATGCATAATTACGGTTATGGTTTAGAAAATATTAAGTATTCCAAGTTATGAAATGAAGCTATTTTAATCAATGTTCAAATTTCCATTCTTGTGAACGAATTAACTTTCCAGAAAAAAGATGGCGCGACCTGTATTTTCATGACGTCAGTAGACAAACAAATGTTCAATTGCATAGTTATGGTTATGTTTCAGAAAATATTAAGTATTGCAAGTTATAAAATGAAGATATTTTAATCGATGTTCAAATTTTCATCCTTGGGAACGCCTTAATTGTGAAGAAAATGTGTACAGAAGTTTTTCCATTGGAAGTATAGGAAGCAAAATCAGCCGCCCCGGTGGCGCAGTGGTCTAAGGCGTTGGCCTCTGATCATTCGTCCGTAAGGGGTCCGGGTTCGAATCCCGGTCAGGCATGGATGTTGCGTTTGTCTTACGGCACTGGCTCTCACCCTTCCCTGGAACCAGTGACCCTAAATTAGGGACGGGCGACTGCTCATAGCCCATTGAGTTGCTCACGGTGGTCGTTAAACCTCCAATCAAAAAAAAAAAAAAAAGAAGCAAAATTACTTGACGTCCACCTTAAAGTAGCAATTCTTGTATGTATGTATGTACATTTTATTTTGAAAACAGCTCTAAGAATTTTGATGAAAGTCGTTAACCTACCGTTTTCTGGTACTAGAAATCGATTTAGCTTGATCTCGACTTTAGGAGAATTCGTTCAGTGGGTTAAATAACCACCCCGAATTATAACGTTTTTAGTGATGGCGTTGTTCCATTATTCCATTAATGTTACCAATGCTTAGAAATCTTATGACGTCACAATTTCGCCGCGTTTGAGAATGTTGGCGCCCGGTCACGCCATCTGTCTCATTACGTCACGCGTTGTATGTGGATCCTATTAAAGTTTTATGACGTCACATCTTGCTAGCAGATGGTCGCGATTCCCATCTGCCTCATTACGTCACGCGTTTTGTGCGTATGTTCGTCCGCACGATAACTCGCGTAAAAATCGTTCGATTTCGATGACATTTTCGTATCTGGTAGGGGATCACCTGGGAAGGTACCCTATTTAAAGTGAACGAAATGGGATCAAAGGTCAGTACAAAGGATCTGGATCCATTCCACTGCTCTTATGCGTCATAACTAACGTAAAAAAGGTTCGATTTCGATGAAAGTTTAGTATGTGGTAGAAGACCACCTGGCGACAAACCTTATTTAAATGGGCGAAAGTGGGTCAAAGGTCAGGACATAGAAGCGGGATCACTTCCATCGCCATTATGGGTCATAACTTACGTAAAAATGCTTCTATTTGGATGAAATGTTGGTATGTTGTATGGTCTTGCCTGGGGACGAATTCTATTGATAATGGGCGAAATGGGGTCAAAGGTTAGGACACAGGAACCGGATCTATTCCACAGCCCTTATGCATCATAACTTACGTAAAAATGCTTCGATTGCGACAAAACTTTATCATGTTATTTCGGAGGTATACCAAACCGGTTCTGTTGAATATCATCGAAATGGAATCAAAGGGCACAGCACAGAACCGAGATTTACTCCACATCCATTATTCTCATAACTTGAGTAATGATTTCTGGTATGTTGGAAAGCGTATTATAATCAATGCATTGCATGATTTTACTAACTTGTTTTTCTTTTTTTTTTTATTGGAGGTTTAACGACCATCGTGAGCAACTCAATGGGCTATAAGCAGTCGCCAGTCCCTAATTTAGGGCCACTGGTTCCAGGGAAGGGAGAGATCGAGCGCCGTAAGACAAACACAGCATCCATGTCTCACCGGGATTCGAACCCGGACCTATCTCGGACGAATGATTAGAAGCCATGGCTTAGACCACTGCGCCGCCTGGCCGGCCATTTCAGGATCAAAATCTAAATAATCTTTTGGGATATTAAGGCAATTAAAGAAATTCGAAGTGTTTTTTGTAACGAAATCTTCAATCTTCATATCACCAGAAATCTTGCCACTCAGCTTGGTGCGTTTAAGAGGTTCTTCGAAGCCGTCCTTTTCATTAAGAGACCGAAACATAACTTTTTTAGACCTTTTTCCAAAACACAGCAGTTTCCTGAACAACAGCCGTGCGGCTCTCACGAATTGTCTTCAAGCTTTATATAGGCAAGCTTGTTTCTAGAACTGTACAGAATTTTCCAACTTATAACGAAGTAAATTTCTCCGTCATTTTTGGTCTACGCCGGGGATCGAACCCGAGTCCACTTATTCCGGAAGAAGTCGCTCTACCAACTGAGCTACGCAGACCTTCGTCTTGCTGCTATCTGCCTTTATGCCGTGTGCGTCCTGCGGGGCAGGCACGTCAACCCCCCCCCCCGAAAGAGGGCCGGGGGCATGGCCCACGGATCAGCCGTAGCCATGAATCATCGTAGGTAGCCATCCGCTGAAGAACGTGCACTTGAGAACTCCCAGTCAATCTGGCGCGTGGAATGCAACATCACACACTTTTTTATTTTTCGAAGCGCTGAAGAAGGGATTCTCTTATTTTTCCTATCTCGCGGTGTGGAAAGAACATCACACCATTACGAGTTCTTGAACGGGCGGATCATCCGGGCAATCCGGGCGCTATTATAACGAAGTAAATTTCTCCGTTATTTTTGGTCCACGCCGGGGATCGAACCCTAGTCCACTTATTCCGAAACAAGTCGCTCTACCAACTAAGCTACGCAGACGTTCGTCTTGCTGCCATCTGCCTTTATGTCGTGTGCGTCTTGCGGGACAGGCACGTCACAAACTACACTGCTGGCCACCCAAAATGCAACACCAAGAAGGAAGCATGCGATTGGCTTGAAATTCGCAGCATGCGTCACCCGCGAGGGGACATGCAAACGATTAGCATTGCAAGGCATATGCAAATCATGTGCGCCCAACACGCCACCGAGAAGCACTATAAGAAGGGTGCACAGAAGGCGGGGTGTAAGTAGTGGAAGTGTGTTGTGCTGCCGGACCTGTGCGTGGGAAGCTTCCTGATGCCTCGTCGCAGAATACGGCAGTCATTCCAGCACGTTTCGGAGTTCGACAGAGGACGAATAGTGGCTTATCGCGACAACGGTTTATCGTACCGAGACATCGGCACCCGTGTGGACGACATCGAGCCACAGTGAGACGAGTATGGATTCGGTGGGTGCAGGAGGGACGGACGGACAGACGTGAATGACTACCGCAGCCGCGGCACACCACCGAACGAGAGGACCGGCATGTTGTGCGGCGGGCATTGACGGCTCGCACCGCCACATCACGAACGTTAGCGCAAGAATTAGGGTGTGTTGCGCAACAACCTGTGTCAGCACATACCGTTCGACGTCGCCTGCAGGAGCGGAGACTTGTCGCACGGCACCCATTGCTCCGATTACCATTGACGTTACACCTCTGGCGATTGCGGCGGCAGTGGACCGTTGAACGCCGCACTTGGACTACGGAATGGCACGGTATTTTCTTCTCCGACGAATTCAGCTTCTGCCTGCAACACCACTGTGGTCAGATATGCGTGTGGCGGCACCGCAGCGAGAGACTGTATTACGCCTGCATTATACATCGCCATACTGGTCCGTTGCCTGGCGTTACGGTTTGGAGCGCAATTGGATATGACACCCGCACCCTTCTGGTACGCATCACTGTTACACTCAACAGCCACCGCTACATCTCCGACGTTTTGGAGACTGTAGTCCTCCCTTACCTGCAGGACCTGCCAGCGGCCACGTTTCAACAGGACAATGCGCGCCCGCACGTGACACGCATCGTACAACAATTCTTCACGGCCCACAAGGTGTCACTGCTGCCGTGGCCCGCCTGTTCGCCCGATATTTCGCCCATCGAACATGTCTGGTCGCTGATCGGCAACCGAGTGGCCCGGCAAGCATCACCCGCCGCTACGCCTGATGAACTGTGGCAAAGTGTGGAAGCAGCCTGGACCGACATACTCCAAGCCTACATCCAAAACCTCTTTCGTTCGATGCCGCGGCGTGTAGCGGCCGTTATTGCCAGCCATGGGGACCACACGAACTATTGATGTCTGCGTGTTCCGCAAGTCGCACTGGCCTGTAAGCTCAATCGTTTCATCTTTGTATCTGTTGTTATGTGTCCAGTAAATCTGGCATTGCTATCTCGTGTCCTTCTTGGTGTTGCATTTTGGGTGGCCAGCAGTGTATATGAAATAAAAATAAAAATAGACATCACCTTATTTATGTGGAGTATTTGATTGACACTTAAGTCAAATAAGACAAGAGTAAGTGAATATTTCAACTGACTTGAGCGACCTCTAAATATCGTCAGATTTGCCTGAAATTTTACAAAAAATATTTTTTTATATGGTAGAACAACATAGGAGGGCCAGACAACAAGATTGCAAAACTTCAAAAATAAGGACCACCTTGATATATATATGTATATATCCCGTTGAGAAAGGGCTGGGAGGGAATCATTAGTTTGCAAGTCAGCGGGCAAATCATTCCTGAAGTAGCTCGCTGAAGAAGAAAAATTTCTAATTAATTCCAGACGATGTATGGAAGAATGACCGGACATTTTTGAAGCGTTGAAGAAGGAATTATCGTTAATTCTAGACGATGTGTTTAATGGACATCACACATTTTTCGAAGAACCAAACGGCCAGTAGATCCATTTCCACAATCGAGGGCCAAAGTGAAATAACAAATATCACAATTGGAATGCTTTCCCAGTTAAGCTACTCCGACAGAATTTATCGCTGCAACTTTGCCATCTTGGCATGTGCTTCACCCCTGCATTACATCACGCAGTTTTAAGGTGGCGAAAGGTTGGTTACTCGTCGAACACGACATATAGGCCTATCATCAAATTCCGGATCAAGATAGTTTCACTGAAAAGCACGTAACTACTTCACTTAAATGTCATCTTCCCTTGGGAAAGATTAATTCAGACGAGTGAAGCTTTTTGAGTGTTTCAGGAAAACCACTTATCAAGCAGACATTGTGGAGATGCAGATGAATTTGCACAAGATACTTCTAGCTGTAACGATTCAGCAGTCTCTGATTTGCTTCCTAAGATAGTAGAATCGCTGGACTGTATATCAATACATCCAAAGTAGGTATATCAAAGGGGATGAGATGACTAATAAAATAAGTTTAGGAGCTTTTGGATCGCACTCCGTGCGGGCTTTCGGTGATCTTTTATGATCTAATGGTGTTTATTTCTGTTCGACATTCTCGTTTCTTAATGATCTTTCGTGGAGGATTTTTGATCGGTTTTCAACAACAGAGAGCTGGAATTCTGCACCATCTTTTTCATTGAGCCGTCAGCTACCCGCCCTGAATCGTTGGTCCAGCATGTCCCAAAGGCGGAGAATCTTATGCTAATTCTTCTGAATTTCCACAATGTCTACTAGACAATTGGGTTCCCTGAAATATTGAAATAGCTTCACTGCAGTAAAACCTTTTCCATGGAAAGATGACATTTTAGGTACTTTTGATATTCTGCGGTGAAGTAGCTACGGCATTTCAGTGAAACTCTCTTGATCCGGCATGATGATGATTAACCTATAAATCGTATTCTACGAGTGACCAAAGTTTTGCCACCTTTAAACTGTTAGAGTTACTTATGTGCTTTTAATGAAGTTCATTTAAGGCAGTTGGTAAAACGACATACATTTTTGATATACATACAATTCTATTGTTCCACAATCTAAAAAAACGATGGACAAGGAAAAACTCCAAGCTACACTTGGCGTTTATCGGCATTATATAGGACTTGTAGGCTGCATTTCATCGTGGCTGTGCAACTACCTACGGGCTGTGCCGTGTGCATGTACACTGACGGAAAAAAAAATCCCAACACCAAGAAGGGGTTGTGTTAGATAAACGACAGTTGGTAGGCGGTGAAAGTACATCTGTAAGATGACGTCTATGCAAATTTCGCGCTCGGCGCATACGTGTGGCGCTAGTAGCGCCCTCGGAACATGCAAAGCAGGTTTGCTGTAAATACGCGCTGTAACGTTCGTGAGCGTTAGTTATCGTTGAGATTCGGCGTAGTGTGTTGATGTTAGTCAAGAATGCCTTTAAGAAGACGAAGAAGCCATCAACAGCTCACGGAGTTTGAACGAGGTCGTGTAATAGGGCTACGAGAAGGTGGATTTTTGTTCCGCAATATGGCAGAACGACTTGGCAGGAATGTAGCCACTGTGCATGATTGTTGGCAGCGGTGGTCAAGGGAAGGTACTGCCTCAAGAAGACCAGGGTTCAGCCGGCCACGTGGCACTACTGAGAGGGAAGACCGCCGTGTACGGCTTATGGCCGTGGCGCATCGTACCGCGTCTGCGGCAGCAATTCGAGCTGCAGTTGCCACCACAGTGACACAACGAGCTGTTACAAATCGGTTACTTGAAGGACAGCTCCGAGCCAGACGCCCTGTAGCGTGCATTCCACTTACTCCAAACCACCGCCGTTTGCGACGTCAGTGGTGTCAAGCTAGAGCTCATTGGAGGACGGAGTGGAGATCTTTTGTGTTTTCTGATGAACGCCGGTTCTGCCTGGGTGCCAGTGATGGCCGTGTGTTGGTTAGAAGGAGGCCAGGTGAGCGCCTGCAACCAACCTGTCTGCGGCCGAGACACACTGGACCTACACCTGGAGTTATGGTCTGGGGAGCAATTTTCTATGACAGCAGGAGCACTCTCGTGGTTATCCCATGCACCCTGACGGAACAGTTGTACGTCGGTCTGATGATTCAA
This sequence comes from Macrothele yani, assembly GCA_039090855.1. Classification (NCBI taxonomy): domain Eukaryota; kingdom Metazoa; phylum Arthropoda; class Arachnida; order Araneae; family Macrothelidae; genus Macrothele; species Macrothele yani. Next base: position 70,462,881 of record CM076995.1, read on the forward strand.
CCTGTTGTGCTGCCATTCATGAACAGCATTCCAGGGGTGTTTTCCAACAGGATAACGCTCGCCCGCATACCGCTGTTGTAACCCAACATGCTCTACAGAGTGTCGACAAGTTGCCGTGGCCTGCTAGATCCCCTGATCTGTCACCAATCGAGCACGTATGGGACATCATTGAACGACAACTCCAGCGTCACCCCCAACCAGCATTAACCGTCCCTGTATTAACCGACCAAGTGCAACAGGCATGGAACTCCATCCCACAAACTGACATCCAGCACCTGTACGACACAATGCATGAACGTTTGCGTGCTTGCATTCAACATTCTGGCGGTTACACCGGTTATTAATGTACCAGCATTTCACATTTAAAATGGCTCTTCTCGCGCTTACAATAAGCTGTGATCTTGAAACCTTAATCGATTAAATATGTTACCTATACAAATGTATTGCCGCCATTTCATTCCTCTACAACTATTTTTTCGTGTTGTTGGGATTTTTTTTCCGTCGGTATATTTACGTTACTGATGACAGGCGAACTTCGATTTTACATTTTCGAAGAACATCTTCGAAAATGATTTACCATCCTCTTCTGGATTAAAATTTATCATTCTCTTCTGGATTATCGCTCCCGCTAATTTCGATGAAATTCCGGGTCATTTTTAAATATTTCATCACCTCAATCTCTTCCACCCTTTTGCAATATCTGATACTGCTGATTTTGTGAGGTCTAAACGTTTTTTTGCAACCGGCAAAGACAAATGATATGGAATCCGATAATCAAGCTTCTTCGGAACTTCGTAAATTCCTTACAGCGATTCATTTGGCTGCCGCTGATATTTCCGTCCGACAATAGATAGGATTATTTTATCATAGGGATTCCTCCCAAAGACAGGTTTGAAAATGATTTCTTTAGTCTGAAGATACGTTTTTTGTCAGATATTAAAGTTAAATGGACGGAGCGGCGGGTTGCACCCAGATAGGAAAGCTATGAGGCAGGAAGAGCATAGCAGACAGGGAAAGGGGTTGATTACCTCATCTTTAACGCGTTGTCCTTACCCCAAGTCCGTCAGCTTCACATACTCCCCGAGGTGCTGTGGGTATTCAGAGCTCACGATAACATCAGTCCGTTTCGAATTCGAAACCATCAGGTTGACCGTCGGATACTCTAATCACTAGCCTACTCACAGCCCATTGATATCTGAGGTGTTTGTCGCACGATTTTATACCTCTACTTGCCAATTTTTGCCAGTACGTCTTTTGTTAGACCAAGTTTTGTGAATCGGTCATGGGGCTTTGCTAAGGAGAAACAAAAACAATCCCCCAACATTTTTTTAATAATATTCTTAAAAATTCTAAGCCTTATTTAAGCGAAAAACTATGATGATGTCATTTGCTTAAAAAAAGACCAAAACGTTTCACTAAATCGAAGTAGGTACATGCGTATTTCTTCATTTTTTTTTTTTTTTGGAGGTTTAACGACCACCGTGAGCAACTCAATGGGCTATAAGCAGTCGCCCGTCCCTAATTTAGGGTCACTGGCTCCAGGGAAGGGAGAGAGCCAGTGCCGTAAGACAAACACAACATCCATGCCTCACCGGGATTCGAACCCGGACCCCGTTCGGACGAATGATCAGAGGCCATCGCTTAGACCACTGCGCCACTGGGGCGGCTCTTCATTTTCACTGATACAAATTGAAATTCTTAGGAAAAACGAGAATGTTGCCTGTAACTCAATTTTTTTATCATTTTTCTTAACATTTGCTCATGCTAGTGAAATTCTACTACGTCTCCTTCTGGACTCGCAAGTAATTGTATATTTTCCTCTTCTACCAAATTTTCGTTATTCGGCATTTGTGAGGCTATATACAGTACACAGCATGTATATAATCAAAGTTAAAATTGAATAACTAACTATATTAAAGTGAGAGACTTGCCTAAAAGCCAAAATCTTCTGCTGCAGTTAGTTATTCAATTTTAACTTTGATTATTTAACACGAAAATTCTTACCCGCGGCTTTACGCGATAAACTTTTATTACCTGCATACATTTTTTTAAGCAAAAATTATAAATTACTCTTTCCTAGTGTGGTTTTATATAAACTTTTTTTATTATATATATATTTCTTCTATAAGGATACTTCACCTTCTGAAAATTTGTATGACAAACAATATATAACTTTCTTTATCTGAACGTTTGAATATTTGTCTCGCTTTGCTGACGCAGTGGAAAGAGTCATCACCATAACAACAACCAAGAAAGAGATATTTGCGAGGTCACGCTTAGCTTTTCGTATTTTCGTGCAGGTGTTCAGTGAATGGAAACTGCTTTCCGGATAAAATGATGAGACGTCATCATCTTAGTAACAATTCAGAAAGAGATATCTATGACGACAGGCTTGCTCATCGTGTTTTCGTTCAGATGTTCAGTGAATGGAAACTGCTTCCCAGATGTAATCATGTGACGTCATCATTATAGTACCAACAGAAAGAAATATTTGTGACGTCACTTACCTTTCGTGTTTTCGTGCAGGTGTTCAGTGAATGGAAACTGTTTTCCGGATTAAATTATGGGACGTCATCACCTTAGCAACAACTGAGAAAAAAGTATTTTTTGACGACACGTTTAGTTATCGTGCTTTCATTCAGGTGTTCAGTGAATGGAAACTGCTACCCAGATATAATCATGTGACGTCTTCCCCATAGCACCACCTGAGACTGAAATACTTGTGACATCACGCTTAACTTACAATTTTTCCGTGACTCACTTATTAACGTGGAAAGAATGAACACTTCTGTTTGGTGTTCCTGATCCACTTCGAGTGCATGAATTAATTGTGAATTAATTAACTTATCGTTTTTTTGTGCAGGAGTTCAGTGAAAGGATTAAATCATGAGCTTTCCGGATTAAATCATGAGACGTGATCACCTTAACAACAACTGAGAAAGAAATACTTTTTGACGACACGCTTAGTTATCGTGCTTTCAGTCAGGTGTTCAGTGAATGAAAACTGCTTCCCAGATATAAATATTGATATCATCACCATAGCAACAACTGTGAAAGAAGTACATACAGAGGGTGAGTAGGACGTTTTGCAATATTTGTATAAACGCATCTGCTGCGGCTGGTATATCACGTGTTTAAACTACACTATCTACCAACAAATAATTGGACACTTGTGATAGCAAAGGAAAACGAAGTTTATTCACCTTCAATAGTTGGTGGAGCCTCCACGAGCGGCGATTACAGCTGCGACCCTCCGGGGCATACTCTCAACCAGGCGTTGTACGACGGCTAGCGGTATTTTCTTCCACTCGGCTTGGAGAAGACAGGTCAGTTCCTTCACCGATTTCGGACGGTGGGGGCACCCCTTAAGTCGACGCTCCAACTCGTCCCAGAGGTGCTCGATAGGGTTAAGGTCCGGGCTCTACGCAGGCCAGTCCATTCGATTAACCCCATTATCACCATACCAAACCATGGTGGACCTTGCAGCATGACAAGTGGCATTGTCATCCTGAAAGTAGCATGGGTCCACCCCGTAAAACTACCACAACGTAGGAAGCGCGTGGTCATCCAAATTGGTTCAGTAGGTTTCGGCGTTGAGTCTACCAGGAATGGCGACCAAGGGTCCTGTGCCATACCAGGAGAAACACCCTCATAGCATAATTCCACCACCGCCGAACTTCATAGTTGGCACAATACATTCCGGCAGGAGGCGTTCTCCAGGCAGACGCCAAACCCAGACCCTGCCGTCCCAACGGTAGAGGGTGAACCTTGATTCGTCGCTCCAGAGAACCTGTTTCCACTGTTCAACGGTCCACTGTCGATGTTCTTTGCACCACGTTAGCCGAGCAGCGCTATTGAACTTGGTGATCAAAGGCTAGTGGGCGGCAGCACGTCCATGATAACCAAGGAGATGGGCTTTCTTACGAATGGTATTCATCGAAAGAACACTCCCGGATGCCTGTTGAAACTCCTCGCGGATGTGGCCCATCGATTTGGCGCGGTTCTTCCGAATTTCTCTGGCCAGCACCCGTCGGTCTCTAACTCTCAGTTTTGTGGGTCTGCCGAGTCGGGGCACATTCCGACAGTCACCTCTCATCTTCCACTTGCCAAAAACGTAGGCCACAGTCGATTTTGGGTACTTCAACTCGCTGTATATGTCACGTATGGATCGGCCATTTCTATGATACCGGACGATTACACCTTTCTCGAAATCAGAGAGCTCCGAACTGCGTGGCATCTTGCATGCGACTGGTTGCGTTGTTGTTTCCCACACGATATTTAACGGCGGCGGCCGTGACGTGTATCAGGACCGCAGATATCGTCGATTGCAGGGGTGTCCAATTACTTGTTGATAGATAGTGTAGTTCATGTCGCGCACTGCAGGCAGTCGAAAGGGATATAAAGTAGAAGTCGTTGTTGCGAACAGTATTGCATGTCGTTGTTCTGTCTGTCATTGGGATGCCTAAAAGATGAACAGCCACAAACGGCTCATTAGGGAACTTTTCTTTTACGAGTTTGAACTCGGCCATAACGCTGCTCTAGCAACACGAAATATTTGTCATGCGAAAGGGGAAGTGTTCTGCGGACCACAGCACCGCAACCAGATGGTTCAAGAAATTTCCCTCAGGTGGCAGAAACCTCGACGATCAGCCAAGGTCAGGTAGGCGGCGAACCGTGGATTCGGAGGCCGTGCGTCAGGCCGTATGAGCGAATCTGACAACCAGCACTCGGAGAATATCAGGCAATCTGGGCATATCACAGACCACCGTGGCACGTCACCGTCAGGATCTCGGCAAGGTCTACAGGAGCTTCCGCATTGGCCCTCACGAACTGACGCCAGCTGAAGCAAACCTCCGAGTGGAAGTGTGCACGAAACTCATAGAAAACCCGCGCGATGTACGTTTCATGAAGGGAATTGTTACGTGCAATGAAAAGTGGGTTTATTTCCGTAATCGTAACACACAACGTCAGTGGTTAAGCCGGGGCCAGCTTCCTGAACTTGTTGCCCATCGTGTGCGCTTCGAGCACAAAGTGATGCTCTGCGTCGGGTGGAATTTCGAGGGTATAATCCATCATGAATTTGTTCCAGATGGTCGGACCATCAACGCCAACCTCTACTCTGAACAGCTGGAATGGATGTATGCTGTTTTGGAGGAGAAGTACCCGGCACTAGTGAACAGAAAGCGCGCTCTCCTACAGCAGGACAACGCTCGGCCTCATACCGCACGGACGACCCGGGCAAAACTCAAAGAACTTGAGGGCATCGAACTGATCCCCAGCATATAGTCCGCCCCGGCATATAGTCCGGACCTTGCCCCGTCGAATTATTACTTGTTCCTGTCCATGGCCCACTTCTTTCGCGGGCAGCACTTCAAAAACCAGGAGGAGGTCGCAGCTGGGAAGGAGGAGTTCTTTGCCTCGAAGGACAAGAACTGGTACCACCGCGGAACCGAAAAACTGGCAGACAGATGGCTAAAGATGGTGCAACACGATGGCCTATACTTTGAATGCTAGTCAGCTTTCGTCGTAAAGGTACGTATGAGGACATAAAGTGATCCAAATATTGCAAAACTTTCAACAGACCCTTTGTATTTGTGACGTCTCGCTTAGCTTTTCATGTTTTGGTGCAGGTTTTCGTGAATGGAAACTGCGTGACGTAAGAACTGTATGACGTAGTCCTTTTTTTATTGTTGTTGTAATGTTCATGAAACATACTTTTACGTTTGGGCATCCAAAACAAAAAGAATACCTGGATATTAAAACTCCACATATCGTATTTTTCCCAGTCATTATTGACGGGCTTTCACCTAGTATATATATATACATATTTCTTCTAAGGATAAAGATATTTCACCTTCTGCACATTTTTCGTTAAGAATATTTTGTTAAACATTAAAATTTTTTCCATGTATTTTTTAAGAAAGCATTTTCTCCAGTTCTTCCAAAGCAATGACTTAAAATTATTTGTTCATTTTTAAAAATCAAATAACTGATATCTTTAAATACTTAAGAAATTATCTTTCAGAGTTATCGTGATCTTAAGCGTTTCTATTTTCAAGAAGCGGTTGTTGTAAAGATGAATTATCTTTCCAAAATTTGACGCATGCGTACAAACACACAGACGCATTCATCTTTCCAGTTGCTGACAGGTGAACATAATAATGAGATATTCCTTCATCGGAAAAGTTATTTGTGATCTTCGTCTATTTCATATCTAGGTCAAACGGTGTCTTGAATATTAAAGTTAGCAAAGAAATACCGTAGAACCGTCTGAGACGGCGGCTTTTGTCAATATTACTATTGATAAATTACATCCTATTATATTTCAAAGGTTGTTGAACCTACTGAACGACTGAACGTAGCAAAGGTTGCTTTCAATATAAGATCTGATCTAGGACTCATGAGTTCCCGATAGCAGAAGGAAATCGTGAAATAACGTCGTTCCAGAAACGACACCGGACCTCAGTTTTTATTCATTACGGTGATCAATGATATCTTGAGAATTAATTGCTTCCCGCTTCCCTTCTGAATTAGAGTGACTCGTATTTCACCGTGTTCGAGATCTAATAGCCTTCTTAGCTTTTGAGGAAATGCCTCCACACAAAAAAATAACAATACAAATAATGCACTCAGAGGAGATTGCAGAAAGGTGTTATAAACACCAAATTTTAAAATTACCTCTTTATTAGATCACGATCCAGTAAAAAAGTTGCTGAGTGCTACAACGTTTGCAACTACTTCTTTTGGCTTAATTTCGATAAAAAAAAACATTAATTACGAGAAACAAAGCCTTATAGTATGTAGAATTATGCTCAGTTTTTTTAAAACATAATTTGAAATTGTTCCAAGATCAGGTGGTGTGTTCTCGCTTTGATGGTTGTAATGTTCAAGGAAAAACTCGTGAAGTAGAAAAAGAATAAGTATCAGAACGATCTGAGGTCACGTGCTGAGATGGACACAATATTGGCGATGTGAGCTGCAGATGAGTTTTTACAATAGAAGCTGCAAAAGGAATTTGGTACTAAGAGATTGCATTTCTCATTCTGCAGGTTGTGAGATAAATTCTGACACTTCTATGAAGCAGTGCCGGCGATTTATTCAACTGTAAAAGACATTGTTACTGTTAACCTATTTAAGCGATGCAGAAAAGAACAGTTGGACACGAAATTGTTAATCTGGACAGCATTAAAACGTTTTAAGGGATGATTCCATTGAACTTTGCATTATGCGCAAGCTCCAGGACTGGTTGAAGAGGAATAAAATCGCCAATTTCAAAAACAAATTTTAGCTTTTTTAAAGGTAATATTGCAATTTGGATATGCCACAACATATTACAGTGGAACCCCAGTTATATGTTTTCCGTTTATGGATAATTCTGTATTAGTCCTGATATTTTACTGTAGTTACTTTCGTATTTTCAATTCTGTTGTACGTAATTCGCGTATACGCTTTTTGCGATTATGCCTTAAATTTTGAATTTCTGATTATCAAAAATACACCGTTGTTTGATTCTTTTATGTGTAACTTACAGCCCTGAGAGAATTGAAACGGTTTTTTTTGCACCTATAAAATAGATGATGCAACTAAAAATTCACTAAAAAAATTAACTTCATGAGGAAGAGGATCGTACTGAGAAGAGGTTCTATTTGTCTGTGAATTCTGGAAATTTGAAACAATCAAAGATTAGTGAATATTTTACGCTGTACTAATGCTAAGTCAACTAGTAGATAAACTGCTTTTAAAAGAGCAATGCTTTTAAGTAAAAAATGTGTAATAATGGTATTGAATAATAAACAAAATCACATCCAGATTTACTGCCTAGTATTTCAAAGGTAACGTTTTTTTTTTCATGTATTGAAAACATGATATACAGAATTTAACCTAGTTTTTAATGCAATTAGAATATAAAAATTGATGCAAAAGTCAAAATAGGCTTAAGGTAGCAAACAAAGTATTCATATATGTCTTACATTATAAACCAGCGTAATCTAAAATTACGAATTTTTTTCCCCTTCTTTTTCTTTCTTGAGGCATTCAGAATTTCAATACCGCTCAACATTTTGAAATTTCTTTTATATGCTTTTTACATTTATACGTTTTTAAGGCTATCCCCCAGAAAAACGTATAGCCGAGGTACCACTGTATTTGGTTGTTACAGATGAGATGGTGGATTATAAAGACTCGTGCAGTTCGCAGGTAATTTAGGAATTATATAATAACATGATATGTAAATTTAAAACGCCAAGGCTGCTGCCCATAAAGGCTTATAATTTCGTCAGTGTCGTCAGTTCCAAAGAGACTGCATTACAGTGAAGAGAACAATGAATCAGAGCCAAATTCTTGTTTATTTTTTTACGAGTTTAAACTTTGAAGCAGTGCACACACACACACATCGGAGGCAGCTGGTAACATCAATACAGCATTTGGGGAAGGCACCGTTAGTAAACGCAAAACAATTATGAACCAACGTTAAATGTTAGTGAATGTTGGTTTGCTGAATTCCTGTCCGGCGATGTGAGTCTCGAAAATGAAACACGCGGTAGAACAGAAGGAGTTATCGATGATGCCGAGTTCCGAGGCCTTGAGTGAATCGGATTCATTTCAAAAGGGAACGAGAGCTGGGCGAGAAAACGGGAGGAGACTATGTATGCAACTATTTCTCGACCATGAACGTACATAGACAAATTAAAGAAGAAGGGTAAATGGGCTCCACGTGAGTTTACGGAACAGCACAAAACACGAAGCTTTTATGTCTGTTCTTCTGTGCTTATCCGTAACAGAACAAATGACAGTTTGAGGCACCTCATCACATGTGATGAGAAATGGACGCTCTATGACAATCGCCGACGTTCTGCTCAGTGGCTCGACCGCGGCGTAGTCCCGAAACACACTCCAAAGCCGGCTTTATCCCAAGAAGACCATGGTCCGTTTGGTGGTCTGCAGCTAGTGTAATCCATTCCTCCTTCTGAAAATCAGGAAAAACTATCACGATGGGCAGGTATTGTCAAGAACTTGATATTATGCATGCGAAACTATCCGTCAAATAGATTAGTCAATCGCTGTGGACCCGTACTTCATGATAACACGAGACCACATGCTGTTGCGCGTCGGACGATGCAGGAGGTGCACCAGTTGAGGAAAGAAACCTTACTTTATCCGCCTTGTTCACCTGATCTGTCCCCTACGGAACCGTCACTACTTAAAACGTCTGGGCATCTTTTTACAGGGTAAATCGTATCCCTATCAAACATCAGTTGAAACCGCGTTCCTCGAGTTTATCTCGTCCCGAAGCTCGACATTTTTTCACGACGGCATACACAAGCTTTGGGTTACCACCAACAGAGGTACAAGACAAGGAGATCCAATATACCCAAGCATCTTCACCTCACATCTGGAGAGAATGTTGGACAAAGTCAGGTATGAGGACACGGGAATTTCTATTGGAGGACAAAGATTCAACTATCTGTGTTTTGCAGATGACATTCTACTGGTTGAAGAAGATGAAATAAGACTAGATCAAATGGTACAAGAACTCAATAGAGATTGTAAAAGATATGGACTAAAGATGAACATAGAAAAGACAAGACAAAAACAATGGTATTTGGTGCAAAAAAGATCAGAAAAAAGATCATTCTGGAAGGCAAATAACTTGAAACTTTGGAAAAATTCACTTATCTCGGAAGCTATATAACATATGGGTTATACGTCAATTTGTCGCTAGCGTCAATTCGACGACTAAGTCAATTCGTCGCGTTTACAAATTTTTTTATATACAAATCGCATGCAGGAAAACGTACGATTTCGATTGTCTTCCGCCGTGATCAAATTTATAAGGTTCAGACACCCAGAGGTATAAGTAATTTTACGCTTTTTCTTTGGCACTAAAAATAATTTAATATGCCTGAGCCTAAGCTTAAGCTTTTTTAACAATTTTTATTCCATCGAGCTCATATTCATAAAGTTTAGACCCCAAGTCAAATTAGTATTATTGCGCTTTTACTTAGTCACTAAATATTAATACCTTTGCCTTTGGCCTAGACTTTTTAACAGTCTTTCTTCCATCGTTTTTTTTTTTTTTTGATTGGAGGTTAGCGACCACCGTGAGCAACTCAATGGGCTATAAGCAGTCGCCCGTCCCTAATTTAGGATCACTGGTTCCAGGGAAGGGAGAGAGCCAGTACCGTAAGACAAACACAACATCCATGCCTCACCGGAATTCGAACCCGTACCCCTTTCGGACGACTGATCAGAGGCCATCGTTTAAACCACTGCGCTACCGGGACGGCTCTATCGTTTTCATATTCATAAGGTTTAGACACCAAGTCAAGTTAGTATTATCGCGCTTTTACTTAGGAATTAAATATTAATAAATAGACCCTAGGCCTAGGCCTTTTTAACATTTTGTATTCCATCGTGCTCATATTCATAAGATTTAGACAGCAAGTCAAGTTAGTATTATTGGGCTTTTACTTTGGCATTAAATATTAATAGATAGGCCCTAGGCCTGGACCTTTTAACAATTTTTATTCCATCATGCTCATATTCATAAGATATAGACACCAAGTCATTTAAGTAATATTGCGCGTTTACTTAAGCCGTAAATATTAATATGTGGGCCTTAGGCCTAGGCCTTTTCAACAGTTTTTATTCCGTTGTGCTGGTATTCATAAGATTTGGATACCAAGTCAAGTTAGTATTATTGCACTTTTACTTAGGCATTAAATATTAATAAATAGGCCTTGGCCTTTTTGACACATTTTATTCCGTTGTGCTCAATTTCATAAGGTTTGGATACCAAGTCCAGTTAGTAATATTGTGCCTTTACTTAGGCATTAAATATTAATCAATAGGCCTTTCTGACAGATTTTGTTCAAGTGTATGAAATATTTATTCTTAAGTAAAAGTGCAATATTACTAACTTCTCTTAATACAAAGCTTATAAATATTAGCACGACGGAATGAAACTGTTAAAAAGGTCTAAGCCTAGGCCAAGGTATTAATATTTAATGCCTAAGTAAAGGCGCAATGATACTAACTAGACCTTGCGTCTAAACCTTATGAATATGAGCACAATCGACTAAAAACTGTTGAAAAGACCTAGACCTATGTATTAATATTTAATGCCTAAGTAAAAGTGCAATAATACTTACTTTGACCTTGTGTCTAAACCTCATGAATATGAGCACAATCGAATAAAAACTGTTAAAAAGGCCTAGACCAAGGTATTCATATATAATGCCTATGTAAAAGCGCATTAATACTAACGACTTTATGTCTTAATCTTATGAATATGAGCACGATGGAATAAACGTTGTTAAAAAGTCCTAGGCCTAGGGCCTATTTATTAATATTTGATGCCTAAGTAAAAGCGCAAAATATTATCTTGACATGGGGTCAAAGCCTTGTGAAAATGAACACGATGGAATAAAAACTGTTAAAAAGGCCTAGGCCAAGGTATTAATATTTAATGCCCAAGTAAAAGCGCAATAATACTAACTTGACTTGGTGTCCAAACTTTGTGAATATGAGCACGATGGAATAAAAACTGTTAAAAAGGCCTAAGCTTAGGCATAGGCATATCAGTTTATTTTTAGTGCCAAAGAAAAAGCGCAATATCACTAATCTGTCTGGGTGTCCAAACCTTATAAATATGATCACGGCGGAAGACAACCGAAATCGTACGTTTTCTTGCATGTGATTTGCATGTAACCAAAATTTGTAGGAGAGGAATTTGACCGCGACGAACTGACGTAGTCGATGAATTGGTCCGCGACGAATTGACGCGATACCTAACATATGAGTCAAATAGTAAAAAAAACGAAATTTTAATTATAATTGCAAAGGCTATAACACTGTTAAAAGCCATGGATAAAATTTGGATAAGCAGAGCTATTAGCCTCAAAACTAAGTTAAGCATTCTCGAGACATGCATCTTCAGTAACATGCTATATGGATGCGAGACTTGGACATTGACAAAGGAATCAGAGAGAAGGATGCTTGCTTTTGAAAGAAAGTGCTATCGTAAAATCCTACGAATCGGAAGAACCAAGAGGATAAGAAATGAAGAAGTGTACAGAAGAATACAACCAAAATAGACCCTGTTCCAAAAAATCATACAGAGAAAACTAAGACTCTTTGGACACATCTGCAGAATGAAAACTGACCGAAAGATAAAGACATTGGTGTTTGGCTTAATGAAAGGAAGAAATGCAAGAGGACACCATCACCGTTATTGTGCTAACGATATTAAAGGACTCTTCAAGAACTGAGCCGCGCTGCAACGAGCAGAGTTCAATGAAACAATATCGTTAAAATGTCAACAGACATCTACGGGAATTGTACCTATGGCTGTTGATGATGATGATGATACACAAGCTTGTATCTCGTTGTCAAAAGTGTATTGCTAGTAGCAGTGATTATTTTGCTTAATAATGTCTATTTTGCACTGCTTTTCGGGTATTTGAAATTTCCATCAATATTCCGATATTTCATCCTCTACAGCGTATAATATTCTTACGTTAATTATGTATAACTACATGTAAAGAAAAGTCAATTTCCTTGGAGCTTTATATTACGTGGATAAAAATAACTTTGAAACGTTCTGTAGCGTTTAATTGATACGCCGGGTAGCTGAAACACAAATATTTAATAATTAAACACTGATTGGCTTGTAAATAACAAGTCTACTTGAAACTTCAACTTCTTTATTTTATCCAAAACTTGTCCCTTCAGCTATTAGCACAACGAATTATATCACTAGTAGGGTGAAACACTCTTCAATTATAGTAAACTTGTGAACAGGTTAATGATGTAAGCTTGGAGCAATATAATAGTTAACTTCTATAACAAACTCGGGCCTCAAAGATGAGAGACTCAAAACATTGAACTAACAACTCCAAATGGCTAACATGAAACAGCACTTTGGGGAAATCAACTAGAAAGCATCGAACCAAAAGCCAGCTGGAACGCAACCCAGCTCGTAAGCCAGTGAACATACACTGTAAACATCGTTTTTATATCTGTTTTTCTCATGCATCGCTCTAGATTCCTGACCTCAATTCAGGTTGCCACAAGACATTCATTCCAGAGAGAAATGTGGCGTTAAGTTAGAATCTGTTTAAAGGAGAACAAACTTAAATTTACATAGGTACAGGAACTAAAGAGGAAAACTATACATTAAAGTATATACGTCACGAACCTAATAAAAATATTCAGATGTAGTACAGAAAAGCGAGTTACTCTTTTTTTAGCAAAGAGATGTTACAAAAAGTAACAGGACGAAAGTTCCAATTGCTTTTGTGTTTCACAGAACTGTAAGTTTGTTTAGAAGAATAATGATAATGATGTTATCCGTTTATATCCGTGATGAGAGTAAATGATATATCTCACACGGGAATGAACTTACGTTAAGGAAAAGCATATCAGCACGCTCAAATGTTTATACTGCTACTCTAGAGAAAGTTACAGAACCAGGCGCACCAATCAACATCAGTATCGTATGCATATAATTCATACGAAGCCTCTTTCTGGATTTAATCGTAATTCAAACTCCGGAGCCGTAAGAATCGTAGTAAAACTGTAACAGTCGTACTGTTGATAAATGCTATCGCTACCAGGCACATTAAAACTTTACAAAGGCTTTCTAAAGTCGTAAAAGGAACGAGAACTGTAAAAAGAATTTCAGCAAAAAATCTTTTGTTAAAAAATAAATGATGGAACTACTGAATTTTAAATACTCCTGGTTTATTTTTTATTAACTTTTTATAACCACCACATTCCCATATGAAAAAAGAATGCTTTCGGATACGTGCCCAGGGCTTAACAGGACAAACGAGAATGTTCTTTATTGATTTATATTTCTCTGTTTGTTTGTTTGTTTATTTTTACGTGGCAGCAGAAAATTCTCGTCTTTTCTCAACTGCAGCATTCCCAGACGTGATTAAACTCCAAGTGGAACAACAACAAAAAAAGTATTTTGAAGAGTTGTATAAGAGGAGAAAGAGAACTCCGTATTTCTTCTTTCACTGCCAATACCATCATCCACAGCTTTATCATTGATCACATTTAAAGATCCTACTCACGTATCTACAAGAGTGTTTTTTGTTCACTGCTCTAAGTTTGTTAAATACCCGTAGCTAATTATAAGTGTCCTTTTCGCACCAATACAGACATTGCAGAAATAGTACAGTGACTTGTGATATCTTTCATTAAACATTCATGCGACGAGTAGTTTTTATTTTCACAATAATTTGTAGTCCACTGAGATAGCCCCGGTGGGGCAGTGGTCTAAGCGCTGACATCTGATAATTCGTCGGAGAGGGGTTCGGGTTCGAATTCCGGCGAGGCATAGATGTTGTGCAAACTAGGGACGAGTGACTGCTTATGACCTATCCAGCTACTCACGGTGGTCGTAAAGCCCAAGCAAAAAAAAACGAAAAAAAAAGACGTCTATTGAGGTGCGATGAACAATATATAGGTACTGTTTGTTTAACGATCATCACAAGCTACCTAATGTGCGTCCGAGATGGGTCCGGGTTTGAATCCCGACGAGGCATGGATGTTGCGTTTGTCTTACGGCACTGGATGTCTCCCTTCCCTAGAACCGGTGACCCCGAATTCGGGACGGGTGACTGCTTATAGCCCATTGAGTTGCTCACGGTGTTCGTTAAACCCTCAATCAAAAAATCAACTCGATGAGCTATATGCAGTCGCCCGTCCCTAATATAGGGCCACTAGCTCCTGGGAAGGGAGAGACCTAATGCCGTATGACCAAAAAACATCCATACCTCACCGAGATTTGAACCCAGACCCATCTCGGGCGAATGGTCACAGGCCAGAGCTTAAACCACTGCGGCTTTGTGTATGTTGTGCTGCCGGACCTGTGCATTAGAAGCTTCCTGTTGCCTCGTCGCAGAATACCGCAGTCATTCCAGCACGTTTCGGAGTTCGACAGAGGACGAATAGTGGCTTATCGCGACAGCGGTATACCGAGACATCGGCGCCCGTGTGGAACGACATCCAGCCACAGTGAGGCGAGTATGAATTTGGTGAGTGCCGGAGGGACGGACGGACCGACGTGAGCGATTGCGGCAGCCACGGCACACCACCGAACGAGAGGACCGGCATGTTGTGCGGCGGGTATTGACGGCTCGCACCGCCACATCAGGAAAGTTAGCGCAGGAATTAGGGTGTGTTGCGCAACAACCTGTGTCAGCACGTACCGTTCGACGTCGTCTGCAGTAGCGGGGACTTGTCGCACGGCGCCCATTGCTCCGATTATCATTGACTTTACACCACCGGCGAGTACGGCAGCAATGGGCCGTTGAACGTCGCACCTGGACTACGGAATGGCACGACATTGTCCTCTCCGACGAATCCCGCTTCTGCCTGCAACACCACGATGGTCGGATCCGCGTGTGGCGGCACCGCGGCGAGAGACTGTATGATGCCTGCATTATGCATCGCCATACCGGTCCGTCGTCTGGTGTTATGGTTTGGGGCGCAATTGAATATGACACCCGCACCCCTCTGGTATGCATCGCCGGCACACTCAACAACCACCGCTACATCTCCGACGTTTTGGACTCTGTAGTCCTCCCTTACCTGCAGGGCCTGCCAGCAGCCACGTTTCAGCAGAACAATGCGAGCCTGCACATGGCACGCATCGTGCAACAATTCTTCACGGCCCACCAGGTGTCACTGCTGCCGTGGCCCGCCTTTTCTCCCGATATGTTGCCCATCGAACACGTCTGGTCGCTGATCGGCAACCGAGTGGCCCGGCAAGCACCACCCGCGGCTACGCCTGATGAACTGGGTCAACGTGTGGAAGCAGCCTGGACCGATATACCCAAAGCCCACATCCAAAGCCTCTTTCGTTCGATGCCGCGGCGTGTAGTGGCCGTTATTGCCAGCCATGGGAGTCACACGAACTATTGATGTCAGCGTGTTCCGCAAGTCGCACGGGCCTGTGAGCTCAATCGTTTCATCTTTGCATCTGTTGTTATGTGTCCAGCAAATCTGGCTTTGCTATCTCCTGTCCTTCTTGGTGGCCCGCAGTGTATCATGTTTATCTTTTACGCGCTCCCAGTAATGCCAAATCATTAGATACTTTCAAAAGTCGATATGACCTTAAATGCGAAAATGTAAACGAGAGATAAACTGAATTTGTATAAAAGACAGAGACAAAAACAAAAAGTCAAAATTGATTGCATGCGCCACAAGTTGCTAAAATCTATTCGTTGAATATTTGCATGCATTTCGACTTTTATCTGAAAAGCAGAGTTGTAGGTTATTTATTCAGTTTGATATCAATAATCACGTATGCGGGAAAGTAAAAATCAGTAAGAGAAGTATGAACATTATAAGTATTTACAGTATATACTCTCTTTGCCAAAAGAAAAAAACGAAGCACCCCGACAAAGTCGTTTGATCCAGATGAAACTCCGAATACTAGTACCTCAGGGCCGAATATGCAAATGATTAAAAAATGACGACCAATGATGAAATAGTGGCCCTCCGTAGCACAGGGATAATTATAACAGCGGATTGCGGTTGCTTTAACCTCCACGGCCTGTGAGGATGCCTTAACGTTGGATCCGTGCAACAATGCAAGCAGTTGATCGAGTCTGAGAGAAGACGTCGGATCCGTGCACAATGCGAGCAGTTGAGCGAGTCTGAGATAAGACGTAGGATACGTGCACAATGCGAGTAGTTGAGCGAGTCTGAGAGAAGACGTTGTATCCGTGCACAATGCGAGCAGTTGAGCGAGTCTGACAGAAGACGTCGGATCCGTGCACAATGCGAGCAGTTGAGCTAGTCTGAGATAAGACGTCGGATACGTGCACAATGCGAGCAGTTGAGCTAGTCTGAGATAAGACGTCGGATACGTGCACAATGCGAGTAGTTGAACGAGTCTGAGAGAAGACGTCGTATCCGTGTACAATGCGAGCAGTTGAGCTTGTCTGAGAGAGGACGTCGGATCCGTGCACAATGCGAGCAGTTGAGCCAGTCTAGGAGAGGACGTCGGATCCGTGCATAATGCGAGCAGTTGAGCGAGTCTGAGAGAGGACGTCGGATCTGTGCACAATGGGAGCAGTTGAGCGAGTCTGAGAGAAGACGTCGGATCCGTGCACAATGCGAGGAGTTGAGCGAGTCTGGGAGGGGACGTCGTATCCATGCACAATGCGAGCAGTTGAGCGAGTCTGAGAGAGGACGTAGGATCTGTGCACAATGGGAGCAGTTGAGCGAGTCTGAGAAAGGACGTCAAACCCGTGCACAATGCGAGGAGTTGAGCGAGTCTGAGAGAGGACGTCGGATCCGTGCACGATACGAGTAGCTGACCGAGTTTGAGAGAGGATGTGTAATTGCGCTGAGAGAGGCGGTTGGTCAAGTCGCCGTACCGCCGGGTATTTAGATTGGAACGAGGCGGCAATCAGACGACGTTGGTGCCATTGGACCGAGGGCAATGACAGAACGCGAGATCGAGCGATTGTTAGAACCGCACGAACAGTACAGATTTTTTGCTCTCAACGATCCATGGCCTTATTTTGTTGTCTACAGGAATCGAACACCAATGGGTCGACAAGGGCGTTCCCAGACTACTTGCGGCACGGAGACTTCTACCACTGAACAGCAAGCATCGGCGGCAGCCGTTGTAATGATGCCGGACCCGAGCAACGTGGAATAGTGTCCAGTGGCGTCATGTTGCCTTCAGGGATGAATCACTGTTTACCAGCGTGTCTGGAAACGAACCGACCAGCGCACGTATTCTATTTTTACCGTGGAACGGCACACAATTCACACACCTGGAGTAACTGTCTGGAGAGCCATTTCCTACGATAGCCGGACACCCTTGGTAGCTGTCCGTACCACCCTCAGGACTTAACGGCATTCTATGACCTGTTATGTTCCCATTCCTGTCATAGCACCACCAAGCAATTTTTCAACAGGAAAATGCCCGGCCACACACGGCCTGGCTCTCCCGTACCTGCCTTCGTAATGTCGACATCCTTCTACTGCCAGCCCGATCGCCCGACCTCTGGTCGATTGAACATGCTTGTGACATGATGGGACGCCACCTACGACCATCCCGAAATATCGGCAAACTCGCCTACAATTTGGACACCATCTGGAAGGCTATACCTCAAGATGGTATCCATAAACTATATGCGTCTATTCCATGCCAGGTAACCGCTGGTACCCGAGCCAGAGGTAGCGCTAGAACGTACTGACTTGTTGCACTCGTGTAGCTGTTTTATCTGAACAAATGATCCATGACCCAACTGCTCTGGAATTGCAATCGTTTCCTTTCCGATACATATACATTGCACGTACGAACTTTCATCGCGATTAAGTGCTTCGTTTTTTTTTCTTTTTTTTTTTTTTTTTTTTTTTTGCAAACAGTGTACATAGTCTTTTTTTCACGAAAGAATACCAATTTTTGAAATGCAAATATGTTTTAAAAATTGTTTTAGTTGCAATAAATATTGTAAATAGCAGCTCCGAGTTTAATTTGCCTTTTCGTTGTGGATCAGACAGTTTAATATGAGATTGATTTAGCTTGGTATCCATGTTGTGACCAAGGAGGTTAGAATAAGATATCTGGAGATGCCCTTATTGACGGAGCAGTACCACATTGCGTGAAGCCTATAACCGCAAGAGACGGCCGTCAAAGTGTGGGAAAGTTGATGGCTTTCAAGGCCATTGCAATGCATTTTGTGTTGGCCGAATCGCCTTCTTTCGCCGCAAATGTTTCCAATTTCACATCGTAACTTGCTGCCAATGCATGAGAAAATGCTGAATTTATAAAATTCTTAATTATTTTGAGGCTCCTTCCCATTTTTATTTTAAACTGAAACAGACGAACGTTAGTGCGAATTCTAAAGGAAACCTAGCGTTAAAAATTTGAAACTTCACTCGTATAAGGAATATAATTTATCCCGGTTTTAGATTAATACGGTTTCTGCAACTCAAAACCACACTATTCCAAAATACACACAGTTGAAATTACATAGGTATCATGTAAACAACGTCAAATTCCCACAGTTTGTGGCTTCACGGTTAAAAGACTCAGGGCATATCCAGAAGTATTATTCTAAGCTCCTTGGTTGTGACTGGCAATATCTATTCATGTCTTTTCCTTTTGTTTACTTTCTCTTACGTAAATTTTGGTTAGTTCTTGTTACCTTTATTTTGTACTGTACGTCACGTCGCAAATCCCAAGAGATTATTTTCTTAGAATCACACTGGCAAGCAGCCAAGTCAAGGAGACAAAGACATAAACCGAACTTTCTATCTGAACGAGTGTGTTAAGTGTCCCAGATATGGAAGTGATCAACGTTATTGATGAGATAAGATAATCGAAATTTCGTGGTTAAGCTTCAAGATTTTTTTTTTTTTTTTTTGGTTGGAGGTTTAACGACCACCGTGAGCAACTCAATGGGCTATAAGCAGTCGCCCGTCCCTAATTTAGGGTCACTGGTTCCAGGGAAGGGAGAGATCCAGTGTCGAAAAACAAACACAACATCCATGCCTCACCGGGATTCGAACCCGGACCCCGTTCGGACGAATAATCAGAGGCCATCGCTTAGACCACTGCGCCACCGGGGTGGCCTTCAAGATTTTCTTTCGTCTTGGTTAGATATTAACCCATGTCATTGTCAGTTACGTTTGCTAGATGTTGAGATTAATGACTTGTCTATTATGTATTCCAGAGGTACTGAATTTCGGGATATATTTTTTTTTAAAGATGTTTCCTTTTTTAAATTAAATGCGAAGTTGTTTCGTTATAATTCAGTTCTCGCATTTAGCCATCCAAAAAAAAGGAGAAATCATTAAAGCAGAGAGAGGCTTGCAGAAATAAAAATAAATGCAGTGGAGAAATAGCGTGTTAGTTGGTCGTGTTTAATACTTTCGTTTTGGGATTCACGCGTATTCTCAGAGATACCCACGTGACGGGGATGGCCAATTAGCAGACAGGAGTGTATTAAATTGAATATCTGAGATGAGAGGATGCTTGGCAACTAGACTGCAGAGGTGATAAAAAAAAAAGAAGCAGAGAGGGGAAAGGGGAGGTGATCAGCTCGGATCGGGGAGGTTTGACGCTGTTGGGGGTCATCCGGAGGAAGGAAACATGAAGTAACGAGTACTTTGTGCCCTTACGTGAGATGATAACTGAGGTGATTGCAAAAGGAGAGAATTGCAGCGTGTTACTTATGAGGAAATTTATCCGGATAGGAAGAAATGGCCTCAGAAAGTTTATATGCAATCGCTCTCCGATGGGTGTGAAAAATGATGGGTGTGATAATTTTCATCCCGGGAGGGTCTCTTCCTGGGACGAAAATAATGTAGCATCTTGGAGAGGTTTCTACTACAACCTCTGAGAGCCAGATGCGTTGTGATGTATGGTTGCATTTGTCCTTAAATGTGAATAAGATTTACCGATGTAAATGATGAAGCGGGAGTCGCCTCATTCCAAGCCCTTTAAGCTGAAGTAAATGAAAAACTTCAGTGTATAGATGACGGAACTTTGATATAAAGAATTTAATTGCAATGTTTCCGTGATGTAGATTATTTTTCTTCGGACGTGTACACAGTCGTGTCAGAATAATATGACCACCTACCTTGTAACGTATACTCTCGATTCACTTTCCTTTTGATTTTTACTATCTCTGGTTATTTTATTTTACTATGTAAATTATCTTCTTACTGAACGAGATGTTATTTCTCCCGCTGAATGAGATCTGGCAATGAGTGTAAGTCATGACGTGGTGGTAGCCAATATAAATAGGCGCGTTCAACGATACGTAGAGAGAGCTTTTTGTTGATGTACGAGGAGAGCTTTTTGTTGATGTGCGTAGGGAGAGCTGTTGTTGTATAGAGAGAGCGGTTGTTTATGTGCGTGAGAGCTTTGTTTCGTGTGTAAAGAGATCTTCGTTTATGTGAGAGCCAGAAGTTTACCAAATAAAAGATTGTCTTCGTAAGTACGTCTTTCTCAGTTCATAGTTTTGTCAGATCTCTGTATGGCTGTTAGGTTAATTTCATTAGTTGATTATTATTAACAACCAGCATAAGACTTTATTCATTTTAATTACTACTATAACATTACTAGCAGTTAAAAGCTTGTTCATTATTATTACTACACTACTAGCAGGAAAGTTTATTCATGATATAATTAACACTACAACCATTAGAAGAAGTTGTATTTATTAGCTTAGTAGAAGCCGAATTCATTATAACCTAATAATGGGAATAACCACCTTGCCCGGATGATAGTGACGAAAAGGCGCAGCACGGATGCAATGAGGCCCTGGAAGGTTGGCTCGTGACCGTTCGGACTACAGCAGAACACGGTGATCTCAGAGATGATGTCTTTGTGGGTAGGCACGTCTAACCTGTCCATCCAAATAGTTCCACAAGTGCTCTATGGGAATGAGGTCGGGCGATTTTGCCGACCAACGGCGGACGGAGATATCGCTGTCGTGTTCCTGGAACCAGCTACGCACCCCCTTAGCGACGTGGCAAGGCGCAGTGTCCTATTGGTAGACACCCCCACCTCCAGGGTAAACGTCCAGCATGAAGAGATGCATGTGGTCAGCGAGGATGGACAGGTAGTCATTGGCATAAAGGGACCCATCCAGTGATACTATCGGTCCCAGGCCATACTAGAAAAACATCCCCCAGACATGCGCAGTGCCACTGTTGTCGGCCTGTACTTGACTGACAAGCTTGTCCGGGTGGTGATTCTCGTGTGTTTGACACCGTATCCGCCACCGCCCGTCACTTCTATGGTCTTTTGTAAAAAAAGATTATGCTCATAGCATTACTTTGTCCGTCCTCCTGTGTCATATCTCTGCTACTGTTTGTCCGATTTGAAAAATTATTTTTGCGTTGGAAAGCTCGAAATGTGATGTCCGCTAAATATCCGACTTAAAATATTGTTTTCTCTTTCGATGCTATTTACATCGAATACTATTTGAAGTACAGTCTCCTTTTCAAGTACTACATAGATTTTTCGCTAGGGGGTGTAAAGGTAAATCGCGTTTTCCCCGATATCTCTGCATCTAAAAATCCGATTTCAAAATTCTTCCTGCGTTGAATACAGCTCCTGATGGGAAATGTTTTGCATATATTTCTAATTTTTGATAAAGCATGGTTTGGTCACCAGGAGCCGTAAGTTTTTACTTCTTATGTATTTGGAGCAAACTCTGAGCTTCTGAAAACAAGATTGAAACGTTTTTTTTGTGTGTGTGTGAACCGATACCGCTCCCCTCAGAAAACCTTTTGAGAATACCTCCTGCTGGAAACTGTCCATAGTTTTTCCGCCAGAGGAATAGATGCATATCCGTTTGCCGACATCTCTGCTTATAAGGGTCCGATTTGAAAAACTCTTTCTTTGTTTGAGAACTGGTGAAAAATGTTTCTCATATAATTTCAATTTTTCTTAACGCACAAGTCTGCCACTAGAGGACGTAAGTTCACTTTTCCCTTTACAGCAATATCAGTGGGACTAAACACCCGGTTGAAAAAATTCTTTTTTCGGTCAGATACTATGAATAAGGTTGAAAAATTTTATTCGCATCGGAAAGGATTCAAAAGTCATTTTCATTACAACCAAAAAGTCGGTGTCATTTTTCTTGTTTTATTTTTAGATGCCTTCAAATTTTTACAACAGTATCTAACATTTTGATATTTTTATTATACACTTTTTAAGGCCACCCCGTAGAAAAACGTATAACCGAGGTTCCACTGTATTTCTGTTTGCGAATGTTTTACCGTTTGTGTAGAATCCGGTTGATACTTTTTCTTTTGTAACCGGTTTAATACACCATGAAGGACACTGCGCATTTCAAATTATGTGCAGATTTTCTCTAGAATGTGTAAATGCATTCTTTTCTTCAAACAATCTGCTTTGAAATATATTTTTCTTGTAGGAAAGGTTTCAAATGACGTGTTCATTAGGTCATTACACTCGAGAAATCGGTGTCATCTTTCTTGTTTCTTTAGGAGGAAGTGGCACAAAAATCGGAAAAATTCACAGTTGTTAAAAATCAACCGTTGTTAAAAATATTAAAGTTTTTCAGAAATCCTACTTTGAAGTGATGTTAGATGACTTTTAGACACGAGTTTCTTTTTGTAAATAAAGCAGCGTGTTAAAAGTTCACGGGAAGTGAAAAAGTCACAGAACTCCGAATCCAAAACGAAACATTTTTACCGAAGTTGGGTAAAACATCACGTTTTGTTGTTGGAAAGATACCACAACACGCAATATGTCGTGTCGTTTCACAAGAATCAGCAGCAGCAAAGTGCCTCGCTTAGCTTGTGGTGTGACTTGCATGACTTCTCAACTTATATTATCATTGTCTAGCACTCAATCGTTGACGTTTTTACGAACCCGCCCAATCTGTTGCTAAAGTGCCCTTTGCCGCCGAAGAGAATGTTAATCGTGCAGTTCCGGTAGGCAACTCCTCATTTCGTGTTACAGCAGCTCTGTCGGCAACACCCAACGTGTGTTTCATGTGCTTTCTCAGCAGTGAATTTTAAACGAGAAGTTATGGAAATATGTCGCAGTGTTTCGTGTTCGAAAAGTCAACTGAAATATCGTAAATACCGTTAAAAGAAAAACGTTTTGGCCTTCAGGTACGCAAAGCGCGAGTTCACAGCTGAAAACCAAAGTCGTTAGTTTTATTTAGTTTAAATATCAGATCCTTGTTTTCTTTCTTATAGTGAGAAGATTGACGCTTTCTTGAAATACTGTCGTAAAAGAAATTCACCGGATCATAAGTGGCTGGTAAGTCAGGCACCGAAGGAAATCTTAATTTAACATACACTTAAAAGTCAGTGCGAATCAGTGGCATTTCATGAATCGATTGGAGCGGAACAAATACAGACCACACCGGCAAAGTGTGTCAATTCTCCAGTATAACACCTTTGTGATGGGAAAAAGAATGACTTGTCAGAGTTTAACGGGGAATGATTATCGACGGAAGGACAGTGGGGGACCAGCATCTCAGGAACCACAAGCATTGCTGGTTGTTCGATGACCGCCGCAGTGAAGGTGAAGGTGTGGCAAAAATGATCCGAAGAAGGAGACATATCTATACCGAAGGTGCTGGAAAGGTGAGATTACCACTGATTGGGAGCAGAGGTAAACGCCATTTGGCACGTGCCCAACCGGATTTGAGGCAAAGTGATCTGTTTCTCCGGGAACAACACACACGCTTACAATTCCTCAATAAACAGCAGACTACCATCAGGGAGCGCACAATCCCGCTGAAGCTCCTGCGAATGTGACAAAGGAGTCGTCGGCCAGTTCATGTGCCCATGTTGATAGATACATCGACAACTCTGCCTTCATTGGGTACGGAAGTACCGTGACTGGACATTGGTGGATGGAAAAGTGTCATTTGGTCCGACGAGTCTAGATTGCCGCTCTAACATGCCAATGGATGAGTCCGTATTCGACGCGACGTGCATTAACATCTGAAACCAGACTGCTTGTTTGGATGGGAACAGGCAAGGGGCTGCAATGTCAAGGAATGGTATCGTTCCCTTGGAGATCACTGGGTTTCCTCTTTCCCGTTGAACACACTCCCACCGACAGCTCCTGTCTAGGTACTGTTTCAGACCTAGTGTTGCTTTACATGGTGACCGTGAATCCGGATAACACTGGACTCTCAAAAAGACAACGCCCAGTGTCACAGGGCCCGCATTGCGCGGGACTGGTTGGAAGATCATGCCCAAGAGCATTTTGTGTGTTCATCTGTTCGCCAGTATGCCCTGATTTGAATCCCATTAAACATTTCTGACATACAGTGGAACGCAGCATTCGTCAGTCCACGCCCTCCAAATGCTCCTTTTTTTCTCCGATAAATACTTTCTGTTCTGTTTATCCGGACTAGTTACAGAACCATTCATTTCTCTTTGTCTTTCAATCTACCGTGGAAAGTAAGAGAAAATTTCAACTAAACCTCCATTACATGCAAGAAATATGGATGACATTCCATTTATAAAATCGTCCTTAAAATTTGGTTTAGAATTTGGACTAGAAGAAAGAAATATCTTTTTACTTAACTATATCCGTATGCAAAGGATACGAGTTTTGCTCAGTTATCTAAAATTCCCATGAATACCAATTGGTATTTAGATTAAAACTCATTTCATTCTCAAAAACACATATAACATAACATGGCAATTCATAGATAAAACGAAAAGTCAGACCACCAACTAAAGAACTAAAAACGAAATTCTTACAAAAATTAATTATTCAATTAGAATTACCGAAAGCACATTTAGCTTAGCGGGAAAAATGAAAGCCCTTTTGAAAATGAAATAATACTCATAAAAAAGTATCAACAGTATTAAGACTTGCTTCTGGTTTTAACAATGAAATAAGAAAATACCCATATATTGAACAATTTGAAAGAAGTGCGTTATATACTAAAACATGGCTTCTTCCCGACATGAAATGCAACTTGGGCTTCCATATATAGGGAAGACGACACTTCAACCTAAAACTCTTTGTTGTTTTAAATACATCAGACTCTGAATACTCAAGAAACGCTTATAGCGTATTAAATCCGTTTATTTTTGTGGTGAAATAGACACAAAGCTTCACCAAGCTTTCGCACTCCACTGGGAAGCTTTTTCAAGGCAACGGTAAACATAAAAATGTAAAGAATTAGAATACGTACGAAACCAAAATGATTTTCTGAAAATAACGTGGGTGAGGTCATGAACATATTACATGAATTTTTATCACGCAATTATGCATTGTACCGTGACGCATTTCCATCTTCTAATGAAGCATGCCAAACCATTGGTAGTTCAGTTATAATGAATAGGTTTCTCCTGCTGGACGTGTGGTGCAGGAAAGCTTACGTTAAGTTACGTTAGGGTTATTGAAAGGTTACTTGACGTAGTTAAAGTGTGCTTAATCATCAAAGTGCTAGAGTTTGTTTAGGTAAGACACTCACGTGCAATAGATACCAGGAATATGGAATTATTCTTACTCAGCGTTCCTCATCTTGCATATCAGTAATATAACTTCGGTTTTAGTAAATTAGTACCTTGAAGGCTCCTTATTAGAGCGGTAAACACAATATACCCTGAACTTAACGCAAACACTCAATGAAATAGACTTAACGGACAGACAGAGGTCTGACAATAAAATGAACTAAGAAAACGTACTCACTTTTAACCTTGTATTGGGAAACTCCTGGTATTACTCAATACACACTCCAATATAACACAACTACTGTTAGACCGAACTTTCGTAGAATCGCATAAGAATAATTAGGAAGAACCTATCATATATACAACGAACCTCCTCTCTGGTATACTTGAGCGCGCCTATATATACTGCATACCACCACGTCATGACTTACACTCGTTGCCACATATAATTCAGCGGGAGAAACAATATCTCGTTAAGTGAGAAGATAATTTGCATAGGAAAATAAAATAACAAGAGATAGTAAAATCAAAAAGAAACTGAATCTAGAGTATACGTTACACAGTAGACCATATCATTGCATGCTAGTTTGCTGGAGAGGATCTTGGCTATTTCTCTGATGGCAGACTCTTTAAATTTCGTGTAAAGAGCAATATTTCTAATACAGCGGCCGATGAGCGCATGACTTCTTTGGTGTGGGCTGTATTCTGCATGTCCTGGTTGACACTTCACTCGTGTGCTTTACATCTAGTAAGCAAGGAGCTTTGTCATTCCGATGTATAACTTTCCCGTGTTGTCAGGATATACCAACGATATGGCTTGCACAACCGCCTTTTCTTTCTCACAGTGCACACATCAACGCGTCATCATCTTTACCAGTGTACACATCAGCACGTCATCATCTTTATCAGGGTACACATCAGCGCGTCATCGTCTTTACTAGTGTACACATCAGCGCGTCGTTATCTTTACCAGTGTATACATCAGCGCGTCGTCATCTTTGCCAGTGTACACATCAGCGCGTCATCATCTTTACGGCTCTACACATCAGATAAACTGTCCCTCGGTCCAAGTGGCGTAGGGAATGTGCCTGGCGCCCGGGGACAAGAGATGTAATTTGACCCTTTTGGAAAACAGTAACTCAGACGATTCAGAAGTAGTTTCGTGAAGTAACTTGAGTATCGGTAAGCACCTACCCGAGAAAATTTTGTTCTGTTTTTATACTGAACATATTCTGAAAGTTAATTTAAAGCAAATTTCATTTCATATCATAATTCAGTTAAAAACATTAACTTTAACCCAGATTAGACAGCGAGAAGATGGTACATATGATAGGAATCGGAACTGGGCCGCAGAGGCGTAAGCTGCAAGGAGAGACCGGGTGAGAAAGAAAAGGCTGGTGTGTACGGTATATTGTTGGTATATCCTGAAAACTCGGAAAAGATATACATCGGAATGACAAAACGATCCTTGGACACCAGATGTAATGAACACGTCCGAATTGTCAACCAGGACATGCAGAATACAGCCCTCGTCACAGAAGTCATGCATTCATCGGCCGTTGCTGCGTAGAATAGTACACTGCTGGACAATTGCTAAGGACGGATCATAAACGGCTATATAGCGCACAAAAAAGGAAGTGTGGTTGGATGCCAAGTGAAATAAAATAATGTCTGAATGCCAGGACATTACAAGAAAGACCATTTATTGTGCTCTGAAATCCAGAAGGCTTTGGAACGTGTTCAAGGGACAAACAGGCCATTTTGTGCAGAATACGTAAACGTGAAAAAAATGCAATTACCGTCCGCAGCCATTCCGGCGTAAGATGTCAACACGGGATATGGCCACCATGGAGGGCGATGCAAGATTCCACACGTCGTGTCATGCTTTGCACAACATTATCAAGCAGCTGTTGGGGTAATTTATCCCATTCCTCTGTCAGTGCACGGATGAGGGTGTCCTTGTTTATTGGAGGGCATTGGCGACCAGCAAGACTCCTCCCCAAAGCATCCCACACATTTTCAATGGGATTCAGATCTGGAGAACGTGCTGGCCATACGATGCGTTGAATATTCTCGCTCTCAAGACACTCCTGGACAGCGACTGTTCGATTACATGTTGCGTTGTCGTCCATGAAAATGAATCTATCACCAACAGCACCACGGAACATGCGAACATGAGGTGGCAGAACATCATTAATGTATAGTTGGCCAGTCATAGTCCCAGTTGGAAGCACATAGAGGGACGTACGGCCATTGATCATGATGCCAGCCCATACCATGACACTACATGTCGGATATCGGTCCCTTTCCTGTATGTTTGCTGGACAATATGCAGTACCACTATCACGCCAGATCAGTTGTCGTCGACAATCAGACGATAGACTGTATCTACTCTCATCTGAGAAGAGGACAGCAGACCAGTCGTTATCAGTCCAATTGCGATGTTCATGGCACCATTGCAAACGGGTGGTGCGGTGACGTCTGGACAATGGGATGCACACAACAGGACTGCGGGCGTATAGTCCTCCTTCATGCAAACGTCTGGCGACAGTTTTTCGGGAGATCCGCTTTCCAGTAGCAGCCATAAACTGATTTGCTACCTCACTAGCTGTGCTGCGCTGGTGTCTTTTTGTTGATAGCACTATGTACCGATCTTCTGCAGGTGTCGTACTGCGAACACGACCTCCCCCGTGACGTTTGCAACACTCTCAATTTGTTTGAAATGATTTCCAAAACCTTGAAACAACACTGTGGCTGACGTCGAACTCCCTGGCAACATCTGTTATTTTTCGCCCTTCTTCAATCTTGCCAATAATACGGCCACGCGTAAAATTATCTAGGTGATGTCGGGAAGACATACTGAAAATTGCAAGTTCGTCAATTGATTCTTTCCCTTTCAACTTTGCGTTTGAACAACAACGGTCAATACGCGTCAAATTCTCTATATCTCTTATCAGCGCTATGACGTCACGAACAAGTTCGGCAATCGAAAATGTGCATGCGCACAACACGTCTTACTGTATCCCGCACTTATGCTAATTTCCACATTTTCCTGCCTTCCATTTTATGGTTGCTATCGTTGCTATTGTCATCCGTCTTTAGCAATTGTCCGGCAATGTATTAGAAATATTGCCCCTTACACGAACTTTAAAGAGACTGCCATCAGGGAAACAGTCGAAATCCGCTCCAACAAACTAGCATGCAATGATAGAGTCTTTACTGAACTACCAATGGTTTGCCATGCGTTATTTAAAGATAGAAACACATCACGGCGCGCCGTATAATTGCGTGATAAAAATTCATGTAATATGCTCGTGATGTCGCCCACGTTATTTTCAAAAAATCATCGTTGTTTCTTACGTCTTCCAATTCCCTGCATTTCTATGTCTACCATTGCCTTGAAAAAGCCTCCCAGTGGAGTGCGAAAGCTTGACGAATCGTTGTGCTTTTTACACCACAAAAATAAATGGATTTAATACGCTATAAGCATTTGTTGAATGAATATAAGTTAGTAGTTAAAAACAAGTATACTAAAACTGGATTAAAAAAAACGCATTAGATAAGCTGGCCACAAAATGTACTGAAATTTACTAGGAATTATCATTCGTCATCAGAATACCACGAAAAAAAGCTCGAACAATGTCTCAAAATTCAGAAGGATCCCATCGTTAACGTTAACTTGGGCTGATCGAGGTTTTAAGAAAGGATCCATGCAGCTAATTCTAGTTATTAGTGACAGTCAGTTTTAATGACCTGGAAAATGGAATGATTTATCATCGAAAATTAGAAATCTCCAGTATGAAAAGAACACATTAAAAAGTTTATAAAAAATTTGGTTATTTCTTTGAAGTCCTAACGATTAATAAAATTTGTTTTTCACACATTTTTAGCACGTCTTTTATAAAAAAAACGATCGTGCTTATGCGATCTGTTTGTCCGTCCGTCAGTTCGTCCGTCTATAGACACGTTATCTCTACAACCAACAGTCCGATTTGAAAAATTCTTTTTGCAGTAGGAGGCTTGAAATGTACGAATGAGGATTCTCTATTTCGTTTTTTTTTACGATGCAAAATTCCGCCGCTAGAGGGCGTAAATGCAGATGATGACTAATTCAAAACACATTCTAATCCATATATTTGCTTCGAAACATCCAATTCAAAAAAATATTTTATTTTTCGATTGCATTCATGATGAAGATTATTTTAGGCATAGTCACGTTTCCAAGTTACGGGGGCGTAAAAGTAAATTGCTTTTCCTCAGATATCTCTGCTTCTAAAATTCCGATTTGAATTTTTT
The DNA here is from genome assembly GCA_039090855.1 of Macrothele yani. Lineage (NCBI taxonomy): Eukaryota > Metazoa > Arthropoda > Arachnida > Araneae > Macrothelidae > Macrothele > Macrothele yani. The sequence goes on from CM076995.1 coordinate 70,493,130, forward strand.
TCCTTCAGCGGATACAGTTGTTAATGAGAAATATTTTGCATATAATTTCTAATTTTTCGTATAAAATGGTTTGGCCACCAGGGAACGTAAGCGTTGATTTCTGCTTCTAATGTATCTGCAGTAAAATCTGAGCTTCAAAAACCTCGTTTGAAAAAATTCTTTCATAGACCAATACTACGCACGTAGACAAACCTTTCCGGAATATTTTCTTCTTAAAATAATGCATGGTTTCTCCGCCAGGGGGCGTAGATGTATATCTTGTTTTTGTCAATATCTCTGCTTCTAATTATCCGATTTGAAAAATTTCTTCTTTGTTTGACAGAGCTTCAGATGCGACATGTTTCTAGTATGATTTCAAAAAAATTCATTTAATTCATTGACTTTCCGCTAGGGGGTGTAAAGGTAAATTGCGCTTCCCTCGATATTTCTGCTTCTAAAACTCCGATTTGAAAATTTCTTCCAGCACAGAATACAGCTCCTCGTGGGATTTTTTTTTTTTTTTTTGTAATTTCTAATTTTTTATAAAATATGGTTTGGCCACCAGGAGGCGTAAGTGTTAAATTTCTGCTTGGTCGGTATTTGCAGCAAAATCTCAGTTTCTAAAAGCCCGATTTAAAAATTCTTTCGTGGATCGATACTGCACCTGTCGATAAACATATGAGAATATTTTCTCCTTAAAATAAGGCACGGTTTCTCCACCAGAGCGCGTAGACGTGCCATCTTATTTCTGTCAATATCTCTGTCTCTAAAGGTCGGATTTGAAAAATTCCTTTTTTGTTAGATAGCGCATCCGGCGTATAATGTTTCACATATAAGTTCAAAATTTTCAAGTAATGCATAGACTTTCTGCTAGGAGGCGTAAAGGTAAATTGCGTTTTCTGTGTTATTTCGGCTTCTAAAACTCGGATTTAAAAAATTATTTCTGCACCGGATACAGTTCCCGATAGGAAATTCTCAGCAAGTAATTTCTAATATTTGATAAACAATGGTTTGGCTACCAGGGGGCGTAACAGTTAATTTCTGCGTCTGATAATTTGCAGTAAAATCTGATCTCCTGAAAACTCTATTAGAAAAAATCTTTCATGGACGGATACCGCTCACATCGAAAAATCTTTTGAAAATACTTTCTTTTTAAAATAATGCACGTTTTTCCGCCAGAGGGCGTAGATGCATATCTTATATTTGTCGATATCTCTGCTTCTAAGAACCCGATTTGAAAAATTCTTTCTTTATTGGAGAGCGTTTTCACTGCGAAATGTTTCTCATATTATTTCAAGTTTTTTAATGCACAAGTCTACCACCAGAGGACGTAAGATGACGTTTTTGTTTACAGCAATATCTGCGGGATTAGAAACCCGATTGAAAAACTTCTTTCTTAGGTCAGATACTACTGTATTCCATACCGGTTCCATTGGTTTTGAATAGCTTTGGTAAATTTAATTCCCATCAGAACGAATTCAAAAGGCGTGCTCATACACCTGCAAATTCGGTGTCATATTTCTTTTCTTTTTTTTTTTTTTTTTTTTTTTTTTTTTTGTGAGGTTGTTAAAAAACTCAGTGGTCCTGTTTCTTTCTCTCTCAGACGTCTATAAAAATGCCAACAATATATAAATACCGTTGATAGCAAAAAAACTAGTTAAAAGCTTTGAAACTGAAAAAATATAGGCGCTGGGTCGATTGAAATGTGGTTATAGGGCATACAGTATATTTGGTAATACACATATGTACACGAGTTCGCCTTTCTTGTATTAGGTTTTCTGCCAATAAAATATCGAATTCTGCAGACTCACGCAGTTGGAAAGTAATTTAGGAGTTAACTCATCGATTTTGTACTATAGCACTGGTTCTGCCTTATTCTTAGAACCAGTGGCCCAAAATTAGGGACGGGTAACTCCTTACATGCTTGAAAGATGAGCGTCAAATCCTGAAGCTAAAAAAATGGGGTTAGAAAAGAAAGTTTGTGTGTGTGTGGTGCTTAACGACCATCAAGGGCTAAAAGGGCTAACAACAATCGCCCGTACTTAGTTTAAGGCCATTGATTCAAAGTAGGGAGGCACGTGTATGACAGTATGAGTGGTTATGAACAAATACACCACTCATACCTCATCTGACAGCGAACCCGGGCCCATCTCGAACGACTAGTCAGAAACCTAATGACCTAGTGTTTCTCAACCTTTTGTTGAGCCAGGAAACATCCAGAGACCATCGTTTTCGTGAAGAACATCTTACACATAGTTTTACTAAACAGTTTATTTCATTGTTACTTTGGTGTTGTGGTATCTGGCATAGTGTAGAGACTGGGGTGTATAAAATATCAGCTTCTTTGAAGCGCCTAACATCAGTTCAAGGAGATTTAATTTGTACTTTTAAATCTTAGAATCTCTAGATTAAAGATTTCAAAACCGATGGTCAATAAATTAAATATTGTTAAGAGATAGCTTAGGGGCATTTTAATTATATTTATGTGATTGTATGAGATGTAATAGTGAGCTTGCATCTTTGTGCTATATACACTCAATAGGCAAAACATTGAAAATGCCTACCTATTAACGTGCTGGTCCTCCACTAGCGCGACTAACAGTCTGTACACGCCAACCCTCCCTGATGCTGAAGGGTTTCCGGATGTACTGCCAGCCATGCCTGTTGCAGTATTGTCCACAACTACGCTGGAGACGTCGGTCTAGTATCCATGGATCTGATGTTCCGCTCCATGTAGCTTCCAGGGTTTAAATCCGGGTACGTTAGGGGCCACTGGATAGTTCCAAACTCAGATGAGTGTTTCTCGTGCCTGGGTGATTGGGCCCCTTTGGGACGGATCAGTGCCCTGCTGGAACATACCATCGACCGCAGGAAGCGCGAAGGCCATGAAAGCGTGTAGATCACCAGCCAGCACAGGCTGGTAACGCGCAGCGATGAAGGACCTCTTCAGTCACACCAACGGACCTAATGTTCCCATGAAAAGTCTCCCTAGCTCTCACAGAGCCACCACCGCTTTAAACAGAGCCAACCTAGCACAACGGAGCCATGGCCTCCTGCTGTGGACGCCACACCAGCACCGTCTCGTCAGCTCAGTACAGGTGAAAACAAGATTCGTCTGACCACACTACTTGGTACTACTCTGAAGAGGTCCAGTTTTAATGTGCTCTGCACCAGGCGAAGAGTAATATCCGATGACGAGCAGTAGTTAACAGTGGCAAGCGAGTTGGGCGTCAACTCCCCATGCAGCGTGCGATGTACCATTCGCTCGCTGACACTACTTGGGCATCCAACATTTAACCTGAATGTGATCTGCGCACCTGTTTCCAAGCGGTTGATGTGTATGAACCTGGATAGTCTACGTCGACCCTTGTCATGAATGGAGTGTGGTTGGCCGCTGCTTGCTCTCTGGTAGCTGGTCTGCCCGTCGGTGGTATACTCACGGAACACCCTTGATACGATTGCACTCGGGAACCCTAGGGTTCTCATCACTTGGGCGATAGAATGATCCATCTGTCTGGCACCGACAATACGTCCACGATCAAAGTCGCTGAGAGCACCACGTTTACTCATGTTCATCGATTGTGATACATTGTTGGAAAGCCTTGATGTTCGCCTATTTATATAAAACGGAAACCTGCCCAAAACGGGATATTTTTTTTTATGGTCCCGAAATGAGAGATAGAAAATAAGTGCTATTTAAACTGTGTAAAAGCTACCTACCTAATGCGAAAACAGAAATGGAAAGAGAAGATATCAACCTGATAAAAATAGAAAGTACACTAAAGTACCCGTGCCGTTAAGTATTTTAATTGAATACGAAACACTCCATGGTAAAGTGCAATGATGAATTCACACGGAACAAATATGTTTGGAGCTACAGTTAACATAATTAAACACAAAGAGACTGCTTTTGAGTTATTTGCACAAACACAAACTGCAGCACATCAGCTGTTGGCTTCTTCTTAAGCAAATGCCACGACTCAAATTTACTTCATGTGACCAGCGTTTCTCTCTTTGCTAGATGCAAAGTCCGAAGTTTTCACAGCTGGCTGTTTCCCTTTGGATTTCTACGAGACGCTCCGATTTAATTCTCTTAATCATTCACGACCTTTGTTGTGAGTATCGCTCGTTCACTTGCCTCTTATTATGGCGCCAAAGAATAACACTCTCGATTTGGATAGAAAAGTAAAAGTCATTGGAATTCACGGAAAAGAAAGTGCATCAAACATTTGGCACAGAATTTCAACGCCAGAAAATCACAAATTTATGACATTTTAAAACGAAAAGGCGAAATAATAAAGCAGTGTTGCAAAATTAATTAGCTCAACGAAGAGAAAAATGCGGAAAGCCGGAAATGAAAAAGCAGGGATGATTAGTTAGATAAGATTGTCTAGGAATGGTTTGTTAGTACATGATCTAGAAATCTTCCAATTTTCGGCCCCTTTCTCCCTGCAAACACGAGAAAGTGATGAGGCCAAAGAAACTTGAAAAAGAGTTCCATACTTCAAAAGGATGATTAGAGAGTTTTTCAAAAGAGGAGATTTCGTGCAAGGAAATTTGTGGTGAAGCGGCAAACGTCAAAGAGAAAAGTTCCGAAAAAACCTCATCAAAATGAAAAAATTATCAACATCAAACATTACAAAATATTCAGGATATTTAAGATTTTGTACTTCTCCGACGTGATCGCATGTGCTCTCTTTGAGCGTCATATTGTAAGTGTTACTTTACAGAAATTAATGTTGCATTATTTTAAAACAAAATAGAAGTTGATATTTAGTTGATTATGTACTACGGTACATTTTTAACGAACAATGCATTCTGTTAAGTTATCACTAATTATGTACAATCTGTTATTATCATGACAAAATTTCAAAAGATTACATTTCAATGGTTTCTATGGATGCACCAGTATAAACCGGAAACTTGTCTAAACAAAGAAAATATTTCTAGTCCTTTGGATTCCGTCTGATATATCTATGACAAAAGGAAGAAGAAGAAAAATGAAAGAACAGAAAAAAAGAAATGAAGTAGAAAAAAATTTAGAATACAGTTCCTACTTTTATGGAAAAAACTTTTTGATCGACCAGCTCACATTATCTCAAAATGACGTCATGAGTAAAAAAAAAGAAAAAATGCTTCTGCGATAAGACCATTTAAGACATAAAGGTATTGCTATCCACCATTTTTTATGTGCACTGGATAAAGATTCCAAAGGTTTGCGCGGAAAGTTATTGATTTTCATTAACATTTTTTAGTGATTTAGTACCGGTTTGGAAGCTCTGGGGTAAAAGAAATTCATGAGGTAAACAAAGCAAAACGGTGACTGAAAGTGTCATTTCTTTGTATTAAATAAACAGCCAGTGTTTATTAGACATTTTTGCCTCGGAAAAAGCAGAGGAAATTACTAAGAAGTAAATTTTTATCCTTGACAAATTAATTACGGTTACAGCAAGACGAAACCATTTTTCCTACTCAGTGAAATATAAAAAGAAACGAAAACAATATTTTCTGTAGGAAATATTCGCGGGCCGTTTCCTCCGACTTTGGGTTAACATTACTTTCTGGAAAATTTTGGTGTACCCGAGATATCTTTTTTTCCCCGATTCTGGCGATATTTTTAAGCAAGGCTTTAGCTGTGAACTGGGTAAAACTTTAAACCACAATTTTGCTTGTAATGCAGATCACCTGAAAACTAATAGTTGACCGGAAAATCTTAGTAAATCGCTAACATCTCTTGCCATCAGTCATTCGCCAAGGTTTAATAAATTTATCATGGCGTAAAATGATTTCAGGTGAAATTCTACAGGATTTTAAAAATCAGAGAGCTGATAACTAATACTTGACTGAGTTACCATTTTTGAGATTTTTAAACATACTGAGTTACCATTTTTGAGATTTTTATATGCCGGTAAAACGTTTGTTGTACAGACACCGCTCACTGAACTAGAAAAATTTATGCAGAGGTACGTAAATATCACTTATGTAGCGTATATGCTAAAACACGTGGTTACGTGCAACTGCTTAAGGCTGCTGCTAATCGTCATTAGTTTTGATCGATCACAATGGAAAAAAAAAGAAAGGATCTTTCGGAGTTTGATAAAGAGCATATTGTGAGTGCCAGCGTTGCATTCAGAGAGTTTTTTCTTTGGGAGGGGGAAGGGGCAATTGCAAATTTCTAGGGACTGAAACTTGTTGAATGATTATATACATATAATTACTATTTTTGTTATATGTACATATATATTTACAACTTTTAAATAGAGTATAAAATTTTTCTTATGCACGTTTATTGCAAATACAAATTCCAAGGAATCTACACATACAAGTGATTAAAAATGTAAAAATGAATTGAAACAAATGTAAACCTTTATTTCAATTCAGTAGTGCTCCACAGATTTCATCATGGGGTGGTGTAAAATATTGAGGATCTTAGTAAGATAACGCTATGTTAAAGAAAATCCCCCCCCCAAAAAAAAAAACATTGAAATGTCCTCGCCCTACTGAAAGCGTATTATCGATTATTAAGGAATCATTACAGTGTTAGTGTTACCTGAAAACGTACGGTGTAAGCCATTCCCCTGCCATTTGGTTTGAGCCCCTTTAGATTAGCATATAATAGTAAAGAAAAATACATACTGTTTGGATGGCCGCCCCGGTGGCGCAGTGGTCTAAGCGATGGCCTCTGATCATTCGTCCGAAAGGGGTCCGGGTTCGAATCCCGGTGAGGCATGGATGTTGTGTTTGTCTTACGGCACTGGTTCTCTCCCTTCCCTGGAACCAGTGACCCTAAATTAGGGACGGGCGGCTGCTTATAGCCCATTCAGTTGCTCACGGTGGTCGTTAAACCTCGAATCAAAAAAAAAGAAACTGTTTGGATGCCAGTTTGATGTGCCTTGACTTTTTTTTTTTTTTTTTGGGCACAGTGTGAACCTCCCACTGCAAGGAGGAAAAAACGTATGTGGGAACGTCTAACAATATGCTGTTTTTTAAAATTAGTTAGCAAATATTTTGTTGTGTTGGAAGCCCTAACGTCTCACTAGCTACACTGAGGCATACATGGAAAGTCAGCATCCAGAACACTGGAACAAGCTGAATGCCAGCTTCCAAAATATGAAGTACAAACATTTCTACTCTGTGGAATTAGGTTTTTACTGCGGAAGTAGTCCGAGTTGTCAGTGCTTGAAAAATTTCCCCTTTAGCGAGGACACTTTAATTTTTTATTGAAGGATGATAGAAATTTTGAAGTCCATGTGGATTTTTTTTTATTATAATATTTTCACTGATTTTAAGGTTTTTTAATCAATTTCTCCAAATATTCAACTATAAATGAAAACAATTAGACTAAATATAAGGAGAGATCACACAAAAAACCTACGGGGGGGGGGCCTTCATGGATTTTCGGCGGTGCTGAGCCCCCCCCCCCCGACCCCGAGAAGATGCCTGAATACATCACAGGTGGGTGCCCATCTGGTTGGAGCGATGATTTTGAAAACAGCATAGCTGACTGGTTTTTCAAATATAGGTGAGATATCCTGGTTCTTTAGTCAGTGGAAAAATAACCTACATTTCTTACCTAAGAGGCGCAACTGTGGCGCGACGACTATTTGTCAGGAACGAGATCGCTGTCATCTGAGAAGACTTGTACGGAGAAGCAGAACTTCCTGTGTGCCGCAACAGACCGAAGCATTCAATCAAGGCTGTTCCCAAGCCCTGTCACAGTGAACTATGGGCACGGATTTGAAGGGGGTTGGTATTGACAATCGCATGCCTATACGGAAACCACAGATTTCTGAGAAGAACAGGAAAGTTCGTCTACAGTGGTGTCAGGAGCACCTTGAGTGAACACTAGAAGACTGGAAAAAAAGTCATGTGGTCCGACCAGAAGCGATATACTCTGTTTTGTACCGACGTTAGGCAGAGAGTTCGACGGGAGTCACATGAGGCAATGGACCTAGCTTGCCTTGTAAACACAACTCAAGGTTCTGGAGATGGTGTCATGGACACATTCCGTTGTATGAACGAGTCCTTTAATATTGCTGGAAGTTCGGGTGTCCTCCAAGGATTATTTGAACACTGTTGCCGGTCAAGTCCATCCTACAATGTTGACTCTTTATCCAGGAGGTGACGGTTCTTGGAAGACAATGCTACTGTCCATCGCGCAACACCTGTTCAGCGGTGGTTCAGCAAGCATGGCAGCAACTTTCATCATCTTTTCCCGGAACTGAGCTCCATTGAGATTGTATGGGACATGTTAGAAAAACAGATCCGAGAGCAAATTCCTCTTCTGTTAAATCTGAGTCAGTTGAAGGACTGTCTAGTGAACGCCTGATATGCTACAGACGTAGATGCACTCCAACAACTTGTGGAATCTGCGCTAAATCGCATACGTCTTGTAATTTAGGCTAAAGGAGGTCTAACCCGGTATTTATTAACAGTTTATAGCTCTGTGGACAGTTTCTGTGTAACGATCATTCTTGAAAAAAATGTTCTTAGACTAAAACAGCGGACATTATTAAAGAATTGGAGTAAGTTCACATTCTTTTTCATCGTTCTGTGTGCGATGAGCGCACTTTCTCAGTTCAGTAAAGTGATCAGATCTGTTTTTATCGAAAAGGACGTTTTCTTTTCAAAACAGTGTTTCTCTTTCATTTCACTTTTTTAAATGCAAACACTTCCTTTGTCCGAATTCTCTTGAAAGAGTAGTAGGTACAGGTATGAACATAGATATTATTAAAAGAATTTGATTATCTTACACATAGTACCATCAGATTTCGTAGAATTTGAATTTTTTTTTAAACAGACAGATTTTTTTTATGGTTTGAAACAATATACTAGTACCACGTAACAACAGAAAATGCAAAATACTGCCTCAAAATGTGCTGCTATAGTATTTACGAAAAAAAGAGAAGAGAACCAGCACTCCTACAATAAAGAGTGAGAATAAGTAAAACAAGAAAGGAACGAATTTTCTAGTACAATGAGTACGTCTTTTGAATGATTTCCCACACTAAAGAAACATTTGAGTGCAGATGTTTAGAGGAAAAGATTCACAGCAAAAAAGAGAATGCATTCAAGCCTCCTTCAGAAAATGTGCGCATAATTTAGAATGCGCAATTGAAGCATTGTTTTTTATAATGTAGTGCGCCAGTCACAATACTCTATGAAGAACAACAGTGTTTAAAAAAATTTCGAAAATTTCAAATCGAACTAATAATTGCAGGGATATGGTGTCCACAGACACAGACAAACGAACGCAGTGATAAGCGTGTCCTTTTTTTTCTTCAAAAGACGTGCTAAAAGCAATGAATGTTATCACAACTCTGTGCGAAACCGGCTTTAGTTTCTCATATACTCATATTTACGCTTTCCTACTTACTCATTTCTCAACATTTGTTTTGCGGGGTTTAACGACCACCATGAGTAGCTCTTAGGGCTATAAGCAGTCCATCGTCCCTAATTTGGGGCCACTGGCTGCAGGCAGGGCAGAGAGCTGGAGCCATAGAACAAGCACGCCACTCGTGCGTCGTTTGAAACGCGGGTGATTGGGTAGAAACCTACGCCTTTGACCACTCAGCCACCGGGGTTGCTCTTATCACTTCAACGGGTCGAAATGCTGTCACACGTGGTTTTTATAACAGAGTAAAGCGTGCAAAAACAAGCTGTACTCACTGACACACACATATCTATTGTTCCGACACTTAGATCGATTTTGTTTTCCATCAGTTATTGCTGTCAAAGAAAGATGGAACTGGTTAAGTGACGGAGACAGAAGGTAAAACTATTTCCATAATGTGCCACTCTCAGTGATGGCAGTGAGATCAGGTGTCATTTCCAGACTCTTAATCGGTGATCGTCGGCACTGGGACAGAAGCGCATATCCAGGCATATCTCCACGCATATCTGATTAGGAAACAATGCAACATTGAGCTATGATTTATTATGGTGAGTGGCAGTCGTCGCAATCGCCCACGAGAGCCTCAACTAATCTGCTTGCCGTCGAATGGGGTAATGGAGACTCCCGGACATTCGCTTACGGGGACCAGTCCCACTACAGCATGTTGGACCAGTTCGTCCAACCACTCTTACTATATTTGACTGACAGTTGTTGCACCCCATGCATTTCTGATGTGTTGCGACGCAGAGACCAACTAGCTGTATGTATCCCTATGACGAAACCTTTGGTAAAAGTGTCCCTGTGGCGGTAGAATTCCGGTTGATGTCTCTCAGGCATTCTCCTTACACGTGCTTTCGTCACCAAGATAATTCCGATGCAGTGGTGTTGGTACACACACCCAGGTGAGGATGACCAAACTTAGCTTCGTCCTGCCGTTTCGCCCTTTTATCTCCCACGCACGTCACGTGATTGGGCCTCAACTGCAATTGTTTACATAACCCAACTGTCGACACATAGCCACCAAGTTGCGTGGCGCTCCGATAAATACTTCCTGGTGTCGCATTTTCTATGTCGAGCAGTGTACGAGAGGAATCACCAGAATGCATTGGTGAGTATTGGGGAAACTAGAAATTAAATTGCCAAATCGTGAGACTCACATTCAACTCAACCAAAATAAAGAAAACAGGAAGGGAACTATTAACTGCCTGCTAGCTATCCAGATAAAATAAATTACTGCTGTGCGAATATTTCAGTACAAATTCTTCATTAATACCAGGTTAAATATTGGGTTGTCCGGAAAGACCTGAGCATTTTTTTTTTAAGTGAAATGAAACAAATGCATTGAGTTTAAGAACATACTTTTATTGCTCAAAGTATTATCCATTTTTTCCCACGATTTTATCCATCTCTCGGGCAAGTTTAGAATGCCATCCCTGTAGAACGTAGTTGGCTTGGAGTCAAAAATGTCATCCATATGTTTCTTGATAACGTTGAGATCACCGAAGGATTTTCCATTTGAAGAATTTTGTAGAAACCGAAACTAATGGAAGTCGGAGGGCGCAATGTCCGGGGAATAAGGTGGGTTTGGTAAGACATCCCAGTCCATGACGTGTAGCTTTCTGCGGGTGACCAAAAACACGTGCGGCCACGTGTTGTCTTGCTGAAGCACAAGTTCTGGCCTCTTCTGTTGCAAGGTTTGGTTCATTGCTCCAACTGGCTGCAGTACACATCCGAATTGATCGTCTGATTGTGTTGGAGGAGCTCATAATAAATAATGCCTTTGCAATCCCACCAAACAGAGAGCATAACCTTTTCGTCCATGAATATTCGGCTTCGGTGTTTGTTTACGTGGTTCGGCAGCGTGACCCCAGGATCTCCCGCAGTACATTGTCGTAGACTATCCATGAATGAAATACGTGATTACACCATTGTACAATACAAATTTTGAAGTTGTGTTAATATGACATGAATGGTAAGTCAGACAATATCCGAAAACTTGAAAATTTTGTCGTCCTGGAGCGGAAACTGAATCCGCGTTTCCCGGTTAGTGCCCAGAATGTGGGTGGTGTAGTGGTTAGCATACTCGGGCGCTAACCGGGAGACGCGGATTCAGTTCCCGCTCCTGGACGACAAAATTTTGAAGTTTTCGGATACTATCTGACTTACCATTCATATCATATTAACACTAATAAACGGATTCACAACTCCAAATTTGTAGTGTAGACTATCAATTTTTTATCTCCTGACAATAATCGTTTCAAAAATGGGTCCTTGTTTTGTTTTAGGAGCATATTACATATGGAATATCGGTACATGTAGTTTTTCTCTGAAAGCTTGTGTGGGACCCAAACATCATAACGAGAAGGGCATCACAGCTTCATTAAATTTTCATAAGTAGTATTTTTCGGCATTTTCACAGTCTCTGCTAACTCCCGAAATATTAATTTTGGGTTGCACTCAATTTCTGTCTTTATGAGATCGTCGTCCACAGCTGAAGGTCTTTCACATCGATCCCCGCCGTCTAAATGGAAATCGCCTGTTTTGAACTTCCCAAACTACCTTCTAACCGTTGATTCACTAATAGCATTCTCTCCATACACTTCACAAATGTTTTATACGTCTGTGCAGCGTTTTCTCCTTTTTTATAGAGGAATAGCATCACATGCCAAAAATGCAACTTTGATCTTCAAACATACTAAACAAACACAACTTCCACTTATCGTCAACCTCGCGTGGCTGAATGCCGCATGCAAATGCTACCTTTCATTGTTGCCACCATCTCGTGGGTTTTCAAAAAGTACGACTGCGTACGTCACACTCAACCATACACCTGCTACAAACGCTCAGAACTTTCCGGACAACCAAATAAATCATTCTTTGCGGTATTATGGAGGAAGTTTTTCCTAGCCTGTCAACAAAGTTTTCGATTCCAAATATCGGAATTGATGAAGTTGGTGTCAGGTAAGTAAGCACGCCACTCGATCAATGTACAGAATGTGGGATTAAAACCACCGAAAGAAAAAGATACGTAGTGTCCAACTAGCGTATTTGGTACACAGAAGTGTTTCCAAAGTTAAATTTACTTTTGCTTCAATTTTCGCATTCCCTTATTTTAACTACCATTCATTACATTTTTGGTAACTGGAGCTGCTACATAATTAAAAGTCTCGGAAATGGTAAAAGTGCAGTAGGGACGCAGACTGATATATCTCAAAGGTAAACAACATTGATTGAAGTGTTTCACGTACTTTTTATTTGGAATTATATTTAATTTTCAATATTATGTATGAACTGATGATGCAAAAGGAAGATGATTAAAATACACTGAGATGCCAGTTTTATAACTACTTCTGCCCTCGCCACATATATGGGCTCTCTCAAACGCGAAAGACGTCATGTGAACGTAGTGTGAGGAATATTCAACGCAGACCAACTCGTCGAGCATCTGTTAGCGTTCCATTGAAGGTCGGAATGGGCATAACGAGTGATCTGAGCGACTTTGAATGTGACCTGATAGTTGGCGCCATGTGTGACCGTTCGAGCATCTCTCGAATGGACGCCTTCTAGGGCTTTTCAAGCACAACCGTTACAAATGCTTACCGTGAAAGGTGCGTTCTTTTTTTCAAGTTAGTATCTCTTTCTATATACATCTCTTTCTGTCTCTTTCTGAAAATGCTCAATTTCGCTGTGTTCGTTTTTTCAAATTCACGGCTCAGCCACTGAGGAACATGTAGGCCAATTCAGAGCATAAAAACGCTTGTAATGAATTTTTAGCATATTTTTTGTAAAAAACGGTCAAGCTTATGTTATCATTTTCTCCGTCTGTCCGTTCGCCTGTGAATACCATATCTCTGCAACTATTTGTTCGATTGATTTGAATTTTTTTTTTTTTTTTTTTTTTGCATTGGGAAGCTTGAAATTTTAGAATGTTAAAACGTGCCTTCCGGTTTGGTTTGGTTTTTTCAACGCACAACTTCGCCGCTAGAGAGCCTAAATGCAGATGATATCGCATTCAAAATGCACTTTATTCCATATATTTCCTAAATATCCAATTGAAAAACATTATTTTTCCTTTAGTTGGCATTTTCTTCGAAGACTATGTTAGGTACAGTCACTTTTTCAAATAATGCATAGATTTTCCGCTAGGGAGAGTAACGGTAAATTGCGTTTTCCCTGATATTTCTGTTTCTAAAAGTCTTATTTCTAATTTTTTGTTTTCCTGCATCGGATACAATTCCCGAATGGAAATGTTATGCATATAATTTCTAATTTTTGGTAAAGAATGGTTTGGCCACCAGGGGGCGAAAGTGTTTATTTCTGTTTCTGATCTATTTGCATCAAAATATGAGCTACTGAAAACCGATTGAAAAAAAATCGTTCATGGACGGATACCGCTCACCCCGGAAAACCTTTTGAGAATACCTTCTGCTTAAAATAGTGCATAGTTTCTCAGCATGAGGCATATATTTATATCTTATTTTTGTCGATATCTCGGCTTCTAAAAGTCCGATTTAAAAAATTATTCGTTGGAGAGAGTTTCCGGGACGAAATGTTATCATACAATTTCTAATTTTTCTTGACGCACAAGTGTTCCACTAGAGGGCGTAAGTTCACGTTTCCGTTTACAGCAATATCTGTGGTACTAAAAACCAGATTGAAAAAAATTATTTTTCGTTCAGATAATACTAACAATGAAAACTTTTTGTGTGTATTTTCTTCCCAAAATAATGCACAATTTCGCCTGCTGGAGGGCGCAAATGTTTAACTTGTTTTTTCCAATATCTGTGCTCCTAAGTATTCGATTTAAAAAATTCTTTCAACGCCGGATACCATTTACCTCGTGGAACACTTTAGGTTTGTATTTAACTTTTGTATTTCACAATTCTGTTGCTAGCAAATCGGGCCGCAGGTGGCCTAGTGGGCAACGTTCATGACTGCCATGGAAAAGACCTCAGGTTCGATCCCAGGCAGGTACGAACGCTCGATCCAGTAAATATCCGCCGTGCGTCGGATGAGCACGTTAAGCAGTTGGACCCCGGGTCTGGGCACCCCGGTAATAAATAAGGGCGTCTTTCTCCACCTTTCTACTTCGCTTACGTGTCACTTTCCTATCGGGCACTCTAGCCCGAATCTCCTAGCTTCATACGGCACAGATTTCCTGCTAAAGGGCGTAAAGGTCAATAAGTCTCCTTTTTTTTTTTTTTTTTTCGCTGTCTCTGCTTCCGGGAGTCGTATTTGAAAAGTTTTTTTTTTCCTTAGCATAGCTTTTGCCCTGAAGAATACTTTTCACCTATATTCAACTTTTCTATTGTGCAAAATTCTTCCGGTAGAAGGCGTAGTCACACTCATGGACAATGAAATTTCCGCACCTAAAGGAAAACATGCTACAACCGCGTAACTTTGCAAATAGCTAGAGTGCGAGCTGATATGTATGCAAATGATCTGCGTTTGGTGCGAGTGCGAATGACCACAAACCCTGTGGTGGCGCTGCAAGCACGAACCGGCAGCCTTATAAACCGGCGTATAGTTGATGTCCCGAGAAGGCGAAAACCACCGGCCGACACAAGCTAAAATACAGAGTCGCAAGAATGCCGGGTAGTCGCCAGAGACGTCGATTTGCGTAACTTACGGACTTTGAGAGAGGCCGGATCATCGGGCCGAAAACCGCAGGGTGGTCGGTGCGCCGTATATCCCACCACGTGGATCGTTCTGACCATACCATCTGACTGTGTTGGAAGCAGTGGGCACGTGACGGCACTACCACACGGCGGAGCGGTTGCGGATGGACCAGGAGAACCACCAGTAGAGAAGATCGAAGGATCGTGCGCCAGGCAAGAAAGGATCCCACGGGGACCCAGTTCACTGTACAGACAGATGTAGCGGCTCCTGTGTGCACACGAACCATTTCCCGACGCCTCGCTGAAGCGAATCTGCGATCCCAGCGCTCCTTACGTGTGCTGCTAGTAACACCGGAACATCGCCGGCTCCGTGTGCAGTGATGCCAGGCCAGAGCGACGTGTAACGCCACAGACTGGCGACGTGGGGTGTTTAGCGATGAGTGCCGCTTCGTTTGGGCAACAGATGATCATCGTGTCCGGGTGTGGAGGTCCCCTGGTCAACGGCACGATACCGACCTTGCTATCAAGCGCCACACTTCCCCCATTGCAGACACTATGGTCTGGAGAGCCATTGCCTGCGATAGCCGATCAGCTCTAGTAGTGGTACGTGGATCACTGTAGGGCCAGCGGTATGTGAATGAGATCATATGGCACCATGTGCTCTCATTCCTGGCCGGGATTCTAGGTGCGCTATACCAGCAGGATAATGCCCACCCGCACACGGTTCATGTTGTCCAGGACTGCCTACGCCATGTCCAGACACTACCATGGCCTTCCCGCTCCCCGGACAGGTCCCCTATCGAGCATGTGTGGGACCAGTTGAAACGCCAGCTGCTGGCGTGCTGCACTATCCGGGATTTGGAGCACATCGTCCGACACGTGTGGGCTAGTCTGCCGCAGGACAACGTCAGGCGACTGTTTGCCTCCATGCCGGACCGTAATACAGCATTTATCGCTGCACGAGGCGGTGCGACGCGCTATTGAAGATGACCGGACTACGTGCCACAGATCCCTCTGCAATTGTCTTGCAACTCTGTTTTTGCCATCATGTGTATCATTCATCTGTATCATTACGTCCATAAAATTTCAGTTCAATCCGATACTTCCTTCTTGGTGCGCACATTTCAATGTCCGTGAGTGTATATCACGATTCCTTCCACATTTCTTGTTTTAAATGTTCAATTTTGAAAATCTCTTAGTCTGTGATACATTTTTTTGTTATGAGATACTTTTTGTGCACCATTTGTCAGTTTTCGTAACATACGTTTTGCCCGGTGGTGGAAGTAAGTAACTGTTTCTCTTGCTGGACGTTTTATCGATTGCAGAAATCCGGTTGTTGTTTTTTTCTAACCGGTTCCATTGACAATATGAATAACTTTGATAAATTTTATTTGCATCGGAAAGGATTTAAAAGAAGTGCTCATTCAAACCGAAAGTTAAGTGCCATCCTTCGTGTTTCTTTTGTTTAAAGATTTTGGATTGATACATCTTCGAATCTCGACAACCAGAAAAGCTATCTGAAATCGAAATCTGGAGCGTTTGTTGTAAATTACAAGAACCATTTTAATTCTTACATTTGATTTCGATTTTGCAGAAACGCAGCCCTGGGTACTTCAAGAAATACTTTTTATGTTTTTTAATGTTCTCCTATTAGTAAATATGACCAGTTGTCTAAGCCCATTTGTAAGATATTTCTGCTACTGTGAAAGATTTTTATGTTATCATAAAAAATGAAGTATTGAAAAGCTTAGAAATCTATAGACTTAAATTTTCCTTTAATGTCACCTCAATTATTTTCCTTTAATGTCACCTCAATTATTTTCCTGTATCACTCTAGGAACAATTTGAGCATAAAAGTAATAATCAATTTTTTGAGAAAATGCCATGAAATTAACATTCCAATCTTGAATAAATTAACACTGATTCCTAAACATGCAGTAGTACCTAATCAAAATATTTTGGATCAAACATTCCACCATAAAGCCTCGAAAATGTTCAGCGGTAATAATTACAGAGTGATTGATGTCTGAAACGACCTAAATTTTTTCTAGGCATTTAACAGCACATGAAAAGTAACCATGTGAACTTACATTGAACCAAGTATTGCACTTCTGACACATGTTACCCCACACATCCGCCATCTTGGGATCCATCATATTGGATTCAACTTGAGTTTTTCAGATGGCAATAGGAACATGTGACCACTTAATGTTATGTGAAATATTCTTAGAAAAACAGTGCTACCGATATTTTTTACACATCTTTATTAGTTTTCGAGTTATTGCATGTTATTAATCGAAGCTTGGTATTTTTCGTGCATGTTACGCGTGAATATTTCGACTTTGTTTTGCAGTGAAATGAGATGGAATTGACCAAAGTGGAGCATATTGACATAATAGTGCATTATGGTGGACGGAGTTCAATGGAGGTTGCAGCTGACTTCAACCGCAGACACCCAGAAAGATGGCCGATCACGCATGGTGCAGTGGTGAAGCTAATCCAGAAATTTAGGCAAACTGTCATTGTGTGAGAGAAGCCAAAAAGCGGTCGGCCGAAAACAACAAATGAGGAGTCAACAACCATGGTTTCTGGCGGGGCATGCCAAAAGCTCAAAGAAGAGCATGCGACGTTTAGCAGACTAATGTGGCACAAGTCAAAGCTCCATTGGGCGTTTCCTTTCAAAAAGCAAATGGCATCCTTATAAACTCCAACTGTTACATAATTTCAGTCAGGATGATCCTGATCATCGTCTTCAATTTTGCAAGTGGGCCCTGCAGCAACTTCAGTATGACCCAACATATGCATCAAATATTATCTTCAGTGACGAGGCCAATTTCTACCTCAATGGAGAGGTTAATTACCATAAACCCGGTACTGGTCGGACACCAATCCACATTGGATGAACCCATCTAAAATGCTAGGTGCACAAAAAGTTATGGTGTTTTGTGGAATGTGGAAGACACGCATTCTCGTTCCCCTGTTTATTGACGTCAATTCGACTGGGGACAGATACCTCCATATGCTGCATGAGTCCGCCCTCCCAATGTCGTTAGGTGAAGATAGTGAATTCCCCTGCTTCTTTCAGCAGGATGGTGCTCCTTCTCATTACGCTATAGCTGTTCCTGCGTATGAGCAATTCCCTAATTGTTGCATTGGGTGGCTTGGGCCTGTCGAGTGGCCAGCACGTTCCCACGATTTAAGACCGTTGGACTTCTTTCTGCGGGGGATGTGATAGGTGTGGTGTATGCGCCCAACGTCAGAGATCTTCAACATTTACAACAGTTGAAGGCGCGCATTACTAATGCGTGTGACAGTATTACACCAAATAAGCTGAACCGTGTTCTTATGGAATGGGAACAACGTTTGCTGTGCGTGTAGCTAGACAAGAACAGCATATTGAGCACCTGTTGTGAGGTTTGCCCGAGTGTGTAGCTGGACAAGTGCAGAATATTTTGTGGTTCGGTACGTACTTCAAGTGAATATGTGACATGCAATAACTTGAAAACTGATAAAGATATGTAAAAAATAAGGGTACCACTGTTTTTCTGAGAAACTTTCACATAACTTTGAGTGGTCACATGACCCTATTACCATTTTAAAAATTGAAGTTAAATCCGATATGGCGGATTCCAAGATGGCAAATGTGTGAGGTAGCATGTGTCAAAGGTTCGATACTTGGTCCAATGCAAGTTGTATTGCACATGGTTACTTTCATGTGCTGTTAAACGTTTATAAAATATCTGGGAGGTTCCAGACTTATGAATCACCCTGTTTAATAAACTGGAATGTTCTGGTCAGTTTTTTAGGTTGATTCCGTAGTTTACTGCTAAGCGTTGTGAAAATGTTTTTATTTTAACGGATGTGCTGATTCAGGGCCCATTTAATGTTCTGATAGCAGAAACTGTGGATGATAATAGCATCAAAATATTTAAAAATTGACATGCATTCTACACTGGTTTCTTTTTCAAAATCAGTAGAAGATAAATGCAATCAATACTTGATTTAAATTGCTTCTGACGCAACGACAGTGTTTCAAGCTATCCTTATTAAAAATTGCAAAAGTCATTTCTGGTCTCCATTTCAATTATTTTCATTTTCTCTGCACTGTTTATGCATACAACTGAAGCAGTGGCGTATCTTGGGTCCAAGACCTGGTCTATCTCAACCACCACCACCCTCCCCCAGTACTGTTTTAATTGCGATTTTTAATTGTTAAGTAATAGAAGTAACTTTTTTCTAACAAGATACCAAATAATTATGAGGATTAGGATCTGAACACTTATTTGTAGATTAACTCCATCTTTCTTATGAATACTTTATCTGTACATTAAGTCCATTCTTCTCCTTTTGTGTGAACTTGAGTGCTACGTTTTCATAAACTGTTTCTTCCGAGTACTTTTTCATATTTAAAAATAATGTTTATCTCTATTGACAAAACGGCCAAGTTTTTCGATGTCCTCGTGTGGCTCTAAGATATATCCTGTTTTTTTTTTATGCTGAAAGGCTTTCGGCAGTTGCAGTTGTTGATGGAGAGTTTAATATGAGGTCTGCTAATCTGTGCACATCACTAAACACTATGTCTAATTTATTCAACTTTATGTAACACGTAATGTCTCTTACTGATTTGTTTTTGTATTCATAAAAGGAATAAAACACCTTTAGTTCATTTTTAGTCGAGCTGTACCAAAATTTGAAGTATAGAGTTCTTTAAGTTCTGACAGTAGATGTTCAGGGAAGCTTTCACAAAATTTATCAAAACAGTTCGAATCCAACAAAGCCACGAATTTAAGATATAATATCACTAATTTTAATTCATTGACACTTCACACAAACTGAAACAAATCTCGCGCAGCACTTATGGGCGGGAGTATGCGAGTGACTGAGATAGTCTAACTCTTCTTTTTTCTGAGCGAACCGTTTCCCAAAGCAATGGCCCATTCCCCTCTAGCAGCTGATTCATGTTGTCATGGAAACACTAGCAGGCGATTGTACGGAAGGTTTTCGCATCAGAACTGCGAAGACTCTGGAAGAGCTGGTTGCGTTATGCCGTTGGTTTTCGCTCACCAAACTGAGTCAAAGAAGTGAATTCGCGCGCGTTTTTTTTTTTTTTTTTTTTTTTTCGCACCGAAAGCATCGACATATTTTAATACCGTTGATAATTGACATTTAATTGTGTATATTTAATTCAGTTTTATTTGTGCATTCTCTGGGCTTCGCAGCTAGCCTCGAATATACGCCACTGATTAAAGTTAAGTTTTAACCCAAGGGTTTTCCTCTTATTAACTGTCAGACTACTACTCATGAAAAAGCACACAACATGATAATTAAACAAGAAAGATGACACCGAATTTTCGGGTGTAATAAGCACGTCCTTTGAATCCGTTCTGACGCAATTTAAATTTATCAAAGCTATTCAAAGTCATTGGAATCGGTATAGGAAAAAATAGTATCTGACGGAAGAAAAAAGTATCGGGTTTTAATCCCTCAGATATTACTGTAAACGGAATCGTGAGCTTACGCCCTCTGGTTGCAGACTTGTCCGTTAAGAAAAACATGAATTTATATGAGAAACATTTCGCACCGGAAACGCTCTCCAAAACAGAAATAATTTTTCAAATCGGACTCTTAGAAACAGAGATATCGACAAAAATAAGATGTGACTTTACGTCCCCTGGTGGGGAAACCATGCATTATTTTAGCAAGGAAGTAATCTCAAAAGGTTTTTCCATATGAGCGGCATCGGTCCAAGAAAAAAATTAAGACGAGTTTTCAGGAGCCCAGATTTTGCTACAAATATATCAGAAGCAGAAATTAAGACCTATGCCCACGGTGTCCAAACCATTCTTTACCAAACATTAGAAATTATGTGAAAAATATTTTCCATCAGGTCTTGTATGCGATACAAGAAGAATTTTTCAAATTGAAGTTTTAGAAGCAGAAATAACGCAGAAAACTCAATTCACCTTTGTGCCCCCTAGCGGAAAGTCTATGATTTACTTGAAAATTTTGAATTTATAGGAAAAACATTTCGCATCGGAAACACTATCCAACAAAGAAGGAATTTTTCAAATCGGACTCCTAGAAGTAGAGATATTGACAAATATAAGATATACATCTACGCCCCCTGGCGTAGAAACCATACATTATTTCAAGAAGAAAATGTTCCTAAAAGGTTTGTCGACATGGGTAGTATCGGTCTAAAAACGACGTTTTTTTCAATCGATAATTCAGAAGCTCATATTTTGCTGCAAATACATCAGAAGCGGAAATTAAGATTCACGCCCCCTGGTGGCCAAATCATTTTTTTACAAAAATTAGAAATTATGTGCAAACGATTTCTCAGCAGGAGCTGTATCCGTTGTAGAAAGAATTTTTTAAATCGGAAATTTTGAAGCAGAGTTATAGGGGGAAACGCAATTTACCTCTACGCTCCCTAGCGGAAAGTCTATGAATTACTTGAAAATTTTGAAGTTATATGAAAAACATGTCACACTGAAAACACTATCCAACAAAGAATAAATTTTTCAAATCGGTCTCCTAGAAGTAGAAATATTGACAAGAATAATATATACGTCTACGCCCCCTGTCGGAAAACTATGGAATATTTTAAGAAGAAAATATTCCGAAAATGTTTATGGATGTGAGTGGCATCAGTCCACGAAAGAATTTTTTAAGCGATATTTTAGAAGCTCAGTTTTTATGGCAAATACGTCAGAAGCAAACATTTACACTTACGCCCCCTGGTGGCTAAAGTATTCTTTACCAAAAATTTGAAATTATATGCAAAAGTATTTCCATGAGGAGGTGTATCCGCTGAAGAACACATTTTTTCAAATCGGAGTTTTAGAAGAAGTGTTATCGGGGAAAATATAATTTACTTTTACGACCCCCAGCGGAAGATATATGCGTAATTTGAAAAAATTGACTATATCTAAAATACTCTTCTACATAAATGGAATCGAAGGTAAAATATTTTTTTCAATCGGATGTTTAGGAAGCAAATATGTAAAATAAAACGTATTTTTGAATTCGACATCATCTGTATTTACGCCCTCTAGCGACGAAGTTGTACTCGTAAATCAAACCGCAATAAAAGATCATCATTTGCATATTTGAAGCTTCCCAATTGAAAAAGAATTTTTCAAATCGGACTAATAGTTGCGAAGATTTCGTGTCTACAGACGGACGGACGGACTGACAAACCGATAACATACGCATGATCTTTTTTTAAAAAAGACGTGATAAAAACTGGCATATCTACTTTTATATATAGCATTTCTATCTTATCAAGCTACACTTCTAATTGGTTGTTTGTGATTTGCACCGGAAGTGTTAAAAGAAGAACGTTTTGCATTAAAAGCTAATGAACTTCTTCCTTTTGGAGGAAAAGTACTGAATAACACGTTGGACATTTCAATGAGGACACATTTTTCTGCCGAAATTAAATCACTGGATGTAGTCATTTAGGAGCAAAATATGAAGATTTTGTTAAGCCAAAGGTATTCAGTGTTTCATGAGTAATATATTTGAAAGTGTGGCTAAGTTTGATGTTTTATTATCTGTAGTGTTCCAATATCTTCCTACTATTTTTCAGGGCAAATCCTACCAAATGATGAAGAATGTCTGAAACGTGGGGGCATTTGTGCCTTGGATACATCATGCCCGAACAACGACGTGGTTCTTGGTCCAGAAGGAAATGGGCTTTGCAAAAATTCTGAACATGGAGTATGCTGCTCTAGATGTAAGTATACCTCGTTGATACCTCAGTGTTGCACGTGCTCCATAAAATAGGAGACAACAAACTTTCAGATTAGATGCTTTTAAGTAAATTGAAATAGAAAAGCTGTAATTGCTTACTGTAAAGTAGTGAGACTTATCCATTTCGAGCGTACTGGAATTCATAAATTCGATTTAACCAAAGGAAGTTTGCTTGGCAAGCTAACTCGCTTACTGCCAAAAAGCTTTCATTGTTCAAAACATTTCTGGAACTCAGCCTTTCTTGAAACTACCTTCAGAACTTCCCTTGAACCAGCAATTCAAAAATTATGTGAAGGGCTCAAGTAATTTCATACCCAAACACTCAAAATAATTGCTAATGTAGGATAATCAATTAAAAATTAGGCGTTAATTATAAATAATTCATTATTTTGAATAATTATACCCTGAATGGCCACTTTATTATGACCACCCCCTCAGTACTTCGTTGGGCCACCTTTTGCCTTTAATACTGCGTCGATTCTTCGTGGCATGGACTCCACGAGATGTTGATACGTAGTTTGTGAAATCTGAGACCATGCTTGATGAATAGCACTTTCCAGGAGTGTGAGACTGCAGGGTTGTGGATCCAGCTGTCTGATCGCTCGTTCAACTTAATCCCACGAATTCTCAATGGGATTGAGATCTGGAGATTGTAGGGGCCACCTAAGCAAAGTAAACTCACCGGCATGTTCCTGAGACCAATCCTGTACAATACGAGCACTATGGCAGGACTCATTATCTTGTTGAAAGTAGCCATCGCCATTGGAATAAACCATCCGCATGACAGGATGCACTTGGTACGCAACGATGTTTCGATATGATGTGCCAGTCAGACGTTGATCAGCATGAACTAAAGGGTCCAAAGCATGCCAAACATTCCCCAAACCATAACGTTGCCTCCACCAGCTTGAAGGGTTGTGGCAATGCATTTGGGGTCCATGCTTTCGTGCTGTTTCCGCCGAATTCTCACTCGGCCATCGGCATGGTGCAACTGAAAACGTGATTCATCGGATCACATAATTTGTTTCCAATTATCAATTGCCCAATTCTTGTGCTCCTGTGGAAACTGGAGACGTTTTCTCTTGTTAACTGCAGACAGCAAAGGTGTTCGAACAGGCTTTCGGCTGTCATATCCCATCCGATGCAGTGTACGACGAACAGTGCGTGCAGAGATCATTTGAGGGGATCCTTGATTAAGATGGTCTGTAATTTGCTGCACTGTTGCCTTTCTGTTGTCTTTTACCAGTCTGGACACTCTCCATTCAGCCCGAGCAGTCACTAGTCGATGACGACCACACGTTGCACGTAGAGAACCAGTTTATTTGGCTGACAGTCCAGTCTTTAAACACTTTAACAACAGCTGCTCTAGAACATTTCACGAATGCGGCGATTTTAGTGATACTCGCTCCATGGCTCCAAGCTCCTACAATCATCCCACGTTGAAAGTCCGTCAAATCGCACTTGTTACCAATCTCATCACCCAAAAAATCACTTCTACTATTGTCGCAAGCACTAAGCTTTCCCTTTTTATACTAGCCTCGCCCTCTGGCGGCAAGAGCGTGCAGCCATAGCTCATTTGCTTAAAACTGTCAGGTGGTCATAATAAAGTGACCATTCAGTGTATAAATTCATTAATAAATTAACAATTTTATTGATAATTAAAATACTGATTTACAAAATTTTGATACAAAGCCTTATGTTAATGTGGAAGGCTATATATTTATTAAATGTGGTTAATGTAAAATAGAGTTCTTCTCTCTCACTGTTAAATTTCTCGGAGTTATTTATAAAGGTGCAGTTTTAAAATTAGTTATTTTATGAAATAAATAATGGTGCAGAATATTGAAAATGTAAAGTTTTGCTAGTACTTTAATAAAATTGTACTTACATATCTTAGCATCATTGTACGAGGCAACTGCGCTTTGTCGCCATTGCCTTCAAAATGTAGATCCTGTATTTCTCGGTGAATGTTCGGCAATGCAAGTCCAGAAAGTCGAGAATTAGGTATTGTGTTTCGAAGATACATTTTCTGGCGCCTGAGAGTAGAAAATGTACTTTCCGTAGTGGCTGTTGAGACAGGAAGCGTTGATAGAATTTTTAATAATTTCTTGAAATTGGGGTAAAAACACAATACGAAAATAACAGCAGCTTCACAACTTGATAAGGATTCTATCGCATTGGTTAGTCTTTTCTCTTGTCTTATTGTTAATAAAGGCATCTTCCAGGAGTGTGAGCGACTGCAAGTGAACCCAGCGGGTGTGTTGCTTGCACGTGGAAAAATGCGCCAATGAAACGAAATCAAAGGGATTACAAAAATCCACGACTTAAATAAATACGATTTGAGTTAGTTTTTCATCGGTTTTTCTGATTCATCTTGATATTTTTAATGAACAAGATTTAAAATCCGGCTTTAAAAGAGAAAAAGAAATCATGTGATACGCCAATGCTTTGAACTTCTCGAATTTCTTCAGTGGAGGTCAGCATTTGTCCGTCGCGAATGAATTCAATTTATTTTAAAACAACTCCAAATCATTTGGGACCAAGTATGGCGAATGAGGTGGCCAGGGAATGAAACAAACGGGAAAACACTGTTTTCCGTCAGAAACCGTTTCCCAGAATGTATGACATTATTTGCCAACGTTAAGAAATTCCAGACAGATGTTTTGCGTAATACGTTGAGTCTGACAGTGAGTCAGGAGTAAATAAAATGACGCACCTAGTGTAAAGGGTGTGGTGGTATAGTGCGTCGCATAAATATAGAGACACAACAAATTCTCGAATAAAAAAGAAACAACAATGAGCTGAAATGTACATCTCATATTAATAGCAAAAATAGCAAAGGACACGCAGCTGTACAATAGTTTGACGGAAACATAACAATTCCAACACCAAGTACAAGAAAAAAACAAAAACAGAAATACTCTGTTTCAAAAATTAGAGACTCACTAGTTATGAGCACCTCCGGTACGAATAGTGGAGCCGCTGTTCCGAATAACACTGAAAACCTGATTGGGTATGTTGTCCACCAAGTGATGTAAGTGTTCTGGACGGAGTGCGTACCAGCTTCGTTCAATCTGCTCTTTCAATGCCACCACACTTGAGAACTGCCGTCCATTTGCATACACATCACGAGCTGTGATACCCCAGAGGTTCTCGATAGGGTTCAGATCTGGACTGAGTGTTGGCCAATCCCATGATAAGTGTTAAACCGGCTTTTCGTTGACGCAGACCGATGGATAGAGGCATTGTCTTGCTGGAACAGATAATCAACACCCGCTAGAATTTCGGCAAACGGTAGAAGGTGGCTGTTGAGTATGTCCTGATACGTTTCGGAATTTTGCCTGCCTTGCCGAAAAGCGATATCCGTTGTCCCATTGAAAGCAAAAGCTCCCCGGACCATAACAGATCCCCTCCTTCCTGTCTGCTGAAGAAGGTGCGTGGCTAGCGTCGTAAATCATGCCAATAGCAATTCCAACAATCAGGACCGTCCAGGTTGAACTTTTTCTCATCGGAGAAAATAGTTGTGATTCACTCGTCCGTCCAGTGCATGTGGCTGCTTGCTCATAACAATCTAGCTTCCTTGTGGCGCCGCGTGAGGTGTGGCAGACAGCGCATTTTACGAAGCACAATGTTGCGACTTTCCGTGATTCGTCGATCAACTGTGTCCTTTGAGACGGTGACACCAACAGTCCGAGAAACTTGACGTAGTGATAACTTTTGGGATGAAACTAAGCGCATGATGGCACGATCATCTCGTTTTGTTGTTATTCGAGGCCTTCCAGGCCGTTTTCTGGCAGTTAGCGCACCGCTTTTCGATAACGTCTTATAAATGACTGCCCTACTGGCTTTACAAATTTTCACTACAGGCAATCCATTTGCTCTCAGTCTCTAAATCTTTTGCACCTCCTCACCAGAAAGTTGACTGTTGCGTGGCATTTCGGCAAATGAACGTCTGACGGCAGGTCCGCTTTCTTTTGTAGGCTGGACCGAATTACAGCACATGTGCGTGCGTACAACATGCTAATTTGTACATCTCATTTGCATGTGGCTACTTTACATAGTTGTCTTTATATTTATGAGACACCTAAAATTACACTACTTCACTTTGTGGTGTGCTTTTCACATAATCCGGTCATCTCGACGGATTGGAACGTTTGTTGTAGGGTCATGTCAAATTAGGTACCACTTTAGCTTCCTACTTATATTCGCATTGCGTTCACGGCGCAAAGTCGACTGTCTCTATATTTATGCGACGCACCTTATGAATATGAGATGATGTACTGATTGAAATAGGATCGCATGTTACCGTGATTTTACGAAGGTCAGAGCTTATATATAGTGTGGAAGAAACGGTACAAAATACAGTCAACTCGGAGATGTCTGATTGCTGTAATTGTCGTCAGAGCTTATGTGTGCGCGGGATTAGCTCTGTTGCATGTTGTTGATGTTATCCTGAAGCTGTATTTCTACAAGTGGCGAGGAAATAAAGACTAATTGGATTGTTATGTAAGTTGGTTTCGATCAGGCAAACTCTGGCGGTGGTTATGTTTATTTTAAGTATTGACGTTAAAGTGACTTGTTGTTGCCGTCCCGGTGGCGCAGTGGTCTAAGCGATGGCTTCTGATCATTCGTCCGAAAGGGGTCCAGGTTCGAATCCCGATGAGGCATGCATGTTGTGTTTGTCTTACGGCACTGGCTTTCTCCCTTCCCTGGAACCAGTGACCCTAAATTCGGGACGGGCGACTGTTTATAGCCCATTGAGTTGCCCACGGTGGTCGCTGAACCTCCAATAAAAAAAAGTGACTTGTTACGATAAACGATCTTCAAACCTGAAACCTTAAGATATTAAAGTGCATTCTTTGCCAAAAAAGAAAAGAAGCACCCCGAGAAAATCGTTCGATCCTAATGAAACTCCGCATGCAAGTAAATCAAGGCCGAATCATGTAAATGATTAAAAAATAAAGAGAAATGGCTAAATACTGGTCCGCCACAGCGCAGGGAGCCGCGCATTAAGGAGGGTACATCAAGAGCAAAGCTCGCACACAGAACAATTGTAACAGCGGATTGCTGTTGCACTAACCTACACGAACTGTGGGGGTGCCACGATGTCGGATCAGCGCATTGTACGAGCAGCTGAGAGAGTTTGAGAGGGGATGTGTAATTGGGCTGAGAGAGGCCAGTTAGTCAAACCGCCGTATCGTTAGGCATTTGGGTCGGAATGACACGGCACTTGGATGATGTTGGCGCCAATGGGCAGAGGGAGGGCGCACAACCCAGCGGTACGCGGGCAGTGGACGGCCGAAAGCAACGACGAAATGCGAGGATCAAGAGATTGTGAGAGTCGCACAAACAGAACCGAAGTCGTCGCTCTCAACCATCCGTAGTCATGTTGCATTTTCTACAGGTACGGAAGTGGCCATCCGGACTGTTACTCAGTCGACTTGTTACCAGACGACTTGTTACCAGACTGTACTACATTTGAGGAGGCCACTCCGTCGCCTACTACTGATCAGAGAGCATCGGCGGAACAGGTTGCAATAGTGTCGGGCCGGAACATCGTGGGATAGTGTCCAGTGGCGTCGTGTTGTCTTCACCGATGAGTAACGGTTTGCCCTTGTCACCGATTACCAGCGCAGACGTCCTGGAGACGTGCCGGCCAGAGTACGGATCCTGCCTTTACCATTGAACTGCATACGGCTCGCACACCGGCAGTGACTGCCTACGATAGTCGGACACTCTTGGTAGTCTTCCGTACCACTCTCACGGTTCAACGGTGCGTTGACGACATTCTATGACCTTTTGTGTTTCCAATCCTGTCACAGCATCACCGAGCAATTTTTCAACAGGATAATGCCTGGCCATACACTGCACGGCTCTCCCAGGCGTGCCTCCGTAATGTCGACCCCCTTGCATGGCCAGTCCGATCGCCCGCCCTTTCACCGATCGAACGCGATTGAGATATCATGTAACGGCACCTAGGCCCATCGTGGAATGTCAGCGAAATGGCCTCCAATTTAGATACCATATGACATGCTATACCTCATGACAGTATCTGTGAACTGTATGCGTCTATGCCAAGCTAAGTAACCGCTTGTATCCGAGCAAAAGGTGGCGCTACAATGTACTGACTTGTTCCACTCGAGTAGCTTTTTTATCCGAATAAATAGTCCAACTACTCTGGAATTGCAATAATCTTCTTTCTCATACATCTACATTGCACATATCAATTCTTATCTTGATTGGATGATCCCTTCTGGGTGCTTCCTTTTTCTTTCTTTTTTTTTTCTTTACTTTTTTTTTTTTTTTTTTTTTTTGCAGAAAGTGTATTAAGGTTTAAAGTAAACGGGATAAAAATGTAAATGTTATTATTATTTTTTTTTGATTGGAGGTTTAACGACCACCGTGAGCAACTCAATGGGCTATAAGCAGTCGCCCGTCCCTAATTTCGGGTCACTGGTTCCAGGGAAGGGAGAGAGCCAGTGCCGTAAGACAAACACAACATCCATGCCTCACCGGTATTCGAACCCGTACCCCTTACGGACGAATGATCAGAGGCCATCGCTTAGATCACTGCGCCACTAGGCGGCAGTGCAGATATTAAGAAAGAGAGGATGAATGTGAGGTAAATGTTTAAAGAGTGTTTGATTTTGTAATACTTCCGTACTTCGTAGTTTTAAACCCTGCAGAACGTGAAAGTATTGTGTTTTCCTAGTCTCTCTATCTCTCTCTTTCTGTCAGATTAGAAGCTTATAAGATTATAAGGTAAGAGTATGACGAAGTAAATTTCTCCATCAGTTTTGTCCACACTTGGCATCGAAACCGTGTCCCCTCCGGAGTAAGTCGCTCTCCCAACTGAGCTACGCAGACGTATGCTCTCGCTGCTATCTGCCTTTATCTCATGTTCTTCCTGCGGTGCAGGCACGTCACAAGGCTTAAAGCATTTTGAGTGATTTAAAAGTTTTCTGTTGTGCGATGTCAGAATGAACTGTCTCTCTCATGTTTTCTGGGAGCTTCTGGTAAACATGCACATCTAGCACTTAGTCAGACGACATCTATCAATCCCTTTTACTCTACAGGGCTCTACTTTTCCTTCAGCTGTCTAAAAAATCTGAATCTTTGAATCAAACCTCTTCCATCGCATATAAAATCTATCAATCAATGTTTGTGCGATCTAATCTATTTTCTACACAGCTCCAAAGCAACTACCTTTCCATTGTAACCAACAAAACGACAACAGTGATTGACAGCATAATTATCTAATCGCTCAACCATTACCTTGATTTTAGAAAACAAGAAGTGTCCAAAGAAGTTTGTCTTTAGAATCTAAGCCCCTCGTGGCGCAGTTATGAATCATTAATGGCTCTCTAAATAAGAAAGGTCCTTTTCCCTTATCCTTATATTTTATTCATAGGCATTTCTTCATTCCGTTTACGATGGCTGTGTCGTCGGAAAGCGATTTTTTATTCTTATCTCTGAGATTCGTTTTACAGCTTCTTACAGACCCGTTCCATGCTTCATAGAATAAATGCGCATTCACGTCCTCTCTATTATACACTGAACGTTTTCTGAAGGTGATGATAGTTTGCATATTCTTAGAGAACTTTTCAGTAAACTTAAATATGCATAATGATTATACAAAACTTCCAAGCCGGTGTGTGTGTGTGTGTGTGTGTGTGTGTGTATTTGCGTTTGTATAATTACAATAAAAACTTGATTCTGAATTGAAAATACCCTCAGGGCATAGAAAGAAATGCAGAAATCCAGAAAAACATTGTGTTACATCTTTTTCTTTTATTTGGTATTCTGTCAACCCTTCAAAATGAATAGGAACTTCATGAACTAAAAAAAAAATTTGGCTTTTTTATATAAAAAAAAAAAAGATCGCCCCTGCTAAAATAATACATTAATTGTGATCTCAAGGAAAACGTTTCCTGAAAAATTATCTTGTTATCGATTCAGGTGTATTTTATGAACAAACCAACTGACCAAAAAGGAGTAATGCGGTGTATTTCAAAAGACTGGGAAAACGCTACGTGAATATTACACGTAAAATATTTTTGAACGTATGTACCATTCTCGTCGTCACAAATCACAAACTTATCGAATCAAACGTTGAAATTCTCGGCAAATACCTTTCAGGCCAGTACTGTAAGCTTTCACGTTTTACAGAAAGCATATCATTCCTTAAAGAAGAGCGAGAGATACCGTATTGTAAACTTAATATTACCCAATTTCCTCACAAAAGATCGGAATTCTAGTCGTTGGAGTGAAATATTGCTCTTCTAATCGTTTAGGACGCCGGATATTCAACATTTTTTAACAGATTCAAACTCGAATTTTTGTGGTTCTCGCCAGTAGCAGAAGGTGTCTTGCGGCGCAAAATTAGCTTATTCTTGAACACCTGAAACACATTTGGTGATAAATGTAGCACGTATGTTGTCATTTTCTATTTTCCCACTGTTTAAAGAAATATTCTTGTACTGTGGACAACGCTTCTCCCAGATCTTTTTGAAGCTACTTTTTGGTATTGGAAACATTTTATTTCATCATTGAAGTAACCATTTTCATCATCAAAGTCACGTCTTCCTCTTCATTCCCTCCTGGATATTTACGAGGTAACTTTTTGCAATAGCGATAGTTAACTCGTAAATATCTTTCGAGGTGCTACAGTGAACGAAAACGTATTACTTTTGTTCAAGAGGAACTGGCTCATATGCGCATTAAAGTTTGTCTCTCTCTCTCTCTCTCTCTCTCTCTCTCTCTCTCTCTCTCTCTCTCTCTTGGGACTTAAGGATGAGCGTATTTTTCTACAGTGGGGCACTTTTTTCGGAGAAGGGAAAATAGAGCATGATCTGAGAAACTTTCAAATGTTGAGAATTGTTTTCGATGCCTCTCGGAGGCAAACATCTCACTCTTTTAATGTCGCAGTACACGGAAACTGCAAGAATGAAAGTATAACTTATTTTTTCGGAATTTAGCGTAGTTGTTATTTCTCAGTAAAGTACCATTTTAAGCAATTTCACATTAACTATTTATTAATAATATTTAATAGCAATAAAAAATTTAATGATTTTGTTAAAAGCATACATCGCAAGATTGTTTTTAAGTCTTTAATGAGTTTTATAGAAATACAATGGCTAATCGAGTTTATTTCTTTGATATTATTTTCATTAATACTTACTTTTGTTATGTATTTCCTATATCAAAATGTGAAGATAGAAATCTTCACATAATGTTTTTCATAATCAATTTTAGACGGCAGCATTTCCTCGTGAAAGTTAGTGAACTCGTTTAGGGCGATTCCTTCGTACATTTTTGCCTTGAATCTTTCACTTATTCTGGCAAAAAGTTATGTAACGTTCGTATTACGTAACATGACATAAATGACGTACTACTACGTTGACATATGAGTTGGAGGACATGCGTTTGAATCCCACCGGAATAGCAGCCTCTGGAGTAGGAGGACATGCGTTCGAATACCACCGTCAGCAAAAAGGCTTTACGCTTCAGTTATCAGTGATCATACATGTATAATTCGTTTCCGGTTTTGTAATTAGACGATATTCCGCGCTTCAGCGTTAGCGTTCAAGTAAACAGAAACTCCCGTTTTAATAAACATTCAAGTTTGTAGTTTAAAATTTTATATAGCCTGCATTCCACAAGAACGTTTTATTGGTGAATTTTTTCTGATGCTGATTTTTTCCCTCTTTTCTGGGTTTAACGATCACCTTGAGCAACACTTTGGGCTATAAGCAATTATCCGTCCTAATATTGGGGCCACTGGTTTGAGGGAAGTTACAGAGCCAGTCACATCAGACAAGCGCACGACCCATGCCTCATGTGGGGCTCGAAGACACAAATGTTCTTCGTGGAGGTGAGCTATTGTTTTCACTGAGATGTTTCTGAAACATGTCGAGCTTTACTAAAAGATGACTTAAAAATGACAATATATGCATGCGTTTATTAGAACTGAAAGGCATCGTGGTAGGTTACGTATACGAATGAAGTGCTGATATCATAAAAAATTTTATTCATCTGATAATAAAAGATTTCAAGTATAACTACATAGCAGCATTAGTAGATTTCGCGAGAATTTCAGAATATTCTATCAACTACTTTGTCGATTAAAATATGTCAGTGACTCCTTTCCAAAACCAGGAACCACAGGAATGAAAGAATATGACTTTGAGCGAAGTTCCTATTTTGAGAAATGAATGAAAAAATAAAAAGAACAAAACGGAAAACTATCCTTTATCAGGCTAGGTTAAAAACATTTTCAAATACTTAGCAAAATCTTGCGAATACATTACGTGTATGACAAAGTGTGCGTGTGCTTTTTTACGCTTTCCAAACGTAAGTTGAAGAAGCGTATATGCTCCAGCTTCCTCCGTTCGTCCGTCCGTCTGTCCGCACGATACCTCGCGGTAAAATGGTTCCATTTCGATGAAATTTTAGTATGTGGCAGGGAACCACTGGGGACGAACCCTGTTGAAAATGGACGAAATGGGGTCAAAGGCAACGACATAGGAGCGGGATACATTCCATTGCCCTTATGCGTCATAACGTGCGTAAACATCGTTCCATTTCGATGAAATTTTAGTATGTGGTAGAGGACTACTTGGGGACGAACCCTATTGAAAACGGACGAAATGGGGTCAAAGGTCAGGACATAGAAGCGCGATCCATTCTATTGCCCTTATGCGTCATAACTTACGTAAAAATGCTTCGATTGAGACAAAACTTTATTATGTTGTTCCGAAAGTATACTTTACCGGTTCTGTTGAATATCATCGAAATGGGGTCAACGATCAGGTCATAGGAGCGAGATTTATTCCACAGCCATTATCCTCATAACTTGTGTAATAACTTGAGTAATGATTTCTGGTATGTTGGAAAGCGTATCATAATCAATGCATTGCATGATTTTACTAACTTGTTAAATTAATAAGCTACTGTTTGTGAAAATTGCAACACCATGAAGGAATGTTGGTAATCACGTGAAACTTACATGATATGCAGAGCAGGGTAGGGCATGCAATTGATTATCAGAGCAGGGTAGAGTATGGCATGCAAATGACTTTATACCCCTCACTCGACTGTTCAGAGGGCGCCCGACAGCGCCCTCTGAACAGTCGAGTGAGGGGTATAAATAGAGAGCTGTTTAGGATACCAGTAGTACATCGCAGACAGCGAGTTGTGTAGAGCTGTTTAGGATACCAGTAGTACATCGCAGACAGCGAGTTGTGAAAGGGTCTCTAAGATTCAATAATGCCTTGCGGACGACGAAGTTCGCAGTATCACCATACCACAGAGTTTGAACGGGGACGAATGATTGGTCTGCGTGAAGATACATTTTCGTACCGCGACACTGCGGCTCGGACTGGACATAACGCCACTACAATGGTGCGCGTGTGGCGGCAGTGGACCAATCAGATGCATCGACAATCCGGCAGCGGACAGAGAAATGTTACAACACCGCGGAATGGCCGACACCTCATCCACATGCCAGTAGCAAACCGTTCTGTATCTTCGCAAGTGTTAGCACAGCAGCGGAGCATTGCAACAGGTGTGGCATTGTCTGTTTCCACAGTTCTGCGCCGTCTGCTGCACAGAAGACTGATTGCACGCCCCCTTTGCGGCGAATTCCTTTGACCCTTAACCATGGACGCCTCAGGCTGGAATGTGGATTTCAATACAGACAATGTCGTGCTGGTTGGCAACATGTCGTGTTTTCGGACGAGTCCCGATTCAACTTGGACTACCAAGATGTCCGCATACGCATTAGACGGTATTCTGGTGAATGCCTTCTTCCAGCATGCATTTCGAGTGTCATACGGGCCGACCGCCAAGTGTGATGGGTGGGAGTACCATTGGGTGCCATTCGTGATCTCGGCTGCTCCGACTTGAGGGCAATCTCAACAGCGACCGCTACATCATGGAAGCTGTACAGGCAGAAGTCATACCTTTCCTTCAGCGCACTCCTGACGCTATATTCCAGCAGGAAAATGGCCGACCACATGTTGATAGGAATGTTCAAGTCCTCTTCACAGCACAGCAGATATCGCTTCTTCTTTGACCTGCACGTTCGCCAGACATGTCGCCTATTGAACATGTCTGGGATATGGTCACTGGCAACTGGCCCATAAAAGTCCCTCCAGCAATCAGTAACAATGATCTGTGGACTCGCATTTATGCCGCCTGGGCAAGCAATTACCCAGGACACCATCCAACGCCTTTTCGATTCAATGCCACGCCGTCTAGGAGCTCTTATTGAAGGCTTCACAAGATACTGATTTTTGCAGGTAAAAATTGTTGTATTGTTCTGAAAAACAAATCACTAATGTACAGTCATATCAATAATGTGTGGTACAAATTTTATTGGAATCGCTTGGTTCCTTCTTGATGCTGCAATTTTCACAAGCAGTAATGTATTTTGATAATTTTTTCCATATTTTTCTTAATGCTTTTTTTCCCAACATTTGTATGAATGAAAGATAAATGTGCAAAGATCTCATTTTATTCGCATATTTATTTTTCACACTGCATTTATGATTTCCTAACTGGTTTTGTGATTTTTTTTTTTTTTGTAACAGTTGTCTTTATTCTGAGGTTTCAGAACACTTCAATTCATTAGCTAAGAACTTCCTCCAACAGTGAGGGAGCAACATGGAGGGGAAAAAATAAGATTTCACATAAGCTTTTGCAGCTAACATAACTACATCTAATATGATTCTCCGTGACATTCCACTAATTTACTTCTAAAGAAATATGAACAAAGTTTTTGAAAAGCATGTTTTTCCCGAATTTATGAAAAATATCTGTTTTATTAGTTGTACTTGAATGTTCTTGGTTACCCATTATTAAAATATTACACTGCTTACTGAATGTTCCACAATGTATGAAAGGTTGCATTTTTTATGAATGTCGGCAATCAAAGATGGTGCATTTTCTCTAAAGCGATGAAGGAGTAAACATAAAGAACATGCGACTGACCACATGTGTATCTTACTAATACTTGTGTTCTTTTACATTACACTATTTACTATCACGTTAAGAAAGAAATTCTTCCTCAACCCAATCACATACTTAAGCATTCTGTCATTTAAAAAGAATTTGGGAGATATACTGGATGCAAAATTCACGAAGAAAATTGATTTTCATTAATATGTATTGTTGAATATATCTGCTCATTTATTAAGAAAATACTACTTTTTTCATAAATATTTTATTTTTTCAAGTCGATCAAAGTTTCGCTGAGCTCTGGTCTAGCTTTAACAGGACGATTTCAAGAATATCTATTCATTATTCAAACATTTCAAGCAATTTTCTGAAGACTCTTTGTAGTTTTAAGGATAATGCGTATTTGTTGAAAATTTTAAGAGAACAGTAAAACAAGATAGTAAAATCATGCAATGCATTGATTATGATACGCTTTCCGACATACCAGAAATCATTACTCGTGTTATTACTCAAGGTATGAGGATAATGGCTGTGGAATAAATCTCGCTCATGTGCCCTGACCCTTGACCTCATTTCGATTACATTTTCGGAGCAACATACTAAAGTTTTGTCGTAATAGAAGCATGTTTAAGGTGAAAATCCTTCAAATACGTGGCGACAGTAAATAAATAAATACATCGCTCTTTCCACGTTCCAGAAACACACAGCAGCCGAAAAATTGTTTTTCAGCAGCCGCTGTGGAATTGAACCACAGAACTCTCGATATCTAACCGAGTGCGTTACATTTACACCACGGTGGGCAACAATCCACGGTGCTATGTGTATTTTTAAGTCAGCTTTTGACATCATAAATCTGTAAGATGGGCTCAGCTACTGAGACGTCTCCATCTAGTGGGCATTAACGGCACTGGCTATGTATATATTATAGCAGTTAAATCCAAAGGTAGAGATCCAAGGTGAAAATCCTCCAAATACGTGGCGACAGTAAATAAATAAATACATCGCTCTTTCCACGTTCCAGAAACACACAGCATCCGAAAAATTGTTTTTCAGCCGCCGCTGTGGAATTGGACTACAGAACTTTCTATATCTAGCCGAGTGCGCTTCATTTACACCACGGTGGCCAACAATCCACGGTGCTATGTGTATTTTTAAGTCAGCTAGCATGTTAAGTCAAGTTATGAGGATAAAGTCTGTGGAATAAATCTCGCTCCTGCGTTCTGACCTTTGACCCCATTTCGATTATATTAAACAGAATGGGTTTAGTACATTTCCGGAGCAACATACTAAAGTTTTGTCGCAATAGAAGCATGTTTAGTCAAGTTATGGGGATAAGGGCCGTGGAATAAATCCCACTCCTGTGCCCTGACCTTCTACCCCATTTCGATTATGTTAAGCAGAATTGGTTCAGCATACCTCCAAAAAAACATGATAAAGTTTTGTCGCAATCAAAGCATTTTTACGTAAGTTATGATGCATAAGGGCGATGGAATGGATCCTGCTCCTATGTTCTGACTTTAGACTCCATTTCGTCCATTTTCAATAGGGTTCGTCCCCAGGGTGGTTCAGCATACCTCCAAAAAAAACATGATAACTACCACATATTAAAATTTCATCGAAATCGAACAATTTTTATTCGAGTTATCGTGCGGACAGGCAGACAGACAGACAGACAGACGGATAAAGCTGGAGCATATATGCTTCTTCAACCTACGGTTGGAAAGCGTAAATAAAAAGGGAAGACATCTCATACGCACTGCAACTCCACTGCGCCCAAAAATAAATAATTTTTGAACATGCATGCATATACCATGAAACTTTAATTTTGTTTTCTCTTTGAACTCGTTTTAACGATATGTCTTTTAAGAAATTTACTAATATCGATTTTTTTAAGTATACTATAACGAAGTAAATTTCTCCGTCATTTTTTTCCGCGCCGGGGTTCGAACCCGGGTCCACTCACTCCGGAATAAGTTGCTCTGCCAATTAAGCTACGCGGACGTTTTATTCTGATTCCTATCTGCCTTTATGTCGTGTGCGTCCTTCTGGCAGGTACGTCACATCTCCTGGTACGTTACATCATCTCCCCCTCATTTTTTTTTTTTTTTTTTTCGAAGTGCTGGAGAAAGGATTCTCTTATTTTTCCTATCTCGCGGTGTGGAAATAACATCACACCAATGCGAGATTTTGAACGGTCGGGTCATCCGGATAGTTCGGGCGCCATTATAACGAAGTAAATTTCTCCGACATTTTTATCCGCGCCGGGGTTCGAACCCGTGTCCACTCACTCCGGAATGAGCTGCTCTACCAATTAAGCTACGCGGACGTTTTATTCTGATTCCTATCTGCCTTTATGTCGTGTGCGTCCTTCTGGCAGGTACGTCACATCTCCTGGTACGTTACAATACTTGAATATCTGCTTTTATCCATAATTGAAGAAATTCCATATAATTTCCGCTGTTACCTATTTACCACTTTTACCGATGCAAAAAGCATTCGATGTCAATTTTTTAAACTTCTTGATTTTATTTTTCTCACTTCGCCTTTCGTAAAAATTATGAACATGTGTGTGTGTGTGTTTGCACAATTACCCCTTACACATGCACCTTCACGGGTACATCATCCAGTTGTTTTGTAGATGTTTTCCTCTGGGTGACGTGCCCTAAACGCCCTTAAAATAAAGTTATTTGTCCTATTAAAATTTAAGTTTTGAAAAGTTCTAAAAGTTCTTTCCCAATGGCTTTGAAACTGCTTTTACTACATACTTGAATGTTACTACGAGCATGTTTTGTCGTTTAGATTAGCAGATAAAAGAAGAGAACTAATGAAATTCGATTTAAAAAAGTGCTCTTACTTTTAAGAGTCTGCTCCTTACCTTGTTACGATCCTAGAATGAACCCTGTACACATGTATACATATCTATGTTTTCGTACACTCGATCGCAAAGTGCTGAGGTGGGGATCTTCTACTTATAGAAAAGGGAATGACTTATGTGATCTAAAAAACAAGATAAAAACATGAATACTCTATAATTTTTTAAACGAAAACAATACCTTGAGAAAAAAACGTGCCCTTAAAAATAATTTGGCAAATTAATTCTCTCTAGACAGCAGCATACCCCCGATTTAGGCAGTAAACAAAAAATATACAGTCATTTGCAAAAGTTTAAGACCACCTGTCAATTTATTGAAAATTATGATTTTCAAAGACACAACTAATTACTTGTCAGAGATTTTTGAAAAAATAGCACTACAGATGAATATTTACATTCTTTAGAACACAAAAAGACCGAAATCAGTCCTTTTTGTGGCCACCTTTGTTTTTTATAGCGGACAGAATACGATGTGGCATACTCTCAATGAGTGACTTGCAGTAGTCACTTGAAATGTCTTTGAACCACACGTACTTTATCTTGTCAATCAAAGCTTGGTAATTTGATGGCTGTTTTCTGCTACATTGTCTTTTAAAATGGTCCACAAATTTTCGATGGGGGTTTAGGTCGGGACAATTACCGGGCCAGTGAAACACAGAAAACAGTTATGTTTTTTCTTTTCAGGTAGTCCTTTACTGTCTTT
The DNA here is from genome assembly GCA_039090855.1 of Macrothele yani. Classification (NCBI taxonomy): domain Eukaryota; kingdom Metazoa; phylum Arthropoda; class Arachnida; order Araneae; family Macrothelidae; genus Macrothele; species Macrothele yani. Next base: position 70,532,414 of record CM076995.1, read on the forward strand.
GATCTGTGGCATGGAGCATCATCATGCATAAAGATTGTGCAATTGTGCACTTGCACGTGAGCTAACAGCTTCTCACGTAACATTTCTACATTTTCATCAGTTTCATTTTCATCATTTACATAGTGACTTTCGGCAAAACGAATAGTGAAGCAGTACCGGATGCTGACATAGTACCTCATATCATCTGACTAAGCGGATGTCTCACGGTGCTAACGGTGTATTTTTCATCAAACATTTTGCCTTTTGGTCGTCGAACATGTGCTTCACGTGATTCAAACTGACGCACCGTTGATTCATCAGAAAAAAGAACTTGGCTCCAATTTTTAGCAGTCCACAATTGATGACGTTTCACAAAATGGAGTCTCTCCTTTTAAATGACAGAGGTTAGTCTAGGTTTATGTGCAGGTTTATAAGACTTTAGTCCAAAATCTTTGCTAAGACGTCGGGAAACATTGCTGATATTAAAATCAGACCATTTTTAATGTAGAAAGTCTTAAATATTCTTGCACGAACTCCTCGAAGAAAGCATTACTCTTCGCCTTATGGTATTTTGATCACGTGGGGTTGTTTTCTTTGTACCTCCACTTCTTTTTCGGTCGCTAAATTCCCCTGTATCTCAATATTTCGTGATCGTATTATGAATAACAGTCCTTCTCACACTCACTTTTCTGCTTATTTCACGCTCGGAGTATCCTTCATGATATAGTCACTATTTGTGCCCTCTGAGTAATACTTAATGACGCTTTTTGCCCGTTTTACGCAATATAGAAAATACGTACAAAACCTCTCAGCATGAAAACCAGAAGCAAACTGACACTCTCACACTTCCCCCAACTCTATCAACAGCTGACGCTGTAGGATGATGTAACACCGGAAGTTGAGTAGTACAGACAGTAGCTGACGCAACCGGCAGAAATCTACTAATACCAACAGGTTGTCTTAAACTTTTGCAAACGACTGTAATTTATCGTGTTTTCAATAAACTACTTTGTAATACATATTTTAGCTGAATAGCGTCTTGAGGTCATCGTTGCTGGTGGAATTACTTTTCGTCATTCTTGGTCATCGACGCTACGCCTTTAGGTTTTCTCTCCTGTGCCTTTGTCACTCCTTGGTTAGAGGTTCTTCATCGCACTACCTTGGAACTACGCAAATAGGTTAGTGCTCTCCCGGATTCTGGGACTCAACTGCGTGGCATTAGATTGGTAATTTATTTTCGTTTTCTATACTACTTGTACAGAGGCAGCCGTAATATAGCGTGTGTGATTTTAGCAAGTAATTATTTTACTTTCCTCAAATCTAGTATGTCTCCTTTCTAATTGTGCAAGGGCAGCCTGCATGCATAAGTGACAACATCAAGTATATCCTGAATTACATTGTTAAGAGCAGTAATTAAGAATAAGATACCCAAGCAATAGCAATTCCTCTTTCTTTTTTGCATTGCAAAGTGCAGCTTTTTAACGTAAGATACCCAAGCAAGATAAGCATCCAAAGAAGCATTCATGGATTTTTTTCAGCAGAATTCAAGTTATGAAGTTATAATAGTGCAGCCTATTTAAGAAAATTCAGTGAATTAAAAAGGCCCTTTTCAGGGTCAATTCTATTTACTTTTCAAAAAGGTTTACCCAACGTACAATCCGTGATTCTTTGAAATTAAGCAGACAGAAAAATACAAAAAAGCGCAAAGAAGAAGAGCAAAGTATCCTTTGCCATTTACATCTGTAAGGTACTCAAGCAGTACGAGCTAATAAAAACTGCAAGAAACAAAAAAATAATTATCATCAAAAGGAGTAATACTTTAACATAAATCTTTGCTGGTTAATCACACATACCATAAAATATTCACTATTGACAACAGTTTTTCAGTTCTAGAACGTATCTTGTGCTTACACACACACACACAAATAAAGTCAGAAGGAAACTACAACATCAGAAAAGGTAAACGGTTAGTGTATAAAGTAAGAAGACACTAAAACAAACCCTTCCACAAAAATAGCATTACAGACAAAAATAATAATGTGAAGTAATAACTTACAGCATACATTTTTTCGGGTTAATTATACAAAAATTAATTATATAAAATAATCATTATTGGCGACAATTTTTGAATTTTAGAACTATCTTGTGTTTCTGCACACACACAAAAGTAAAGTTAGCAAGAAACTTTAATATAAAGAAAGGCAAATTGTTAGGTATAAAGTCGGATGACACAAAAACAAATCAAATTGCGAACCCTCCCACGAAACTAGCATTACAGACAAAAATAATAATAATAATAATCGCGTGACCCTGAAATAATGAAATTATAGAATTATTTTATGGATTCATTTTATTACTAAAACTTGGTAACAGAATAATAATAATTATGCAAATTTTTGCAGCAATGCGTTGTATTAGGCAATCTAAGACATTTAAATTCAGAAAATTCTGAAAGATGACTGTTGAACTTCCTAAATAGCTAAATAAATAAGTAATTACTAAATATCTAAATAAATAAGTAATTACTAAATAATTAAATGCTAAGTAATTATCAAATAAGCACAAACAGAAATTTATATAAAAAAACAAACTAAAAGTCCCCGCGTAATATAATGTAATAAAATTAGGTTATAAATGCTTGTCTAAATCATACAGCTTAAGGGTGAGTATTGTTCAGCAGCAAAATCAGCTTTTCTCCGTCTTAGCATGCAGCTAGTTAAGGCAGTGCATATTCTCTTAAACTCTAATTTTTCACGTCTTTGGCTTTAATCCTTTTCTATCACAACACCTGTTCGCTCCTCCTCTCAAGAAGGTTGGAGCTACGGCGTCAAGTCTTTTCCCGCCTTCCAAGTCCCTGTGTTGGCGACTAAACATTATAGGGACTCAATAAGTAGGAGTTTTTTTTTAATTATTGAAGTGTGTGCTTCAAAATTTTCACCCTTTGGTTCTTGATTTGTGCATGTGTTATCAGTAACTTTGAAGCGGGTATGCCGCGTGGATGTGAACTTTCCGAGTTCCGTCGTGGGCTGGCATTTGAGTAACGTTTCCAAACGGAACATTGCAGGTATACTAAATATACCAAAATTGACTGTAAATGATGTCATGAAGAAATGGAAGAAGAATGGTGAAACTGCAGCGAAACATCGTTCAAGAAGGCCGCACAAGTTGACGGAACGTGACAGAAGAGCCATGGTAAGAAATGTTAAGAAATCCAGTTCTTCCTCTGCCATTTCCGTCGCTGCTGAAGTAGGAAGTGCTTGTAATGGCTCGGTTAGTACCATAACTATCTGCAGAGAGTTGCACTGTGTGGGTTATTATGCTAGAGCAGCGGTACACGTGACTACAGTGAATGCGAAGCCTTGTTTGGAGTGGCGTGTCTTCCGTCCTTCCTGGACTATGGGCGACTGGAAAGCTTTTCTTTGAAGTGATGAGTCACACTTTTCACTCTTCCAATCTCATGGGCGTGTTTGCATTTCGCGACATCCCGGCGAATAGTTTTCGTCGGATTGTGAAAATCCTCCAAATACGTGGCGTCAGTAAATAAATAAATACATCGCTCTTTCCACGTTCCAGAAACACATAGCAACCGAAAAATTGTTTTCAGCCGCCGTGGAATTGAATCACGGAACTCTCGATATCTATCCGAGCGCGTTAACTTTACACCACGGTGGGCAACAATCCATGGTGCTATGTGCATTTTTAAGTCAGCTTCTGACATCATAAATCCGTAAGATGGGCTCAGCTACTGAGACGTCTCCATCTGGTGGGCATTAACGGCACTGGCTATATATATATTATAGCAGTTAAATCCAAAGGGCGAGATCCAAGGTGAAAATCCTCCAAATACGTGGCGTCAGTAAATAAATAAATACATCGCTCTTTCCACGTTCCAGAAACACATAGCAACCGAAAAATTGTTGGCCACCGTGGTGCAAAGTTAACGCGCTCTGCTAGACATCGAGAGTTCCGTGGTTCAATTCCACGGCGGCGGCTGAAAACAATTTTTCGGTTGCTATGTGTTTCTGGAACGTGGAAAGAGCGGTGTATTTATTTATTCGTCGGATTGTGTTCTTCCAACTGTTAAACCCGGAAGAAGCTCCATCATGGTACGGAGTTGTTTTTCGTGGATGGGACTCAGCCTGTTGGTAATCATACCACAAACCATGAACTCTAAAATGTACCTCGACGTTCTGGATAATTCTGCCCTACGAACCATTTGACAGTATTATAGATATGACCGTTGTCTCTTCCAACACGATCTAACTCCCCGCCACACTACACGGAGTGTGCAGGACTGGTTTCTTGACAATGTGGTGGAATTGTCTGACTGGCCTGCCCGGAGTCCTGATCTTCTACCCATAGAACACCTATGGGATTAACTGGAACTACTGTTACGAAATCGAGCACAACGACTGTCTTCGCTCTCCACTCTGGCATCGTCTTTACAGGACAAATTACGAGCCATTCCTGTCGAGATCTATAGGAAATTGGTTGATACAATGCCTCGAAGTGTTGACCCTGTCACCAACTCACTCCTAATTACGATAATACAGCTGTTTGCCCCAAAACATTGTAGTGTCTGAATACTTTCGATAATATAGTGTTTATTCTTTTAAAAAATCCGAGAAAGAATTTTTTACAGCCAAAAAATTTCTTTTTCAACATCAGTGAAAATTATTACAACTGCCTGAAGAATTTCTTTTTTACACAATGTATCATAATGTCCACATATTAGACACTCTCACCACTGGGTGTTATTCTGTCACCGAAAAACTTAGTATAGAGCATAAATGACATGCTACTGCACTACTCTTTCACAGCTAATATCAACTAAATGTTAGTCCAGTTGTTTTCTGAAATCGTAACCGGAGAAACAAAGACGCCAAATGAGGTCAAACAAGTTTATTAATAATTAAGATTTCTGAAACAAAATTGTTGGCAACAATGAAGTTCAAGATTTTGAAATTATTATGTTGGTATTCGTTAGTGAAGTTGCCGAAACATGAACCAAAAATTAATTTATAGCAGTAAGTATAATTAAATCAGATAGCCTGTGAAGCAATCAAGAACATTAAGTTAATATATAGATGGTTAACACACTGCATTGATATTCCTCGTATAAATTACATCTCAGGTTTTCAGTAGACTCTAGTCTTAATGCGGGGAATGCTTTCACGCTAGAGAAACTTCGGTCGTCATTCTATCTGCCTGTGAGTCTCTGATGCTCAGGTGCAAGTCTCACCAAGATAACCCAAAGCTGTCATTACTATGCCATGTCGTCCTAATGCCGGATCCCATGACTGATGATACCTTACAATTACAATCAATCTAAATTATTCCACGCTATTCTAGTCGTTAAATTAAACAGCACTTGTGTATCTTGTAATTATGAGGAAGAATTACTGAGGATTGTCTACCGATAAATACAGGGCAACTCTTAAGTTGTCATTCAACGATCCCATTTGGGGTGTTCTCTCAAAACTGAAAACATGCTTGTCGATTTTCGAGTAAATAATTCGTCGGTCCCGAATGTTATCAAGTCCCTGTACAGAAAATACTTTCATGTCGAACTCGTGTTAGTACGCTTGGTGGTTGGTATTAGTAGTATGTTTTATTCTTTGTAGGCACTCCTTGGAGAAGTGACTTTGATATTGATACGAGTAAGTTCAAATTTGCAGCAGTAACGCAACACATCGACACCCTGACAAGTGGTAAAGAACAGTACAACATGCAGCCTTTTGACGGTGGTGGGATTCGAAGCATGTGTTCTTACTCCAGAGCGGCTGTTCTCCTAACTGAACTACGCCGGCTGATTTATCTCTGCTTGATTGTTGAATTGACTCGTGCGTCACCTCAGTAGTGCATCATCTACGTCATGTCACGCAGTGTGTTACTTCATAATCCACCTTCCCCTTAAAAAAGGTGGGGGCACGGAATATCAGGTTTCTGGTCAGCCGATCCCCATGCTCGAAGGAGTATCTCATTGTAGAAGAATTAGTTCCTCTTAATAACGGGCGGTGTGTGGAAGACTCATCAAGGGCTAGGAGATTCGCTTTCGTTTGGGAGACAATATAACTAACCTTTCGCCAGTGGTGGTATTTGAAGCACGTCTTCCTATTCCAGAACACCTATTCTCCCAACTGAACTATGCCGGCATGTTTATCACAGCTTCATTGTCGATTTGACTCATGCGTCACCTCAGAAGTACGTCATCTACGTCATGTCACGTAGTTACAACAGACAGTCACATGTCACGTCTTATTCGCTCTTCATTCACCACTTTTGTTGGCCTACCCTTTATTTTAAAAAAATGCTAAATCATCCCTGTTTCCCTTGCTTTGTAAGATTGATCGTCATGATTGTCTGTTCATTGATCTTACTTAGTGGCTAAAACACAAGGTAATCAGGAGGTAAAGTCCAATGAATGAAACAGAAATGAGCAACATCTACTTTTATTCTTTACAACACGCAGGTCTCCACATAAATTCATATTGAAGACACAACTATTGAACTAATAAGCTGGTTAGCGGAACAAAACTTTCGCAATAATAGAACAGGTGCAAATTGCGAACAATGATAACAAACTTCTTGTAAACTATAGCTGTCAAGGTTGGTTAACTATAGCTCGCAAGGTTATTAACAGCCAACAAACCACCAAGCAGGCCCCGATGGCGTGTGGTATAAGCACTGGCTTCCAACCATTCGTCCGAGATGGGTCTGGGTTTGAATCCCGGTGAGGCATGGATGTTTGGTTCGTCTTACGGCACTGCCTCTCTCCTCCTGTGGAACCAATGACCCTAAATTAGAGACGGGCGACTGCATATATCCGATCGAGTTGCTCACGGTGGTCCTTAAACTCCCAAATAAAAAAGGTTCCACCAAACTCTCCTGAACTCTTGTTACAGTCGCTTTATCACTTCCGTGTCGCGACCATTCACTTGGCTAATTCTTAGCGTTGGCAAATGTAAGAAAGAAACTGGACGTTCAGAAATGAGGAACGTGACCACAAGAAATAACAAAACTTTCTCACAAAAGAAAACTCAAAGGGAAAGTCAGATTCAGAAGTACACGAGGCAACTTGTGAAGAGCAAAGACTGCTTCACTTCTGCTCTGCTATCTGTAATGAAGAGCGACTTATCACCCGTAAAGAGGAAGAGATTACTTCACCATTGTTTGCTGCCGGTACTACGTTATTTCGGTTACATTCTCTTACTTGTGAAGAGCAAGTCAGTCTTACCCGGTTATTCTCTTGCGTGCTGTAAGTAAGAGATTACTATAGTCCCGTTCCTTTACCTGTTACGAGAAAGATATTACTTCAAAATTACCTTTATCTAAAGGACGTTCTTTGATCAGTGTTCTCCGACCTGCAATGAGGAAGAGATTGAATATTTGCGGTTGTTTTACCTGTAAGGGACTGAGGTAGTTTCCTTACTTCTCTTCGTACTTGAAACCTTTAAACCGATGTACTTAAACCAAATGGTGCCCAAAGTTTTCTACACTTTCCAAACAAAAATGTTTATACAGTGGCCAGTTTAATGAAATCTACGGCAACACAAACCTTTCCCCCTCTTATCCCAGAAGTACAGACCATGAACATGCCATTGCTGATATACGCTTCCTTCAGGTTATTTATTCTCTACTCGATGATCCAAGGCGTGATGGAGAAGGTCTAGTCTCTGACATAGCAAGAAATTACCTCTGGGTAGAAATAAGTGACTCAGACATCTTCATTCCTTCAGATCGTCGCCAGTGTTATAGTCATTTTAGCATGTAATCAGACAGAAAGGATTAGGGACAATCATCGCCCTAGGTAACCACTTTGAACAACAAAGCTAAGCTAAGCAATTCTGCTTGGCAGGCTCACTCGTTCCAGCCGGTTAAAGGACTGAGGAGAAAGAGATTAATTCACCATGGCTTTCCTACTTGCAAGGAAGAAATTTATTCAGCACCCGTCCGAACCCATAAGGAGAAAGATGTTACTTCTGTGCTGTTCTCCTACTTTTGAGGAAAAGCAGGTTGTTTTTCTGTTGCTCTCCTAACATATGACGAGAAATGTTGATTTTCTTGGACTGTAGCCTACAATACGTACAGTCGTGGCCAAACGTCCTGCACCAGTAGACTGAAAGTCAATTTTTGATGTTTGAAGTCTACTTATACAGCGTAATGGTAAAGTCAGGAATACATATTATACATCATTTTAAAGGAAATGTTATGCTAAATTCAAATATTTTTACAGAATGTTATTACCAGTAATAGAAGGGAAGTTACAAGCAAAAATGTGCAAGTGAGGAAACACAAATCCAGTTCTGAAAAAGCGTTCGCGCCTATCTAATCCACTATAGCTTTCTCCGACGTCCGCTAGTGACATATAAAAGGATGTGCAATCGTCTGCTGACTTACAACGGCCGCGAATGGCTGAGTGGTTAGCAGTTCAGACTACCAATGCAAGATCCTCAGGTTCGTTCCTGGGCTGATCTTGCGGAGGTGGTGTGATTTGCTAACAATCACTGAATATTCACCTTGCATCGGACGAGCACGTTAAGTGGCGGCCCCCAGGTTGGACCCACTGGTTAAATGCGTATCCTTTCCTATGCCCCCCCCCTTGAAATTCTCTCACCCCTCTAAGTGCAACATCGTACTTGTACGGTGGCGCCATCTACTGTATTCTAATCTCACTACAAACTGTTCTGTCAAAGTCGCTAGACTTGCTCTCATTACTTCCGTTTCTGTGTCCTGCCCAAAAGGCGAACTCGCTGTAGGTGGCTGGGACCTAAAATCTGCTCACTGTGGATGGAAGTCCTACAAGAAAATGACTCATACTGTCTGCTGACTTACAATGCAGCTTCTTGTAGTCAGTTGACTGAAGTTTATGCAGAATTCATGGTGGTATTTGAATTTCGGAATGTCAAAGACCCGAAAATTGGTCATGCCTCTTCAAACCAGGGAGAAATTATTACTTTGTATGAACTTATATTCAGCAGTCGTAAAATTACTGTTAAATGTGGCTGTGATCATTCCACTGTCTTGAGCACCATTAAAAGAGTTTCAGAAACTGGATGTGTGGGAAACAGAAAAAGAACAGGTTGACCAAGTCTGTGTACTGAACGTGATGATCACATGTCGATTCGTTGTTCCTTAAAATCAAGTTTTAAAACAGCCACTGATTTAAGAAATGAGTGGGAGAATGAAGCATGCATTATTACATCTGCACGTACAGTTCGTCGTTGGCTACAAGAAAATGGACTGCCTGCACCAAAACCTGCACGAAAACCTTTCCTTACTGAACAACAGCGGCTCAAAAGAATTCCTTGGTCCAAGGCACACAAGAATTGGATTGCTGATGAATGGACAAATGTTATTTTAAGTGATGAAACAACTGTTACTATTTCCACTAATAATGGAAATATTTATGTACGTCGTCGGGCTGGCGAAAGACATAACGCATGTTGCACCCAGCCAACAATCAAGCACCCACATTCGGTGATGTTATAGTCTGTATTTCAGACAGTGGTGTTGACCGTCTGCACATTGTTGATGGCACATTGAATGGATCAAAATATGTGGATATTTTGGAGTCCAAACTGCTACCATCTGTATAAGACATGGGCTTGCGGAATTTTATCTTTCAGAACGATAACGTGCCATGTCATCGGTCACAGTTGGTTGACGAGTGGTTTAATCGAAAAGTTATAAGAAAACTTCTGTAGCCGGCACAGTCACCGGATCTTAATCCCATAGAGAATCTGTGGGTGATATTGAAGCAAAAGATCCGTCAACAAGGACCCACATCTAAAACAGCATTAATTGAGTCTGTAAGGGCCGTATGGCACCGTGTTATCACCAATGGACAACTAGAGAAGATCATTAGTTCTATGCCAAGAAGGTGTACTTTGTTACTAAGAAACCGTGGTTATCCAATTAAATATTAAAGCGCATTTTGCTTGTTGGTAAGTTATTTCAAGTGTCCTGCAAGTTTCAATAATGTACTGTGCAGTAATTTTACGTTAAATGCATGGTACACTAATTTCACAAATTGCACTATTTTTTGCTTTTTATGACTAGACGCTGTACCTTTGCTTGTTACTTCACTTCTATTACTGTTAATAACATTCTGTAAAACTATTTGAATTCAGCGTAAAAGTTCCTTTAAATTGATGTATAATATGTATTCCTGACTTTACCATTACTTTGTACAAGTTGACTTCAAACATCAAAAATTGACTTTCGGTCTACTGTTGCAGGACTTTTGGCCACGATTGTATATTATACAGCTATTATCTTATATGTAGTGGGAAACATATTGTTAATGAAAGATTAATCCGTTGCTGCTTCTCTACTAGTAAACAGAATGATATTTCTCCATTGATTTTCTCTTATCATTAACGAGAATGTAATTACTACTGTAGTACGCTCCTGCCTGTGACGAAAAGTACGGCAAAGATTATATTACTACTTTTCTACATGTAGAAAGAAACTGTTTCGTTATTGTTTTCTTACTTGTAAGGAAAAGGAGACTATTTACTTATCTATCTAATACGTATATTTTAATCTATGTCGAAAGTGAAATTACCTTTTCGCTGTTTTCCTGCTTCTGTCAAGAGACAGACGGCTTTATTTCTGCTCTACTAGAAACAACAATAACATTATTTCACCGCTGTTTCTGTTTCATGACTGGTACAATAGAGCAATTATTTTGCTGATTCTAACATGCAACCAAAAAGAGACTGTTTCATTTCTGTACGTCTACTTGTAGTGAAAAAAGAAAGAAACGGCTTCACAGCCGTTCTTCCCGTAACGAGAAATTGAACAAGTCACCACTATTTTCCAAATTGTAAAGCAAAAATAAAGGAAGAACTTAGCGTTTTCTGACCCGTAACGTGAAAAAGATCATTAGACCAGTGTTTTCGTACTTGGGGCTAGAAAGAGATAATTCTAATATTTGCACACTACTGTTTTCCTACCTGTCTCAAGGAAGAGATGATTCTAATATTTCTAGCCTATTGTTTTCCTACCTACGGCAAGGAAGAGAATAATTGCAACATTTCTAGGCTACTGCTTTCTTATTGATGGAAACGAAGAGATGATTCTAATATTTCTAGACTACAGTTTCCCACCTGTGTCAACTAAAAGAAAATTCTAATATTTCTAGGCTGCTATTTTCTCACCTTTCGCAAGGAAGAGATCGTTCTAAAATTTCTAGAATACCCTTTTCCTACCTGTGACAAGGAAGAGATCATTCTAAAATTTCTAGATTACTCTTTTCCTACCTGTGACAAGGAAAAGATCATTCTAATATTTCCAGATTTTCCTACCTATGGCAAGGAAGAGACAATTCTAATATTTCTAGACTATTGTTTTCTTATATGTTCCAAGGGAGAGATAATTCTAACACTTCTAGACTACTGTTTTCCTACCAGTGGCGAGGAAGAGATAATTCCAATATTTGTAGACTACTGTTTTCCTACCTGTGGCAAGGAAAAGATAATTCTAGTACAATGAAAATCTGTTATAAAGCGAGACAAGGCGAAAGCCGCGTTATAGAGATACCCGCAGTATATCCGAATCTGAGTATGTATTTCTCTATGCACCGTTTCCCTACATGTGATGAGGAAGAGATCGTTGTAATATTTCTAGACTACTGTTTTCTTATTTGTATCAAGGAAGAGATAATTCTAATATTTATAGACTACTGTTTTCCTACCAGTAGCGAAAAAGAGATACTTCATTAATTCTATCTTCCTTGTAACGAAAAAAGCGTATCTGTTCCTCCATCTGTAGCAACAAATAGGTTATTACCTCATTGGTGTTTCTCTATTCGTGACAAGGAAGGGATTTCATTATAATTGTTTCCCTCCCTGTTATCTGAAGCAGGTTACTTTAGTACTATTCTGCAATGTGTAACAAAAATTAACTAGCTGCTCTCGAGTTTTTTGGGTTTTTTTATCTACTGCTAGCTAAAAGCAACTTTACCCCTGTTCTTCTATTTGTTGCGTGAAAGATATTGCTTTACTTCTGTTCCCTTACAGTAGCCGACATGGCATTCTTCTCTTCTGCTTCTGTTCTCCTCGGTCTAATGAGGAAGACATTGTTTCGCGTTGCTATCCTGTTACTGTAGTAAGAAGGATATTACTACACTTCTTTCAACTACCTATAATGAGAAAGTGATGATTTCGCTGCTGGTTTGGTGTCTGTAAGACCGGATACATTCTTATGTTCAACCTATTATGAGAATGAGGTTACTTCATTGCTGTTTCCATCGGTAACAACAAAGAGATTGTTTTCACTACTGTTCCTATAACTGGAAAGAGATTATTGTACTTACTAAACTTATGTACAACGAGAAAGAGATTACTGTACAAGAAAAGAGATTACTGTGTGCTTACTTATGTACAACGAGAAAAAGATTACTGTACTACTATTACCTTGTGTATAACGAGAAAGCGATTTCTTTATTGCGCTTATACATGCAACGAGAAAGAAATAACTTCACTTTCATTCTCAGCACACAGCCAGAGTCTATCTCGATACTGTACGCCCCGAGTTTCTGCCGCCTTGTTTATTTATTAAACGTGTTCTCTTCAAGTTACTATAACTCTGCACTCCATTGAATCCTAGCACTGATTTAGTGGTGTAGTGGAAGTCTACCGCGATCTGCTGTGCAGATGTGGCTTTCTTTAGCTTAGTTCTTTTTATATATGTAAAATTGCAATGAGAAAATGTTTATTCTCACTAAAAATGAAAAAGGGTTATTGTTTCACTGTCAAATTTCTGGTGCTTTTTCATTTTTAATGAACATTCCAGGGGCATAAAGTATGAGCACTCACAAGCTGAGAATTTTTCTTTTTGTAAGAAGCTTCTTATGATGCTCTACTTAATAGCAGTTTTATCAATAACTTCAGAGCATCATTCCCCTGAGTATACTTTGAGGTTTTCTTGTCAGATTTATTTGAACTCGGACTTTATTTAAACATCCTTTCAGGTATCGCACTTCTTTTCCAACTAGTTTGAAGTTTAAAAAAATCTCAACAATTTTCCCATCTCTGTTAGTTTGAAATTTAATTTTGCTAGCCATTCACATAACAGACTTCCTAGGAGAACTATTTAAATAACATAGGCACCTGAGTTCAACTTATGCCTTTCTACAATAGAAGCATTATACTTATGCGTAAAAGCATTATAAATGCACAAAGTAAGTGCAAAAGTTACCATGTTGGAAAATTTGTGAAAACAAAATCGTGTACGAGTAGTGTATATCTGTGTATACACGACATATCTAAGTACAAGGTGGTCGTACTAGTTTAATTACGATATCTGCAGAGCCATCGAGCTGCCGAAACTGAACAAAACTTAGTAGTAATACTATTCGGAATAAATTGAAGTGATTTCCCTGTTTAAAAAATAATTCAGAAGTCACCACAACGAGACAATAGCGCTGCAAACTGCGAAAAAGCACAAGTGGAGTGTAAATAATTGTAAGACAAACGAACCATGATTAATAAATTTGATTGTGCTGTTAATTTACGGTGCCGTGATAACGAAATCAATGGAGCCTGCAATACATATTATTCAATGCATTCCTATTCTGATGCACCAATAACTGCATCCCCCAAACATTGTACTCAACGGTAGAACGTAACTGGTCCGCTGTGATGTTTCTCACATGCTGTGTTATTTGTCTTCCAAGGCTACCAAATTAGATGCATTTTCCTGATAAATCATTCTTTTGAGGTGCCCTTAAGAGCAAAGGTTCCAGGGGTTCAGATATGCTGAACGACTTGGTCATGCTGTTCGAAAAGAGAGAATAATCACTTTGTTCTCAGTGAAACGTTGAACAAGTGATTAGTCTCTCTTTTGAACAGCATGCATTCAGATATGCATGCGGATCCACACTAAACAATGACTTTCCCCGAGTACAAAGAAATTTGTCTATTGTACAGAGATTTTCCACAGCCCAAGTGCAGTTGTGGGTGTTCAAAGTTGTATTGAGTTGAAAATGCCTCCGCTTCCCCGGAAAGGTTCTGTTGGATGTGGCTGATCTTATACAAATAAAATTGCAACACTTCCCGCAGAAATTTACATACGGTTGTACAAGGCATATCCAACAGAATCGAGTCTCCTCATGCACTGCTTCAACCAGCTGCGTTATCTTCCTGAAACGTCTTCTGCCTCTTGTGCATAAATCGGTTAGCGTTCGCTTCCTGGTCTTAATCGTAGACATCTGGTTTGCTCAAAACGAGCGCCCATTCTTCTGAAGACACATAATGTCAATGGACCTCTTCTCAATAGCTTACGTCTTCGAAATTTCCGAAGCACAGCAGCAGCGTTTCCGTTGTTTTGGCAGTAAAACTACGAAAGCAAAGCGCATTCCGGGAAGGTGAGAGTCACTGCGCTTTTTCTCACTGCACCAATGGCGTGAAACATCAGGTGCCTGTTTATACTCATCAATCGTCTGTGGCATTTGCAAATGTATGCGTTTTTCTCGTTCGCAGCGCCGTTTTCCCCTGGTGGGATTTTTTGAACTATTGTTACCGCTGATATCACTTCCGCATGTTTCGAGCAGAATTACTGCTCAGTTTAGTTGAGGGTGTACCGTTAAAATAACCCGGGAAAATAACTCGCTACGTAATAACCCTGTCAAAACAATCCGACGTCTAAATAACCCAGCGTGAAAAAACCCGGTAAAAAATAACCCTGCGTCATAATAACCCCAGGGTCACAGTTATGGAACGTGAAAAAAAAAACCCGCGTCAGAATAACCCACACCCTATAACCAGCGTCAAAATAACCCAGCAATCTCCCTTCCCGAGTCGAAATGGAAAAAGGGTGGGGAACAGTCATCTCTCCAAAATCGAAGTAGGTCGTATTGAGTAGACTTCAGTAGATCTCTCCAAAATCGAAGTCGTCAAATATAACTTTTTTTTTTTGAAAACCAGGAAAATTAAAACCGTCATATTTTAATCGCTAAATTTTGAGAACTTTAAAAATCAGGACCTTATTTAATGCAAAGAAATGCTTTCTTCACTCACCTTTGCCATGTTCCTTAAGTAACTATTTTTACCGGTATTATCTTCTTGAGTTGGTAAGACATTTTTTCCGGAGGACTTGGAGTTTAGTCGAATACTAAAGAAAACGAACTTGACTTAATGGTGAGGATTCTCAAGTCTCACTCAACAACGCCTCAAGTGGAAAACAAATTAATTTTGCTTTTCGTTGCTATTAGGAGAAACTCAAAAAACCGAGTTTTTCTAGATTTTAACTATGGCTTATTTTGATGCCTGTTTATTTTTACTGCGGGTTATTTTGCTAATGGGTTATTGACGTTGGGTTGTTTTGCCGCATGTGTATTTTGACGCCAGGTTATTTTGACTGGGATATTTTGACAAGAGTTATTCTTTCCGGGTTATTTTGACATGTAATCTTGGTTTAGTTTCGACGGCTAGATGTATCTGTAGATGCATTGGAATGGGGATACTTTAATTATGGTCACCCTTATATCATAACAGATATGAGAAACATTATGATCATAATTTAGATATTACACAAATAGACAAACCGATAAGTTATGTGTAAGTCGGTTGGTAAATACACTGCCTGACAGAGAAAATGCCACACCATGAACGAATGCTCGAAAACAGACCAAACTACACACACAGATAGCCAAGTAGGCCCTGAACAAATGATTTTATTGTCACATACGGACTAGGCTCCAATGACCGAATGAACAGGATGATCAATAAGGAGTGTGGCCCTTATTGATCATCCTGTTCATTCGGTCATTGGAGCCTAGAGGAATCGAGGCAATGAGAATCGGAATAGGGTCCTGGGTATAGTGGACCACGTGGTGTTGATCCGAGTCCACAGTTTAGTTTCATTTTTTGGAGATGGGAGTGTACTCAACCGGCGTCCAATCGTGTTCCACAGATGCTCGATGGGCGAGAGGTCTGGGGATCGTGCTGGCCACAGAAGCATCCGTACACCGTGTAAAGTATTCAGGCTGATCCAAGCAGTATGCGACAGGGCGTTATCCTGTTGAAAAATGGCTCTTGGGATGCCCTGCAGATACGGTAGTGCCACGGGCAGCAGCACATCGTCTACATAGCGACGTTCCGTCAATGTGCCCGTAATGCGTACCAGTGGTGAGCGGCTGTTAGTGTTGATAGAACCCACACCATTATTCCATGTTGCCAGGCCGTGTGGCACTCCACAATGGTGGAGGAATCCGCCCGTTGGCCACGTCGCCTCCAGGCTCTCACACGGTTATCAACCGTGGTGAGGCAGAACCGCGATTTATCGCTGAACGCCACACTGTTCCATTCGGCACCCCACGCAGCTCTGGAGCGACACATCGCCAAGCGGTGATGACGATGGCTTGCTGTTAAGGGTAGCCTTCGCAACGGATGGGTGGACAGCAAACCAGAGTCAGCAAATCGGCGCGAGGATCCAAGTCTCCCCGTACACTCCGCAAAATGTCGCCCGTTGTATCCTGTGGGTCTGCTACGGCATGACGTCGGATGAGACGATCGGTGCGCCTGGACGTCCGTCTCAGTGCCCAGGTCACCCTACGACGTTGCACAGACCCTTCCTGGGACCACTCTTTTCAAATGCGACCAACGGTTGTGGCATTATGTTGCGTTTATTCCGCAATACAACGCAAGGACCATCCGGCGGTACGCAGGCCTACGATGACACCTCTCGTGAACTCATCCGTTTCACGAAATCGCGTACGACGGCATGTTAACGGCATTGGCACTCTTTGTTCGTTCTCCAGACATGGTTACAGCAGAACCACTCACTTATCGCGGCCGTGACGACGTCTCGACTGATGGCCTCCCGGGCTGGTTGTCCGCTGATATCCCGCGCGCCGCTCGTGCGATTGGTCTGCAAATACAATCATTTGCATAAATTGTACTTGTACACCCACCCTGAAATTTGCATGGCACTGCGTTTACGTCTTCGTTGTGTGGCATTTTCTTTGTCAGACAGCGTAACATTACTGCACAACAGTATTCACTCAAGTATTCTATATGTATATAAATTTTGTGTGCTTGCTGTCCAGCGTGCGCGTGCATGTGTGTGTGTGTATATGTGTGTGTGTGTGCTCCTTATGAAATGAAGTCAGTAATTTCACGTGAATTCATCATCATGAACAAAGAATATGAGCACACACGTTCACAAATATACATTATGTTTGTACAGGTACTTAAGCGTTTGTGTATATATACAGATACATGTGCGCTGTCTTATTCCGACAGAAAATGAATCTCCTTTCCCAAGATGATCATCGTATCGTCCTGTTTCATTAATAATATCACTCATGTCATGCCGTGAGATGTCACATTCTGAATCATTTCGCCAACTGATTTGCTAGTCGTCTTATTCCTTAGTAAAGCAAAGACGCCTCCAGAAACGATGAAATGAAATAACTGCGGTTGAGGAAATCATGTCACGCCTGCAAGCGATTATGTATTTCTTTCTTCTTTCCCTTTTCTGTTTTATTCTTTTTTAAACGAAACGCTAGTTCATGATTTATATCTTTGAGTTTTTAGATATCCATTCCTAACAACAAATTTTTCACAAAGAACAGCTCATTCGAATTTATATCAACTCGTAGATTTTTCTGTACATATATAACGTATATCAGTGGTTTGCTGCATATTATCCCACGGGAAAATTCTAAGTAACCATGTTTTTCGAATATCTTCAGCGTCGTTATATATTCAGTAGACAAAACGTTAGAGACAGACGTGATGGGCATGTGTCATGGGCATCCCCAGCGCAGAGTGGAACAGACCCAACCCAAACGCAGGCGATAAACAGACGAATAGTAGGGCTTCTCAATAGTGTATCGAAATATCGAACAACATTGGTAAATGTGGTGATCTAAGCAATTTTTAATCGTGGACTCATTGTCGGCTCAAGATAGACGGGTCATTCTACCGTCCAAGTGGTGCATAAAGACAACCATATAAAGGGTGTACCAGAAGTACGCCATCGACGGACATACTAGCGCATAGAGAGCAAGCGATGGCCGACCACACGTCATTGATGACCGGGGTCGATGTAGACTATCGTAGATTATCAAGGCTCGTACATACCGACCGCTTGGCAACGGCTGCGTAAATCACATATAGGTTAAAGCTGAAGGGAGGGGGAATGTGTGACATTGTGTTCAGCTACGGTTCGTTCAAACGGTCGGTGAAATGGGTGACCTGTCAGACTTCCAAAGAAGCCAAATCATGGGAGCCCAAAAGTTTCTGTAACCATGACAGCCAAATTGTTTGGTGTTTCAAGAACAACAATCTTCAAGGTTATGGCCGGTTACACAAAGCATGGCAAGACTTCATCGGCGAAGAAGAACAGTGGGCGAAAACCGAGTTTGAATGAAACGAATCGTCAAACACTAACAATGATTGTGTCCATACAACACAAGACTACTGCAGCAAAAGTGACAGCAAAACTCATTGTCCATTTGGAAGACATTGTATCCACTAAACCAGTTCTCAGAGAACTTCACAAAGCCAACATCATAAAAGAGCTGCAATTGCTAAATCTTGTGACGTATACTCTAATTTAACTTTCCTTTTTAGTTTTTTCTCTATGTAAATTTGAGTTCCTTCTCCTTTAGCATTTCTCAAACTTAACGTGATATCTTCTCTCTCGCTAGAGTATGATTGGAAAAACCCTGAGGTCAGAACGAATGACGTGTGGATGTCTGAGACGAGAACTGAACGATATATATATAATGTTTTGAGAAGCAGTAGTGTGGGTATTAGAATTTTGAAGTTAATGGTAATTGTAAAAGAGACGCTGTTTAGTTAAAGTTGTGTCTATTTAAAGGCTGCGTGTTGTGCTGATATTTATATACTTATCGTTAAGAGTTCTACCAACTAACGTTGTTTAGTTTTGAAGCCTACTACTAATCTGATACGTCTAACGTTCGACGATTTCTGTTCTGTTCAAATGCTACTGTTCAAGGCGCTGTTAACAGAGAATAAAGGAATCAAACTGTAAGTAACCTTTTCTGAAGTGATTTGAGTGGCTCTTGCTTCGCTTAAAATTGAACTGATTTGTGTATTGTGCAGACAGCTATATTCCACGGGCATTACAACCTTTAATCACAGAAACCAACGCCAAAAACATGGTGTGATGAGCATAAACCCTGGACAGCTGATGACTGGAAGTGTATGATATAGTTCAATGAGCCCTAATTTGCGAGGATTCATTTCGATGTACGAAGACCACATTTCGATGAGTCCTCGTACATTATTCCCAACAGTAGGTAGTGTTCATGTACGTTGAATCCCCAAGGAATCATTCAATTCGAAATATATGGTCCCAACTGTCAAACATGAGGGTGGATATGTGATGATTTGGGTGGTCATATCTTGGTATTCAGCTGGCCCCATCATTACCCTACATGGTCGAGTTACTGTCCGCGAATACCTGGACATTCTAGATGATCAGCTGCACCCTATGGTCCAAATGCTGTTTCTCAACAATGATGCCATTTTACAAGATAACAATACTCTCATACACACAGCCAGAACAGTTCAGTCTTCATTTGAGGAACACCGAAATGAACTTCAAGATTTGCCCTGGCCAGCTCAATCACCTGATTTGAATATCATGTAACCACTGTGGGTAATTTTGGAGGGAAACGGATTTCCTCCAGCATCTCTGAAGCAATTGGCTGATGTTCTTATCTATGAATGGTACAACATTGCACTGAAGACTATTCAAAAGGTGTATCTGTTCCTAGAAGGTTGGAAGCTGGATTAAAGGCAAACGGTGGTCCAAACGATTATTAATAAAGACATATCCCCCCCCCCCCTTTCCCGGGTGTTAACATTTTCTTGTCCAACCCCTGTAAATCATGTTTCGTAAACAATTAACCTAACGGCCAGGTATAAAGAATCAGCAAATCACTCACATCAGACAACTGATTTATTCAGTAATAACTTGCTCTTCAAGACGTGAAAGTAATTCCTTGCCAGAATGTAATCTCGCTTGCTTCGATCCAGACAGCCATTTCAATACAATGATATTCCTGCGTCTACACGTGTATTTCAATAGCTCCACCAAAAGCTATCAACTTTTTCTCTCTCTAGTTACCAACTATCAACTCTACCTTAATGAAATCATCTCACTGCATATATTTCATCTAGTCATTTCATGCTGCTCTGACTCACTGTTAGTGTTGCCAAAATACAAAAGCTATTCGGGGAAGCAATATACCGCTCAGTGAGAAGAAGTCTAACCAAGACGTGACTAAATTTACATACGAAAACAAAGACTCAAAACGAAGGTTACTTAGAGGTATGCACACACCCCTTGCAGTATTGAATCATAAAACAACACGGTAGCCGTTCCAAGATTCTAGATCATATTCAGATATTTAAAAATTTAAATTATCATTATTTCTTTATATTCGATTCTTTGTGAACAGAAATCAAACGAATTGCGTAGTTTAATAGCCACGTGGAGAACATACTTCATGTGCCAAGAGATAGGACAGTATGAGAGGGATGATTGAATCAATTAGCTGGCGTTGGTAGCTGACTCCATCTGAGCAGTAACATTGTTAGCACGTCTTTTGTAAAAAAGGACGTGCTTCTAGTACCACATTGTCCATTCGTCTGCTCGTCAGTGGACACAATACCTCTGCAACTATTTGTAGGATTTGAAAAATTCTTTTTGCATCGAAAAGCTTGAAATGTAAGAAGGATGATCCTTGCTTTTTGGTTTTTGTCCGATGAATAACTTCGCCGCCGAAGAGCGTAAATACAGCTGCTAACGAATTTAAAATATAATTTATTCCACATTTTGCTTCTAAATACCAGATTGAAGAAAATATTTCTTCCTTTCGATGCCACCTATAACGAAGACTATCTCTTTTTCAGGTAATGCATGGATTTTCCGCTAGGGAGCTTAAAAGTAAATTGAGATTTTTCCCGATATATCTGCTTCTAAAAGTCCTATTAGAAAAATTATTTCTGCGTAGAATACAGCTCTCGGTGGGAAATTTTCTACACATAATTTCTAATTTTTGGTAAAGAATAACGTGGCCACCAGGGAGCGTAAGTACTTATTTTTGTTTCTGGTGTATTTCCAGGAAAATCTGGGTTTCTGAAAACTCGATTGAAAAAATTATTACGTGGACCGATACCGCTCGCCTCGCAAAACTCTTTGAGAACACCTTCTGCTTAAAATAGTGCATAGTTTTTCCGCCAGGGGGCGTAGATATATATCTCATTTTTTTTTCATTGTAGGTTTAACGACCACCGTGAGCAACTCAATGGGCTATAAGCAGTCGCCCGTCCCTAATTTAGGGTCATTGGTTCCAGGGAAGGGAGAGAGAGAAAGTGCCGTAAGACAAATACAACATCCATGCCTCACCGGGATTCGAACCCGGACCCCGTTCGGACGAATGATCAGAGGCCATCGCTTAGACCACTGCGCCACCGCGGCTATCTCATTTTTGTCGACATCTCTGCTTCTAAGAGTCCGACTTGAAAAATCTTACTTTGTCGGAGAGCGTTTCCTGTGTGAAATGTTTCTCATATAATTTAAAATTTTCTTGACGTACAAGTGTTCCACTAGAGGTCGTAAGTTTACGTTTCTGTTTATAGCAATATCTGCGAGACTAAATACCGGACTGAAAAAATGCTTTTTCGGCCAGATAGCTCTAACTACGAAAACATTTGGCGTATATTTCCTTCCCGAAATAATCCGAAAATTCACCGCTAAGAGACGCAAATGTTTGTTCTGTTTTTCTAGATATCTCTACTTTTAAATGTCAGATTTAAAAAACTCTTCTAACAGCGGATACCGTTTACCATGTGGAGCACTATAAGTTTGTACTTCAGGAGTTTTTATAGTCCCAGTTTTGTTGCTAGGTGACGTTTCCCCTTCCCAAAACCCTGTTCAGAAATTTCTATTTTACTGTATGCCATTCCTTACAATAAAGATGTGGAGCATTGCCCTCCTTAAATAATGCGCCGATTTACCGCTAGGAGGCGTAAAGGTCAAAACCTTTTTCTCGCTATCTCTGCTTCCCGGAGACGTATTTGAAAAGTTCTTTTTTCTTAGCATAGTTTTTGCCATGAAAAATACTTTTCGCATATTTTCAACATTTTCATTTTGCAAAATTCTTCCGCTAGGACGCGTAGAGTTATATCATGCTTCCTCCTATATTTTTTCTTCTAACTGTTCGATTTGAAAATCTCTTTGTCTCAGGTACCTTTTTTCTGTTATGAGAAACTTTTGTGTACCATTTGTTAATTCCCCTAACATATTTTTAGCCGCTGGTTGGAGATAATCGCTGTTTCTATATCTCAATGTTTGATCGATTGTAGAAATCCGGTTAATTTCTTTTTCTCACCTATTCCAGTGACTATGAATAATTTTGTTAAATTTTATTCGCGTCGGAAAAGATTCAAAAGACAAGCTCATTACAACCGAAATTTCGATGTTATCTTTCTTGTTTTTCTTTGTCGCGTTACAAAGCAAGTGAAAAACATACATGTAATTGCAATTTGATGTTTCCGGAACTGATATTCCCATTTCATTTCAGTGCCCGACAACGTGGACACTTGCGAAGAGCACGGCGGAAGTTGCAGATTCACCGACATCTGCCTTAACGCGCGAAATTTCGGGCAATTGGACTGTGAAAACGGGAAATGGTGCTGTCTGCTGATATATTAAAAAACTTTTTCTTCAGAAGTCATTAACATATGTTTTTGTTCATGTTACTATGGAGATGATTATTGTAAATGCATCCGGCATTTAGCCGATTAGGATGATGATGAATGTCTTGTATTTCGGTCTTGGTAAGGCAAGTCCAAACTGTCAGTTCGGAAATTTCAAACTTTATCATCATGTTTACTGATGATAACATTCTAAACAGAAGCCATTAGTAAATCAACAATGCGATTCTTCAATGTGCGGTGACTTAAATAAAGTGTTTAAATCCAAACAAGGACACCAAACCTGTGTGTGTGTGTTTCCCTACGTGTGATGAGGAAGAGATTGTTGTAATATTTATAGACTACTGTTTTCTTACCTGTGAAGAGGAAGAGATAGTTCTAATATTTCTAGATTACTGTTTTCTTATCTGTGGCAAGGGAGATATAATTCTAGTATTTATAGACTATTGTTTCCCTGCCAGTAGAGAGGAAGAGATACTTCATTAATTCTATCTTCCTTGTAACGAAAAAAGCGTTTCTGTTCCTCCATCTGTAGCAACAAATAGGTTATTATCTCATTGGTGTTTCTCTATTCATGACGACGAAGGGATTTCATTATTATTGTTTCCTCCCTGTTATCTGAAGCAGGTTACTTTAGTACTATTCTGCAGTGTGTAACAAAAACTAACTTGCTGCTCTCGAGTTTTGTTTGGATGTTTTATCTACTGCTAGCTAAAAGCAACTTTACCCCTGTTCTTCTACTTGTTGCGTGAAAGAGATTGCTTTACTTCTGTTCTCTCACCGTAGCCAACATGGCATTCTTCTCTTCTGCTTCTGTTCTCCTCGGTCTAATGAGGAAGATATTGTTTCGCGTTGCTATCCTGTTACTGTAGTAAGAAGGATATTACTACACTTCTCTCAACTACCTATAATGAGAAAGTGATGATTTCGCTGCTGGTTTGGTGTCTGTAAGACCGGATACATTCCTATGTTCAACCTATTATGAGAATGAGGTTACTTCATTGATGTTTCCATCGGTAACAACAAAGAGATTATTTTTCACTACTGTTCCTATAACTGGAAAGAGATTATTGTACTTACTAAACTTATATACAACGAGAAAGAGATTACTGTACAAGAAAAGAGATTACTGTGAAGAAGAGATTACTGTGTGCTTACTTATGTACAACGAGAAAAAGATTACTATACTACTATTACCTTATGTATAACGAGAAAGCGATTTCTGTATTGCGCTTATACATGCAACGAGAAAGAAATAACTTCACTTTCATTCTTCAGCACACAGCCAGAGTCTATCTCGATACTGTACGCCCCGAGTTTCTGCCGCCTTGTTTATTTAGTAAGCGTGATATCTTCAAGTTACTATATCTTTGCACTCTACTGAATCCTAGCACTGATTTAGTGGTGTAGTGGAAGTCTACCGCGATCTGCTGTGCAGATGCGTCTTTCTTTAGCTTAGTTCTTTTTATATATGTAAAATTGCAATGAGAAAATGTTTATTCTTGCCTTAAAAATGAAAACTGAGTTATTGCTTCACTGTCAAAGTTCTGGTGCTTTTTCATTTTTAATGAACATTCCAGGGACATTAAGTATGAGCACTCACAAGCTGAGAATTTTTTTCTTTTTGTAAGAAGCTTCTTGTGATGCTCTACTTAATAGCAGTTTTATCAATAACTTCAGAGCATCATTCCCCTGAGTATACTTTGAGGTTTTCTTGTCAGATTTATTTGAACTCGGACTTTATTTAATCATCCTTTCAGATATGACACTTCTTTTCCAACTAGTTTGAAGTTTAAAAAAATCTCAGCAATTTTCCCATCTCTGTTAGTTTGAAATTTAAATTTGCTAGCCATTCACATAACATACTTCCTAGGAGAACTATTTAAATAACATAGGCACCTGAGTTCAACTTATGCCTTTCTACAATAGAAGCATTATACCATGCGTAAAAGCATTATAAATGCACAAAGTGAGTGCAAAAGTTAGCATGTTTGAAAATTTGTGAAAAGAAAATCGTGTACTAGTAGTGTATCATCATCATCATTGTCAACCATTATCAATCCACTGCTGGACGAAGGTCTCCCCAAGTTTCCTCCACAACGGTCTGTCTTGTGCCAGTCTCCTCCATGTCACTCCCGCATACCTTCGAATTTCATCCACCCATCTCCCATGTGGTCTTCTTCTGGGCCTTTTCCTGTCTCTTGGATTCTAGTTTGACGTTTTGGCTGTCCATCGATGGTCTGTCCTTCTGGTAGTATGTCCAGCCCATTGCCATTTCAGGGATTTTACTCTGATCATGATGTCTTCCACTCTTGTCATTTTTCTGATCCGCGAGTTCCTCTTCTTATCTCTCCTGGTTATACCAAGCATGCATCTCTCCATGCTCTTTGAGTTGTCTGCAGCCTTTGTATGTCTCTTTTAGTTAAGGTCCACGTCTCTGCACCATACGTAAGCACTGGAAGGATGCATTGATCAAACACTTTTCTTTTAAGACATAATGGCATATTGCTCTTCAGAATTATGCTGTTTCTTCCAAAAGCTCCCCAGGCAAGTTTTGTACGCCGAATAATTTCTTCATCAATGTGACCCTCACTTGATATCTGCTGTCCAAGATAAACGTACGTGTCTTTTATCTCCAGCTTTTCTCCATCAATCGATAAATCTTCATTTCTTGTAAAAGCATTGAACATAACTTTTGTCTTCTGAAAGTTCATTCTTAATCCCACTTTTTTACTCTTGTCATCAAGTTCCTGGATCATACTCTGCAGCTCTGATGGGTTAATTTCAAAAATTACTACGTCATCAGCAAATCGAAGGTGGGTTAGATAATCTCCATTAATCTTTATCCCTTTGTTTTCCCAGTTCAGTGATTGAAAGCCATTTTCCAATGTCGCATTAAAGAGCTTCGGAGATATGGTGTCACCTTGTCTCACTCCCTTTCCAATTTTTGTGTGTTGTATTTTTAAACAGCCGAATCTTTGCACTTGCATTTTCATAGATGTTATTACACTGCTGGACAATTGCTAGGGACGGATCATAAACGGCTATATAGCGCATAAAAAAGTAAGTGTGGTTGGATGCCAAGTGAAATAAAATAATGTCAGAATGCCAGGACATTACAAGAAAGACAATTTATTGTGCTCTGAAATCCAGAAGGCTATGGAACGTGTTCAAGGGACAAACAGGCCATTTTGTGCAGAATACGTAAACGTGAAAAAAATGCAATTACCGTCCGCAGGCGTTCCGGCGTAAGATGTCAATACGGGATATGGCCACCATGGAGGGCGATGCAAGATTCCACACGTCGTGTCATGCTTTGCACAACATTATCAAGCAGCAGTTGGGGTAATTTATCCCAATCCTCTGTCAGTGCACGAATGAGGGTGTCCTTGTTTATTGGAGGGCATTGGAGACCAGCAAGACTCCTCCCCAAAGCACCCCACACATTTTCAATGGGATTCAGATCTGGAGAACGTGCTGGCTATACGAGGCGTTGAATATCCTCGCTCTCAAGACACTCCCGGACAGCAACTGTTCGATGACATGTTGCGTTGTCGTCCATGAAAATGAATCTATCACCGCCAGCACCACGGAACATGCGAACATGAGGTAGCAGAACATCATTAATGTATCGTTGGCCAGTCATAGTCCCAGTTGGAAGCACATAGAGGGACGTACGGCCATTGATCATGATGCCAGCCCATACCATGACACTACATGTCGGATATCGGTCCCTTTCCTGTATGTTTGCTGGACAATATGCAGTACCACTATCACGCTAGATCAGTTGTCGTCGACAGTCAGACGATAGACTGTATCTACTCTCATCTGAGAAGAGGACAGCAGACCAGTCGTTATCAGTCCAATTGCGATGTTGATGGCACCATTGCAAACGGGTGGTACGGTGACGTCTGGACAATGGGATGCACACAACAGGACGGCGGGCGTATAGTCCTCCTTCATGCAAACGTCTGGCGACAGTTTTTCGGGAGATCCGCTTGCCAGTAGCAGCCATAAACTGATTTGCTACCTCACTAGCTGTGCTGCGCCGGTGTCTTTTTGTTGATAGCACTATGTACCGATCTTCTGCAGGTGTCGTACTGCGAACACGACCTCCCCCGTGACGTTTGCTACACTCTCCATTTGTTTGAAATAATTTCCAAAGCCTTGAAACAACACTGTGGCTGACGTCGAACTCCCTGGCAACATCTGTTATTTTTCGCCCTTCTTCAATCTTGCCAATAATACGGCCACGCGTAAGATCATCTAGGTGATGTCGGGAAGACATACTGAAAATTGCAAGTTCGTCAATTGATTCTTTCCCTTTCAACTTTGCGTTTGAACAACAACGGTCAATACGCGTCAAATCCTTTATATCTGTTATCAGCGCTATGACGTCACGAACAAGTTCGGCAATCCAAAATTTGCATACGCACAACACATCTTACTGTATCCCGCACTTATGCTAATTTCCACATTTTCCTGCCTTTCATTTTATGGTTGCTATCGTTGCTATTGTCATCCGTCCTTAGCAATTGTCCGGCAGTGTAATAGTATTAATGTATGCATCTTCAATACCGCAGGTTTTCAGAGCCATTGTAACTGCTGATGGTTTCACCTAATCAAAGGCTTTTTCATAATCGATAAAAGCCATGCACAATGGAAGTTCATATTTCCTCGCTCTTTCAATTAGTTCTCTCAGTACGTGGATATGATCTATTGTGCTGTAGCCACTCCTGAATCCAGCTTGTTCTCTCGGTTGAGCCATGTCCAGTGTTACCTTCAAGCGGTGTGAAAGAACTTTAGTGAAGATTTTATAAACCACTGATAGGAGGCTGATAGGTCTGTAGTTCCTGAGATCCTCAATGTCACCTTTTTTATGTAGCAGGATCATTGTAGCGTTGTTCCAATCCTCAGGAATCTTCCCTTCATTAAGGCATCGAGTGAAAATTTGGGCGAGTACTGTTTCAATTTCTCCACTTGCTTCTTGTATGATGTCTACAGTAATTCCTTCTCCTCCCGGAGCTTTTCCCCTCTTCATGTTCTTGATTGCATGTATAACTTCTGCTGGGATAACTGGAAGAACTCTGGTACTGGTACCTTTCATGATGTCTGGAGTACATGTATCATCCCTTTCATATAATGTGGAGTAGAAATCTTTCACTCTTGTCAAAATTTCGCCTCTATTTCTGGTTACATAACCATCTTCTTTTCTCAGTGCCATAATCTGTTTTCTTCCCTTACTGAGATGTCTCTTTGCTATCTTTAGGCTTTGGTTGTTTTCAATTGCTTTCCTCACTAGTTCACAGTTCAATTTCGTTACGTCTTCAGTGATACTTTTTCGTACTGTCCTGCATAGCTCTATATATTCCACTTTGGAAGTCACATCTTCTTTAGTTGTCCTCATCTCTCTTCTTTTTTGCATCAACATTTTGGGTTTTTCTTATAATTTGTTCCCTTGCAAATTATTCTTAGACCCATCTAATTTTGTTGCTGTTTCCATAAGAGCTTTGGTTACATTTCTGTTAACTTCAGAGATGTCCACTTCTTCTGATGTTAGACCTTCTAGAATAGAGAATCTGTTCCTCAGTTCCAACTTGAAGGTATTATGGTGTTTTTTAAGGTTGGTTATGTCAATACATTTTGTTTGTCTTATGAGCTTGCCACGTTCAAGTTTAGTGTTGAGGTGCATCTTACATCTCACCAATCTATGGTCACTACCTTAGTGTATATCTGTGTATATACGACATATCTAAGTACAGGGTGGTCGTAATAGTTTAATTACGATATCTGCAGAGCCATCGAGCTGCCGAAACTGAACAAAACTTAGTAGTAATACTATTCGGAATAAATTGAAGTGATTTCCCTGTTTAAAAAATAATTCAGAAGTCACCACCACGAGACAATAGCTCTGCAAACTGCGGAAAAGCACAAGTGGAGTGTAATTGTAAGACAAACTAATCATGATTAATAAATTTGATTGTGCTGTTAATTTACGGTGCCGTGAGAACGAAATCAATGGAGCCTGCAATAGATATTATTCAATGTGTTCCTATTCTGATGCACCAATAACTGCATCCGCCAAACATTGTGCTCAACGGTAGAACGTAACTGGTCCGCTGTGATGTTTCTCACATGCTGTGTTATTTATCTTCCAAGGCTGCCAAGTTAGACGCATTTTCCTGATAAATCATTCTTTTGAGGTGCCCTTAAGAGCAAAAGTTCCAGGGGTTCAGATATGCTGAACGACTTGGTCATGCTGTTCGAAAAGAAAGACTAATCACTTTGTTCTCAGTGAAACGTTGTCTCAGCAGCTGTTGTACAGACCGTCTCAAAGGAAGAGGAGCTCCATCATGCATGAAAATGATGGAATCAAGACTGCTGCAGATTGATTACAAAACTGTGCAGCATCTCTCGATACCTATGGGTCACATGTTCAGCTCCACGATGTTCTTCGGAATTGTACAGATCGAATTCAACGCTGTTCTTCGAAAAAGTACGGATCCACTCTAAACAATGATTTTCCCCTAGTGCAAAGCAAATTGTCTATTGTACAGAGATTTTCCACAGCCCAAGTGCAGTTGTGGGCGTTCAAAGTTGTATTGAGTTGAAAATGCCTCCGCTTCCCCGGAAAGGTACTGTTGGATGTGGCTGATCTTATACAAATAAAATTGCAACACTTCCCGCAGAACTGCGTTATCCAGTGTTCGGTCAACGACGGCAGACGGCAGTTGAAACGTCTTCTGCCTGTTGTGCATAAATAGGTTAGCGTCCTCTTCCTGGTCTTAATCGTAGACATCTGGTTTGCTCAAAACGAGCGCCCATTCTTCTGAAGACACATAGTGTCAATGAACCTCTTCTCAATAGCTTACGTCTTCGAAATTTCCGAAGCACAGCAGCAGCGTTTCCGTTGTTTTGGCAGTAAAACTACGAAAGCAAAGCGCATTCCGGGAAGGTGAGAGTCACTGCGCTTTTTCTCACTGCACCAATGGCGTGAAACATCAGGTGCCTGTTTATACTCATCAATCGTCTGTGGCATTTGCAAATGTATGTGTTTTTCTCGTTCGCAGCGCCGTTTTCCCCTGGTGGGATTTTTGAACTACTGTTACCGCTGATATCCCTTCCGCATGTTTCGAGCAGAATTACTACTAAGTTTAGTTGAGGGTGTACCGTTAAAATAACCCGGGAAAATAACCCGCTACGTAATAACCCTGTCAAAACAATCCGACGTCTAAATAACCCAGCGTGAAAAAACCCGGTAAAAAATAACCCTGTGTCATAATAACCCCAGGGTCACAGTTATGGAACGTCAAAAAACCCGCGTCAGAATAACCCACACCCTATAACCAGCGTCAAAATAACCCAGCAATCTCCCTTCCCAATTCGAAATGGGAAAAGTGTGGGGAACAGTCATCTCTCCAAAATCGAAGTAGGTCGTATTGAGTAGACTTCAGTAGATCTCTCCAAAATCGAAGTCGTCAAATATAACTTTTTTTTTTTGAAAACCAGGAAAATTAAAACCGTCATATTTTAATCGCTAAATTTTGAGAACTTTAAAAATCAGGACCTTATTTAATGCAAAGAAATGCTTTCTTCACTCACCTTTGCCATGTTCCTTAAGTAACTATTTTAACCGGTAATATCTTCTTAAGTTGGTAAGACATTTTTTCCGGAGGATTTGGAATTTAGTCGAATTCTAAAGAAAACCAACTTGACTTAATGGTGAGGATTCTCAAGTCTCCCTCAACAACGCCTCAAGTGGAAAACAAATTAATTTTGCTTTTCGTTGCTATTAGGAGAAACTCAAAAAACCGAGTTTTTCTAGATTTTAACTATGGCTTATTTTGACGCCTGTTTATTTTTACTGCGGTTATTTTGCTAATAGGTTATTGACGTTGGGTTGTTTTGCCGCAGGTTTATTTTGACGCCAGGTTATTTTGACTGGGATATTTTGACTAGATTTATTCTTTCCGAGTTATTTTGACATGTAATCTTGGTTGAGTTTCGACAGCTAGATATATCTGTAGATGCCTTGGAATCGGGATACTTTAATTATGGTCACCCTTATATCATAACAGATATGAGAAACATTATGATCATAATTTATATATTACACAAATAGACAAACCGATAAGTTATGTGTAAGTCGGTTGGTAAATACACTGCCTGACAGAGAAAATGCCACACCATGAACGAATGCTCGAAAACAAACCAAACTACACACACAGATAGCCAAGTAGGTCCTGAACAAATGATTTAATTGTCACATACGGACTAGGCTCCAATGACCGAATGAACAGGATGATCAATAAGGAGTGTAGCCCTTATTGATCATCCTGTTCATTCGGTCATTGGAGCCTAGAGGAATCGAGGCAATGAGAATCGGAATAGGGTCCTGGGGTATAGTGGACCATGTGGTGTTGATCCGAGTCCACAGTTTAGTTTCATTTTTTGGAGCTGGGAGTGTACTCAACCGGCGTCCAATTGTGTTCCACAGATGCTCGATGGGCGAGTGGTCGGGGGATCGTGCTGGCCACAGAAGCATCCGCACACCGTGTAAAGTATTCAGGCTGATCCAAGCAGTATGCGGCAGGGCGTTATCCTGTTGAAAAATGGCGCTTGGGATGCCCTGCAGATACGGTAGTGCCACGGGCAGCAGCACATCGTCAACATAGCGACGTTCCGTCAATGTGCCCGTAATGCGTACCAGTGGTGAGCGGTTGTTAGTGCTGATAGAACCCACACCATGATTCCATGTTGCCAGGCCGTGTGGCACTCCACAGCGGTGGAGGAATCCACCCTTTGGCCACGTCGCCTCCAGACTCTCATACGGCGATCAACTGTAGTGAGGCAGAACCACGTCTCATCGTTGAACACCACACTGTTCCATTCGGCAACCCACGCAGCTCTGGAGCGACACCACGCCAAGCGGTGACGACGATGGTTCGCTGTTAAGGGTAGCCTTCGCAGCGGACGGATGGACAGCAAACCAGACTCAGAAAATCAGCGTGACACTATCCGCGTCGATATCGGAGCATCCAAGTCTCCCCGTACACTCCGAAAAATGTTGCCCGTTGTGGCCTGTGGGTCCGCTACGGCATGACGTCGGATGCGACGATCGGTGTGCTCGGAAGTCCGTCTCCTTGCCCCGGTCCACCTACGACGTTGCACAGACCTTTCCTGGGACCACTCTCTTCAAACGCGAACGACGGTTGTGGCATCACGTTGCGTTTCTTCCGCAATACGACTCAAGGACCATCCGGTGGTACGAAGGCCTACGATGACACCTCCTGTGAACTCATCCGTTTCACGAAATCGCGTACGACGGCATGTTAACGGCATTGGCACTCTTTGTTCGTTCTCCAGACATGGTTACGCCAGAACCACTCACTTATCGCGGCCGTGACGACGTCTCGACTGATGGACTCACGGGCTGGTTGTCCGCTTATATCCCGCGCGCCAGTCGTGCGATTGGTCTGCAAATGCAATCATTTGCATAGCTTGTACGTGTACACCCACCCTGAAATTTGCATGGCACTGCGTTCACGTCTTCGTTGTGTGGCATTTTCTTTGTCAGACAGCGTAACATTACTGCACAACAGTATTCACTCAAGTATTCTATATGTATATAAATTTTGTGTGCTTGCTGTCCAGCGTGCGCGTGCATGTGTGTGTGTGTATATGTGTGTGTGTATATGTGTGTGTGTGTATATGTGTGTGTGTATATGTGTGTGTGTGTGCTCCTTATGAAATGAAGTCAGTAATTTCACGTGAATTCATCATCATGAACAAAGAATATGAGCACACACGTTCACAAATATACATTATGTTTGTACACGTACTTAAGCGTTTGTGTATATATACAGATACATGTGCGCTGTCTTATTCCGACAGAAAATGAATCTCCTTTCCCAAGATGATCATCGTATCGTCCTGTTTCATTAATAATATCACTCATGTCATGCCGTGAGATGTCACATTCTGAATCATTTCGCCAACTGATTGCTAGTCGTCTTATTCCTTAGTAAAGCAAAGACGCCTCCAGAAACGATGAAATGAGATAACTGCGGTTGAGGAAATCATGTCTCGCCTGCAAGCGATCATGTATTTCTTTCTTCTTTCCCTTTTCTGGTTTATTTTTCTTTGGGACTAATAATTGACCCAGGACGTGATTGGCTCGAAATGAAACGCTAGTTCATGATTTATATCTTTGAGTTTTTAGATATTCATTCCTAACAACAAATTTTTCACAAAGAACAGCTCATTCGAATTTATATCAACTCGTAGATTTTTCTGTACATATATAACGTATATCAGTGGTTTGCTGCATATTATCCCACGGGAAAATTCTAAGTAACCATGTTTTTCGAATAACTTCTGCGTCGTTATATATTCAGTAGACAAAACGTTAGAGACAGACGTGATGGGCATGTG
Organism: Macrothele yani; assembly: GCA_039090855.1. Classification (NCBI taxonomy): domain Eukaryota; kingdom Metazoa; phylum Arthropoda; class Arachnida; order Araneae; family Macrothelidae; genus Macrothele; species Macrothele yani. The sequence goes on from CM076995.1 coordinate 70,565,533, forward strand.
TCATGGGCATCCCCAGCGCAGAGTGGAACAGACCCAAACCCAAACGCAGGCGATAAACAGACGAATAGCAGGGCTTCTCAATAGTGTATCGCAATCGAACAGCATTGGTAAACGTGGTGATCTGAGCAATTTTTAACCGTGGACTCATTGTCGGCTCAAGATAGACGGGACATTCTACCGCCCAAGTGCTTCATGAAGACAACCATATAAAGGGTGTACCAGAAGTACGCCTTCGACGGACATACTAGCGCATAGAGAGCAAGCGATGGCCGACCACACGCCATTGATGACCGGGGTCGATGTAGACTATCGTAGATTATCAAGGCTTGTACATACCGACCGCTTGGCAACGGCTGCGTAAATCACATTCATGCTAAAGCTGAAGGGAGGGGGAATGTGTGACATTGTGTTCAGCTACGGTTCGTTCGAACGGTCGGTGAAATGGGTGACCTGTCAGACTTCCAAAGAAGCCAAATCATGGGAGCCCAGAAGTTCCTGTAACCATGACAGCCAAATTGTTTGGTGTTTCAAGAACAACAATCTCCAAGGTTATGACCGGTTACACAAAGCATGGCAAGACTTCATCGGCGAAGAAGAACAGTGGGCGAAAACCGAGTTTGAATGAAACGAATCGTCAAACACTAACAATGATTGTGTCCATACAACACAAGACTACTGCAGCAAAAGTGACAGCAAAACTCATTGTCCATTTGGAAGACCTTGTATCCACTAAACCAGTTCTCAGAGAACTTCGCAAAGCCAACATCATAAAAGAGCTGCAATTGCTAAATCTTGTGACGTATACTCTAATTTAACTTTCCTTTTTAGTTTTTTGTCTATGTAAATTTGAGTTCGTTCTCCTTTAGCATTTCTCAAACTTAACGTGATATCTTCTCTCCCGCTAGAGTATGATTGGCAACACCTTGAGGTCAGAACGAATGACGTGTGGATGTCTGAGACGAGAACTGAACGATATATATATATATAATGATTTGAGAAGCAGTAGTGTGGGTATTAGAATTTTGAAGTTAATGGTTATTGTAAAAGAGACGCTGTTTAGTTAAAGTTGTGTCTATTTAAAGGCTACGTGTTGTGCTGATATTTATATACTTATCGTTAAGAGTTCTACCAACTAACGTTGTTTAGTTTTGAAGCCTACTACTAATCTGATACGTCCAACGTTCGACGATTTCTGTTCTGTTCAAATGCTACTGTTCAAGGATCTGTTAACAGAGAATAAAGGAATCAAACTGTAAGTAACCTCTTCTGAAATTATTTGAGTGGCTCCTGCTTCGCTTAAACGTGAATGATTTGTGTATTGTGCAGACAGCTATATTCCACGGGCATTACAACTTTTAATCACAGAAACCAACGCCAAACATATGGTGTGATGAGCATAAACCCTGGACAGCTGATGACTGGAAGTGTATGATATAGTTCCATAAGTCCTAATTTGCGAGGATTCATTTCGATGTACGAAGACCACATTTCGATGAGTCCTCGTACATTATTCTCAACAATAGGTAGTGTTCATGTACGTTGAATCCCCAAGGAATCATTCAATTCGGAATATATGGTCCCAACTGTCAAACATGAGGGTGGATATGTGTTGATTTGGGTGGTCATATCTTGGTATTCAGCTGGCCCCATCATTACCCTACATGGTAGAGTTACTGTCCGCGAATACCTGGACATTCTAGATGATCAGGTGCACCCTATGGTCCAAATGCTGTTTCTCAACAATGATGTCATTTTACAAGATAACAATGCTCTCATACACACAGCTCTCATACAGTTCAATGCTTTCATACACAATGCTCTCATACAGTTCAGTCTTGATTAGAGGAACACCGAAATGAACTTCAAGATCTGCCCTGGCAAGCTCAATCACCTGATTTTAATATCATGTAACCACTGTGGGTAATTTTGGAGGGAAACGGATTTCCTCCAGCAAATCTCTGAAGCAATTGGCTGATATTCTGATCGATGAATGGTACAAAATTGCACTGAAGACTATTCAAAAGGTGTATCTGTTCCTAGAAGGTTGGAAGCTGGATTAAAGGCAAACGGTGGTCCAAACGATTATTAATAAAGACATATCCCCCCTTTTCCGGGTGTTTACATTATTTTGTCCAACCCCTGTAAATCATATTTCGTAAACAATTAACCTAACGGCCAGGTATAAAGAATCAGCAAGTCACTCACATCAGGCCACTGATTTATTCAGTAATAACTTGCTCTTCACGACGTCAAAGTAATTCTTTGCCAGAATATAATCTCGCTTGCTTCGATATAGACAACCATTTCAATACAAAGATATTCGTGCGTCTACACGTGTATTTCAATAGCTCCACCAAAAGCTATCAAATCTTTTCTCTCTCCAGTTACCAACTATCAACTCTACCTTAATGAAATCAACTCCCTGCATATATTTAATCTAGTCATTTCATGCTGCTCTGACTCACTGTCAGTGTTGCCAAAATACAGAAGCTATTCGGGGAAGCAATATACTGCTCAGTGAGAAAAGGTCTAGCCAGGACGTAACTAAATTTACATAAGAAAACAAAGACTCAAAACGAAGATTACTTAGAGGTATGCACAAGCCCCTTGCAGCATTGAATCACAAAACTCCACGGTAGCCGTTCCAAGATTCTAGATGATATTCAGATATTTAGAAATTTAAATTATCATTATTTTTTTATATTCGATTCTTTGTGAAAAGAAATCAAAGAATTACGTAGTTTAATAGCCACGTGAAGAACATACTTCATATGGCGAGATATGTCAGTATGAGAGGGATGATTGCATCAATCAGCTGGCTTTGGCAGCTGACTCCATCTGAGCAGTAACATTGTTAGCACGTCTTTTGTAAAAAAAGGACGTGCTTATAGTACCACAATGTCCATTCGTCTGCTCGTCAGTGGACACAATATCTCTGCAACTATTTGTACGATTTGAAAAATTCTTTTTGCATCGAAAAGCATGAAATGTGAGAAGCATGATCCTTGCTTTTTGGATTTTGTCCGATGAATAACTTCGCCGCCAAAGAGCGTAAATACAGCTGCTAACAAATTTAAAATATAATTCATTCCATATATTTGCTTCTAAATATCAGATTGAAAAAATCATTTCTCCTTTCGATGCCACCTATAACGACGACTATTTCTTTTTCAGGTAATGCATGGATTTTCCGGTAGGGAGCGTAAAAGTAAATTGCGATTTTTCCCGATATATCTGCTTCTAAAAGTCCTATTAGAAATATTCTTTCTGCGTAGAATACAGCTCTCGGTGGGAAATTTTCTACACATAACTTCTAATTTTTGGTAAAGAATAACTTGGTCACCAGGAGGCGTAAGTACTTATTTGTGTTTCTGGTGGATTTGCAAGAAAATCTGGGTTTCTGAAAGCTCGACTGAAAAACTTCTTTCGTGGACCGATACCGCTCGCCTTGGAAAACTCTTTGAGAACACCTTCTGCTTAAAATAGTGCATAGTTTTTCCACCAGGGGGCGTAGATATATATCTCATTTTTGTCGATATCTCTGCTTCTAAGAGTCCGACTTGAAAAAATCTTACTTTGTCGGAGAGCGTTTCCTGTGTGAAATATTTCTCATACAATTTTAAAATTTTCTTGGCGTACAAGTGTTCCACTAGAGGTCGTAAGTTTACGTTTCTGTTTATAGCAATATCTGCGAGACTAAATACCCGACTGAAAAAATGCTTTTTCGGTTAGATAGTACTAGCTACGAAAACCTTTGGCGTATATTTCCTTCCCGAAATAATCCGAAAATTCACCGCTAAGGGACACAAAATTTTGACCTGTTTTTCTAGATATCTCTACTTTTAAATGTCCGATTTAAAAAAATTCTTTTAACAGCGGGTACCGTTTATCATGTGGAACACTATAAGTTTGTACTTCAGGAGTTTTTATAGTCCCAGTTTTGTTGCTAGGTGATGTTTCTGTACGTCTCTTTGCAGCTGTATCTCCCCTTCTAAAAACCCTGTTCAGAAATTTCTTTTTTACTGTATGCCATTCGTTACAAAAGAGATGTGGAGCATTACCCTCCTTAAATAATGCACCGATTTACCGCCAGGGAGCGTAAAGGTCAAAACCTTTTTCTCGCTATCTCTGCTTCCCGGAGACGTATTTGAAAATCTCTTTTTTCTTAGCATAGCTTTTGCCATGAAAAATACTTTTCGCATATTTTCGACATTTTCATTTTGCAAAATTCTTCCGCTAGGACGCGTAGAGTTATATCATGCTTCCTCCTATATTTTTTCTTCTAACTGTTCGATTTGAAAATCTCTTTGTCTCAGGTACCTTTTTTCTGTTATGAGAAACTTTTGTGTACCATTTGTTAATTCCCCTAACATATTTTTAGCCGCTGGTTGGAGATAATCGCTGTTTCTATATCTCAATGTTTGATCGATTGTAGAAATCCGGTTAATTTCTTTTTCTCACCTATTCCAGTGACTATGAATAACTGTAATAAATTTTATTCGCGTCGGAAAAGATTCAAAAGACGAGCTCATTACAACCGAAATTTCGGTGTTATCTTTCTTGTTTTTCTTTGTCGCGTTACAAAGCAAGTGGAAAACATACATGTAATTGCAATTTGATGTTTCCGGAACTCATTTTACTATTTCTTTTCAGTGCCCGACAACGTGGACACTTGCCGAGAGCACGGCGGAAGATGCGGAGACGGCGACGCCTGCGCTAACGTGCAGAAGTTCGGGCAATTGGACTGTGAAAACGGGAAACATTGCTGTCTGCTGATATATTAAAAAACTTTCTTCGGAAGTCATCAACATATGTTTTTGTTCATGTTACTTTGGAGATGATTATTGTAAATGCATACGGCATTTAGCTGATTAGAATGATGACTGTCTTGTATCAGTCTTGGTAAGGCAAGTTCAAACTGTTCGGTTCGGAAATTTCAAACATTATCATCCTGTTTACTGTGGACAACATTCTAAACAGAAGCCATAGATAGATCAATCATGCGTTTCTTAAATGCGCGGTGTCTTAAATAAAATGTTTAAATCCAAACAAGGACACCAAACCTGTGTGTGTGTGTGTGTGTGTGTGTGTGTGTGTGTGTGTGTGTCTTTACTTCGAAAAAGAAAACCTTCCGAAGAAAGTTGGGCAGTCTTGATATTTCTAGAAAGAGTGAAATATACAATGTTGGCTTTTATATTTCCTATGGATTTTTTTAGTAATAGGCGATTTTTTTTATTCTGGTATACTTTTGAGACACAAAGCACTACAGAAATTTAATAAGATTTGAACGTGCCTTATCTTGAAAATACAATGATTGAAAGTGCCTTATCTTGAAAATACAATGATTGAAAGTGCCTTATCTTGAAAATTTCTTTCAATGATTTCTTGTCAACTGTTTGTAAATTTTCTAAATTAAACAGTGTTTCAAACATTTCGGTTGTCATGTTTTATACATACAAAAGTGAAATGGCTCTTTTTTCTTTTATACAAATCACACCATCATCACCAAACTTACTTGTAGTGAGTTTTGGACATTTCAGAGAATCAAGATCTATGTATCGGCACAAAGTCTTGCCCTCCATTCCAGAACAGCGTTTTTGTCACCCTTGCGGAATTTTCTTTAAGAAATCAGAGAAAAGCTATTCGAAGATAAAATAGTCTGCGCTTGAGAACCAATTACGCACGTAGCACAGGTTGATGAAATAAATACCAGCGACTGGGGTTGTCTCTTTCAAATGCAAAATGAATGTGTGGGTGTTTAAATGAAATTTCATTAGTTTTTTATGAAGAGCAGTCATTCCCGCTAAGCGGCAAACACCTCGAGGAGGACGAAATCTTAAGGACTACCTTTCAAAGAAAAGATCAGAATGAGAAAAAGAATAAGAATTACAACAGCGAAAAACTCACGTTCCAAATTGACCTTACTGACAAACCTTATATACCAAAAAAATGATATATAAAAAAGGGTCTTATAACCGAAAAATGGGCGTTGCTATGTCTAGTATTCTTACTTTTTTTTTTTTTTTTTTTCACGTAGGACTACTACAACTTCGCGGATAGTATGGGGCGACTTAAGGCCTACCGCCTGTGCTAAAATAGGTCCCAAATGAAATCATTATAGCGTTAAAAATACGTGCCGCACACTAATCGTGTTTAAATATTCGTAAACAGCATGGAGTCCAATTCGCGTGCTGCGCAATACAACGTGCGCGCGACGCTTCCTGTGCGCGGGAGAGATGACGCAACACTTCTGGGAGTGGCCCGCTTCTGACTAGTCTACCTCGGCAACCGTGAGCGCAACACGACTTGCGTGATATCTTTTTAAAGCTCTCAACGAGATCTGTTCAAATTTATGAAGAACATTTCGCAGTGGTTTGAACTGAACATTTTAAAAATTAATTTCTTGTGAACCGGTGAACAGTTTTGGAAATATCGCAGTTTATCTGGACAACCGTGAGGGCAAAACGACTGTACGTGGTATCGTTTAAGATCTATTTAAATATATCGCAGTGGTTTAAACTAAAATTTGCCGCCCCGGTGGCGTAGTGGTCTAAGCGATGGTCTCTGATCATTCGTCCAAAAGGTGTCCGATTTCGAATCCCATGGGGCATGGATGTCGTGTTTGTCTTACGGCACTGGCTCTCTCCCTTCCCTCGAACAAGTAACCCTAAATTAGGGAGGGGCGACTGCTTATAGCCCATTGAGTTGCTCACGGTGGTAGTTAAACCTCCAATTAAAAAAAAACTGACATTTTTTTTATTCTTGTCGTGTGAACCGGTTAACATTTTTGCGAATTCCGCGGCATGAATTCGCAGAATGAACGCAAGCAAAAGTTGAGAAAATGAAAACGACAGGTATGAGCAAGTGATGAGAAATGTAAGAAGACACAGCACCACGTTTGGTAATTCGTGTATCCATCAGCTGTGTGTTCGCAATATGTCCAGCGTTATTTGTAAAAATTATGTAAGCTACTTTTCATGTCATACACGTGTGTTGGCTATAAAAAATTAAATAAACGCTTTGAAACCATACTCGACTAGCTCATTTCAACTCTCCGATTTGCGCGTCGTAGTCCTACGTTCCAAACGGACGGCTGAATCAGAAATGAGCATACTCGTATTTTTTTTGTCCCTGCGAATAAGGACATAGATTTTTGTGACATTTTCGTTGATAGTAGTCATGGGAAAAATAATTTCTTCTTTTTCTTTAAACGAAAATTAAAAATAAACTTTTCATGTACTTTCGTTATTCGAAGATAAGAAAACGCTTCGCCGAAAATAAACATGGTTGCATAAGACTTAGAATTTAAGGAAAGCTTTCCTTCCCTAATTTCGCTGATTTTTTCACTATATATATATATCATCATCATCATCAATTATTATCAATCCACTGCTGGATGAAGGTCTCCCCAAGTTTCTTCCACAGCGGTCTGTCTTGGGCCTGCTTCCTCCATGTCAATCCAGCATACTTTCGAATTTAATCCTTCTATCTTCCATGGGGGTGTTCTTCTGGGTCTTTTCCTGTCCCTCGGAATCCAGTCTAAAATTTCGGTTGTCCATCGGTGGTCCGTTCTTCTGGCACCGTGTCCAGCCCATTGCCATTCAGGACGACATCTATTGTCATGATGTCGTCCACTCCTGTCATTTTCCTTATCCACAAGTTCCTCTTCTTATCTTTCCTGGTTACACCAAGTATGCATCTCTCCATGCCTCTTTGAGTTGTCTGCAGTCTTTGTATGTCTTTTTTAGTTAAGGTCCATGTCTCGGCTCCATACGTAAGCACTGGCAGGATGCATTGATTAAACACTTTTCTTTTGAGACATACTGGCATACTGGTCTTAAAAATGGTACTGTCATTTTCCTTACCCACAAGTTTCTCTTCTTATCTTTCCTGGTTACACCAAGTATGCATATCTCCATGCCTCTTTGAGTTGTCTGCAGTCTTTGCATGTCTTTTTTAGTTAAGGTCCATGTCTCGGCTCCATACGTAAGCACTGGCAGGATGCATTGATTAAACACTTTTCTTTTGAGACATACTGGCATACTGGTCTTAAAAATGGTACTGTTTCTTCCAAAAGCTCTCCATCCAAGTTTTATACGCCGTTTAATTTCTTCATCAATGTGACCCTCACTCGATATCTGCTGCCCAAGATAAATGTACGAATCGGTTGTCTCAAGCTTTTCTCCGTCAATCGCCAAATCTTCGTTTCTTGTAAAAGCATTGTACATCACTTTTGTCTTCTGAAAGTTCATTTTTAATTCCACTTCTTTACTCTTGTCAGCAAGTTCTTGGATCATACTCTGCAGCTCTGAAGTTGCAAAGATGACTACGTCATCAGCAAAACGTAGGTGAGTTAAGTAATCTCCTATAATCTTTATCCCTTTGTTTTCCCAGTTCAATAATAGAAAGACATTTTGCAATGTGGCGTTAAAGAGCTTGGGAGATATGGTGTCACCTGGTCTCACTCCCTTTCCAATTCTTATTTGTGCTGTATCTTCAAATATCCGAGCCTTTGCACTTGCATTTTCATAGATGTTATTAATAATGCTAAGTATGCATCTTCAATACCGCAGGATTTCAAAGCCATTGTTACTGCTGATATTTTCACGGAATCGAAGGCCTTTTCATAGTCACTAAAAGCCATGAATAACGGGAGTACATATTCTCTTGTTCTTTCAATTAGTTGTCTCAGTACATTGATATGATCTATAGTGCTGTAGCCACTCCTGAATCCAGCTTGTTCTCTCCGTTAAGCCATGTCTAGTGTTACCTTCAAGCGATGTGAAAGAACCTTAGTGAAGATTTTATAAACCACTGAAAGGAGGCTGATGGGCCTGTAGTTCCTGAGATTCTCAATGTCACCTTTTTGATGGAGCAAGATCATTGTAGCATTGTTCCAATCCTCAGGAATCTTTCCTTCATTAAGACATCTGGTGAAGACTTGGGCGAGTGTAGTTTCAATTTCTCCACTTGCTTCTTGTATAATGTCCACACTAATTCCATCTTCTACTGGAGCTCTTCCCCGTTTCATGTTCTTAATTGCATATGTAACTTCTGCAGGGAGAATTGGAGGGACTTTGGCACTGGTACCTGTCGTAATGTCTGGAATAGATATATAATCCCTTTCATATAGCTTTGAATAGAAATCTTTCACCCTTGTCAAAATTTCGCTTCTATTTCTTGTTACAGTACCATCTTCTTTTCTCAGAACCATAATCTGTTTTTTTCATTTACTGAGATGCCCTTCTGCTCTCTTTAGGCTCTGGTTGTTTTCAATTGCTTTCCTCACTAGTTCACAATTGAATTTCCTTGTGTCTTCAGTGATACCTTTTCTCACTGTCTTGCATAGCTCCATATATTCCACGTTGGAAGTTACGTCTTTATTTGTCCTCATCTCCCTTCTCCTTTGCATCAACATTTTTGTTTTTCCTGAAATTTTCTTCATATGTAACTTGTTCTTAGTACCACCTATTTCTATTGCTGTTTCCATAAGAGCCTTGGTGAGTTCTCTGTTAACTTCAGAAATATCCACTTCTTCCGATGTTAGGCCTTCTAAAGCAGAGAATCTGTTCCTCAGTTCCAACTTGAAGGTATTATGGTGTTTTTTAAGGTTGGTTATGTCAATACATTTTGTTTGTCTTATGAGCTTTCCACGTTCGAGTTTAGTGTTGAGGTGTATCTTACATCTCACCAATCTATGGTCACTACCTGTGTTGAACTTGTTGAGCACACTGCAGTCCTCGATGACGAATTTTGTGTTACACATAATAAAATCAGTTACACTTATTGTCCCATTCGGATGTCTCCATGTCCATTTCTTGTGTGGCTATTTTTTGAAAAAGGAGTTCATGATGAAAAACTTTTCTGCTTCTGCAAATTCTACGAGAGTATTTCGACGTTGATTTCTGTTCCCGTAACCGAATTTACCAACCGAAGTTTCATTCTGTTGCTGTTGCCCTATTTTTGCATTGAAATTACTCATAATGATCTTCAAGTGCTGTTTGCCTTTGTTGTTTAGATTCCGAATTTCCTCGTAAAATTCTTCAATTTCTTCTTCAGGATGACTTGTGGTGGGTGCATAAGTTTGAATAATCTGAGCCTGGTATCTTCTCGAGAGTTGGATAACGAGTCGCGCAGCTCTGTCAGAGGAACTTTCAACTTCTACAACTTTATCCTTCAGTTTCTTGTTTATTATAAATCCAACACCACTAGTTCTGCCAGTATCTGTCCCACGATAGTAGAAGGGATGTCCACTTTTCAGTTCAAAGAGATCTTCTCCTTTTCTCCTTACCTCACTTAGCCCGACGATGTCCCACTTGATCCTTTGTAGTTCCTCTTAGGGAGCGTCCATTATACGTAGCCAAGGTCAGCGTCAGATGGCAGCCTAGTCCGGTCCTCCGGGGATTCTTAGCACCCTCTGCCTTTGTAACGTATACTCTAGATTCAGTTTCTTTTTTATTTTACTATCTCTTGTTATTTTATTTTCCTATACAAATTATCTTCTCACTTAACGAGATGTTGTTTCTCCCGCTGAATTATATGTGGCAATGAGTGTAAGTCATGACGTGGTGGTATGCAGTATATATAGGCGCGCTCAAGTATACCAAAGAGCTTCGTTTTATATGTGATAGGTTCTTCCTGATTATTGATATGCAATTTACCTACTTTTCTACGATATTACGATAGTACGAAAGTTCGGGCTATCAGTAGTTGTGTTATTTTGGAGTGTGTATTTGAGTAATACCAGGAGCTCCCCAATAAAAGGTTAAAAGTGAGTACGTTTTCTTAGTTCATTTTATTGTCAGACCTCTGTCTGGCCGTTAAGTCTATTTCATTGAGTGTTTACGTTAAGTTCAGGGTATATTGTGTTTACCGCTCTAATAAGGAGCCTTCAAGGTACTAATGTACTAAAACCGAAGTTATATTACTGATATTCAAGATAATGAGGAACGCTGAGTAAAAATAAATTCCATATTCTTGGAATTTATTGCACGTGCGTGTCTTACCTAAACAAACTCTAGCACTTTGAAGATTAAGCACACTTTAGCTACGTCAAGTAACCTTTCAATAACCCTAACGTGACTTAACGTAAGCTTTCCTGCACTACACGTCCAGCCGGAGAATTTTATTCATTATACCTTGGCCAGGTACATTCCAGCTGCCGGAGACTGAGGGCCAAGATTTAAGTTGTGGATTCATTTTGGAGGGATTTGGCCATAACTCGCCACGCTGGCCAAGCGGGGCCCTCTAGTGGGAACAGGATGCACCACGAGAAGGCGGGGTTGACATTTGTCAAGGAGGGGCGATATGTTGCGCATCAATATATATATATATATATATATACACGGTCGAGTCACATTATAGTGACAACCATCTAATATTCAGAGTAACCGCCGTGTGCAGCGTGGACAGCAGCTAGAAGGGCTGCTGGGAGTGACTCAGTAAGGTGCTGGAAGGTGTTCACAGGTATGTGGAGCCATGCTGACTGCAGTACATCTGACAGCTGCTGGAGGGTACGTGTTGCAAGATCCATATGGCAAACAACACGGTCGAGGTGGCCCCACAGATGCTCAATTGGGTTTAAGTCTGGGGAATTATGGGGCCTGGAAAGTACTTTGAAGTCTTCATCGTGCTCTTCCAACCACTCTCGGATATTTCTAGCTGCGTGACATGTCGCATTGTCGTTCTGGAAGATCCCATCCGCCCCAGGAAAGACAATCAGCATGTATGGGTGTACATTGTCTGCAAGGATAGATTCATAACGAATTCGGTCCATAGTGCCTTCCACAAGTATGAGTGGACCCATGGAAATGCCACGAAAACATTCCCCAGACCATAACGCTGCCCCCACCAGCTTGTGTTCTTCCAGAAATGGTTGAAGAGTGTTCGTTCTCCGATGTTTCTCGCCTTATCCGCCAACTTCCATCCTTTCGATGAAGCAGAAAACGTGACACATAGGAGAAGGCAATACTTTGCCAATCAGCTGAGGTCCAATTCCAATACTGTCGCGCAAATGTAAGCCTTTTCTGCCGATGCACCTTCGTTAGCATAGGTGCAGTGACCATCCGTCTGCATCAGAGCGCCATAAGCAGCAGGGTTCGCTGAACTGTTGTTTTACAAACACTTCGGATAGCCCCCACTTCATTCGGCATGTGAGTTGCTCCACTGTTGCGTGTCGATCGGCCCTCACGCACCTTTGAATCCGACGTTAATCTTTCACATCAATGGCACGTGGTGCTCAGCAGTTTCCATGGCGCTTAATCGCAATGGGACCATTTCTACAATCACGATACACTTTAACCACAGCAGCACGCGAACAGTTCACAAACTGAGCTATTTCAGAAATACTGCCGCCCTTGGCCCGAAAGCCGATAATCATCCCCTTTTGCAAATTTGATAAATCGCCCTTTTTATCCCGAACACCAACGAGTGATATGTTTTCAGAATGCCTACAGCACACCTTATATACCCTCCAAGCCAGCTCACGACACGTGTCTTCTTTCATTGGCTACGCGCTGTTGACGTCAAAAGTAGGAGGTGGTCGCAATAATGTGACTCGACTGTGTGTATATATCTTAGGTGTACAAATAAGTTTTAAAGCATTTTAAGACAACGTAACATGTAATTCGAGAGAAAACAACTATACCTTTACGAATCAAAATATATTCCGTCATTATCTATCATCTTCCGCCATCGGTCGAGCAATTGACGGATTCCAGCCATGAAGAATACTTCGTCGTGTGACGCAATGAAGTCGTCAACCCATTTTTGCACTTCGTCACATGTCCGGAACCGTACAACAGACAACCCATGTTGCATCGATCGGAACAAATGACAGTCTGAAAGGGCTATGTCGGGACTATACGCCGGGTGCTCCAAAACTTCCCAGCCAAGCGACAATAACGTTTCCTTGACCGATTTCGCGACCTGCGGCCTATCATTGTCATGCAGTAATTTCAGGGGACCGAATCCTTTGCCTGTTAATGGACGTTTCCGACAGATTTCCTGGTTCAATCGCAGCAATTGCTGCTTGTAGCGATCAGCAGTAACAGTTTTACCCTGTTTCAATAGTTCATAATAGAGCACACCCTTTATATCCTACCAGATGCACAGCAGAACTTTCTTGGAGTGAATATTACGTTTCGGTGTCGAAGTCGTTGGTTCGCCGGGGTTTTCCCAGTGTTTTTTGCGTTTGAGATTGTCGTATTATATCCACTTTTCATCACCCGTAACGATTTTCCACAGGAAAGACTTTCTGTGTTATTTATTCAACAAATTCAAACGCTTCATGACACGCTCATCCTTGTTACTCTGGCTCAGGTCATGTGGCACCTATTTTCCTTCCTTTTGAATCTTTCACATTGCGCGTAAACGATTGGAAATGGTTTATTGAGTTACCCCCAGTTGTTCAGCTGGTTCTTTTTGCGTTAGAGACGAATCTTCATCCAGCACTGTTTGCAGTTCTTCATGTGCAACCTTCTGCTGGGCGCCGCTAAGTTCTCGATCGCTAACATCAAAATCACCGCTTTAAACCTTCTAAACCAAAACTCACACGTGCTTTTCGACACGATATTCTCCCCTAAAACAGAACATATCGATGCACATGCATTTGCAGCATTTTTTCCTGGATGAAATTCGTAACGAATGCAGTGTCGAATAAATGCAGTACTGCTTGCCATTTTTCACCTACCGATGTGTAAGTGCGTTTGACTGTTAGCCAAACTTCTGTGTTACATTTTATACTCTGAACCAGTTACGATCACATGAAAACAACTCGGGGGAATGTCGGATATGTAAATTAGCGGTATACGTCACACAAATAACGCTTTAAAACTTATTTGTACACCTTATATACGTATAAATATACATATATACTAACAAAACTCACGTGACATCCCTTCAAAAGCAAATGAACGGATCTGCTGTGTTGTTAAGATGCGCGGTACAGTTGCAAACGGTATAAAAGCAAGCCTGCAGCTGACCGCGATGGTATCGCTCTGTGAGGTTGAGTGAAAATGTCGCGGCGGGAGAGAACTGACTTTGAGAAAAGAAAGATTGTTGGGTGTTATATTAGTGGGTTGTCCATAAGAGAAACCGAGAGGCGTTTAAACATACCCAAGTCAACTGTTTGGGATGTACTGAATAAGTGGAAGACACATGGCGTGCCTGAAATAGCAAAACGTACCGGCAGACCAAAGAAAGAAAATCAGTGATAGAGGACGTCGAAGACTCAGGAGAGTCGTTGCAGCTAATCAATGGAGTACTGCACAAGACCTCAGTGTACAGGTGAGCAAAAATGCTGGAACCTCGGTATGTACAAATACCATTCGCAGAGAACTTCATTCCGTGGGTTATCGTGGTCGTGCGGCTGCTCATAAGCATTTCATCTCCACTCGGAATACTACTCGTTGTTTAGCATGGTGTAAAGAACATTTATCGTGAACCGTTGATTAATGGAAACGGGTCCTATGAACTGGTGAATCCAGAAACACGATCCATCAGTCTGATGGCCCTATGTGGGTATGGCGGGAGCAGGGGGAACGCTATTTTCCATAGTGCTCTGTTCCTACGGTCAAGTTTGGATCTGGCAGTGTACTCGTGTTGGAGTGTTTTTCGAGGTATGGTACCGGCTCATCGACAAACCTGTTAACCAGCACGTCCATCTCGATATTCTGGACAATTATGCTCTACCAACTCTGTGGCAGTACTATGGAACCGAGCCTTGTTGGTACCAGTAGGATAATGCACCGAGCCATAAAGCAAGGACTGTTACGGCGTGGTTTGACGATACTTCCGCATCGCGTGTGTGGACTGGCCAGCACAGAGCCTCTTCTAGGCGGCTGGTGAATTTTGTCAATATAGTGTATATGGGGGTTCGAAATTATTTAGTGAGAATAGTTGAATCATGCTACAGGGAAGACGGGAGTCCTCCAAGAGAATCTAACGGGTATCCGAATATTCCTTATGTAATGTACCTTCCCGGCATACCTTTGAGTAGAATGGTTGAAACCACCGTCGAAAGGCAAATGCGCGGTAGTGACACAAACACACCTCGTAGTTGGCAAGTGGTGTAAAGCCATGTTTTCGAAGTGAGCAGCGTTGTTGGCTAAAAATAGAATTTGCTAGAGATCGTGCCGTGAATGAATGTTATGAAGGACTGCAACAAGCTTGTGGAGCATCTGGTTTACCGTATAGTACTGCAGCTAAACGGTTAGCAGCCTTCAAAAAAAGGACGGGGAAATGTGGCTTGTGCTTCTGGGCGCGGACGTCCCCTGGTGAGTGAAACTCAAATGCTCGCTTTGTCTGCATTGTTGGAGAAAGACCGGCGGTAGACATTCGTGAACTCGCCCACGAGAGTAACCTTTCGCATACGACTGCAATGCACTTCTTGAAGAAACGGCTAAACATGCAAAAATTTGCAGCACGATGGGTGCCTCATGCTTTAAGTGATATTGAGAAATGTCAGCCTTAGGAGGCAGCTCGACTCCATTCGGAACGGTATGAGTGTGAAGGGGACACATTTCTATGGCGTATTCTTACGATGGATGAAACATGAGCGCGTGTTATGAACCGAAACTCAAACGCCTGTCTAATAAATGGAGGCATTACCGTTCACCGCGTCGAACAAAGGTCTGGAAGCATTATAACTGTTCAGGCACGTGGTGACTTGTTTCAAGGAGTTATGTTCAGAGTTGATTTAATTTGGAGTCAACAGGACGAAAGCTTCTTCGGGCACAGTTATTTTTCACATGAGCCTGTATGACAATTGGAGTCTTCAAGAAATCGACGGTCCATTTTTTCTGAACTGTCGTTATCAGAAAACCACGTGTAGTTTTAGGTGTTTTCAGGTAAACGCCCATTTTTACGACTTTAAATCTTCAATCACTTAAAACTTAAAGGACTAGTTCCTTTTTTGCTTCGCTACTGATGACACTAGATGCAAAGCATTGAAACAGGAGTAAAATTTCTGAGTTTGTACCAAATTCCAGTTTGGAATCGACGTCAGCATTAGGCTAATATCTGATAGTCTTTATTTTCAGAGATAGCACAGCATGGGGAGCTGATATTAGAATTTGATTCTTGAAAGAATGCAGAACTTCTGTGCTTAGGATTAATCACGACACCAAATAAACGCAAAGGTTGTTCATAAATGATTGGGACTCACCTGGAATATAAGATTCTAGATTATCATAGCCCCATGTCACATTGTAATACATTTCACATACTTCCCATGAAAGTAAATTAACCATTTCAATATTTCTGATAACTTCCTATAAGTTGTAGCATACCAGTCTTTGAGGAGAGCACTCGCGAACACTTCTCTGCAAGTCGTCATCGTTCTGGAATAGCTGTCCGCTCAATAGGTTTTTAATCTGGTCAAACAGACCCTGATCCGATGGAGGCAAATCACGAGAATATGGTGGATTTGGGGAGATTGTGATTCCAAGGTACGTTAGTGTTTGTATTGTTACACAGCTAGTATGAGGATTGCCATTACCATGCTGCAACATCGCTTGCCGTGCTCGTTTCCCTTTGCGCAAGAGTTAAATATATTGTGACGGAAAGCACTTGAGGTTGTTGTAACACACTCTACTATTCATTGTTGTCCTCTGTAAATCCCACTCCATCATCAGGATGATCTCCATATTCCGGAAGACTGTGGACATGTTTACCAGCCAAGAGAGCTGCTCGAAATTTCTTGGGACGAGAACTTTTGCCATGTTTTCCCTGCATGGATTTCAGGTTCATTTCAGAAGTGTGGTTGCAAAACCACAGCTCAGAATCTGTGACCAGCCTGACAAAGAAGCCTTTGGGGTCTTGATTGTGAATCACGAAGAGTTTACGAAATGTTTGAACCTTTTTCTCCTTTCTTTGAGGAATCTGCTCGTGTGGCAATCAGTCTGCGCACACTTTCTTCATTTTCAGTTCCTCATTGGTTGACGGCACAGACTTGTTGCGTACTGCAATTCCTCAATTGCTACGCGTCTGATCTTCATTATGATCTCGGAAGTGTGCGGGTTGCTGCTGCCTGTTGGCTTAAGCTACAGTTTCATTTCCGTGGTTGAAGGAAAACAGAGCTTCGACCAGATCCTTTTTTCGCCACATGCAACCCTTAACTGGCAATAAATGGCAGCAGATGACACGCCTTCCTTCCTGTACTAACCCCCTTCTAGAGGAATTGTGAGGTCCAACGTTGTCCGTGATAATCTCCTTTCGTGTCGCTCTCCTCCCTAACGTGAGACTCATCTCAGAAATTAGTGTGTTTCACGAGACATAATCAAGGCTCAGCTGCCATCTTGTGGATTAATCCTGTACTAACCCAAAATTATCCAACGTGAGAATAGGAGCCGCCTAGATGCCATCTATCATGTAGTGTTGCTAATAATTCCATTCAACTATGAACGATTCTATTATGTACAAATCATGGAGAACTTTACAGGTACTTTTTTCATCTTGCTGTTATCATTGATGACATATGGAGGAGCAGCAAACGCCCATAACATTTTTGCTGAAACCGTGCGAAATAAGGATGTGTGGAAAAACGATGAAGACTCAGCTATTGTTCGTAAGCTTTAACTATGGAAGTAACACACAAAAAAGTGAAAGTTGCTCTAAATAGCATGAATTTTATTTGAGCGAGAAGCTGTACCAGATGAATGAAGGGATAGTGTATTAATGCTAAATTACAATGAAAAGGGGATGTACAGAATTTCAGAAACTACATGGGTATAAAATTAATTTCACACACAGGGAAGACATGGGAAAGAACATTGGATAGGTGATTGAAAAAAATCAAAGAAGGCACAGTAGCAAATGTGCCGCTACCTACACTTAGAACTCCGTCTACTGTCACTATTTCATGGCACTATGTCATTAGTTCTACGTCCTTAAAGTATTCAGCGAAGACAGTTGACGTAGCTTTACGTTGTAGGTTGCGGAACAGTTGCTACTCTGCCCTTTTGATTTTTTACAGATATAAAATTTCTAAGAAATAAAATGAAAGAAAAGTTTTACTTTATTTACTTAAAAGCAACTTATGCTATATACAATTCATAGTAACTTATGCTGATTATAAATTAATGTTAGTAGAAGTAGAAGGTGTAGTATCATCGTTGTCAGTAGTTATTGCTAAAATTGTTTCTGAAGAAATCGTTCTTCAGAAACAATTTTTCAAACTCCCTTAGTTGCCTCTTTATAAATTTGGCAGTACGTCTCGGGCCTAATGTACGCTTCTTGTTGTTGCTTTTGTTCTTGTCTAGATTCAAAATACATCGGTGGTGTAAAGGTTTGAGACGTAATACATTCATTATTCAGCGAAGTTGTGAAGACTGACGATGTACATTGGTATTCCATGCTTGGTGTGAAAATTTGAAAACTTGGATCGATGACATCAATCTCCATCTGTTCTTGCTGTTCAGGTTTAATTTGTGCAGTTGAAGTGGAAAGTTGTGGCCATAGAATCGAACTCGGGTGAAACGCATCCTGGCGCGTGGACTTTTGACGCTCTCTATACATTCACGTGACCTTTCGGTTGATGACTTAGTGGGCCTTTTCAGATTCCTGTCGTTCTCCTCTAGATGTTTCTGCAACTTTCGTCGGTTCTTATAGTAATTTTCCCTGGATTTACGCGACGTTTCTAAATTTTAGTCACCACATTTTTTCTTATCTAAAAAATAAATAAATTTTAAATCCACGTTATTTCGGTTCATTGCATACGTCCGTTAGCTCTGATCGTTCGCTATGGAATGCGGGACTCAGGTAATCGCTATCATTATCTATTCACTAGTTATCAACTTTAAAACCGCGTGCGGCGAAACAATATCACCCGAAATTTAGCTTAAATTTATAACGCTACTGTATCGAATGGTCAAGGGGTGGAAGGTTGAAATTTGTTTTGTTATATATGGGACCATATTAACTATCTAATGATGTATTACTCATTACTCTACGGTTATTAGTTTCGAAGATATATAAGCGTTCAAAATGTGACAAGTTTTCGTTGCATTCGTGCTCCCAATGTTAACCCCTAGAAGGACGTAATACTACGTCAAAAAGAAGTAAAAGCTGCTCCGTTGCCCATGATCAAATGCATAGTTTTCTTGCTAGTCGTCTGATTTGAGTTCGACTCCCGAGGGAGGCATAGTGGTGTGTTTGTCTTACGCGTACTGGCTCTCTCCCTTCCCGTGAACCAGTGGTTTTAAATTTGGGTCGGGAATGATTGAAACCCTAACGATTGCGAATTGTGGTCGTTAAAACCACGAAACAAAATAAGGGGTGAAGATAGCAGAAGAATAGTTTGGATTTATGCCTGAAAGAAATGCAACGGATGTCATATTTACACTAAGACAACTCATACGTAAGTCCATAGAAGGAGATGAACCATCCCACATAGCGTTTATAGATCTGGAGAAGGCATATGATAGGGTGCCAAGGCAGAAAATACTAAATAGCCTGACAGAGAGTAAATGATGCCAGAAAAATAAGTGCGGTTGATGAGGTAGTATCAACTCCGTGCACGTTTTCAGAAGTAGTGTAGAGCAGACAGAAAACAATTATGTAAAAATTAGATTACGCCAAAGATCAGCATTACGCACATTTGCATTTAATATTGTTTTATACCCTGCAACAGCAGGAGTAAAATAATATCACCGTGGACCATGTTTTCAGATGATGTGGTGCTGTCAATAGTAAGAAAAGGAGAAGTAGCGAAAATACTGACCGGAGAACCACTGTGGAAGAAAGGAGTTAAGTAGAACCAAAACAGAGTGCATGTACTGCACATCGTCTGTTTGACTGAGAAAGTCAAACAGAAGACGATGTTAATATTCAACAGTTAGTGATCAAAAAGTGAAAAGCCCAGGGCTGAATTCAAGGCTTCTGAGGCCCTAGGCGGAATTTTCTATGCGCCCCCCTCCCCCCCCCCCCCCTCCACCACCCGTCCACTCATATTTGAATTTGCTCCTATAGGATTTTTTTAATAAACCTATCTTTAAGTTAAGAATATAATAATTGGTAACATAATTTTATTGTTAGATAAGTATTATTTAAATAAAAATTATTTTGATTTAACTTATTATTAAATTAAAGGTTATAAAAAAATATTTGTAAACATAGACAAAGAGGTTCATGCTTATCCAGGAACAACACTTTACATTTTAAAACCTTAGACCTACATTTGAAACCGACACACGATGCATTCTTATAACACGAAAGTAAACAATAGTAAATTTATAACGAGGAACAGTACACCAATTAAGTAGAAAATAGTAACGCTGTACTAGTGATCTTATTTATTGGCGTAGGAAATAAACACATAAGCGTTTCCAAGCTTTCGCACATCAACCAGATGGCTTTTTCAAGGAAGTTAGGTTAAGTTAGGTTAATAAATCGGATCACTAGTACAGCGTTACTATTTACTAAACAACAGTATTTCTTGTTTTGACTCTTTAAAATTGCATTACAAAAACAAAATTTTATAAAGTATATAAAAATTAATTGTAAGGTTTATGGGAAATGATATAAACTGGCACATTTTTTTACAAGTTTGATTTATTTGTACATAAGAAAAATGGAATCATAAGCTTAAATAAGTAATCTACTACAAGTATGAGTACTCAGCTCTTGCTGTACTTTATAAAATGAAACACCTATTTCTAAAATTTACGAATACAACTAAACCTAATAGACAAAAGTAGTTATGAGTGAGTTAGTACAATAATTAAACAATAAATGAACTGCATGAGCTCAGAGCTGGGTATAGATTTAACAATGATCACACATCAACTTTATGGGCTTTAATAGACGAAAAGTCCTTAATTATATCATCAAAATCTAAATTTTTGAACAATTCTGCGTTGGCAATAGAGAAATTAATTTATTATTACGTTCTTATTTCTTTAGTTATCATTCAAGATAAAATAAAAAATTACCACTACTTTATTTTATTCAAGTAAATTAAAATAACGGTACCTCCCTTTTCTAAGTTTTATGTTCTATTCTTACCGTTTTTCTGGATTCTACACCTGCGGCCTAGTTGGCCTAGTGGTAAATCCGCCGCTGGAAAAGCCTTAATACCTGGGATCAATGTTGGAAAATGGAGATCCGAAAAGATAAAACCGAGATCAAGCAGGATGGAACAACTGGATAAAAACATCATCTGTATTATGTGATACACTATCTACCAACAAGTAATTGGACACCTGTGACAACAAAAGAAAACGAAGTCTATTCACCTTCAATAGTTGGTGGAGCCTCCACGAGCGGCAATTACAGCTGCGACCCTCCGGGGCATACTCTCAACCAGGCGTTGTACGACTGCCAGCGGTATTTTCTTCCACTCGGCTTGGAGAAGACAGATCAGTTCCTTCACCGATTTCAGACGGTGGGGTCACCCCTTAAGTCGATGCTCCAACTCGTCCCAGAGGTGCACGATAGGGTTAAGGTCCGGGCTCTGCGCAGGCCAGTCCATTCGATTAACCCTATTGTCACCATACCAAGCCATGGTGGACCTCGCAACATGACAGGTGGCATTGTCATCCTGAAAGTAACATGGATCCACCCCGTAAAACTGCGACAACGTAGGAAGCGCATGGTCATCCAAAATGGTGCAGTAGGTCTCGGCGTTGAGTCTACCAGGAACTGCGACCAAGGGTCCCGTGCCATACCAGGAGAAACATCCCCATAGCATAATTCCACCGCCGCCGAACTTCATAGTTGTCACAATACATTCCGGCAGGAGGCGTTCTCCAGGCAGACGCCAAACCCAGACTCTGCCATCCAAACGGTAGAGGGTGAACCTTGATTCGTCGCTCCAGAGAACCTGCTTCCACTGTTCAACGGTCCACTCTCGACGTTCTTTGCACCACGTTAGCCGAGCAGCGTTATTGTACTTGGTGATCAAAGGCTTGTGGGCGGCAGCACGTCCATGATAACCGAGCAGATGCGCTTCCTTACGGATGATATTCATCGAATGAAGACTCCCGGATGTCTGCTGAAACTCCTCGCGGATGTGTCTCATCGATTTGGTGCGGTTCTTCCGAATTTCTCTGGCCAGCACCCGTAGGTCTCTAACTCCCAGTTTTGTGGGTCTGCTGGGTCGGGGCACATTCCGACAGTCACGTCTCATCTTCCACTTGCCAATCACGTTGGCCACTGTCGATTTCGGGTACTTCAACTCGCTGGATATGTCACGTATGAATCGGCCATTTCTGTGATACCCGACGATTACACCTTTCTCGAAATCAGAGAGCTACGAACTGCGTGGCATCTTGCAAGCGACTGGTTGCGTTGTTGTTTCCCACACGATATTTAACGGCGGCGGCCGTGACGTGTATCAGGACCGCAGATATCGTTGACTGCAGGGGTGTCCAATTACTTTTTGGTAGATAGTGTAGAAGGATGCCAATGAAGCTGAGTGGTCGTAATTTTTAAGACTGTGTGTTAAGAGTAGTAATACTATACAGTACTGATACTTGGACAATGATAAAATATTTGGTGAAAAGGCTAAATATTGCTGAAACGGAGGTATTGAAGTAAAAATGGCCGCCCCGGTGGCGCAGTGGTCTAAGCGATGGCCTCTGATCATTCGTCCAAACGGGGTCCGGGTTCGAATCCCGGTGAGGCATGGATGTTGTGTTTGTCTTACGGCACTGGCTCTCTCCCTTCCCTGGAACCAGTGACCCTAAATTAGGGACGGGCGACTGCTTATAGCCCATTGAGTTGCTCACGGTGGTCGTTAAACCTCCAATCAAAAAAAAAGTAAAAATGGTCAATGGCTTTTAGGTGGTCACTGATATTTTACTTAAATTTTCATTTGGAAAATTATTAAGAAGAATTTTGGTAAGAAAAATAAATCAGCCGCATTTCAACACTCTGCCCTAGATGGTAGTCAACACTCTGATGGCAGTCAAGAGCGAGCACGGAAGAGTATCATATTTATAATCGGATCCAAAAACATGCTCTCAGGGCAGCTCCTGGCAATTTCTAAAACCATGCTTCAGACTATCATATAAGTTCCGATAATTTGATTTTTTTAATTTATGCAAAGGCTCGAATCATGCGCTTTCGAGTAGAGTTGCGAATAATTTATTTTTCAACGGACATAAAGGGGGAAATTACTTTGAAGTTCATTCGTAAAATTTATTTTACGAATGCACTTCAAAACTGGATTTCTACTTAACTTTTTCTTGTGTTCTAGAATTTTAACACATATCTAAATTTGTAAAAAAAATATCCGTAAAAACTTCGACTGACAGTTGAGAATTTAGTTTCGAAACGCATAACTCATTCTTAACGTGAGTCACTGATTCATATCTTACCGATAAAATTCCGCCGCTTTCCGGACGGAATACTGTAAGCTATGCATTTGACGACACGTAAACTTCGCGAGCAACATTAATCCTTACACAAAAACTTAGAGAAAGAGAAAAGAGGAATGTCTTATCAGTTTTATGATTTTTTTAATCTACTGTTTGCGCATCAGCTGGCAAGAGAAACTTTTGAACACTGGTCGACCGGGGAATTACGTCGCAAAATGAAGATCAAGTGTCAGATGACTAGTTGTTTCACTGATATGATTCACATGTGTGTGGCGTCAACAGCAAATGGGCGTTAGTTACATTTCCTTAAGACTTCTCGTTACAGAAAAGCCTGCACTTCTCTAGTTCACACTATCTCAATTGCTGTCGACTTAACTACCAAGGCTGAAACAAAATGGAATTTTTAAATGACATGCAGACAATTGTCCCATTGTGGGTCGCTACCTCCTTTGCAGTGGTATTTGCAGTGTACTGGTAAGTACGTATTTCTAATTTCTTTTGCGTATATGATTCGACTTTCGGATGTACTAGGTCAGTAAGTTTTAAAATAGGGGACGGAAGAGTAAGATAGAAAATTGTACATAAGCCTAGCATTTGTTTTGCTTTTCTTTTTTTACAAAAACTCTTAATGAATGTCTGCGCACTTATTCCATCTTTCTATCGAATTCTAGATATTCGTTGCGAAGAAAAATCTCGGTTTGTTCCGCAAGCACAAAAGGGAATGCATCTCTTTCGACATCGGTATCATCAGAAAAACTTTTATCATTTTTCATCAGTGTTTTATTTACGTGAGCTAAAGGAGTAAAAACGCTAGAGGTCGCAATGAAGGCTAAACGGAAGAATTATCAAGAATTTCTCATCCCAATTAGTTGATGGTTTGTTTCATATAGAAAAACTGTTGAAATATAAACAACAGTTCTATGAAAAATATTACTAGTGTTTTCACTATCAAGTCGGGAAAGAATTTTTCCAGTCCATCTCATATTGACAGAGATATAAATTTAGTAGCAAATGCATATTTATGCATTTTGTCATCAAGCGAGGTGTAATCGGAAAAGATGAAAATGTGTTGTTCGAACACCTCATTCAGGCTTCCATGTGATTGAAACAAAAAGGAATTTCATAAACCCTTTTCATAGCACTGTGACACATTCTAATGCAAAATAAAAGCCGCATACAGAAAAATAGTGAATCTGAAAATACACGGTGTCAATGAAGTCTTTCCCACATTACAAAAATCAATATAAAAAATGTATTACGGGTACTAGAAAGGGATTGTATGACAATGATGGTGCACAAGTAAAGTCTGTTTTTCCAGTGTCAGTACACCTCCACAAAGGCGCCATTTATGGCCCGGAGGACATCTAAACGATATTCCATTTCACCCCATGTTTTGTTTAACATCTCAGCAGAGACAGAACGAGTGACATCCGTTATTCTGTTCTTCAATGTATTGACATCCGAAATACTGCTAGAGAAAACTTGGTCTTTCACATAACCGTACAGGAAAAAGTTTAGAAGGGTTATGTCGCGGGCAATCGAGGTGGTCATGTCATGGGACCGTCGGGGCCAATCCATCTGTCCGGAAGTGTGGCGTTCAGGAACTCATGAATCATTTTCTACCAGTATGGTGGGGCACCGTCTTGTTGGAAAATTACCGAAGGTTGGAGTGCATGCAACTGAGGTGCTGCAAAGAGTTCCAGCATGTTACCGTGGGCTCTGTAAAAAAGGACCCGATGAGTCTGTCATGCATCAGGCCGCACTATACGTTCACTTTCTGGCTAGCCCTCTGTTCGATGACATAATGGGGATCTTCTGATACCCAGATTCGCACATTGTACCTATTTACTGTACCAGAGACGTGGAACGTGGCTTCATCTGAGAAACAGACACGGTGCAGATAATCACTATCATGAGCTATGCTCTGCAACGCTTCCACCGCAAATGCAGCACGAGGAGGCCGGTCATCAGGCTGAAGAGCTTGAACGAACTGTACAGATGAAGACGTTCGTGTAAAATTTTGTGAACTGTTGCACGGGGAATCCCAGTTTCCGGGGAATCACGACGAATGGATTTCCTGGAGCTTCACAGAAATGTCTCCTGAACAGCCAGCTGCAGCTGTCTCTTGTGTAACCGGTGGTCGGCCCGCTCGAGGGAGATCACCAACACTACCCGACGCTTTAAACTTTTCATATCAAGTCTTTTTTGGTCCGGTGGTGATCTTCTGTACTCTTTTCTGAAATGAGGCTGGGCAGTAACCACTGATTTGGTTTCATAGAACCACAACACGCACGCCGCTTTTTCTTGCACGGGTAGCCATTTTCGGTGAAACGGTCCTCTTATTCAGCATTAGCGCTCACCTAAAGAATAGAGAAAATAAACTTTATAAGTGCTGCTATGTTTTGTTGCTAACCATTTTTTTCATTTTAACTTACATAGATTTTTTTATATTAATTTTTGAAATATGGGAAAAACTTTATGGACACCCTCTATAGGTACAGTATATTGAAGGTCTTGATCATTTCCAAAACAACTATAGTTACGTTCAGCTTTCTTCCCCATAATAAGAAGAATTTCCTATTGATGACTTAACGTAATAACTCTTACTAAGGCAATAACTTAAAAACTCGAACACGTATTTCGTGATGCCTGTCCAAGATGGCATGCTCACTGCTGTTTGTTGAAAATGCAACAGGAAAAACGTGTGCGACCAGACTGAAACTCGCAGGATGGGTAGGTTATGCAACAGGAAAAATGTGTGCGACCAGACTGAAACTCGTAAGATGGGTAGGTCATGCAACAGGAAAAACGTGTGAAATCAAACAAACTCGCAGGTCGTCATATAACAGGAAAAACGTGTGCGATCGAACTGAAACCCGTAGGATGAGTAGTTCATGCAAAAGGAAAAACGTGTGCGACGAAACTGAAACTCGCAGGATGGGTAGGCCATGTAAGGAGGTGTAAATTGATTACAACAAAAATGATTACACATGATTGATAATTACATTGATGATATCATTCGGTGATTATAATTGATTAAACATGTAAATGATTTGTGCCAACCACGCCGCCATAGCTCTCCCGCAAGAGGTATTAAAGCAAGAACACAGGGCGATGCAATATACACTCTACCTCTAATTTTTCATTACATTTACTTTAAAGCTTTCCTATCTGAACAACTGTTCATTTCCACTTTCAAAATGGTTGGACCTACGCCGTCACATCTTCTCCGTCTGTCAAGATTCGGTTGAATTACCTACTGGAGACTAAATCTTTTGAAGGAACCAGTAATCGAAGACTGTTATCAAAGTTACTGAAGTTTCGCTTCAGAATCTTGAATATTCGATTCATGATCCATAGAAGCTGCTATAGTTGATTCGTGGGTATTGTGGCAGTAAAGTAGTGATAGTAACTGAGTATGACCCGTCGCAGCAGACACGACCCTTGTGTCCGATATGTTTGCAGTCTTATCTTCGCTTGTAAAGATCTAACCGGAAAACATTGTTTTCAGTCAGGCGCCACTCACCGCGGAAAACGTTTATGTAGACTTTTATCTCAAGACAATGTTTAGTTTTTCGCTAGAAGCATAAATGTAAATCTCTGTAATTATGATATCTCCGTTTCTAAAAGTTGAATAGGAAAATTTATTTTTGCTACTGATTGCTTTTACGGCGAGGAATATTTTTCATATATTTGAAATTTTTTGAACCACACAGTTTTGCAACTAGGGGAGTGTAAGGGTTCATTTCTATTCATACCTTACTCGAAGACCGATGTTCGTTTCTATGAATCCGATTTTGAAAATTCCCTTTGGAAAACGTTTTGTGCGCAATTCGTGATTTTTCGTATTCAGCTACTAGTGACCGAAAGTAACTATTTCTATTTGTGGATGTTAACCCTTATGTGGAAATCCGGTTGATTTTTTTAGCTGGTTCAGTAAACCATGAAGAATGAGACGCATACTCTAATTTAACTTTCCTTTTTAGTTTCTTTCTCTATGTAAATTTGAGTTCGTTCGCCCCGCGTTTATCAAGCTTAACGTGGTATCTTCTCTCTCGCAAGAGTATGGTTGGCAACACCTTGAGGTCAGTATGTATGACGTGTCGATGCGTCAAATAACAGACCGATATATGATGTTTGAGCAACAGCAGTATGGGGAGATGGTGGAAGTACGAGGATTGTACCGAAAGTAATGCAAAAGTGGGCATAACTTTTTTATTAACTGACAGTGGTAGTTCAAATTGCACGTGTTGGTAGAGTAACTCTTCCTCTGTAGTAACCCTTCTTCTTATTTGCAGGTAAGTAATGGATTCCATGCAGAAGCAACGTGACGTCATTGAGTTCTTGACGAAGGAAGGCTGCAGGCTGCCCGACATCCACAGAAGGCTACAGAATGTTTACGGAGATGACACCATTGACAAGAGCAATGTGCACAGATGGATGAAATGTTTAAAGAAGGGGAAACCAGCATTGAAGACAAAACACGCAGTGGGAGGCCATTGTCTGCGACCACTGACACGAATCGTCAGCGAGTGGATGAATTGATTCGCGCGGAGAGATGAGTCACAATGCATGAGCTTGTTACATAACTGGAATGTGGTCACAATGCCATACAGAAGATGGTGGAAGACTTAGGGCAGGGCTGGCAAACCTTTTCTGACTAGAGTGCCACTTAAAGTTTACTTTACTGCTTTCAAGTGTCTAGTGTGCCACCTCTCTTGCATTTTTTTTTTTAATTTTTTTTTTTTTCGTCATGAAATTTTTTTGCTAATAACATAAAAATGACATTAACAGAATAGGTAAATAGGTGAATTTTTAAGACAATTTCAATTTGAACCTGATTTAATTTGTAAGAAGATAATTAAAAAAATCCTACTTACATAATCACACTGGTGTGAAACTTGTTGCTGAATGCTATTCCCTCATGCTCGGTTCATAACCTATTGTTTTCAATGTTATAGGCACCATCAGCAGTCACAGACACTATTTTATTTAAGTCAATCCCCATTTTTACTACGAATTTCTGCTTCACTTCACACATTATATATTTCCCTGTGATCATAGTTGGCAAACTCAGCAATTTAATTAATTCCTCCCTCGTTACATTTCCACAAGGAAATCTAACAAAAATATCTAACCTATAAAATCAAAATATCTAACCAAAAATATCTAAATATAAAATTATTGTTTTCAAAAAACTAATTTTTTACTTAATGTTAATGTTTTCATATCAGTGTGCCACCCAAATACTGTTCGTGTGCCACCCAGCCGTACGCGTGCCATAGGTTCGCCATCCCTGACTTCAGGTATCGGAAAGTGTGTGCAAAGTGAGTACCTCGGCAGTTGACACCAGAGTTGGAAACGGGTCAAAAATTTCGGGCCCGGTAACCACCCGGACCCGGACGTCTCATAACTGGATCCGAACCCGATCCGGGCCCGTAACTGACCCGAAAAAATCTGCTTTGAACTATAAATTCGAAACTCAATTTATGTATATATACATATAAGCGTAATATATATATTCATCCCAATAACTGCTTGATATTTAATAACTGAAATCCTTTTTTAATAATAAAATTTGGTTACTTGCTATATTTTAGTGCCATTTTTAGTGCCACTATTTTGCGTAATCCAGAAGTAATGGCTGACTATGACCGTGACCGTGAGTATATTACAAATCGGAATCCTTATTTACGATTACACAAACGTATTTTTTAAATGTATTTAGATTGTTCACTCTTTCCACACTTTGATAAAGGTGCGCATACTTTCATATGGTCCGCTAGATGTTTGGTTCCATAATCTCTTATTACACCGTCGACATCTGTTTTTGTAATTACACACTTTCCACATTTTGAACAACAAACAAGACCAAACAACACAGAATTATTCACCGGTTCCTTAATGAGATGAAACAATTTCCAACATTCTCTTCTCCTTCTGGTTTTCAACAAGCACGTATTTGTTGGACTCGACGCCTTTATTAACCTTCTTAATGTTAAATCCATCCATATTAACAAATAAGGAATTAATTTCGACATGACATGTCATGGGAATGGGATATTAGCACATCAACTGAAAACCTCTGAATAGTCAATGTAAAAAATGCGATGTGAAAAGAAAAGTAACTCTTAGTCATACAGTGAACTTCACACGGAGAGAGTGCAAACGCCATTCGCCAGCTGAGAAGCAGGCGAATGGCGTTTGCCTGTACCTTGCCCTGGACAATCGCACTGTAAAAGAACGCAAAGGAAGCATTTTTTTACGATATGGTGTCAGCGTGATTGACGTCGGTCGGTGAAAATCTTCGTTGCTTTAAGAAAGAGACGACAATATTTTTGCATGGCAAATCATTATTCATTCCGTGGGCACCAGAATCGACTACAGAAGTCCACAACGCGCAGTTTTCTTTGGGATATATTTTGCTCTTTTCAAAAATAAAACGGGAATAAAACCGGGTCAAAATCGGGTCAGGGACACCTTGACCCCGCCCGTTGGACCCGCAAGAAATTGTTGACCCGTGACCCGTTTCCATCTCTGGTTGACACCCGATTTGGTGACGAGAATGGTGGAAGACTGCTCTAATCTGCTGGAAGCATTTGAAGCCAATGAAGACACCTTTGTTTCCCGATCTGGTGGCAGAGGGTGAAACGTGGGCGTATCTTTACGATCCGGAAACAAAGAATCAATCCATGGAATGGAGTCACACCTCTTCAACAAAGCTTAAGAAGTTCAATAGCCAGCGATCAACACAAAAAATCATGGTGACTGTTTTTTTTGAGGGGGGATGACAGGGGTGTAATTCTCTTTGATTTTCTAGAACGTGGCCGTACCATATCCAGCGAGCGATACATTGAGACACTCAAGAATATTAGAGAAGCTCTAAGAAGAAAGAGACCGGACAAGGATCTGAAAAGGATCCACATTCACCATGAAAATGTCAGACCACACACATCTTTGGCAACAAATTAGGTGATCAGCAAATTAGGCTGGTTGGTGGTCCCCCATCCACTGTACAGCCCACGATCTGGCGCCCTCCGACTTCCACGTGTTCGGTCTAATGAAGCACAGTCTCCAGGGACAAAGATTTGATGACATAGATGAGGTGAAAGTGACTTTCAAGAAGTGGGTACAACAATCCTCACCTGAATTTTTCAAAAAGGATTCGAGAGTTGGGTTCAACGATGGCGCAAATGCATCGCTTGTGATGGAGGCTATGCTGCATAGTACCTTTGTATAGAGGAAGAATTACCCTATAACATGTGCAATTTGAACGACCTCTGTCATTTAATAAAAACGTTATGCCCACTTTTGCATAAATTTCGGTACAATTCTCGTATAATGCTAATTGTGGAAAAGACGTTGTTTAGTTAAAGTTGTGTCTATAAAAAGGCTGCGTGTTTTGCTGATATATACACTGAGTGGCCACTTTATTATGACCACCCCTCAGTACTTCGTTGGGCCACATTTTGCCTTTAATACTGCGTCGATTCTTCGTGGCATGGACTCTACGAGATGTTGATAAGTGGTTTGTGGAATCTGAGACCATGCTTTATGAAAAGCACTTTCCAGGAGTGTGAGATTGCAGGGCTGTGGATCCAGCTGTCTGATGGCTCGTTCAACTTCATCCCACAAATTCTCAATGGGGCTGTGATCTGGAGATTGTGGGGGCCACCTAAGCAAAGTAAACTCACCGGCATGTTTCTGAAACCAATCCTGTACAATACGAGCACTATGGCAGGACACATTATCTTGTTGAAAGTAGCCATCGCTATTGGGATAAACCATCCACATGACAGGATGCACTTGGTCCGCAACGATGTTTAGATATGATGTGCCAGTCAGACGTTGATCAACATGAACTAAAGGGTCCAAAGCATGCCAAACATTCCCCAAACCATAACGTTGCCTCCACCAGCTTGAAGGGTTGTGACAATGCATTTGGGGTCCATGCTTTCGTGCTGTTTCCGCCGAATTCTCACTCGGCCATCGGCATGGTGCAACTGAAAACGTGATTCATCGGACCACATAATTTGTTTCCAATTATCAATTGCCCAATTCTTGTGCTCCTGTGCAAACTGAAGACGTTTTCTCTTGTTAACTGCAGACAGCAAAGGTGTTCGAACAGGCCTTCGGCTGTCATATCCCATCCGATGCAGTGTCCGGTGAACAGTGCGTGCAGAGATCCTTTGAGGGGATCCTTGATTAAGATGGTCTCTAATTTGCTGCACTGTTGCCCTTCTGTTGCCTGTTACCAGTCTGGACACTCTCCGTTCCGCCCGAGCAGTCACTAGTCGATGATGACCACACGTTGCACGTAGAGACCCAGTTTTTTGTCTGACAGTTCAGTCTTTAAACACTTTAACAACAGCTGCTCTGGAACAATTCACGAATGCGGCGATTTCGGTGATACTCGCTCCATAGCTCCGAGCTCCTACAGTCATCTCACGTTGAAAGTCTATAAAATCGCATTTTTTACCCATCTCGTCACCCAAAAATCACTTCTACTACTGTCGCAAGCACTAAGCTTTCCCTTTTTATACTAGCCTCGCCTTCTGGCGGCAACAGTGCGCAGCCATAGCTCATTTGCTTAAAACTGTCAGGTGGTCATAATAAAGTGGCCACTCAGTGTATATATATATATATATATATATATTAATATTTAGCAATAAGAGTTCCCCCGATTAATGTTATTTAGTTCTGATGCTTACTACTAATCTGATACGTTTAACGTTAGAGTTAAAGTGTTCTGTTCTGGTGGAATCTTACTGTTGAAGGATCTGTTGACAGAATAAAGGAATCGATCTGTAAAACATTTTTTGTAATTTTTTTGGGAAACTGCTGTTTCACTGTAGGTGACGTTTTTGAGAACTGATTTATGCAGTGTTCAGACAGCCATATTTCCACGAACATTACAAGAACACTGCTTTCATTGCGCAGTTTAAATAATGCCTAGATTTTCTCTGAGAGGCCTTAATGCATTCTCTTTTTCGCAGAATATTTCTTATAGAATCTGCTTTGAAATGTATTTTGTGTGTCGGAAAGTATTCAAAAGACACTCATTACATCCAAGAATTCAGTGTCATCTTTCTTGGGTTTTTCTTAGTAACGTTGATATCATAAAGCGGCATTTCATTGGATTCTTTTCTGAGGCCAATACATGAATTAGAAATAGGATTTTTTTCTAGAGAACACAACTCACTGAACTACATTTTAACTTTTCCTCATTTTGCTAGTTTCAAGCTCAACAGATTTTTACATACTATTTTCGTGAAAGAATTCGAAGATTAGCCGAGGCATATGTGTTATTGGATACATGAATTGCATCCGATAACACGTAAGCATTTCATGTTTCATTCTGAAATTACTATTTGTAAACTTTTTACCACTACGAAAGTACTTTCTTGGAAAGCGAAAGGCCTTAGGCGAAGAGATGTTACATTTAAGACTTCTGCTGCTCTAAAAGCCATCTGAATGCGCTGAAAGAAGCATCACTCTTTGCTGTCCGTTTTTTTCTTTTTCTTTAAGCGGATTAAACCCTCTTTATCATCAAAAAAGATCGTTCATTAGCCGACTGGAAGCAAACTCAAAACTTTTAATAGCTTCCGAATACTTGAGTGGAATTCCTGTTCACAGGCAGCAAGAGCCTGTAAAAACGTTGGAGGCTATTAATTTTCCCGATTCTGTTTCCATTTCTCATAACACATGAAATATTTTGACTTTACTGTTGTTATCAGCCACAGATCTTTTAATTAAAGCTCTAAGTGATACAGTAAATAAACTTCGTCCGATTTTTCAAATGAGAAAAGTGAATGTTAACCATAAAAACATTCTGGGACGTATGTTTTTGAAAATATTTCTTATGAATATATGATAAAAAAATTAATTAGAATTATAAATAGATTGCTTATTATTTTTAAAGGACTGTTACTAAAATGTAAAACATATCAGTGAAGAAATAAGTTTAATATTTTCGCTGATTACCGTAGTTATCATGGTGGATTCATTATTCTTCACGCAAATTTCTGCACGCACTTTATACGGAACTTAACATTTTAAATTTCTTTCCATTGTTGATTATCAAACATATTTATTAGTTTTACGGGGAAACCCAGTCGTCGTTTCGGTGGCGAAGTGGTCTTAGGCGCCGACTGGGCCCGAGTTCGAATCCCGGATGAGTTATGAGTAATGCTTTTGTCTTACGGCATTGACCCTCACCAAAATCAGTAACCCCAAAATGCGGGTAGGCGCCGGCCCGTATCACTTGGAGTTGTTCATGGTGGTTCTACATCGCTCATGGTGTTTTTCTCTGAGGGGGTGTAGACCCCCCCCCGGTCCTCCCCGGTTCCACACTTGCCAGAAAAATAGGCCAAGTTCAATGACGAACGTATTGGGTTGATGCATAAGTTCATGCCGTTTTATTTCACGAGTGTTTTCCAGGTCGGTAGTGACGGTGCAGACGGCCAGTTGTATATCAATATGTAGCCAGTAATATCGTGTATCTAAATCATATTACGTTGTGTCATTGTGGCTAATAGTTTTTGGTATTCGGATCCGGAAGTATGGAGTATGGAGTGTCAAGTGGAGAGGAATGAACATTTCCGACATCTGCTTCTCTACGAGTTTAACAAAGGATCCTCAGCCGCCGAGGCTACTCGACAAATTTGTGCTGTGAATGGGGAGGATGCTGTTGCTCCGAAGACAGCCCGCAAATGGTTTGAGCGGTTCCGAGGTAGCAATTTTCACCTCAACGACTCTCCAAGCTCAGGTCGTCCATCTCACTTTGATGAGGATCGTTCGTACCATCTCATCCACTTGGATAAGCATCAAACAAACCACACGCGATTTGGCCACTGAGATAGACTATTATCAGGACACAGTGGTGCAGCACCTGTAACGCAAGGAAAGGGTCCAGAAATTGGGGTCTTGGCTGCATTATACTCTCACCGAGGACAACAAGAATCAGCGTGTTGCTATATATGGTTCCTGGCTCGCCCGTTATTGCGAATGTTCTCAGCAACACAAACCCTTTCTGTTACGTATCGTTACTGGATATTGAAAGTGGTACCTTCACGTGAATTTCAGGCATTAGAGGGAATGGTTAAGCCCAAACAAGACGCCCACACCACGTCCAAAACATGACCTTTATCCTGCAAAGATCGTGTGTGTCTGGATGGGACATGCAAGGCATTATTTACTAGGAAATGCTACTGAGGAATCGGACCATCAACACTGCACTCTATTGTGAGCAACTCTGCTCTGTAGAGGGAGCAATTCAGCAGAAACGGCCACATCGGCGGCATGGTTTCCTTTTCCAACATGATAACTCATGCCCTCACAGTGCAAACATGGCAAAGATGTCCATTCAGGACATGAAATGGGAGATCCTTTCACATCCGTCCTACTTCCCAGATGTCGCCCCTTCAGACTATCACCTTTTCCGATTTCTGTCGATTGCACTCCACAATGATGTTGATCTCCAGAATTTCCTTGATGATTTCATCGCAGCAAAAATGGCATTACAGACCTATCTAGACGTTGGGACACCATCGTAAGCAATGGGGGATACATAGTTGATTTATTCCGTTTTCCCTTCTGATGTAATACATTCCTGTAGTGCGGTGAAAAAAACTGCATGAGCTTATTCATCAACCCAATATTTCCTTCTGCAGAAATTTCTCGATGTACCATAGCAAATTGAGATAAATATTTACCTAGTTTTCGATAAATTTATTCCACAAAGGTGAATGCATTATTTTTGTACGCTTCTGCTAGAATTAAAGAAATCATATATATGTAACCTACGTCCAATAAGCTCCAGGACTGACCGCATAACTGACATGACAGTAGTAGGATAAAACTATCACGTGTATGCCAGAAGACAGCAGTCCTTTGCCAGTCAGCGAACAGCTGGAAACCGGTGTGTACCGGTACCGATAGGCTTCACATGGGCACTAAAGGAACCATAGCAAGCGTTCTTGTCCCATTTCGTTTTAGTCGTGGAAGAGCAGACAGTAAACATCAGTTTTGTTGGAAACTTGGTAAATAAGTTACTGGAACTTACAGAATATTAAAAGAAGCATGTGGAGACACAGCACTATCCCGCAGCAAAGTTTCGAATGGTGTGCACTGTTTCTTGACGGGAATCCTTTGATGATGACCCGAGATCTGAGCGTTACTCCAGTGAGCTGACAACGGAAAAAACCAAAGAGGTGCGGAATCAATTAAAGAAAGATCGCCGAATTACAATGAGACTTTTGGCTGAGTCGGTGAGCATCAGTAAGTCTATCTGTCATGATATTTTACGCGAGGATCTGGGAAAACGAAAACTTTATGTCAGATTGTGGTACCCCGCATTCTGAATGATTACCAAAAGAAGGCTCGTTCATCTATCATTTCCGATCTGCTGGACACTGCAGCTGAGGATACTGATTTCTGCTCCACAATTATTGCAGGAGATGAAACATGGTGCCTGCAGTATGATCCACAAACCAGGGAACTGTTACCTAGGATTAAACGGGCACGAAAAGGGCAGTACCATGCAGACATTACATCTATCCAAGCATCCGTGATAAAACAACTTGCGGACATCTCGGAAAGTGCCTTCCAGAACTGTTTTCAGGATCGTCAGAAACGCTGGAAACTGCGTGTTCATTCAGAAGGGCGGTATTTTGAAAGTGACCAGCATTAATTGTGAGTATGGTACTTTTTATATTCTTTATTGCGTGAGCAGACTCGGACCTTTGTGAACGTAGGTTGTATCATCATCATCATCATCATCATCGTTGTCAACCACTGTCAATCAATCAATCCACTGCTGGATGAAGGTCTCCCCAAGTTTCTTCCACAGCGGTCTGTCTTGGGTCAGTCTCTTCCATGCCACTCCCGCATGCTTTCGAATTTCATTCATCAATCTCCCACGTGGTCTTCTTCTGGGTCTTTTCCTGCCCCTTGGAATCCAGTCTAAAATTTCGGTTGTCCATCCGTGGTCTATTCTCCTGGCAATAGGTCCAGCCCATTGCCATTTCAGGGATTTTACTCTCATCATGATGTCTACCACTCCTGTCATTTTCCTTATATATGAGTTCCTCTTCTTATATTCTTTCCTGGTTACAACAAGCATGAGTGGAAGACATTCTTTCAGTTGTCTGCAGTCTTTATACGTCTTTTTTAATTAAAGTCCAGGTCTCTACTCCGTACGTAAGCACTGGCAGGATGCATTGATTACACACTTTTGTTTTAAGACATAATGGCATATTGCTCTTTAAAATTGTACTGTTTCTTCCAAAATCTTTCTAACCAAGTTTAGTTTCATACGCCGAATAATTTCTTCAGGTTTTATATATATTGTATATACATTTTCAAGGGACAGGAAAAGACCCAGAAGAAGACCGCGTGGGAAATGGGTGGATGAAATTCGAAAACATGCGAAAGTGATATGGAGGAGATTGACGTAAAATAGGCCGTCGTGGAAGAAATTTTGGGAGTTTTTCATCCAGCAGTGGATTGATAATGGTTGATGATGATAATATATGTATGTGTATATATACGTATATATGCAAAAGAATGTCAACCCACAAGCAACCAACCCTCATTGTAACGTATACTCTAGATTCACTTTCCTTTTGATTTTACTATCTCTGGTTATTTTATTTTCCTATGTAAATTATCTTCTTACTTAACGAGATGTTATTTTCTCCCGCTGAATGAGATCTGGCAATGAGTGTAAGTCATGGCGTGGTGGTAGCCAGTATAAATAGGCGCGTTCAACGATACCTAGGAGAGCTTTTGTTTATATGGAGAGAGCTTTTGTTTATATGGAGAGAGCTTTTGTTTATATGGAGAGAGCTTTTGTTTATATGGAGAGAGCTTTTTGTTGATGTGCGTAGGGAGAGCTTTGTTTCATGTTTAAAGAGATCTTCGTTTTATGTGTAAAGAGAGCTTCGTTTATGTGAGTAGAGCTTCGTTCATGTGCAAGGAGCTACGTTTTATTGGGTAGCTGTGTGATCTATGAAGTGTATGTTGGATACTACCAGGAGTTTCCCTAAATAAAGATTTTTCTTTAGTAAGTACGTTTTTCTCAGTTCATAGTTTTGTCAGACCTCTGTCTGGCTGTTAGGTTTATTTCATTAAGTGTTATTAGTAACAACCAGAATAAGACTTTATTCATCTTAATTACTACTACAACATTACTACCAGTTATAAGCTTGTTCATTATTATTACTACATTACTAGCAGGAAAGTTATTCATGATATAATTAACAACACAACAACCATTAAAAGAAGCTTAGAAGAAGCTTTATTCATTATATCATAAAACAACAAGATCCTTATGACTTCCATGTGGGTAAAAGCAATGTGAAAGAAATTATTAAAATGACAAAGTAATGTTAAATAATTTTTTATAAATACACACTCAGGAACCCTTTAGACAAGATCGAACTGTACCGGCAGCACAGCGCAGTCTTGTTGTAGTTTATATTACATGAGTAGCATATTGATTTTCCTTTGATATATATATATATATATATATATATATATATATATATATATATATATATATATATATATATAAAGATATATATATATATAGGGATGTAAGGTCAGGTGATGCGTAACATCACAGCCTCTCCTTGACAAATGTCAACCCCGCCTTCTCGTGGTGCATCCTGTTCCCACTAAAGGGGCTCTGACGACCGCCAATAGCGGTATAACTATACCATCGGGATTAGAGGAAATTCTATCCCACACTCACCAACCCGCTTGGCCAGCGTGGTGAGTTATGGCCAAACCCCTCCAAAATGATTCCACAACTTAAATCTTGGCCCTCAGTCTCCGGCAGCTGGAATGTACCTGGCCAAGGCAGCGGCCAGTGCGACATGAAGGCAGAGGGTGCTAAGAATCCCCGGAGGACCGGACTAGGCTGCCATCTGATGCTGACCTTGGCTACTTACAACGGACGCTCCCTATCTTCTGATTCAACGCTTCTTGAATTGGAAGAGGAACTACAAAGGATCAAGTGGGACATCGTCGGGCTAAGTGAGGTAAGGAGAAAAGGAGAAGATCTCATTGAACTGAAAAGTGGACATCTCTTCTACTATCGTGGGACAGATACTGGCAGAACTAGTGGTGTTGGTTTTATAATAAACAAGAAACTGAAAAATAAAGTTGTAGAAGTTGAAAGTTCCTCTGACAGAGCTGCACGACTTGTTATCCAACTCTCGAAAAGATACCAGGCTCAGATTATTCAAACTTATGCACCCACCACAAGTCATCCTGAAGAAGAAATTGAAGAATTTTATGAGGAAATTTGTCATCTAAATAATAAAGGTAAGCAGCACTTGAAAATAATTATGGGAGATTTCAATGCAAAAATAGGGCAACGGCAACAGGATGAAACTTCAGTAGGTAAATTCGGTCACGGCAACAGAAACCAGCGTGGAAATACTCTCGTTGAGTTTGCAGAGGCAGAAGGGTTTTTCATCTTGAACTCCTTTTTCAAGAAAAAGCCACACAGGAAATGGACATGGAGACATCCAAATGGGACGACAAGTGAAATTGATTTTATTATGTGTAACAAAAAATTCGTCATAGAAGACTGCAGTGTGCTGAACAAGTTCAACACAGGTAGTGACCATAGATTGGTGAGATGTAAGATGCACCTCAACACTAAACTTGAACGTGGCAAGCTCATAAGACAAACAAAATCTATTGACATAACCAACCTTAAAAAACACCATAATACCTTCAAGTTGGAACTGAAGAACAGGTTCTCTGCTTTAGAAGGCCTAACATCGGAAGAAGTGGACATCTCTGAAGTTAACAGAAAAGTAACCAAAGCTCTTATGGAAACAGCAACAAAATTAGCTGGGTCTAAGAACAAGTTGCATGTGAACAAATTATCAGGAAAAACCAAAATGTTGATGCAAAAAGAAGAGAGATGAGGACAACTAAAGAAGATGTGACTTCCAAAGTGGAATATATAGAGCTATGCAAGACAGTAAGAAAAAGTATCACTGAAGATGTAAGAAAATTCAACTGTGAACTAGTGAGGAAAGCAATTGAAAACAACCAAAGCCTAAAGATAGCAAAGGGACATCTCAGTAAGGGAAGAAAACAGATTATGGCACTGAGAAAAGAAGATGGTTCTGTAACAAGAAATAGAGGCGAAATTTTGACAAGAGTGAAAGATTTCTACTCCAAATTATATGAAAGGGATGATATATGCACTCCAGACATCATGAAAGATACCAGTACCAGAGTTCTTCCAGTCCTTCCAGCAGAAGTTGCACATGCAATCAAGAACATGAAGCGAGGAAAAGCTCCAGGAGAAGATGGAATTACTGTAGACATCATACAAGAAGCAAGTGGAGAAATCGAAACAGTACTCGCCCAAATTTTCACTCGATGCCTTAATGAAGGAAAGATTCCTGAGGATTGGAACACCGCTACAATGATCCTGCTACATAAGAAAGGTGACATTGAGGATCTCGGAAACTACAGACCTATCAGCCTCCTATCAGTAGTTTATAAAATCTTCACTAAAGTTCTTTCACACCGCTTGAAGGTAACACTGGACATGGCTCAACCGAGAGAACAAGCTGGATTCAGGAGTGGCTACAGCACAATAGATCATATCCACGTGCTGAGAGAACTAATTGAAAGAGCGAGGGAATATGAACTTCCACTATGCATGGCTTTTATCGATTATGAAAAGGCCTTTGATTCGGTGAAACCATCAGCAGTTACAATGGCTCTGAAAACCTGCGGTATTGAAGATGCATACATTAATATTATTAATAACATCTATGAAAATGCAAGTGCAAAGATTAGGCTGTTTGAAAATACAACACACGTAAAAATTGGAAAGGGAGTGAGACAAGGTGACACCATATCTCCGAAGCTCTTTAATGCCACATTGGAGGGTGTTTTTCAGTCGCTGAGCTGGGAAAACAAGGGGATAAAGATTAATGAAGATTATCTAACCCACCTTCGTTTTGCTGATGACGTAGTCATTTTTGCAACTAGCCCATCAGAGCTGCAGAGTATGATCCAGAAACTTGCTGACAAGAGTAAAGAAGTGGGATTAAAAATGAACTTTCAGAAGACAAAAGTGATGTTCAATGCTTTTACAAGAAATGAAGATTTATCGATTGATGGAGAAAAGCTGGAGATAACAGACACGTATGTTTATCTTGGACAGCAGATATCAAGTGAGGGTCACATTGATGAAGAAATTAATCGGCGTACAAAACTTGCCTGGAGAGCTTTTGGAAGAAACAGCATAATTTTCAAGAGCAATATGCCATTATGTCTTAAAAGAAAAGTGTTTGATCAATGCATCCTTCCAGTGCTTACGTATGGTGCAGAGACGTGGACCTTAACTAAAAGAGACATACAAAGGCTGCAGACAACTCAAAGCAGCATGGAGAGGTGCATACTTGGTGTAACCAGGAGAGATAAGAAGAGGAACTCGTGGATCCGAAAAATGACAAGAGTGGAAGACATCATGATCAGAGTTAAATCCCTGAAATGGCAATGGGCTGGACATACTGCCAGAAGGACAGATCATCGATGGACAGCCGAAATTTTAGATTGGATTCCAAGGGACAGGAAAAGACCCAGAAGAAGACCACATGGGAGATGGGTGGATGAAATTCGAAAGTATGCAGGGGTGACATGGAGGAGACTGGCACAAGACAGACCGTTGTGGAGGAAACTTGGGGAGACCTTCGTCCAGCAGTGGATTGATAATGGTTGACAATGATGATGATGATATATATATATATATATATATATATATATATATATATACACTATCTACCAACAAGTAATTGTACACCTGTGATAGCAAAGGAAAACAAAGTTTATTCGTTTATTCGCCTTCAATAGTTGGTGGAGCCTCCAAGAGTGGCGATTACAGCTGCGACCCTCCGGGGCATACTCTCAACCAGGCGTTGTACGACGGATAGCGGTATTTTCTTCCACTCGGCTTGGAGAAGACAGGTCAGTTCCTTCACCGATTTCGGACGGTGGGGGCACCCCTTAAGTCGATGCTCCAACTCGTCCCAGAAGTGTTAGATAGGGTTAAGGTGCGAGCTCTGCGCAGGCCAGTCCATTCGATTAACCCCATTGTCACCATACCAAGCCATGGTGGACCTCGCAACATGACAGGTGGCATTGTCATCCTGAAAGTAACATGGGTCCACCCCGTAAAACTGCCACAACGTTGGAAGCGCATGGTCATCCAAAATGGTGCAGTAGGTCTCGGCGTTGAGTCTACTAGGAATTGCGACCAAGGCTCCCGTGCCATACCAGGAAAAACAACCCCATAGCATAATTCCACCGCCGCCGAACTTCACAGTTGTCACAATACATTCCGGCAGGAGACGTTCTCCAAGCAGACGCCAAACCCGGACCCTGCCTTCTGAACGGTAGAGGGTGAACCTCGATTCGTCGCTCAGGAGAACCTGTTTCCACAGTTCAACGGTCCACTGTCGACGTTCTTTGCACCACGTTAGCCGACCAGCGCTATTAGACTTGGAGATCAAAGGCTTGTGGGCGGCAGCACGTCCATGATAACCGAGCAGATGCGCTTCCTTACGGAGGATATTCCTCAAAAGAACACTCCCGGATGCCTGTTGAAACTCCTCGTGGATGTGGCCCATCGATTTGGTGCGGCTTTTCTGAATTTTTCTGGCCAGCACCCGTCGGTCTCTAACTCCCAGTTTTGTGGGTCTGCCGGGTCGGGGCACATTCCGGCAGTCACCTCTCTTCTTCCACTTGCCAATCACGTAGGCCACTGTCGATTTCGGGTACTTCAACTTGCTGGATATGTCATGTGTCATGGCGAAAATTTTAACCTCTGGTGAATTTCGGAAAGACCTGATCAATCTTTCTGTTGGTTTATCGGAGATTAATTAATGCAAAAATTTTCTCCCATGACATACGTTAGAGGAAAATTCCTGGTTGAAAGGCAGGGGAATTCATGCGCAAAATTCGCTTGTCTTAATCACAACCAGGAAAACAAAATTTCATGTTGGAGAAAGAAAAAAAAAAG
The DNA here is from genome assembly GCA_039090855.1 of Macrothele yani. Classification (NCBI taxonomy): domain Eukaryota; kingdom Metazoa; phylum Arthropoda; class Arachnida; order Araneae; family Macrothelidae; genus Macrothele; species Macrothele yani. The sequence goes on from CM076995.1 coordinate 70,607,911, forward strand.
AGAAAAAGAATAATATTTGATTTAACTGACTTTGGGCTTTTGAAAATAATTATTTTATCTGTTTTTTTATCGCGATAGGAAAAGGCGAGTAGGTGTGCAGCTCAGAGAATCAAAATTAATTTTAGTTTAACAAACATCACGGAGCGAGGGAAAGGGAAAATTAAAATTAGTGATTTTCTGCAAAGCAAGAATTCGCCATTTTTGCGTTCCTGTTTCCAAACGTCGTGAAAAAGTCGCACAAAAGTGCAACATCTTTTCGTCTTTTGGGTAATTAATTCAGCAACAGAATCTATTTTTAGACCTCAGGGTCAAAAAGCCTGGTCCCTACGTGTGAAGGTCAGAGTGTCACCCCTGGCTTGCGTGGGAGTGAAATTCCGTTGGGAAGCAGTGAGTTGCTAGGCTGAAGTTTCGACCAATGGGAGGGGTCAGCGGTTTCAAGCACCCCAGAGTTTTATCCGTTGAGAGAAGACACTTTTGTTCTTGTCCTCTTGCTGACCGGCAGAGAAAGAGGGGACGGCGGGGTTTTTCGCCTCGCCTTTTGGTGGGAGAGGACCCACAGAAAATCTTTCCCGACTGCCTTTGTGCTCTTTGCTGACCACCATGATGTGACACCCTGGTTCGGATCCAGCTTATGGAAGGTTTGACGAAGCAGAACGCAGTTAATGCGACCTTCCGCCGGCCGGGAACTTTCCCTGGAACTGGAAGAAAAAAATGTCGGGATTCTAAGACGATGTCGCTCGTGTAGAGAGAACGTAGCCGAGAATGGCAAGACATGCCTTCTCCCTTATTTGATATCCCACAACAACATATATACAGCCTCTCCAGTCTGTTGCTACTCCGAAAAGGAGGCCTGCTTCAAAGGCCGGAGGAAAGAAGCCAAAAAAAAAATAAATAAATAAATAAATAAAGGTTCCATCTCATCCCGAAGTTTCGAAAATGGTTACCTCGGCTATTACCGTTGGAGGAAGAAAAGAAAGAAATACTAACGAGACTGTGGTTGTGCCAGGACTGTAACAAGAGAAAAAAAAATTTAAAAAAGAAAAAAAGGAGACGCCAGCTCAAAGGTAATGCTTTAGTCCATATCTTTTATTGTTGATACATAAAATCCCACGCAGGGTACCTAAACTTCGAGCTGAGCATAAGAAACAAAAAGAAAAAGAGCAAGTTTTTTTTTTTGCCTCTGATTATGGCTGTGTTGTCATTCAGTTTTCAAAATTACAATTTATTAGTTCCTCAGGTATGAGTTCAGAAAAAAGAAAGAAAAAAAGGAGAGGGGAGTTGAAAATGCTTTCATTTATGTTTTTTTTTTTTTTGTGTTGTCATGTCTGGTATTTTAGCAACTTCCCAGGCCAGTAAAGTTTGATGTATCGGAAAAATTTGGTTTAATGTTTGAGCACAGTAAATTTTGGTGCATCGGTAATAGTTTAGTTGGGCATGTGATAATTGAAAAGCAGTGTTATTGTGATGTCGTGGGTGATAAAATAATAATAAACATTTCTCTCTAGTCTTTTACAGCGTTGAGTTATTTTCTTTTTTGAGTGAAGATAAATTATGGGATGATTTATACTGGGATTTTGGGAACATATTATAGTGTGATGAAATTGGAAACCTAAAGTGTTGTTTACATTCTTGGAGTGTTGAGTGTCGAAATTAAGATGGTAGGTGTGTTATTTGAGGACCGGTATTTTACATGCTCCAGATGAGTGTTAATCTCCCATTGGAAAGGGGTGATCTTAGGGCAAGCCGGGAACTTGTCCTAGGGCAGAGGGCTCTGAGTAGGGAATTTTCACCGGGATGCGATATGTGCAGAATAGAAGTTAAAGTATTTTTTGTTCTCAAGTTTAGTATTTCACAAAAAGAATGAACATCATGGGTTGAGAAGACACACTTTTGCTCACCAGTTCCAGTATTAATTGTTCTTTTCTTTGGCCTAAATTTTCTTGTTTTTACTATAAGGTTAAAAGTCTAAATGTAATTTTAATTTTCAATAAGGTGAAAATATTTAGTGGGTTATGTAAATGGTCAGTGTTATCGTCTGCAGTGGACCTGCGCATTGCCATGGTGCAGAAGAATTTCCTTGCTAGTGATTTTTCCTGGGATATATGTGGATATTGTGATTTAGGATTTCTTGGGATATAGAGAGATAAGTGAATTTTCCTGGGATATATGTGGATATTGTGATTTAGGATTTCTTGGGATATAGAGAGATAAGTGAATTTTCCTGGGATATATGTGGATATTGTGATTTAGGATTTCTTGGGATATAGAGAGATAAGTGAATTTTCCTGGGATATATGTGGATATTGTGATTTAGGATTTCTTGGGATATATAGAGAGATAAGTGAATTTTTCCTGGGATATAGTTGTGTTGGTTCTGGGCCAGATGTGCCTGGAGTATTTAGGGTTGAAGTACGACAGGCTCTTGCAGGCGTGGTTGATCAAGGTGGGATCATGCATTGGTTCGAAAAGGGAGATCCTTGAGGACGTGGTTTTTTGGGGAAAACTTGTCTTCAACCCCCCCCCCCCCAGTAGTTTCACTGCTCACGGAGATATGGACTGCCAGCGAGGGTCGGTCGGGCGTTGCTTCAAGAAATGTGGCGAGATCATGTTAGAGGAAATTCTGTACCTGATGATGATGTGTCGCACTTGAGGATTTTTTCCTTTCCTTTTGTATAGGCTGAAATTGGATTCACGACCCAATTTCACGCCTTCAGCCTGACTGGTATTTTCTTCCTGTGTTGGTTCTCAAAACCCAGGGTAGTGTCTGAACTGAGAGTATTTGCCTCACCGCTACCTCAGTAATTCACTGCAGGTGTTAAATTTAAGTTTGTTTGGTGATTTAAAGTATCTAAATTTATTTGTTTATGATTTGCTGTAGTGCTAGGGATGTAAATTCTAAATTCTGGTTGTTGGTGTTAGTGAACTTGATATTTAGTTTGGAAATTTAGTTAATTGGTATTTTGGGCTTTTGTTTACAGTATAGAGTTATTAAGTATCTTGAGCTATTATGTGAAGTGCAGAGTGAGGTGATTTTTATGAGCAAGCTAGTGCAAGAAGATTGTTTGAATTTCTGAATTATGTTGATGTTATGAGTAGTGATAATTCTTAAGTTAGTGAGGTTTCTTTATAAGTGAAGTGGGTTCATTCAGGGTAGTTCTATAGGTTATGTAATGTTAATTAATGCTTGTGCTCAGTGTAAATTCTGTTTTGAGGATCATTTACTTGGTTTGTTTACTTGCTGATAGTAGATTTGTTAAAGTATAATTTGTGGCTCTTAAAATAACTGTAAATTTAAATTGAAGTCTTCGAAGCTGGTCTGGGGGATTGCAGAGTTTGCTAAGATTGTTTAGGTGCTGTAAATTTAAATCAATAAGTGTAAAATTGTAAATTTGTCATTGAGCTAACTAGGTGAGAGAGAAGAGAGTACGTTTCAAAAGAACAGAACTTGTCCACCTTGTGGAATTAAAAATAATCCAGTATCTTTTTTTTTTGTGTAAGCTATGTGAATCATGGTATAATTTGGGATGCATGCCTAGTGTTCAAACCAACTGTGTTGAAATATGTAAAGTTGTGCTGTTCATAAGGCTAGTGGCCAAAGAGAAATAGAAAAGAAATTGAGATTCTGTTTTTATACTGCTGTGTTTTAGCAAACAACAAAAAGGAAAAGCCATCTGATTGTCCACTAAATGACCTTATTAAGTTTTTAAACAAAAATAATAAATACAGGCAGTAGCCTTTCAAAAAAAGTTCAAAATGAGTGCAGTGTGAAAAATTTTGTGTGCTGTTGTCTTCCATGACTTGAGCCCATGTACCCACCTTAGCTTGACTAAGGCTATCGATCCGAATCCTGGTTTTATAAGGTATTTCATAACTGCAATTTTTGTCCTATCCTTTTAAATTGACTTTCACCGCCTCCACAAGTTGTTATTGAACGAGTACATTTTATCCTAGGACTTATAGTGACACCTTTTCGTACACATGCAACAATATTCACTTATTTTTGCACTTTCAGGTGACTCAACTCTGCGTAAACACAAACAACGCAAACTTTCCAATAACTTCTTGTGGAATGTAAATTTTCAGATGCATTTTTGTTTAGGATGTTCATGGCCTTCTAATACTTAGAAAATATTTTTGTTTCGAAATGCATCCCCCCATCTCCCAAAGTTAAATTTTAGTCGAAATTCAAAATTTCCCTTCAGATTTAATTTTGGCTACCTATTTAATAACTATATAACGTGGCTGAGATTTTTTTCACCATAACATTTGCCCATCGATTTGGTGCGGTTCTTCTGAATTTTTCTGGCCAGCACCCGTCGGTCTCTAACTCCCGTGGGTCTGCCGGGTCGGGGCACATTCCGGCAGTCACCTCTCTTCTTCCACTTGCCAATCACGTAGGCCACTGTCGATTTCGGGTACTTCAACTTGCTGGATATGTCATGTATCGATCGGCCATTTCTGTGATACCCGACGATTACACCTTTCTCGAAATCAGAGTGCTCCGAACTGTGTAGCATCTTGCATGCGACTGGTTACGCTGTTGTTTCCCACACTATATTTAACGGTGGCGGTTGTGACGTGTATCAGGACCGCAGATATCGTTGATTGCAGGGGTGTCCAATTACTTGCTGGTAGATAGTGTATATACCTATATGTCACCTTGTCTCACTCCCTTTCCAATTTTTATGGGTGCTGTATTCTCAAATAGCCGAACCTTTGCACTTGCATTTTCGTAGATGTTATGAATAATATTAATGTATGCATCTTCAATACCGTAGGATTTCAAAGCCATTGTAACTGCTGATGGTTTCACCGAATCAAAGGCCTTTTCATATTCAATAAAAACCATGCATAATGTAAGTTCATATTCCCTCGCTCTTTCAATTAGTTCTCCCAGTACATGTATATGATCTATAGTGCTGTAGCCACTCCTGAATCCAGCTTGTTCTCTTGGTTGAGCCATGTCCATTGTCACCTTCAAGCGGTGTGAAAGAATTTTAGTGGAGATTTTATAAACCACTGATAGGAGGCTGATAGGTCTGTAGTTCCCGAGATCCTCAATGTCACCTTTTTTATGTAGCAGAATCATTGTAGCATTTTTCCAATCCTCAGAAATCTTCCCTTCATTAAGGCATCGAGTGAAAACTTGGGCGAGTACCGTTTCAATTTCTCCACGTGCTTCTTGTATGACGTCTACTGTAATTCTATCTTCTCCTGAAGCTTTTCCCCATTTCATGTTCTTGATTGCATGTGCAACTTCTGTTGGGAAGACTGGAAAAACTCTGGTACCTTTTGTGTAGTCTGGAGAACATGTATTATCCCTTTCATACAGTTTTGAGTAGAAATATTTCACTCTTGTCAAACTTTCGCCTCTATTTCTTGTTACAGAAACATCTTCTTTTCTCAGAGCCATAATCTGTTTTCTTCCCTTACTCAGATGTCCCTTTGCTCTCTTCAGGCTTTAGTTGTTTTCAATTGCTTTCCTCACTAGTTCACAGTTGAATTTCCTTACATCTTCAGTGATACTTTTTCGTACCCAAACTCTTAATGCCACATTGGAAAATGTCTTTCAATCACTGAACTGGGAAAACAAAGGGATAAAGATTAATGGAGATTATCTAACTCACCTTCGTTTTGCTGACGACGTAGTCATTTTTGCAACTACCCCATGAGAGCTGGAGAGTATGATCCAGGAACTTTCTGACAAGAGTAAAGAAGTGGGATTAAAAGTGAACTTTCAGAAGACAAAAGTGATATGCAATACTTTTACAAGAAATGAAGATTTATCGATTGATGGGGAAAAGCTGAAAATAACCAATACCTACATTTATCTTGGACAGCAGATATCAAGTGAAGATCACACTGATGAAGAAATTAATCGGCGTATAAAATTTACCTGGAGAGCTTTTGGAAGAAACAGCATAATTTTTAAGAGCAATATGCCATTATGTCTTAAAACAAACGTGTTTGATCAATGCATCCTTCCAGTGCTTACGTATGGTGAAGAGACGTGGACCTTAACTAAAAGAGACATACAAAGACTGCAGGCAACTCAAAGAGCATGGAGAGATGCATGCTTGGTGTAACCAAGAGAGAAAAGAAGAGGTACTCGTGGATCAGAAAAATGACAAGAGTGGAAGACATCATGATCAGGGTAAAATCCCTGAAGTGGCAATGGGCTGGACATATTGCCAGAAGAATAGACCATCGATGGACAGCTGAAATTTTAGACTGTATTCCGAGGTACAGGAAAAGACCCAGAAGAAGACCACATGGGATATGGTCGGATGAAATTCGAAAGTATGCGGGAATAACATGGAGGAGACTGGCACAAGACAGATCGTTGTGGAAGAAACTTGAGGAGACCTTCGTCCAGCAGTGGATTGATAATGGTTGACAATGATGATGATACCTATATGTATGTATTGAGAAAAAAATTATAATTTTATTTGTGAATGCGAAACAGGATTTCATTTATTCCATTTTAGCTTTAAGATGTGCTTTCAACCTAGGTCAGTATGGTCTGTCACTATTGCAAAACGGTAGGCACACCATTTTTTGTGATTGTCTTATACTTAATGCAGTTGTACAAAAATGAGAAATACATATATTAAGTCCTCTTTTCATTACACTAAATTTCGTTTGGAGCTATCCATTATTTCTGAAATATTCTTACGAGTGTTTCTGGTCAGTTTGTGACATTCAGTAAATTACTATACAAACTTCCCGTATCATACGTACATTTCAGTTGATGCGGCCCTAGGGTTAGGGACCTCGCATTTCATCTGAAGACTTACTCGTATTACCTTTGAAGATTGTTGTTCTTGTTCACATCGAAGTTGATTTTTAAATTTCCTGATTCTTGCTAATATTTTAGTTTTAAAATTGGTTGTACGCTGTCGGATCGACTGGGGGTATTTTCTTGAAGGATGTAAGCGAAAAACGACAGAGAAATAATATTTGTTAATCATATAATGTAGACCTAATCAACAGGAACTACACTGCTAGACAATTGCTAAGGACGGATCATAAACGGCTATATAGCGCATAAAAAAGTAAGTGTGGTTGGATGCCAAGTGAAATAAAATAATGTCAGAATGCCAGGACATTACAAGAAAGACAATTTATTGTGCTCTGAAATCCAGAAGGCTTTGGAACGTGTTCAAGGGACAAACAGGCCATTTTGTGCAGAATACGTAAACGTGAAAAAATGCAATTACCGTCCGCAGGCGTTCCGGCGTAAGATGTCAATACGGGATATGGCCACCATGGAGGGCGATGCAAGATTCCACACGTCGTGTCATGCTTTGCACAACATTATCAAGCAGCTGTTGGGGTAATTTATCCCATTCCTCTGTCAGTGCACGGATGAAGGTGTCCTTGTTTATTGGAGGGCATTGGCGACCAGAAAGACTCCTCCCCAAAGCATCCCACACATTTTCAATGGGATTCAGATCTGGAGAACGTGCTGGCCATACGAGGCGTTGAATATCCTCGCTCTCAAAACACTCCTGGACAGCGACTGTTCAATGACATGTTGCGTTGTCGTCCATGAAAATGAATCTATCACCGACGGCACCACGGAACATGCAAACATGAGGTAGCAGAACATCATTAATGTATCTTTGGCCAGTCATAGTCCCAGTTGGAAGCACATAGAGGGACGTACGGCCATTGATCATGATGCCAGCCCATACCATGACACTACATGTCGGATATCGGTCCCTTTCCTGTATGTTTACTGAACAATATGCAGTACCACTATCACGCCAGATCAGTTGTCGTCGACAATCAGACGATAGACTGTATCTACTCTCATCTGAGAAGAGGACAGCAGACCAGTCGTTATCAGTCCAATTGCGATGTTGATGGCCCCATTGCAAACGGGCGGTACGGTGACGTCTGGACAATGGGATGCACACAACAGGACGGCGGGCGTGTAGTCCTCCTTCATGCAAACGTCTGGCGACAGTTTTTCGGGAGATCCGCTTGCCAGTAGCAGCCATAAACTGATTTGCTACCTCACTAGCTGTGCTGCACCGGTGTGTTTTTGTTGATAGCACTATGTACCGATCTTCTGCAGGTGTCGTACTGCGAACACGACCTCCCCGTGACGTTTGCTACACTCTCCATTTGTTTGAAATGATTTCCAAAGCCTTGAAACAACACTGTGGCTGACGTCGAACTCCCTGGCAACATCTGTCATTTTTCGCCTTTCTTCAATCTTGCCAATAATACGGCCACGCGTAAAATCATCTAGGTGATGTCGGGAAGACATACTGAAAATTGCAAGTTCGTCAATTGATTCTTTCCCTTTCAACTTTGCTCTTGAACAACAACGGTCAATACGCGTCAAATCCTTTATATTTCTTATCAGCGCTATGACGTCACGAACAAGTTCGGCAATCCAAAATTTGCATACGCACAACACGTCTTACTGTATCCCGCACTTATGCTAATTTCCACATTTTCCTGCCTTCCATTTTATGGTTGCTATCGTTGCTATTGTCATCCGTCCTTAGCAATTGTCCGGCAGTGTATTATAGCTTAGGTTCTCACGTTAGATCATAATAGATATTTCAGTTTTTTTTCTGGTTCAAAACTCCTGTATTATCTGCAGACAGAATTTCGGCAGCACACATTTGCATCGACGTTAGTGTTTTGATAAGAAATGAAGTCATCATTCCAGTTTCTTTTCTGTTGATTGTTTCAAAGATCTCATTCTGCTTGCGGATTACTTTGTTTTGCTGTTCGCTGTAGTTAGGGTCGCAAGCGAGCCTCCCAAGTGGCGCAGTGGTCTAACCCCTGTCTTCTGACTATTCGTACAGGATGGGTTCGGGTTCGAATCCCACTGAGGCATGGATGTTGTTTTATGTATGTTACTGGCTTTCTCCCTTCCCTGGAGTCAGTGGCGCCCTAAGTTAGGGATGGGGCACAACAAGCTGATCACGGTAGTCGTTAAACCCTCTCCTCCCAAAAAAGGCTCGCATGTGAGGTTTTTTAGGTTCTACTGGAATGCGTTCCTAGTATCTTTCTTCTTTGTAAGTTTATTTTATAACTAGTCTGTAACCCGTGCCATGCACTGTTGAAAAAGCTGTGATTGATTTTTTTCTTTTCATAGAACACGAATCGTAATAAAATGCAATAATAATATATACACCCAAGTCCATCTCTCTGGAACGCTTGACGTCGCACCAACGTCCACATTAGTGCTTCATCACTAATCAATCAATTCGTGTGTGCTCTCGCGATGTCAAAATGTTTGCCTGCTATATAATAGCGCGAGATCACTTTCAGATGTCAAGGCAATCGCGTGCTAATTTAAAAACATTGATTATTAATGACTCGAGTTCTATTTTTCCGATCTACAAAATTTGAATTGAATTTTTAAGGTAGACGTCAAGTAATTTTGCTTCTTATACTTCCAATGGAAAAACTTCTGTACACATTTTCTTCACAATTAATGCGTTCCCAAGGATGAAAATTTGAACATCGATTAAAATAGCTTCATTTTATTACTTGGAATACTTAATATTTTCTAAAACATAACCATAATTATATTAAAAATCAATAACTTTTCCTTTGGTGGTGTTGAGACCATAAAATAGATGGCTCGACCTGTACATTGATGAAGTCAGTAGACAAACAAATGTTGGATTGCTCAATTATGGTTATGTTTTAGAAAATATTAAGTATTGCAAGTTATAAAATAAAGATATTTTAATCGATGTTCAAATTTTCATCGCCGCCCCGGCGGCGCAGTGGTCTAAGCGATGGCCTCTGGTCATTCGTCCGAAAGGGGTCCGGGTTCGAATCCCGGTGAGGCATGGATGTTGTGTTTGTCTTACGGCACTGGCTCTCTCCCTTCCCTGGAACCAGTGACCCTAAATTAGGGATGGGCGACTGCTTATAGCTCATTGAGTTGCTCACGGTGGTCGTTAAACCTCCAATCGAAAAAAAAAAAAAATTCATCCTTGGGAACGCATTAATTGGGAAGAAAATGTGTACAGAAGTTTTACCATTGGAAGTATAGGAAGCAAAATTACTTGACGTCCACTTTAATATCACAGCAAGTTGAGTTTTCACGCGATCACTTTGAGATGTCAAGGTGATGGCGTGCTAATTTCAAAACATTGGATTATCAATTACTCGAGTACTGCTTATCCGATCTACAAAATTCGAATTGAATTCTTAATATCACGGCAAGTTGCGTTCGTATATTGATTTAATTTAGCACAATTCGAACATTAATTTGTACGCTTTAATTATTTTTTACTTTTTTAATTTTACTAGCTTTCCGAGTTTAGTGCTGATTTTATTAAACATTTTGCAAAATATCGATCTATCTAAACGTTCTAACCTACAATAAAAACTGAAATTTTGCGATGTCGAAGTGAGCAAAATTGCATCTAAAAACAAATGTCGCCCCAACAGCACATTGTCGATAATTTAGATAGTTCCGATTTGTAATGCCAGATGTCGCATTATTTTGTAGAAAAGGCTTCCGTATGAAGTTTTAAACTAACCTCCGAATAGGACAGTCCAAAACAAGCCGTGAACGGAATAACATGTGTATCGGAGAAAAAGTAATTAAAAGCAAAAAAACGAAAGTTATTAAGGTAAATTTACACGAAAAACCTGGACTACAAGAAAAATTGTTAAACAATAAATATTTCGCACAGAGTGTTTATTTCTCGCGAGGTCTTTTGAAAAACGGAAATAAACAGCATATAGTTTTCAGTTCTAACACAAATGAGTTCTTGCTATATAAATTTTTACTATATTTCCTTACAAAAGAGCCGGCGTCTATTTGATTTGTTTTCTATCTGCTTTAATTAAAACTTTCCCCGGCTTAGGACGGAAAACATCCCCTACACATTAATATTTATTTAAAGCTTAAAAACAACCGTCCCATGATGGGCTATATGCTAGTAACTATAATAAACCGTTGAATTGTTAATGGGCAATTCAACGGTTTATTATAGTTACTAACCTATAAGATGGGTCAACAACAACAAAATTTTCGTAATATTCCCATTATTTTTTTTATTTTTTCCAACTACTCGTATACGAATTCAACGATGTTCCTCATTATTTTGTAAACAAGGTGTTTCCCCGTCGCTGACGGGCTTGCATTGGAATATTGAGGTAGCTATTCTTTCAGTGACCCGAAATGATATCGTGTTTAGATAACTACACAATGGGGTTAAAAATGTGTTTTATTTTGCCAGTTTGGTTATAACATTTTTTTTTTTTTGGTATCTGTAAGAACAGACACATTAACCATGTTAATTTATATTAAAGATGAACATTATGTTGCTTTTTCATGAAGAAAAAGTCATTACAAGCTCAAAATGGCGACAGAAAGTTCGTGAGAATTTCTTATTTTTCAGAGGTCGAGAGCTGCAAACAAAGGACTTTAGTTTCTCACGCCTTAGAAAGGAAGAGGCTTTTTCGACGAACTGATAGCATCTGCAATGACTCCGCGACTTTCGCTGTACATTGTCAGATGCCTACAAGTCTGGAAAACAGCCATCCACTTTTGTATAAAAATAACAATGTGTATTGTGTTATTATAAGAATGTACTTCGGTGGTAGGATTACTTTCTCAAACGGGGCACTCACTAAGGGAGGATCTGATGAGGACCGCGAAGACGCGGAAGGTAAGATTAAAATTCATCAGCGAGAAGCTGGGCCAACGCTCAGGGGTGTGGTTAGCGAAGGGCGCGAAAGGTGACCCACGTGACCGGAGAGGCGAGCCACATCAACGGGTCAGCGTGAGGTCAAGGTCAGCGCCAAGGGCTTCGCGCATGCGCAGCGCGGAGGGGGTGGAGACTAGCAGGTCCCTTGAAGAGGAGCTGTTAGTTAGTCTGTTCTCGTCCAACGGAGAGATCAGTTCTCCAATAGAAGGAGGCGCGAAGGGTTTGCCTTTTATTGTGGGAGCCGAGGACGCTCCAAGCCAGAGAGTGTCCGACGCTCAGGCCGAGTTTAGCGAGCATCTATCCTGGAAGAGATATAGTGTTCAGCTGCAGCGGTATAGACCCTAGTCAGGTTTCCCGCTAGTGTAGTAGATATTTCGCTACAATGAATACGAGCTTAGCTCATTCTAAGATTGAAACATATTGCCGAGAATGATAGTTAGACTACTATTTCTTGAGAGTCGCAGAGATATAGATCTACTTAGTGTCAGGTAGGACTCTAGCTAGAACTTCAACGCCGAGAGGGATCTCTCGGGAAGTATTGATCCTAGCTTTCGTGTTGCACGCCTCTTGTCAGGTCCAATCCTCAGTGAAGCCTGATGTTACAAAAAGAGTAATCCACCGCTGTGTAGCCCTAATTGATTACGTAATAAATGTTTGTGTGTTTTTATAGAAGCTCCTCTTGATATCATTATATCTTAGTGTGAATATTATTCTGTCCGTTCAGTTGTTGTCGCTCCGCCTTCCAGAATCACAGATTTAATATTAAAATGGGGAAGGCTTCGTTTGTTCGCTGTTTGTGGGAGTGTTTCAGAGAAGCACAAACACTTCCTTGTTGTTGTGAGAGACCACATAGCGTGGACGCCTCAGATCCATAAGTAGGAGGCGGCGCCACAACACGTGACCAGTACTTTCGCTCTCACAGTATCATTATATAAAATGTACTAATATATAAAGAGAGAAACTTTGTGTGCTTGAGGTAATCTCGAAAACTACTGAACCGATTTCGATTATTCTTTCACCGTTGGGAAGCTTATTTTTTTCCGGTGGACATAGGCTATTTCGTTTAGTTTGTATTATTTTGTATTATTTTTGGCTGTACTACCGAATCAGATCGCTTTAATCCCGTGCATCGTTCCGCTTTGTTTAAATACAACCTGATCATACCCAACGTGAAAGAAAGTAGTTCACGATAATATACGGATTTTTTTACTAATCTCGAAAAGTACTGAACAGAATCGGATAATTCTTTCACCTTTGCGAAGCTTACATCTTTCCGGTTGACATAGGCTATTTCGTTTATCTATACTAATATTAATGCTAATCTATCTATACATAGTATAAAATAAAGTCCCCGGTAGGCGTCTGTCTGTTTGTCCGGGCTAATCTCGAGAATCGCTGGACGGATTTTGATGCAGTTTTCACCATTCTTTTGAGCATTTGTCGAGGAAGGTTAAGGTGTATGAAACATTAATCTATGACAAAAGGCAGCAAAGCAGTAACGATTTTAGTTACAAGTCAAAGAAAAAACCGCCGTTCGCATTCTTTCGAGGCTTCCACTGGCTAAACAACGATGCGCGGCGACCGGTTTACGAACCTTGTTTCTCATTAGGAAGAAAACGCGAGGCGCATGAGCGGCGGCCGTTTGGAAAAAGACGCGAGGCGCATGTGCGGCGGCCGGTCTGACAGCATGTAAGGCCACAGACTAAATGCGTAGTTACCTCGGACGCTGAAAGAATTGGTTTATCGGCGCTCGCACAGACTAAATGCGTAGTTACATCGGACGCTGAAAGAGAATTATTTTATCGACGCTCGCACAGACTAAATTCTCCGAAGATTTTCGTCAAATCTTACCAGTTGTGACGAGAGCTGACGAGGTGAACTCTTCTTTAAAAAGATCTGACATTTGGCCGGATGTAACTAAATTATCACTCAAAACTAACATGAGAGTACTCTTATCTTCAGAAGATAATAGTCTTTTTTCTGAAATGTTACTTAAAGTTAGGAATGGAGATTTTTTATCTATGAATGAAGGTAAAATTAACCTCAATAATGATTTATGTGTTTTAGTCAGCAACATTCAAGACTTGATTACTAATGTTTACCCCGAAATCCACGTCCTTTCAAATAAGTCGTTTTCATAGTTTAAAGAAAGAGCAATTTTATCGCCAACAAGTGCACAGGTTCGGAAACTTAACGACTGGTGCTCTCTAAATTCAATGCCCAAATTCAAGTTTATTACTCAGTAGACATTGTAGTGGACACTTAATGAGACCGTTCATTACTCAACAGAATTTCTAAATTCTTTACATCCTTCCAGCATGCCAGCACACAAACTGATTTTGAAAGCGGGGGCTCCTATTATATTGTTACGTAATCTAAACCCACTGAAGTTATGCAATGGAACGCGATTGCAAATAAAAACTTTTTGATTGAAGCTACCATTTTAACTGGCTCTGGCACTGTAGAAACAGGTTTAATACCGAGAATCCCAATGATTCAACCAGATTTGTCGTTTAATTTCAAACGAATCCAATTCCCGGTAACACTCTGCTTTGCTATAACAATAAATAAAGCGCAGGGTCAGACTCTGAACGTGGCTGGCGCAGACCTAAGTGAAGAATGTTTTACTCATGAACAACTTTACGTGGCTCTTTCGAGTGTCACGGCAAAACGAAACCTTTTCGTGCTCACGTCTGGAGGAAAAACGACAAATCTTGTCTACAAGGAAATGTTATAATACCTCGGGGAAAAAAACATTTCGCCGTAAATTCTAAATTGCTACCGTGCGAAGCCGGGCCGGGTATCTAATAATATATCTAAAGAGAGAAACTTTGTTTGTGTGTTTGAGGTAATCTCGAAAGGGTCTGGTTCATTTGCCCGACGTGTACTTCACCGAAGGGTCACTTGACCGAAAATCACTTCACCGAAAAGATTGGTTCACCGAAAGATCACTTGATCGAAACGTCCATTTCCCCGAAGGGTCACTTGATCGAAAAGTACATTTCACCGAAGGGTCACTTGATCGAAAAGTTCATTTCACCGAAAGGTCTTTTTACCAAACGTTTCATTTCATCGAAAGGTCATTTCACCGAAGGGTCGGTTTATCGAAAACTTTGAATTTCATTACAGGATCTGTTGAAGCATGGTTCCAGTTTGGAAGGCAGACCACACCGAAATGTTAGGGGATCATACTCAAATCGCCCTTTTGATTTCTTCGCGTCACAAAGAGCGCAAAGGCTTAGTTTTAAGACAAAAATAATTTATTTTAAGTCCCTATGCCTCGGTTTAGGCCTTTTTAGCAAATTTTAATCGTGCGTGCTGATGTCATATAGAGTTTACATAAAAGTCAGGTTAATAATGTTGCACATTTTTTTCAGGCAAAAAGAATCAATTTTAGGGCCTTAGGCCTCGAATTAGGCCCTTTTAGCAAATTTTAATTTCTATTTCTTATATTCATAAGCTTTACATAACAAGCCTTGTTAATAGTGTTGCGCTTTTGCTCAAACACAATTTAATAAAAAGGCCCAGATCTAGGCCTTATAATTTAATGTTATATTTCGAAAAACCTACTCGTGGAGAGGTGTTTCATAGAAATTAAAAATGCATTCTTTATACAATCCCATAATGTTTAAATGGCCAGTTTTTCAAAAACCCGCACCACAGCCCAACAGATCTCTAACAACAAAATTCTAAGTTTTCTATAAACTGACAGTTCGGTGAAATTATCTCTCTATGTAATGAACTTTTAAGTAAAGTAATCCTTCGGTGAAATGAACTTTTCGATCAAATGTCCTTTTGATGAAATGAACTTTTAGGTGAAGTGACCTTTCGGTGAAATGAGCTTTCCAGTCAAGTGACCCTTCGGTGAAATATACCTTTCGATCAAGGGATTTTCAGTGAAGGGATCTTTCGATCAAGTGAACGATACCCATCTCAAAAACTACAGAACCGATTTAGATAATTCTTTCACCGTTGGGAAGCTTATTTCTTTCCGGTAGACGTAGGCTATTTCGTTTATTTTTTATTATTTTTTGCTGTAGGCCTACTACCAAATCAGATCCCTTTCAAGTAATTCCTGATTTCCCTTGTATCGTTCCGCTTTGCTTACATACAACCTGATCACACCCAACGTGAAAGAAAGTAGTTCACGATAATATACGGAATTACTAATCTCGAAAACTACTGGACCGATTTGGATTATTCTTTCTCCGTTGCGAAACTTACTTCTTTCCGGTGGACATAAGCTATTTCGTTTATTTTTTATTATTTTTGGCTATACTACCGAATCAGAATGCTCTCAAGTAGTTCCCGATTTCCCGTGTATCGATCCGCTTACGGCGGGTTATACAAAGAAAATGCCATGGTAACTTAAAAAAAATTACCTATGACAATAAAAATTAGCGATGACAAAATCTGAGGGTTAGTAGCTTTCATTTAAAAAAATATCATGAAAATCACTCCAGTGGGTGGCGCTGGCAGATTGTAAAAAGAAACGGCCTTGTGTTTTTAAATATATGCAGGTCTCTTGATCATTGCTACTGGTGAATACAACATATTCCGAAGGATATATCAGTTTCTCCACAAAGTACTTCTTTGAATAACCAGCTTACATACCATTCATCAAAATCAGAACATTGCTTATATACAGTATGTGTGTGGACACTCACCATAGGAACGAATAAACCGAGCTATTTAAATTCAGTTTTTTGGGGGGTGGAAGGGAAATTTTAAATCTACTGCATATTGAATCTCTGAAGTGAAGAGAGCTATGGAAATGTCAAGTGATACTACCACTAGAATTCAAGAAAATAATGTGAACTTAGTAAAGAAACACTCCCCCTCCATTGCCTTCTCCCTGTTTTCTCCTTCATGTTCAAGCTGAGCATATTTGCGCTATTTAGTTCGTGTGTTCAGTGGCGTACTGGAAAATCTCGGGGGACCCCGCAAAAATTCCTTCGAGGCACTTTTGCGAAAATATATAAGCACTCAATTACTTAAATTTTTAATTCCATATTATTAACGAAGTATTATAGGTGTTTTAATAATTCAAATTCTTTGGAACCTACAGGTATATTTCGCAAAACCAAAATTAGTGCACTCTACTGCGTGTAACACAAATGTTCACCTTGCAGTTGAAATAGTCGCCCTAATTTTATACCAACAGAAAGCACTTCAAAAAAATTATGCCAAAGTTGAATATATCATGCAAATTTTATTCTTTTAGAGAACTGAATCCAGTCTCAGTGAAGAAATGCCTCTCGATCGCGCGTACAAAACGCGTAACTTTAGTGTGGCAGTGTTTAATGATCTTTTTCGATTTATACAAAAATACCGAACATAAGTAAGTAAATAAATAGGTATCAATTAAGAATTGTGGCACAAAAAAATGAAACTTCTTAAATTATTTACTCTCGAATGTAAAAAACACACTTAGCATAATGCTACAAGATTTTACACATAGAGAAATTTTTCTCTTGTTATAAAAATACTGATAGTAAAAGTTTTTCTCTTGACTCTGTGATGCAAAAAATGACGCAGATCTCTGTTTCTCCCCTCGAATAACACCTTTCAGTTCATTATATTCTGACGCATGTGTAGTTACGTGTACATAACTGTAATACATAGCACCTTATCCTATTGGTATAAACCTTTTCATTCATTGAACTGATATCCCTTTCACATTCCCTTGTTAATATACATGCATAGAAATTATTGCTATTACTATGAAAAGGTGTCTCAGGCCTTATGAAGTAACTGCTTTCCTCCTCATCCAGTTTTAATAAATTTTAACCGTGAAAAAAACAACAACAAAAAACTACTTACTTTTCTTTTAAATACTTCTTTCAAAGCTTCCGTAAACAATTGCTGGTTATTTCTTTATTCATATGAAGTTTCGGCAAAAGAATCTGCAATATGTTTTTGCTGAAGCTGGAGGCTCTCTTAGTCGTAAGCGAATGCGGGGGGAGGGGGGCTATCAGTACGCCCCTGCGTGTGTTTATTTAACTCCAAAATACAACAATGGTAATCAAGTTGGTAATTAGAATATGTTGAATTTTTGTGTAGAGATCAGTGGTTCATTCAATTGTTATTGATTTCAAATCTTCGCTATAGCTTTGTTTAGTTTCACCCAACGGTAAATAGGCAAAAGTTCTGACCAGATTGTAGTTTGAAGTAGCTAGATGTTGATGAAGCTATAAAATGGTTTTGTTGTTTTTATTTAATGTGTTACGGTACTACATCTGAATATCGCGATTTCATCTGACCAGCCATGTACACTGAGTTAGCTTTGCATTAGGAACATCCCCAGTTTTACATATTTGGAGAGATAACGAAGTACCACGTGATATCAACGTCTCGTGCAGCAACTATAATTCATCTGTACGTTATCAGTACAGATCTATTTATGGGGAAACGTGACGACGATATCCAAGATAATTGGGTCCGGAGGGATGTGCCAGCATTTCGGAAACAGCAACACTCGTTGGCTGCACCCGTACTACTGTATCAAGGGTAGACATCCAGCAGAAGGGCTCACATTGGTCAGCCACGCGGTTGATCCTAGAGGTGAACGTCTGGTGTCCCAACTGGTATCTTAGCAACGACGTGCAACAGTCACCCAGTTCACCCACCAGTACAACAGCGGTGCAGTTCGACCTATTTCCACATGCACCGTACCTTGCTTCGCCTGGGGTTCCACAGCTGGGAACTAACGAGAGTGGCCATGACGACGCCCAGTCATCTCAAACAATGCTTCGCATGAACCAAGGAACGTCGGCAATGGACCCTCGAAAGATGGAAGAAGGTCATCTGGAGTGATGAGTCCCGTTTTCTGCTGCACCATGCTGATGGCCGGATTCGCATATGGCGTAAACAGCATGAACGATGGTTGCACAGCTGGAGTTCAACAGGCTGGTGATGGTGGTATTCTGGCCTGTGCAGCTTTTCCCTGGCAAGTCCTAGATCCGTTGGTTATATGTAATTCCACAAACATTGAATGGTGGACGCTACAGGGACCTGTTTGTTAGCCGACCATCTCCATCTATATCTGCAGGAGGTTTACCAGGACGACAGTGCCATCTTTCAACAGAAAAACGCTGCGTGTCATCGGGCTCATATAACTACTGAGTGTTTGGAGGAACACGACAACGAATTCGCTATATTACCTTGGCCTCAAACTCCTCTAACTGTAACTAAATTCAACATTTGTGGGATATGCTAGAACGGAGAGTGAGAACTGCCGATCCTTCTCCACGGAATGAGTTTGAACTGACGAAGCCTCTGCAGCAGACATAGGTCAAGTTACGCATGGAGGATGTTCAACACCTTGTAGAATCTGCTCCTATGCGTCTGCGAGCCGAGATGCATAGGAAGGTGGTTCTATTAGGAACACCTACTAACGCGTTATTAGGTAGGTGCTCCTAATGCAAAGCTAACTCAGTGTACTGTATATTCACGTTATAATCTTGATTACAACTGATGTATTGCTCATTGATGTATTATTCAGCTATAATCAGAATCCTAATTGCTGATTCAATAACAATTTACGATTTCAAATTCAATGAAGATAAGAGTTTCCTGACAGCCACGCGGATTCGATTGCACAGAGTCGAAAATCTAGATTCCACAATAGACTGATAATGATTGATAGAGATAACCTTTATTGCAAGTTTTCATGGAGCGCAGAAGAATTATAAATTCTGTGAGATAACAAATAGCTTCAATGTCGTCAGGTGAATGTCTATCGGGTTGTAGATGTGAACATTGCTCCACAATCGAAATAAAAGTTATTTGTGGAAGATATTCACAGAATGATTCGTCGTCTCTATCGTTTTTTGTTTTTGTTTTTTTCTTTCTTTTCTTTTTTTCACCGCTAAATCTATCCCGATGAGACATCTGAAATACAGAATTTTCAAGCTGTATTTGACATCGAAAAATCGATTAATGTTCAAATTTCAAAAAAGGTTTTGCCATTATATAGCTAATAAAACTATTTTTTCAATGACACATCTGGTTTTACGCATACAATGCAGAGGGAAATACACCAATGAGTCATTACATTATGACCACCCCGAACCTACACAAATGAGCGCGCCTGGAGACCGAACGATGGCGCAGGTGAATTTCACAGAGCAGTATATATACAACCCGAGGACCGGCTTTCGGTTAGTAGAGTGTTCGGAGTCAGAATGGGAAAAGCTGCCGATTTATCGGAGTTTGATAAAGGACAATTTGTGATGACACGATGCTACTCGGAACTACGATGTCGGAAACAGCGCGGCTTGTGGGTTGTTCATGTGCCGCTATAGTGAGTACGTATCAAAAGTGGTGCACAGTTGGCCAAACAACGAACCGTCGTCCGCAGTTATTGCTGCCAGATGGGAACGGAGACTATCGCGCATTGTTCACAGCGACCGCAGGGCAACAGTGCGACAAATCACGCGCAGCTACAACAGTGGCGATTAGAGCAATCTGTAACAGCACACGGTTTATCGCAGCCTTCTGCGCACTGCCCTGCGTAGTCAAAGACCCAGCCAAGTGCCCATGCTCACTGCACGTCATCGCCAACAACGCATGAAATGGGCCCAAGGTCATCGAGATTGGACCGTGGATGATTGGAAGAAAGTGGTCTGGTCTGTCGAATCAAGATTCCTGGTGCATCACGTAGACAACCAACCGCGGATGCACCTATTACCAACGGAGGCTATGGCACCTGGATGCGCAGTTGGGCGGAAACAGGCCGGCGGCGGTTTCATGCTGTGGGCGATGTTTTCTTGGGGTACTTTAGGCCCCATTATCCCAATAGCACAATCCCTGACAGCTGTCAGGTATCTGAACATCGTTGCTGACCAAGTTCACCCATTCATGGCAACTGTGTTCCCTGCTGGCGATGGCCATTACCAACAGAAAAATGTGCCATGCCACACTGCCAGAATCGTCAAAGAGTGGTTCGAGGAACGTGCTGGTGACTTTATGTTAATGCCCTGACCTCCAAATTCACCTTACATGAACCCAATCGAACATTTATGTTTCGACTTGGAAAAGCGGATTCACGCTAAATCCCCACCACCCCGAAATGTACGGGAACTGGAGGACCTGCTGTTGATATTATGGTACCAGATACCCTAGAATACCTATCGCCACCTCATCGAATCGATGCCTCGCCGTGTTGTTGCTGTTTTGTAGGCTAAAGGGGGCCTTCAGCTTATTAGTAGGTGGTATTAATGTAATGGATCATTGGTGTAGTTCACTGAAGTTTTGATTCCTGCAGGTTGGTGTTAATTACGAACTATATCAATTGGAAGCGTCAAGAAATGTCTCAGTGGCAACTTGGGACCAGTGAGCGTTTCCTTGGTTTTCCTAATGCCTGTTGCTCTTTATGATGCACGTACTGATGATCTTTTGAGTTTGACCCAGTTTAGTGTGTGTATTTTTAAATGCTAATTCGATCTAAAACTGTGTCTCGATTTCTATTCCTTTTGTGTACATAAAGACACAGTCAGCTATGATAGAAGAAATTACAAACACTATTAAATTGAGCGGGGGCATAACAAATACATTGGTCATTATTAGTGCCATAGCATCTATTGAAACAGTTTTTCAACAACAATATTACAATGTGAATTTAAACGGTTAGCTCACAATAGTATAATAATTATCAATGAAGCAATGACCTTCGATTCCACAAAAATATTGTGATATAAATATGATCACCTACCAAGGCACCTCATTTCTTCTCATGATATAACAGAGGCTCACATTTTTACTATATTTTTGCATGCGCACTAAATATGAAGATTACATCCATTGTCTTTCTGGCCCACATTCTGACAAAGCACTCAGTTTTTGATCATAGGAAATCAGATTGCTATATTTATATTACAGAATAATTAAGAATGTATGCACACTTATAATATCAAAAGAAGGGATCTGTATTTACGTGAGCATCCTCCCACTGATATATGTGCCCTAACCATCTTTTATGGAACATTTTAGGAAAGAACGCCCCACTTCTTTTCATCTACGAGAAATATTGAAAGAATTCGTAATACACAAAGCGCAACCATTCCCGGTTAATTGGTGTACTTATATCTTTATGTTTAAACAATAAAACATCTACGACTTTTTACCGCAGAAAAAATGAAATGAAATGCTAAGAAGTGATGTTTATATAAATTGTAAATTGAAAATTCAAAAATTTATCGAGTGAATTTTAATTTTACAGTAGCCCCTTTTTGATCAGTTTACCTTTCAATGTTTATGATTTTAATACCTTCTACAGGTATCTGACAAACACACACAGCCACTGGAAGAAACTCGGTATTCCTTACGTAAAACCTGTTCCTTTGCTAGGCACCATGGCAGCAATATTTAAGGAAGTAAGTATAACAAAATGATCTTCTGTCTTCGTCAAAAGATTTAGCAAAATATCCTAAATTTGTTATATGTCTACTGTTATATGTTACTGTAGTGCACATGTCTAGCAGGGTAATGTTCTGTTGTACATTCGTATCATCTGAAATACATGTTTGTACAACTCTCGGTTACAAACAGGTGAAACGTACCCTGTGAATCGTCTCTGGGTCCAGTCAGCGAAATGAAAGGGTAACTATATCAAGTGTACACTCAACGGCATTAAACCCCTCACAAGATGCAATCTGTTTTTTGTAGGTTCGTGGGTGCAGTAATGGGGGATATGCGCAATTCCATTTTCAAAACAACTCATGATGTGAGGGTGTTACATGGAAAGCCTAAACTTTCCACGACTTCGTGGCAGCACAACCTCAAGTGATCACCTAAAACGAAGCCTATAGGAAGAGCGTCACGGGCGGAAATCCAAGAAAATGTATGCGTCAGGATATTATTTATTACTTTACAAAGTTTGAGAGAATGCTAATCATAAACACACCAGACAAATAATTACAGGATGTAAACTTTATTACTTAATATGGAGTTACATCACTACCTGCTTTAATTACAGCTTTAATTTTTTTTGTTTCGCATGCTATCAGTATGATTCAGTATCACATGTGTGCGTAAAGCTTTTTCCACTCCGTGCTCAAAAGATCCCATCATTCCGCCAGATTTGCGGGGGCTTTTGTTTTTTTCTACACGGCCCTTTCTAACATGTCCCAGATTTTTTCAGTCATCTTTAGATCGTGTGAATTTGCAGGTCAATTGAGGTGTAGAACGTCTTTCTTGTGTTCTTCAAACCAATCCAGCACAGTTCTAGCACGATGGACACGAGAGTTATCTTGAAACACATCATCCACTATGTGCCCTTCTTGCTCTAAAAACTGGACAAATGGCAATAATGCGTTATTCAAAAGTGGCACATAATCCATAGATGTCATGCAACTCGACACCTCGATGAATGGTCAACTCCAGCACTTGAAATACAGCCCCAAAGCATGACACTCCCTTTTTGCACAGCTCTTTGGACACATTCTGTGTTAAATGCTTCTCCAGCCTTCCGCACGACCCTGGAGCGACCATCATTGGGATACGAGCAGAAACTGAATTCGTCGGAAAATATTATTCGCCGCCTCTGTTCAATGGTCCAGTGACGATGCTCTTTGTCCATACAAGGCGATTTTTCTTCTGGACATTTAACTTCGGGCGTATCAAGGAAACACACCTGAAAACTCCCAAGCAATGCAGTTCTCTCCGTAGCATTCGTTCTGAGACTGGTTTACTGGGTTGTACTCTTGGATGAGTTCTTGACGAGTCTGGAAACTTGCAGTAGTTGCTAATCGTCCCCAAAGCCTGTGACCCCGATTTGTAATTATTTTGATTCTACCATACTTGCTCCGCTTACAGTAATAGTTTCCATACTTCTTCCACTGGAAATGGACTTATGACTCCGACAGCCCAACAAACTTTGCCAACGAACGATCATGTTCTCCGACAAAAACGATGACCTCCTTTTTCCACTCAGTAACGTCACCTTTACGACACTTTTACAATAATTTCCCCCTGCGGTGTTATGTCGATGACGTCCTGGAACCCACAGGACTTCCCTTCGTCGCGGGGGTACATGACACCCTTTCTCAGGAAGATAAGTCTTGCCCACATGCGGCTAACACTATCAGGAAATGTTTGTAACTTATTCCTTGGGTCGGTATTTGTCCAGATGCATTCCTCATCAATCAACGGCTTTGAGATTTAGTAGTCCGCTTCAGAAACATCTTCAACAGCTACTGGCTCCCTGTTAGCATCTTGGAGCGGAGCGTGAAGCCACCGTGAGAGACAAGCTGGCATTTCACAACTACTTAAATGCCATAAGACGCTTTTCATGACTGTGCATCTACACCGTTCGCTCATCGTGGAGGAATTTACAAGGTGGACGATAACGATACCAACAATGAAGGTTGTGAGCACACAGCATAGCGGAACAGCGAAGTGTGAATCTATCGTAATGATTTCACACCATGCAAAAGGAAAAAGAAACAAAACATTACGTAACGTTCTTTGATCGCACAAACGTCGCATAAAAAAAGCTTCTAATAAAAATGCATACACAACACAATCCTAAGGTATGGGTCAAAGAAGATTTGGAAATTGGAATGAAGATAATGTTACCGTGTCTTTTCTCATTATTCGGAGTAAAATAGATAAACAAGGAATGACTTTAAATGGCTTCTTAATTACCGGAACACTAGGCGCAGACAGCCCTCTTACAAACTGCACGATGGTGGTGTGAAGAGCAAAGTCTCTTCAAAGCGCACGTGTGTGTTGTAGAACTGTCACTTGTTGAGACGATTTGCAACAGTAAACTAACGTGTTCTGTTCGAAGCTCGGAGAAAGTTCAGTGATCTTTCTAACGCTACTTTTGCTGGCCGATTCAAACAGCGTTTCGTGACTTCTAAACTCGACGACCTACATTTATTACAGCCATCTATGTGCAAAATATATTATTTATTACCTTTGCTCTATACTTGTTTTTAGTCATTCCTGATCCATCTGTCAGTCTAACTATTAATACTTGTAATTTCCCTATGATTCCAAACACTGCTGGGTAGTACATTTAGCAGGCAACAGAATGGGCAATATTTATTAAACTTTCAAGTAGTTTAGCAAAATTTCGTAGAATTTATTTACGATTCAGGAATTCATCAGTCTATTGGGATGGTTAACTGAAGTTCATTACGTAAGCCCAGGAGATTTTATTTTTTTCCTTGGTTCTGTAAAAGCATAGTAGTTAATGGTCTTCAAACTAGATCCCTAAGGTAAAGTGGCCTTACTTTCGGTTAATCAAATTTAGTTCCCCATTGTAAAAAAGATGGATATCAAGTGGTAATGAAGCAAATGAGATAAGCCGCCCTGGTGGCGTATTGGTCTAAGCGATGGCCTCTGATCATTCATCCGAAATGGGTCCGGATTCGAATCCCGGTGAGGTATGGATGTTGTGTCTGTCTTATGGCACTAGGGCTCTTTCTTCCCTAGAACCAATGACCCTAGATTAGGGAGGGGCGACTGCTTATGGCCCATTGAGTTGCTCACGGTGGTCGTTAAAAATCCAATAAAAAAATGAAATTACAAAACTGAATATCTTAATGGCAGTCTATCTTTCTATCTGCTACACGGCACCACTTTTCTTTTCTTTTTGTGTGTGTGTGTGTGTGTGTGTGTTTGTTTGACAGTTGGCAATATGCTAGTAATTTCTTTCTCTGTCGTTCTCTTCTTGATTTCATGGCTGCTCGTTCCTTTCCTACAGAAATTTAAGCTTTAAGCCTCTAAGTAAAGGTGTCAGCCATTACTCCAAATGCAACTGTCGGATTGAGGAGCTCGTGTTTCAATAAACTGTATTTTTTTCGACAGTTCCAATGCTTATTATGTCACAAAAATAAATCGTAGTCATTTTTCACAATATGTATAGCGATTTGAGGGTTGTTTTTTTCTTTTTTTCTTTATTTTTGTAAAGTAGCAATGAAGTGTTTTCTTTATACACGCACTGATGTAATGATCACGAATCTTTATGAGAGAGAAATTCATATAAATGATTTTAGGAAGGGACTGTCCGACACCAGGTCTTAAACAACCCTTAGAAGTAGGAAGCTAGGAGATTTGCGCTAGAGTGCCAGGCAGGAAAATCACACGGAAGCGAGATAGAAAGGAAGAAGAAGATGCCCTTATTTTAAACCGGGGGCCAGTACCCGGGGTCCGACGGCTTAACGTGCCCACCCGACTCACGGCGGATATTTAGTGGTTCGAGCGTTCGTACCTGCCTGGGACTTTTCCGTTGTAGTCACGAACGTTGACTATTGGGTCATCCGCAGCCACGAATCTTTATGATAAGTCGGTCACAGATAATAAAGCCTAATGTATACAAATTCAACAGCCACATGGGCTGATGACGTTTTGGCTTGTGCTCTATAAAGAGCGTACAGACTATTCGGCTGCAGTAACTCACATAAACACGAGGAAAATCCTGGATCTGTCGGAATTCGAGGAAGGTCTAATCGTAGGCGCGCGTTTAGCGGGAGGCACGATTAACTAAAACAAAAGAAATTACCGGTTTCTCAAAACCAACCATTTTAAAAGTATTTAGCGACTAGAAGACAAGCGAGCCCTTTTCACATCCCAAAGGCTTAAATATGGTAAACAAAATGGAGTTATAAAGCGTGAGCGTCGTTCTGTGAAGAGGATTGCACAAAAGAAAAGGTCTAACAGTCGGCAGGAACTAACTACTGAATTAAACCAAAGCCAGGAGGAGTCCATTTAGATGCCAACCCATAGGTAGTTAGTTGAAGAAATTGGTTCTTGGAAGTGGTCTGCCCACATTCGGTGTAATCTTTCTTTTATAATTACCTTTCGTTACATGCAACTGCAATTAAATTTGATACACTGTTTATTTGCATTCCTTGCTTAATACCCAGCTAAAACATTAAAATACACACCTAATTTATAACAAGAAACTGTACACCAACTGTACTCAAAATATAGCGTAACTATACTAGTAGACCGAATTTATTGGCTTTCGAACTTCTAGCAGATGGCTTTTTCAAGGAAGGTAGACAGCAAACTGAATAATAGAACACTTGAATTATTGAACGCGGTGACTTGACTAGACAATAAATGAATAGGTACAACGTGCACAACAAACATGACCCCTCGTTTCTTTGAATGAATAATTACATTCGCATCTATTCATTTATTATCTAGTTAAGTCACTGCGTTCAAATTGTTGAAGTGTTCTATTATTCAGTTTGCTGTCTACCTTCCTTGAAAAAGCCATCAGGTTGAAATGCGAAAGCTTGGTAACTTTGATTTCTGTTCTACTACAATAAGTTCGGTCTACTAGTATGGTTATACTATTTTGAAAACGCACACCTTTTAATCAAAACAAAACTTTTTCTTTCCTAGGTTGGGTTAAACCACCTCCATGAGCAACTGTAAGTGTTATAAGCAATCGTCCTCATCCCTAATTTAGGGTCATTGGTTCTAGGGAGAGATGAGAGCCAGGGATGTAAGGAAAGGGCATCCCCGTGCCTCACTCGAGGCTTAAGCAAAAACAGAGATCTGACGACTAGTCGGAAATCTACGCCTCTGACCAGTCGGCTCCCGGAGCAGCCAAAACAACACGTAATAAGCAGAAAGTGTTGAATTACAGTAATGAATGATGGTAAGAAAGTGTGGGCTGCTTGCAGGCACTCCAAAGTCCAAAGTATGACCAGCCTCTATAATTTCGGACAAGAAAAGATTAATGCAATAGTGGTGAAGCAAAAGGTTCAAACTGATCCAACAAATAGCATAAGAAACAATGGTCATCTACAAGATCATCCAAACCGTCATTAAGTCTCATTTCCATACAGCAAGTATACAGAAATTATCAGCGAAAATAATCTCGAACATTTGAAACTTTACTCCACACTTAAACACATTTCTTATTATTTTGAGGAAAAGAATTCTCTCAACGATTCCTCCATCCATCCCCTCCTATCCCACATCTGACAACAAACCAGCCAATGCTACATACTTGCCCGAATCAATAATTACATCCCCATTTAATGCCAATTGTAATTTTTATATTTTCATTTATTACATCCGTGCTGTAATACTATAGTAAAATCAAATGCATAATTCTATACACTGCGAGCACTTATTGTGATCGATATTCCTTTTAAAATATATGAGAAGTTGTTTATTTTCCACAATGTGTTAATTTCTTCTAAACCTTTTTGAAGCCCTTCCACGAAGTTGAACTGAAAAGGTATAAAGAAAAAGGACGTGTATATGGGTAAGTGGCTATTCTTTTTCTTTTTCTTATCTCCTCTGAGAATGTGTGTAGTAGAATAAAAATATTTGGAAGGGCTGTAATTACTGGAAAAAAATACAGGAAATCACGCTTTCCGAAATTAGGTGATTTCTAAGACAAATACTGAGTTAAGGTAAAGTAACATCAAATTAGCAGACTCCTCAATAAACTAACCCTGCATCTTAAACCAAACGACATGAATAGCTACAGGATGCTCTTTTCAAAATGTGTAGGTATTCATTACTAAAATATTCTGCTTAAATAAGAATGCACTGCTTCTCTGAAGAAGCGAAAGAAATTCCATGGGGTCATAAAGACCAATTTAAATAAAACTCATATCTGTTACGATCACATTGTCCACAGAGAAGAAGAGACAGGGGTTCAACTCTCGCTTTTTTAAAAGCGCTCCAGTGGTCGGACATGAAACTACGTTAGCGGCTGTCACGTGATGCGGTGCCAGTGGCTGTGTAAGTACCACCGCGGAGAGAGTTGTAAACTCTTGAAAAAAAAACTAAAAAAAAAAAACAGGCAGACTCTCACTGTTACGGTTTAGACGCTTTAGTTCCATGTCCGTCCACTGGCGCGCTGTTCTGTTGAGATCATCGGGGCCAACCTTGGGTCAAATTGTTGCCATGAGCCACTGTGGAAGATTTACATCTGCGTGTCCTCTGTGACATTGCCATGGGTATATAATGTTTAATTTTGCTTGTACGAATCGGTACCCCAAAACAAATCGATTGTAAAAGTCTAATTCTCCATGTAATGTGAAAAACCGCAGAGCTAATGTTTTCGTACGCATGCGTGTTTCAGAGTTACAGTGACTCACTGCATAAATTTGTAGTATATGTCAAGGTAACTCGGACACCGTTGCAGCTTCAGCTTTTGAGGAGTAGAACTTTCTCTGAGTCGCAATGCTCCAGCTTGCCTATTCTCAGCTAAAATAATGCACTGAAGTTTTTCCCCGTAATATACAGCAAGTATCTAAAAGTAATGCGTCATTGTGGTATTAAGAAGTTTTGTATGTGTGTCCGTCTGTGTTCCTGTTAAAACGAAATATTCACACTTCTAACGACCGAATCCGAAAAATTATTTTTGCTTTCGACAGCTGAGTCCGAAAATGCACTTTTCCCATTCACACAGTCTCCTCCTTTAGTTGACGTTAAGAGCATTTCTGCATTTCGAAAAACATTTCCATTTCCAAATATTGAATGGGATTGTTGGATTTCTTGTTCTTTCTCCATTTATAACTGGAGCTACTATCAAAACTTTACGTATATATGCTTCTTTCACGGTGCGCATATTTCCCGCTAGAAGGCATAGCTTATTTCTGGAAGTTGCCGAAAATGTGCTCTTGTATTTTGCCTGATGTCGCTACTTTGCATAAATTCAATTGAAAATATATCTTTTATTATCGAATGACTGTAAATTCGGCCAGTTTATCCATTTCTTTTTTCAGCTTTTGTGGATACCGAGCTTTTCGGCTAAGCAGCGCAAATTCAGATTTTCAGTTCGGCTCTATCTCAGCTTCCTCTGGTTGGATCAGAAAAATTGACAGTATTGTTCAAAATTCGAATGTAAATTTTTATCATATATATTTTGTCTATTATAAATTATATTATAAATTATAATTGTGTGCAAATATGCGAAAAAAATGTGTACAAATTATGCGCGATAAAAAAAAAAATTTAAATCTCACCAGAATTAAACGGTATATATCTCCTTGTTTGAACAAATTTACGGCCATGTATTTGGTTTTCTGGAGAGTTTTTTCATGACACCATTTTTAGGCAGCGTTTGAAAAAAAATTATGATTTAGGTATCGAAATATGATAAATATCCGTCTTTCGGTCTATGGATATAGTATCTCTGCACCTTCTGTCCGACTTAAAAAAATATTTTTCCCTTGAGATCCCTTGAATTATTGCAACGGTTACCAACCTTCCTTGATTCGCGAACCCCTTTCAACATTATATTGTTATCGCGAACCCCTTCACCTATTTCTGCTCACATAATAAGTAATATAACGGTTTTCTACGTATTTTTAATGCCTCCAGTCTACTTGCGGTTTCTTTTACGGAAGTTACATCTTTTTATAGAAATTCCTGTGACTTCATTATAAAAAAATTAATTCAGGAATATATATTTTGTAAAACTAAAAGGATTTTAACATCAAAATGCAAACCTACTGTATTATAAAAAGTGGATTAATGGTTAAATTACCTGGAAATAAGAAGGATATATTTCTAAAACAAATGTTAAACAATTTATAATGGTAACAAATAAATATAGGACAAAAAGTATAATGATATTAATACTTACGAATCAAAGTAAACCAAAACTTTTATGATGTTTCTGGACTTGTTTTGTAGAACAAAGTACATTAATATTCGGTTCAGCAGAACACAGACATAGAGCCTCAAATCTGGTTCTGCATCAAGTTTGTTTCGATATTTTGACTTCAGCGAAATGTATGTGCAGAAAACAATCTCGCACATGTCAACATCATCATCATCATTGCCAATCATTATAAATCCACTGCTGGACGAAGGTCTCTCCAAGTCTCTTCCACAACGGTCAGTCTTCTGCGAGTCTCCTCCATGTTACTCCTGCATACTTTCGAATTTCATCCACCCATCTCCCATGTGGTCTTCTTCTGGGTCTTTTCCTGTCCCTTGGAATCCAGTATAAAATTTCGACTGTCCACCGACGGTCTGTTCTTTTGGCAGTATGTCCAGCCCATTGCCATTTCAGGGATTTTACTCTGATCATGATGTCTTCCACTCTTGTCATTTTTCTGATCAACAAGTTCCTCTTCTTATCTCTCCTGGTTACACTAAGCATGCACCTCTCCATGCTCCTTTGAGTTGTCTGCAGCCTTTGTATGTCTCTTTTAGTTAAGGTCCACGTCTCTGCACCATACGTAAGCACTGGAAGGATGCATTGATCAAACACTTTTCTTTTAAGATATAATGGCATATTGTTCTTGAAAATTATGCTGTTTCTTCCAAAAGCTCTCCAGGCAAGTTTTATACGCCGATTAATTTCTTCATCAATGTGACCCTCACTTGATTTCTGCTGTCCAAGATAAAGGTATGCATCTGTTATCTCCAGCTTTTCTCCATCAATCGATAAATCTTCATTTCTTGTAAAAGCATTGTACATCACTTTTGTCTTCTGAAAGTTCATTTTTAATCCCACTTCTTTACTCTTGTCAGCAAGTTCCTTTATCATACCCTGCAGCTCTGATGGGGTAGTTGCAAAAATGACTACGTCATCAGCAAAACGAAGGTGAGTTAGAAAATCTCCATTAATCTTTATCCCTTTGTTTTCCCAGTTCAGTGATTGAAAGACATTTTCCAATGTGGCGTTAAGGAGCTTAGGAGATGTGGTGTCACCTTGTCTCACTCCCTTTCCAATTTTTATGTGTGCTGTATTCTCAAACAGCCGAATCATTACACTTGCATTTTCATAGATGTTATTAATAATATTAATGTATGCATCTTCAATACCGCAGGACTTCAAAGCCATTGTAACTGCTGATGGTTTCACTGAATCAAAGGCCTTTTCATAATCGATAAAAGCTATGAACAATGGAAGTTCATATTCCCTCGCTCTTTCAATTCGTTTTCTCAGTACGTAGATACACTATTTACCAACAAGTAATTGGACACCTGTGATAGCAAAGGAAAACGAAGGTTATTCACCTCCAATAGTTGGTAGAGCCTCCACGAGCGGCGATTACAGCTGCGAGCCTCCGGGGCATACTCTCAACCAGGCGTTGTACGACGGCTAGCAAGATTTTCTTCCACTAGGCTTGGAGAAAACTGGTCATTTCCATCACCGATTTCGGACAGTGGCGGCACCCCTTACGTCGACGCTCCAACTCGTCCCAGAGGTGCTCGATAGGGTTAAGGTCCGTGCTCTGCGCAGGCCAGTCCATTCGATTAACTCCATTGTCACCATACCAAGCCATGGTGGACCTCGCAACATGACAGGTGGCATTAACATCCGGAAAGTAACATGCGTCCACCCATTAAAACTGCCACAACGTAGGAAGCGTATGGTCATCCAAAATGGTGCAGTAGATCTTGGCGTTGAGTCTACCAGGAATTTCGACCAGGGGTCCCGTGCCATACCAGGAGAAACGACCCCATAGCATAATTCCACCGCCGCCGAACTTCACAGTTGGCACAGTACATTCCGGCAAGAGGCGTTCTCCACGCAGACGCCAAACCCAGACCCTGCCATCCAAACGGTAGAGGGTGAACCTTGGTTCCTAGCTCCAGAGAACCTGTTTCCACTGTTCAACGGTCCATTGTTGACGTTCTTTGCACCACGTTAGCCGAGCAGCGCTATTGGACTTGGTGATCAAAGGCTTGTGGGCGGCAGCACGTCCATGATAACCGAGCAGATGGGCTTCCTTACAGATGGTATTCATCGAAAGAACACTCCCGGATGCCTGTTGAAACTTCTCGCGCATGTGGTCCATCGATTTGGTGTGGTTCTTCCGAATTTCTCTGGCCAGCACCCGTCGGTCTCTAACTCCCAGTTTTGTGGGTCTGCCGGGTCGGGGCGCATTCCGACAGTCACCTCTCATCTTCCACTTGCCAATCACGTAAGCCACTGTCGATTTTGGGTACTTCAACTCGCTGGATATATCGCGTATGGATCGGCCATTTCTGTGATACCCGACGATTACACCTTTCTCGAAATCAGAGAGCTCCGAAATGCGTAGCATCTTGCATGCGACTGGTTGCGTTGTTGTTTCCCACACGATATTTAACGGCGGCGGCCGTGACGTGTATCAGGACCACAGATGTTGTCGATTGCAGGGGTGTCCAATTACTTGTTGTTAGATAGTGTATGATCTATAGTGCTTTAGCCACTCCTGAATCCAACTTGTTCTCTCGGTTGAGCCATGTCCAGTGTTACCTTCAAACAGTGTGAAAGAACTTTAGTGAAGATTTTATAAACCACTGATAGGAGGCTGCTAGACTGTCTGTAGTTCCTGAGATCCACAATGTCACCTTTTTTTTATGTAGCAGGATCATTGTTGCGTTGTTCCAGTCCTCAGGAATTTTCCTTTCATTAAGGCATCGAGTGAAAAATTGGGCGAGTACTGTTTCAATTTCTCCACTTGCTTCTTGTATGATGTCTACAGCAATTCCATCTTCTCCTGGAGCTTTTCCCCGCTTCATGTTCTTGATTGCATGTGCAGCCTCTGCTGGGAGGACTGGAAGAACTCTGGTACTGGTACCTTTCATGATGTCTGGAATACATGTATCATCCCTTTCATATAATTTGGAGTAAAAATATTTCACTCTTGTCAAACTTTCGCCTCTATTTCTTGTTACAGAACCATCTTCTTTTCTCAGCGCCATAATCTGTGTTCTTCCCTTACTGAGATGTCCCTTTGCTATCTTTATTCTTTGGTTGTTTTCAATTGCTTTCCTCACTAGTTCACAGTTGAACTTCCTTACGCCTTTAGTGATACTTTTTCGTACTGTCTTGCATAGCTCTATATATTCCACTTTGGAAGTCACATCTTCTTTAGTTGTCCTCATCTCTCTTCTTTTTTGCATCAACATTTTGGTTTTTCCTGATAAGTTGCTCCCATGCAACTTGTTCTTAGACCCAGCTAATTTTGTTGCTGTTTCCATAAGAGCTTTGGTTACTTTTCTGTTAACTTCAGAAATATCCACTTCTTCCGGTGTTAGGCCTTATAAAGCAGAGAATCTGTTCTTCAGTTACAGCTTGAAGGTATTATGATGCTTTTTAAAGTTGTTCACGTCAATACACTTCGTATGTTTTATGAACTTGCCACGCTCGAGTTTAGCATTGAGGTGCATCTTACATCTTACCATTCTATGGTCACTACCTGTGTTGAACTTTTTCAGAACAATGCAGTCTTCGATGACAAATTTCTTGTTACACATAATAAAATCAATTTCACTTGCTCATCCATTGGGATGCCTCCATGTCCATTTCCTTTGCGGTTTTTCTAGAAAAAGGAGTTCATGATGCAAAATCCTTCTGCCTCAGCAAACTCTACGATAGTATTTCCACGCTGGTTTCTGTTGCCGTGACCGAATTTACCTACTGAAGTTTCATTCTGTTGCCGTGACCGAATTTGCCTACTGAAGTTTCATTCTGTTGCCATTGCCCTATTTTTGCATTGAAATCTCCCATAATTATCTTCAAGTGCTGTTTGCCTTTATTATTTAGATGACGAATTTCCTCATAAAATTCTTCAATTTCTTCTTCAGGATGACTTGTGGTGGGTGCATAAGTTTGAATAATCTGAGCCTGGTATCTTTTCTAGAGTTTGATAACGAGTCGTGCAGCTCTGTCAGATGAACTTTTAACTTCTATAACTTTATCCTTCAGTTTCTTGTTTATTATAAATCCAACACCACTAGTTCTGCCAGTATCTGTCCCACGATAGTAGAAGAGATGTCCACTTTTCAGTTCAATGAGATCTTCTCCTTTTCTCCTTACCTCACTTAGCCCGACGATGTCCCACTTGATCCTTTGTAGTTCCTCTTCCAATTCAAGAAGCCTTGAATCAGAAGATAGGGAGCGTCCATTATACGTAGCCAAGGTCAGCATCAGATGACAGCCTAGTCCGGTCCTCCGGGGATTCTTAGCACCCTCTGCCTTCATGTCGCACTGGCCGCTGCCTTGGCCAGGCACATTCCAGCTGCTGGAGACTGAGGGCCAGGATTTAAGTTGTGGAGTCATTTTGGAGGTGTTTGGTCATAACTCACCACGCTGGCCAAGCGGGTTGGTGAGTGTGCGATAGCATTTCCTCTAATCCCGATGGTACAGTTATACAGCTATTGGCAGTCGTCAGAGCCTCTTTAGTGGGAACAGGATGTACCACGAGAAGGCGGGTCTGACATTTGTCAAGGAGAGGCTGTGATGTTGCGCATCACCATGTGAGTAGTTGAAAATGGCAAAAGTATTTTAAAAAACTTTGCCACTAAGGGAGGGATACTCTGATTTTAACGCATGCCTAAAATGTGTAAGGCTTTCACTCTTGAATAATGTTTGAAGTCCAATATTAGTCGAAATACCAATAAGATTTTCTTTTTCTGTCATACACAGGTTAGCAGCCAGCCAACGACATGAAAGATCCATCAAATGGATTACGAATCCACTTTAATTTCTTGGAAACTGGTGTAAAGTACTCCTTGAAAGTCACCGTTAGGGGGCTTCAAGTGACATTTTATATTGTTTTTAACGTCGTGGTCTAAAGTCGGTTCATTTTCTGTTAAAACGTTGTGTAGGGTGCTAAAACACTCGGTACTGTTCTCAATAACTTCTTCCCAGAATTTTAACTTTTTTAGCATACTTTCCACTTGATCTTGAACAACGAAAATGGTCGTATTTCAACCTTATACCGCGAACCCCTTGGAACACCTTTGTGAACCCTGGGTGTTCGCGAACCACCAAATGGGAACCACTGATCTACGGTTTCCATAGTTCATGTGACGTTCATCCTCATCTTTCCGTCACGTTAATCCACATCTTTTCGTCTTTTCCCGATGCGCGTTCTTGCTTCCAGGGGTGTAAATGCAATTAGCTATTTACCTGAACACTTATTTTGCTCTTTATCACTGCTTCAAGAAATCGTATTGAAATAATTATTTTTTATCAGATACCTCTTTTGGGGAAACAGATTTTACGCGATATTTCTGCTTCAAATAATGCAGAGTTTTTCCACCAGTGAGACAAACACATTTGTATTTTCTGGTATATATCTGTTTCCAAGCGTCCAGTTCGAAAAATTGTTTCTACCTCCAGTAGCTTCTACTGTGAAGAATATCTTGGGTATAATTCCTACTTCCTTAAATCGCACAATTATACGCAAGGAGGAGAAGGAGTGTATTACTACCGCAACCGTGTCTAAGAAAAAAAATTTTGCGCAGATTTTCAAACTTAAATAATACGTAATTTTCCAGCTAAAGGAGTAAATGTGTATTCCATTTTTGTATGGCACTCTACTTCTAAAAGTTCAATTTGAAAAATTCGTTTTACATCGGATACATTCCACCATGAGAAAGCACTTGTGAGCATTTTTCTAGTTCTCCATAACGCATAGTTCGGCTTCAATGGGGAGTAAGTTTGCTTTTCCGTTTGCACCGGTATATCTGCATCTAAAAATCTGATTAAAAATATTATCTTTCAACCTGATGCCTTTTACTAATCGCAGCACTTTGCGCACATCTTTTTACATTTAATAATGCACAGTTTTTTCAGTAAGGGGAATAAATGCTTATAACCGTTTTATACCAGATAGCATGTACCATGTTAAACATTTCATTTAGCCTTCCTTTTTGTCACATAATGGACAATTCTGACTCGAAGAATGGAAAATGCCTACGTTCATTTAAAGTCACAGCTTCGGTTCTAAAATATCGATTTAGAAATTTCTTTTGAATAGTATACCAGTCACTTTGACAAATTTATTCATATATTTTCTTTTTTAATGATTCGCAGTTTTTCCACTGGGTGGCGTTAATATATATACATTTTTTTTTTTTGCGTCCGTATGTAATTCTCATTTTCTTGCTAGGACACGCAATTAATATTTCTGTTTGCAACCGTATCTCAGCTTGCAAAAGAACAAATTAAAAGATTTTTTTTATTTAACGAATATATATTTGTTAATATTCATGAACCCTTAGTTATAAAATTTTATTTCCCAATAAATGTTGGAATATTAATACATTTTACTGTATCACCCTTTCTTTTGGGTCAAAAGGACTGTCATCGAAAATACGGTGCTATTGTTTTTGCAATACCAGTATAATTTTCAGGAAATTTTTCTGCTTTTAGATCTTGCTGCATTTTGCTCGCATGACCACGCAATATGCAAAACTCTTAGCATTTTTTTACCCTGAGGCGTACTTATGCAGAGATGTTTAAGAATCGAAATATTCTGTTGAAATGGTGAAAGCAGAAATAAATTGTGAAAACACAAGTCTGTCAGCGACCGGCATCGAACTCGTGTTCCCTCACCCAGAGTAAGTCGCTCTCCAAACTGAGCTACATAAACAGAATGTCTGGCTGCAGATTTGTCGTCTTGACACATGTGTTCACCTCTTTAGTACTACACAAAATAAAAAATTAGCAGTAGGCACGTAAATAGGCCGATATTCACCTGTTTACACCCCTCACTGGCAAAATCCACTGGACATGTCGATGTATGCAACGCTGGGCTTTAAATTAGTTTTTCCAAAAATAAATATTTGATCCACAAAAGATCAATATCAAATCGTTTAACTTTGTGTGTGTGTGTAAAAGAATAATGACAAAAGTTGCTTATACTTCTTTTCTGGCTGAAGCATCATTACTTGAACATAGCCTTTTTCACGTATGTTGAATTTCAGCCAGAAATATGTACAAAAATATTTCTTATTAATTTTTGCACTGCGTGATTCTTAATGTGGAACTACTACGATATCTCATTAATTCTGCAAAAGTTATTTGAAAAATAACACTTTTCAATATTTACCTGTAAATACTTTTTCAGAACATTTGAAGGCAAAAAGCCGACTTTGACTGTTGCCGAACCAGACGTCCTGAGAGATATTCTTGTCAAAGATTTTCAGTTCTTCAATAATCGCAGGGTAAGTGTTGGTGAAGATTTGCGAATAATTCATTTTGTAAGATGAACGTAAACAAAATCCGGAGGTCCTTCCAAAAGATCCCTTACAATG
This sequence comes from Macrothele yani, assembly GCA_039090855.1. Lineage (NCBI taxonomy): Eukaryota > Metazoa > Arthropoda > Arachnida > Araneae > Macrothelidae > Macrothele > Macrothele yani. Next base: position 70,645,593 of record CM076995.1, read on the forward strand.
TGTGTGATAGACATTTCTTCTGCATCATTATCATAATAAATATTTTTTCTGCAGTATAATAATGAAGATTAATTTCTTCTGTATTGTAATAACATATGCTGTACACTCAGTAGACAAAGCATGCCGTCCGGTGCCGCAGTGGTCTAAGCGCTGGCTTATGGCCTTTCGTCCGAGAAGGGTCCGGGTTCGAATCCCGTTCGGGCATGGATGTTGCGTTTGTCTTACGGCACTTTCTCTCTCCCTTCCCTACGACCAGTGACCCTAAATTAGGGACGGGCAACTGCTCATAGTCCATTGAGTTGCTCACGGTGGTCGTTAAACCTCCAATCAAAAAAAAAAAACATTAGAAATAGGGCTGACGGGCAGTTGACATGGACATCCTCCGCACAGGGTGGAACATACACCAAATGCAGGCGATACATAGGCGGACAGCAAGGCTTCTCAACAGTGTATCGCAATCGACGAACATGGGTAAACGTGTTGATCTGAGCGACTTTGTTCGTGGAAGCATTATTAGAGCGAGACAGATGGGCCATTCTATCGCCCAAGTGGTAAGAACCTTAAGGTTCCCGAGGGCAACTTTATCAAGGGTGTACCGCGAGTATACCATCGATGGATGTACCGACGCCCAGAGATCTGGGCGAAGCTGTATCGCGATCGCTCTACCCGATGTCATCATCCGACTGTTCAGAGTGTACCACAGCTAACATTTTAAATACTGACTCATTGTTTTTTAACGTCGCACCTTGAATTTGTCCTGAAACTGTTTATTTTCCTGCCTAAATTCCTTACGTTTTTTTACCATGCACGTACACTTTTGCTCATTTTATGACAGTATTATTATGCTTATCTTTACATCTGTTCTTCGCTTTCAGATTTTATTGTATTGTTTTTTTTTAAATACACCAGACCGTGAATACCCAAAAAACGCATATAGCGTATTAAATCCGTTCGTTTTTGTGGTGTAATAAGCACAAAGATTCGCTTAGATTTTGCACTCCATTGGGAAGCTTTTTCAAGGCAATGCTAGACATGAAAAAGGTTTTCAAGGAAGCGGCAGATATTTTTCATGACTGCCATTGCCTTGAAAAAGCCTCCCAGTGGAGTTCGAAAGCTCGGCGAATCTTTGTGAATCACCACAAAAATAAACGGATTTAATACGCTATATGCGTTTCATGAGTATTTTATTGCATTGTTGCATGTATTCGTTGCTGTTAACTTTTCACTGTATCACGATACCATTTTGCACAGTTTTCGAATAAATTTTGAAGCGTGGGGTTTCCCACGCGTTCCCAAGCAGTCGCCCACCACACGCTCCTGATGACTGGGATCAACGTAGGCTCGTACAGATTGTCCGCTTGGCATCGACGGCGCAAATCATATCCAGGTTAAGTGTCGGAAAGCCCATGCTGCGTCAGCGAGCGAAAGGTACTGCGCACGCTGCGCCCTGGGCTACGGCAGCCGACCCCCTAACCGTGTGCTACTATTGACTACTCGTCATCGGACATTACACCTCGCCTGGTTCCGGAAATATTAAAACTGGACTTCTGCAGAGTGGCGCCGCATCGTGTGGACAGATGAATCCGTTTTTTCAGCGGTACCGAGCTGACAGGAGGGTGCGGGTGTGGTGTTGACACACCCGCACCCTCCTGTCAGCTAGGTACAGCCACGTCTATTTCGTGCCAAGTTGTCTCTGTGATGGTTTAGGAAGCCTTCTCGTGAAACATATTAGGTCCCTCAGTGTGTCTGAAGAGATCTCAACCGCTGCGCGCTGCCAACATGTGCTGGATGATACACGCTTTCATGGACTTCACGCATCCTGCTGCTGATGGTCTGTTTCAGAAGGACAATGTGCCAACCCACCGGGCAGCAACAACACAGGCATAGCTCTAGAAACGCTCATTTGAGTTTGGAACCATCTAGTGGTCTCCAAGGTCCCCGGATTAAAACCCTGTCGAAGCTCGCTGGGATGCCGTGGAGCGGAACATCAGATCCATGGATCCTGATCAGACGTCTAGGGGGGAGTTGTGGACAATGTTGCAACAGGCATGGCTGGCATTACCTCCGGAAACCCTCCGGCATCTGGTGAAGTCGATGCCTCGGCGTGTACAGGCTATTATTTGCTCTACAGGAGGACCAATAAGTCACTAAGTAGGCATCTCTAATGTTTATCCATTGAGTGTATTTCTTCCGTAATGTTACGAGGATGAGTTCGCATATGGTCATAACAGCCAGCCGTAATGCAGATTATATCTTGTTCCACCTACCAAACAGAAATGACTACTTTTTTTTCTGTTTCTTTTTATTTTTATTTTCTGTTGTTACCGTCTTTTTAGCACGTGCGCGCGCGCGTGTGTGTGATAAATGCTCATGATCACCTAAGGCTATAAAAGAGTCAGTCCTCCCTCATTTAGATATGCTGGATCCACGCAAGGAATAGGGATAGCGCCGTAGATCAAGCAGACGCTCATGCCACACTCCAGACTCGAACCAGAGCCTAACACGGACAGTTCCATAGAAGCCCATAGGCCGCAATCCAATTCACCAGCTCATTTAAAAACATTTAGTATGACAATTATTTCTTCAACTGAATAGCTGAAATCTTCCAGACTCTTCGACGCATCACGCTCAGAAAATTATTCAAAATAAAATGTTTTGTAACCTTCTCTGTGACACTAGGCATACAGGCTCTACTTTGCGCACCCTTAAAATCCGTCTGCCAGAACATAAGTACGCCTTACGCGTTGGACTGACTTCTACTGCCTTGACACATACCGTTGCTAATGGCCATCATGATACTGATTGGAACGAGACGGTTATCTTGGCTGCAGCTTCCGATCAACAATCCCTGCTGCTTGCTGAAAGTCTCTGTATCATTAAAGCTTCATCGAGTTGCGGTAATGAAGACTTACCTGTGTTTGTTCCCAGCCCCTGGCTTGCACTTCTCAAGAAGCTTAATACCACAACGGCTGACTTAACCGAAGAGTAGACTTTTACTATTATTTATTTTTATTGGTTTGTATCTTCTGTATGTGGCAACACTAATGTTATCCGTCACTTAAAGAACTGTTTTTGACTTTATATATCACCCTGTCTGTGACATTCGACGCTCGCAGCCTGAGGATGGAACTATGTTAGTTCTGAAAGATCTCGCCCTACTAGGTTTTTAACTTTATGCATTTTTTATATGTAAATAAATTGACATCTTTAACTGTGAAACTTAGCAGGTTTTTATCGTGCATTCGACAGTTTGAAGTTATATATGTACGTCTCATTTAGCACGAACTTTCATCATCGATCATATATGTACTTCTCTCCCAGACTATTATTCACTGGATCATTTGCAACACCAACCTTATCCTTTATGGCCATTCATTATACAGGGTGTTCGGAAAGTCACTGTGCACCTAAGCTATGCACTTAGAAAAAATGTTCGAAGTGATCTCCACGAGCGTCGATACAGAGCTGAACCCGTTTAAGTTTATTTGCAAACACTTGCTGCAGCTCTGCTTGTGAGATGTTTCTGATGAACGTAGTTATTGCAGTTTGTAATTGATCAAGCGTGCGTGGGCGATCACGATACACAGCAGATTTTGCTGCGCCCCACAGAAAAAAGTCTGGTGGAGTAAGGTCCGGGGAGCGAGGAGGCCATAGGTTTTTTTGAGATGACACGTTCGCTGAAAACCTCATTCAGAAGTTTCACAGAGGTGTGAGCTGTGTGCGCAGTAGCGACATCTTGTTGAAACCAACTGTAGGTGATTTCGTCTTCTTCAAGGCGGCCGATGAAGTCGTGGAGTATGGAACAGTAACGTGCACTATTCACGGTGTCCTGAAAGAATAACGGCCCGACAATGCGCCGTCGGGATAGCGCAACCCACACTCTGATTTTCTGGCCATGCAAGAGTCGTTCCGACACAGCATGAGGAGTCTCTGTGGACCACAATCGTGTGTTTTGTGCGTTAACATACCCAGAGAGGTGGAACCACGCCTCATCTGTAAAGAAGGTTACATCAAGAACAGCAACAGTTTTCGTTTGAATAAAATTTTTAAACCATTCACAGTACCGGAGTCGTTTTACGTGATCCGCCGGTTGCAATTGTTGTACCGCTGTCACTTTGTATGGGTAGAGGTGCAATGATTCTCTCACCGCTTTATGCGCTTTCGCAAGCCCGATATTTTTCTCTTGCGCCAACTTGCGCAATGATTTTGATGGACTCCGCAGCAGGGAGTCAGAGATGTCCATCAACTTCCCATCGGTAAGTTTAGTTGGTCTCCCGCTTCGTTCGGCGTCGAACACTGAGCCTGTCGCACGAAATTTCTCAATAAGTCGACGAACTGCATTATGATGAGGTCCAGGTGTGTCTGGGAATTTGGCAGCAAATTGCTGCCGCACTAAATCGGTGTATTCATTGCCTTCTCGAAAGACGTATTCAACCAGAAACACACGTTCCGCAATTGAAAGAGCCATAGTGCGAAAAACTGAACAACAACAGCACACACGATAACTTCGATACTTACAGTAACAACGACTTGTCTCTGTTGACCTCTGGAACTCAACTGCCGCAATGCGGCAACCGACGCTTCGAGCAGCTTGCTGCGCTTGCGAAGTGAGCCGCCCATGGGTTCCCGCGATCGGCTGCGACTGGGAGAATCCACTTTATTACGTTCCGGTGGCACATACTGCACTTAATAACTGTGAAAACAAAACGGTAGTCTAGGTGCACAGTTACTTTCCGAACACCCTGTACCTCTCACTCTGTACAGGACTTCCTTTCCCTGTGTGCAGATGACACTGCCATTCTTACACACAAAGCAGATTTAGTTGTTTTCAGAAAGCATTTGCATCAGAGTAAAACGGATATCGAAGAATGGTGTGTCAAATGGAAATTCAAATTATATCCACAAAAGACATAATATCTGAAGTAGCAAAATATTAGGAACAGTTATTTATCAATGTGTTGAGCAACTATTGTATTGACCTTCGGACAGCCGCAATTTGATGTGACATAGATTCAACGTGATGCTGATATCGTTCTACAGGTTTGTGAAGTCAAGCGGATGAACATACTTCCTGGTTAGAATCACTGGAGGAGGATTTCTGCTACGAATGGGTCTCTCAGTCTCATCCCACAGGTGTTCAACTGGGTTAAGTTCTGGGAACTCTGGTGGTCATTTTAGCACTGTGGAGTCACTGTCGTTTCCTGGTGCCACTGTGTGGCGATCCGAGCAGTGTAGCATGACGCATTATCCTGCGGGAAGCATCCCTCTTCATCAAGTGTCTGCTCCACAGGGATGTTTAGATACCTCGTGGCATGCTGTTCCAAAGGTATTGAGAAACCCAATGCCTACCATGAGAACTGTCCCCAGACCATAACATCGGCTTCCCTAGTTTGTAGAGTTTAAGCTAGGCAACAGGGATCTACCGATTCGTGCTGCTCACTTCATATCCAGGCCAGTTCATCGACTTTTATTAACTAAAAATGTGATTCATTGGACCAGGCGACCTTTTTCCCGTCACCATGGGTCTAGTTTGGGTGCGCTCAATACAGATGACTTTTTCGGTTTTTAGCATAGGCGTGTGGCACACAAAGAGGACGTTGGCTGTTGTTGCCCATTTCCGCCAGAGTTGGGCAAAATCGTAATTGAATTAATCGGTAATGCATTACAGCGTAATGGTAATGGAAACAATGACTTAGCGTTACCATTACATGGTAATGGTGAACTGGTCATTAGAATTACATGGTAATTGTAATTACATGTAGCAGTTACCCATTACAATCGTAATGGTTAACTATAGGTTGGTAATTAACCAATAACTTATGGGTAACAATACAACGTGAATAAACCAGCAACTAGTACACTCTTACGCGTTGTGTAGGTTATGTGTTTCCTTTTTAAATGCGTTGTAAAATTTGAAGTACACTTTCTTGATTCTTTTACTTCGATGTTACATTTGGTAAACTTTGCAACAACTTTGTCTCCACTATTTCAAAAACGACCCTCTAATATACAACTAGAATACTTACTCACAGCCTCTGTGATATCAGCTATTGATCCCGTGTGGCTGCCACTGGTTGACAAATTGCTACAATCCGTTGCCGAAATGCTCATTTCGTCCAACTTCAGTACAGTATTCTCATCCCTTTCATACGTTTCACTGTCCAAAATAATTACCCCACTATAGCCACAAGCACATATTAGCACTACACTCACAGTTCAGCAACTCAGGGTGCACTGCCGAACATTACAGTAATTTGCGAACTCTTGATATTTTTACCGTACTTCTCAAGTGTTGTTTTCCATTACTTGTCCGATAGGAACACTAGACTAGCCGGAGACTAACTCCTTTATATATACTTCACGACAGGACCTGAACCTTGTGGAATATTCTTGATTTACATAAAGCTCTTCAACTTCCCACTGCGCGATCATTCTGGAGCATTCTACAAACGTCTAACCCATTCTTGCCGCTTCTAGAACATTCTGCATGACACTTCGGTCTTTGTCTGCTATGTTACATGGCCGACTTTTCTAGACATAGCTTTCGGCGCACGCACATTTCTATAAACTATTGGGTCGTTTCATAATTATTGGCTGATTCGGACACAAAGAAACAAACAGAAGTAACAGACGACGAAATGCATTTTATTCCAAAATATTTCTGCCCGCGGCAGCAATACACTGTGCCCAACGGCCACGGTGGCAGAAATCACAGTGGTACAAGGAACTGCTAACGGCGGGAATCACAGCATCTTTGTTAGCGAACCGTTTGTCCCTCAAGAAGTGGTCCAAATGGCGAAACATGTGAAAGTCTGAGGGGGCCAAGTCAGATGAATAAACAGGATGAGAGAGGACCTCGCACCCCAAGACGTTGATTTTTTGCATGCTTCCAACAGACGCATGCGATCGTGCGCCATTCTGAAGCAGTATGGGACCCAAACGATTGGTGAGCGATGGTTATTTGCTGCATAATTTCTGGTGACATTCGTTCGGCTGACGGCAGCACACGTCCGTTGTGATTGTTTGACCTCGCGGCAAAAACTTATAATGAACCACAGTCTTGGCAGTCCACCACACAGAGATCAGAACCTTCTGTGGGTGCAACTCGGTTTTGGACATGTGTTTGGGTGGTTCCCCTTTATCGAGTCACGGTGCTGTTTGCTTTCTTTTGTCATAAAGCACCCATTTTTCATCAACCGTAAGGATCCGATGCAGAAAAGGAGCACTAGCCTCACGTTTTTGGAGGGAAATGCATGTTTCCAGACGGCATACCTGCTGCTGTTCGTTGAGTTCGTGTGGAACTCAGGTATCCAGTTTTTAACCTTGCCCATAGCTGCCAGATGTCTGGAAATTGTCACTAATGATACGACAAGTTTGGCACTGAGCTCATGTACTGTAGACGTTGGTTTGTCTTCCACTTTCCACCTTAAATGTACAGTGTCACACAGAACCGGACGACTAGCCCCTGGCTTATGGTCGATGGCAACATCACCGGCATGGAACTTGGAAAACAGTCTACGGACAGTTCTGTCACTCGTCGTTCCGACAATCCACACTCTGTTGGCATTTGCGACCGTTTCGGACACGTTCCGGCCAAGTTTGAATACGTGCAAGATCACTGATCTCACGTCGTGTTGCTCTATCACGTCCCCAACTGCTGAGATCTGTCTGAAATACCGTTTTATACACGTGGACTGAACCGATTCAATTTGCATCGGAGTTTTTGTAGTTTCTCCTACGAGGCGTCCCTTGTAACCGGCTACCCAAATTTGCCTTGTCGGCATCGGCCAATAATTATGAAACAACACAATTTGCAAATTGTGTAATTTCATTGCCAAAATACTTCCATTGCGTTTGAATGGCATTATTAATTAATTGAATTATATTCTCTTCATTGTAATGCATTACAGATTAATTCCATTACTTTGTGCAAACCATACTAGGGTTGTAATGCATTACACGTTAATTGTAATCTGTACTTCCATTACTTTGTAATGCATTCCTGCACAACTCTTATTTCCGCCAATATGCGGGGAGAAGTGTATACTAAAATTATCCGCTCTATACCGCTGCTGTTGCACGATTACTTGATGCAATAGAGCTCGTCTCGTACAAACCTCTCCAGCTGCCGTTGCCCTCGTGCATCGACCAGTATTTTCCGTCCACAGGAAGACCGTTGACTGCTTGTTTTTCTGTTTGTGTACCACTCATAATACACTCTATACGCACCTGTGTGAAAACACAAGTTTATCCGTGTCCCCTCACTCTGGAGTAAGCCGCTCTCCCAACTGAGCTACGCGGACAGAGTGTCTCGCTGCAAATTTGTCGTCTTGACACATGTTTTCACCTCTGTAGTACATCACACATGTTGCGTAGCCGAAAAGGTTTACGATTTTTGAAATTCTTGCATCTGCTTGCCTACAGCCCAGTATCATGTCTTCTTCAAAGCCGCTTATATCACGAGTCTTTGCCATATTGCAGCTATCTAAGCTGCCTAAAAGTCTGAATCATTTGCAGGGAGATTCGTGTAAAGCCATCTCAACATCATAGTTGCATTCGTAAGTGAGAATGGCACGTGTTTGATTGCTGTTGTGTGTTCCTAATAATTTGCTTCGTCAGTGTATATGTACAGTGAACGCCAATGACTTATTCAAACTCATGCTCATTCAGGCAGTTAACACCACTACATTTTGTACACAAACACTGTTCTGTTAAATTTAAACGCACAAACACGTGATCCCACTCTTGTGCGATATTGGACGCAAAGGGTTTAACCCTTTAAACGACCGATGTATCTAAACCAAATGATACACAAAATTGTCTGCCTTCCTCAAAAAGAACTGTTGTAATAGTTGCAGGGTTATACGAAAGCTATGGCAAAACTATTCTTTTCCCTCTCTCATCTCAGCAGAATCGATTATAATCGATCCGTTGCTGGTAGCAAGTGCTCCCTTATGAACTTTAGTCTTATAGTCTATGGTCTGATTCCTTTACGTGTTTTATTCTCTGCGCGATGACCAGAGGAATGATTGGAAAGGGCTTGTCTCTCTGACACGAACTTCACGCCACTGGGTAGAAGCAAATTGCTCAAATATATTTTCTTTCGTTTCATAGGTTCTTCGCCATTTTTTGTAGAATTTTCGTGAGAAAAGGTAATATGATATGAAGGATTAAAGAAATTCATTCCCCGTAAATGCCCATTTTGAATGACAAACCTAAGGGAAAAACAACGCTTTCTGATGTGAAGGTTCACTCGTTTCTGTCGAGTTCGGCCCACTTCTTAGACAGCGAATATATATATTTAATCGAGCTGATTTCAAACCGTTTTGCTAACCCCGAGTCAATTCGTTCCAAATGGTCAATATTCCTTTAAATCGGCACCATTTATGAATTGTTAATACCCGCCAACCGCATTTAAAGCTCCATTCTTAGTGTTCAGCATTAAGCATCTTGGAAATGTGTCCCTGTTTTTAAACCTTTAACCGGCCGATGAACCAAATGGTGCCCAAAATTTTTAGCAGTCTCCAAATATAAATGTTTCACATAGCGACCGGGTTTTACGTAGGCTACGGCAAAACAATTATGCACTTTCCCCTTCTCATCTAAGCGCTACCAGGAAAATTCGGCGTATAATCCGCAGAGAGAAAAATGCTGAATAAAAAAAAAGCCAGCATATATCCTATCCAAATAAAAAAAAAAAAAAAGGAAAAAGCGCCGCATTTTCTACATCTTCGTATAATCTGCAGCAGAGAAAATATCAACTTTCAACAACAGATAAACCACGCATTATGTGCCGAAAATTACGGCGCATGTTCTGCTATCACACAGTTATTTTTATAACAGTTTTTTTACTTTTGTTTGCTTTTAATGGAGGCGGTAGGTTAGAAAACCCAAGCTTTACATAAACAAGCGAGAGAAATTAAGATTTCGTTCTACGTTTTCCTTTCCTTCTTGCTTTCTTTCGTTAATTCTCTCTTTCTATTTCAACTGCAAAAGATCATAACATTTCTTCAAGCCTTCGCGGAACCTCTGAGAGAGCATCGCGGCCCCCCGAGGGTCCAAGGACCATAGGTTCAGAACCGCTGTTCTAGGTGATTTCAGCTCAAACCCCGAGTAATTCGTCCCAGCCAGTCAAATTGCTAAACAACTTCGTTTATGTTAGTCTGCGTAAGAGAAAAGTAAAGTTACTGATTCTATAATCGCGTGTTTAGTTTCTTTCTTATTCACCTTTAGATCCGTGAATGATATCTCGCTTTATGACTGAAAGTGGCATTTGTAGAAAAAAATGAAGTGCAAGATACGCTCATTGCTATAAAAATCCGCGCACCGAGAAAAATCCGTGCGATTAACGCGAAACTCGGCGAATAGCTACGGGGAGAGCAAACATTCAAATGATTAATATTTTGTGCGATTCCGCATGCCCACGTGTCCAAGACTGGCGCTGCAATCGCAATCCTTGGGGGATTATAAGACACCGCGCGGAGGCCTCCACATTCGTGCCGAAGTGCACGGTAAGAGTCAGGGGAGATCCCTTAGCGATATACACTGGCGGAAAGTGAAAAAAGAACACTTAGAAGGAGACGTCTGATACCAACGTGCAGGCCATGGAAGTTGTCTCACATCTTGAAGTGCATGTTGCATTGCACGTTCCGTGTGTGGGTGGGCGTTATCTTGCTGGAAAACACCACGATGAACCGACCTTACAAATGGCACAACAACGGGCTGAATGATGTTGTTGATGTAGGAGGTGCTGTTTAACGTACCCGGTACAAACACTAGTTGAGTACGGGAGTGATAGCTGATCGCTCCTCACACCACGAGACCAGGTGTGGGCCCTGTGTGTTGCTGGCGGATGCAAGAAGGGTGGAGACGCTCCCTGTGCGTCTGCGAACACGCATACGACCATCAGAGGCTCCCAAGCAGATTCTGCTTTCATTGCTGAACACGACAGATCGCCATTGCGTTCTCCAGTGCAGACGTTGACGACACCACTGCAGCCGTTCCCCGTTCCTGACGGTGGGTTGAAGTCAGAGGTACACATGCCAGAGGCACCCGTGCACGTAGTCCTGCATCCAGTAGACGGTTGCGGATTGTTCGTACAGTCACCTCAGGTGCAACAGCAGCTCGAATTTGCGTCGCAGTGGATGTTCTGCTTGACAACGCCGCTCTTCTTATGCGTCGATCGGTCCGCTCATCAGTCCGTCTGTGACTTTCGGTTCCACGTCTTCTCGTGTGGGAATGTTCCTCGGACCATCTACGCCACCATCGTACCACCACCGATACTTCCCGTCCGATTCGCTCCGCAATACGACCACCCGGCCTCGCGGAGTCCGACTAGACGAGACACAGCGAACTGGGTCTGGATGACCCAGACACACCACCAGCTGAGAACATCGTGAGAACGACACGCACAGATACAACCAAGTCCTTGTCCAATATCCAGAGACATGTGGCGGCTGTTCAAGGAACTCCTGTGTCAGCCAGAACCATTTTCAGACGCCTTGTGGAGGGGAATCTGCCCTCTCGCCGACCCTTACGTTTTCTGCTATTAACACCTGACCATCGTCAGCGTCGATTGCAGTGGTGTCAGCAACGAGCGACGTGGAATGTTACGGACTGGGGACGTATCGTGCTCAGCGATGAATCCCGCTGCTGCCTGGAAACGGACGACCACCGTGCCAAAGTGTGGAAGCCGGCAGGTGAGCGCTACAATTCCAACCTCACTGTACAGTGGAACACGTCCCGAACTGCAGGCGTGATGGTCTGGGGAGTCATCGCTTATGACAGCCGGACTTCCCGCGCAGTGTTCCGAGGGACGTGGACAGCCGTGTGCTACGTACAGCAGGTTCTGCTGCCCCATGCGCTGCCTTTCCTGGCGGGGCAACCGGAAGCCATTTTCCAACAAGATAACGCCCGTCCGCACACGGCTCGGGTTTCCCAGGACTGTTTACGTTATGCTTCTACGCTTCCTCCTGCTCGATGGGCGAGAGATCAGAACGCCTGATCTCTCGCCCATCTAGCACATGTTGGACCAGATGGGACGCCAGCATTTTCCATGTCCCAGTGTTCGTGATTTCCAGGATAACATACTCTTTCACTCCATGCCGGACCGTATCACCGCATGTATCCGAGCACGAGGCGATCCGACGCGGTACCAATGCCGACCGGAATGTGTACCGTATGTCCGCAGGAAATCGTCCTGCAGCTGTGATATTGTAATCACTTCTGTCCTTGGTATGTACCATCTCACTACTAAAATCTCATTTCAATCCGACCCCTCCTTCTTGGTGCGCGGATTTTTATGAGAGTAAGTGTATTTTGAAGATCCCTGCGTTCCATTAAAATTTTTATTAATGTCTTACGCTTTTTTTTATCTATATTTCACAGTCATTCAAAAGTGGTGACCCGGTGTTAGATAAAATGGTATCTAACCTGCAAGGCGAAGACTGGAAGAGAGTAAGAACGCTTATAACACCAGCTTTTACAACAGGAAGAATAAAAAAGGTAAGTTGCTTCCAGTTATTGGTTTTCGTTCTATTTATTCTTTTCTATAACTTAAAGCCAATGTGTTGTTACTTTTTCGTGTATGCTCAAGACGTTTTAGTACAACCGCATAACTTTAAAGAAAGATTTACCAGTTTTCGTGCCGTTGAAATGGCAAAATTTGAGCATTCACTAAAATGTCACTGGCTTGTAATCCTGTATACAGGAACGAAGTAAGTGCCTCTGATGACATGGGCACAAGACAAGATGGCGCCACTTATCACCAAATTTGTCCTTTTGCTAAACGGTGCGAGCTCATGACGTGTATGTGTCTGTTTGTCTGGAGTGCGTTTTATTGCATTATGTTAAGTAATTTTGCAATGATCTCGTATTAATAATTAAAATAATAGTAGGTCTATTTCATAGTGTACCAGTGTATGCTTCAAATTTTTGACCTTCAGGTTTCTGTGAAAAATAAATACATTACAATAATAACATTTATTATTATAAAACAATATAATGCACCAGAAAAGACACAATAATGTGGGAAAAGAAGCAAATATTAAAACAATCTTAATGAACACTTAGGATGCAAATGAAAATTTGATTAACACCTGTACGTAATTTCCCACTTTTTCACCCAATGTCTGAAGAAGTTAAGGCTAGGCGAGACGTAACTAGCGCCACCATATCTTAAGAGTTAAAATGCAGTGCACAGAAGCCAACATACAGGCTGATGCCGGAGCAGACCGCATACGTATTTCTGTTGACTTCAATTCTTTGGGTAAAGTACAGTCAGCCGAGCTACTCACAGCACGTGATTGTTACCTTCTCAGTAGCATAATAACTTCGCAAATCGGATATGTTAGTTTTGTTACACCAATCGGGTTAGTTAAGGCTTTTGTTTGTTCTCCAGTTTTTCAGAAACATTTTCGGTAATGCTAAATACTAGGGAATGTCTGCATTTTGTACGGATCCTTAGGCCTAACTGTAATATTTGCTGAAATTTAATTTAAATAGTAATACTAATGTTATTGCACATTTTTCTCACCGAAATAAGGGATGGGCGGAATATCAGAAAACAGCAACAAGAAGAACAAAACTTAAGAAATTGTCATCAGATCGAAAAAACCCATCGTGGATCAAAGAAAAGCTTCACTGGCGTAGTCCCCCTTACGTGCTTTGCTCCTGAATGTTAACTTTCCCGCAGAGCATATTCCTTTTTAAGATGTGGTGGCGCTGTTATCGCCTGTTTTACGTTATCTCTATAAGAGTTGGCCTTCTTCACGCGTTATATATTCTTTGGTCTAACTGTACCATAATATAATTATGGCATGATCATCGGTTTTTTACGGGGCTTTTATGTCAATTACTGAAGACTAGTCAATACTGGTTTTTTACATGGGCAAAATTGTCAATTACTGAAGACTAGTCTATACTCATGGTTATGTTCCTTTTCTACACACACATTACCACGAGTGTGTTAAACTTTTTTTCTCTCAATAAATTCCTTTTTCATTTTTTATTCTTGAGACTGCTGAAAATGATCTTTCAGCAGAACAATCCGTCACCTAAAAACATTCTCAAAGATGTTTCTAAGTTTGGAAATGTACTCTGAAGATTGTTATCAATGATGAAAGTGTACATACCCAGTGGTGTGTTCAAGTCTTCGACATTCATATATGACTGGAAATGTAGACATTCGTTGCTGAGAAAGTTTTCAAAGCCACGTTCTACGTATAATACACATTCGGGTGGCTACTCACTCCGTTGTTTATTCTTTTATATTACTGCAGTTACAAATTAATGATGTACTCGTAGTTCAACCTTTACTTTAAAATACCTTGCAATTATCTTTCTATTCTCTAATCACACCCGTTTTTATAAAGAATTACTTTATTGTATTAAATCATAAATGTTAATTTCTAAATATTATTATAAAATTTATTTTACACGCCTTTTGGTTAATTATTTCTATATAGCATACATTTTGTTTGTGTATGATCGAGTATGTGAAGAACAGGATCAGCAGCTTCATTAATCTTAGAAATAAAAATAGTACGTGAGGCTCAGGTCCGCTGAAATAGTTTTGGAGGGGAAGAACTCACCCTACGCAAACAATAATTCTAATTGCTTCCACATATTACTATAAACTAACATATTATTAGACGTCAAGGTAAGAGGAACGTGACACCCCTCAAGCACTCTCTCCCTCCCCCTCCAAACCAGCACATAAGAAGTTTCAATGCCAGACTGCTCCATACAGCAATTAATTATTGTAGTATTTTGGCTAGCCCTAAAACAGCCGGCAATCGACTCTCTTGCTCAATTAATGCTCTCCGTTCACGCATATGGAGTGACGACTACAAATAATATAAGTTTTAGTTTTAAAAATTAATAATTTTTTTAAAATATTTAAGTAAAAATTTTCTTGGGTGGTGATGCTAAAATATTAGTAAAAAAACTCTTCCAGCTTGGCTAAGTCTGGCGTCCTGATCCCTGATTTAAGGCTGATTTAAGCAACGGAATCAGGACGCCCTAAGTCTGACGCCTTGATCCCGTTGCTTAAATCAGCCCTACCTGTATATTGTTGGCGCTGTACTTCGTGTTCTTTGCAGAAATCAACCACGTTACATAAGCTGCTGCTGATAAATGAATTATATCCTTCTTGGTTTTACTGCATTATCAGCAGATGGTGTGATAACACATTAGAGGCAGGCTCTTAAAGTAAACACATGGTACCGTCAATTACTTCCGGTTTCTAAGACATGATTCAGTCATTCATCTTTGATAAAGTGTTTGGTTTCTAAATCGAGCTTTTTTTAATGTTGTCTTTATCAGAATAGGTTTTATTATCGGCGTTCTATAACGTTTTTATTTTCCACACAGTCGGCGACTGGGACTCCAGGACACGGGAAGAATTCCAGGTGGGCAGCAGTATTCTGAGTCGATCGGCCTTGTGCAAACTAAAAAAAAAAAGGATAAATTGATAGTATATCATCATCATCATCAACAACAACAACCTTTATCAATCCACTGCTGGATGAAGGTCTCCCCAAATGTTTTCCACGACTCTGTCTTGAACAGTTCTCCTTCACGATATTTCGGTCTGGTTTCTAATTTTATCCACCAATCTTGCACTTCTCGGTCTTTTTCTGTCACTTGAGGTCCAGTCTAGTGTTTCAGTTGTCCATCGGAGATCAGTTCTAGCAATATGTCCAGCCCATTGCCGCTTGAGAGTTTTTACTTTGATCATGATGTCACCCACTCATGGATTTTCTTGATCCACGAGTTCCTTTGCCTATCTTTCTTAGTTACATCAAGCGTGTTTCCTTGAGTTATTTCCAGCCTCTGAATATCTTTCTTAGTTAAAGTCTATGCTTCTGATCCATTAGTAGGAACTGGAAAGGTGCATAGATTAAACACTTTTCTTTAAAGACATAATAGTCAGGGCGGGATTAAATGGGCTGAAGTCCTAGGCCGCAACCTCGGTGGGGGCCACCACTGATATCATTAAAAATACATTTTTTACCTTGCACTTACCTTGTACGAGCTTAACTTTCACACGGATTTTCTCACCTTGCTTGAGCGTTAAAAAATTACACTGTAAAATGTTTTCTGAAATTCACGAGCCGTTTTCCGTGATTCCTTTTTTTTCCGCGATTCCTTTTTTTTTTTTTTTTCGTGATTCCTTTCGTGAATTAACGAAGCATATTTCTGATACAACTTTTTCTGTGAAAGGGCAGGAAAAAAACTTCCAAGAATTTCCCGAATTTTTGGTACACCAGGAAAATTCGGAATTTTCAGAAACCTTTCCGCCGTTCCTTTCGCAATATTAACGGTTTTAACAGGAGTTAACAGAAAATTCTGAATTTTCAGAAACCTTTCCGCAGTTCCTTTCGTGTATTAACGGGACTATTCTGTTCTCACCTTTTTCCGTATCTATATGACAGAAATTTTTCGGTAATAGCAGCTATTCGCGAGAATGTACGTGAGGCTTGGTTAACTATTAAATCTATCGGAGGACCTGATTTTGTTCTGTACCAAGATTGAATATTGCGAATAGCATATCGCATGAAATTTTGGTTATCGTGACACAGGATATTACTTCCCATCGCCCCCGTTTTGTGCACCAGCTATTCTACGTTGAGTTATCGTAAGAAACTATTGTACAGATGATTGTATGATGTCTATGTAGCAGACTGTAGACCCGTTAAAACAAAACCTTGTAGCTGTGAAGAATAAATTTTATATTTAGAACTGTGAAATTATACTATAAAGCATTACATTTAACTCTTTTTTTTAAATAACTGAAAGGAATTGTCAGTTTAAAAATATCTTAAGTTCCAGGGCATTCTGTTGCTTCGAAAAATCACGATGAAAGAAATACTTAATTTGCAAAAAGTCTTTCTATAGAAAAAATAAAATTATTACAAACCTACTCATAAAAATAATAAGCTCCAACAGAAAATAAAATGACTAATTCACCCAAATAAATGACAAAAAAAAAATTCATCATTGCACATTCAAAGTTCTACCTTATATGGGTCTTTCTAGCCTAGCAGTTGAACACGAGGTTTGCGTACAAAAGGGCGTTGGTTTGAAGCCCACCAGTGGAAAACGGAGGGAGTTCCTAAATCTGTTTACACATCTAAGTCTTTCCGGAATTTTTAAATATAAATACGGAGAAACCCGAAACGGACTTTTTCTGAAATAAACAGAATTACTTATTATGTAAATTCTGTCAAAATACTGATGTTAGAAGACACGGCAATTTTAAAAACGAAAATTTCGTCAAAAGAAAAGGACACTTTGCGGTACGTTATTTTCAGAATTTCGCTTAAATTCCCACCAGTTGTTATTTTTTACAGTGTTGTAAAATTCCGTCCAGTCTTCCGTGAAGAAGGATCCTTTGTTGCTTTGTTTTCTTTCTCCTCAAAGTTTATATTGCTTTACGATTACACAGGATGATTGAGAAGTTCCCGAACTCTAATTTGTACAGTTTTTATTCGCGTTATGCAGATATACACCAATTAGCCATTAAATTATGACTACCTACCTAATAAGCTGTAGGACCCCCTTTAGCCCGCAATACAGCGGCCATTCGGCGAGGGTTCGATGAGGTGGCGATCGGTATCATGGGGTAACTCGTACCATAATGTCAATACCCAGGTCCACCAGTTCCCGTATATTTCGAGGTGGTGGTGATTTAGCGCGAATCCGCTTTTCCAAGTTGAGCCACAAATGTTCGATTGGGTTCATGTCAGGTGAATTTGGAGGCCAGGGCACTAACAGAAAGTCACCACACATGTTCCTCGAGCCACTCCTTGACGATTCTGGTAGTGTGGCATGGCGCATGATCCTGTTGGTAATGGCCATCACCAGCAGGGAACACAATTGCCATGAATGGGTGAACTTGGTCCGCAACGGTGGTCAGATACCTGACAGCTGCTAGGGATTGTGCTATTGGGATAATGGGGCCTAAAGTGTCCTAAGAAAACATCGCCCACAGCACGACACCTCCGCAGCCGTCCTGTTTCCGCCCAACTGCGCATCCAGGTGCCATAGTCTACGTTGGTAATCGGCGCATCCGCGGTCGGTCGTCTACGTGATGCACCAGGAATCTTGATTCGCTAGACCAGGCCACTTTCTACTAATCATCCACGGTCCAATCTCCATGATTTAGGCCCCATTTCATATGTCGTTGACGATAAATTGCAGTGAGCAGGGAGTCCCGTCTGGGTCTTCGGCTACGCTGGCCCATGCGTTGAAGGCTGCGATGAATTATGTGCTGTGACACATTTCCCTAATAACCACTGTTGTAGTTGCGGGTGATTTGTCGCACTGTGGCCCTGCGGTTGCTTGTGAACAATGCGCGACAGTCTCCGCTCCTCTCTGGCATCAATGAGCTGCGGACGACACACGACTGGACGACGGTTTGTCGTTTGGCCATCTCTGCACCACTTTTGATACATACTCACTACAGCGGCACGTGAACAACCCACAAGCTGCGCAGTTTCCGAGATTGTAATTTCGAGGCACCGTGTCATCACAATTTGTCCTTCATCAAACTCCGATAAATCAGCAGCTTTTCCAATTCTGACTCCGAACACTCTACTAACCGAAAGCCGGTCCTCGGTTTGTATATATACTGCTCTGGGAAATTCACCTGCCCCACCGTTCGGTCTCCAGGCTCGCTCATTTCTGTAGGCTGGGAGTGGACATAATGTAATTGCTCATCGGTGTATAACGTATACTTACAACTATGCTACATCTTCCATCAACTTTTGAGAAACCGATGTTGACCTAAAAACTGTCCTGGAAATGAACTCTGTGTTACTGGAGGCAAATATCCACACGACAGCACATGTTTTTAGTAACGGGTTTCAGCATAGATGGCATGAATTCCGCTATAGTCCAAATAATGTTTGTTTTCAAGGACTTCGAGTCATGTGCGTTGTTTGCATAAACAAGGTCTTTTAAATAACTCCACAGAAAGAATCAGGAGGTGAGAGATCCGGTGAGGGTGGAGGCCGAAATCCTTTAGAAATAATGTGGTCACCAAAGAAACCGCAAAAATTATGTTGTCGCGGTAGCTGTGTGACATGTTGTTCCATCCTGTTGAACCCATGCGAAGCGTTCGTTTTCTTGCAATAGGGACAGGAACTGAAAAACCAAATCCTGATAAATATCCGCATTTACAGCACTGTCAAAATACAGTGGTCCCACTATTCTGCGTCGAGATATTTCACACCACACAAACCACACACTAGTTTTTTCGTAATACAAAGGCACCGGATGAAAGATATGAGGATTCACAGTCGACTAATATCGCGTATTTTGAGAATTAACATACCCGTTCAAATTAAACCAGACTTCACCCATAAAAGAAAGCATTGTTCAATAAACCCTTGTTATGCCGAGTAAATTTACGAAACTAACGGCAATACAGCAGGTGCTTATGCGTATCGGGTGCCTTCAGTTCTTAGACAACTTTTACTTTGTATGCATGAAGCTGCAATCGTTTAGTCGCTTTTTGTACTGAGCCGTAAGAAAGTTGCACTTGTTGAGATAAGCGACGGATCGAATTTGTAAATGACTGTTGCAAACATTTTTTAACATCATTAATCATTTCCGGCGTTAACATTCTTGGCCGGCCACTTCTAGGCATATCATCAGCACATCCAGTTTTCCGAAATCGTACGACTAAACTGTGTACCGTTGATATACTTTCCACAGTATGCTGCGGAAATTTTTTTGCCGCACTCTTTAAAGACTGTAAGACTGCGTTTGCAAATAAGCTTCAAGTAAACGAATTCTCTGCTCCTTCGTCAAACACATGAGCGACGCTAAAGTGAGCGAACTTCGTAGTATAGTACACAAGGTACCGAGAAACCAGTTATTCATTTCTGGCATTTCCTTCAGGGATTCGACATGCGCAATACTTGACCTCAATGAGTTGCTGACTCGTGTTGCCATATCAATTGGTTAAACTTCTGCTTACAGCATACGCAATAAGTTTTTAAATTCAGGGACTTTAGGATCACCCTGTATGTATCAATTCCCGTATCCAACTGCGAGGCTAAACGGTCCTTCTCAAAGCGTTTTCTTATCAAATCACCAGTTCTATTAAATATGTGTGTGAAGAACGTTTAAATGAACTAACTTTTAATGCCTGTTGGACGTGACGTCCTCAGCCAGAACATGCTGGCAGCGCGCAGTGGTTAAGGACCTCTCCAGACACACTCAAGGACCTAAGTGTCGCATAAGAAGGCTCCCCAAACCATCACAGAGCCGACCTGGCACGACTGGGCGATGGCCTTATGCTGTTGACCACACACCTGCATCCTCCCACCAGCTCGGTACAGCTAAAAACGGGATTCATTTGACCACACAATGCGGTGTCACTCTGCGGAGATAATTTTTTTAAATGTTTCCGGAACCAGTAATGTCCGATGACGAGTCGTCTATAGTGGCACACGAGTAGGGCGTCTGCTCCCGTAGCCCAGAGTATGCAGCGTGAGGGTACTGTCCGCTCGCTGACACTGCTTGGTCTCTGATATTGAACTTGGATGTGATTTGTTCCACCTTTACCAAGCGGTCGTTCTGTACTAGCCTGCATAGTCTACGTCGAAACCGGTCATCAATGGCGTGTAGTTGGCCACCATTAACACCCTGAGGGTCCGTCGATGATATACTCAAGGTACACCCTTGATACAGTCCGTCGGAAACTACAGAATTCTTACCACTTGGGCGGTAGAATGACTTATGTGTCTTGCGCCGACATCCACGATCAAAGTCGCTCAGATCACCACGTTTACCCATGTTCATTGACTGCAATACTCTGTTGGGACGTCTTGCTCTCCGCTTATTTACAGCCTGTGTTAGGTTTGTGTCTGTTGCTGCCGCGGATGGCCTAGTGGTCAGCGGTATTGACTGCGACGGAGAAACCTCAGGTTCGAACCCAGGCAGGTATTCGCCGTGCGTCGAATGAGCACGTTAAGCCGTCGGACCACGGATACTGCCCCAGGTGATAAATAAGGGCATCTTCCTCCCCTTTTCTACCTCGCTTCCGTGTTATTTTCCTATCAGGCACTCTTGCCCAAATCTCCTAGCTTACTATTTCTAAGGGTTGTTTAAGACCTGGGGTCCGACACTCCCTTCCTAAAATCCTCTACATATGATCTGATCTGTGTCTGTTGTACTCTGCGCAGGTGATGCCCATGTCAACGGCACATCACCACCATCTCTAAAGTTTTGTCTACTTAGTGTATACATATGTATATATTGTACTATACCCCATGTTTTTGCAGAAGAAAATCAATTGCAGAAAAATCAGTTTGTTTACCACTTTGATGTCTGCTAACAAAAAAGAAAAAAAAAAGTACGTAGCAAAATATTCTGCCAAATATTGTTTTTCATTTCCCTCAGACTTTCAAATTTAGTTCCATCCCTTTCATCGAATTTTCTGTATTTCATCCACTTGTGACGTACCAGGAGATGTGACGTACCTGCCAGAAGGACGCACACGACATAAAGGCAGATAGGGATCAGAATAAAACGTCCGCGTAGCTCAATTGGTAGAGCAACTTATTCCGGAATGAGGGGACCCGGGTTCGAACCCCGGCGCGGATAGAAATGACGGAGAAATTTACTTCGTTATAATGGCGCCCGAACTATCCGGATGACCCGACCGTTCAAAATCTCGCATTGGTGTGATGTTATTTCCACACCGCGAGATATGAAAAATAAGAGAATCCCTTCTCCAGCACTTCGAAAAAAATAAAAAATAAGGGGGAGAAGATGTGACGTACCAGGAGATGTGACGTACCTGCCAGAAGGACGCACACGACATAAAGGCAGATAGGAATCAGAATAAAACGTCCGCATAGCTCAATTGGTAGAGCAACTTATTCCGGAATGAGGGGACCCGGGTTCGAACCCCGGCGCGGATAGAAATGACGGAGAAATTTACTTCGTTATAATGGCGCCCGAACTATCCGGATGACCCGACCGTTCAAAATCTCGCATTGGTGTGATGTTATTTCCACACCGCGAGATAGGAAAAATAAGAGAATCCCTTCTCCAGCACTTCGAAAAAAATAAAAAATAAGGGGGAGAAGATGTGACGTACCAGGAGATGTGACGTACCTGCCAGAAGGACGCACACGACATAAAGGCAGATAGGAATCAGAATAAAACGTCCGCGTAGCTCAATTGGTAGAGCAACTTATTCCGGAATGAGGGGACCCGGGTTCGAACCCCGGCGCGGATAGAAATGACGGAGAAATTTACTTCGTTATAATGGCGCCCGAACTATCCGGATGACCCGACCGTTCAAAATCTCGCATTGGTGTGATGTTATTTCCACACCGCGAGATAGGAAAAATAAGAGAATCCCTTCTCCAGCACTTCGGAAAAAATAAAAAATAAGGGGGAGAACATGTGACGTACCAGGAGATGTGACGTACCTGCCAGAAGGACGCACACGACATAATGGCAGATAGGAATCAGAATAAAACGTCCGCGTAGCTCAATTGGTAGAGCAACTTATTCCGGAATGAGGGGACCCGGGTTCGAACCCCGGCGCGGATAGAAATGACGGAGAAATTTACTTCGTTATAATGGCTCCCGAACTATCCGGATGACCCGACCGTTCAAAATCTCGCATTGGTGTGGTGTTATTTCCACACCGCGAGATAGGAAAAATAAGAGAATCCCTTCTCCAGCACTTCGAAAAAAATAAAAGATAAGGGGGAGAAGATGTGACGTACCAGGAGATGTGACGTACCTGCCAGAAGGACGCACACGACATAAAGGCAGATAGGAATCAGAATAAAACGTCCGCGTAGCTCAATTGGTAGAGCAACTTATTCCGGAATGAGGGGACCCGGGTTCGAACCCCGGCGCGGATAGAAATGACGGAGAAATTTACTTCGTTATAATGGCGCCCGAACTATCCGGATGACCCGACCGTTCAAAATCTCGCATTGGTGTGATGTTATTTCCACACCGCGAGATAGGAAAAATAAGAGAATTCCTTCTCCAGCACTTCGAAAAAAATAAAAAATAAGGGGGAGAAGATGTGACGTACCAGGAGATGTGACGTACCAGGAGATGTGACGTACCTGCCAGAAGGACGCACACGACATAAAGGCAGATAGGAATCAGAATAAAACGTCCGCGTAGCTCAATTGGTAGAGCAACTTATTCCGGAATGAGGGGACCCGGGTTCGAATCCTGGCGTGGACAGACATGACGAAGAAATTTACTTCGTTATACACTTTCGATAACTGAGGTTTAATAATCAAATATGCTATCTATATAAAGTTATGAAAGCACTAAAAGTACTAAACTTTCTATCCGCAAATTCTCGAATGTATTAGTTAAATGAGAGATAGAAACTCTAAGTTCATTTTATGCGTTAATTCATTGAGATTCACCTAAGTTAAATTTTTGTGTTCTTTTATGTATACGAGTATATATGCGTGTATTTTTCCTAAAGGGGTCTGCATCTGATTTACTGCTTTCTTGGATCCAATTTTGAGAAGATCTGCTGCAAAAATGCTTTTTTACTAGAAAGTAATTGAATAAACATTAATTTCTGCACTCTTAATTTTATCTCACTATATTTAGAAATTTGCGTTTAAATTCTTTCTGTTGTAGAAATTTCCAAATTTTTCAATGGGTATTTTCGCACTTATTTCGTTTTTGATAAGACTTGAAAAAAAATGAAATTTTGGAACATTGGTGTTTCCTTTCTCACTAAAAGCGAAAACATTGTAAAAATTCTGAATTCAGCTATAGCAATTAAAGTTCGTAAAAGTGGAATAAAATTTATAGTCACTCTTCTAGTAACGTACCATGTCCATTGCTTCGTTGTCGAAAATAATGTTTGTTTGTTTTTTTGTTGTTTTTACACAAAATTTACTGGGAAATCTCATGCTGCAGTCCAGAGGAATGAGTAAAAATATCACTCATTAATTATTTCCTAAACATAAACTCTGCAGTAATTATTGGACATGTGCTGAAAAGACGTTTCAACAGGAAGTGGTGATGCTGACATTCCGTTCATTTTAGGGTTGGGCACTTCATTCATTTCTCTCAAAGAGTGAGCCATACGAAAAACAGCTTCCAGCGAGAGATTATGAACCACCAGTACGGCACTGTTTCCATATAATATTTATAGTTAATATTATCTTTATCAAAATATATTTTATTAGCGTCATGACTGTTACAGAATAACAAACAATATGTTCCATACTTATCTGCTTTCAGTAAACAAAACGCATTGCTACAGTAGATACCTGCTGAAGTCATTCCATGTCCAGTGAGGAATGATGCTGTGTTTCTACAATGGTTCTTTCGTATAGCAAGCACACCAAAATTCTTATGCATGTGGATCCTTGAAATATTAATTGCTAACAGAAGATTTTAGACAAAAAAAATGAAGAAATTAGTAAGCGCTACTGAATGATATACTGTATATATATATCATCATCATCATCATTGTCAACCATTATCAATCCACTGCTGGACGAAGGTCTCCCCAAGTTTCCTCCACAACGGTCTGTCTTGTGCCAGTCTCCTCCATGTCACCCCTGCATACTTTCGAATTTCATCCACCCATCTCCCATGTGGTCTTCTTCTGGGTCTTTTCCTGTCCCTTGGAATCCAATCTAAAATTTCGGCTGTCCATCGATGATCTGTCCTTCTGGCAGTATGTCCAGCCCATTGCCATTTCAGGGATTTAACTCTGATCATGATGTCTTCCACTCTTGTCATTTTTCGGATCCACGAGTTCCTCTTCTTATCTCTCCTGGTTACACCAAGCATGCACCTCTCCATGCTTCTTTGAGTTGTCTGCAGCCTTTGTATGTCTCTTTTAGTTAAGGTCCACGTCTCTGCACCATACGTAAGCACTGGAAGGATGCATTGATCAAACACTTTTCTTTTAAGACATAATGGCATATTGCTCTTGAAAATTATGCTGTTTCTTCCAAAAGCTCTCCAGGCAAGTTTTGTACGCCGATTAATTTCTTCATCAATGTGACCCTCACTTGATATCTGTTGTCCAAGATAAACGTATGTGTCTGTTATCTCCAGCTTTTCTCCATCAATCGATAAATCTTCATTTCTTGTAAAAGCATTGAACATCACTTTTGTCTTCTGAAAGTTCATTTTTAATCCCACTTCTTTACTCTTGTCAGCAAGTTCCTGGATCATACTCTGCAGCTCTGATGGGGTAGTTGCAAAAATGACTACGTCATCAGCAAAACGAAGGTGGGTTAGATAATCTCCATTAATCTTTATCCCCTTGTTTTCCCAGCTCAGCGACTGAAAAACACCCTCCAATGTGGCATTAAAGAGCTTCGGAGATATGGTGTCACCTTGTCTCACTCCCTTTCCAATTTTTACGTGTGTTATATTTTCAAACAGCCTAATCTTTGCACTTGCATTTTCATAGATGTTATTAATAATATTAATGTATGCATCTTCAATACCGCAGGTTTTCAGAGCCATTGTAACTGCTGACGGTTTCACCGAATCAAAGGCTTTTTCATAATCGATAAAAGCCATGCACAATGGAAGTTCATATTCCCTCGCTCTTTCAATTAGTTCTCTCAGCACGTGGATATGATCTATTGTGCTGTAGCCACTCCTGAATCCAGCTTGTTCTCTCGGTTGAGCCATGTCTAGTGCTACCTTCAAGCGGTGTGAAAGAACTTTAGTGAAGATTTTATAAACTACTGATAGGAGGCTGATAGGTCTGTAGTTTCCGAGATCCTCAATGTCACCTTTCTTATGTAGCAGGATCATTGTAGCGGTGTTCCAATCCTCAGGAATCTTTCCTTCATTAAGGCATCGAGTGAAAATTTGGGCGAGTACTGTTTCGATTTCTCCACTTGCTTCTTGTATGATGTCTACAGTAATTCCATCTTCTCCTGGAGCTTTTCCTCGCTTCATGTTCTTGATTGCATGTGCAACTTCTGCTGGAAGGACTGGAGGAACTCTGGTACTGGTATCTTTCATGATGTCTGGAGTGCATATATCATCCCTTTCATATAATTTGGAGTAGAAATCTTTCACTCTTGTCAAGATTTCGCCTCTATTTCTTGTTACAGAACCATCTTCTTTTCTCAGTGCCATAATCTGTTTTCTTCCCTTACTGAGATGTCCCTTTGCTATCTTTAGGCTTTGGTTGTTTTCAATTGCTTTCCTCACTAGTTCACAGTTGAATTTCCTTACGTCTTCAGTGATACTTTTTCTTACTGTCTTGCATAGCTCTATATATTCCACTTTGGAAGTCACATCTTCTTTATTTGTCCTCATCTCTCTTCTTTTTTGCATCAACATTTTGGTTTTTCCTGATAATTTGTTCACATGCAACTTGTTCTTAGACCCAGCTAATTTTGTTGCTGTTTCCATAAGAGCTTTGGTTATTTTTCTGTTAACTTCAGAGATGTCCACTTCTTCCGATGTTAGGCCTTCTAAAGCAGAGAACCTGTTCTTCAGTTCTAACTTGAAGGTATTATGGTGTTTTTTAAGGTTGGTTATGTCAATAGATTTTGTTTGTCTTATGAGCTTGCCACGTTCAAGTTTGGTGTTGAGGTGCATCTTACATCTCACCAATCTATGGTCACTACCTGTGTTGAACTTGTTTAGCACACTGCAGTCTTCTATGACGAATTTTTTGTTACACATAATAAAATCAATTTCACTTGTCGTCCCATTTGGATGTCTCCATGTCCATTTCCTGTGTGGCTTTTTCTTGAAGAAGGAGTTCAAGATGAAAAACCCTTCTGCCTCTGCAAACTCTACGAGAGTATTTCCACGCTGGTTTCTGTTGCCGTGACCGAATTTACCTACTGAAGTTTCATTCTGTTGCCGTTGCCCTATTTTTGCATTGAAATCTCCCATAATTATTTTCAAGTGCTGCTTACCTTTATTATTTAGATGACAAATTTCCTCATAAAATTCTTCAATTTCTTCTTCAGGATGACTTGTGGTGGGTGCATAAGTTTGAATAATCTGAGCCTGGTATCTTTTCGAGAGTTGGATAACAAGTCGTGCAGCTCTGTCAGAGGAACTTTCAACTTCTACAACTTTATCCTTCAGTTTCTTGTTTATTATAAATCCAACACCACTAGTTCTGCCAGTATCTGTCCCACGATAGTAGAAGAGATGTCCACTTTTCAGTTCGATGAGATCTTCTCCTTTTCTCCTTACCTCACTTAGCCCCACGATGTCCCACTTGATCCTTTGTAGTTCCTCTTCCAATTCAAGAAGCCTTGAATCAGAAGATAGGGAGCGTCCATTGTAAGTAGCCAAGGTCAGCATCAGATGGCAGCCTAGTCCGGTCCTCCGGGGATTCTTAGCACCCTCTGCCTTCATGTCGCACTGGCCGCTGCCTTGGCCAGGTACATTCCAGCTGCCGGAGACTGAGGGCCAAGATTTAAGTTGTGGAATCATTTTGGAGGGGTTTGGCCATAACTCACCACGCTGGCCAAGCGGGTTGGTGAGTGTGGGATAGAATTTCCTCTGATCCCGATGGTATAGTTATACCGCTATGGGCGGTCGTCAGAGCCCCTTTAGTGGGAACAGGATGCACCACGAGAAGGCGGGGTTGACATTTGTCAAGGAGAGGCTATGATGTTACGCATCACCTGACCTTACATCCCATATATATATATATATATATATATATATATAAAAGGGATAAAAGTTTCATCTCATCAATAATAACAATGAGCGTGTGCTCCAAACTAAAGCCTTGGTTCAATTAAAATTGCAGTCATTTGACACACGATGTGACATTACCATGAACGTATTGTTTTTTTGTTGTTGTTTTTTTTGGAAGAGGTGTAGGTATATTTAAATGAGTTTTCGCATCCAACGTAAATACCGACCCCAAATTTTTTACTTACCTTAATTAGCAAAGCGGATCTTGAACTTTCTTTTCTTTTTCTTTTCTTTTTCTTTTTCTTTTTATTAGGAAAGCGCGTTTCAAATCTAACAACTTTTAAAAATGAAACTTTCAGGGGGAAATACAGAAATCAAAATTTTTAAGGTTAGCAAAACCTACTGAAAGACCTCTACTTCGTGCGTGTGTGTGTGTGTGTGTGTGTGACGCCCGTTCCTAAGTTGAGGCCACTGATTTTGTGGAAGGGAGAGAGTCAGCGCCATAACTACAAGAGCACCACCCATGCCTCATCCGGGGCTTTAAACCAAACCCACCACGAACGACTACCCAGTATTTTTTGTGTTGTTTTTACTTCGAATCTTAAAAATGGAACTGTTGACAACTTGTTGAAAACTCCATAGAACTGAAAGTACAGTACTCCCGCCATATCCGCGGTCTCCCGTTCCGCGGTTTCAGCTACTCGCGGTAAGCCTCGGTCCGAAAATATTAAATAGAAACTTTCAGAAATAAACAATTCATAAATTTTAAATTGCGAGCCGTTCTGAGTAGCGTAATGAAATCTCGCGCCGTCCCGCCAGGGCGTGAATCATCCCTTTGCCCAGCGTATCTACCCTGTATACGCTACTCGCCCGTTAGTCAGTAGTCGTTTCGGTTATCAGATCGATTGTCTATCGCTGTGCTTGTGTTCAAATAATCCATATTTTACTCAAAAATGGCCCGAAAGCGCAAGAGTAGTGATGCCAGCAATTAGGATATTCCAAAAAACAGAAGCTGTAAAGTGCTTCCTTTAAGTGAAAAGGCGGAAGTTTTCGACGCAATAAGGAAAGAAAAAAATCGTATGCTGAGATTGCTAAGATCTACGGTAAGAACAAATCTTCTGTCAGTGAAATTGTGAAGAAAGAAAAAGAAATTCCTGCTGATATCACATAACTTTTATTGCAGTCTATTGTTATTAAGTAGATGACGACAAAGTCATGCAAATCCATTAATCGGTGTATAATAAATTTTACTTTATTGTGTCAAGCTTTCTCCTTCCCACGGAAGCATTATCAAGGCGAACTTACAGAATTTACACTAGGAATAGCGATCTATTTGGAGTTTTAAGACTCCTAACGGATCGCTATTCTAGTGTAAGTATCGCTATTCTAGTCTATTCTAGTGAGTTTTAAGACTCCAAACGGATCGCTATTTTAGTGTAGGCATCGCTATTCTGGTCTATTCTAGTGAGTTTTAAGACTCCAAACGGATCGCTATTTTAGTGTAAGTATTGCTATTCTAGTATATTCTAGTGAGTTTTAAAACTCTAAATGGATCGCTATTCCAGTGTAAGTTCGCCTTGATAATGCCTCCCGTTGAAAGGCGAAAGCTTGGCACAATAAAGTAAAGTTTTTTATACGCTGATTCACGGATTTGTATGACTGTCATCTACTTAATTATTTAGCAGTGTACTTAATATCTTTTGGATTGTTACTTAAGATCCCTCGTATATTGTTATAATTGTTCGAATTTTATCATTAGTCATTGTTGTTAATCTCTTATTGCGCCTAATTTATAAATTAGACTTTATCATAGGTATGTATGTATAGGAAAAAACATAGTATATATAGATTCCGGTACTATCCTCGGTTGCAGGCATATTATTTACGTATTCTCCATATTCCCAGCGAATAAGGAGGGACTACTGTACTCAGTTTTGAAGTGAGTTAGTTTTCAAAAATTGCAAGAATAAAGAGCATAAGATTTGGGGAGAACCTGTTGAAAACTCCAAGTAACTCTAATATAATGAATAATAAAAATCTAATGGCAACTCAACGTATTTTACTCTGCGCTCTACCATGGATATGAAAGAAATTTAATCGTTCTGAAGTCAAGACCACAGCTAATAATTCATCTTTATCATCATTGTCAGTCGCGAACATAGTCTTTATCGAAGACAGAAATGATTTTCTTCTTTTACATCGATACGACAGATGATAATTTTCCCGTTATTAATTGTGCCCGGATGGTTAGAAATGACAGTAGAAACATTAAAAAAAAATACTATTGGAATTTAAAGGCGATAGTGAAAATAGTAACAAAAAGCGTAATGAAAAATTAATATTTAAAATTGCACAGCTTAAAGAGCTTTCGCCTTTTTTCAGTTGTGCAAAAACAATAAATGAAAAGAAGTAGTGCCATATAAACCTCCATGTGTTTTATACGGTGTTTTTGTTTTGTTTTTGGTTCTTTACAATCCTCAAAAGAAATCAAGTTGTAGAACCACACACAAAAGCACATGGAATAATAAAAATGTAGAGTTTTTGCCATTAGTGACTAATGATATCGTGGAAACAATGGCAAATAAAAGCATATATTGCCATGAAAAGTCACATTTTTCACTCCAAAAGACATTATGCTGCAACGGTATTCCATGACAGTTCAGAATGCGGCCGCTCCAGTGACTGAGTGGTCTGAGGCACTGGCCTCCGGCTATTCGTCCGAGATTGGCCCGGACTCTGACTCTGGTGTGAGGTATGGGCGGTCTTGACAATGCCTCTGCCCCTTCCTCGGAACTAGTGGCCTCAAATAAGGAACAGGCGGCTTATTACAGCCCTTGGAGTTACTCGTGATAGTCGTTAAGCCCCAGAAAGGAAAAAGAAAGAACATAACCGAATCTACCTTTGACATAATTTAACAATAATGATAATTCTGACATATGAGGCACAATATATATTTTAGGTATTATTTTTTTCTCTGGGTTTAACTAACAACCCTAATTGTTACAAGGCAGTCGCGCGTCACTGTTATGGAATCACTTATTCCGGGAAGCGAGAGAACCACAGCTGTGGAGTATGCCTCATTCCGAGCTCGAGACCAGCCAAGTTCGGATGACTTGCCAGAAAACCACACCTCGGCTGCAGAGACGGCTGGCATCTTTTAAAGGAAAGGAAAAGAAAGGAAAGGATGTGGTTTAAAATGAAACAATGCAGCAACACTGTTAAGAACGGGCTCGACGACTTTTTTACGCTTTTCAACCGTAGGTTGCATGCTCACCATTGGTTTTCGGAATCAAACTTCAACATAAAGCTTATATCTTCTAACAAATGTGAAAGTAATATGCACCATACTGTACAAATGTATATAGTCTTACTTGTTTTCTCTTTGATTATCATTTTTTCTACCAGTGCTAAGACATCGTTATTCTGTTTGCCTTAGGTTTCACATTGTCTACTTTGTCATCTACAGTTCTCCTTTTGTACAGTGCTTCATTATAATATTTTCGTTCTGTTATTTGTCAGCACTATAATATACTTATGCTTCGAGACGAAATGTTTCGACAATCTCTTTTATTGTTCTTGTGCAAAATGCCTGCACCTCATACCACGAGGCTTCTTTGTGAATCAATACATCGTGCTGTATATAATGTACATAGAATTTTAGAGTTTGTATATTTTACCGTACAATACATGTATCAGGACGCCCATGTTCGCCTTCTGAACCCAACCTTGTTAATAAAAATTGTGTTGAACTGAAGAAGCGTATCTGCACCAGCTTTGTCCGTCCGTCCGCCTGTCCGCCCGATAACTCACGTGAAAATGGTTCAATTTCGACGAAATTTTAGTATGTGGTAGGGGACCACCTGGGGACGAACCCTTTTGAAAATGGGCGAAACAGGGTCAAAGGTCAGGACAAAGGAGCGGGATCCATTCCATAGCTCTTATGCGTCATAACTTGCGTAAAAATCGTTCGATTTCAATGAAATTTTAGTATGTGGTAGAGAACCACCTGGGCACGAACCCTATTGAAAATTGGCGAAATGGGATCAAAGGTCAGGCAGGGCATAAGAGCGGGATTTATTCCATTGCCCTTATGCGCCATAACTTGCGTAAAAATGGTTCGATTTCGATGAAATTTTAGTATGTGGTAGGGAACAACCTGGGGACAATCCCTATTGAAAATAAATGAAATGGGCTCAAAGGTCAGGACATAGGAGCGGGGTCCATTCCATTGCTTTTATGCATCATAACTTGCGTAAAAATGATTCGATTTAAATGAAATTTTAGTATGTGGTAGGGAACCACTGGGCACGAACCCTATTGAAAATTGGCGAAATAAGGTCAAAGGTGAGGCAGGGCATAAGAGCGGGATTTATTCCATTGCCCTTATGCGCCATAACATGCGTAAAAATCGTTTGATTTCGATGAAATTTTGTATGTGGTAAGGAACCACCTGGGAACGAAACCTATTGAAAATGGGCGGAATGGGGTCAAAGGTCAGGACATAAAAGCGGGATCCATTTGATTGCCTTTATGCGTCATAAGATGCGTAAATATAGTTCGATTTCGATGGAATTTTAGTATGTGGTAGGGAACCACCAGAGCACGAACCCTATTGAAAATGGGCGAAATGGGGTCAAAGGTCAGGCAGGACATAAGAGCGGGATTTGTTCCGTTGCCCTTATGCGTCATAGCTTGCGTAAAAATGGTTTGATTTCGATGAAATTTTAGTAATTTGGTACGGAAGCACCTGGGGACGAACCCTACTGAAAATGAGCAAAATGTGGTCAAAGGTCAGGGCATAAAAGTGGAATCCATTCCATTGCCTTTATGGGTCATAACATGCGTAAATATGGTTCGATTTCGGTGAAATTTTAGTATGTGGTAGGGAGCTACTGGGGACGAACCCTATTGAAAATGGGCGAAATGGGTTCAAAGGTCAGGACACTGGAGTGGGATGCATTCCATTGCCATTGTGCATCATAACTTACCTAAAAATGTTTTGATTGCGACAAAACGTTATCATGTTGTTCCGGAGGTATAGTGAACCGGTTCTGTTGAATATCAACGAAATGGGGTCAAAGGTCATTGCACAAAAGCAAGATTTATTCCACAGCGATTAGTCTCATAACTTCCGTAAAACTGCTTCTATTGCGACAAAACTTTAGTATGTTATTCTTGAGGTATACTGAACCGGTTCTGTTGAATATCATCAAAATGGGGTCAAAGGTCAGGACACAGGAGCGAGATTTATTCCACAGCCATTCTCCTCATAACTTGAGTAATAATTTCTGTTATGTTGGAAAGCGTATCATAATCAATGCATTGCATGATTTTACTAACTTGTTACAGTTATGTCTCGATTCGGTATTAATCAAAAATCAATTGAAGTGTACAGCTGCTTCGGAAAGAAAGTAAAGTCGTGCAATTCCATCGGTTTATGAGCTCACGTTTCATGGAATTTAATTTAGTTATCTGGATTTTTGAAATCCTTGTGAAGTCGAGTTTAATACATTTCAAAATTGTCTTTATTCTTCAAATAAAAATAGCATTTCTATGTACATGACAGTAGAATTCTGCCAATAAATACAGTGGTGTATACAACAACTGGAAAGTTCCAGTGAAACGTAAAACAAAATATTGTTAAAATCATAAAATTATATCGCCCCGAAGGGCGATGGAGAGGCAGACAATAAAGCACGAGCGATGCAAATGAAAATGTATACTACAGTATTGTAGACAAGAAAATACATGATGCTATACTATTCACAAATTCCAATTAAGTATTACTACCATACTCAAGATTAAATATGCACAAGGTACTAATTCACATAAAAGACCATGGGTGAGAGGGAACTAACAGGTGCAACAGTATTCAGAAATATGACAGAAATGGTAGAAACAATTAAGCACAATTACTTATTATATGCACAGAATTATGCAGTGACAAGAGAGAAATACGCTAAACGGACCCAGGAGGGCAACTTTACAAAAAAAAACAGAAATCGAACAGTAATGCAATTCATAAGTGTCATATCATATGTACAGAACAATACAGTGACAAAAAGAAAGCCGCTAAGCATACCCAGAAGGGCAGCTTCTCATAAAACATAAATGTAACAGTGGTGCTACACTCAAAATTTGCATCATATGTACAGAAGTATTCAGTGACAAGGGGGAGAATCGCTAAAAATACTCAGAAGAGCATCTTCTTACATTAAATTATATACACAGGGACAATAAAATTTTAAAATATATTCAACATAATGTAGGGGACATTGTGTGTGCAGTAAACTGTGCAGAAGAAAGAATTATATACAACATAAAAATACAACAAAATCGAAGAGAACATGGGAAACATGGTGAGCTATCTCCAATAGCACATAAAACAGAATAATCACAAATAGCGAATCATGTGGGTGAAAAAGGAGACTCCACCTAGGAGCCTCATACCACCAAAATTAATACGTAAAATCATGAGTTGTGACAGTGAATGTGGGCGACAACAAAAATCCCACCTACAAGTTGAGATGTAGCTGCAAATTGTGGATATGGAACCACCCAGCCGATTGGGACCAGGTGGATTGAAAAACGTTATCGGTGTTTGTTGAGGCAGCACGAGAGTGCTCCATTCGGAGACGAGTGGTTAACCGTGCTAGGAAGCGTCTCCGAATGATAGCACTTGCCTCCTGAGGAGGTGGAGTAAGAGCAGGGAGGCGTTGTTCAAGATGGAAAGCATATACAGTGAACTTCACAAGAAGAAAAATGTAACGGCACACAGGAGGCAAGTGAGTAGGTGGATGCTTAGTTTGGAGTAGCCAAGCATATGCAAGAAATGGTAACGATCGAGCACAAATTCGATCAGCAAGACGAAATGCTGTGTTTAGGACTGGCAGGAGTACGGGGCAGAAGAGGTATTGATGTTGGACGTCGCTGACTTCAGGGCAAAAGGAACAATGTGGAGAGGTGAGAAGGGTCATGCGAAATAGTACTGATGGGGCGGGGAGACGAAGGTGAAGAAATTGCCAATGGACATTGAGTTCAAGAGGGGAGGAAAGGGGAGAGGTAGAGGCTGTCCAGATGGCGGGGAGAAGAGAAGGAGAAGCAGAATGAACAGAAAGTGGAAGTGCGGGAGGGGGAAAGAAGGAGTCAATAAAGAGAAGAGGAGGAGATAGAAGTAACTAGAACCGGGGAGCTACGAATGAGGAGAAAGAACGGCAGAGAAAGAGGGGCGGAGGGGACCGAGAAGAGACCATCAGGGGAAGCGAGGAGTGGAAAGAGGCTCCAAAGCGCTGTACGAAGGAGAAGATATTCGTTAGCAAGAGTAATGGTTGGAGATAGAAACAGGGAAGAAAGAGGTCTCCAGGTTAGATCAGAAGTTACGAGAGAACGGACAGTTATCACACCAGAGCGCATCCAATGAGGAAAGTAAAAGTAAGGGAGGTTAGGAGGGTGAATAAGAGAAGAGAAGAAGAGAGGTTCATCTAGAAGATCAAGAGTTGAAGAAGGAAATGAACGGAGAAGAGGAAGCGAACGAAAGAGAGAAAGGCCCTCTCGCAGGACAGAAGGGAGGTGGGACGGAAGAAGAGAGTATGAATCCATCTTCAGAAACAGTAAGAAGGTGAAAGATGGGTCACGAGAAGAAGCAAGAACATTCAAGGTTGCGGTAAGGGACGGAACAGTTGAAGTGGCAAGACGAATGAAATGAATAATGCGATGTGTTTTATAAAGGAGTGCTGGATCAGGAAGCTGGATGCCACCTAATGAGGCTGGTAGATGAAGCGCGGCAGGTTTAACCCAGTGATGTGAAGACCAGATGACGGAAGTTGAGAGGCGAGTGATGGTCATCATTTGTGACACGGTAACAACCGTCGACATCCAAGAGTATTCGCATAGGGAGATAAGTTGTCGACGAACAATGGCTGCTCGTTGACGGAACGATATGAAAGGGCGGGCCTTACTCCAGTAGGCAGCAGCCCGTTGTATCCGGGAAGAAGAGCAGTCCAGGTGGCAGATGCAGAAGCCAAGGGCAAACCGACATACGCACCAAGGATCTTCTGTGTAGTGGCTGTCCACTGCGCACCCCAAGGAGCATCGGTGCGGACAGCCCATGCCCCGCACCATAAGCCAGTACTTTTAGTGGCATTCAGCGCAGCTCCAGATATTGCAACATACTGTTGATATACAGAATACAGGCGATCAAATTGAGATTCATCCCGGACACAAAAGGTCACATCATCAGCATAGGCGGTGAAAATTATCCGATGATGACGAGTACTAGCCACTGTCGGCGGTAGGACATCCAGGAGTGATCTGTGGGCTGCTAACAGGAAAGGCTCAAAAGCGAGAGCGAATAGTTGGCCGGAGAGCGGACATCCTTGCCGGATGCCTCGCTTAAACGGAATTGGAGCGGTTAGAAATGTGGCCGCTCGAACATGGAAACTGGCGCCCTGATAAAGGGCCAAGAGAGCGGAAGAAAAGGCAGCAGGAAAGCCAAATCGTGAAAGGACAGCAGAGAGATAAAAGTGAGACACGTTATCAAAAGCGGACTTTGATCCAGATTGAGAAAGCCAAGAGGTTCATCAAAAGAGCGAGCGAGGAAGTGAAGATGAAGGAGAAGAGAAACGTTAGTGGAAATAGTCCGACCAGGCACAGTGTATGTCTGGGCGGAAGAAATAACGAAAGAGAGAACAGAATTAAGGCGACGGGATAAGAGTTTTGTATAGAACTTATAGTCAGTGTTTAGGATGGAGATAGGGCGCCAGTTTCCCAGATCCAAGAGGTCACCCTTCTTAGGAAGGAGGATTATGTGTGCCAAAGTAAAGTCGGGCGGTAACGCAGGAGAGGAAAAAGCAGACGAGAAACACGCAGACAGAAAAGGCAGAAGGCACGGTAGAAAAGCACGATAAAAGGACAGAGGAAGGCCGTCAGGTCCAGGAGCAGCATGAGGATTGAGAGTAGCGAACGCCTCACGGAGTTCGCGAAGAGAGAAAGGGGAAAGTAAAGAAGTAGATAAAGTAGAGGGGACCTGAGGAAGAGAGGAGAGAAGAGGAGAAGCTAATGAAAATGAAGACTGCGTTACTGCACTGTACTTGGCGGTGAAATACTGTTTAGTGAAAGTGCATAGCTTCGATGGGTTCGAAGTGATGGAACCATCCTGGAGGCGAAGATGACGCAAAGATGTAGCAGAGCGATGTTGAGATTCCAAGGCGGTTAAGTAATCGTGAGAATCAGCTGTAGGGGAGAGATGCAAGAAATGCATCCTGCAGGCTGCATCGGATGCGCGAGGAAGAAGCACGGCGTGAAGATCTGCTAGATAGCCGGGGTATTGCGGATCATCAAGAGAGAGCATCGAAAATAGAGCACGTAGATTCGAAATTTTCATATCGCTCTCATTCCGAGAGGCATGGGAGAAGCGCCGTACAAAAAGGATCAAGTCGTGTTTGACACTGAGCCACAGTTGCATCGCGTCTGACGTAGTATCAAGAAGGGGCTGACGACTACGGAGGAACTCACGCACAGCAACACAAAATTGTTGATCATCCAGGAGCGAGTCCGGAAAAGTCCATACTCGTCGAGTCCTTGAAGGTGAAGGAGAAACACACACCGACAGACTGACAATACTGTGGTCTGAAGCGGCGGAAGGATGATGGGCAGCAGCTGCGATCGACGGGAGAAGAGCAGTCGAAACATAAAATTTATCCAGCCGTGCTGCCGTAGTGCTGCCATGGATGGAAGAGCGCCAGGTAAAAGAGATTTCCGACGGGTGTAGATGCCGGAACGCATCAACCAATTGAAAATCATCAACTAGCTGAGAAATCTGTAATACACGTTGCCTGCGGTATTCGCCAACGGTTGAATTGCGGTCAAGGGCCGGCAACAACGTACAATTGAAATCTCCACCGATGAGAATATATTCAGACGGTGGGATGCATGACAGCTCTGTACGGAGTGTGGGGAGGAGATCAGGTAACAGACGCTCATCACACGGGACATATATGTTAAAAACATGATAGGTCACGTTTTCAATGCAAAAGACAACGACCTGGAGGTTGTCCACATATAATGCACGAATCACTGGCGTCGAAATCAGAGGGAGTAGGCGGTGATGGATCCCAATTGCAAGGCCACCATTCCGTCCAACTCGATAAGCATGGTGAAAATCGTAGGGCCAAGCCCGCCAACGAGAGAACAAAGTGGTAGCAGAGCAATTGGTCTTTTGGAGCAAGAGAATATCTGCGTGTAGAGTCGCCAAGTCCTCATACACTAGGGCATTTCTAGGAGAAGCAGAGAACCCTCTGCAGTTAAGTGTGACCACCTTGAATCGGTAGGTCCTTCCCAGGTCGACACGCACGTGCACTGGAATCTGTTATTTTCTTCGCTTAATGACAATAGACAAACACTCATGTTCAAAAATACTTTGTTTTACTAATATTGCAATCACAGAGAACAGGTAGTGGCACACATGGAAAGATACAAAGAGAAGTAGACAGTAAGAAGGTTACCCTGGTTCGTTATATAAAAAAATTCGGATTTAAAAAATTGTGCAAGGATCTCATTGTAGTGGATGCGTAATTTGATATTAAAATAATATTGCCAAGTGTATTTTATTCGATATATCAGTCAATTCTGATTGCAAAGTTAAATATTTATTTTTATATGTTTTATGATGGTGACTGTATGTTTTAAGTCACGGTTTTAATATTGGGTAGGAAAAGTAGTGTCCGATGACGAGGTTCCAGAAGCTGAAGCCCCAACCACGGCGCACATTGGCCAATGAGGTTGGGCAGCACACCTGCGTGGCACCTGCAGGCAGGTGGCGTAGGTCAGTGGCCGTTAGTCGTCAGAAGGCGAAGAGTGTAAGCGCCAGCCAACATGGAAGAGGACAAGAACTTCATCCGCCATTGCATGCTGGATGAGTTTTGTCGCGGTATCACCCTCGCATGTGCTCTAAGGAATGATACCAGTGTGTACCCCAATGCCACATCACATTGTCAGCGCTGCTGTTGGTTCGAACGGTTTCGAGAAGGAAATTTTGACCTATCAGGCCGTCCCAAAGTGGGAAGACCGGCAACATGGGATATGGACATGCTGAAGACCTTAGTAGAGTCCGACCCACGTGTGACCACGCAAGAGTTGGCCGAATATCTGGGGACTACCCACACGAGCATTACAACGCACCTGCGTCGACTTGGAAAGGTGCACAAGAGGGGAATTTGTGTACTCCATCAACTTACAGTTGAGAAGAAAGCAAATCGCATGAGTGCATGCATTTCCCAGCTTGCATGTGAGCACGTTGAACCGTTCTTGAACCGCATTGTGATTGGTAACGAAAAATGGATCCTATATGACAATGTCAGCGCCCGGAAACACTGGTTGGACCCAAAAAAGAAGAATATGTCGACCCCCAAAGCCGGTTTGCACCCACGTAAGATCCTGCTGTCTGTTTGGTGTTATATGCGGGGTATTCGTGTTTTTAGCACGTCTTTTGTAAAAAAAAAAAGATCGTGCTTCTGTTATCTGTTTGTCCGTCCGTCCGTCCGTCCGTCCGTCCGCCCGCCTGTACCCACGATATCTCTGTAACTATTATTCCGATTTGAAAAATTCTTTTCGCATTGAAAAGCTTGAAATATGCAAATCATGATTCTTTATTTCGTTTTTTTTTTTTTTACGATGTACAGTTTCACCGCTAGAGGGCGTAAATGCAGATGATATCGAATTCAAAAAATACGTTTTATTCCACATATTTGCTTCTAAACATCAGATTGAATTTTTTTTTATCTTTCAATTCCATTTATGGCGAAGAGTATTTTAGATATAGTTACTTTTCCAAATTACGAATAGATTTTCCGCTAGGGGGCGTAAAAGTGAATTACATTTTTCCCGATAACTCTTCTTCTAAAACTCCGATTTGAAAAAAATCTTCAGCGGATACATCTTCTAATGGAAAATATTTTGCATATAATTTAA
Source organism: Macrothele yani (assembly GCA_039090855.1). Classification (NCBI taxonomy): domain Eukaryota; kingdom Metazoa; phylum Arthropoda; class Arachnida; order Araneae; family Macrothelidae; genus Macrothele; species Macrothele yani. The sequence goes on from CM076995.1 coordinate 70,685,226, forward strand.
AAGTTTGGTAAAAAATACTTTGGCCACCAGGGGGCGTAAATCTTAATTTCCGCTTCTGTTGTATTTGCAGCAAAATATGAGCTTCTAAATTCTGGATTGAAAAAAACGTCGTTTGTTGACCGATACTACTCATGTCAACAAACCTTTTAGAAACATTTTCTTCTTAAAATAGCGCATGGTTTCTACGCCAGGGGGCGTAGATATATATCATATTTTTGTCAATATCTCCACTTTTAGGAGTCCGATTTGAAAAATTCCTTCTTTGTTGGATAGTGTTTTTAGTGTGACATGTGGTTCATATAATTTCAAAAGTTTCAAGTAATTCATAGACTTTCCGTTAGGGGGCGTACATGTAAATTGCGTTTATTTTTTTATTTTATTTTTATTGGAGGTTTAACGACCACCGTGAGCAACTCAATGGGCAGTCGCCCGTCCCTAATTTAGGTTTACTGGTTCCAGGGAAGGGACAGAGCCAGTGCCGTAAGACAAACACAACATCCATGCCTCACCGGGATTCGAACCCGGACCCCGTTTGGACGAATGATCAGAGGCCACCGCTTAGACCACTGCGCCACCGGGGCGGCCAATTGCGTTTCCCCCTATATCTCTGCTTCTAAATCTCCGATTTGAAAAATTCTTTCTGCACCGCATACAGCTACTGATGGGAAATCGTTTGCACATAATTTCTAATTTTTGTAATAAATGGTTTGGCCACCAGGTGGCGTAAGTCTTAATTTCCACTTCTGTTGTATTTGCAGCAAAATAGGAGCTTCTAAAATCTCGATTACAAAAAAGTCGTTTGTTGGCCGATACTACTCATGTCGAAAAACCTTTTAGGAAAGTTTTCTTCTTGAAATAATGCATGGTTTCTACGCCTAGGGGCGTATTGCATATCTATTTTTTTTTTTTTTTTTTTTGTCAATATCTCTACTTCTAAAAGTCTGAATTGAAAAATTCCTTCTTTGTTGGATAGTGTTTCCGATGCGAAATGTTTTTCCTATAAATTCAAAATTTTCAAGTAAATCATAGACTTTCCGCTAGGGGGCACAAAGGTAAATTGCGTTTTCTGCGTTATTTCTGCTCTTAAAAATCCGATTTGAAACATTCTTTCTGTATCGCATACAAGACCTGATGGAAAATATTTTTCACATAATTTCTAATGTTTGGTAAAGAATGGTTTAGCCACCAGGGATCATAAGTGTTCATTTCTGCTTCTGAAATATTTGTTGCAAAATCTGGGCTCCTCCTTTTTTTTTTCTTGGACCGATACCGCTTATGTGGATAAACCTTTTGAGAACACTTTCTTCCTAAAATAATGCATGGTTTTCCCACCAGGGAACGTAAAGTCACATTTTATTTTTGTCGATATCTCTGTTTCTAAGAGTTCGTAAGCTCACGATTCCGTTTACAGCAATATCTGAGAGATTAAAGACCCGATTGAAAATCTTCTTTCTTTCGTCAGATCTATTGTTTTCCATACCGGTTCCATTGACATTGAATAGCTTTGGTAAATTTAATTTACTTCAGAACGGATTCAAAAGACGTGCTTATTACACCCGAAAATTCGGTGTCATTTTTCTTGTTTGAGCTGCTGCGGAGCAAGACCACTATCGCTGTCGATGTGTACGTTAGCTGAACGATCTGCACGCATCGCTCACGTCGAAATGATGAGCACTGCTGAATCGCAAGGGAGTCTTCCCACAGCAGGATGGAGCGAGACTTCACACAATCATAGATGACCTGTCACAAGATCTGGGACGTGGGCTGGAAGATGCTGCCACACCAAGCCTATGCCACGGACATTGCTCCATGCGACTACCACCTTTCCCGGTCGTTGCAGCATTTCCTGGACATACAGCGGTTCACCAACCATGAAGAAGTCGAACGCGCACTTGCTCACTTCTTTGCGTTCAAGCCGCCACAATTCTTCAGGGACGGTATCCAACAGCTGCTCAGACGATGGGAGCAGGTCGCGGCAAACGAGGGCAACTACAGTTTGGATTGATTTGTATTTGTATATACGGTAATTAGCACTTTTCTGCTGCCTTACACTTGCAGACATTACTTTCTTCCGAACCGAATACTTTGTATTTCAATGGACAGTAATGGCCCGGTGAAAGCACAGGATTGCCATCACTACAAAACTACAGTTGAAGGAGCCATTGTGGTTCTTAGTTTCAAAAAAAGCTGCTTTCTCTAACTGTATAAAGATATTCTACTGGACTTACACGTGCACGGAGGAGGTACGAAAGTACAGGGTGTCCGAGAATTATTGGACACATTACAAAATTATATAAACCAAAACATTAAACACATAGAAAGAAACTGACAGTACTAACTTACTAGTACAATGTAACTGCACAAGGTAATAAATTTCGTTGTGAGATCCCTTGGTTGCTCGTAGTAGGTCCAGGCGATACTCGATTTCATGCCATGTAGTGCAAAGCATCTGACGAGTTATGGAATTAATAGTAGCTTTGAAACGCTGCTTCAGTTCCTGCAAATCAGTAAAAGGCGTCTGATAGACACGATCCTTCACATAACCCTACATGAAATAATCCAATGGAGTTAGATCTGGAGTGCGAAGAGGCCACGGAATGGGACCACCACGCCCAATCCATCTGTTGGGGAAATGCTCATTTAGGCACTTACGTACACACGTTGACCAATGCTGAGAACGACGTTGTCATATCTTTTGATCTGGGGTATAGCGAAATTTTCTAGCATATCCAAGTAAATGTCACCATTCATGGTTTATTCGCAGAAGAAGAAAGGGCCAATCACTTCTCTTTTTAATAGGGAGCACCACAGATTAACTTTTGGAGAATCACGTTCCAATTCAATAGCAGCATGACGCGGTTCACTGCCTCATATCCTACAGTTGTGACGATTCACAATACCTGATACATGAAATGTGGATTCATCACTAAAAATTATACCGAGAAAGTTTTCGTCGTTTTCCACTCGATTCAGCATATCCACATCGAAATCGAATTGCAGAGTGTGATCATTTATATGCATCTTTTGCCCTATTTGAATTTTATAAGCGTGAAACTTTAATTTCTTGTGTAAGATATCGTGAACTGTCGATTTCGGAATGCATAGTTCTCTGCTTGCTTTGCGAACGGATTTCATGGGGCTTTGTCGGAAACTTTCATTAACTTGGTCAACCGTTTCACCGCTGATGCTAGGCCTACCGGCTCCTCCACGATGTTCCACATTGCCAGTTTCTTTAAACTGTTTCATCCACCGTTTAATTGAATTCGTTGACTGAGGATTACAACCATACTCTAAACAGTACCGTCTTTTAACTTTAATGATAGATTTTAATTCCGCAAGCCATAGCACACACATCGCTTTCTGCTTTACGGATGACATGACTATTGATTGCGCATTTCTCAGAAATTCCTCATAAGGCCACACCTAGCGCCATCTATCGGATTCTGGGAATAACAATTCTACAAAAGAAAAATATAGAAACCGTGTTAGTAATACGTGACATATAAAAAGAGAAAATGTTCATAGTTTTCTTTGTACATAATTTTGTAATGTGTCCAATAATTCTCGGACAGCCTGTACATTAAATAGAGAACTGCTGAAAAAACTCTCGAGAAGGAACCGCGCATCCTCGCAGTGGGGAGTGACAAAAGAAGGAGCGGACAGAAGAGAGCCTGTGAAACACAAAGGAAGCGAAAGGACGTAACGTGGCGTCCTAGGGTCACGTGATAACTCACAAGCGACTGAAATTATAAATATGTAATATATATGTTAACTGCTGTTGCCTGGTAAATGTTTGAAAATCAAATCATACTGACCTTACAAAAAACTGCATGTAGGTCCGTAAGAGCATCTTAACCAAACTGAGGCTATAGATTTTCCTCATTTCTTTCCAAATGTCCCTGTCTTGGTTTTGCCTATTCTACAGCATTCCTACAGTTTTGTTTGTATCATCCCTCCATCTTCCCTCTGGTCTTCCTACCCCTCTCTTTCCTTTACACAGTCTCCATTCTGTTATTATTTTAGTCCATCTATTATTTTTCATTCTTGCTACATAGCCACCCCATTTCCATTTTAAATTGAGTTTATCTTCACCTATATCTAAAAATTTTGTTCTGGGTCTTATATCTGTATTCTTTACTTTATCTTGAAGTCCTATATTTGAAATAAGCACCAGCGGTTGACAAAGGTACTTGATCTTTATAACAAAAAATTGTTGGTCTTTCATTCTTAAATGAAAAAAAAAACATGGTCAAATTATTTCGAAACACATTTATTTAGTAAAATTCTGTGTTGAATATATACCCTTGTCATTATTCGGGAAAAAAGCGACATCATCATAAGCCACAGTATGTCGCAGTATATTAGAACTATTAGTAATTTTGGCATTTCTCTGTAACACTAGGCATATAACCTCTTTCCAGCTACATACCACCAAATTTTCAGGTTTCCATTATTTGAAAAATAAAAATATGATGCATTATTTTGTTTTCTATTTTTTACGAAAGTTTGGCAAAAGTTTGCAGCTGAAACAGCTCCAAAATGCAATGGTTCGCGATTGTAGAATCTTAGAAATACGGGTGGGTACAGAACTTTAGCATTTAGTGCATTACTTACTTCTTGGAAGATATGAAGTCAGAATGTAAATACAATTGTTCGGATCATATTTGTTTTGTTTTTTTGTTTAAAAATATATCAGCTTATTTTTAATTTTTTGCGAAAAATATAACTTCTCTTTATATCAATAACATGAATTCTGTATCTTTTCTAGATGGTCAGCATTATCATGGATTCAGCACTAACAGTAACACAAAATTTCAGAAGCGCAGCAGAGAAAGGAGAACCCCTTGAGATGAAGCGGTAATGAGTGTATTTTTATTCGATAAGCGCGGGCACATTTTTTTTTATTTACTGCGACACCACAAAAATGTTTCTAAACAAATATCTGGATGGAGTTTGCCATAAAAATTGCAATACTGATCAATCAATGGAAAATCTGATAAAATCCAAATATGAATATTCTTTCAAAACAACCTATATACTCTGAAGCGTCAAAAAAACTGAAATGACTCTCTAATACCACCTCGTCGGTCCACCTTACGGTGGGATAAAAGTAACAACGCGACGGGACATGTACTCCACGATCTCTCTGTAGTACTGGGAAGACATTGCACACTACGCTTCCTGAAGAGCGTCCCACAATTCCGTAATATCTGCCGGTGGAGGATTCCTGCAGTTAACGGCATGTTGAACAGCATCCCAAATGTGTTCGCTGGTGTTTAAATCCGGCAAAGGAGGGGCCAAATCAAGATTCCAAATTCCGTTAAATATTCCTCCAGCCCTAATTGGGCGATTGTGTACATGTGCGGTGGCGCATTATCCTGTTGAAAGAGGTCGCACCGTCGGCGGGGTCTCATGACATGAGCCGATGCAAATGATACCCAAGAATGGTTACGTTGTCTCCACCGGTCATAGCGGTCTGCACACGTATGAGAGGTCCTAATGCGTGCCAGCTGTATACAGTCCACAGTATAAGAGAACCACCGCCGGCCTACACTGCCACTTGTAGGCATGCGAGATCCATTGTCTCGTGGGGTTATCGCTACACCTGGAGTAGGTCATCTACTCAGAACGGTTGTTACCGCGATTCGTAGGACCAGGCTACATGTTTCCAGTCATCTTGCACCGAATGGCGATGTTTGTGAACCTATGCGAGGTGTACGGCCTTGGGTCAGCAATGAACCACAGGTCAGCCGTCGGTTCCGGAAACCCATAGAGCGCAGGGAACGTTCGGGGCCAACGTACCTCCCTCGTTCCTTGGTTGGGGCCTGGGCGCTGAAAGTTTACGACCGCTGTGACGTCACACAAAGCGCCGGGATGAACCTGTTGGAAGGCGTATTGTTGAGTTAGTTTACTTATTGTCACAGTCGTTGTCTTGTTTCATTCTGAGCTGTTTTCTCTTAGCAGAATCAATCTTCCTGCTTCCATTTATTTGTAAACTTTGTTGAGGATTTCACACGAATCACTCTGCATGATATAGGCCTTTTTTTTTCATGCACCACCAAGAACGTTTTGTTGGTATTGTCAACCCATTTATGTTGAATTCGAGAATGCCTTCTAGCTGTTGTGTCCCGGAATGTATACCTCAAATTACTGTCCTGCTAAAGAAAATGTTAAAGTGTTTCAGTTTCCGAGTGAAGAAAGCAGATTTCAATAGTGGCTGAAGAAAATTCCTAGGAAGGACTGGTTTCCATTAAAGAGAAGCGTAGTATGCATCAAACATTTTAAACATGAAGATGTTATAACAGAAGACAGTGTCACTAGAGACGATGGCTCGATTATTGTTGTCCCGCACTATCATTTTGCGCTTAGCAAAGATGCAGTGCCATGTATTTTTCCTAATCTGACAAAATATCTTTCTGACAAAGATGCTCATAAAAGGAAAGCGCCATCTAAAAGACTCGAAAACTTACCCGACAGAAAAGAGGAAGCGAATGATGCACTTCTGGATATAGATCTGATACAGACTTTTGATGCTTTGAAAGAAATATCTTACTTATTAAAAGAAGGGTGATATGTTTGGACGAAGTGGACTGCCTTCATTTTTATAAAATTAGTTGTAAGACACCACCTATTAAAATACCATCCAGTTTCATTATCTATTCAGATTTGTCAGTGGAAATTTACGTCAATCAAATTAAAGTTGAAACCAAGAGCATGATCTAGCTTCTAGAAAAAAATGAAAATGGCAATTTGAAATTAAATCGGTGGTCACAGCTTGAAAAACTCTTAAGTTACATTGATGAAACTGAAGATGTTCCTCAAAGTGTGTCGTTAAATCATATATCGAACGTGATACGGGATTATATTGACGATCACGAATGCAGCAATGAAATACACAACATTAAATTTTGTCAAGAACAAATATTATTATTGTCAAAGAGTCAACTCGCTCGAAGGTATAGTCCTGACACGCTTGCGTGAGCTTTCTCACTTTTTACCAGTTCAGAATTATTCATAAAAGTGGAATTTTAATTTTGCCACACGAACGTAACTTAAGAAAAGTACCATTACTTCCTTTCAAGAGTAGCAATGCCGGTAAAGAATATGAGCAATATTTGAAAACCAAGGCTTCGAAACTGGAGCGCCACGAATTGACTGTAAATTTGTTATTAGAAGAAATAATCATCCGACCTCAAATAAACTATGCGGGTGGAACTCTATCTGGACTAAGTGTGATTAAAAAAATGCAGAGAGCCACTAGTGTTCAGAGTTTCGTGATTTCTTCTTTGTATTCAAAGAATAAAGATGTCGTGACATTATTACCAGTGAAAAACATGACTGCCAAAGACCTACTTGCAATAACAGAAAATGTTTTAGGATTTATTCAAAGTGCAGGATTCACTGTTGTTTCGATAATAGCAGATAATAACAGAATAAAAAGAAATATGTTTACATTTTTCTGTGGAGGTGAATTAAAAAATTCTATTCCAAATCCAGCATATCCTGATTTGAAGCTATTTTTCCTTTTCGACTCGGTACATATTTTGAAGTGCATCAGAAATAACTGGATAAACCAATCGACTCAGGGCATAAGCCTTCATTTTCCTGATATCGTTGATAATGACAGAATACTCACTGCATCTTTTAATCATATCATACAGCTCCATCAAAAAGAAAAAAACAGAATAATAAGATTTGCTTCAAATCTGAATGAAAAGGCTCTTTATCCCATTGGCATTGAAAAACAAAATGTTAGCCTATGTTTGAGAATTTTTGACGAAAACAATATCTACGCTTTGAAACTGGAGAACAATCCTGAATACGATGGAACTATCAAATTTTTAGAAATAATTACAAAATGATGGAAAATTGTTAATATTAGACATCAATAACAAGGCGTATCAACTCGTGATTTCAATTCATTACAGTTTTCCGATGTTAATGATGAAAGAGTTTCATTTTTGTCAGAATGTGCAGCATGGCTGAAAGCATGGAAATCCGTACGAATGATGCATGCAAAAAATCGCAAGGGCTGTTTCACGGAGGAAACGTTTTGTTCGTTTACGCACACAGTCAGCGTCTTGAAGGAATTGATATTTTATCATGTGTTAAAGCTGAAAGATAACGGCGTTCTTACTGGAAAATTCCAAACTGATACAATTGAAGGAAGGTTCGGACAATATCGGCAGTTGAATGGAGGGAATTACAACATATCGGTGGAACAAGTTCTGCAATCGGAGAAAAAACTTAGAATTCTTCAGCTGATAAAACTCCACTCTTCAAGGTATGGATAATTTTCAATTAAAGATTTTTTAAAAGAATTTGATGTTGAAGAGGAACCAGCTACTACGGAAGACCTACCTGATATTGGAGTAAGAAAAATTGATTTAGATGAAATAGATAGTGACGAGGCCGATTTATTACCTGTATTCGTTTACTTGTCCAGATATGCAGCCTTCAAACAAAAAGAAAAGCTGAACTTCCATTTGTGCCAGAAAAAATTTACGTCAGATAAAGAGTTAATTCTAGAATTAGGCGATTCCGAAGTGAAAAAATATTTTGAACTACTCGACCGAGGTGAACTAACATATCCGTGTGAACTGGTAATACTTTCTTTCATTGCATGTTGTAAATTATTTAAACTGTTTTTACGTGAAGAGAACGAACATTTACTCCATATGGGAAACAAAAAATCACTGCTTAAAAAACTGGCTAGGGATAAAATTTCTGAATTTTCACTACCTGGAGCTTGCATTAGACGTGGAAGAACTAATATAGAGTTAACCATGAAGTGTATTTCAGTGTTTTTTAACATTTTTCTAAACAACTACGCAAAACTCAAAAATGACGTCGTTGGTGGAAAATCTAGTAAAAGAAAATTTGCTGTCCTTTCGACCGTTCCATGACAAGGAAGTTCAAGCATTAAACAGGTATTTTTCATTCGAAATTTATTCGATTTTTTTTTAAATGCCCCGTTAATATCGGTGGAAGACTCGTTTTTGTTCTAATTTCTTGTATTTGGTTAGCGAAAAATGTGAAACCTTTATATCTTATCTAAGTGATATGAAATTTCAAGAGCCATAAAATGAAGTCCTCCCAGTTAGATCTCCGTCAATGTCTTCGTTTACAATTTTTCTTCGTAACTGCATATGCACTTTCCGATATTTTAAATCTATGAGGAAATGTTCAATTTAATTGTAGTACATCGCAGACAGTATAATTTTGTTTTAGCAACATGAGATCAACCATTCATTTAAAATATATATTTGGTAACGGGAGCAACTAAGGAGAAAGCAATGTTACTGCAGCGTTCTTCCAGATTAACGTCCGTCGCTTCCTGTGACGTCACGACAGCGGAAAACTTTGAGCGCCCAGGCCCCGACCAAGGGACGAGGGAGGTACGTTGGCCCCGGAACGTTGCACTGTCCGAATGCTGATGCTTCTACTGAATCCAGCACTGAATTGCGCTGTGATTTGCGGCCATGTTGTACGCCGGGCGGATGTTGCGATGTGTGTCTGTCCACGATCCTCCAAAGCTTTTTTTTTTTGCAACCACACCGGTCTCGCACTCTGGATTGTTACCCTGAGTTTGAGTAGTCCAGGTACACCCTTGAAATTGTTGACCCTGTAAATACGAATTTTGTGATAATTTCCGAAATGGAGTGACCAATCACCCGGGCGCCGACTATCGTACCACGTTCGAAATCGCTTAAATCCTGATAAGCTCTCATTTGAACTACGAATGCTACTACTTGAGCTTGCTGAGATATCTACCTCTGTATATATGTTACCGTTAAAGTGAATAATTCAGTTACTTCATAGAATACCTATATAGTTATTTCATGAAATAACTGATCAAGTTAGTTAAAGCGTATAATAAATTAATAATTCCACACTTTAACTAGATATTCTATGAAATAACTAAGTATGCTATAAACTAACTAATGATAGACAGTTAAAGTGTAAAATAAACAATTTGACTGAATTATACGCACACAAAATGTTATTAATGTTAAAACACAATAAAATCATTTGTTACAACAATGATTACTAAAATGGCATTTGGAATTGCATAGAACATTATTTCTAAAACAAATACATTTTTTGTTGACACACTGCGTTTTACATGAACATTTTTTAAATCCCTGAACGGTACCTAAACTTTGAGCTGTAGCAACCGACCGGAGCGATTTGTCTATATCCGGTGCTTCTTCGATCTGAATAAGTTTTTGTTCACAGACGCGAACTGAGATCGGGAATATAGCTGTTTTATGCGGCCGTTTCTTGTTCCCAATTGAAAAAATCCTTCTTCGGTTATTTTCATGATAACAGCTAAAATGGATCTGGCGTCACCCCTTCCTCTGTCAACTTCAGGTACTGGGATACGAACTGTAAGCCCCACAGACGCTTGACCGTAAGAACAGTACACTGTGGTACATAGCGTTCCCCCAGCTACCGACGTACCCACACACGGCCATCAGACTGATGGATCGTGTATCTGGATTTATCAGTCCATAGGACTCGTTTCCATTGATCTACAGTCCACGATAAATGTTCTTTACACCATGCTAAACGACAAGTAGCATTCCGAGTGGAGATGAAAGGCTTATGAGCAGCCGCACGACCACGGTAACCCATGGAATGAAGTTCTCTGCGAATGGTACGTGTGCAAACCGAGGTTCCAGCATTGTTACTCACTTGTACACTGAGGTCTTGTGCAGTACTCCGTCGATTAGCTGTAACGACTATCCTGAGGCCTCGACGTCCTCTATCACTGACTTTCTTTGGTCTGCCGGTACGTTTTGCTGCTTCAGGCGCGCCGTGTGTCTTCCACTTATTCAGTACATCTAAAACCGTTGACTTGGGTATGTTTAAACGGCTTTCGGTTTCTCTTATGAACAACCCACTAATATAACACCCAACAGTCTTTCCTTTCTCAAAGGCAGTTCTCTCCCGCCGCGACATTTTCACTCAACCTAAGAGTGCGATATGATCGTGGTCAGCTGCGGGGTTGTTTTTATACCGTTTGCAGCTGTACCGCGCATCTCAACAACGCAGTGAATCCATTTATTTGCTTTTGAAGGGGTGTCCGGTGACTTTTGTCAATATAGTGTAGTTTGAACGTGTTTTTATTAAACGTATCGTCACTCTGCGTTACGTGGTTCTATGGACCTCGTTATGTAATCGTGCATCAAACAGCAGTAATCTGACTTACCACGAATGCACAATGTATTAATTATCAAAAATCCAAGCCAGAGTGTTTTATTGGTTTCAAAATCATGAATTCTTTCTGCTCTATTATCAGTTCTTTGAGGGTCCACTAAGGTCTTAATCTAACCCGGACCAACCCTCTACTAATCCTGGAACTAGCGGCCTTGAAATTAGGCACGGGCAAATGCTCATAACCCGTTGAGCTGTTCATAGCGGACGCTAATAGGAAAATCTTGTTTGACCCAAACAGAAATCACTTAATTTACAGCGCTGCTCCACACAAGAGTTGGAGCGAAATTGCTCGAATAGAAGCACGCACGACCCGACCCGTAAAAGATGAGACACATCTTAACATTAATCTCACGGTGGCGTTCATAATGCCAACCTGAAACAATTTGCAGACCAGCTTGTCGTGTTCATCGTTATTAAATTGTAGGAAAAGCTCAGGGTAAGAAAATGAAATTATTGCTGATGGACATTCTCAGTCACTGAACTTTTTGAATTATACAGTCTGAAATTTCCTCTAATTATTAAAGCTGTAACACTTTCAGTGTTTCCTTTAATAAATGTCGTTTGTTTGCGCGTCATCCAACAAGCAACTGCTTCCAAGTACGTGATAGCATCTCAATAATGAGAGGTTGGGGGAAATAAATGATAATTTCATTACCGGGTTCAGCTTTTGTGCCAAATAAATAGAAGTTAAACTGGTTTACATATATATTTCTGACAGAGTGATTCCTCTTCATTTTAAAAGCAATAGTTCATTTGGTTCTGTCATACTGTTTCTTTCACAAGCACAAGGACAGCGATTCTTTTCAGACAGATTCTCCACTGAACAAAGATTTTAAAGTGATACTCTATTATGCAACGCAATTTTATAAACTCCTCCGGCCTACAGACGAAGTAATGTTTTTTTCATTTTTATTGGATTACATGCATTTATTTGAGTCTTCCGTAGTCTTCATTTACACATTAACGCCACTCAGTTAATTCTCCGCAAAGCAAAAGCAATTTACAATTGACTCAGATAGAATATGTAAGTAACGCTCGGCGTAGAGCAGCATTTTATTTTATTCTTTCTTACATTCTGATTTGCATTAAGCTGTTTTTTTATGTAAATATATCTATGAACAAGAAATGGTACACTGTGTAAAAATATTTTGTTACTGGGAAAATCTGAAGATTTCAGTTACTTGTTAAACCTTAAAGTTTTAGTTTAACTCTTGCTCGCAGAATTTGCAAGAACTAAGATTCCAAGCTACACTTGTAATTGTTATTAACTAAACATTCTTAAGCATCGAATATTATTGAATGGCTAAAGTCAATGTATCATCAAATAGTACTTACAATTTCAATGTCCCAGTTTGTTCTCCTTATTAATTTATCATTGTAGAACGGGTCTGGTTCATTTCGTCGACAACTCATTTCGTCGACGCCACTGACTTCGTCGACACTATACAGTATATGCAAACAGTCGATTCCTAAAAAACCGAAAAAAGTCCAGAACCACCAAATTTGGTATACTATCTCATGGTACTCTTTCAGACCGAACACGGTTTTTGGAAGGGGTCGGGGCCCGGGGTTAAGGGGGCCCCAAACAAAATTTCGTAAAATCTACAGTTTTCAATTTAGAACCACCAAATTTAGTATGCTGTCTCATTGTACTCTTACATCAACTTAGACCATAGACGGAGGGTTCGGGGCCCGGATTCAAGGGGGCCCCATACAAAATTTTCGTAAAATCTACAGTTTTCAATTTAGAACCACCAAATTTGGTATGCTGTCTCATTGTACTCTTACATCAACTTAGACCATAGACGGAGGGTTCGGGGCCCGGAGTCAAGGGGGCCCCATACAAAATTTTCGTAAAATCTACAGTTTTCAATTTAAAACCACCAAATTTAGTATGCTGTCTCATTGTACTCTTGCATCAACTTAGACCATAGACGGAGGGCTCGGGGCCCGGAGTCAAGGGGGCTCCATACAAAATTTTCGTAAAATCTACAGTTTTCAATTTAGAACCACCAAATTTAGTATGCTGTCTCATTGTACTCTTACATCAACTTAGACCATAGACGGAAGGGTTCGGGGCCCGGAGTCAAGGGGGGCCCATACAAAATTTTCGTAAAATCTACAGTTTTCAATTTAGAACCACCAAATTTAGTATGCTGTCTCATTGTACTCTTACATCAACTTAGACCATAGACGGAGGGTTCGGGGCCCGGAGTCAAGCCCCATACAAAATTTTCGTAAAATCTACAGTTTTCAATTTAGAACCACCAAATCTGGTATGCTGTCTCATTGCAGTCTTACATCAACTTAGACCATAGACGGAGGGTTCGGGGCCCGGATTCAAGGGGGCCCCATACAAAATTTTCGTAAAATCTACAGTTTTCAATTTAGAACCACCAAATTTGGTATGCTATCTCATTGTATCATTGTACTCTTGCATCAACTTAGACCATAGACGGAGGGTTCGGGGCCCGGAGTCAAGGGGGCTCCATACAAAATTTTCGTAAAATCTACAGTTTTCAATTTAGAACCACCAAATTTGGTATGCTATCTCATTGTACTCTTACATCAACTTAGACCATAGACGGAGGGTTCGGGGCCCGGTGAGGCATGGATGTTGTGTTTGTCTTACGGCACTGGCTCTCTCCCTTCCCTGGAACCAGTGACCCTAAATTAGAGACGGGATACTGCTTATAGCCCATTGAGTTGCTCATGGTGGTCGTTAAACCTCCAATTACAAAAAAAAAAAAAAAAACCTCCGATAAATCGGTACCATTTTCCATTCGGACTCCAACACTCTACTAACCGAAAGCCGGTCCTCTGGTTTTATATATACTGTGTGACGTACTACAGAGGTGAAAACATATGTCAAGACAACAAATCTGCGGCGAAACATTCTGTCCGCGTAGCTTAGTTGGGAGTGCAACTTACTCCGGAATAAGGGAGCGTAGTTTCGATTCCCATCACGGACAAACTTGTGCTTTCACATTGGCGCCCGAAAGTAAAAATGGATGTTCTCGCCGTTGGGTTCTTCGAAAAAAGTATGATGTTTGTTCCACACATTGTTCGGAATTAATGAAAAAGTCTTACTTCGCTTCAAAGAAAATAAATTAAGAGAGAGATGATGTGACGTAGAACAGAGGTAAAAACTTGTATCAAGACGACAAATCTGCAGCGAGACATTCTGTCCGCGTACCTTAGTTGGGAAAGCGACTTACTCCGGAGTAAGGGGAGGGGGCGGTTTCGATGACGGTCGTGAACAAACTTGTGTTTTCACAACTGCTCTGTGAACTTCACCTGCCCTACAGTTCAGTCCGCAGACGCGCTCATTTCTCTAGGCTGGGGGTGGTCATAATGTAATGGCTCATCGGCGTACGTCACAGCTGTTAAAAATCATGTGGTAAGTTGCACCAAAAAATGGTGCTGCACTATCTTTTGGAGAAAAGGTAAACAATTGTGTGGTGCATGAAACACACAAAAAGGTGATGCAATTATGCACATCCTATAGGATCCAACCTGATGGGTGCGAAGTTTCATTCATTGCATCATGTTTTAATGTGTTTCAGGCATCACATAAAAGCGTACCTTAGCCCCAAAAAGTGGTGCCGTTTATTAAGCGCTACTTTTTTACGCTTTCCAACCGTAGGTTAAAGAAGCGTATATGCTCCAGCTTTGTCCGTCCGTCCGTCTGTCGGCACGATAACTCACGTAAAAATGGTTCGATTTCGATGAAATTTTAGTATGTGGAAGGGACCACCTGGGGACGAACCCTATTGAAAATGGACGAAATGGGGTCAAAGGTCACGACATAGGAGCGGGATCCATTCCATTGCCCTTATGCGTCATAACTGGCGTAAATATGGTTCGGTGTCGATGAAATTTTAGCATATTGTAGGGGACCCCCGGGAAAGAACCCTATCGAAAATAGGTGAAGTGGGGTTAAAGGTCACGGCATAGGAGCGCGATCCATTCCATTGCCTTCATGGGTCATAACTTTCGTAAATATGGTTTGATGTCGATGAAATTTTAGTATATTGTAGGGGACCCCCTGGGAAAGAACCCTATTGAAAATAGGTGAAGTGGGGTTAAAGGTCACGGCATAGGAGCGCGATCCATTCCATTGCCTTCATGGGTCATAACTTTCGTAAATATGGTTTGATGTCGATGAAATTTTAGTATATTGTAGGGGACCACCTGGAAATGAACCGTTTTGAAAATGTGTGAAGTGGGGTCAAAGGTCAGGAAATAAGAGCGGGATGCGTTCTATTGCCCTTATTGGTCATAACGTGCGTAAAAGTGGTTCGATTTCGATGAAATTTTAGTATGTGGTAGGGGACCACCTGGTGAAGAACCCTATTGAAAATGGACGAAATGGGGTCAAAGGTCAGGATATAGGATCGGGATCCATTCCATCGCCCTTATCCCATACTATTAAAGGAGCAATTCTTGTATGTATGTAAATTTTATTTTGAAAAGGACTCAAAGGATTTTGATGAAAGTCGTTAACCTACCGTTTTCTGGTACTAGAAATCGATTTAGCTTGATCTCGACTTCAGGAAAATTTATTTAGTGGGTTAAATAACCAGCCCAAATTACCACGTTTTCACTGTCATGGCGTCGTTCCATTAATGTTGCCCATGCTTAGAAATCTTATGACGTCACAGTCTCGCGCTTGAAATCTTGGCGCGTGGTCACGCCATCTGTCTCATTACGTCACGCGTTGTGTGTGGATTAAAGTTTTATGACGTCACACTCTTTCGAGCAGATGGTCGCGATTCCCATCTGCCTCATTACGTCACGCGTTGTGTACGTATGTCCGGCCGCACGACAACTCACGTAAAAATCGTTCGATTTCGATGAACTTTTAATATGTGTAAGGGGATCACCTAGGAAGGAATCCTATTGAAAGTGAATGAAATGGGGTCAAACGTTAGGACATAGGAGCGGGATCCATTCCACTGCTCTTATGCGTCATAACTAACGTAAATATTCTTCGATTTGGATGAAATGTTAGTATGTTGTAGGGGCCTGCCTGGGGACGTTTCCTATTGAAAATGGGCGAAATGGAGTCAAAGGTTAGGACACAGTATCGGGATCTATTTAATAGCTTCTATGCATCATAACTTACGTACAAATGCTTCGATTGTGACAAAACTTTATCATGTTATTTCGGAGGTATACTGAACCGGTTATGTAGAATATCATTGAAATGGGATCAAAGGTCAGGTCACAGGACTGAGATTTATTCCATAGCCATTATCCTCATAACTTGAGTAATAACTTGAGTAATGCTTTCTGGTATGTTGGAAAGTGTATTATAATCAATGCATTGCATGATTTTAATAACTTGTTGTTTTTAAGAAAACTCGCTTATAATATGTTTTGCAACCCGAATGTGGCACAAATAATGATAAAATGACGATATGTATGAATATAATGTTGTGATTCTTTTGCATTATTCAAAATCAAAACTAGACAGGTGCTGAATGGTTCTATGTAGCTTCTTCTCTACAGAAAAGCTGGGCCCAGACTGCGCTATTCAACGGCTAACATATAGCACACAAGAACAGTTGTACACCGACGAGCCATTACATAATGACAACCCCCAGCCTAGAGAAATGAACGCGCCTGGAGACCGAACAGTGACACAGGTGAAGTTTACAGAACAGTATACAGGGTCCTAAGAAAAGTCGATATCCACCCCTGTCATGTCTGAAGAAATAGGAATATCAAGGTTAGGTCTGTCTCTAGGAAAGTGGACATGCCCGATCGATTGCAGCGCCCCTAGTGGCGAAGTGTGGAAGTTAGCAAATCTAACTCGGCAACGAAGCAATATAGACGCAAAAGGTCAATTACAAAGTTGTAGAGCATCGTTGAATTACGAAGAATCGACACAAAGAAACATAAGAATGCCCAAGAATAACCAGTTACACGTCAGCGAAAGCTAGGCCCAACCATGCCCCATCCAGTAGAACAGCATTATGTATGGCGAGTATCATCGGAATGCATAGGGGTCAACGGACTTGACCCCTATGGGCTTCTTCCTCTAGGGATACTTAAAGAACCAGGTGTATATTACAACGTCTACAAGTTTGGACGATTTGAAATAGCGTATCATCAGTGCTTGTAACACTGTGACACCAGCAATACATTTTACGAAGTAATGTACTGTTTTGCATTCAAATGTTCATCGCCGCCGATGGCGGACATTTTGAACAATATCTCTGATAGCTTCCGCAGCTTTGAAGTGTTGTTTTACGTCGCATGCATTTCAGCTACTCGCCTGTAATCATTTTTGTGTCGATTAAATGCATCTGTAACCATTCATATCCTACGACGTCTAACTGATTATTCTTGCGCGTTCTTCCGTTTCTTTGTGTCAATTCTTCGTAATTCGACGATGCTCTACAACTTCGTGATTGACCTTTTGCGTCTATGCGTTGCCGAAGACTCAGCCGGGTTCCCATGATCACTGCACGTAATCGCCAACAACGCATGAAATGTGCCCAGGTTCATCTAGATTTCGACCGTGGACGATTGGAAGAAATTGGCCTGGTCTGACTAATCAAGGTTATTGGTCCATCACGCAGACGGCCGAGCGCAGATGCCGATTACCAACAGAGGCTATGGCACCTGGATGCTCTGTTGGGCGGAAACAGGAAGGCTGTGGTGGTTTTGTGCTGTGAGCGATGTTTTCCTGGGACACTTTAGGCCCCATTATCCCAATAGCACAATCCCTAACAGCTGTCAGGTATCTGAACATCGTTGAGGACCAAGTTCACCCATTCATGGCAACTGTGTTTCCTGCTGTTAATGACCATTACCAACAGGATACTGTGCCATGCCACACTGCCAGATTCTTCAAGGAGTGTTCGAGGAACATGTTCGATTGGGTTCATGTCAGGTGAATTTTAATGCCCTGGCCTCCAAATTCACCTGACATGAACCCAATCGGACATCTGTGGTTCGACTTGGAAAAGCGGGTTCGCTTTAAATCACCACCACCCCGAAATTTAGGGGAACTGGAGGACCTGCTGTTGACATTATGGTACCAGATACCACAGGATACCTATCGCCACCTCACCGAATTTATGCCTCGCCGAGTGGCCGCAGTTTTGGGGGCTAAAGAGGGTCCTACAGCTTATTAGCTGGGTGGTCATAATGTATTATTAATAATGGCTCATCGGTGTATTTTAGGACATGTCTTTGAAGAAAGGTACCGTTTTTTTTTTCAGCAAGACTCCTATCCGGCGCTTGGGGCAAGTCGAAAGCTGTAGTGGTTTGCCCAGTAATCAGGATTTTACTGGTAGTCGTTCTTGAAACCTGATTTAGCCGCCTCGGTGGCGCAGTGGTCTAAGGCGCTGGCCTCTGATCATTCGTCCGTAAGGGGTCCGGGTTCGAATCCCGGTGAGGCATGGATGTTGTGTTTGTCTTACGGCACTGGCTCTCTCCCTTCCCTGGAACCAGTGACCCTAAATTAGGGACGGGCGACTGCTTATAGCCCATTGAGTTGCTCACGGTGGTCGTTAAACCTCCAATCAAAAAAAAAAAAAAAAAAAAAAGAAACCTGATTTATATCTTTATCCAGCTAGGAAAAGAAAGTAATAATCTTCTTGTAGAGCGAGTGTATAGACAAACCCATGAATTTCTGTAATCACTAAATTTAAACTAAAAACATATCGTTACTGCTTTGAACGCTGCAGTCCATTTTAGGATCACATTTCTTTAATTATACATCCATGCGAGTTCCACACAAGTTTCATTCATGTGCTTTTCTGCTTGCACGAGAGTTAATCGAAACGTCTTTCTTAACATTTATTTTACTTGGCTGGTAAATACTTGAAAACCAGAAAATTAACGATGAATGCTAAAGTTTCTTTTGAGTATAACATCCAGTCGTGCGGAAATATTTGTACCGTCGCTCGTTTAGTGTTAGTATGGTATATAAATAAGTTTTGAGGGATTTCCGTTCGGTGTCGTACTTGTTACTGCTCGCATGTATTTTAAGGTGGCAACACTGCGATATCGCAGTACGCGACGCCAGCTGTCAGAGTGTAACGTACCAGGAGATGTGACGTACCTGCCAGAAGGACGCACACGACATAAAGGCAGATAGGAATCAGAACAAAACGTCCGCGTAGCTCAATTGGTAGAGTGACTTATTCCGGAATGAGGGGATCCGGGTTCGAGCCCCGGCGCGGATAAAAATGACGGAGAAAGTTACTTCGTTATAATGGCGCCCGAACTATCCGGATGACCCGACCGTTCAAAATCTCGCATTGGTGTGATGTTATTTCCACACCGCGAGATAGGAAAAATAAGAGAATCCCTTCTCCAGCACTTAAAAAAATAATAATAAGGGGGAGATGATGTAACGTACCAGGAGATGTGACGTACCTGCCAGAAGGACGCACACGACATAAAGGCAGATAGGAATCAGAATAAAACGTCCGCGTAGCTCAATTGGTAGAGTGAATTATTCCGGAATGAGGGGATCCGGGTTCTAGCCCCGGCGCGGATAAAAATGACGGAGAAATTTACTTCGTTATAAGAGTTAGTATACGATGTTCGTTTGAGGTGCGAAGACGTATTTGTTTTACTCGATGGAAAATGGCAACTTTCGTCCCGACAAAACAGCGTTTGCGGGAAGTGTTAGTTCATTACTTTATTGTCAAGAAAAGTGCTGCCGACAGCTATCGCTTAATGTCAGAAATCTGTGGTGAACATTCCCCATCCATAAAAACATGTGAGTATTGGTTTAGACGATCCAAAAGGACCGATTTCAATGTCAGTGATAAAGAACGTTCTGGACCACCCAAAAAAATTGCTGATGGCGAATTGGAAGCTTTACTCGACAAGGATCCGTGCCAGACCCAAAAAGAACTAGCAGCAGCATTAAATGTTAGTCAACCATGCATTTCACAACGTTTAGCTGCCATGGGAATGGTTCAAAAAGAAGGGATTCGGGTTCCACATGCTTTGCGGAAAAGAGACCTTGAACGTCGAAAAACCATTTGCGAATTTCTGCTTCAAAGGCAAAAAAGAAAGGTTTTTTTGCATCGTATTATTACTTCCGACGAGAAATAGATATGGAACGATAACTCTAAACGGCAGAAAGCATGGGTGAAGCCAGGTGAACCAGGTCCTTCAACGCCAAAACGCAACATCCATAGTTCAAAGGTAATGCTGTGTATCTGGTCGGACCAGAAGGGTGTGATCCACTATGAACTGCTGAAACCATCAGAAACTATTAGTGGTGATCGGTATCGAACCCAATTAATGCGTTTAAAACGAGCTCTCGTGCAAAAACGGCCGGAATGGGAGAATATACACAACAAAGTCATCTTACAGCATGACAATGCAAGACCACATGTTTCTCGACCTGTGAAAAAGTACTTAGAAGTATCCGACTGGGAAGTTCTACCCCTCCCGCCATATTTGCCAGATATTGCGCCATCGGATTACCATTTGTTCCGGTCGATGCTGTCAGCACTTTCTGGAGAACAGTTTAGTTCTTATGAATACATCAAAAATTGGCTGGACAACTGGATCTCCTCCAAAGAACCGGAATTCTTCCTTCGGGGCATACGTTTACTGCCCGAATGATGGGGTACAGTTGAAGCTTCAGAGGGAGCATATTTCGATTAATATTAAAATATTGTTTCTGTTCTCCAACAACGGGTTTTGTTCACCTCAAAGCTCTCAAGACTTATTTATATACCCATTATTTTTACTTAATTATTTATTCATTAATGCCCGTGCTCTAGAATATGGTCAGTCGCCAACGCAGCCATTGGCAAACGGCTGATTACTCAGCTACATCAGCTACATTACCTGTTAATCGTTGTCTAGCGAGTATCTTCTTCAACTGTTCAATGACAAGTTAGTCCAAAGGAGCAAGATCGACATTTTAAGAAGAACTATGAAATGTGCTCCGCCATTTGTATTCGAGAAGTTCCTTAGCCACGGTGTCAGTGTGGGACCGCGAATTGTCATGAAACAGGAATACTTCGAGTGTTAAGCAGAAAAGCACATGAATGGAAGCTACGTGAAAATGTCTTTCTGACGCCGGTTCACAGTTCGAAATGACTCGGCATTAAGAGTTATGTCCCCACCTTCAGATAAGAAACTGGATGAAGTGTCTTTCCTGCTCTCCGAAACTCTTTAAACTTAGCATCCCATGCTTATGTACCCTTGCGGTACTTTCTGGACGAAAAAGAAGAAGAATGAGTGTTACCACACAACACTCTTCACCTTCTTCTGTCGGATACAATGATGGTCTCGGGTCACACACACACACACACACACACACACGCATTCGCCTTCTAAGACAATGCAGTCTAAAATTTATCCCCATAACAATGAAAATGCTGTGTGTGTCCCTAGCTGATTTCCGAGCAGCTATTTTGTCCTTCAAAAAGGTTTTTTTGTAGACCACCGACTAGCCGTCACCGCCTTATTGCAGCGAGGCTGGACATGGACATGCATGATGACGTCAGTAAATTGTTACAAAATCTGAGAATCGGTAGTGTCCTTGATTTTCACATTCACGGTAGCCGTGCTCTCGGTAGTTGCTAAATTTTGCATTAGACCACACAGTTTCGTATTACTGACATTCTTTCTTTACTCCATTTTTGAACTGTTGTATCTACGATATATCGACAGTCACAGCAAACATATGAAGGCAATCCCAGAGCAAATTTTACTTAATGTTAGAAAACAAAATCGTGCAACATTTCTGTTTTTCTCGTGAAGACAACTGTAGATGATATCAGGGCAGTTAAATTTAGAATTTCTTCTCAACTAATTAATCCTCCTCATATAGCTAATAACAACATAGTGATTTTTACAAGTATTCCCTTCGAACTGCAGAGTATGACATGGGAACTTGCTGATAAAGTGAAGTAATGGAATTAATGACTGACTTGCAGAAAACAAAACTGATGTGCAATGCATTTACAAGAACAAACAAGAAAGATGACACCGAATTTTCGGGTGTAATAAGCACGTCTTTTGAATCCGTTCTGAGGCAAATTAAATTTATCAAAGCTATTCAAAGTCAATGGAACCGGTATGGAAAACAATAAATCTGACGAAAGAAAGATTTTCAATCGGGTTTTTAATCCCTCAGATATTGCTGTAAACGGAATCGTGAGCTTACGAACTCTTAGAAACAGAGATATCGACAAAAATAAGATGTGACTTTACGTCCCCTGGTGGGAAAACCATGCATTATTTTAGAAAGAAAATATTCTCAAAAGGTTTATCCATATAAGCGGTATCGGTCGAAGAAAAAAAAATTAGTCGAGTTTTCAGGAGCCCAGATTTTGCAACAAATACTTCAGAAGCAGAAATTAACACTTATGACCCCTGGTGGCTAAACCATTCTTTACCAAACATTAGAAATTATGTGAAAAATATTTTCCATCGGGTCTTGAATACGATACAGGAAGAATTTTTCAAATCAGAGCTTTAGGAGCAGAAATAACGCAAAAAACGCAATTTACTTTTATGCCCCTAGCTGAAAGTCTATGATTTACTTGAAAATTTTGAATTTATACGTAAAACATTATTTCGCATTGGAAACACTATCTAACAAAAAAGGAATTTTTCAAATTGTCCTCTTAGAAGTAGAGATATTGACAAAAATAAGATATACGTCTACGCCCCCTGGCGTAGAAACTGTGCATTTTTTCAAGAAGAAAATGTCCCTAAAAGGTTTGTCGACATGAATAGTATCAGTCAACAAACGACTTTTGTTTCAATCGAGATTTTAGAAGCTCATATTTTGCTGCAAATACAACAGAAACGGAAATTAAGACTTACGCCACCTGGTGGCTAAACCATTTCTTACAAAAATTAGAAAATATGTGCAAATGATTTCCCATGAGGAGCTGTATGCGGTGCAGAAAGAATTTTTCAAATCGGAGATTTAGAAGCAGAGATATAGGGGGAAACGCTATTTACCGCTACGCCCCATAGCGGAAAGTCTATGAATTACTTGAAAATTTTGAAATTATATTAAAAACATGTCACACGGAAAACACTATCCAACAAAGAAGAAATTTTTCAAATCGGACTAATAGAAGTAGAGATATTGACAAAAATAAGATGTACATCTACGCCCCGTGGCGGAGAAACTGTGGAATATTTAAAGAAGAAAATATTCCGAAAAGGTTTATCGATGTGAGTGGCATCAGTTCACGTAATAATTTTTTCAATCGAAAATTCAGAAGCTCCGATTTTATGGCAAATACATCAGAAGCAAAATTAACGCTTACACCCCCTGGTGGCCAAAGTATTCTTTACCAAATATTTGAAATTATATGCAAAAGATTTTTCATCAGGAGATGTATCCGCTGAAGAAAAAATTTTCAAATCGGAGTTTTAAAAGAAGAGTTCTCGGGAAAAATGTAATTTACTTTTACGCCCCCTAGTGGAAAATGTATGCGTAATTTTAAAAAGTAACTATTTCTAAAATACTCCTCAACATAAATGGAATCGAAAGATAAAAAAAATTTTTCAATCGGATGCTTAGAAGCAAATATGTGGAATAAAACGTATTTTTGAATTCGACATCCTCTGCACTTACGCCCTCTACCGGCAAAATTGTACATCGTAAAAAAACGAAATGAAGGATCATCATTTGCATGTTTCAAGCTTTTCACTGCAAAAAGAATTTTTCAAATCGGACTAATAGTTGCAGAGGTATCGTGGGTACAGACGGACGGATGGACTGGCTGACAAACCGATAACAGAAGCGCGATCTTTTTTTACAAAAAACGTGCTAAAAAATCAGAGAAGCTCAGATATAGAAATATCTGATACCTACATCTTTCTTGGACACCATATACCAAGCAAAGGTATCATCGGAGAAGAAATTACTAGTCGTACAAAACTTAGCTGGAGAGCATTTGGAAGGAACAGTGAAATTTTCAAGAACAACTTGCCAGTATGTCTTAAAACAAAGTATTGGGTTGGAAAGAAAGTAATGTCTGCAAATGCACGGCAACAGAAAAGTGCTAATTACCGTATGTACAAGTACAAATCAGTCCAAAATATAGTCGCCATTGCTTGCCACGACCTGCTCCCATCATCTGGGTAGCTGCTCTCCGTAGAATTGTGGCGGCTTGGACACTAAGTAGTAAGAGCGCGTTCGACCTCGTCCTGGTTGGTGAATCTCTATCCGTTTAGGAAATGCTGCAACGACCAGGAAAGGTGATAGTCCCTTGGGGTAATGCCCGGGGAATAGGCTGAGTGGGGCAGCAGCTCTCAGGCAATGTTCCTGATTTGACAGGTCACCTGTGTTATGTGAGGTCTCGCTCCATCCCGCTGTAGGAGAACACCTTTTCTGTTCAGCAGTGCTGGTCGTTTCCACGTGAGCGATGCTTGCAGATCGTCGAGCTGACGGCAGTACACATTGGCGGTGATAGGGGTGTTGTCCAGCAGCAGCTCAAAAAACACGACACCCCGCATATCCCACCAAACAGAGAGCAGGACCTCACGGAAGTGTAAGCCGACTTTGGGGTTCGACATGGGCTTCTTTTTTGGGTCCAACCACTGTTTACGGGCGCTGACATTGTCTTGCAGGGTCCATTTCTCGTCACCTGTCACAGTAAGGTCCCAGAACGGTTCGACTTAGTCACGTGCAAGCTGTGAAACGCATGCACTCATGCAATTTGCTTTCTGCACAACTGTAAGTTGATGGGGTATCCAAACTCCCTCTCGTTCACCTTCCCAAGTTGATGCAGGTGCGTGATAATGCTCATGTGTTCTGCCAAGTCCCTAGCTGTTCTGCCAAGTCCCGCGTGGTCACACGTGGGTCGGTCTCCACTAAGGTCTTCAGTATGTCTTTTCCACTGTTGCGGGTTTTCCGGCTTTGGAACGGTCTGATAGGACAAAATTTCGCCCTCTAAACTGTTCGAACCGACGAAAGCACTGACGATGTGACATGGCATTGGGGTACACACTAATGATGTTCCTTACTGCACTTTCGGCGGTTATACCGCCACGAAACTCATCCAGCATGCATTGGCGGATGTACTGCTTGTCCACTTCCATGTTGGCTGGCGCTTACACTTTTCGCCTTCTGACGGCTAACTGCTACTGACCGAAGCCACCTGCCTGCTGGTGTCATTCCGGTGTGCTGCGCAATTTCAGTAGCTAAAGTCCGCGGCGACCGGGGCTTCAACTTTGAGTTGGAAAAAAAATAATGTCCGATGATCATTGGACATTACTTTCTTTCCAGCCCAATATTTAACCAATGTATCCGTCCAGTTCTCCTCATCGATCAGAGACATTGATCTCAACTGAAACAAGAAAGATGACACCGAATTTTCGGGTGTAATAAGCACGTCTTTGGAATCCGTTCTGACGCAAATTAAATTTATCAGAGATATTCAAAGTCACTGGAACTGGTATGGAAAATAATAGTATTTGACGGAAGAAAGAAGTTTTTCAATCGGGTTTTTAATCCCTCAGATATTGCTGTAAACGGAATCGTGATCTTACGCCCTCTGGTTGCAGACTTGTGTGCTAAGAAAAACATGAATGTATATGAGAAACATTTCGCACCGGAAACGCTCTCCAGCACAGAAAGGATTTTTCAAATCGTACTCTTAGAAACAGAGATATCAACAAAAATAAGATGTGACTTTACGTCCCCTAGTGAGAAAGCCATGCATTATTTTAAGAAGAAAGTATTCTCAAAAGGCTTTTCCATATCAGCGGTGTTGGTTCAAGAAAAAAAAATTAGTCGAGTTTTCAGGAGCCCAGATTTTGCTACAAATACATCAGAAGCAGAAATTAGCATTTATGCCCACCTGGTGACCAAACCATTCTTTACCAAACATTAGAAATTATGTGAAAAATATTTTCCATCAGGTCTTGTATGCGATACAGAAAGAATGTTTCAAATAGAAGATTTAGAAGCAGAGATATAGGGGGAACGCAATTTACCTCTACGCCCCCTAGTGGAAAGTATATGAATTACTTGAAAATTTTGAAATTATATGAAAAATATGTCACACTGAAAACACTATCCAAGAAAGAAGAAATTTTTTAAATCGGACTTCTAGAAGTAGAGATATTGACGAAAATAAGATATACATCTACGCCACCTGGCGGAGAAACTGGAATATTTTAAGAAGAAAATATTCCGAAAAGATTTATCGATGTGAGTGGCATCAGTTTACGAAATAATTTTTTCAATCGATATTTTAGAAGCTCAGATTTTATGGTAAATATATCAGAAGCAAAAATTAACCCTTACGCCCCCTGGTGGCCAAAGTATTCTTTACCGAAAATTTGAAATTATATGCAAAAGAGTTTTCATCAGGAGGTATATCCGCTGAAGAAAAAGTTTTTTCAAATCGGAGTTTTAAGACGAGTTATCGGGAAAAATGTAATTTACTTTTACGCCCCCTAGCGGAAAATCTATGCGTTATTTGAAAAAAGTAACTATATCTAAAATACTCTTCAACAAAAATGGAATCGAAAGATAAAATATTTTTTTCAATCCGATGTTTAGAAGGAAATATGTGGATTAAAACGTATTTTTGAATTCGACATCATCTGCATTTACGCCCCGCTTCCTAGCGGCGAAATTGTACATCGTAAAAAAACGAAATAAAGGATCATCATTCGCATATTTCAATTTTCCCAATGAAAAAAGAATTTTTCAAATCATACTAATAGTTGCAGAGATATCGTGGGTACAGACGGACGGACAAACCGATAACATAAGCACGATCTTTTTTTACAAAAGACGTGCGAAAAATACATTCCGAGGCTTCAGATGACTCAAAGGGACATACAAAGCTGCGTGCTTGGTGTAACGAAGAAAGATATGAAAAGGAACTCATGGATCAGGGTAATGACCAGAGTTAATGACATCATGATCAAAGTAAAAACCTTCAAGTCGCAGTGAGCTGGACATACTAATATAACTGAACAGAGTTAGATAACTGAACTTATATACAGTATACCAACTAACACAGAAAACGACTCAGATGAAGACCACATGGGGGATGGGCTGATGAATGTGGAAAGCATCTGGAGTGATACGGAAGAGAATTGCTCAAGGAGGAGAATTCTGTAAGTGACTTGGGAAAACTAGAAGTGTATTGAGGATGGTAGATCATTGTGATACACAGATATTTCAGTACCAGTGTTATTTTGTGGTTCTGATACTTCTTTACATGTGCATTACATTACGAGCTGCCATTTCCCCCTTTTGGTTTTCATTATGGGAATTTTCAAATCTTTTTACGATGACGAAGAACTAATTTTAATTCCCCTGGTGAATCCGAAAATAAAATTAAGATTCTGATAGATAGCATTTCAGTACTGGATTTTTTCAATTTTATTTTTCTGTATTTTTATTGCAGAGAAGTTGGGTTTACAAAATTTCTTGTTTTGATTTTTGGATCCACAAAATAAAGATTTCTTTCGGCTCCAAAAGCATGAAGTATGGACAGGAGCCCACGTGAAAAGGAGGAACTCTTTAGGTTTATTCTTACTACCTTGAATAACTGTCCAGAAACCTTTTTTTTTTTTTTTTTTTTTTTTTTTTTTGATGTGGAAAATGCCCACTTAACTGAAAACTTAAGTATAAATTCAGATGACATCCTTATAGGTATACGGTATACGGGAAACTTTGGAATAGGAAAATTTTCCCCTTTACATGTGAGGCGACTACCAAGACGAGAGAATTCAGAATTTTTTTGGATAAAAGATTTCTGTGGAGGATAAAGGGTGCTGAAAACATTTAAATAAAACTGTGTGTTGGAAATGAAGGTAGCTCCAGAGAAATGAGAAACTCTGTAGAATACAAAACAGCGAAGCTGTTTTCGAGCGGGCAACTTGGAATCTGCAAGTTAATGCGGATTACGAGGTCTTTCGTGGGAAAGAATGTAATTTTCACGAACTTATAGTGGTTATTATAGTTGATATGTGTAAAGAAATATGGTTTTGCAGCATGTCTACAGACTTAACTACAGTGCAAAAGTTCGGTGGAAGACTGATGTTACCTAATACTCTAAAGTTGAAGTCTAGAATACCATTAGGGGAAAATGGAAGAAGTCGTCAAATTGGTAAAGAAAGAATGATATGATATGCAGGTGTTCTTCATTCCAAAGGAATGAATAAATCAGCGAAAAAATGGTACACAGTCTTCAATACGGAATGTGATCACCTCGAACAGCAATGCACGCTTCACAGAGCCGAATCATGCTTTGAATGAGAATATCCATTATAGACGGTTGGATTAAATTCCATTCTTACAGAAGAGCTGTCTTTATGCCCTGTAGAGTTGTAGTAGGAGGGGAGAGATCATCAGTAAGTTGGTATAGAGTGTTCCAAACATTCTCAATAGGATTGAGCATGTTTGTAACACTGTAGATGAACGAAACATTCTGAATGAAGATCTGGTGACCGTGCCGGCCAATCCGTACGTGCAATATCTTCGCTTTCAAGATATTCATTGAACAGCAAAGCCCTGAGAGATCGATCATTGTCTTCTATTAGCAGGAACTTCCAACCTCCTGCACCTCTAAAAGGATGAACGTGAGTATCAAGGATCTCTTCGCGATATACGGCAGCCATTAGACCTTGATGATTTTATCTGGTTACTACGTGAAGAGGTGAACGACCGTTAATACAGATTTTGGCCCAAACCATTATTCCGCCATCTGCGAAATGGTACAGTTCCCGCATGTTTATTGGCTGATAACCTATCCCACGTTCTAGCCATATGAATGATATTTGACAATCTGGTTGCAAACAAAATCTGGTCACATCGGTAAAGAGTACGCGTGCTCATTCTTGTTGGATCCAATGTTCGTGTTGAGGACACCATTCGAAGCGAGCTCTTCTCTCGGATACGCTCAAAGAAACACACATAACAGGCCGTCTTACATACTGACAACTTTTATGCAGTCTTTGATATACATTCCGGATGCAGTCCGCCTGTTTGCTGCAGTGAGCGTCTGGGCCAATTTATTTGCCGTGATGCTTGGATTGCGCCCGGCTGTTAAAACAAATAAGTGGTCTAGTCTAGCGAAAGTTTCACGTCCTTGCCCATGTCTTGATATGTTTCAGGATCCTGAAATTGTCTCCAGTGGTGGTAGACAACAGATCGATCCACTTCAGCTTGTTTCAAATCTTCCTATGGCTCTCCACCCTAATGAATCATCTACAAGAACTCTGTGAGACATAATGGCGTCTTATCACTGCACCTGACAGTGCAAACCCTAAAATTACTCACGTCTTCAACTCCAATCGGTTATATTAATATACGCAATCCTCTTGTGTGTGGTATATTCAAATTTTGTTGTCGCGTGGCTTTCCATAGCGCCGTTTTTCGTTAAATAGTAACAGCATTTGCTGCTTTACACAGGGTGAGCCAAAAGTACTTGTGCACCTAACGTACTGTGATAAGAAATAATAATAAGAAATCTATAATTTGTAGTTACCGCACACGTACATGAAATATTGTGAATGGAGAATGTTCGTGTGTTTCGGGCGCGGTTAGGGCATTCTGCCGTCTGACCTTTTTTTTTTTTTTTTTTTTTTTTTTTTTGTTTGGAGGTTTAACGACCACCGTGAGCAACTCAATGGGCTATGAGCAGTCGCCCGTCCCTAATTTAGGGTCACTGATTCCAGGGAAGGGAGGGAGCCAGTGCCGTAAGACAAACACAACATCCATGCCTCACCGGGATTCGAACCCGTACCCCTTTGGACGAATGATCATAGGCCAACGCCTTAGACCACTGCGCCACCGGGGCGGCCGTCTGACCTTGAACGACGCAGAGGGAATTTCCGGCGCCTGGCCGTGATTGAGTCAGTCAGTAGTGAGGCGTCAGAGTGGCCGGTTGAACATATGATTGAGTCAGTCTGTAGTGAGGCGTCAGAGTGGCCGGTTGAACATATGATTGAGTCAGTCTGTAGTGAGGCATCAGAGTGGCCGGTTGAACATATGATTGAGTCAGTCAGTAGTGAGGCGTCATAGTGGGCGGTTGAACATAGTGTTTTCGCTTGAGGGTCTAGTATTTTTGATTGAACATGTGTACCGCAGTGGAGGTGAATATACGGACGAACTGAAACGTAAGTTCAGAGACAAATTTCCCGATACTGAAGCACCCCATCGCAATGCAGTGAGGTGGTTACGTAAAAAGTTTCGTAAAACCAGATTAGTGAGAGATGCTCCGAGAAGCGGTAGGCCACCAGTGTTAACAGAGGAAAAGGTGAAGGATATTCCGTTCGCATCACGAAATGTCCAAAGAAATCGGTTCTAAAATTGACACAATAAGCAGGTGTGTCGTACAGAAGTACCCGTAGGGCAGTGAAGATGCGACTGCAGCTCTACCCATACAAAGTCAGAACAGTACACGAACTGAAACACACAGACTACAATACGTGTGTGGAATATTTCAAATGGTTCAAGGACTTTATTAATGACATTATCTGTGGGATTTACTAAAAAACTATGTTTACTAGAACAATCCCTGATCTCTACAGGAACTACAGGGAGCCATCACCACTGTAATCAGCAACATTTCTCCACTGGACCTGTCACGTGTCTTTGAGAACATTCTCAGACGCGTGGATTCATGTCTACACACAGGAGGAGGCCATTTCCAGCATTTATTGTAGCAGGTACGCTTGCAGTTGTTGTACGTGTATTGTCTTGCCAGGTGCACAGTGACTTTTGGCTCACCCTCTATAACCGCCTTCTTGTGTACCATGTACGTGTGATTTCGGGGTAGGGTTCCTCTGTTAACTAGGTTTTTGTGGTTGTTGCTTTAATTTTGTGCACCATTGTATGTTTGACCATATTTTATTACCCTTAGCCTGTGATTCAAAATAAAAATATGAATTGTTATATAATAAACTTACATGCCATTTACAGGACGTACGTGTAAAAGCAATTTCATATGTTGGCATTGTATTTGAATCTTTAAATAAACTATTATGAATAAGTGTTACTTGATAACGCCAAATATTTGCAGATATTTTGGAGCTTTCACGATGGACGTCATAACCAGCTCGGCATTCGGCACAAAAATAGATTCTCATAATGATCCGGAAAACCCTTTTGTGGCTAATGCTAGACAATTGTTCAAAAATAACATCACCTGGAGAATTATCCTGTTTTGTAAGTACTCTGTCAAGCCCTCTAGTTTTCGCAGCTAATATTCTGTGGAATTCTTTCAATTCCTCTCTTGTTCTAGATAGTGTCTCATTAATTCCACGATACTGTGTGGTAAATTACTGTTATTCAGATTTCACTTAGTTTTCCGAATTTTAAAAATGTTTTCAGTTTAAAAACTAAATTCCACAAGTTCCAATCCTCAGGTAACTCTTGAGAATATATGTAACAAAAAAAAACAAAAAAAAAACCTTATGGATTTTTTTTTTTTTTTTTTTTGGTACTGCGAAAGATAAATTATCGTTTTCCAACATCTACTAATGCACAGTTCAAGCATAAATGTATATTACTATTATTATTTTTTCTTGCTATCTCTGCTTGCAAAAGTTCTGTTTGAAAAACATTTCCTTGCTCTGCACAGCTTCCCCTACGATGAGTGTTTTGTGTACAAACGTAGATTTTTCTAAGGAGTGTAGGTTTATGTACGCCTTTCAAAATCCAATTAAAAAAAATTAATTTTCTGTTGGAAACATCTTAGAAATGCATAATTAATGTAGACATTTGACGTGGACTAGGAACCTCAAACAGAAGTCATCGCTCTTTCCACGTTTACAAGT
Source organism: Macrothele yani (assembly GCA_039090855.1). Taxonomy (NCBI): domain Eukaryota; kingdom Metazoa; phylum Arthropoda; class Arachnida; order Araneae; family Macrothelidae; genus Macrothele; species Macrothele yani. Next base: position 70,717,215 of record CM076995.1, read on the forward strand.
GAGTCACGGAAAAATTCTCATTGGCCGCCACCGAGTGTGTGTGAATATGGAGGATGAAAGTATATCCAGTGCATAACTGGAAGACCCTAGGTTTGGTTCCCGGTGGCGGCCAATGAGAATTTTTCCATGACTCACTTGTAAACGTGGAAAGAGCGATGACTTCTGTTTGATGTTAGAAATGCATAATGCGCGCACATTAAAGTTCAAGCAATGAACAGTTTTCCATCTATACGCGAATATATATGTAGAAACTTAATGGCAAGAGCAAAGAAGTGGGCTTAAAATGAATTTACAGGAAATAAAACTGAAGTACGATACTTTTATTAAAAATTGAAGATTTGGCGATTGATGGAGCAATTTCAGAAGTAACCGATAACTACATTTTCCTTTGACAACAGATATTAAGCAGGGCTCACATTGAAGGAGAAATTAATAGGCATGTAAAACTTTGTTCCAGAACAATTTTCAAGAGCAGTCTGCCATTATGTCTTAAAAGAAAAGTATTTAATTTATGCGTCCTTCTATTTCTCACTTATTGATCAGAGACATAGACCTTAACTAAAAAGAACGTCCAAAGGCTGCAAACTGCTTAAAGGAGTATGGAAAGGTGCATGTTTGGCATAACTACGAAGTATAGGAAAAAAAGCTTATGGATCAAGTAAATGACGGGAGTTGATGACATCACGATCAAGGTAAAACCGCTGAAATGGCAATGGGTTGGATGTATTTCTGGAACTGTCCATCGCTGGAAAACTGAAATACTTGACTGGATTCCGAGGGACATAAAAAAAGCTCAGAAGAAGAATATGTTGGTGGATGAAGTTTGGAAGCATGTCGGAGTGACAAGGAGGAGAATGGCTCAAGATAGAAAGTTGTGGAAGAAATCTGGGGAGAGGAGAGTAGCTCATATGGATCAGGAAATGACGGGATTTGATGACATCAAGATCAAGGTAAAACCGCTGAAATGGCAATGGCTGGACGTATTTCTTGAACTGACCACCGCTTGAATGAAATACTGAACTGGATTCCAAGGGAGATAAAAAAGTTCAGAAAAAGACCATGTTGGTGAATGAAATTCGGAAGCTTGTCGGAGTGACAAGGAGGAGAATGGCTCAAGACAGAAAGTTGTGGAAGAAATTTGGGGAGAGGAGAGTAGCTCATATGGATCAGGAAATGACGGTAGTTGATGACATCAAGATCAAGGTAAAACCGCTGAAATGGCAATGGGCTGGGCGTATTTCTAGAACTGGCCATCGCTGGAAAATTGAAATGCTTGACTGAATTCCAAGGTACATAAAAAAAGCTCAAAAGAAGGTCATGTTGGTGAATGAAATTCCGAGGCATGTCGGAGCGACATGGAGGAGACGGACTCAAGACAGGAATTTGTATTAGAGACTTCGTACGACCTTCATACAGCAGTGGATATAAAGAACTCGAGATCGCTTCAATTACATTTGTTCGTATAAAAGCTAAAAGAAATCGTCCGTTCCTAATTTAGGGATTTGTTTTAGAGAAGGGATAGAGCCAGTGCCGTAGAGCAATTCAACCGCCTATACCTCTTTCGGTACTCGAATGATTATCTAGAATCCTGCGCTTCTGACTACTCGGCAACCAGGTCAGCAAAGTCACATAATAATTGAATAGTTTTCATTGTAAAAGAGCTGCTTACCAAGTTAACGTATCTGAGTTGTAATAACAATGAGCTCGTAGCCTTCGAGTTTTTCCGCTTCCCGGCACGACTCGCAAGGTTCGTAAACGCCTGACACAAAGAAAATGACATTGCAAAATACACATTGCCCATTATATCTCGAAAAAGTGCTGTTACTAGACGAAATGAATTGTGAGGCCGTTGTGTAGATAAAACGATCTACCCAAGAAATTAGTAGAAAATTGACCAACTTTCACAATTACATAAGTAGTTTTTTCTTCCACCATGCTTAGTTTTATACTTTTTTTTTTTGCATAAATTATTTCAACCGCGAGAGACCTACGCCTTCAGTTAATCATTTAAGAAAGCTATTAAATAAATAAAAGTTATTACATTTCATGATGAGCACTAGTGTGGTCGAAAGTGCTAATGCATTTTAAATATATATTTTTAGCATTAAATCTTTTAAATTTGAAGGTTTTTTTACTTTCTTAAGTTTCTAATATATCGTGTAACGAAGGAAATACACCATTTCAGATGTTTCTACAGCACGAAGGTTCTGCTGTCCTAGCGATTTCCGGTTTTCGTATGTGACTTTTGCTCTTACTTAGTCTTGTGTTACAAAATGGAACGAGCAGTGAAGTACTTTTGCAAGATTCGTACAAAACTCGCAATTGAAGAGACACACTTGGCTTTTTTAACGAACTATCGGGACTTTAAGGTTATCACGAAATTCCTGTTACTCCGCAGTCAACCGCGCTTAATAAGACGCAAACATCCCAAAGATAGCCGAAGTAAAACGTTTACGTTGTGAGATTCGCTCAAAACATGGTTACATCTCTTATCTACAGAGACGTGCATACCAATCATATACAGTACATTCTTGGCGAAATGCACACATTTCATTCTTTTAGATCGGTGCTTAATTATCCTTAATGCTGCAATCCAGTCCGAAACCAACTCGTATCATGAAGCCCACATCAAGAAACTTAGAAACTTGGTTGCGTCTTCTACTTCACCTGGCTTTTGTGGCTCAACTTCAAGAATTACTCCCTCCTCATCTCAAGTTACTTCCCCCTTTTTTAACCTCAGTGACTTTCCTTTGAACCACACCCAAGAGTCAGCTTTAAATAGAGGACTAAAATATGCCTACCCGCCTACCCGTATCAATTGTTTTCAGTATATACCGCAAGGTGAATCTATTGTATCAACCCTATATACCACAGAGAGTGAACTTACTCGTTATGTATTATTTCTAGAGCCATTTTGAACTCGGATTCCCAAATGAAACCTGATTTACATTCAATTTTTGCAAAAGAACGTGCTCAACTCGGAATTTTACATAACAACCCAGACTTAGCTTTAATCTCCGCGGATAAATCCAATCAAGTAATTATCCTTAATAAATCCGATTACTCGTCTAAAATGATCGATGCAATTCAGGCTATTCCCCATTCCATAATTTCACGAGATTCGACTGCAGCAACTTTAAATGCACTTAGTAGCCTAAAAAATCATAGTGATCTCACTACCGTTATAAAACAATCTGTGAACCCCCCATGTGGTACACGGGTCCCAGACCTATTTGAGAAACTGAAACTGCATAAAGTTGATTTCCCTTTAAGAACTTTGGTCTCAAGTCGATCCAGTCCCATCCGCCCACTCGAAAAGGTCCTTGCTCAATATTTAGCTTTTTTGACCCACGGTTCTCAGTTTACAGTACTATCGCAGCCCTAATTAAAATCAAGAGTTTCTAATCCAATGGCCACCTTTTGTTATGGCATCCTTAGATGTCACATCACTTTTTCCGAATGTACCAGTTTCCCATGTTCAACAATTAATTGAATCTAAACTCACTGCTTTGAATACGTACAATTCCTCCCATTGAGATTGAAGCAGTCATCTAAGCTGTAAACCTGGTTCAGAAGAGATCGTACTTTAAATTTGATAACATCGTTTATAATCAAAATGAAGGCGCTCCTATGGGTTCACCCCTTTCGCCGTTACTATCTGAGATCTTCATGCAAACTCTTGAAGGATAATCCTTAAAGGAAGCACGCTATAAGCCTAGCATATATTTACGGCACGTCGACGACATTTTGATCTTTCGGGAACACTCAAAAGAGGAACTTTAATCATTCGTCACCTTCGTGTCCTCCCAATTTTCAACAATTGGGTTTACTATGGAAATGAAATCTAATTATCGACTTTCCTACCTTGACTTTACACTAGAACAAAATCCACTTGACCATTTGTTACTTCATTATGTCTACGGTAAACCCAGCTCTACCACTACAATCATCCCAATGTCGTCTTCGCACCACTTAGGATATAAACTAGCAGTTTACATATTCATGCTCCGACGTGCTATTTCTCACTCGTCAACCCTTAAATTAAGAAAACGTGAACTTCAAACAATTAGACAGATTGTAGTGAATCATGGATATGACATTAATATTGTTAATCGTCTTTTTAAGAAAATATTGGTTTAAAGCTACACTACATTAAGCCCAATGGTTAACCAAAATAAAATTTGTTGAGCCTTGAACTATGACCTTATCACTATTCCTTTACTTAAGAGTACTTGTCATTGATACCAATTGGATTTCGGAGTCAAAACTACTAATATTATGTCTCTGATCAGAAAGACCGTGACACAGTTGACACCTTTTCCAAGCGCGGCATCTAGTATTCCTCTACAACCAATGGATCCGACACTTTCCCCAAAAGCCTATATAGGCTCCACTAAACGATTCCTAATGGCCATAACTAAGGAACACTCATATAACGTTCGAATGGGTTCTACAGCTACAGCTCTTTCACGCTTGGTCGACGACAGCCAGTATTTTCCATTTTCGAGTGCAGAAAAACCGAAGTCTCAAGCCCAATTACCTGTGGCAGAAAGTTTATATATTTTTCACAGTGGTGACAGTAACTGCAATGAATATCTTCCGCTTGAGATCCCTACACCTTGGAAACCATTGCTACAAGATTTTCAAAATAAGTGTCAGATGATGAACTCTCTTGGACATTCTACTCTTAGCCCAACCTATAACGAAATCACGCAATGATGTTGACCTTTGTTGACGAATCACACCAACGTCTAACTTACGTATCACGTAATACCTTTATAAACTACTTGATCTCCATTCTTTAACCATTTATTAAATCTGATGATCAGCACTAGTGTGGTCGAAAGTGCTAATGTACTTTAACTATATATTTTTAACATTAAATCTTTTAAACTTGAAGGTTTTTCACTTTCTTAAGTTTCTAATATATCGTGTAACGAAGGAAATACACCATTTTGGATATAAAAAAGCTATGTACATGTCTATTTTATATTAACAATTTACAAATGTTTTATTTGTCTATTTTAATTTAAAAAAAATCCAAATGAAAACTGTCCGCACGAATAACATATAAATCCATAATTGCAATGGGATTAAGGTTATGGTCAATGAAATTTTTAAAAGGCACAACGTTTTTCACATCTGTCTTCACTGTGTCGTATAGCAGGTAAGAAAAATATATTAAGAACTGTCAAAATGTCCAAAGGTTTACACTCTACAAAATGGTGCAAGTGTAGCTAAAAGGTTGCAAAAACCTTTACTGCGTTTTTAATGTAATCTGGTGGAGTCACCAGTTATTATGCTTTGAAATTATGAAAATATTTTATTGTATAAAAGCAACTTGGGTATTTCTGCAAAGGGAATGCAGTTCTGCTTACCCGTAGCCATATAAAAATCTTAGTCCTTTTTCTAATGCAACTCCTCCTGATCTTATTTTAAACAAATAAAATTTGTTCTAGTTTAATAAAGTGTAATACAGTCACAGCCCCTTTTTTTCTGTGTACGTATGTTGAGATTTACCGATAACCAAGAGCAGCTCTAAGGTCTAGAAGAAGTCACCCGTCCCTAATTTAGGGCCACCGGTTCCAGGGAGGGGAAGGATCCAGCGTTGTGAGACAAACACATCATCATCTATACCTCATCCAGGACTCCAACCCCAGCCGAACTGACGAATAACAAGAAATTCACGCCTCTAACAACTCGGACGGCGTAAAAGTGTTGAAGCCAATAGTATCCTATTCATTTATAGATACCAGTGTGATTTTTCTTCTTCATACACTAATGCTTGTGAAAATTTCAACACCATGAAGGAATACTGATATTAGCTTGAAATTTAAGGGTCAAGTACAACAGGTTGGGACATGCAAATGATTAAAATATCAGTGAAAATGCCCATGAGGTTTCAGAACAGCGCCCTCTGAACTGTCCGGCCTTGGGTATAAAGAGCTGCTCAAACGAGATGTTGCAATCAGTGAAGAGCCAAATTGAGTTGAAAGGGTGTTTCTTCGCAGCGGGTAGCCTAGTGGGCAACGTTCGTGACTGCCACGAAAAGGACCTCCGGTCCGATCCCACGCAGGTACGAACGCTCGATCCACTAAATATCCGCCGTGCGACGGATGGGCACGGCGGTAAGCCGTCAGATTCCGGGTATTATAGCGCCCGGGTAATAAATAAGGGCATCTTCCTCCTCTTTCTACTTCGCTTCTGTGTCACTTTCCTATCGGGCACTCTAGCCCAAATCTCCTAGCTTCCAATTTCTAAGGGCTGTTTAAGACCTGGGGTCAGACACTCCCTTCCTAAAATCCTCTACATTAAAAAAAAAAAAAAAAAAAAAAGGGGTGTTTCTTGTCTCACTAATCACCGTCGCCGAAGAAGGATGCATTATGAACACCTGACAGTGAGGAAGGATTGTTCGAATGAGAGAAGCTGGATTTTCCTACCGCGAAATTGCCACTCTCGTACGAGACGAAACGACAGTACAGTGATGCGAGTGTGGATCAATGGATAGATGGATTTTCCTACCGCGAAATTGCCACTCTCGAACTGGACGAAACGACAGTACAGTGATGCGAGTGTGGATCAATGGACTGCTGAATTTTCCTATCATGAAATTGCCACTCTCGTACGGGACGAAACGACAGTACAGTGATGCGAGTGGGGATCAATGGACAGATGGATTTTCCTACCGCAAAATTGCCACTCTCGAACTGGTCGAAACGACAGTACAGTGATGCGAGTGTGGACCAATGGACAGATGGATTTTCCTACCGCGAAATTGCCACTCTCGTACGGGACGAAACGACAGTACAGTGATGCGAGTGTGGATCAATGGACGGATGAATTTCCTACCGCATGAAATTGCCACTCGTACGGGACGAAACGAGAGTACAGTGATGCGAGTGTGGATCAATGAACCGATGGATTTTCATACCGCGAAATTGCCACTCTCGTACGGGACGAGACGACAGTACAGTGATGCGAGTGTGGATCAATGGACAGATGAATTTCCTACCGTGAAATTGCCACTCTCGTACGGGACGAGATGACAGTACAGCGATACGAGTGCGGATCAAGGGACAGATGGATTTTCCTATCGCAAAATTGCCACTCTCGTACGGGACGAAACGACAGTACAGTGATGTGAGTGTGGATCAATGGACAGATGGATTTTCCTACCGCGAAATTGCCACTCTCGTACGGGACGAAACGACAGTACAGTAATGCGAACGTGTTGTCAGTGGACAGATGATCCTCGGACGCACAGAAATACGGAAATGGACCCAAAAATCACACGACTGCACAGGATGATAGATACCTCTACCGCATGGTAGTGGCCAATCGCACAGCAATATCCACTGTGTTAGGCCAGCACTGGGCGTGTCATAGGTCAGGTTTTGTCCTCCAGCATGGGTCGATGTCGTCTGCTGAACAGAGTATTGGTCGCTAACAGCCCATTGCTGAGCATTCCTTTGACTCTCAACTACAGACGCCTCAGGCTGCAATGGGGTCTCGAACACAAGCACTGGCGCGCTGATTGCCAATAGATTGTGTTTTCTGACGAGTCATGATTTAAGGCGCAGACAAAGGCATATCCAATGCAGGTGCCGCAGGTAGCCTAGTGATCATCGTTCGTGACTGCTACGGAGAAGACCTCAGGTTCGATCCCAGGCAGGCACGAACGCTCGAACCACTAAATATCCGGTGTGCGTCGGATGGGAGCGTTAAGCTGTCGGACCCCGGGTACTGGCCCCCTGGTAATAAATAAAGACGTCTTCCTGCCCTTTTCTACCTCTTTTCCGTGTCCTTTACCTATCGGAAACTCTAGCTCAAATCTCCTAGCTTCCTGTTTCTAAGAGTTGTTTAAGACCTGGGGTCATACATTCCCTTCCTAAAATCCTCTACACATGATCTGATCTGGATATCCAATGCAGCCTTCTGCTCATAGATGACACCGAAAAACGCGCTGTTTTTGCGACCCTTTCTTGTGGGGTCTTAGTTTTATTACAGAATTCCGTGAGGTCTTACCTTTATCAGATGGTTATTTCTGAAAAATCTTCTGTCAGCATCTTAGATTACAAGCATCTGATTTCTGATTTACATAAATTTGCGGGTAGAAAAGACAATAAACTGTAATGTAAGTGATTTAAATAATTACTGACATCCTGAACAAAAGTCTATAATGGCTCAGTTATTATTGTTTGTATTAAAACTTTTAATATTCAAGAAATAAGGTGAGGAAACGCCATGTTTCCAGTACTTAACGTACGTAGAGCGCCACCTATTAACAAATTGCGACACTACTCCAACTTGTAGAAATTTAATTTTAAAATATTCCCTATTACTATTTTCTCAAATTTGCAAGCCACTTCATTGTCCTCTTCGTCCGTGTGCCAATTTTTACAAGTTAGGAAGCATTTCTTGCATGTGAACTTATGTAACTCAATTTTCAACATTGCAAGTATAGAGGCGCATTTTCACTTGACGTCCACCTTAACTTGATGCACCATGATGGTCGCATAAACATTCGAAGACACCGTGCACCTTGCAGCGTGCGTTTTGCAGCTTCATACTGGCCCAACGCCAAGCGCCATGGTTTTTTGGCGCCATTAGGTTCAAATCGAGATATCGCCTAATACAAATTGAGGGAAACTTCAACAGACATTCAAGAATGTTTTAGAGGCAGAGGTCCTTCAGAGTTGTTCTGGCGCTATATTCCTACAGGACAATACTCGTCCAATTATGGCCTGAAATATTTAATACCTCGTCCATGCATGGCAAATATGGCTTATTCCCTGGTCTGCACGTTTCGCCCCGATATGTCCTCGATTGAACATACCTGGGACATGGTAGCTAAGCGAATGGCCCGTCAAGCGCTTCGCCAGTCACCACAAATGAACTCTGGTATCGCATAGAAACAGCCTGCACCAGCGAACGCACTATTTATTGTTGGTGCCGTTTTTGTGCATTTATGCTCTTCTATTTAATAAATCATATTTTTGCCATTCGTTTCAGGAACCGCTAACGACATTTAAACATTTTAGGCCATTATGTAAAACAAAACAAAATACGTATTTACTTCATCTTCCACTTCTTACGCTCCATAGGTAAATGAAACCTTTGCAGTTCGAAATGTTGATATCAAATTCAATAAAAATTCAACTCCTTGTCAGTATCTTAGTCTCTAGCGTGTACGAAAAAAAATTAATCTTTCAATTACTGCACGAAAATAAAATTAATTATTTTTCCCGTTCAGTAACTGCCGAAAATATACTAAATTGTGAAGAAATACCAGGGTGTCCGAGAATTATTGGACACATTACAAAGTTATGTAAAAAAAATATGAGCATTATCTGTTTTTTTATGTCACGTATTACTAACATGGTTTCTATATATATATATTTTTTTTTTTTGCAGAATTGTTATTCCCAGAATCCGATAGATGGCACTAGTTGTGGCCTGATGAGGAATGTATGAGAAATGAGCAATCAGTAGTCATGTCATTCGTACAGCACAAAGCGATGTGTGTGCTATGGCTTGCGGAATTAAAGTCTGTCATTAAAGTTAAAAGACGGTACCGTTTAGAGTATGGTTGTAATCCTCGGTCAACGAATTCAATTAAGCAGTGGATGAAACAGTTTAAAGAAACTGGCAATGTGGAACATCATGGAGGAGCCGGTAGGCCTAGCATCAGCTGTGAGACGGTTAATCAAGTTAATGAAAATTTCCGACGAAGCCCCAGGAAATCCGTTCGTAAAGCAAGCAGAGAACTGTGCATTCCGGAATCGACAGTTCACGATATCTTGCACAAGAAATTAAAGTGTCATGCTTATAAAATTCAAATAGTGCAAAAGATGCATGTAAATTATCACACTCTGCGATGTGATTTCGCTGTGGTAATGCTGAATCGAGTGGAAAACGACGAAAACTTTCTCAGTACTGTAATTTTTAGTGATGAATCTACATTTCATGTATCAGGTATTGTGAATCGTCACAACTGTAGGATATGGGGCAGTGAACCGCCTCATGCTGCTATTGAACTGGAACGTGATTCTCCAAAAGTTAATGTGTGGTGCACCCTATCAAAAAGAGAAGTGATTGGCCCTGTCTTCTTCTGCGAAAAAAACATAAATGGTGACATTTACTTGGATATGCTAGAAAATTTCACAATACCCCAGATCAAAAGATATGACGTCGTTTCCCAACAAGACGGCGCTCCTCCACATTGGTCAACGTGTGTACGTAAGTGCCTAAATGAACATTTCCCCAACAGATGGATTGTGCATGGTGGTCCCATTCCGTGGCCTCCTCGCTCTCCAGATCTAACTCCATTGGATTATTTCATGGGGGTTATGTAAAGGATCGTGTCTATCAGACGCCTTGTACTGATTTGCAGAAACTGAAGCAGCGTATCAAAGCTACTATTAATTTCATATCTCCTCAGATGCTTGCCAATACATGGCATGAAATCGAGTATCGCTTGGACGTACTACGAGCAACCAAGGGATCTCACATCGAAATTTATTAACTTGTGTAGTTACATTGTAAGTTTACTAACAGTCAGTTTCTTTCTATCTGTTTAATGTTTTGTTTTATATAATTTTGTAATGTGTCCAATAATTCTCGGACACCCTATATAATCATGTATTATGGCTCTTAATTTTCTCATATCAATTTTTGACAACAACGAAAACGTAAATACCATTTTTTAGGAATAAAGTAAAAAATACGTATTTCATAATATATTAAATAACAAAACTGATTATAATAATAACAGAAATAATTTTAGTAATAAAAATTACTAAAAGGAATAAAGCTCGCCCGTAACCGTGCAAAATGCATGCATTCTTCATTTAGTGTTCGGAAAGTTTCTCGTAAACACATATTCAGCGGGATTGCATGTCACCCTAGTGGTGCAGTGGTCTAAACGCTGACTTCTAGCAATACTTCCGAGGTAGGTTCGGGTTCAAATCCCGATGCGGCATGGACGTTGTATTTGTCTTACGGCGCTGGCTCTCTCCTTACCCTGAAACCTGTGTCCTAAATTAGGTACAGGTGGCTGCTTATAAACATCGCTAGGTTTTTTTTTTTTTTTGTTGCCGAGTTTGGGCATGCTTTGTGGCATTTCTCCCCCCACTTGTTCGATATTATTGGTGTATTCTTTCCTTCAAATTTTTTCTGTTCAATTCGAGGCTGGTGTGGCATGTCGGACACTTCATTTCATTTTCAAGGGAATAATATTTTAACAAGAAATAAATTAAAATGTCATCCAAACTTTGCCAAACCAGTGCACAATTCAGTGGTTAACAAAGCAGACAGGTATGAGAACATCTGCCTCTCTTTGTCTTTTCAGAGGCGGTATGGTAACACTGGAAACAACTGCGTAAAAATTGGATATTTGTTAGTTTCCGTCGGGGGCATTTCCACGGCAACCCTCTAAAACACCTGCAGCCTTCGTTCTGCTCGTGACAGGTTATTCTGCTTAAAGGTTTTCTTCCGGTGAAATCACAATACTTTGTAGCCTTTTCCAAGATAAACAGATTTATAAATCTTCGTTAAAAAGAAATATATATTTGTACGTAGGTACTAGGATATATAGTATGCTTTCATAAAATACAAAAAAAACGACAAGAAACAAAATTTGTAACGTTCAGGTGGCAACGTTTTGAATTTTTTTCAATTTAGTTGGTTCTACACTTTTTAGCACGTCTTTTGTAAAAAAAGATCGTGCTTCTGTTATCGGTTTGTCCGTCCGTCTGTACCCACGGTATCTCTGCAACTATTAGTCCGATTTGAAAAATTCTTTTTTCATTGGGAAACTTGAAATATGCGAATGATGATCCTTTATTTCGTTTTGTTTTTACGATGTACAATTCTGCCGCTAGGGGGCGTAAATGCAGATGATGTCGAATTCAAAATTACGTTTTAATCCACATATTTTCTTCTAAACATCCGATTGAAAAAATATTTTATCTTTCGATTCCATTTATGTCGAAGAGTGTTTTAGATGTAGTTTCCTTTTCAAATTACGCATAGATTTTCCGCTAGGGGGCGTAATAGTAAATTACATTTTTTCCGATAACTCTTCTCCTAAAACTCCGATTTGAAAAATCTTTTTTTAAGCGGTTACATCTCCTAATGGAAATCTTTTGCATATAACTTTGAACTTTTGGTAAAGAATACTTTGGCCACCAGGGGGCGTAAGTGTTAATTTTTGCTTCTGATGTATTTGCCATAAAATCTGAGCTTCTAAAATATCGATTGAAAAAATTATTTCGTGAACTGATGCCACTCACATCGATAAATCTTTTCGGAATATTTTCTTCCTAAAATATCCCACAGTTCTCCGCCAGGGGGCGTAGATGTATATCTTATTTTTGTCAATATCATATAATTTCAAAATTTTCAAGTAATTCATAGACTTTCCGCTAGGGGGCGTAAAGGTAAATTGCGTTTCGCCCTATATCTCTGCTTCTAAATCTCCAATTTGAAAATTTCTTCCGCACCGGATACAGCTCCTGATGGGAAATCGTTTGCACATAATTTCTAATTTTTGTAAAAAAATGGTTTGGCCACCAGGGGGCGTAAATCTTAATTTCCGCTTCTGATGCATTTGTAGCAAGATATGAACTTCTAAATTCTCGATTAAAAAAAGCGTCATTTGTAGACCGATACTACTCATGTCGACAAACCTTTTAGGAACATTTTCTTTTTAAAATAGTGCATGGTTTCTACGCCAGGGGCGTAGATGTATATCCTATTTTTGTCAATATCTCTACTTCTCGGAGTCCGATTTGAAAAATTCCTTCTTTGTTGGATAGTGTTTTCCATGTGACATGTTTTTCATATAAATTCAAAATTTTCAAGTAATTCATAGACTTTCTGCTAGGGGGCGTAAAGCTAAATTTCTTTTCTCCCTATATCTCTGTTTCTAAATCTCCGATTTGAAAAATTCTTTCTGCACCAGATACAGCTCCTCATGGGAAATCGTTTGCACATAATTTCTAATTTTTGTAAAAAATGGTTTGCCACCAGGGGGCGTAAACCTTAATTCCCGCTTCTGATGTATTTGCAGAAAAATATGAGCTTCTAAAATCTCGATTGAAAAAAGAGTATTTTGTTGACCGATGCTACTCATGTCGACAAACCTTTTATCAACACTTTCTACTTGAAATAATGCATGGTTTCTACGCCAGGGGGCGTAGATGTATATCTTATTTTTGTCAATATCTCTGATTCTAAATGTCCAATTTGAAAAATTCCTTCGCTGTTGGATAGTGTTTCCGATGCGAAATGTTTTTTCTATAAATTCAAAATTTTCACGTAAATCATTTAAGACTTTCCGCTAGGGCGCATAAAGGTAAATTGCGTTTTCTGCTCCTAAAACTCCGATTTGAAAAATTCATCCTGTATCGCATACAAGATTTGATGGAAAATATTTTTCACATAATTTCTAATGTTTTGTAAAGAATGGTTTGCCACCAGGGGTCATAAGTGTTAATTTCTTCTTCTGATGTATTTGTAGCAAAATCTGGGCTCCTGTAAATTCGACTAATTTTTTTTTCTTGGACCGATACCGCTCATATGGATAAACCTTTTGAGAATACTTTCTTCCTAAAATAATGCATGGTTTTCCCACCAGGGGACGTAAAGTCACATCTTATTTTTGTCGATAACTCTGTTTCTAAGAGTTCGTAAGCTCAAGATTCCGTTTACACCAATATCTGAGGGATTAAAGACCCGATTGAAAATTTCTTTCTTCCGTCAGATACTATTATTTTCCACACCGGTTCCATTGCCTTTGAATATCTTTGATAAATTTAATTTTCGTCAGAACGGATTCAAAAGACGTGCTTATTACACCCGAAAATTCGGTGTCATCTTTCGTGTTTACCTTCCGAACAATTAATTCTCAGCTTTTCGTGAAAATTGATAAAAATTTATATTAAGTTTGACTTTATTATCGTAGAGACGCTTGTGCATGTGCACCCTAAGCAAGGAACACCTGTTCCTTTGTTTCGTTATCACGTAATGGATTTGACAGATTATAAAGTGATTCAAAAGCCATTGCCGTTTTTTTTTTTTTTTTTTTCTTTATTGGGTGTTTAACGACCACCGTGAGCAACTCAATGGTCTATAAGTAGTCGCCCTTCCCTAATTTAGGGTCACTGGTTCCAGGGAAGGGAGAGAGCCAGTGCCGTAAGACAAGCACAACATCCATGTCTCACCGGGATTCGAACCCGGACCCATTTCGGACGAATGATCAGAGGCCATCGCTTAGACCACTTGGCCACCGGGGCGGCCATTTCCGTTTTGAAGAGTCATGCTGTGTCAGGCAATTATTCGGTGCGCATGCGTTATTCTGATTGAGCGGAGCTCTCTTTTACGAGACTCGAGACAGTTAATTGTTCCGCCATAGGTACAATATGACACATCCGATCACCGTGATTTTTTTATCGCGATTGGACATCGTCCATGGTCAGGTTTTGACGACTTCAGATTCCCGAAATTCCGTGTCATTGAGGAATAATCATCCGAAAACTTTCATTTTTAGGGGGTTTTCCGGGTTTTGAGAAGGAGTCGTTTGATACCAATCTCCTCCAAAGATCTTCATCCGATCGCGGTGACACTTGCCACAGAGAAAGAGAAGGACATGGTGAGTGACATGAGGTTGGTATCATGCTGATTGTTGAGTGAATGAGGTTGGTATCATACTGATTGGTGAGTGAATGAGGTTGGTATCATGCTGATTGTTGAGTGAATGAGGTTGGTATCATGCTGATTGTTGAGTGACATGAGGTTGGTATCATCCTGATTGGTGAGTGACATGAGGTTCGTATCATGCTGATTGGTGAGTGAATGAGGTTGGTATCATGCTGATTGGTGAGTGAATGAGGTTGGTATCATGCTGAATGGTGAGTGACATGAGGTTGGTATCATGCTGATTGGTGAGTGACATGAGGTTGGTATCATACTGATTGGTGAGTGAATGAGGTTGATATCATGCTGATTGGTGAGTGAATGAGGTTGGTATCATGCTGATTGGTGAGTGACATGAGGTTGGTATCATACTGATTGGTGAGTGAATGAGGTTGGTATCATGCTGATTGGTGAGTGAATGAGGTTGGTATCATGCTTATTGGTGAGTGAATGAGGTTGGTATCATGCTTATTGGTGAGTGAATGAGGTTGGTATCATGCTGAATTGTGAGTGACATGAGGTTGGCATCATGCTGATTGATGAGTGACATCAGGTTGGTATCATGCTGATTGGTGAGTGAATGAGGTTGGTATCATGCTGATTGGTGAGTGACATGAGGTTGGTATCATGCTGATTGGTTGTGTTGTATAAAAATAATGACCATTAAAAACTGACCAATTTTATTAATAATTGAAAAATCCGCTCTCTATACGAGACTCGGGTCAATTAGTTGTTCGGGCATGGCTACGACATGACCCATCCGATCACCGTGATTTTTGGCAAGCGATTGGACATCGTCCAAGGTCAGGTTTTGATCCCTTCCGATTCCCAAAATTCCGTGTCATTGAGGAATTTCAATTAAAACTAGATGGCCTTTTACTTGAACCGTTTCACGAAAGTCGGCTCACTAACATTAATTTAAAAAAATCGTTTGAATTAAAAAGCGAAGAAATGGAAAGACTGCGTCTGTTAGCTCATAACTTGCTTAATCTATAATAATAAAAGAAAGTTTGCGTATGTGTGTGTGTGTCTGTCTTTCGCGATACAAAATGAAAGACGTGGTTCTCCATCCCAGTGTGTCTTTCCGCTTTGTTTACATGCATCCTGATTACAACCAACGTGAAGGCGTGAAGGAAAGTAGTTCATGATAAATTTCAGACATTTCTTTTTTAGAATGTTTCGTACTTTTGTTCTAGAAGTCATAAATTTTACGCGTTCGTTTTTTAGATTTTGTTATAATAGACGCCTTAATGAGCTTAGATTTTGCAATAGCTTCGCTCAAAATTTGCCAACTGCACCCTAGTTATCGGTTACAGTTGGCGGCTTATCCTAGTAAAAACAACGCAATGACCGGAAAACCAGTATCGTCTAGTTGGTATAAATCAACGCATGCGCTGTGGTGATTTATTGGAAACTTTTATGCTGTCAAAAAGCTATGGACGAGAAATACACATTCCAAGTGCGGTTACGGTTTTCCTTTTAAAATTGTTGACCGCTACAGCTGCAGCTAAGAAAATTTGCGCTGTGGAAGGTGAAGGAGCAGTGTCTGAAAGAACGGCAAGATTTTGGTTTCAGCTATTTAGAAATAATAACTGTAGCATTTAAAACATAGCACGTACTGGAAAACCTTCGACGGTGAGTTCTGAAGCTGTAAGCCAAGCCGTAGAGTCAAATCCGTACACAAGAAGTAGACAACTGTCAAATGAGCTGGGAATACCTCAGCATAAGCTCAGCAAGACCCACGTCAGTTGTCAACAAGTACCCCATGAACTGACTGCTGCTCAAGCTCAGCGAGATGTGTTCATGCGTGTCGCCAATTGCTGGAAAATCCGCAGAACGACATACAATATCTTTAAGCTAATTGTGACATGTGATGAAACGCGGATATTTTTCCGGAATCCTGACATGAGAAAACAGTTGTTTGATCCCAAAAAGCCACCAAAACCAGTCCCCTAAACAAGGGGACGATTTCAGCACAAAGTTACGCTATGCGTGTGGTGGAACTTTGAGGGCCCCATTCATTGTGAACTGGTTCCGATGCGGTAATGAGCAGCTGTAGTTTGGCCCGTTGGAGCGGATGTATGCTGCTTTAAGCTCTAAGTACTTTACTGTTGTGAACCGTAAACGAGTTATCCTCCAACAGGATAATGCTTCTGCTCATCGTGCCCGGTAAACTAAGAAAAGTACAGGAACTTAAAGGGATTGAGGTAATTCCGCCTCCTGCTTATAGTCCGGATCTTGAGCCTTTGGACTACAATCTATTTCAGTCTATGGCGCATTTTCTACGTGGAAATCACTTTCAAAACATCCACGATGTTGGACCTAAGGTCCAAGACTTTTTCGCCTCAAAACCAAAGGATTTTTTTTCGCAGGGGGATTTAAGACATGGCATCACGATTGTGTAGGACTCTATTTCGAAGATTAAACTTTTATGTTTATACATTTATGCACGTTTTCATCAACTGTCAGAAAAAGACAATGACTTTTGAATCTCCCTGGTATTTATATACACGAATCGCGATCTCATATTTTTAGAGGGAACACCAAATACACTGGCGGAAAGTGAAAAAAGAACACCAAGAAGGAGACGTCTGATACCAACGAAATTTATACAGCATAATAACGGAATACAGAGGATTACGTGATCTAAACATTATGGCAAAATACAGCTGTATTTGCTGGTAAACTGAAAATAACATTTCCATGTAACATGGTTAGTACGAGGTTGAACCGCCATGAACTTCGTCACACTGTGCAATTCTGGCATGGAGTCTGTCGTACAGATGTTGGATGTAAGTTTGGGGTATTGAGTTCCAAGCAACCTCAACCTGGACGCGTAAATCGGGGATGGTCGTGGCTGGCCGTGGAGATCGGATAAGTCGTTGTCCCATAAAATCCCACACGTGCTCAATGGGGGACAAATCCGGTGAACGTGAAGGCCATGGAGGTTGTTTCACACCCTGAAGTGCATGTTACAGTTGCACGTGCCGTGTGTGTGCGTGCGTTATCTTGCTGAAAAACACCACAATGGACCGACCTTACAAATGGCCCAACAACGGGCTGAATGATGTTGTTGATGTAGGAGGTGCTGTTTAACGTACCCGGTACAAACACTAGTTTTGTACGGGAGTGATAGATGATCGCTCCCCACACCAGGAGACCAGGTGTAGGCCCTGTGTTTCGCTGTCGGATGCAAGAAGGGTGGAGACGCTCCCCTGTGCGTCTGCGAAAACGCATACGGCCATCGGAGGCTCCCAAGCAGAATCTGCTTTCATCGCTGAACACGACAGATCGCCATTGCGTTCTCCAGTGCAGACGTTGGCGACACCACTGCAGCCGTTCCTGACGGTGGGCTGGAGTCAGAGGTACGCATGCCAGAGGCACACGTTCACGTAGTCCTGCATCCAGTAGACGTTTGCGGATTGTTCGCACAGTCACCTTAGGTGCAACGGCAGCTAGGATTTGCGTCGCAGTGGATGTTCTGCTTGACAACTCCGCTCTTCTTATGCGTCGATCGGTCCGCTCATCAGTCCGTCTGTGACTCCCGGTTCCACGTCTTCTCGTGTGGGAATGCTCCTCGGACCATCTACGCCACCATCGTACCACCACCGATACTTCCCGTCCAATTTGCTCCGCAATACGACGATACGACCACCCGGCCTCGCGGAGTCTGGCTAGACGACCTCGCTCAAAGTCCGATAACTGCTGAAATCCTACACGTCTTCCATATCCAGGCATTGCAGCTTCTTCAGGGTCTTCGCACGTGTCCGTACGCCGACGACTGATTGCATTCACTTCGCCGTACTCCTTAAATACCACCGACGATAATTTGCATATTATGCCGTGCTGTGTCGTAAGCGCTCACCGGTTGGTCCCGAAATTAACATCACACCTACGTAAACTCGACCCGATTAACATATGTAATTTTCATGATCGTCCGCCAATTCCTTCTTGGTGTTCTTTTTTCACTTTCCGCCAGTGTATTAACATTAAATCAGGAAAAACGTTAATGTACAATTTTGAGTTTAAAAATTTGATTCAAAATGCCCCGTGATGGCAACAATCTGATAATTTTTCGTTGTACATGTGTAGTTTATCACACGAACACAAATAAAAAGTGTGTTGTCAAAACAAAAATTATACTGCAGATATCCGCAGAACATTATGTTCGTTGTAGTAGTACATTGGGAAATACATAATTCATACACTTACGTGCATATGCATCCTGCCACCTTGTTAAGAGGAGCTCTATAGCACTGACGCTTGAAAATGTTTGTACTACCCACATTTTCAGCAGTTAATCACTTTCGCGCTTTTCTACCTTATGTCGTGCTGACTCACCAGATAAAGCCTTGTACACAAGTCCACGTTGGCTTTTAAAGCTGTCAATTCAACCAGAAGATGATGTGAACTGTTAGAAACCGGATAACAGAAATCCAAGCATTACAAGTTCCAACAGGTTGTTAATCGCGTGTTCTCTAGAGAATCCCTGGGTGTTACGCGTGTGTGTCAGAGCATGGGTAAAAAACCTGCGATGCCGCAGATATTGATGAACAACCCATTTTTATAAAAACAAAATACTGTATAGACATTGGGCAGAATACACCAAGAACAGTATATGCAGCGTACGAAACTCCGTTTATTGGTGTAATCAGTGTGGAAATGGGTCGGAACGCAGCGGAACCCTACGTTTCAGGAACGACACGACACTAAACGAAAGGAAGCATTTAATTTGAATAACACATGTTCGCAATGCATTATACATTTCAATTAATGACGCCATCTTGTATGGATTGTTCGTCGTTTCAAAAAAAAAAATTTTTCTTTCTGCTCTAAAAAACTCTAATAGGGTACTCGGTGAGAGCGAGGTTCACGACAGGAGTTGATCGCTGACCGTCTGGCTGACCTCCTCCGCGTATTCCGCCGCCATGGTAACTTCCATGCAGTTTAATCCTATGATGAGTGCGAGATGTTGGTGAGAGTGTAGGTCACGACAGGAGTTGATCGGTGACCTTTCAGACTCTTCTCCGCACTATGCATAAAATGACCTGGAACGCACAACGGGACTAAACTACCCATGCTATCTAATGTCCTTTTCACTTCAGCACCAGCTCTCGCCATGCTGAGACGTGACGACGTGCCATTTTTGCCTCATATTGCAGTCATTGATTTAAGTTCCAATTTGTTCTTGTGTGAGAAGACTAACAGGAAACAATGAAAACAGCACTAACAGATTTCTTTGGTGAAAAAATGAGTCAAGAATAAAAAAAAAACGACAGTTCTGAAATTTGGGAACTTCTCCATGCTCAAGCTCGAACTCGTGTGAAGTACTACCAAGAAAATCGCCCAAAATGCAGCACTCAAAGGAAATCACTGTATCGGGAAGTTCATTAGAAGAATCTGAGGAAATGGTAAACCCCAGTGTTGGACTGCGGATCAAGGTAAGTATTTTTTGAAAGAGTACTCTGGGCTTGTTTTTTAAAAAAATTGGTGTTTATAATGTGCCGTCTGTAAAACCGCCGGGAATATGAGCGTTTCAGAATTTTTTACTGGTGCTAGGATTTCTAAAAAGTGGATAGATTGTCAAGTTAGATCTACAGCTGACGATAAGAAAAAGCAAAATGTGGCTCTAAGGGGGAAAGAAAAGCACAGAGGAAGTCACGCTCATAAAGAAGCTTGTAAAATGAAAGAACAAGTTAGTAGAATCATGCAAAGCATTGATTGCGATACGCTTTCGCGCATACCAGAAATCATTACTCAAGTTATGAGGATAATGGCTGTGGAATAAATCTCGCTGCTGTGCCCTGACCTTTGACCCCATTTCGATTATATTCAACAGAACCGGTTCAGTTTACCTCCGAAACAACACATTAAAGTTTTGTCGCAATAGAAGCATTTTTAGTCAAGTTATGAGGATAATGGCTGTGGAATAAATTTCGCTCCTGTGCCCTGCCCTTTGACTCAATTTCGATGACATTCAACAGAACCGGTTCAGTATACCTCCGGAACAACATGCTAAAGTTTTGTCGCAATCGAAGCATTTTACGTAAGTTATGACGCATAAAGGCAGTGGAATAGATCCCGCTCTTATGTCCTGACCTTTGACCCCATTTCGCCGATTTTCAACAGGGTTCGTCCCCAGGTTGTCCCCTGACATACCGGTATACTAAACTTTCATCGAAATCGAACCATTTTTACGCGAGTTCTCGTACGGACAGACAGACAGACGGACAAAGCTGGAGCATATACGCTTCTTCAACCTACGGTTGGAAAGCGTAAAAAACGGCACTGATTTGGGTAGGGTATTGTAGTCTAGGAAAACATGTACACGGATATTTGCGATTCTATAGGAAATGACATGAGTAAAAAGCTCGGTGAAGAAATCGTTTCCTGAAATTCAAAATTCGGTATCTTATTTGATGAGCGTAAAGTCCGACTCTCAGTACTTATAATCTGCCTAAGAACGTCTAAAGATCCGGATGACATAAATGCCCAAACTGTATTTTTTGACTTGATTGAATTACACGATTTAAAATATGTAACCGAATCGATCATGAACTGCTGGGTGAAATACTTTCCGCCGCCCCGGTGGCGCAGTGGTCTAAGGCGCTGGCCTCTGATCATTCGTCCGTAAGGGGTCCGGGTTCGAACCCCGGTCAGGCATGGATGTTGTGTTTGTCTTACGGCACTGGCTCTCTCCCTTCCCTGGAACCAGTGACCCTAAACTAGGAACGGGCGACTGCTTATAGCCCATTGAGTTGCTCACGGTGGTCGTTAAACCTCCAATCAAAAAAAAAGAAATACTTTCCCACTGAGTTTATTAAAAAAAAGTCTGACATCTCCCACTTCCGACGGCGCTGCGAACTTTGCAGGTGTCATATCTGATGTGGCTCAACAGCTTAAAATATTTCCAGAGCTGTCTGTGAAGACCTTATTTTATCGTGCGTGACATATAGTATAAATTTCAGTCAGCTTCCATCTTTGCACCTTACCTTAAAATCTTAGAAGAGTTAAAACCCTCACAAGTCCAAAAAAATGTATTTTATTGTTAAAAATCAAAACATTAAAACATGAGACCTTTCGGGTTCCACTAAGCCATCTTCAGATGAATGAAACAGTAGCAAAAATGGGGAAGATATAAGTATACATTTGCCAGTGTAACTGATGACGTAGTAAAACGGGCAGATTTTGGGTGCGCCGTAGACATAGTAACAGGTTTGTAAGTCCAGTAAATCGTTGTCTTATAACGAAGAGATATTTTGGTGGAAATTAAATCAATGTTGTACACAGTCCTGTACACAACTTAAATGGAATATTTCAATTAACACAAAAGAAAAATATAACAGTTCAAATTGTTTGGTATTTAAAAGCCGCATAGTGTTAAATGTATGAGAGAAATGTAACAGTTTAAATTGTTTAGTATTTAAAGTCCATGTAGTACAGTATTAATGTGTAAGGAAAGTTCCTAGACACTTCTACAAAAGAGTTTATACATCCCTGGATCGCTTTAAATTTTCGAAGTTTAAGCAATCCATGTAGAAGTCATGATGTCGAATAAACTTCATGGTTGTTTTCATCATGTTCCTCGGTGGGAGGAGGTGTAACCAATTGTCTCCACGGCATTGGGAAGAAAATGGGTGTGTTATCATTACCACAGGAAATAGGTGTATTATCATTACACTGTTGTAATGGTTATTTATACCATTACAACAGTCATTACACTGTTTTAATGGTAACACACATTTCAGTTTCTAAGCACGTGTTTAAAAGCCAACTAGAAGGGTCCCTGGGGATTCCTCTCTATTTGCAGTTCTACGAAGAACACTTCGTCCTCTGGAGAGCCGTATCCTTAGCGAACCTATTCTGACCCCTGAAATGTGGCTACGATACGCCGATGATATTTTCTTTGTTTAGACCCATGGGAAAGACTCTATGCAACAGTTCTTAGCGACGATCAATGCATCGCACCCTGATATTAGATTCACATTGGAGTGCGAGACAAATGGTTAGCTGCCTTTACTCGACTTTCTCGTTAGAAAAACGCACACAGGAGTTCTTCACACACAAGTCTGTTACAAGCCTACATACATTCCAAACATTATCCTCCCTGCATCTGCACGCCGGATCCCCACAAGTTCGCGTTCTTTAGATTTAAAGCTAAAAAGGCTTTTACCCTAACCTCGGATCAGGCTGCTCGTGATTCTAAGATTAATAGTTTAAGATCTTTCGACACTTCTGCTGGTTTTGATGCACAAATGATTGACAATATCATCCGGAGAGCCGAAGCTGCCGATATTAATCGCGTCCCGTCAGCATCTAATCTTCCTTTGCACCAAGACATCAGGTTCTGGTGCGGAATGAGTCAATCATAAAAGTTTAAGGTAGCAGTCTTAGAAGCACGATAATTGAAACAGTACGCAAGCTTCCGATGAAGTGAAGAACCTATTTAATGTATAATTTAAAAGATTAAAAATAAAGCCATAAGAACTTTCGGTCTTCCTAAAGACCACCATCAACTATCATTTTTGATTGACGACATGATTACCTATTCAGTACGTCACGCCTGTAGGTTACTCATATGTCTCCCCACCCAAAAAGCTCCTTTAGTACTTCCATCTGATAACGGTCTTTAGGAAGACCAAAAGTTCTTATGGCTTTATTTTTAATCTTTTAACTTATACATTAAATAAGTTCTTCACTTCATCGGAAGCTTACGTATTATTTTAATTATCGTTCTTTTAAGACTGCTACCTTAAACTTTTATGAATGTCGTTCTTTGCACTATATTGGGTCTCTACCCTAATTCTGGATTCTCCTATTTTCTCAAGAACTGTCTTAAGAAATTTAGCTTTGGATTCGGAATACGATCGCCAAGGTCAATTTTGGCTTTACTACCATACATAGAGACAGCACCTCACTGTTTTCGGATGCTGGTGTATACTCCATTCCTCTGGAATACCCTGATGGATATAAAATATTATGTTTATATGACCGAGCGGTCCTTCAACTTGCAACTTCTTGAGTACAAGCGTGATATGAAACAGGGCAAGTTAACCACAGTTTTAGCACGGCAAGTCAAAGAACACGGTGTTGTTCCCAAATGAGATGGGATAAGGAAGATCGCTCCCTACACAAACGCGAGAGCCACTGCATATAGGGCGACTACTGAGATTCTATCCAACCCAAATGTTTGCAACGGGGACAACCCCACCGACCTACCTGCTATTTGCAGCACGTTCCTGGATGTTCCGCAAACTTCAATCTGAAATGATGTAGATTGAGCAAGATGTTACTCTCCGATTTATCCTGTTTCATTATTAGCACGTCCTTTGTAAAAAAAGATCGTGCTTATCGGTTTGTCCAGCCGTCAGTCCGTCCGTCTGTACCCACGGTATCTCTGCAACTATTAGTCCGATTTGAAAAATTCGCTTTGCATTCGGAAGCTTGAAATATGCGAATGATAATCCTTTATTTCGTTTTTTTTTTTTTTACGATGTACAATTTCGCCGCTGGAGGGCGTAAGTGCAGATGATGTCGAATTCAAAATTACGTTTTATTCCACATATTTGCTTCTAAACATCCGATTGAAAAAAATCTTTTATATTTCGATTCCATTTATGTCGAAGAGTATTTTAGATATAGTTTCTTTTTCAAATTACGCATAGGTTTTCCGCTAAGGGGCGTAAAAGTAAATTACATTTTTCCCGATAACTCTTCTTCTAAAATTCAGATTTGAAATTTATTTTTTCAGCGGATACATCTCCTGGTGGAAAATCTTTTGCATATAATTTCGAATTTTTGGTAAAGAATACTTTGGCCACCAGGGGGCGTAAGGGTTAATTTTTGCTTCTGATGTATTTGCCATAAAATCTGAGCTTCTAAAATATTGATTGAAAAAATTCTTTCGTGGGCTGATGCCTCTCACATCGATAAACCTTTTCGGAATATTTTCTTCCTAAAATGCTCCACAGTTTCTCCGCCAGGGGGCGTAGATATATATCTTATTTTCGTCAAAATCTCTACTCCTAGGAGTCCTATTTGAAAAATTCCTTCTTTGTTGGATAATGTTTTCCGTGTGACATGTTTTTCATATAATTTTAAAATTTTCAAGTAATTCATAGACTTTCCGCTAGGGGGCGTAAAGGTAAATTGCGTGTCTCCCTATATCTCTGCTTCTAAATCTCCGATTTGAAAATTCTTTCTGCACCGGATGCAGCTCCTGATGGGAAATCGTTTGCACATATTTTCTAATTTTTGTAAAAAAAAAAATGGTTTGGCCACCAGGGGGCGTAAATCTTAATTTCCGCTTCTGATGTATTTGCAGCAAAATATCAGCTTCTAAATTCTCGATTGAAAATAACGTCGTTTGTAGACCGATACTACTCATGTAAACAAACCTTTTAGAAAAAATTTCTTCTTAAAATAGTGCATGGTTTCTACGCCAGGAGGCGTAGATGTATATCTTATTTTTGTCAATATCTCTATTTCTAGATGTCCGATTTGAAGAAATCCTTCTTTTTTGGATAGTGTTTCCAGTGTGACATGTTTTTCATATAATTTCAGAATTTTCAAGTAATTCATAGACTTTCCGCTAGGGGGCGTAAAGCTAAATTGCGTTTCTCCCTATAGCTCTGCTTCTAAATCTCCGATTTGAAAAATTCTTTCTGCACCGGATACAGTTCCTGATGGGAAATCCTTTACATATAATTTGCAATTTTTGTAAAAAATGGTTTGGCCACCAGGTGGCGTAAGCCTTAATTTCCGCTTCTGATGTATTTGCAGCAAAATATGAGCTTCTAAAATCTCGATTGCAAAAAAGTCGTTTGTTGACCGATACTACTCATGTCGACAAACCTTTTGGAACATTTTCTTCTTGAAATGATGCATGGTTTCTACGCCAGGGGGCGTAGATGTATATCTTATTTGTAGTCAATATCTCTACTTCTAAAAGTCCGATTTGAAAAATTCCTTCATTGTTGGATAGTGTTTCCGATGCGAAATGTTTTTCCTATAAATTCAAAATTTTCAAGTGAATCATAGACTTTCCGGTAGGGCGCACAAAGCTAAATTGCGTTTTCTGCTCCTAAAACTCCGATTTGAAAAATTCTTCCTGTATCGCATTCAAGACCTGGTGGAAAATATTTTTCACATAATTTCTAATGTTTGGTAAAGAATAGTTTGGCCACCAGGGGTCATAAGTGTTAATTTCTGCTTTTGATGTATTTGTAGCAAAATCTAGGCTCCTGAAATTCGACTTTTTTTTTTTTTTTTTTTTTTTTTTTGACCTTTACCGCTCATATGGATAAACCTTTTGAGGATACTTTCTTCCGAAAATAATGCATGGTTTTCCCACCAGGGGACGTAAAGTCACATCTTATTTTTGTCGATATCTCTGTTTCTAAGAGACCGATTTGAAAAATTCTTTCTGTGTTGAAGAGCGTTTTCGGTGCGAAATGTTTCTCATATAAATTCATGGTTTTCTTAACGCACTGGTCTGCAACCAGAGGGCGTAAGCTCACGATTCCGTTTACAGCAATATCTGTGGGATTGAAAAACTTCTTTCTTCCGTCAGATACTATTGTTTTCCATACCGGTTCCATTGACTTTGAATAGCTTTGATAAATTTAATTTGCGTCAGAACGGATTCAAAAGACGTGCTTATTACACCCGAAAATTCGGTGTCATCTTTCTTGTTCTTTATGTTTTTGAATTTCAATTATAACCTCTTATTCTTCAGACTGAACTGTTGCCTGATGAAGCCACCTGTCTGATGGTGAAAGCTCGCGTGTTTATGTTCATGCATAGTTACTTCAAGAAACGGAGTTCGTACCCTACGTCTACCCATTTTATTGCCGCCGCTTTACAGGGTGTTGTTCTCTTCCCGCTCTGATGGGGAAAGGAAATGTCTAATGGCCTTGATCATTTGCGCTATTCTGCAAAGTAAAAACCGTTCAATTAGAGATGATAAAAGCTCTGGGGCTGACAAATAGAAACGTTAAATGCGGGAAAGCGTTAACATCAAAACGCAAGATGCGGAGTTTTGTTTTGTTTTTGTTTTGTTTTTTTGACATCATGTACATAGGAAAAAAATTGGGAATTTTAAAATGTAGCTTTAAATGCTGGGAATCGTTAGATCTAGGAAATATTAGATCGTGACTGCACTGTACTAAGTAAAACTTTTGAGTTAGAATCGAAAAATGTATTATTTAATACTTATACCATAGTATTGCATTTAGAAGGTCAAAAATGTTAATACCGTGTATCTGTAATTGGTAACGTTGAAAAGATGACGACACATGCATAAAACGTATATCATATTAATTTATTTCAACTTTTAGCTTAAAATGGTTTACGTGTTTGTAGCAAGTAAAATATTCATGAATTTTGATTTTTTTTCTTTTTTATATACTACTCTTTTTTCAGTTATATTACCCTTGGCTGTGCTACGAAAGTTACGAGTCGGTGCTTTAAACCGGATGGAAATAAAATTCTTTCAAGAGGTCACTTTAAAAATTGTCGAAGAAAGAAAGAGGATCGGTCACGTGAGTGAAATTCTGCTTATGTATCAATTTGTTCAATAACAGAAAAATGTTTCTTGGCTATGTTTGAGGAGAAAATGAGAACATGAAGTCCATTTTGGTATTATATGAATTCGGTGATCTCCGTAAACTCAATTCAGTTAAGATCTAAAAGTTCCACTAAATTTTTTTGAGTGCTTTCGAAATGAAAAGAAGTTAGGTAATATCACAGCCAACACCTTCAGAGAGGATCTCTTAGCAAAGTCACATGGCACAAAACTCCGTCAACTTCAAATGTTGAATCAGCGGTGAACAACATACTTTTGAACAGTTCCACGTTTTCAAGTAGGAAAACAAAACAGATCATTGTGCTATGTATACTAGCACAATGATCTGTGCTAGTATACATAGCACATAAGATTTGCGTTTCATGATCATCAGTCCTCAGGAAGTCTCGGCATCAGCACAAATTACAAAATTAAGAAAAAAAATTATCAAATGGCTGACATTTTGGCGGTTAATCATCTCGACTAACTGTGTGATTTATCATACTGTATGTATGTGATGTAATCGTAATTGTGCTAAACTGGGGTTGGCAACCCTGACATTAAGAATCTAACTGCGAAAGTGCTGTGTGTTCTGCCTTGTGTTCAAACCGGGTATTTCTAAAATGTTGGGCCAAACTTTGGTAACTTGTTCGACCGCCGATTTTGATGGGAAAAAAAAAGTTGTATAAACCTAGCGTCGTTACAACGCTCTCTCTCTCTCTCTCTCTCTGTCTCACTCTCTCTGTAATATATATCATAATCATCATCATTGTCAACCATTATCAATCCACTGCTGGACGAAGGTCTCCCTAAGTTTCCTCCACAACGGTCTGTCTTGTGCCAGTCTCCTCCATGTCACTCCTGCATACTTTCGAATTTAATCCACCCATCTCCCATGTGGACTTCTTCTGGGTCTTTTCCTGTCCCTTGGAATCCAGTCTAAAATTTCGGCTGTCCATCGATGATCTTTCCTTCTGGCAGTATGTCCAGCCCATTGCCATTTCAGAGATTTAACTCCGATCGTGATGTCTTCCACTCTTGTCATTTTTCGGATCCACGAGTTCCTCTTCTTATCTCTCCTAGTTACACCAAGCATGCACCTCTCCATGCTACTTTGAGTTGTCTGCAGCCTTTGTATGTCTCTTTTAGTTAAGGTCCACGTCTCTGCACCATACGTAAGCACTGGAAGGATGCATTGATCAAACACTTTTCTTTTAAGACATAATGGCATATTGTTCTTGAAAATTATGCTGTTTCTTCCAAAAGCTCTCCAGGCAAGTTTTGTACGCCGATTAATTTCTTCATCAATGTGACCCTCACTTGATATCTGCTGTCCAAGATAAACGTACGTGCCTGTTATCTCCAGCTTTACTCCATCAATCAATAAATCTTCATTTCTTGTAAAAACATTGAACATCACTTTTGTCATCTGAAAGTTCATTTTTAATCCCACTTCTTTACTCTTGTCAGCAAGTTCCTGGATCATACTCTGCAGCTCTGATGGGGTAGTTGCAAAAATGACTACGTCATCAGCAAAACGAAGGTGGGTTAAATAATCTCCATTAATCTTTATCCCCTGGTTTTCCCAGCTCAGCGACTGAAAGACACCCTCCAATGTGGCATTAAAGAGCTTCGGAGATATGGTGTCACCTTGTCTCACTCCCTTTCCAATTTTTATGTGTGTTGTATTTTCATAATATATATATATATATATATATATATATATATACATATATATATTACAAAGCAGAAATTACAACAACAAAAAACATAAAACTCCAAAGTCAACGAGCAGGGAGAAAAAAACAAAAAACAGGGATGCAGAAAGTGTCGAAAATACCGAGCCTTGGCTTTATCAAGGACCAGCGAAACGCTGCATTTACTTACTTCCACAAAGACTTGGTTGAAAATGGGTTTCTGCTATGTCTTAGATGCAGAAAGTATAAGTCCCCCAAAAATACCAAATTAACAGTACCGCCCACAGAGGAACGGAAAACTTTAAAAAATAAGCAAAATTGTTTTTAAATTTAGCATACATCTAAGACATAACTGGCCCGACCCATATCTCATCATCGCCGACAGCAACAGAAAAACTACTGCACAGAGCTCACAAATATTGTGAGAAAAGCAAAGAACTTTGACCCAAGAAACATGGGGAAAATAACTGCAACATTTTTTTTTTAGAGGAACAACACAATGCGAATATTGCCCAACTTGTAAGACCCCCCCCCCCCCCGCCAAAACACAAGGATTTTATTTGAAACCAGAAGTTCCAAATATTTTTTACTGCAGTACGATATGGCCAAAACACGTGGTGAGCTACCCAAGGGAAAAACTCAACCAGGAACCACCGTAAAAAAAGACAAAAAAATGTAACAAACACTATGTTAAGGAGCAAGCAAAGAAAAAATAAAATAAAAAGCAGAGAGAATAGGGGCAAATAACAGAGAACTCTTTGCAGACAGTTCCCACGAAACACAGAGTGACTTTAGACAAAAACACGTAATATAATATACTGATTTCATTGTCCCGTTCCGCCAATCTGTCTTGGCTCCACGGGGACTTATTGAGCACCTTGGATGTTATTTTGACATGTTGCGACAATTATCCTGCCTTGAGACGCCGGTTCGGACCCTGGCCACCCCAATGGCCCAGAGACCAGCCCGTGGTGACGTGCTGGCAGGCGACCTAGTATACCTTGTCTGGGTTCCCGCTCTGTCTGGCGGGATAGGTCGTTTCTTACTTTTTCGCTGACTGGAAGATTCCTTGCCCTCGAACTTTTTTTGGGGAATAATTTCCCTTTATTTTCTTTTTCAAAACATCTACACACATGTATACACTGTCCTCATGCTTAGGACTTACAACATCAAGAGATAGCAAAAAATTTATTTACAGAATATTTACATTGGTGGTCTCTTCGTCTGCTTTCCCACAGACTTCTACCCTCATTCATCTTCCGAATCGCTTTCGGTGTGCACGTTCACCTCCTGCGTTTCGGTCCCCGTTTGATTGGGGAAGATGGTATGTTGCTGGAGGGTTAGCCTTTCGACCAAGGCTATTATCCCCCTCCTGTTAACGGAAGATTGGATGAGCAGATCCAATCTTCGCGTTCTTTGCACACCTGGGATCAGTGTGTTTCTCCATTCGGCGAAGCCACTGCATTCGAGCACGCAGTGTTCTATGCTTGCCGCTCTATTTCCACAGGGACAAGTGCAGTTCCTGATGGCAAATCTGCCTAGGTATTCAGGGCTGATGCCATGGCCACTGAGTACTTGATTCAGGAACTTATTTGTCTGTGCTCGTTTGGTCGAGACCTTCGGAAACACTCTGTGTGTCTTCCGCCCTGTCTCTCCCGTGTCCCATCTGACCTGCCATTCGGTCATGGTCTGTCGTGCTAATGCTGCGCGAGTACACCTTCGCGGCGTTCTGCATTGCACGTCGACCGTCTCTTTCAGCGTGGCTGCCTTCGCCAGCTGATCTGCCCTTTCGTTTCCTAGGGTTCCGACATGGCTTCGTACCCAGTGGAAACTAACTGCCCCATCTCCCTCTGCCCTCAAGAGGGTTTTGATCCTCTGGACGATGGGGTTTCTTCCCCTGAATCTACTCAGAGCCTGCAGTGCTGCCTCACTGTCCGAGTAGAGTTTTATTCTTTCTTCACTACGCCTGGGGAGTGCCCAGGAGAGTGCCATCTCTATCGCCAGAAGTTCTGCCTGGAAGACAGAAGCGTTCTGCGATAATTTCACGCTTCCTACAGTGGCTTCGTTCCCGTCCGAGAACGTACAGAAGCCTGCCCCCACTTGTCCCTTCAACTTTGAGCCGTCCGTGAACAGCTCATGCCCAACTCCCGTGGGTTTCTCCTTGTCCCACGGTGGGCAAATTTCCTCGGCAGGGTGGATCTGCCAGTCCACGCTTTCCATCTCCATGTCGGAGGCTCGATGCGGCGCACCGAGAAGGTAGGCGTCCTCGCCTGACCTTAGGCAGTGCATTGCTGCCTCCCTTTCCACTACTAGGTCTGTCGGCTCACACCCCGCCAGCACTTGGAGTGCTAAGGTCGACGTTGTGCGAAAACAACCGGTTATCCCCAGTAGGGCCAACCTTTGGATTTGGTTTATCCCCTTCTTCATTCTGACTGTGGGAGTCCACCATGCTCCACTTGCATACGTCAGAATTCTTTCAATTCCTCTCTGATAGATGGCCTTCTTGGTTTTGCCCGTTAACCTCATGCCATTCAATCTATTGAGAATCACCGTGCACCTTGTTCTAAGGTGCCTCAGGTGTGGCAGCCCTGATAGACTCTGATCCAGGACCACACCCAAGTATTTCATTTCACGCACCGCCTTGATAGTGCACCCTTGGAATCTGCACTGGGGTGGTGTTTTCATTACTCCTCTCTTAGCTATTGCTAGCAGAGTGGTCTTCTCAGGAGCGAAGCACAGTTTGCTTTCTCTGCTCCAATTTTCTAGCACATCCAAGGCCCTATGTGCTTCTCTTTCGATCACGTGTCTCCCTGAGGCGGAGACCACCAGAACGAAATCGTCCGCATAGGCTTGAATCTCCACTGCGGGCCCCAGGTCTAGGTTCAGTGCTGAATCAGCAACTATATTCCACCAGAGCGGCCCGGAGTTGGATCCTTGCGGACACCCTCTATGGTACGAACGCGAGGATTGCCCATTCCCCGCTTCGAACTCGACTCTTCTATCAGACAGGTAGCTGCTGATCAGTTTGAACAGGTTCCTTGGACAGCCAAGTTCTTTAAGTCTGGTTAAAACCATTGGCCACCAGACACTGTTGAATGCCCCCCTCACGTCTAGTGAGATGAAGCAGGTATGGAGCCCCTCCGCTTTGTTCCTCTCTGCCCTCTCTCGGAGGCTGCGAATTGCCTGCGTTGCGCAACGCCCCGGAAGGAAACCAAATTGGTTCCTGTTTAGCTTTCCCTGCTCCATGAGAAAGCCAAGCGCTCTGTTCGTTATGAGCTTGTCCAGCACCTTGCTCCACGCCGAGAGGAGACAGATGGGCCTATAGGCTGCGGGGTCATTTTTGTTCTTTCCGGTCTTGTTGAAAAGAACTAGCACCGCTATTTTCCACAAGTCTGGGAAGATTCCCCTCCCGAGGCATTCGTTTAGGAGCGCCACAAAATACCCGGGATTTGCATAGTAGATTTCTCTGACTATGCTGAGGTCGAACCCATCCTTGCCTGGTGCTTTGCCCGTATTTAGACTGGAGAGGGCATTCTCCACTTCGTCTCTCGTGAAGGGGGGTCCTCACCAGTGTCCGGCGGGATCCGACTTTCTTCCCTTATTTCTTTTTGTTGAGGGGAGTCCCCTTCTCCCTCGTCTCCTTGGAAGTGGTAATCCAAGAGACTTTCTACGGTACTATCAAGAGTCTTTGATAGGCTACCGTCTGCCCTTTCTACCGCTGCTAGTTTTAGCGGTTCGGTTATGGATCCCCTCGAGATCTTATAGGGGATCCCGAAAGGGTCAGCCGGAGTTTGAAACTCACACAGTTTTCTCCAGTAGGAGATTTTCGAGAGATTCCGTTCTCTCCTGTATGCTGAACGAGCCTTTTTATGCACTTCTGTGCACTCCCTGTCTTGCGGAGTAGCTTTTGCTCTTTGCAGAGCTTTCCTACTCCGCCTAGCTCTCGCCCTTAGAGCTTTTAGTTTCTCCGACCACCAGGGGTGGGGGTCCTTGGCTCCCCTTTTATTTCCCCTACTACTCTCGCATAGCGTTGTTATTTGACTGGTAAGTTCTTCAAAGAGGGAGTTGAGGTCCGACACTTCTGCGGCCTCTTCTTCCCTCCTACCCCCAACAAGGTAGTTAACTTGGCTTTAAAAGCCCACCAGTCTAGATTCTTCATTAAGAATCTTTTGCGCTTGGGTCGGATGGGCTTTTCCGATCCCAAAACGAAAGATAGCGCTAGGTGGTCACTGCAGCTCTCGTCGTCCAGTACTTGCCAATCCTGGACAAGGCTGCGCTTTGAGACTCTGACGAGAGTCACGTCGATCCAAGAGGAGCCCCTCGCCCCTTGGAAGGTCGGGGTGCTCTCTGGATCGTTCAAGAAACTCAGGTCTGCCGCGTTGGCAAAGTCCACTAGTAGCTGGCCGCGTTCGTCCTCGTTCTGATTGCCCCAGAGAGGACTCTTCGCGTTGAAGTCGCCTGCTATTATTATCTCATGACTGGGGAATTCTCCTAATAGAGCCATTAGCTCATTCAGCGTTTCTCTCAAATTGCCTGCTGGAGAACTGTATACGTTCACCATTAAAAATTTTGCATCACCACATTCCACGCCCAGGGCGACCACGTTCTCGGAGCATTTTATCTCGAGAACCGCTAGGGACGGGTCTTTCACGACCGTGGCCACCCTGGGCTTTGCCACCCTAGGGTGGTAGATCCGGTAGGAGTTAGGGAAGCCCACCACTCTTCCCCCCTGTTCGAATGGTTCCTGCAATAGCAGAATATGAGCTTTTTGCTCAGTGGCTGTCACCAGGGCCTGTGTTGTTGCTGCCCGTGCGTGGTGCAGATTGATTTGAAGCACCTTAACGCCTCTCTTTGGTTTATTATCCATAATGAGTGCGTTCTTTTAGCAGAGCCAGTTCTCTGACAAGGCTTGGGCATTCCTTGTCTAGACTCGAGTGGCCTACATCCACTCGACGCCTGAATCTCTTGTTGTTTGCCAAGCAGTTAGTGCAGACCGGGCTATTGCTGCACTCTTGGCGCTTGTGCCCGGTTTCCCCACACCGGGCACATCTATCCTGCTCTTCGGTGCACCTTGACCTAAAGTGCCCGAACCCGTTACACCTGTAGCAACGGACCTCCCTCAGATATTCCCTTACTGAGTGGACGGTCCATCCCACTCCAAGCTTGCCTCGCTTCATTACTTTTTTGAAGGTCAGTGGGTCCGCCTCTGCTACCCAGTGGCGTTTCCCACCCTTCACCTTCAATGAGAACTTGAGCTGGAGGCTGCTCTCCTCCAACTCTGGGTTCTGTTCCGCGAGACATTGCTCGAACTCTTCCCTTGACAGGTTTCCGTCTATCCCGTAGACGATAAACCTTGGATTCCTCTTAGCTGGCAATCTGGACCGAAGGTTCTCCTTCGTCACTGCATTGCTCTTTAGCTCCGAATCCAGTTTCTCTATTTCTTTGGCGGAGGAGCATTCCACCATTACTCCTCCCCCATTGACCTTTCTAACTCCCTTAACCCCAATCTGGAGTTTGGCGGGGCAAATCTGAGTTTGCAGAACCGCCTTAACGTCTTCTGACGTGGGAGTACCCTTGTCTGTTGCGGGGTAAACGAGAAGCACGTGCCTCTTCTCGACCTTCTTGGCTACCACCTTCTTGGCTACTTCCTTCTTAGCCGTTTTTTGCTTAGGGGCCGTGTTCCCCTTGCCAGGCTTCGCTCGAGCCGCTTCGGCATATGTTTTTGGAGCCGCGCTAGCGTGCTCACTTCTTTCCTGTAGTCTCCCTTGGACGAGACTCATTTCTATCACTTGCTTGGTGCAAGCTGCCTGTAGCGAGTTCGCTACCTTTCTTATCTTGGTTCTGGTGTTAACCAGAACCTTATTTGATAGATTCTCTAGAATCCTCTCCAACTCTTGAAAGAAGGAGATGACTGCGCTTGCGAATTCCGACGGAATTTCTAAGCCGCAGTCTGCCTCAATGGGCTCACTGGGACCGGGGATTGAAGTCCCCGCGTCCTCTGCCATCTCTCTACTCGGGTTGCTAACCGAGTGTAAGCCCTGGGACCTGTGTCCCTGGTCGGTCAGACTTAGTACGTTCGACAGTCAAGTGCTCAGCGGTACCCTAGGGTTCTTCCGCTGTAACCTGCACTTGACCCTGGTTGAGTGCGGGATTTGGCCTGATCCGTAGATCAGGGGGACCAGCACGGCGACGACGTACCCGCTGTAAAACATTGGAAAGGTACTTAAGAAATTAAAGAATAAAAGTTGCAATATGTACACAGTATTATAGGAATGCTTTATACAGAGTACAACTACACAAAGGTACCCCCAAAGAAAGAAAGTTGACGCAAAACCACGTGGCCAAAAAACGATGTATGTTCCCAAAAAAAGAGCTTTGCACAAGAGCAAGTCAAAATAAGGCCAACAGCTAAAAAAAACGCAAGTAAAAACAAAGCCAAAAAAGAAAAATAAATTTCAGCTAACATATAAACGATAAAAGATAAAAAAAGAACCTCTATAAGCATCAAATGAAAGTGCCTACCTGCACAGCCACCAACATGTTGCAGATCCACGAACAAAATGGCTGACTCAAATCCGGCGGTCAAGGTACGGACAGCATGAGGACTGTCCCGCACAAAAAGCACGCCGCATATCAAAAATTCCAAAACGAGATAAAATTCCACCAATCAAAAATTCCAAAACGAGAAAGATGACCTGTTTGTCTGTTAAGAGCAAAATGTTGCAACTTTTATTCTTTAATTTTTCATATTACGTGTTTTTATCTAAAGTCATTCTGTGTTTCGTGAGAACTGTCTGTAAAGACTTCTCTGTTATTTGCTCCTTTTCTCTCTGCTTCTTATTTTATTATTTCTTTGCTTGTTCCTTAACGTAGGGGCTGTTACATTTTTTGTCTTTTTCTACGGTGCTTCCCAGTTGAGTTTTTCCTTTGGTAGCTCACCACATGTTTTGGTCATGTGGTACTGCAGTAAAAAATATTTGGAACTTCTGGCTTCAAATAAAATCCTTGTGTTTTGGCGGGGGGGGGGAGGGTTTTCTTACAAGTTGGGCAATATTCGCATTGTGTTGTTCCTCTAAAAAAATTGTTACAGTTATTTTTCCCATGTTTCTTGGGTCAAAGTTCTTTGCTTTTCTCACAATATTTGTGAGCTCTGTGCAGTAGTTTTTCTGTTGCTGTCGGCGATGATGAGATATGGGTCGGGCCAGTTATGTCTTAGATGTATGCTAAATTTTAAAACAATTTTGCTTATTTTTTAAAGTTTTTCGTTCCTCTGTGGGCGGTACTGTTAATTTGGTATTTTGGGAGAATTTATACTTTCTGCATCTAAGACATATCAGAAACTCATTTTCAACCAGGTCTTTGTGGAAGTGAGTAAATGCAGAGTTTTGCAGGTCCTTGATAAAGCCAAGGCTCTTTATACTTTCTGCATCTAAGACATATCAGAAACTCATTTTCAACCAGGTCTTTGTGGAAGTGAGTAAATGCAGAGTTTTGCAGGTCCTTGATAAAGCCAATGCTCTTTATACTTTCTGCATCTAAGACATATCAGAAACTCATTTTCAACCAGGTCTTTGTGGAAGTGAGTAAATGCAGAGTTTTGCAGGTCCTTGATAAAGCCAAGGCTCGGCATTTTCGACAAGTTCTGCACCCCTGTTTTTTGTTTTTTTCTCCCTGCTTGTTGGCTTTGGAGTTTTAAGTTTTTTCTTGTACTAATTTCAGCTTTTTTTTTATTGGAGGTTTAACGACCACCGTGAGCAACTCAATGGGCTATCTATAAGCAGTCGTACGTCCCTAATTTAGGTCACTGGTTCCAGGGAAACGAGAGAGCCAGTGCCGTAAGACAAACACAACATCCATGCCCCATTCGAGCCCGGACCCCTTCCGTACGAATGATCAGAAGCCATCGCTTAGACCACTGCGCCACGGGGGGCGGCAATTTCTACTTTGTAAGATGTTGTTTCTGAGAATTCTTCACTGCTGCCTTTGCGTGCTTGTTTTTCAGATTGTAAGTTTGTGTGTAAAAATATCTTTTTTTTTTATTTTAATTTTTTTTTCTGTTATTGGCTTAAGTTTGGTTTAATTATTTATATACATATTAATATATATATATATATATATATATATATATATATATATATATATATATATATATATATATATATCATCATCATCATCATTGTCAACCATTATCAATCCACTGCTGGACGAAGGTCTCCCCAAGTTTCCTCCACAACGGTCTGTCTTGTGCCAGTCTCCTCCATGTCACCCCTGCATACTTTCGAATTTCATCCACCCATCTCCCATGTGGTCTTCTTCTGGGTCTTTTCCTGTCCCTTGGAATCCAATCTAAAATTTCGGCTGTCCATCGATGATCTGTCCTTCTGGCAGTATGTCCAGCCCATTGCCATTTCAGGGATTTAACTCTGATCATGATGTCTTCCACTCTTGTCATTTTTCGGATCCACGAGTTCCTCTTCTTATCTCTCCTGGTTACACCAAGCATGCACCTCTCCATGCTTCTTTGAGTTGTCTGCAGCCTTTGTATGTCTCTTTTAGTTAAGGTCCACGTCTCTGCACCATACGTAAGCACTGGAAGGATGCATTGATCAAACACTTTTCTTTTAAGACATAATGGCATATTGCTCTTGAAAATTATGCTGTTTCTTCCAAAAGCTCTCCAGGCAAGTTTTGTACGCCGATCAATTTCTTCATCAATGTGACCCTCACTTGATATCTGCTGTCCAAGAAAAACGTACGTGTCTGTTATCTCCAGCTTTTCTCCATCAATCGATAAATCTTCATTTCTTGTAAAAGCATTGAACATCACTTTTGTCTTCTGAAAGTTCATTTTTAATCCCACTTCTTTACTCTTGTCAGCAAGTTCCTGGATCATACTCTGCAGCTCTGATGGGGTAGTTGCAAAAATGACCACGTCATCAGCAAAACGAAGGTGGGTTAGATAATCTCCATTAATCTTTATCCCCTTGTTTTCCCAGCTCAGTGACTGAAAAACACCCTCCAATGTGGCATTAAAGAGCTTCGGAGATATGGTGTCACCTTGTCTCACTCCCTTCCCAATTTTTACGTGTGTTGTATTTTCAAACAGCCTAATCTTTGCACTTGCATTTTCATAGATGTTATTAATAATATTAATGTATGCATCTTCAATACCGCAGGTTTTCAGAGCCATTGTAACTGCTGATGGTTTCACCGAATCAAAGGCTTTTTCATAATCGATAAAAGCCATGCACAATGGAAGTTCATATTCCCTCGCTCTTTCAATTAGTTCTCTCAGTACGTGGATATGATCTATTGTGCTGTAGCCACTCCTGAATCCAGCTTGTTCTCTCGGTTGAGCCATGTCCAGTGTTACCTTCAAGCGGTGTGAAAGAACTTTAGTGAAGATTTTATAAACTACTGATAGGAGGCTGATAGGTCTGTAGTTTCCGAGATCCTCAATGTCACCTTTCTTATGTAGCAGGATCATTGTAGCGGTGTTCCAATCCTCAGGAATCTTTCCTTCATTAAGGCATCGAGTGAAAATT
The DNA here is from genome assembly GCA_039090855.1 of Macrothele yani. Classification (NCBI taxonomy): domain Eukaryota; kingdom Metazoa; phylum Arthropoda; class Arachnida; order Araneae; family Macrothelidae; genus Macrothele; species Macrothele yani. Next base: position 70,755,719 of record CM076995.1, read on the forward strand.
TGGGCGAGTACTGTTTCGATTTCTCCACTTGCTTCTTGTATGATGTCTACAGTAATTCCATCTTCTCCTGGAGCTTTTCCTCGCTTCATGTTCTTGATTGCATGTGCAACTTCTGCTGGAAGGACTGGAGGAACTCTGGTACTGGTATCTTTCATGATGTCTGGAGTGCATATATCATCCCTTTCATATAATTTGGAGTAGAAATCTTTCACTCTTGTCAAAATTTCGCCTCTATTTCTTGTTACAGAACCATCTTCTTTTCTCAGTGCCATAATCTGTTTTCTTCCCTTACTGAGATGTCCCTTTGCTATCTTTAGGCTTTGGTTGTTTTCAATTGCTTTCCTCACTAGTTCACAGTTGAATTTCCTTACGTCTTCAGTGATACTTTTTCTTACTGTCTTGCATAGCTCTATATATTCCACTTTGGAAGTCACATCTTCTTTAGTTGTCCTCATCTCTCTTCTTTTTTGCATCAACATTTTGGTTTTTCCTGATAATTTGTTCACATGCAACTTGTTCTTAGACCCAGCTAATTTTGTTGCTGTTTCCATAAGAGCTTTGGTTACTTTTCTGTTAACTTCAGAGATGTCCACTTCTTCCGATGTTAGGCCTTCTAAAGCAGAGAACCTGTTCTTCAGTTCTAACTTGAAGGTATTATGGTGTTTTTTAAGGTTGGTTATGTCAATAGATTTTGTTTGTCCTATGAGCTTGCCACGTTCAAGTTTAGTGTTGAGGTGCATCTTACATCTCACCAATCTATGGTCACTACCTGTGTTGAACTTGTTTAGCACACTGCAGTCTTCTATGACGAATTTTTTGTTACACATAATAAAATCAATTTCACTTGTCGTCCCATTTGGATGTCTCCATGTCCATTTCCTGTGTGGCTTTTTCTTGAAAAAGGAGTTCAAGATGAAAAACCCTTCTGCCTCTGCAAACTCAACGAGAGTATTTCCACGCTGGTTTCTGTTGCCATGACCGAATTTACCTACTGAAGTTTCATTCTGTTGCCGTTGCCCTATTTTTGCATTGAAATCTCCCATAATTATCTTCAAATGCTGCTTACCTTTATTATTTAGATGACAAATTTCCTCATAAAATTCTTCAATTTCTTCTTCAGGATGACTTGTGGTGGGTGCATAAGTTTGAATAATCTGAGCCTGGTATCTTTTCGAGAGTTGGATAACAAGTCGTGCAGCTCTGTCAGAGGAACTTTCAACTTCTACAACTTTGTCCTTCAGTTTCTTGTTTATTATAAATCCAACACCACTAGTTCTGCCAGTATCTGTCCCACGATAGTAGAAGAGATGTCCACTTTTCAGTTCGATGAGATCTTCTCCTTTTCTCCTTACCTCACTTAGCCCCACGATGTCCCACTTGATCCTTTGTAGTTCCTCTTCCAATTCAAGAAGCCTTGAATCAGAAGATAGGAAGCGTCCATTGTAAGTAGCCAAGGTCAGCATCAGATGGCAGCCTAGTCCGGTCCTCCGGGGATTCTTAGCACCCTCTGCCTTCATGTCGCACTGGCCGCTGCCTTGGCCAGGTACATTCCAGCTGCCGGAGACTGAGGGCCAAGATTTAAGTTGTGGAATCATTTTGGAGGGGTTTGGCCATAACTCACCACGCTGGCCAAGCGGGTTGGTGAGTGTGGGATAGCATTTCCTCTGATCCCGATGGTATAGTTATACCGCTATGGGCGGTCTATATATATATATATATATATATATATATATATATACTTAAGAGCAAAACTGAAGACTAAGGAAAAAATTTTAGAATTTAAAAACGAAGGGTGCAAAATAACCTGAAAATCAAAACGCGCAACGCAGCAGTTTTGAAAATTCAGAATTCACATTCTATAAAGATACCTAAGCAAAAAAATACATATATAATTTTGACTCACACCTAGTACAACATAGAAAAGGTTATGTATCTACCTGTGTGAGTAAAAGGAGAAAAGAAAAAAATAAAATAAAACAACTGAATGTAGAAGGTGTCGAGAATACTGAGCCTTGGCTTTATCAAGGACCAGCAAAAACTCTGCATTTTCTCACTTCCACAAAGACCTAGTTGGAAATGGGTTTCTGCAAGGCCATAGATGCAAGTAACATTCCCACCTAAAATAGTTTAAAAAATATATATATAAGTCATGTCCTCCGTAGAGTAGCATGACCTAACACTAGTTAACAATTTCGCTTGCATCCATTAACCTTCATGGCCCGACCCATGCTCTTCATCTGTTACTATTAAACAGAGAGAAGAAGATTAAAGAGAACTCAAGCTGTGAGAGTGACATTTTTATTTTATTTTTTTCTTTTCTCCTTTTACTCACACAGGTAGATACATAACCTTTTCTATGTTGTACTAGGTGTGAGTCAAAATTATATATGTATTTTTTTGCTTAGGTATCTTTATAGAATATATATATATATATATATATATATATATATATATATATATATATATATATATATATATATATATCATCATCATCATCATCATTGTCAACCATTATCAATCCACTGCTGGACGAAGGTCTCCCCAAGTTTCCTCCACAACGGTCTGTCTTGTGCCAGTCTCCTCCATGTCACTCCCGCATACTTTCGAATTTCATCCACCCATCTTCCATGTGGTCTTCTTCTGGGTCTTTTCCTGTCCCTTGGAATCCAATCTAAAATTTCGGCTGTCCATTGATGGTCTGTTCTTCTGGCAGTATGTCCAGCCCATTGCCATTTCAGGGATTTAACTCTGATCATGATGTCTTCCACTCTTGTCATTTTTCGGATCTTATCTCTCCTGAGTTCCTCTTCTTATCTCTCCTGGTTACACCAAGCATGCACCTCTCCATGCTACTTTGAGTTGTTTGCAGCCTCTGTATGTCTCTTTTAGCTAAGGTCCACGTCTCTGCACCATACGTAAGCACTGGAAGGATGCATTGATCAAACACTTTTCTTTTAAGACATAATGGCATATTGCTCTTGAAAATTATGCTGTTTCTTCCAAAAGCTCTCCAGGCAAGTTTTGTACGCCGATTAATTTCTTCACCAATGTGACCCTCACTTGATATCTGCTGTCCAAGATAAACGTACGTGTCTGTTATCTCCAGCTTTTCTCCATCAATCGACAAATCTTCATTTCTTGTAAAAGCATTGTACATCACTTTTGTCTTCTCCTTGGAATATATATATATATATATATATATAAAGTAACCAAAGCTCTAATGGAAACAGCAAAAAAATTAGCTGGGTCTAAGAACAAGTTGCATGTGAACAAATTATCAGGAAAAACCAAAATGTTGATGCAAAAAAGAAGAGAGATGAGGACAACTAAAGAAGATGTAACTTCCAAAGTGTATCACCGAAGACGTAAGGAAATTCAACTGTGAACTAGTGAGGAAAGCAATTGAAAACAACCAAAGCCTAAAGACAGCAAAGGGACATCTCAGTAAGGGAAGAAAACAGATTATGGCACTAACAAGAAATAGAGGCGAAAGTTTGACAAGAGTGAAAGATTTCTACTCCAAATTATATGAAAGGGATGATACATGCACTCCAGACTTCATGAAAGGTGCCAGTACCAGAGTTCTTCCAGTCCACCCAGCCGAAGTTGCACATGCAATCAACAGCATGACGCGGGAAAAGCTCCAGTAGAAGATGGAATTACTGTAGACATCATTCAAGAAGCAAGTGGAGAAATTGAAACAGTACTCGCCCAAATTTTCACTCGATGCCTTAATGAAGGGAAGATTCCTGAGGATTGGAACAATGTTACAATGATCCTGCTACAAAAAAAGGTGACATTGAGGACCTGAGGAACTACAGACCTATCAGCCTTTAATCAGTGGTTTATAAAATCTTCACTAAAGTTCATTCACACTGCTTGAAGTAACACTGAACATGGCTGAACCGAGAGAACAAGCTGGGTTCAGGAGTGGATACAGCACTATAGATCATATCCACGTACTGAGAGAACTAATTGAAAGAGCGAGGGAATATGAACTTCCATTGTGCATGGCTTTTATTGATTATGAAAAGGCCTTTGATTCTGAAACGTGGAAAGAGCGATGTATTTATTTATTAACTGTCGCCATGTACTTGGAATATTTTCACCATTTTCGGCCTTTGATTCAGTGAAACCATCGGCAGTTACAATGGCTTTTAAATCCTGCGGTATTGAAGATGCATACATTAATATTTTTAATAACATCTATGAAAATGCAAGTGCAAAGATTCGGCTGTTTGAGAATACAGCACACATATAAATTGGAAAGGGAGTGAGACAGGGTGACACCATATCTCTCAAACTCTTTAATGCCACATTAGAAAATGTCTTTCAATCACTGAACTGGGAAAAACAAAGGGATAAAGATTAATAGAGATTATCTAACTCACCTTCGTTTTGCTGATGACGTAGTCATTTTTGCAACTACCCACTCAGAGCTGCAGAGTATGATCCAGGAACTTGCTGACAAGAGTAAAGTAGTAGGATTAAAAATGAACTTTCAGAAGACAAAAGTGATGTTCAATGCTTTTACAAGAAATGAAGATTTATCGATTGAGGGAGAAAAGCTGGAGATAACAGATGCATACGTTTATCTTGGACAGCAGATATCAAGTGAGGGTTACATTGATGAAGAAATTAATCGGCGTATAAAACTTGCCTCGAGAGCTTTTGGAAGAAACAGCATATCTTTCAAGAGCAGTATGCCATTATGTCTTAAAAGAAAAGTGTTTGATCAATGCATCCTTCCAGTGCTTACGTATGGTGCAGAGACGTGGACCTTAACTAAAAGAGACATACAAAGGCTGCAGACAACACAAAGAAGCATGGCGAGGTGCATGCTTGGTGTAACCAGGAGAGATAAGAAGAGGAACTTGTGGATCAGAAAAATGACAAGAGTGGAAGACATCATGATCAGAGTAAAATCCCTGAAATGGTAATAGGGTGGACATACTGCCAGAAGAACAGACCATCGATGGACAGTCGAAATTTTAGATTGGATTCCAAGGGACAGGAAAAGACCCAGACGAAGGCCACATGGGAGATGGGTGGATGAAAAACGGTCTGTCTGTGCCAGTCTCCTCCAGGTTGGGTGTAACCTGGAGGAGACTGGCACAAGACAGACCGTTGTGGAATATAGACAGACCGTTGTGGAATATATATATATATAGGAAGCCGAAAACCGTTGTCCGATCGGACGCCGCATTCCGGAGATAAACGCGCTGAAAGTTTCGTGGCCGCCCCGGTGGCGCAGTGGTCTAAGCGATGGTTTCTGATCATTCGTCCGAACGGGGTCCGGGTTGGAATCCCGGTGAGGCATGGATGTTGTGTTTGTCTTACGGCACTGGCTCTCTCCCTTCCCTGGAACCAGTGACCCTAAATTAGGGATGGGCGACTGCTGATAGCCCATTAAGTTGCTCACGGTGGTCGTTAAATCTCCAATTAAAAAAAAAAAAAAGTTTCGTGACGTCACATCTGGTAACGCACATGCTTGTTGAAGAGCGACGTGGGTAGTTAGTTATACATACGCACGTATAACAAGGCAATCAAGCCGCTCCGCTGGCGCAGTGGTCTGAGGAGGTGGCTTCTGATCATTTGTCCGAAAGGGGTCCGGGTTTGAAACCCGGTGAATCATGGATGTCGTGTTTGTCCTACGGCACTGACTCTCTCTCTCTTCCCTGTAACCAGTGTTCCTAAATTCAGGACGGGCAACTACTTATATCCCACTGAGTTGCTCACGGTGGTCGTTAAACCTCCAATTAAAAAAAAGATAAAGGAAAAGAAAAAAAAAGTCAATAAGCATTTTAAAATGTGACACGGTGTGGGTATGCAAATTCGAAGGACGTGGTGGCGTGAAGCCATCGGGTGTACCTCTGCGCGATACGGCAGGTATTAATAAAAAGGGTTAGCGACGGTAGCAGGTAAGCTCACACTGCGTTGGTACATTTGACAGTTGTGTGGGTAGCGATATGTCGTACAGTTTGAGAGAGTATTGTGACATGTGTCTCCTATTGGGGAATGCCATGGTTCAGCACTACGTGCAGCAAGGGCGTACAGCGAGCGATACCCAGCGCGACGGCACCTGGACGCTGAGGTCATACGGTGGCTTGACGCTCGAATGTGCGACACAGATAATGTCTCACCACGACCAAGTGTATACAATGGCGCTGGACATTCTGTGAGAACACCATCCCTCGAAGACGCCAAGCTACAGTTCATAGAGGTGGAGCCAACGATCAGCAGCCGTGCGGTCGCGCGACGGTTCGGTGTGCACCAAAGTACCGTACATACCGTTCCACACGACGAAGACGTGCATCCATATCACATCACACGGGTGCATGGCCTATTACCACCGGATTAACCTCGAAGACAGGCATACTGTGAGTGCAACATGCTGCCGATAACAGGTTCATCCGGCGAATCTTGTGGACTGATGAAGCAAGGTTTACACGGCAGGGTGTCTGCAACACCCATAATAGTCATGTTTGGGCATTGGACAATCCGCAAGCAACACGTGAACACGCTCACCTGCTCCTGGGGGTGTTAACGTCTGGTGTGGTATTGTGGGCGATATCCTAGTGGGACCATGTTTTCTTCCCGAACGTGTCACAACTGCCAACTACATGGTGTTCCTACGTGATGTTCTGCCGGACTTACTGGAAAACGTACCATTGGCTGTTCTCAGCAATCTATGGTTCCAGCATGATGGAGCACCGGCGCATTACGCTGCAAATGTTCGCCAGTGGCTGGATATGGAATATCCCGGTCGATGGCTTGGCCGTGGTGGTCCCGTCCCATGGTCCGCTAGCTCGCCGGATCTTAACTCATTGGACTTCTTCCTCTGGGGTCATCTAAAGGAACTGGCATATCGACGGCCTGTCAACAGCCTGCACGACCTAGTGGCCACCTTACACGCGTCCCTCACACCTGTAACCCGTGCTATGCTGCAACGCGTGCAGATGTCTATTCCTCGGCGTGTTGCCACCTGTTCCGCACTACAAGATGGTCATTTTGAACACATGTTGTAATCTGACACGAATCCACGTGTTTTATCATTCGTGCTGTAGTGGTACACATCAATAAATTACACGTTTTCTGTCAAAGTGATTGGATAAGTTTTTTCTAATGTCTGTATTCTTACCAAATGTGACGTCACGAACTTTCGGCACGTATATCTCCGGAATGCGACGTCCGATCGGACATCGGTTTTCGGCATCTTTCTCCGCGAGGAATCGTCCGGTAGGTTTATTGTGAGGTCGATTCTGATCACCCTGTATATATACACTGCTGGCCACCCAAAATGCAACACCAAGAAGGAAGCATCTGATTGGCCTGAAATTCGCAGCATGCGTCGCCCGTGAGAGGGGTATCCATAAATTCCATTTGTTTTCATGTGTAAAGTTCAATACCTTTTGTGTCTTTTGCTGCAATTAGCTGTCACACCAGATACGAAGGTAGCTTTACTATAAAAAAAAATTCTTAATTCATGAATTCCATATTGAAGCATTGGTCTTAGATTCTTAGTTGTGAGGATTTCACTTAATTTAGAATCAGAATTTTTATAGGCATGTAGAGTCGCCAAAAGAAAAATTTGATTTTCATGAGCTTTGTGATTTTTGCAATGCGATAAAACATATGATGATTTGTAACGTAATTTTTTTCTTTCTGCGCCAATTCGACTTTAAATAAGTCATTATTAAGGAACATCTTATACTCCTTTAATGCCGCATAACTTTTACAATAGTATTTGACATTTTGAAATTTAGATTATGCGTTTTGAAGGTCCCCTAGAAAAGCATATAACTGAGGTTTCACTATATCTATACTTTTAGCACAAAAATTAAAAAAAAAAAAAAAAACGAAGAAGTTCCCTGAGAAAGTCGTTCGATCCTGATGAAACCCAGCATGCAAATACCTCAGGGTCGAATATGCAAATGATTAAAAAAATAACGATCAATGACGAAATAGTGGCCCACCACAGCGCGTGGGAACCGCGCATTGGGAAGGGTATATCAAGAGCAAAGCTCGCACGCAGGGCCTATTGCCACAGGATATTGCGGTTGCTTTAACCTCCCCGGACTGTGAGGATGTCTCAATGTCGGATCCCTACACAATACGAGCAGTTCAACTACTTTGAGAAAGGGCGTATAATTGGGCTGAGAGAGACCGGTTGGTCAAATCGCCGTATCGCCGGGCATTTAGGTCGGAGCGACGTCGCTACCGGACAATATTGGCACCAACGCGTCGAGAGAGGGGGCACAACGCAACAGGAAACGGGCAGTGGACGGCCAAAAGCAAAGACAAAACGCTAGGATAGCAAGATTGTGAGAGTCGCTTGAACAGAACCGAATTCTTCAGTCTTAACCACTCGTGTCAATGTTACACCATCTACATGTACGGAAGTGGGCATCCGGACCGTTGTCAGACGAATTGGGGCACGGGGACTACATTCGAGGAGGCCACTTGGCTGCCTACCACTGGCTAACGAGCATCGCCGGCACCGGCTGCAATGGTGTCGGGCCTGATCTACGTGGAATAATGTCCAGTGGAGTCGTGTTATCTTCAGTGATGAATCATGGTTTGCACTTGGCGCTGATGACCAGCGCATACGTGTCTAGAGACAAGTAGGCCAGAGTACATATCCTACCTTTGCCGTGGAACGGCACACGTTTCACACAGCGGGAGTCACTGTCTGGGGTGCCATTTCCTACGTTAGCCGGACACCCTTGGCACTCTTCCGTGCCACCCTCATGGCTCAACAGTAAGTCGACGACATTATGCGACCTGTTGTGTTGCCATTCCTGTCGCAGTATCTCCGAATAATTTTTCAACAGAATAATGCCCTGCCACACACGGCACGGCTCTCCCAGGCATGCTTCCGTAATTGCCGACACCCTTCCATGGTCAGCCCGATCACTTAATCTCTCACCGGTCGAACATGTTTGGGATATGATGGGACTCCGTCGACGCTCATCCTGAAATGTCGGCGAACTGTCCCGCAATTTGGACATCATCTGGAATGCTATGCCTCCGGACAGTATCCGTAAAGTGTATGCGTCTATGCCACGCTGGGTAACAGTTTGTAACCGTGCTCGAGGTAGCGCTACAAAGTACTGATTTGTTCACTCGTGTAGCAATTTTATCCGAATAAATTGCCCAACTGTTCTGGAATTATAATCGTCCCTATATGTGTACATTACGGATACCAATTTTCATCTCCGCTGAATGACTCCTTATACTCCTTTAATGCCTCTTATACTCCTTTAATGCCTCTTATACTCCTTTAATCGTTTTTTTTTTTTTTTTTTTTTGTTGCAATATATACTGTATATACTGTATATACACTGCTGGACAATTGCTAAGGACGGATCATAAACGGCTATATAGCGCATAAAAAAGTAAGTGTGGTTGGATGCCAAGGGAAATAAAATAATGTCAGAATGCCAGGACATTACAAGAAAGACAATTTATTGTGCTCTGAAATCCAGAAGGCTTTGGAACGTGTTCAAAGGACAAACAGGCCATTTTGTGCAGAATACGTAAACGTGAAAAAAATGCAATTACCGTCCGCAGGCGTTCCGGCGTAAGATGTCAATACGGGATATGGCCACCATGGAGGGCGATGCAAGATTCCACACGTCGTGTCATGCTTTGCACAACATTATCAAGCAGCTGTTGGGGTAATTTATCCCATTCCTCGGTCAGTGCACGGATGAGGGTGTCCTTGTTTATTGGAGGGCATTGGCGACAAGCAAAACTCCTCCCCAAAGCATCCCACACATTTTCAATGGGATTCAGATCTGGAGAACGTGCTGGCCATACGATGCGTTGAATATTCTCGCTCTCAAGACACTCCTGGACAGCGACTGTTCGATTACATGTTGCGTTGTCGTCCATGAAAATGAATCTATCACCGACAGCACCACGGAACATGCGAACATGAGGTAGCAGAACATCATTAATGTATCGTTGGCTAGTCATAGTCCCAGTTGGAAGCACATAGAGGGACGTACGGCCATTGATCATGATGCCAGCCATACCATGACACTACATGTCGGATATCGGTCCCTCTCCTGTATGTTTGCTGGACAATATGCAGTACCACTATCACGCCAGATCAGTTGTCGTTGACAATCGGACGATAAACTGTATCTACTCTCATCTGAGAAGAGGACAGCAGACCAGTCGTTATCAGTCCAATTGCGATGTTGATGGCATCAATGCAAACGGGCGGTACGGTGACGTCTGGACAATGGGATACACACAACAGGACGGCGGGCGTATAGTCCTCCTTCATGCAAACGTCTGGCGACAGTTTTTCGGGAGATCCGCTTGCCAGTAGCAGCCATAAACTGATTTGCTACCTCACTAGCTGTGCTGCGCCGGTGTCTTTTTGTTGATAGCACTATGTACCGATCTTCTGCAGGTGTCGTACTGCGAACACGAACTCCCCCGTGACGTTTGCTACACTCTCCATTTGTTTGAAATGATTTCCAAAGCCTTGAAACAACACTGCGGCTGACGTCGAACTCCCTGGCAACATCTGTTATTTTTCGCCCTTCTTCAATCTTGCCAATAATACGGCCACGCGTAAAATCATCTAGGTGATGTCGGGAAGACATACTGAAAATTGCAAGTTCGTCAATTGATTCTTTCCCTTGCAACTTTGCGTTTGAACAACAACGGTCAATACGCGTCAAATCCTTTATATCTCTTATCAGCGCTATGACGTCACGAAAAAGTTTGGCAATCCAAAATTTGCATACGCACAACACGTCTTACTGTATCCGCACTTATGCTAATTTCCACATTTTCCTGCCTTCCATTTTATAGTTGCTATCGTTGCTATTGTCATCCGTCCTTAGCAATTGTCCGGCAGTGTATATGCAGTTGATAAGTAACTTCAGGAGTTTTAACAGATTTGGCTTCTTTCGATATCTTTTTTTCAGTGTTATTATTTTTACTATGTTGTTTTCAGAAAATTTTTGCTGTGTGAACATTTCTTTACGCAATTTGTAAAAATATAATGACACCCTATTATTGTTTCATGGGTACTCCTCTATATGCTATACATATCTTGTGATTTTTCTCATAAAGAAAAGAAATGATTTCCTCCAACTAATGATCGACGCAGTGAAAGAACTGGAAGAAGACGTCGAAGCCGCAGATGAAAATGACAAAGCCAAGGATATTGGTCATGAAGAAAATAATGATCAAGTACTCAAACAGGTTTACAGCACAAAAAGTAGGTCTCTAACATTTATATCTTCTGGATATTATGAACAAGATAATATCTTCTGGATATTATCTTGTTTCTCAGTTTTTCTGTCCGGACTCCTTTTTCATAGCAGCGATTTATATCCCGATTGAACAAAAATTAAAAGTGATTTCCGAAAACAGATCCGTTTAAGGTAGTGAAGCAGAACAACAAATATTTTTTCCATTTCGATCCAAATCGAAGCACCAAAAATCGTTTTGTGTTACATCTTTTCTACAAGAAACATTTTCATTCATAACCCTTACGTTTTTCAATTATTATTTTGCTACCTTCATCTGCTTAAATTAAGAAAGGGAAATCGCAAACTTGATTTCCCATTTCGAGAACATTTTAAATTTCGTATCCCACAAGGTGCTTTCAGTGTCTTAGAAGGAAAGCGTCATTTTTATCCTGCTCGAATTTTAGCCAAACTTTGCATAAATGTTCATCATTTCAAATGATGGACACATGATAAATATTTCGTCGGAAATCTAATATGTTAGGGAGATACAGGGCCAGAAATGTTCGCATGAAAAGTAACACAAACGCACAAAATTTGAATTTGTTTTATATTTGGTTTTCGGAAAAGTCATGACGTATTTTAGCCATGTTTTGCAAAGGTCATTTATTGATAGAAAGAACAAAGATCAATAAATGATATAACACCTGTTTTGTTCGATAACCTTTTGCCATCTTTCAGTGAGCTGCAGAATGCCTCGTTCATAGAAGGACCTGTCTTTCGTAGCAAAAAACTGTACAAGGTGCTGATTTACAGTCTCATCTGAATTGAACGTTATACCACGAAAGGACTGTTGAAGAGAGCGAAACAAGTACAAGTCTGACGGCGCAAGGTCAGGCGAGTATGCTGGGTGTGGCAACAAATCCCACCCAAGCTCCAATAATTTTTGGCGGGTGATCAAACTTGTGAGTGGTCTCGTGTTATCGTGATGGAACGCAACACCTTTACTATGAACGAGCTCTAGACGTTTCTGGATGATGGATTCGTTCAAACTGTCCAATTGCCGACAATACACATTCGAATTGATTGTTTTGTTCCGTGGTAGGAGCTCGAAAAACACGACACCTTTAAAATCTCACCACACTGAGACCAGAACCTTCGGCTGATGAATGTCTGCTTTGGATGTCGTTTGAGGCGAAGCAGCACGTCGGGACCAAGACCGTTTGCGCAGCACATTGTTGTACACAATCCATGTTTCATCACCAGTTATCAGTCGCTTCAAAAAAGGATCGTTTTCCTCACGTTTAATGAGCATATCGCAGATGTTTATACGCGCCGTCAATTGAGCTTCTTTGAGTTCATGAGGAACACACACATCGAGCTTGCTTACGTATCCCAGCTTCTTCAGATGGTGGTGAACGCTTGCATGATGGATGTGCAATGTGTCTGCAATCTCACGTGTCGTGTAACGTGTGTTTGACTCAATCAATACCTTGATTTGGTCGTCATCAACCTCGGTTGGCCTCCCGGACCGAGGAGCGTCATTGAGGTCAAAATCACTAGCACGGAATTTTGCGAACCACCGCTGACACTGACGTTCTTGTAGAACATTATCACCGTAACTTTACGCAACTTTTCACAAGCTTGACGCGCGTTCTTCCCTTTACGGAAGTAAAATAGTAAAATATGGCGAAAATGCACATTTTGGTCTTCCGTCTTCAACTTGATGTCAAATCTCCACAAATCAACCAAATCGCTCACTATTCCTTTTACACTGCAACTAGAACTGGCACCTGTCGAATGCCATAGCGAAAACAGAGCTGCGCATGCCTCTAATACTTCCAAAAACGCCCAACCGCCATCGGGTGGGTGCCAAAATACGTCATGACTTTTCCGACAACCCAATGTTTGTAGGCAGATTTAGTGAAATTAAATACAGATATGAAGATTAGGATTTTAATCTTCAAAGCGGAATGTACAGGGTAGTTCAAAATTATTCATCCGATTTCAAATATCTGTATTTAATGCGTTTCTAAATATACAGAGATTAAATGTACATAGGATGAAGAAAACGCTGTCCAATTTTTGTTTTCATACCTTACAAATGTTCTATGTGACTTCCGTTGGTCACGCAAACTACATAGAGGCGATAATCAAATACCTGCCATACGTGATCAAGTATATGTCTGTTTCCAACGACTACAGAGCACTATGAATCCGAACTTTGAGTTCATTTTGCGTTGTGGGCAATGATGGCACACACACACACACACACACATTACGGTTAACATTGCCTCATCAGAAAAAGTCTCAAGAGGCCTCCCGGTGGCGCAGTGGTCTAAGCGATGGCTTCTGATCATTCGTCCGAAAGGGGTCCGGATTCGAATCATGAGGCATGGATGTTGTGTTTGTCTTACGGTACTGGCTCTCTCTCCTTCCCTGGAACCAGTGGCCCTAAATTAGAGACGGGCGACTGCTTATTGCCCAATTGAGTTGTTCACGGTGGTCGTTAAACCTCCAATCCAAAAAAAAAAAAAAAAGTCTCAAGAGTTCAGGTCCGCAGACCTGGAGGGCCACTTGTAGAGCTCCTTGTCGTCGTGTCCACAGCGGCCAATCGAGGGGTTAGGATGCTGTTCGTTAAGGTAACGGCAACTGGTTGTTCCTGGAAAAAGAAAGGTCCGTAAACCTTTACACGAGAAACCGCACAGGACGCATTGTGTTTAGGCGAGTCGCACTCAGTTTCAATTACTGCATGTGGGTCTGCGCCATCTAGCGGTTACATTTGTAAACTCGGTGCGTTTCTCTTCTTGTTAATGTGTGGTACGCCTTGATTTTTACGGAGCTATGATTTAATGAAATCGGATGAATCATTTTAAATCACCCTGTATATGTGCAATGAGCACATCGGAAAAATTAATATTAGTACAATTATCAGTACTACAAATGTCTAATTCGGGTTTGAAACAATATTTTATTTGCTGTTACATAATAACCTGGATGAGAAGAGAGCAAACTTCCCACAAGGCAAAACTATTGAAAGTTATTTCATCCCAGAACGCTGTACTAGTATTTTTTAGCCTTTAAATGTAGGATTTCTTCAGATCGATTGTAATTTGCTCGGTTTAATACTGATACAATAATAACGGATCAAAACTTCAATATCTGGCAGCGATACAACTTCTTAAAATTACAGTCATTCTCTGTCTTCCAATTTAGGGCTCATAGATTCAGAAATTTTAACAATCACGCTTTTTCTAAATCAGGCTTTCTATCTTCTCATCCAGATCATTATGTAGCGCCACTAGAATATTGTTTCGAGCCCGAATAAAACACTTGTAGTACTGAAAATTGTACTAATATTAGTTTTCACCGATGTGCTCCTTGTACAATATATATTTATAAATATGTATTGGGTTGGTGCGAATGAAATGTACGGCGCGAACGAGAAGCGGAGACAGGCCCCCACCACAGCGGAATGTAACCACTCACAGGTGTAGCGGGTATTGCGTCACAGAGTTACTATAAATAGCTAGCACGTGTGTGAAGAACAAGGTTCAGGCCTGGTTCCTTTGGACGTAACGTGGCTTGCAAAGGAAACATGCAGACGCCGGATTTGAGAGCCATCTTCCACTATGAATTTAAACTGGGCCATTCTGCAGGAATTACCGCTAGAAACGTTAACAAAGCGCTTGTGGAGAATATAGCCAACGAAGGAACCATCCGGCGATGGTTTGTGAAGTTTCGAAGCGGAAATACGGATCTATAAAACGAAGCATGTGGTCAAAGACCTATTGCTGTTTCTGAAGATGTTCTGCTACGTGTAGTTGAAGCGGACCCCCGAAGAACGTGTCCTGAGTTAGCGGCAGAGGTAGATGTCAACCACACGACAGTTGTTCGGCGTCTGGCTGCGTTGGGTAAGGTTAAAAGGCTGGACATGTGGCTGTCGTATGAGTTAACAACTGCCAACAAGACTAGGCGTTTGGAAATCTTCACGTCGCTGCTTTCCAGGAGTAAACAGGAACCTCTTCTGGGACGAATTGTCCCCTGCGACGAGAAGTAGGTTCTTTATGATAATCGGAAACGATCTGCACAATGATTAAGAAAAGGCACAGCCTGCTGGATGGCATCCTAAGCCACACCTACACACCAAGAAGATGATGCTCCTTGTCTGGTGGTCAACAGCCGGGATAATTCATCGGAGTTTCTTGGCAAGAGGCCAAACCCTCACTGCAGAACGTTGTTGTGCTGAATTACACCAGATGCAGCGGAAGTTGCTGCAGAAACAACCGGCTTTGGTCAGCAAACATGGTGATTTCTGTTCCAGGACAACGGCCACCCTCGTATCGCACAATGAACGATACTGACACTTAGTGCCTTGGACTATGAAGCACGGCCTCATCCTGCCTGTTTTCCGGACTTGTCTCCGACAAATTATCATCTGTTTCGTCTCCTGGATCATTTCCTGTCCGGAAAAGAGTTCACGGCAGACAACGAGGTTCAATGTGCAGTTGATGACTTCTTCAAGTCCACAACAGAAGCCTTTTTTCGTTCCGGGAGCATGGCTTTACCAGATAGATGGCAATTATGTGTCGATGCCGAAAGGGATTATTTTGCCTAGGTAAGTTGTCCTGCTTTTACGTTCTCGCCATCCTTGTGTGCTGGTTCTTTGCCAGACATTTCATGCGCACCAATCCTATATCATCATCATCATCATTGTCAACCATTATCAATCCACTGCTGGACGAAGGTCTCCCCAAGTTTCCTCCACAACGGTCTGTCTTGTGCCATTCTCCTCCATGTCACCCCTGCATACTTTCGAATTTCATCCACCCATCTCCCATGTGGTCTTCTTCTGGGTCTTTTCCTGTCCCTTGGAATCCAATCTAAAATTTCGGCTGTCCATCGATGATCTGTCCTTCTGGCAGTATGTCCAGCCCATTGCCATTTCAGGGATTTAACTCTGATCATGATGTCTTCCACTCTTGTCATTTTTCGGATCCACGAGTTCCTCTTCTTATCTCTCCTGGTTACACCAAGTATGCACCTCTCCATGCTGCTTTGAGTTGCCTGCAGCCTTTGTATGTCTCTTTTAGTTAAGGTCCACGTCTCTGCACCATACGTAAGCACTGGAAGGATGCATTGATCAAACACTTTTCTTTTAAGACATAATGGCATATTGCTCTTGAAAATTATGCTGTTTCTTCCAAAAGCTCTCCAGGCAAGTTTTGTACGCCGATTAATTTCTTCATCAATGTGACCCTCACTTGATATCTGCTGTCTAAGATAAAGGTACGTGTCTGTTATCTCCAGCTTTTCTCCATCAATCGATAAATCTTCATTTCTTGTAAAAGCATTGAACATCACTTTTGTCTTCTGAAAGTTCATTTTTAATCCCACTTCTTTACTCTTGTCAGCAAGTTCCTGGATCATACTCTGCAGCTCTGATGGGCTAGTTGCAAAAATGACTACGTCATCAGCAAAACGAAGGTGGGTTAGATAATCTCCATTGATCTTTATCCCCTTGTTTTCCCAGCTCAGTGACTGAAAAACACCCTCCAATGTGGCATTAAAGAGCTTCGGAGATATGGTGTCACCTTGTCTCACTCCCTTTCCAATTTTTATGTGTGTTGTATTTTCAAACAGCCGAATCTTTGCACTTGCATTTTCATAGATGTTATTAATAATATTAATGTATGCATCTTCAATACCGCAGGTTTTCAGAGCCATTGTAACTGCTGATGGTTTCACCGAATCAAAGGTTTTTTCATAATCGATAAAAGCCATGCACAATGGAAGTTCATATTCCCTCGCTCTTTCAATTAGTTCTCTCAGCACATGGATATGATCTATTGTGCTGCAGCCACTCCTGAATCCAGCTTGTTCTCTCGGTTGAGCCATGTCCAGTGTTACCTTCAAGCGGTGTGAAAGAACTTTAGTGAAGATTTTATAAACTACTGATAGGAGGCTGATAGGTCTGCAGTTTCCGAGATCCTCAATGTCACCTTTCTTATGTAGCAGGATCATTGTAGCGGTGTTCCAATCCTCAGGAATCTTTCCTTCATTAAGGCATCGAGTAAAAATTTGGGCGAGTACTGTTTCGATTTCTCCACTTGCTTCTTGTATGATGTCTACAGTAATTCCATCTTCTCCTGGAGCTTTTCCCCGCTTCATGTTCTTGATTGCATGTGCAACTTCTGCTGGAAGGACTGGAGGAACTCTGGTACTGGTATCTTTCATGATGTCTGGAGTGCATGTATCATCCCTTTCATATAATTTGGAGTAGAAATCTTTCACTCTTGTCAAAATTTCGCCTCTATTTCTTGTTACAGAACCATCTTTTTTTCTCAGTGCCATAATCTGTTTTCTTCCCTTACTGAAATGTCCCTTTGCTATCTTTAGGCTTTGGTTGTTTTCAATTGCTTTCCTCACTAGTTCACAGTTGAATTTTCTTACGTCTTCAGTGATACTTTTTCGTACTGTCTTGCATAGCTCTATATATTCCACTTTGGAAGTCACATCTTCTTTAGTTGTCCTCATCTCTCTTCTTTTTTGCATCAACATTTTCGTTTTTCCTGATAATTTATTCACATGCAACTTGTTCTTAGACCCAGCTAATTTTGTTGCTGTTTCCATAAGAGCTTTGGTTACTTTTCTGTTAACTTCAGAGATGTCCACTTCTTCCGATGTTAGGCCTTCTAAAGCAGAGAACCTGTTCTTCAGTTCCAACTTGAAGGTATTATGGTGTTTTTTAAGGTTGGTTATGTCAATAGATTTTGTTTGTCTTATGAGCTTGCCACGTTCAAGTTTAGTGTTGAGGTGCATCTTACATCTCACCAATCTATGGTCACTACCTGTGTTGAACTTGTTTAGCACACTGCAGTCTTCTATGACGAATTTTTTGTTACACATAATAAAATCAATTTCACTTGTCGTCCCATTTGGATGTCTCCATGTCCATTTCCTGTGTGGTTTTTTCTTGAAAAAGGAGTTCAAGATGAAAAACCCTTCTGCCTCTGCAAACTCAACGAGAGTATTTCCACGCTGGTTTCTGTTGCCGTGACCGAATTTACCTACTGAAGTTTCATTCTGTTGCCGTTGCCCTATTTTTGCATTGAAATCTCCCATAATTATTTTCAAGTGCTGCTTACCTTTATTATTTAGATGACAAATTTCCTCATAAAATTCTTCAATTTCTTCTTCAGGATGACTTGTGGTGGGTGCATAAGTTTGAATAATCGGAGCCTGGTATCTTCTCGATAGTTGGATAACGAGTCGTGCAGCTCTGTCAGAGGAACTTTCAACTTCTACCACTTTATCCTTCAGTTTCTTGTTTATTATAAATCCAACACCACTAGTTCTGCCAGTATCTGTCCCACGATAGTAGAAGAGATGTCCACTTTTCAGTTCGATGAGATCTTCTCCTTTTCTCCTTACCTCACTTAGCCCCACGATATCCCACTTGATCCTTTGTAGTTCCTCTTCCAATTCAAGAAGCCTTGAATCAGAAGATAGGGAGCGTCCATTGTACGTTGCCAAGGTCAGCATCAGATGGCAGCCTAGTCCGGTCCTCCGGGGATTCTTAGCACCCTCTGCCTTCATGTCGCACTGGCCGCTGCCTTGGCCAGGTACATTCCAGCTGCCGGAGACTGAGGGCCAAGATTTAAGTTGTGGAGTCATTTTGGAGGGGTTCAGCTATAACTCACCACGCTGGCCAAGCGGGTTGGTGAGTGTGGGATAGAATTTCCTCTAATCCCGATGGTATAGTTATTCCGCTATTGGCGGTCGTCAGAGCCCCTTTAGTGGGAACAGGTTGCACCACGAGAAGGCGGGGTTGACATTTGTCTAGGAGAGGCTGTGATGTTACGCATCACCTGACCTTACATCCCACCAATCCTATATATATATATACGTATATACACTGAGGTACCAAAAAAATTGAGAGGGGCGCTCTCATTTCCATTGCATACCACAACCCCCATGAGGTAAATGGTACCATACGCAAACAACGTATACGGTATATAGTTTACTGCACATGAAGGACTGGATCCAAGGTTTCAGAGAAGAACATTTCCCAAAGCCAACACTTCCTCCACGGGCTTGTTTTCGTCCCACTGTGCATTCTGGGCCCAATACTTCCCCGAATAAACGCGCACACGTACCCGGCTGTCCACATGAATCAACAGAAAATGAGATTCATCGGACCAGACTACCTTCTTCCAATCATTCAAGGTGCAGTTTTGATTCTAGTGTGCCATTGTTTGAGCTTTCGTCGTCAAACTGAGGTTAGCATGGCCACTCGGAGCGGCCTGCTGCTACGCTGCTCCATATTGTTCCGGGTTCCATGAACTGTGTGTTGCGGCACCTTACTCCAGTCACCAGCATTCAAATTACCAGCGAGTTGCGCTGCAGTATGTCTTTTGTCGGCTCGTACCATACGAATTAGCTTTCTCTCATTTGTAGCATCGATTAACCGTGGTCGGCCCATACCTTGCCGGCTGTTCGTGGTTTTTTCCTCCTTGGATTACTTTTCGAAGGTGCTAACCACGACTAACCGTGAGCACACCATAAGCCTTGCCGTCTCGGAAATGCTCTGACCCAGTCTTCAGGCCATTATAATCTGGCCTTTGTCAAACTCGCTTAAGTCCGCTACCTTTCGTATCTGAAGAACAAGATAAGCACTGATTAACACAGCTCAGTGCGTTTCATGAGCTTCACACACGCGTCGTTTACCTGCAGTTGCTTCGGTTTGCCTAAAGACGAGTTGGTCATAATGTTTTGGCCCTTCGGTGTACTTCGTAATATCGAGCAAAATTAAGACATAGCTGAAAGAAACCTGTTTTGGAAAAACATTTCTCCACCGTTTTGTGCATGATTTCTAACTGCAAGAAAAAAACAGTTTATTACATCCGAAACAATCACAGTTTTTGCCAGTACTATAGCTGACTATAGTGTACTCAAATTCGTAACAAGATTCTTTATTAAATACTTTCGATAGTGAACTCTGAAACTTTGTATGCCGCCGCGGTGGCGCAGTAGTCTAAGCGATGACTTCTGATCATTCGTCAGTGATGAGCCCGGGTTCGAATGCCGGTGAGACATGGATGTTGTGTCTGTTTTACGGCACTGACTCTCTCCCTCCCCTGGTACCAGTGGCCCTAAACTAGGGACGGGCTACTGCTTATAGCCCACCGAGTCGCTCAGGGTGGTCGTTAAATTTTCAAAAAAAAAATTGTCTGATACCCAATTCAAGTGACTGGCACATAGACGAGGTGGTAACTGTATGATTTTCATTAACTTCAATTGATGCACGGATAGCACGTAGTATCATCTCTAACAGATAAAGAAAAAAAAATTCTTCCTCTGACACCTCATTCGAAGATAGAAATGCAGCTATTTTGTCATAATTTTCTGTATCATCTAAGCTTTTTATCATCATTCTTCCAAATGACAAATTCTTCAAATTAAGACGCTTAGAACATCCAGGCGTTTTGGTTTTCCAAATCACTCTTGGGATTTTAAATTACTTAATTGTGCGTGTGTGTGCGTGCGTACGTGCGTGGGTGCGTGTGATTACTACCGAGAAAAACTGTCATTCGCTCTTTAATATTTTGCCTTTGCATAAATCGGATGATTTTAAACAAAGCGTCTTCTTTGAATTTTTCGGAGAAACAGTACCGTCTCATCAGCAGTGGCTTCATTTTTCATATTCTATAATTAATTTTGGTATAGTTTCCAGTTATCGGCGAGTTCTACAATTACATCGCTATGTTCACCGAATGCTTTCTTGAAACGGATATCATTGCGAATTCGGAATTATTCAACCTGTTAAGTGACTGAAATTAGTTAGTGCAGAGTGTTGGCAATCTGGAGAGTGTTTTCTTGCAACACTGGATCCAAAACTCTCGGAAGCTTTTAGTGGGGCAATAGGCAAACCACACTAGAAGCATCTGATATCAAGCTTTTACTGAATAAATTGCATTTCAGGTTCCCATATTTGCTCTGCTGCAGTTCTGTGTTTAGTCACTGATTTGCCAGCAGCCATATTTCTCATCCAAATGAGGACATACACGATTTTTGTTCCTTTTATTTTTTATGTCACATCTATTTTTCCATAAGTTCTCAAAATTCGTGTTTCTTACTTTTATTTCTTATTTCACACACCTATAGAATTGTGCAGAAAAAGTGCGTAATGAAAAGGAGACAGAATAAATAGAATGGGTTCTGTTTTAACAAAGTCAGCAATATTGCTCTGCCTTATAACTGATTCACTACTGAGGAGCAGTTCGCGATGTAGTTCGTATGTTCTTTAATTGCATTTTATTGCATTTCATGCAACTCGTCGCAGATACTCTTAATCTGGTGTGTAGCCAGACGCACGATCACCTGGCCTACTTCACGCATATACATGATCAAACATCGTCTGGAACTCAGGATGAAGTTTGCGCTTTTGTTCATACACCGATGATCCTTTACATTATGGCCACCTACCTAATACGCTGTAGGAAACCCTTTAACTGCGGCCATTCGGCGAGGCATCGATTCGATGAGGTGGCGATAGGTATCTTGGGGTATCTGGTACCGTAATGTCCACAGTAGGTCCTCCAGTTCTCGTACATTTCGGCGTGGTGGTGATTTAGCGCGAACTCGTTTTCCAAGACGAACCACAAATGTTCGATTGGGTTCATGTCAGGTAAATTCGGAGGCCATGGTATTAACAGAAAGTCACCAGCATGTTCCTCGAATCACTCCTTGACGATTCTGGCTATGTGGCATGGCGCATTATTCTGTTGGTAATGACCATCACCAGCAGGGAACACAGTTGCCATGAATTGGTGAACTTGGTCCGCAACGATGTTCAGATACCTGACAGCTGTCAGGAATTGTGCTATTGGGATAATAGGACCTAAAGTGTCCCAAGAAAGCATCGCCATCGCCGGCCTGTTTCCGCCCAACAGCGCATCTAGGTGCCATAGCCTCCGTTGGTAATCGGCGTATCCGCGCTCGGCCGTCTACCTGATGCACCAGGAATCTTGATTCGTCAAACCAAGCTACTTCCTTCCAATCGTCCATGGTCCAATCTCGATGATCTTGAACACATTTCATGCGTTGTTGGCGATGACGTGCGATGAGCATGGGGACCCGGATGGGTCTTCGGCTACGCAGGCCCTTGCGCGTAAGGCTACGATGAACTGTGTGCTGTGACATATTGCCCTGATCATCACTGTTGTAGCTGCGGGTGATTTGTCGCACTGTGGCCCTGTGGTCGCTGTGAACAACGCGCGACTGTCTACGCTCCCTTCTGGCATCAATGAGCTGCGGACGACACATGAGTGGACGACGGTTCGTCGTTTGGCCATCTGTGCACCACTTTTGATACATACTTACCACAGCGGCACGTGAACAACACACAAACCGCGCCGTTTCCGAGATCGTAGTTCCAAAGCGCTGTGTCAGCACAATTTGTCCTTTCCAAACTCTACGGCAGCGTTTCCCATTCTGACTCCGAACACTCTACTAACCGAAAGCCGGTCCTCTGGTTGTATATATACTGCTCTGTGAACTTCATCTGTGCCACCGTTCGGTCTCCAGGCGCGCTCATTTCTCTAGGCTGGGGTGGTCGTAATGGAATGACTCATCGTTATATAACAGAATCAAAGAGCAGTGTATTTTTGATAATCTGGAATTTAAAATTTCAACGTATAATCGCACGAAACTTGCAAATAAATTGCGTACAACCGAATTGAAAAGGCAATACAAACTACAGTAAAATATCTGGAGTAACGCAGAATTACGCATAAAAGTGAAAAACGGAGAACCGAGGTTCCACTGTATATGTATTTATTTATTTATATTTATATATAAGTTGTATCGACTTTCTAGCCTGAAAAGGTCTTCTACCCTTAACACATGATGTACGTTGCGTATAAAAGATTCAGACTCACACTTTAAGTGCCAAAGAGAAGCACTTAACTCGTTTTATCTCTCTATTCTAAAAAAATGTGACTGCCGCCGCTTTTTTAGAAATTTCGCGACACTCTTGCTTTCCTAGCTCGCAGCGCAAAACGTATTGAACATAAAAATATATGAAATTTACATCGTTTGTAGAGAATTATTTGGAGAACTGGCTGAAATAAACCGTTTCTCGATTCTGACAATACTTCAATAGCTATTGTATTTCAAACTTAAGGTAAGCAAAAAAGTACTATCAGGTCGCGTTCCGGACACACTAACAGCAACAGAACAACGAAACTTTGTAGGCATGTAGTACCATGACCGAATTTTTGCACCTCGTCGCCCTTTTTTTGAATTTCGATTTATTTTACGAAAAATTACATTTCTAAATTTCACAAAATTATTTATTTCACGATGGGATCCATTAAAAAAACGGATATATGGCAAACTATAAATCATAATGCATTGCAATTTTTACAGCATAAACTTACAACTATCAGCCCTGTTTTACAAAAAAGAAATTTGAGAAAAAGTCATTTTCTGATTTTTAAGCATTTTTTAAAGACGCAAAGGAAAGAAACGAACTGTTTGTCTGTCTTCACGATAACCACAGAGGAAAGTTCTGGTCCCGTGACCTGCTGTCATGGTGACGCAGAGAATTTGTTATTCATATGTTTTGTTGGTAAAGCTATCTCAGTTGTTTAAGATGGACGTCAAGTAATTTTGCTTCCTATACTTCCAATGAAAAACTTTCTGTACACATTTTCTTCACAATTACTGCGTTCCCAAGGATGAAAACTTGAACATCGATTAAAATAGCTTCATTTTATAACTTGGAATACTTAATATTTTCTAAAACATAACCATAATTATGCAATCCAACAGTTGTTTGTCTGCTGACGTCATCAAACTACAGGTCGCGCCACCTTTTGTTTGGTTCCAACAGCACCAAAGGAAAAGTAATTGATTTTTAATATAATTATGGTTATGTTTTAGAAAATATTAAGTACTATAAGTTATAATATGAAGTTATTATAATCGATGTTCAAATTTTTATCCTTAGGAACACGCTGATTGTGAAGGAAATGTGTACAAAAGTTTCTTCCATTGGAAGTATAGGAAGCAAAAGTACTTGACGTCCACCTTAACGGTTTAGCATAACGGTTTACGGAAATGGTTTTTCGACCCCTTTTGTTTTCCTTAGTGGTAAATTTAGTAAATGCTTTAAGTTCAAACGACAAAAGTCCGACCGTCCAAAAATTAACGACAGTGAAAGAACTCTGAAACTTCGGAATAACAAGCCTTATTTATTTAAACATGCAATAAAAAATTGAAATTTATATGAATTTTCCAGTTTTTATTTCATGTGATGTACTTGGAGATCGGGCTGCAGGGCCCGGGCGCTACCCTGGAAACGAGCGTAGCTAGCCTAGAGGCGCAGCCATGGCGTGACAACATCATCCATTTCCATTATTGTTTCATAGCATTTAATTAAAAAAAGGGCAGTAAATTTAAAACAAGTCACTGTTTTCAAAATATCAAGCAAGGAAAACAAAACAAAGCTTAAAAGAGAAGTTTTTGCAATAAATGCTGAAAAAATGACAAAGTAATAATATGAAAAGGTAGATGGTACAGAAGAAAAAATTCTGAAGAAGGAAGAAAAAAATCAGAAAAAGTTACTTAGTAGCGATGTAATAAAGTACTTCTAAATCGTTAATTCATGAATGTCGAAATGCTCATATTTTGCTTATTCATATCGACTGCGAATATTTAATATACATGCAAAAAAGAAAAAGACAGAAAGGGGTCTGCTGGTTGTTTATTGATAATACACTACGATCTTAAATTGTTGTTGATTTGAAATACTGTTCATGATTTTCTCAATGCTAATTCATCTGTGAATTCTTTTGGTTACTGTAAAATCATATAACACAAGAGGAAAATTTGTTGCTGTATGCAAAAATTAATTCCTTCATGTTTCTTTAATAGCTTTGTCGAATGATGAACTAGTTGCCCAGTGTGTGATTTTCTTCCTCGCTGGATACGATACGACGGCTTCGACTCTGTCATTTGCCGCTTATGAGCTGGCCCTAAATCCAGATGTCCAAGATCTTGTGATCGCGGAAATTGACGAGGCCATTAGGGAAAAGGTAATTTTTTTTTTTTTTTTTTTTTTTTTTAGGGAAGGAATAAGTGTGAGTGCTTGCTTCTTTCTTTCTTTGTATGGGGGAAGTTAGGCTCGCTTGGATTTGTATATGCCTAGACAAAACAGTAGGCATACAGGTGACGGGAAGTTGACATGGGCATCGCCTGCGCAGATTGGTACAGACCCAAACCAAACGCAGGCGATAAAAAGGCGGACAGCAGAGTTTCAAAGCAGTGTGTCGCAATCGACGAACATGGGTAAACGTGGTGATCTGGGCGACTTTGGACGTGGACGCATTGTCAGCGCAAGACAGATAGATCATTCTGTCGCCCCATGTGGTATGAACTCTAGGGTTTCCGAGGGCAACCGTATCAAAGATGTACCGCGAGAATACCATCGACGGACGCACTATCGCCCAAAGAGCAATCTGTGGCCGACCATACGCCCTTGATGACCGGGATCAACGTAGACTATCTAGGCTTGTACAGACCAACCGCTTGGTAACGGCGGCGCAAATGAAATCCAGGTTAAATGTCGGAGGCAGCGACAGCAAGTGAACGTTACGGCGCACACTTGCGGGAGCCGACGCCCTACTCGTGTGTCACTTCTGACTGCTCGTCATCGTAAATTACTCCCTCTCCTGGTGCCGGAAACATCAAAACTCGACTTTTGCAGCGTGGCCCCGCGTCGTATGGTCAAATGAATCCCATTTTCAACTGTACCGAGCTAACGGGAGGGTGCGGGTATGGCGTAGACAGCATGAGGCCATTGCTCCTTTGTGCCAGGTCGGTTCTGTTCAAAGTGGTGGTGACCCTGTAATGGTTTGGAGAGCCTTCTCATAGAACACATTATGTCCCTTGATGTATCTGGAGAGGTCCTTAACCGCTGCGCGCTACCAAAATGTGTCGGCTGATCATCTACAAGCTTTCATGGCCTTCGCGCATCCTGCGGCCGATGATATGTTTCAGCAGCCAATGCGCTGCCTCAGGAACACTCATCTGAGTTTGGAACCATCCAGTGGTAACCGGATTTGAACCCTGTGGAAGTTCTCTTCGATACTTTAGAGCCGAACATCAGATCCATGGATCCTGAATCGACTTCTCGGGCGGAGTTGTGGTCAATGCTGCAACAGGCATGGTTGGCATTACCTCTGAAAACCATCCGGTATCTGGTTAAGTCCATGTCTGCGTGTGTTCAAGCTGTTATTCCCGCTAGAGGAGGACCAACAGGCTGTTAAGTAGGTATCTCTTTTTTTCCCATTGAGTGTACACACATTAAAGATGAAAAACTCATGCTAGCTTCAGAATGTACAGGTGTTTCTAAAATGTTGGGCCAAATTTTGAGAACTCGTTCTACCACCATTTCTGATGAAATAGGCATATTAACATAGGGCCGGAAACGCTTTCCTACCGAGATATGCAGGATGTTCGTAAAGTCAGCAGCTTCACAGGCTAACATTTTAGAAACACCCTAGCCCTAGCACATAATAACTTGGAACCTAGGGGTTGGTGTAAGTGAGTGCTGATTCCATCAGCTCGACTTCAGCTCTCCTAGCGGCGAATTCGTAAACTTAACTCACCGAACTGCTAAAATGTGATAGATGGGGTAAAAATTTTAAATGCAAAGTTGGAGAGCATTATTCGTTTCCTACAAAGAAATCATGAAAAAAGTTGACATCAAAGAGCAATGTACACTGAGGATGCAAGAACATCGAAAGGCATTTCTAAATGGAGCAATTTTATTAGATTGCTGTCTATAGATAGAAGGACAAATCCAAAGATGCTTATATGTACTAATTGGCTGTTTATTTGGATTGTGTGTTGGCACTATCATATTTATGACAGTGAGAATAATTTATCCTGAACCAGTTTTTGGTTTATTTTCTTCGCAAAATTGTTGTATCTCTGTGAAAAGATGTCCATCATGAACATTTGTCATCCTGCATATTTTGTACCAAAACGTATTTTTTTTATTTTCTGTTAGAATCATTCTATATTGCATCGGCATCATGAATTGCATGGTCTCTCTCCATACATATTGGGATCTTTGTATCACCCAAACCCTATGCAACTTAGTATGAAATTTTGAGTACACCGGCTGTGCCTATAATTCACTTCGTAATGATAGACCAACCAGGATAGCAAACACCGTTTCCGAAATCCATCTAGATACCATGAAGACCATTAGCACCCTCACACGGGGTGTAGCTAGTCATCCGGATGGCAGCTGAGGCACTGCACAGAAGATTCCATGCAAAATATTCTGCATGTTTACAAACACGTACGTAGCTAGGTCCCAGACACTGAAGCTGGGCACTGAAGGCTAATCTGAAGAGGTTCGTCTTTAACACAAGCTAACGTTTTCCATGAATACAAACGCCAAGTTTTTCTTTATTTGTTCTCTTCCTTTGTTAATTTACATTAGATTTACTAGCGAATCACTCCTTCGTGCCAAAACGTAAAATAGTTAAATAGAATACTAAATGCAAAAAATACAAGGGGGTAAAAAAACTGAAATCTCTTGAAATACGAGAAATGCGTAACATTCTTTAAATTTACTTGATTATGGTTGAGTTGTAGGTTTCTTATTGTTGAATAAACTATTTAATTTTTTAGTTTATCCTTCTGGCCCCTTTCCGTGGATCCGCGCAATATCGTCGAGGAGTTTTTGAAGTCGCATTTTGACTCTTTCTACTCCTCTTCTTCGGTTCCACTCCTTCCTCATCTTTAATCACAAATTTTCCTTCGATGGCTCTCGGCCCTATCTAGCCTCTTCTTACCTTCGTCAACAGCCAAACCCCCTCTTTTCCCACTCAGAAACCAAAAACTCTCATATTCGCAACAAAATATCCTTATCTCCCACACACATGAAACTGAAGACTACTCCTACTGACCTCAAAACAATGAATCGGAAGAAGTCCAAAGCTCTCTATCCCTGGCATAACGATATCTCTCTATCACTTTTTTTCCAACTCCTAGGAAGATACACATTGAGCTAACCCCCACGTCCCCTGCCCTCAATAATACCTCTTTGCAGGCAATTACTACATGGAAGTTTCTGAACAGCACTTAGCATCTCATAGTCACTTACCAAGTGACGAACTGTATTTAGCTTTCTGCGCAACTACGCATTCATCTCGACCTGTGTTTTCTCTTTTCCTTTCTTTTTTTTTTTTTCTCTAACATTTTTCCATATTTTACGTTTCTCCGAAGAAGGGGCATTTCTCTTTTCCCTGACCTTTAATACCAACAAGACCTGTGACTATGTGGTTGGGAATCATTGGCGCATATGTTCCTACCGATTCAGCTCGAGAAGTAATTCCTTTTGAGTTATCAATCGTTCGTGCTGTATCATTTCACTTTTGCTTTAAAAAAAAGTTCAATACACGAATAAATAAGGTATGTATGTTTATATACCGAAATTCAAAAATAATTTTCATGAACCACTGAAACTAAAAGTTCAGAGAATTTACAAAGACGTCCATCTTCTACAAGGGGCTTGCTGGTCTCGCATGGGGGGGCTAATCCCACTTCAGCTCCCTGGTAGCTACGGACATGTTTACAAATCGACTCTAAGGATGAAACAGCTGATCGAAAGGAACCTTGAAGAACAACGGCTGTAAGGGCGAAATATAACATTTATGAATTATCTTACGTGAGTATTATTTATTATAGTTTATGTGTCCGGATAAAAGGACTTGATCAGAAGGCTAGAGACAAAGGAAAAGTCTCTGAACATTTCTTTCCCATTTACAGGAAAGGAACTTTCAGATTTCTTTGTTCGGAAGCAAAACATCTCAAAAATGGCGCATAGAACAATGCTATGGGTACATCTACAAGCTAAAAGCTCTTTTGAGGCTCAGGTTGAAAGGAGCCATTGACTCTGAAATGTATTAAAACCACGACAGCGCATGTCTGTCTGCGGAAAGACCTATTCCTGTTGTAGTAGATACTATTCTCAATGTGTAGATACAATGGTGCAACAAATTAGGTCTAGAGAATATTCTCTAGCCCTGGTAACAAATGCTGTCGGTGTTGAGCTTCCGGTTTAAGACGCAGTTTCTTGTGAGTTTCGATGACTAGAAAGAAACCGCTAAGGGCCTTTCGATTCCGCAGCAATAGCTGGGTGTGGTTAGGTCAAGCAAGTCCGAGGAGAGAGAGATGGGTGTGTGGCAGAGGATGCTCGCTGGCTCCGTGGCAAGTTCGGCACGAAGAGTAGACATGCCTGAGGCGATGTAGCAGGAGGAGGATTTCCACGTGACCAAAGGTCAGGGGCAGTTAGAGTTGGGCCTTTGACGAGCGTGGAGAGACGTTGCTTGGTGGGAGCGTTGTTCCAAGTGTGGAGCTTCATATGTCCCCGTGTAGGATGGAAAGGGGAAGTTAACGACCTTGCGATACAGGTCACCCGCGTGGCTCTCGCAGACGTGTGGAGTTTCTGTGCCAAATTGGCGGATAGACTCCAGCAGATATTTTGCCGAAAAGAGATAGGGTGTAGCAAAGCTATTTGCACTACGACGTGAAGTGGAACGAGTGAGATACGAAGAAGCTATTATCGAACTACGAACTGAGGCTTCGATATAGAAATATCGACACGGACTGCATCCTGCTAGGCCTTGAATAAAGTTTTGTTATATTTGTTTTTAAAAAAATGTATGGATTCCTTCAAGGTATGAAAATTCGTCAATTCATTCACTTCCTCTCCCTTGATTAGCAGATTCCAATATTAAAGCTGAGGGATCAAAGCCCCTGATCAATCTATTATTGGTTGTATAAAATCACACGAACTTATCCTATTGTTTGTGGGGTAAATGCTCCCGTAGCTGAGCTTTGATTAAAAAGCCATGCAGACCTAAGATTTGCATAAGATAGCGGAGCATTGACTTCACCCCTACAACGGCAATATTTACTGCGCACTTCAAGGACCGTTTCAGCGCTTATACAAAATTAGCCGGACACTACAACCCTCTATACAGATGACGCCACTTTACACGTTTGGGAACAATCAACACAAAACTGTGTGATCTGGGCAGACACTAATCACCTGCAACCATGTCGTTGCCATCGGGTTACCACGTACAACGGATTCAATTAGGAATTCCTCCTACTATTATAGTGATTTATTTCTTCGAGAAAAGAGCATCTTAGAGTCTAAGGACTTGAACCGTAACTGAAGGTCGATAACGCCGTGTGCTCCTTCCTCGTATCACAGCGGAACATAGTCCACAGTGTCGCATGGATGCAAGATCATGCACCACCACATATGGAATTTTATACAAAAAGATTGCATCGGGAGGCCTTCGTTTCACATAGAATGTTGCGTAATTTTGTGCCTTTCCTAATATTCATGGCCGCACCTTATTCCACGAATGTGACGTCAACAGATATCTGCTTTCTGGAATTTACAAGATTCCATAAATGCACGTATTATCCGCAGTCTCTTCCCAAACCAAAGAACTCATTCACATAAGAGGTGACCATTTTACCGGACGTTATTGTCTTTCGACCACTGGGAGCAACTCAATGGGCTACAATCAGTCGTCTTTCCCTTACTTAAGGTCACTTGTTCCAGGGGAGGGAGAGAACCACTGCCATAAGACAAACACAACATCCATGCCTCATCGGGATTCGAACCCGAACACATCTCGAACGGTAAATACTCAGAATTTCTGTCGCTACACGATCTTAATAAATAACACAGTGGTCAACATGAGCTGGTCACAAAGTTAAAAACCCATATGTACAAGTTAAAAAATATATTTGATATCTTTCGAACAATCATATTGTCCATCATCAGGAAATCGATAAAAGAATGAAACGAAGCGGACGAAGGTTTATATACAGGCCAGAGTGCGGGAGATCATACGCATTGGCAATTGCGCATACTCATGGAGTTAGACGCATGATTGAACATTACCAGTCCAGAGGTGGTGGGGGTGGATGTGACGAACAAGTTCCCGGTAGAGTACTCAACAGATTAGTGGTGTCCAGGCCAGTGGAATAGTCGTAGGTAGTTCGTCATTGCAACAGCGATCATGAACGTCATATATATAGAAACTTTCTGCAAAAATAGTCTGTCTCTTAGTCCCCAGGGTCAATAGAACATATGCATCTTCCTACTTAGGGGAATAAGCGCCACGTTGAATTAATCTTGATAACGCTGTAGAAGAACTATCACATCTGATGTTATATTTTTGTTCTTTGATTCGAACTTCCAACGATCGAAGTGTGGACCCGATGTATACTAGATCTTTTTGTGCAGGGTCGTGACTTTCTATCATCGGTATGCAATATGTACCGCTCCTTTGAGGGTTAGGGACTGGGTCACGATCACTTTTTACCAAGGAGAATAATTTGTAATTGGTTTCACCAAATGCCAGATTATATTTTTTGCAAATATTTGTAAGTATTGATGTCACTTGCAGAAAGTTAGGGATACAACCAATGTATTTCACATTGTTAGGGTCACGGGTCAAGGCTGTAGATCTTTCACGCTGAATGCGTTGTAGTAATTTCCGTACACATGACATGGGGTACCCATATGATATAACCATATCAGAAATTGTAGCCAATTCAATTTTTCTAAGTCTGATATTTGAAGAATGGGTATATGTTCGGCGTATCAAGAAGTTCAAAGCTGACATTTTGTGTCTGATTGGATGGGTTGAGTTACTGGGTATAAGAGTAGGATAATAAGTAGGTTTTCTGTACACAGAGGAATCTAGTTTATGAGAATTTGGGTCACGTTTTAGCTGAAAATCTAAGAATAGTAAAGTGCAGGAGTCCTCAAGTTCGGTGGTAAATTTAAGCGTGAGAAAGATAGACGACTTTTGGTTGGAGAATAACTCAAGAGTTTCTATCGGGTTGGACCAGAATATTAAAACATCGTCAACATAGCGGATGTACAGAGCTGGTTTATGTATATATGCGGTAAGAACATTTTTCTCCAGGTTCTGCATGACAACTTCATCAAGGAAGGCGGGCAGGGGGAACCCATAGGGGTCCCTCCCTTCTGGTGGTATATTTGACCATTAAATCGAAAGTATGTACGAGCAGATACCAGAATTAGAGCTTCTGAAATAGCGATTACTTCCGCATGAGTATAAGTGCCAAGGGCTAGAAGTTTGTCCATAATGATATTATGAGTTTCAGTAACCGGTACATTCGGATATAAAGAGATCACATCTAAGGACGCCATAATAAAAGTCGAAGTATTATTACTTACAAATTATTTGATTTTATTTAAGGCCTGAATAGAGCTTGCGACAGAATATTTTAAGCCTTTAATTATTGGTGTCAGTAGTTTAGCTAGAGCTTGTTCGAGTGGTCTGGTTGTGCTAGCAAAGCTTGATACTAGCGGGCGCAGTGGGTGTCCCTCCTTGTGAATTTTAATATTTCCAAACAATTTTGGGATAGGCCCATTTGGAGGGTGCATGTTGGTAGATATGCTGGTAGGTAGGAAGCCCTTGTTTTTTGTTTACTCAATGCTGCAATCGTGGCGGCTGTGGGATCTTTTTTGATAATGGAATGCGGAATTTTGGATATTGCATCATTCATTTCACTGGCATAATCAGCTTGATTCATGATAATTATCTGGTTGTTCTTATCAGCAGACACAATGAAAATATCAGGACTGTTTCTTAGAATTTTTAATTGTTTCTTCTCCTCGTGATATTGGGTCTCTTTGAGTGTCATGCGTCTTGAGCTACTATCTTGAAGGGCCTTGGCTACGTTAAACCTACACATTTATACAACGAAATATTGGCCGTTAGCATCAATGACCTTTTGTCATTTTTCAGGCAACAAATGAATGCCCCTGTAATTAAAGGACTCGGGTTTTGAGCTGAAGAACGCAGTGACAAAATTTTCCATCTCTGGAACTGTGGCGAACCGCTGTTGGACTAGGGCATGTTGCATAGGGCGAAACAGATGAAAGTCTGAGGGTTCAATGTCCGGAGAGTTAGCTGGGTGCAGTAAAACCTCCCAGTGTAACTGTTCAAGGGTTTATTTCGTGGTGGCACCGACATGTGGTCTGGTATTATCGTGTAACAGGATGACCGGACGGCGTCTTTCACCTGTCCATGGGCGTTTTTGCTCGATTGCGCCGTTCAGTTTCATCAACTGATCGCTATATCGTTGTGCAGTGATTGTTTCGCCCGGTTTCAACAGTTCGAAGTACAACATTCCATGCATATCACACCACACACACGCAACAGCACCTTTTTCCTATGGATATCCTGTTTTGCAGTGGATGTTGATGGCTTGCCTAGGTCGACCCAAGATCGCTTGCTTACAGGGTTCTTGCAATAGACCCATTTTTCATCCCCGGTGACAACCTTCCACAAGAAATTCTTCCCTTGAAACTTCTTAAGCAACGCTCCGTTAAAATATGCGTAATCCACTTACCAATCTTCTGGACCTTCCCCAAGGCCTGTAGACGCCGTACCACTGTCGATTGAGCCACTTTCAAACGTTTCGCCAGTTGCGTTGTCGATTGTGTGGCATCCTCTTGCAACAGCGATTCCAGCTTCTCGTCTGAGAGTTCCTGCGGTCCACCTGCACGTGGATTGTTTACCAAGATTATATCATCTTTCTTAAACGCGGCAATCCATTCTCGACTCGTCCGCTCACTCATAACCGTTTTGCCATACGCCTGACATATTGAACCGTATGTTTCACTCGCACTTTTCGCTAAATTAAACATGAATATCAAACACTGCCGCAAATGAACTTTATTGACCACCATGCGTGGCTTCATGTACAAACTGACAGCACGGTTCGCTGGCCGGTTATACCCTACATTGCCCGCTAGCAAGTGCGGCGGAAACTTTTGCATGCCCTTAATACACTGCCGGACAATTGCTAAGGACGGATGACAATAGCAACGATAGCAACCATAAAATGGAAGGCAGGAAAATGTGGAAATTATCATAAATGCGGGATACAGTAAGACGTGTTATGCGTATGCAAATTTTGGATTGCCGAACTTGTTCGTGACGTCATAGCGCTGATAAGAGATATAAAGGATTTGACGCGTATTGACCGTTGTTGTTCAAACGCAAAGTTGAAAGGGAAAGAATCAATTGACGAACTTGCAATTTTCAGCATGTCTTCCCGACATCACCTAGATGATTTTACGCGTGGCCGTATTATTGGCAAGATTGAAGAAGGGCGAAAAATAACAGATTGTGTCAGGGAGTTCGACGTCAGCCACAGTGTTGTTTCAAGGCTTTGAATATCATTTCAAACAACTGGAGAGTGTAGCAAACGTCACGGGGAGGTCGTGTTCGCAGTACGACACCTGCAGAAGATCGGTACATAGTGCTATCAACAAAAAGACACCGGCGCAGCACAGCTAGTGAGGTAGAAAATCAGTTTATGGCTGCTACTGGCAAGCGGATCTCCCGAAAAACTGTCGCCAGACGTTTGCATGAAGGAGTACTATACGCCCGCCGTCCTTTTGTGTGCATCCCATTGTCCAGACGTCACCGTACCGCCCGTTTGCAATGGTGCCATCAACATCGCAATTGGACTGATAACGACTGGTCTGCTGTCCTCTTCTCAGATGAGAGTAGATACAGTTTATCGTCCGATTGTCAACGACAACTGATCTGGCGTGATAGCGGTACTGCATATTGTCCAGCAAACATACAGGAAAGGGACCGATATCCGACATGTAGTGTCATGGTATGGCTGGCATCATGATCAATGGCCGTACGTCCCTCTATGTGCTTCCAACTGGGAATATGACTGGCCAACGATACATTAATGATGTTCTGCTACCTCATGTTCGCATGTTCCGTGGTGCTGTCGGTGATAGATTCATTTTCATGGACGACAACGCAACATGTAATCGAACAGTCGCTGTCCAGGAGTGTCTTGAGAGCGAGAATATTCAACGCCTCGTATGGCCAGCACGTTCTCCAGATCTGAATCCCATTGAAAATGTGTGGGATGCTTTGGGGAGGAGTCTTGCTTGTCGCCAATGCCCTCCAATAAACAAGGACACCCTCATCCGTGCACTGACAGAGGAATGGGATAAATTACCCCAACAGCTGCTTGATAATGTTGTGCAAAGCATGACACGACGTGTGGAATCTTGCATCGCCCTCCATGGTGGCCATATCCCGTATTGACATCTTACGCCGGAACGCCTGCGGACGGTAATTGCATTTTTTTCACGTTTACGTATTCTGCACAAAATGGCCTGTTTGTCCCTTGAACACGTTCCAAAGCCTTCTGGATTTCAGAGCACAATAAATTGTCTTTCTTGTAATGTCCTGGCATTCTGACATTATTTTATTTCACTTGGCATCCAACCACACTTACTTTTTTATGCGCTATATAGCCGTTTGTGATCCGTCCTTAGCAATTGTCCAGCAGTGTATATAGGAGCAGTATCATTAAGCCTTGTGGCCGCTCAGATGTCCGATTTGTCAGAGGTTCATGGTTAGTTGTCAGCTGTCAGAGGTTCATGGTTAGTTGTCAGCTGTCAGAGGTTCATGGTTACTTGTCAGCTGTCAGAGGTTCATGGTTAGTTGTCAGCTGTCAGAAGTTCAATGTTAGTTGTCAGCTGTCAGAGGTTCATGGTTAGTTGTCCAAGGTGGATAGGGGTCGAACATCGGATGAAGCATGCGCGGTGTACTTGTCACATTTCCCCTTTCCTGAAACCAAAGGCTCCAAAAAATTAAAGACAGGAGACTGGCAATAGCTCTTAGAAATGCTTATGGTGGTCGTTAAGCCTCCAATAACAAAAAAACTACTCGTTTCCTGTCATCTTGCGTACAACGGCGGTGTTCCCGAGCCCAGGCGAGGCACACAGCCTTGTGTCGTCGGACCAGGCTACACGTTTCCAGTCATTTTGCGTCCAATGGCTGTGTTCCCGAGCCCAGGCGAGGCACACAGCTTTGTGTCGTCGGACCAGGCTACACGTTTCCAGTCATTTTGCGTCCAATGGCTGTGTTCCCGAGCCCAGGCGAGTCACGCAGCTTTGTGTCGTCGGACCAGGCTACACGTTTCCAGTCATCTTGCGTCCAATGGCGTTGTTCCCGAGCCAAGACGAGGCACACAGCCTTGTGTCGTCGGACCAGGCTACACGTTTCCAGTCATTTTGCGTCCAATGGCTGTGTTCCCGAGCCCATGCGAGGCACACAGCTTTGTGTCGTCGGACCAGGCTACACGTTTCCAGTCATCTTGCGTCCAATGGCGTTGTTCCCGAGCCAAGACGAGGCACACAGCCTTGTGTCGTCGGACCAGGCTACACGTTTCCAGTCATTTTGCGTCCAATGGCTGTGTTCCCGAGCCCAGGCGAGGCACACAGCTTTGTGTCGTCGGACCAGGCTACACGTTTCCAGTCATCTTGCGTACAATGGCGGTGTTCCCGAGCCAAGGCGAGGCACACAGCCTTGTTTCGTCGGACCAGGCTACACGTTTCCAGTCATTTTGCGTCCAATGGCTGTGTTCCCGAGCCCAGGCGAGGCACACAGCTTTGTGTCGTCGGACCAGGCTACACGTTTCCAGTCATCTTGCGTCCAATGGCGTTGTTCCCGAGCCAAGACGAGGCACACAGCCTTGTGTCGTCGGACCAGGCTACACGTTTCCAGTCATTTTGCGTCCAATGGCTGTGTTCCCGAGCCCAGGCGAGGCACGCAGCTTTGTGTCGTCGGACCAGGCTACACGTTTCCAGTCATCTTGCGTCCAATGGCGTTGTTCCCGAGCCAAGACGAGGCACACAGCCTTGTGTCGTCGGACCAGGCTACACGTTTCCAGTCATCTTGCGTACAATGGCGGTGTTCCCGAGCCCAGGCGAGGCACGCAGCTTTGTGTCGTCGGACCAGGCTACACGTTTCCAGTCATCTTGCGTCCAATGGCGTTGTTCCCGAGCCAAGACGAGGCACACAGCCTTGTTTCGTCGGACCAGGCTACACGTTTCCAGTCATTTTGCGTCCAATGGCTGTGTTCCCGAGCCCAGGCGAGGCACACAGCTTTGTGTCGTCGGACCAGGCTACACGTTTCCAGTCATCTTGCGTCCAATGGCGTTGTTCCCGAGCCAAGACGAGGCACACAGCCTTGTGTCGTCGGACCAGGCTACACGTTTCCAGTCATTTTGCGTCCAATGGCTGTGTTCCCGAGCCCAGGCGAGGCACGCAGCTTTGTGTCGTCGGACCAGGCTACACGTTTCCAGTCATCTTGCGTCCAATGGCGTTGTTCCCGAGCCAAGACGAGGCACACAGCCTTGTGTCGTCGGACCAGGCTACACGTTTCCAGTCATCTTGCGTACAATGGCGGTGTTCCCGAGCCAAGGCGAGGCACACAGCCTTGTTTCGTCGGACCAGGCTACACGTTTCCAGTCATTTTGCGTCCAATGGCTGTGTTCCCGAGCCCAGGCGAGGCACACAGCTTTGTGTCGTCGGACCAGGCTACACGTTTCCAGTCATCTTGCGTCCAATGGCGTTCTTCCCGAGCCAAGACGAGGCACACAGCCTTGTGTCGTCGGACCAGGCTACACGTTTCCAGTCATCTTGCGTCCAATGGCGTTGTTCCCGAGCCAAGACGAGGCACACAGCTTTGTGTCGTCGGACCAGGCTACACGTTTCCAGTCATTTTGCGTCCAATGGCTGTGTTCCCGAGCCCAGGCGAGGCACACAGCTTTGTGTCGTCGGACCAGGCTACTCGTTTCCAGTCATCTTGCGTCCAATGGCTGTGTTCCCGAGCCCATGCGAGGCACACAGCTTTGTGTCGTCGGACCAGGCTACACGTTTCCAGTCATCTTGCGTACAATGGCGGTGTTCCCGAGCCAAGGCGAGGCACACAGCCTTGTTTCGTCGGACCAGGCTACACGTTTCCAGTCATTTTGCGTCCAATGGCTGTGTTCCCGAGCCCAGGCGAGGCACACAGCTTTGTGTCGTCGGACCAGGCTACACGTTTCCAGTCATCTTGCGTCCAATGGCGTTCTTCCCGAGCCAAGACGAGGCACACAGCCTTGTGTCGTCGGACCAGGCTACACGTTTCCAGTCATCTTGCGTCCAATGGCGTTGTTCCCGAGCCAAGACGAGGCACACAGCTTTGTGTCGTCGGACCAGGCTACACGTTTCCAGTCATTTTGCGTCCAATGGCTGTGTTCCCGAGCCCAGGCGAGGCACACAGCTTTGTGTCGTCGGACCAGGCTACACGTTTCCAGTCATCTTGCGTCCAATGGCGTTGTTCCCGAGCCAAGACGAGGCACACAGCTTTGTGTCGTCGGACC
The DNA here is from genome assembly GCA_039090855.1 of Macrothele yani. Classification (NCBI taxonomy): domain Eukaryota; kingdom Metazoa; phylum Arthropoda; class Arachnida; order Araneae; family Macrothelidae; genus Macrothele; species Macrothele yani. The sequence continues at coordinate 70,794,275 of CM076995.1, forward strand.
AGGCTACACGTTTCCAGTCATTTTGCGTCCAATGGCGGTGTTCCCGAGCCCAGGCGAGGCACACAGCCTTGTGTCGTCGGACCAGGCTACACGTTTCCAGTCATTTTGCGTCCAATGGCTGTGTTCCCGAGCCCAGGCGAGGCACACAGCTTTGTGTCGTCGGACCAGGCTACACGTTTCCAGTCATCTTGCGTCCAATGGCGTTGTTCCCGAGCCAAGACGAGGCACACAGCTTTGTGTCGTCGGACCAGGCTACACGTTTCCAGTCATTTTGCGTCCAATGGCTGTGTTCCCGAGCCCAGGCGAGGCACACAGCTTTGTGTCGTCGGACCAGGCTACACGTTTCCAGTCATCTTGCGTCCAATGGCGGTGTTCCCGAGCCAAGGCGAGGCACACAGCCTTGTGTCGTCGGACCAGGCTACACGTTTCCAGTCATCTTGCGTCCAATGGCGGTGTTCCCGAGCCCAGGCGAGGCACACAGCCTTGTGTTGTCGGACAAGGCTACACATTTCCAGTCATCTTGCGTCCAATGGCGTTGTTCCCGAGCCAAGACGAGGCACACAGCTTTGTGTCGTCGGACCAGGCTACACGTTTCCAGTCATCTTGCGTCCAATGGCGGTGTTCCCGAGCCCAGGCGAGGCACACAGCCTTGTGTTGTCGGACAAGGCTACACATTTCCAGTCATCTTGCGTCCAATGGCGTTGTTCCCGAGCCAAGACGAGGCACACAGCTTTGTGTCGTCGGACCAGGCTACACGTTTCCAGTCATCTTGCGTCCAATGGCGGTGTTCCCGAGCCCAGGCGAGGCACACAGCCTTGTGTTGTCGGACAAGGCTACACATTTCCAGTCATCTTGCGTCCAATGGCGTTGTTCCCGAGCCAAGACGAGGCACACAGCTTTGTGTCGTCGGACCAGGCTACACGTTTCCAGTCATCTTGCGTCCAATGGCGTTGCTCCCGAGCCAAGACGAGGCACACAGCTTTGTGTCGTCGGACCAGGCTACACGTTTCCAGTCATCTTGCGTCCAATGGCGTTGTTCCCGAGCCAAGACGAGGCACACAGCTTTGTGTCGTCGGACCAGGCTACACGTTTCCAGTCATCTTGCGTCCAATGGCGGTGTTCCCGAGCCAAGGCGAGGCACACAGCCTTTGTGTCGTCGGACCAGGCTACACGTTTCCAGTCATCTTGCGTCCAATGGCGGTGTTCCCGAGCCCAGGCGAGGCACACAGCTTTGTGTCGTCGGACCAGGCTACACGTTTCCAGTCATCTTGCGTCCAATGGCGGTGTTCCCGAGCCAAGACGAGGCACACAGCCTTGTTTCGTCGGACCAGGCTACACGTTTCCAGTCATTTTGCGTCCAATGGCTGTGTTCCCGAGCCCAGGCGAGGCACACAGCTTTGTGTCGTCGGACCAGGCTACACGTTTCCAGTCATCTTGCGTCCAATGGCGTTGTTCCCGAGCCAAGACGAGGCACACAGCCTTGTGTCGTCGGACCAGGCTACACGTTTCCAGTCATCTTGCGTCCAATGGCGGTGTTCCCGAGCCAAGGCGAGGCACACAGCTTTGTGTCGTCGGACCAGGCTACACGTTTCCAGTCATTTTGCGTCCAATGGCTGTGTTCCCGAGCCCAGGCGAGGCACACAGCTTTGTGTCGTCGGACCAGGCTACACGTTTCCAGTCATCTTGCGTCCAATGGCGTTGTTCCCGAGCCAAGACGAGGCACACAGCCTTGTGTCGTCGGACCAGGCTACACGTTTCCAGTCATCTTGCGTACAATGGCGGTGTTCCCGAGCCAAGGCGAGGCACACAGCCTTGTTTCGTCGGACCAGGCTACACGTTTCCAGTCATTTTGCGTCCAATGGCTGTGTTCCCGAGCCCAGGCGAGGCACACAGCTTTGTGTCGTCGGACCAGGCTACACGTTTCCAGTCATCTTGCGTCCAATGGCGTTCTTCCCGAGCCAAGACGAGGCACACAGCCTTGTGTCGTCTGACCAGGCTACACGTTTCCAGTCATCTTGCGTCCAATGGCGTTGTTCCCGAGCCAAGACGAGGCACACAGCTTTGTGTCGTCGGACCAGGCTACACGTTTCCAGTCATCTTGCGTCCAATGGCGGTGTTCCCGAGCCCAGGCGAGGCACACAGCCTTGTGTTGTCGGACAAGGCTACACGTTTCCAGTCATCTTGCGTACAATGGCGGTGTTCCCGAGCCAAGGGGAGGCACACAGCCTTGTGTCGTCGGACCAGGCTACACGTTTCCAGTCATTTTGCGTCCAATGGCTGTGTTCCCGAGCCCAGGCGAGGCACACAGCCTTGTGTCGTCGGACCAGGCTACACGTTTCCAGTCATTTTGCGTCCAATGGCTGTGTTCCCGAGCCCAGGCGAGGCACACAGCTTTGTGTCGTCGGACCAGGCTACACGTTTCCAGTCATCTTGCGTCCAATGGCGTTGTTCCCGAGCCAAGACGAGGCACACAGCTTTGTGTCGTCGGACCAGGCTACACGTTTCCAGTCATTTTGCATCCAATGGCTGTGTTCCCGAGCCCAGGCGAGGCACACAGCTTTGTGTCGTCGGACCAGGCTACACGTTTCCAGTCATCTTGCGTCCAATGGCGGTGTTCCCGAGCCAAGGCGAGGCACACAGCCTTGTGTCGTCGGACCAGGCTACACGTTTCCAGTCATCTTGCGTCCAATGGCGGTGTTCCCGAGCCCAGGCGAGGCACACAGCCTTGTGTTGTCGGACAAGGCTACACATTTCCAGTCATCTTGCGTCCAATGGCGTTGTTCCCGAGCCAAGACGAGGCACACAGCTTTGTGTCGTCGGACCAGGCTACACGTTTCCAGTCATTTTGCGTCCAATGGCTGTGTTCCCGCGCCCAGGTGAGGCACACAGCTTTGTGTCGTCGGACCAGGCTACACGTTTCCAGTCATCTTGCGTCCAATGGTGGTGTTCCCGATCCCAGGCGGGGCACACAGCCTTGTGTTGTCGGACAAGGCTACACGTTTCCAGTCATCTTGCGTACAATGGCGGTGTTCCCGAGCCAAGGCGAGGCACAGAGCCTTGTGTCGTCGGACCAGGCTACACGTTTCCAGTCATCTTGCGTCCAATGGCTGTGTTCCCGAGCCCAGGCGAGGCACACAGCTTTGTGTCGTCGGACCAGGCTACACGTTTCCAGTCATCTTGCGTACAATGGCTTTGTTCCCGAGCCAAGACGAGGCACACAGCCTTGTTTCGTCGGACCAGGCTACACGTTTCCAGTCATTTTGCGTCCAATGGCTGTGTTCCCGCGCCCAGGCGAGGCACACAGCTTTGTGTCGTCGGACCAGGCTACACGTTTCCAGTCATCTTGCGTCCAATGGCGGTGTTCCCGAGCCCAGGCGAGGCACACAGCCTTGTGTTGTCGGACAAGGCTACACGTTTCCAGTCATCTTGCGTCCAATGGCGGTGTTCCCGAGCCAAGGCGAGGCACACAGCTTTGTGTCGTCGGACCAGGCTACACGTTTCCAGTCATTTTGCGTCCAATGGCGTTGTTCCCGAGCCAAGACGAGGCACACAGCTTTGTGTCGTCGGACCAGGCTACACGTTTCCAGTCATCTTGCGTCCAATGGCGTTGTTCCCGAGCCAAGACGAGGCACACAGCCTTGTGTCGTCGGACCAGGCTACACGTTTCCAGTCATTTTGCGTCCAATGGCTGTGTTCCCGAGCCCAGGCGAGGCACACAGCTTTGTGTCGTCGGACCAGGCTACACGTTTCCAGTCATCTTGCGTCCAATGGCGGTGTTCCCGAGCCCAGGCGAGGCACACAGCCTTGTGTTGTCGGACAAGGCTACACATTTCCAGTCATCTTGCGTCCAATGGCGTTGTTCCCGAGCCAAGACGAGGCACACAGCTTTGTGTCGTCGGACCAGGCTACACGTTTCCAGTCATTTTGCGTCCAATGGCTGTGTTCCCGAGCCCAGGCGAGGCACGCAGCTTTGTGTCGTCGGACCAGGCTACACGTTTCCAGTCATCTTGCGTCCAATGGTGGTGTTCCCGAGCCCAGGCGAGGCACACAGCCTTGTGTTGTCGGACAAGGCTACACGTTTCCAGTCATCTTGCGTCCAATGGCGTTGTTCCCGAGCCAAGGCGAGGCACAGAGCCTTGTGTCGTCGGACCAGGCTACACGTTTCCAGTCATGTTGCGTCCAATGGCTGTGTTCCCGAGCCCAGGCGAGGCACACAGCTTTGTGTCGTCGGACCAGGCTACACGTTTCCAGTCATCTTGCGTCCAATGGCTTTGTTCCCGAGCCAAGACGAGGCACACAGCCTTGTTTCGTCGGACCAGGCTACACGTTTCCAGTCATTTTGCGTCCAATGGCGTTGTTCCCGCGCCCAGGCGAGGCACACAGCTTTGTGTCGTCGGACCAGGCTACACGTTTCCAGTCATCTTGCGTCCAATGGCGGTGTTCCCGAGCCCAGGCGAGGCACACAGCCTTTGTGTTGTCGGACAAGGCTACACGTTTCCAGTCATCTTGCGTACAATGGCGGTGTTCCCGAGCCCAGGCGAGGCACACAGCTTTGTGTCGTCGGACCAGGCTACACGTTTCCAGTCATTTTGCGTCCAATGGCTGTGTTCCCGAGCCCATGCGAGGCACACAGCTTTGTGTCGTCGGACCAGGCTACACGTTTCCAGTCATCTTGCGTCCAATGGCGTTGTTCCCGAGCCAAGACGAGGCACACAGCCTTGTGTCGTCGGACCAGGCTACACGTTTCCAGTCATTTTGCGTCCAATGGCTGTGTTCCCGAGCCCAGGCGAGGCACACAGCTTTGTGTCGTCGTACCAGGCTACACGTTTCCAGTCATCTTGCGTCCAATGGCGGTGTTCCCGAGCCCAGGCGAGGCACACAGCCTTGTGTTGTCGGGCAAGACTACACGTTTCCAGTCATCTTGCTTCCAAGGGAGGTGTTCCCGAGCCAAGACGAGGCACACAGCCTTGTGTCGTCGGGCCAGGCTACACGTTTCCAGTCATCTTGCGCGCAATAGCGGTGTTTCCGAGCTCAGGCGAGATGCATAGCTTTGTGTCGCCGGATCAGCATTGGCACCCGGGTAGGCCTTCGGCTCCGGAACCCCATAGAACACGGGGAACGTTGCACTGTAGGGACGCTGAAGCTACTTTTGGACCCAGCATTGAATTGCGCTGTGATTTATGGCAATGTTTCCCGCCGGGCGGAAGTTACGATGCGTGGCAGCCACCTTTGTCCACGATCGTCAAGGGTCTAAACGAATGTGAATTGTCATCCGAAAGTCTAAATTCGATATCACGTGACTGCGTTCCCGTACGTCTTGTATAAACGCAAAAATGTTGCGTTTCTGTATCTCTGTAGAAACATTATTTCATAGATATGTGTAATTTTGCCATTGAAATGTCTGTTTCTGTACCATTTTTTTACGTTAATGGATTGAAGTTCTTGAGCCCAAGGAAAGAAGAGAAAAATATTCGCCCTGTCCGTTCCCCATTCGCACTACCCGTCCACAGGTCCGACGAACCAGTGGCTCCTCTATCAGGAATATTAACGTTTGTCTTAATAAATGTGCCTGTTGAGTTCCATGAAACCCTGTTGATTCGGCATTTAGGCGATACAGGATTATGGATTTCAGTATAACGGCCACACCGGTCTCGCACTCTGGATATTTACCCTGAGTTTGTGTAGTCCAGGTACACCCTTGAAATTGTTGGCCGAGTAAATCCAAATTTCGTGGTAATTTTCGAGATGGGGTAACCCATCTCCCGTGCGCCAACTATCATACCACGTCCAAAATCGCTTAAATCCTGATAAGCTACCATCTGAACTGCGAATGCTACTACTTGAGCTTGCGGCGATATCTGCCTCTATACACTGAAGAGCAATTGAATTAGAGACAGCTGGCGTTATGCAAATATGACGCTTTGGCCGGTCCTGTAAACGGAAACGACATGACGTATGCAGCGATCCGACATTATAAGGAGGGATGCGACGGGAATCAGTAAGAGTCGGACGCAGTATGGGTAAGACGAAGGATCTAAGCGCATTTAATCGTGAGCAAATTGTCGGGGCCCGACGAATGGGTCACTCCATCTCGTAAGTCGTGCAGGCACTGGGATTTTCACGAGCCACTGTGTCACGGGTGCACCGTGAGTACATCGAATCCGGAAAAACCATCCCTGCAAGGGCCAACTGCTGTGGACAACAGCGTGTGGATGAGTGGGGTCATCATTGGCTAGCTCGCATTGTAACAGCGGATTGACGGGCCACAGTGCAAGAAAACACTCAGTAATTTAACGCTGGTGCACAAAAAGTGCAAGTGGCCACACCATTCAGAACCATCTCCTCGATATGGGGTACAGAAGCCATCGTCCCACGAGGGTACCGCTGCTGACCACACATCACAGGGTACAAAGATTAGCATGGGCGCGGGAACATTGCCATTGGACCCTAGACATGTGGGGAAATGTTGCCTGGACTGATGAGTCGAGATTCACGTTGGTACATGCGGATGACAGGATACGAGTACGACGCAAGCCACATGAGGCGATGGATCCTTCTTGTCAGCAGGGTATTCTTCAAGCTGGTGGGGGTGGCATTCTCGTCTGGGGACTGTTTACGTAGACTGAAATGGGACCATTGGTGCGTGTGACATCGTACCTCACAGGTCAACGTTACCGGGATATCCTGGACGACCATTTGCTCCCGTTTGTGCGTCTTCAACATCCTACTGGGGACCTCATCCTGCAACAAGACAATGCACCGGGCCATCGCTCCCGAATTGTATCCGAATGGTTCGATGAACACTCCACCGACGTGACCTCGCTTCCTTGGCCAGCTAGGTCACCTGACATCAATCCCATCGAGCACATCTGGGATGCCATCGAGAGAGATGTTCGAGGCTCTGACCCCCTCCATCAAAGCTTGTTCAGGGGTCGTGGATCCGTATGGCTTCCCAACGCTTCTGGTGTCTTGTCGAGTCCATGCCGAGACGAATCACCGCCGTCCTCAGGACGAAAGGTGGTGTTACACGTTACTAGACAGGTATATCTCATTCAATTGCTCTTCAGTGTATATACGTACCTCGTTTGCGGATGATACAATTCACCGCATGGTTACCGTGGCATGTAATGAAAATGGTAGTGCCTTTCCCAGTTTTTTGGGCGGGTTTTTTCACCTCAGTGTATATCTAGTGATTCTGCGTGTGTGCGTTGTAAATGTATATTCATATCATATTTGTGTATGTTTTAGTTCAGTATGGAGATCAAAAGGATTCATGCAAGCAGAAATGATAATTAATGTGAAAGTTTAAACCGAGTAGTTTCGTTTTCACGGAAACGTATGATCCCAGCAAAATTATGTTTCCTTTAAAAGTGTGCGTGATTGTATGGCTGTTTTTAAGTGATGTTCCACGAAACTTAATAAACAGTAAATGTTAACTCGGTATAAATTACATTCAAATTAGAAAATTTTCAAATGTTTTTTTTTTTTTTTTTTTCTAATTCCCAGGGAGAGCTGAATTATGAAACTATTTCTGAAATGAAGTATCTTGACAACGTCGTCTCCGAGACGCTTCGCAAATATCCACCCGCCAGCAGGTAAATGGACAAGGAAACTGTTTCTTTAGACATGTTACATATATGAACTTGAATGTCTAAAATAACTTTAATTTACAAATAATTGAATTGCGAGTGTAAAATTAGGAATGAAATAATGGAAAAAAGCAACATAATAAAAATATTGCAAAAAAATTGGCGAACTGAAATTTACAGAATATTCTTGTATGAACAAATGTGCAGTAAAGGAAGACGCTGTAGCAAGATACACAACTACCGTGTGAAATACATGTTTAAACATGTAATGACAAATGCGAACTTTTTGAGGCAATGACAAATACTGCTTGGAATATTGGAGTTGTGTGTCAGTATTTTTCTTCATGAATGAATTTTAAATACACGCATGGTCATAAAAATTCGCGCACCAAGAAGGAGGCGTTGGATTGAAATGAGATTTTAGTCGTGAGATGGTACATACCAAGGACAGAAGTGATTACAATATCACAGCAGCAGGACGATTTCCCGCGGACCTACGGTACATATTCCGGTCAGCGTTAGTACCGCGTCGGACCGCCTCGGGCTCGGATACATACGGTGATACGGTCCGGCATGGAGTCAAAGAGACGCCGTATGTTATCCTGGGACAGATTGGCCGTCACTTCTTGCAACTGACACTCTAAATCACGAACACTGGGACGTGGAGAAAGCTAGCGTCCCACCTGGTCCCACACGTGCTCGATGGGCGAGAGATCAGGCGATCTGAAAGGCCACGGAAGCGTCGAAGCATGACGCAGACAGTCCTGGGAAAACCGAGCCATGTGCGGACGGGAGTTATAATGGCTCTGGGTTACCCCTAAAATAAAGGCAGCACATGGAGCCAAAGGATCTCCTGTACGAAGCGCTGGGCTGTCAACGTCTCTCGGATCACTGCAAAAACAGTTCGACTGTCATACGCGGTGGCTCCTGAGACCATCACGCCTGCAGTTCTGGACGTGTGCCCATGTACAGTGAGGTTGGAATGGTAGCGTTCACCTGCGGTCCTCCACACTCTGACACGGTGTCCGTCCGTCGCTGAACACAATACGTCGCCAATCGGTAGCATTCCACGTTGCTCGCTGCTGACACCCCTGCAATCGACGATTATCAAGTGTTCATGACAGAAAACGTAAGGGCCGTCGAGAGTGAAGATTCGCCTGTGCCTGACGTCTGGAAATGGTTCTGGAGGACACAGGAGACCCTTGTACAACCGCCACATGTCTCTGGATATTAGACAAGGACGTCGTTGCATCTTTGCCGGCGTGCCGCTCTCACGATCCCAAGGTCCTCTCTGCTGGTGGCGTGTCTGGTTGTTCCAGAGTCAGTCCGTGCCCGGGTGCCTTCTCTTGTCCATTGCTCCCAACGCGATCGCACCGTACTGTCCAACCGGCCCAAATGGCGGTCGATTCGGCGCGCCGGCCACACTGCCTTTCTCATCCCGACGATACGGCCTCGTTCAAACTCCGTCAGTTGCTCGTACGCACATCTGCGGCAGCTCCTCGGCATGTCTATCGCTCAAGGATCTCACCTTACTCTTACCTTGCACTTCGGCACGAATGAGGAGTCACCTGCGCTGCGCGTTATAAGCCCCTAGGATTGCGATTGCAGTGCCGCTCTTGTACGTACGGGGATGCGGAATCGCATGAAGCTTTAATCATTTTCATGTCTGCCCTCCCCGTAGCTATTCGCCAAGTGTCGCGTTAATCGGACGGTTTTTTCTTGGTGCGCGGATTTTTATGACAATGAGTGAATATAAATTTTTCCTGATCGTTTCTGTGTGACGTACTACTGAGGTGGTTAATCGGACGGCGTTAATCGGACGGTTTTTTCTTGGTGCGCGGATTTTTATGACAATGAGTGAATATAAATTTTTCCTGATCGTTTCTGTGTGACGTACTACTGAGGTGGAGCACGTGTCAAAACGACAAATCTGCAGTCGTAAGCTCCGTCGGTGTAGCTCAGTCGGTTAGAGCAACTCGCTCTGGAGAGAGGAGGCGCGGTTTCGATCCTCATCACCGAAAAGTTTTTGTTTTCACACCTGTTCAACTTCCTCTGTGGGCAGAAATATATAAAAATAAAGACGAAAGTTATTGAAGCGTGCACGAGTGGTTTCGTTATTACTGCTGAACAGTGTACTTTTTTTCTGGAGAAAAAGGTAACGGAACTCCTAAATGTAAGTTGATGTAAAGGGAGCACAAGGGTTGACCTAATAACAAGAAAATCTATTTCTTGAACATTGTTCTTTAGGCCTCATTTTTGCCTGGTGCAAAATGTAAAGACATGCTAATATTATATGAAATTATTATGTTATAAAACAGCATTCCGTAACAGTTTATAATACACTAGCAAAGGTACCCGACTTTGCTCTGGTTTAACAAAAAATACATGAATCGGCTTCTGGGCCAGCATTTTCTGAGCTTTCCCGAAATTATGAGTACGATATACTCTACTAAGACATTTTCTGTAATTAAAATATGTCCCAGTAATAGAAAGAAAGGGGTTTAAAGCAACGAACAATATCCATACTTGTGCCGGCACAATCAGCTTAGCCCAGCAGCTTTTGGCTATGGATGTAGAAAATTAGAAATACTTGAAACAGCTAAAATTTTCTACCATGTTGAGATGAGTACAGTTATTCCGAAGCGCAAGTAATTTTATCGTTGAAGAGTCTCTGGGTCAATGACGATGAGTGTCCTTTCAATTGAACCCAAGAATGAAAACATTTTTTTGTTTTACCAACCAACACAGAGCAACCGAGCTCGGTGTTGGTTGGTAAAAAATAGCTTTGCAGGTTGAGTCTAACAACTTTTAACGATTGACTGTGTTTCTTGCTGACATTCATGGTCCACCTAGGACGAACAGGAAACTGTAGGAGTTTACACTGAAATGGGAGGTCAGGTGGGACGGTAGGAATGAGTGGAATAAAAACACGGTTTGTTGTGCAGTATGGCGAGTAATGATAGTAGCTTCCACGACATTTGATACGATTTCCTTGAAATCCAGTCGTGTCCCATTAAGATTGTTGGTAGATCCAGATTTCGTCAAGATAAAATAAATAAATAAATAAATAGACAAGATGAGATGGGAGAATACGCGAACGGAGGAATAACAATTTTAAACTTTGATGAAATGAAATGCAAGGAAATTCACATTTTTTCATATTTCATATCTTGCATTCAATTTGCATTTCGTTGAAATACATTTTCTTTCTAAAAGAATCGCGGAACTTTTGTTTTTGAAATGATGGACCTATTTATAGCACGTAGTAACACACACGGAAAGCCCCGATTTGTAACATAAACCCGCCGGCAACTGCGGCGGAAAGATACATGCAACACATCGGATAACTAACATAAAAAACAGCAAAAGCAAATTTGAAATTGTAAATCGCTCGCGTTATGTCCAATTCGAAACAATTATTGAAGTAGCCTATTGAAAATCTTTCCGCAGAGATAGCTTGGAACTATTTATAGCGAATCGTAACACACGGAGGGCCGTGGTTTGAAACGTAAACAAACCCGCAGGCAACTGCGGCGGAATGATACACGTAACACTTTAGAAGTCTCACACAGTAATCAGAAAGACCAAATATCTAACTGTAAATGGCGCGCATTATACTAAATTCGAAACAATGTTTCGAGAAACCTTGTCAAAATCTTTTTGTATAAATAGTTTGGAACTATTTATACTGCGTAGTAACGCACGGAGAATCATAGTCTAAAGCTTGAACAAACCCACCGTCAATTGCTTCGGAAGGACACACGCAACACTAGAAATTTCACGCAGCAAAGAGAAAGAGCAAATTTCTAACTGTTAATTGCACGCATTATGTCAAATTCGAAACTACAGTTAAAGAAACCTAATCAAAATCTTTCCGTAAAAACAGCTTGTAACTACACTGCTGCCCACACAAAATGCAACACCAAGAAGAACACGAGATAGCAAAGCCAGATTTTCTGGACACATAACAACAGATACAAAGATGAAACGATTGAGCTTACAGGCCCGTGCGACTTGCGGAACACGCAGACATCAATGGTTCGTGCGGCCCACATGGTTGGCAATAACGGCCGCTACATGCCGTGGCATCGAACGAAAGAGGCTTTGGATGTGGGCTTGGGGTATGTCTGTCCAGGCTGCTTCTACCCGCTGCCACAGTTCATCAGGCGTAGCCGCGAGTGGTGCTTGCCGGGCCACTCGGTTGCCGATCAGCGACCAGACGTGTTCGATGGGCGACATATCGGGAGAACAGGTGAGCCATGGCAGCAGTGACATCTGGTGGGCCGTGAAGAATTGTTGCACGATGCAGGCCACGTGCGGGCGCGCATTGTCATGTTGAAACGTGGCCGTTGGCATGTCCTGCAGGTAAGGGAGGACTACAGGCTCCAAAACATCGGAGATGTAGCGGTGGCTGTTGAGTGTACCAGCGATGCGTACCAGAGGGGTGCGGGTGTCATATCCAATTGCGCCCCAAACCATAACGCCAGGCGACGGACCGGTATGGCGATGCATAATGCAGGCGTCATACAGTCTCTCACCGCGGTGCCGCCACACGCGGATCAGACCATCGTGGTGTTGTAGGCCGAAGCGGGATTCGTCGGAGAAGACAATGTCGTGCCTTTACGTAGTCCAGGAGCGGCGTTCAACGGCCCACTGCCGCTGCACTCGCCGCTGGTGTAACGTCAGTGGTAATCGGAGCAATGGGTGCCGTGCGACAAGTCCCCGCTCCTGCAGACGACGTCGAACGGTACGTCCTGACACATGTTGTAGCGCAACACACCCTAATTCCTACGCTAACGTTCCTGATGTGGCGGTGCGAGCCGTCAATGCCCGCCGCACAACATGCCGGTGCTCTCGTTCGGTGGTGTGCCGCGGCTGCGGCAATCACTCACGTCGGTCCGTCCATCCCTCCTGCACCCACCGAATCCATACTCGCCGCACTGTGGCTGGTTGTCGTCCCACACGGGCGCCGATGTCTCGGTACGATAAACAGCTGTCGCGATAAGCCACTATTCGTCCTCTGTCGAACTCCGAAACGTGCTGGAATGACTGCCGTATTCTGCGACGAGGCATCAGGAAGCTTCCCACACACAGGTCCGGCAGCACAACACACTTCCACTACTTACACCCCGCCTTCTGTGTACCCTTCTTACAGTGCTTCTCGGTGGCGTACCGGGCGTACATGATTTGCATATGCCCTGCAATGCTAATCGTTTGCATGTCCTCTCGCGGGCGACGCATGCTGCGAATTTCAGGCCAATCGGATGCTTCCTTCTTGGTGTTGCATTTTGGGTGGCCAGCAGTGTATATCTTGCGCAGTACATAAAAAGAAAAGATATCTCTGCCGTCTAGAAACTCTATGAAGCATTCCATTTCATTTTAAAACAGTGGGTCCGTTTTTATCAAAGCACGAACTCATGACGAGTGATATTCCTCTTAGAGATGTAGCACTGAAAAGTTTATTGTCCTTTTAAACACAACCAGTGATATTTATCTTAGAGAGGTAGCACGCAAAAGTTTATTGTTCTTTTAAATATGTAGCAAGAAAAAGTTTATTGTCCTCTTAGAGACGTAGCAGAGAAAATAGGCAGACAGACACGGCAATTTCAAAGTTATAGAAGATTGTAAATGCTGAAATTAACATTTTGTTCCACAAATAAGGGTTTAAGTAAGGAGGTTATATTACTGGAGACACCACTGGCTCTGCCGCCATAGGTCACAGCTAATCTGTGGTGTGACGTCACAAGCAGGCAAAAACGAACTAAATTATACCGTTCATAACACAGTAAGCTTGTGTATCATTGATAAAGTTTATTGAATTACTCATTTTATCTGTTTATACGCTTAGTAGCTTTTGTTCCATTGGTTTCAAAGCAGCTTCTTTTCTGCGGCTGCGTCGTGCCTGCTCATGACGTCATTTGCAGCACGGACGGTGACTTATGGCGGCTAATGTTGCATGGATAGGAGTGGTGTCTACAGTAATATAATCTCCTTGAGTTTAAGTTGCGCTAAGGATTTTGCATTACATTGAGGAACAGAAGCGAGGAAAAGTTTATTGTCCCCTTAGAGATGTAGCACAGAAAAGTTTATTGTCCCCTTAGAGATGTAGCACAGAAAAGTTTGTTCTCTTTTTAGAGATGTAGCACGGAAAAGTGTGTTGTTGCTTATGAGTATTTACTACGATTAAACCCGTTAGACAGATAACAACGAAAGTGTGAGAGGATAAACTGAAGCCAACTACCTATTTTTGGTGGTCGCTGTTAAGAACGACCATCATTCAGCAGCTGCTAAGCTGTCATCCCGCACTGCGCCTAGCTTAGCGTTTGCATGGTCTCTTTTGGTGGCCTGTCTGCTGACAAAATAATGGGTTTCTTAATTCCTTCTTAACTTACAGTTCAACATTTCCTCTCTAAATGTGTCTTAGATTGCAGAAGAGATTCGAGTGATGACAGCAAAATCGTAAAAATGGGCAAAAGTTTTGTCCTGCGCATTGGGTAAGGAAAGTTGGTCAGCTCGGGTCTCTGGAACAAGAACCAATTATCCAGTTTTGATAGCTTCCTATGTCATTCCTCCTCTTCCGATCAAGTAAACCAAGAAAGATATAAAAAAAGGCACTGTATGATGATGCATTGTGTGAGAAGGTTTCATATTCTTCCATTCTATATTTGAAACATCTCAATACAAACAAATAAAGAAGTACATTGGAGGATAAAAAACTTGGATCTCAATACTGGAGGATAAAAAACTTGGATCTCAATACAAATTTGAGAGTTCAGATTATAAAACTGATTTCTAAACTTTTTTTAGTATTTATTGTAAATCCTTCCTTACTGAAAATCTATTTGACGTACACTCGTGAGCCATAACATTATGACCACTTTCCAAAAATATTGGGCTACTTTCGCCGTAATAACCGCTTGATACCGGCCATAGCATCGACTCCACTCTTAGAGCAAGAGGTATTCTGTGGCATCGACTCCACTTATGTCCTCAGGCATTTTGTGCCAGCAGAATCGAATAACATCCCGTAATTCAACGGCGGAGTGAGGTACTAAAGCAGACTGGTAAACGCTACGTTCCACTGCATTCCGCAAATGTTCGATAAGATTCAAATCCAGGAAATTTGGCTGTCAGGGGAGCATACGAAATGTTTGGTCATGGTCCTCGAAGCATTCCTGCAGAATCCAGGTCCTGTGACCAGGGGCTTTGTCCTTCTGAAAGAACACCGTGCCATTCAGATACAAGGACACAATGTAGGGGCAACACTTGATCCGAAATAATGCTTAAGTAGGATCTGTCTGTTAGGATGTGTCCAAAGGGTATGAAGGGACCCAGTGATGTTTATGAGAATAATCCTCGTACAATGCCACTGCCGCTGCCTGCCTGTTCCCATCCAACCATGCAATGTGGTTGCTGCTGTTTAGCAGAGCTGCGTCGAACGCTCACCATTTCATTGCATGTTAGAGCTGGAGCCCGGACTCATCAGACTTGACAACTCATTTCCTGTTTTTTGACGTCCACTCATGATGTGCCATGTTCACTGCAGGCAGAGCTGTCAATAACAGTCTATCAACATGCACATAACAACGAGCCACCGATTCCGTACAAGGGATTGTGTGTTCGGAAAGATTCCTCTGTGCACCTTGGTAAAGTCTGCTATTAACTGGAAGTTTCTGAGTCGTTTGTTGCGCGGACATCTTGTCCTAACCCGGGTTCACACTAGTTTCAACTTATGGCGGCCTTTCCTTTTCGGCATGTAGGGTGAATGTGTGTCCATCTTCTGATTTTTCCGGGAACAATTTCAAACCACGGTGGCACCCAAACAATGTCGATACTTCTGAGATGCTGGCCTCCGCCTTCCTCGCGCAAATAATCGTTTTCTGTTCAAATTCTGAATAGTCCTTCCCTTCCTTTCACGGGCTTTGCAGTGGCGAACTGAGATACTTTACTGTGACGTCTATGTGTATTCTGCGCCGGTCCGTGAAATCACGTGACCGGCGCAGAGTACACATAGACGTCACAGCTGTCTCTAAGAGTGGATGACATCTACTCTTAGAGACAAAAAAGGTAATAATGATCTGGCTGATGTGTGTACACTCAATGGCCAACACATTAAAGATACCTATCAAATAGCGCGTTGGTCCTCCTCTACCGCGAATAACAGCCTGCGTACCCTCAGGCATCGACTTTGCCAGATACCGGCGGGTTTCCAGAGGTAATGCAAGCCATGTCTGTTGCAGCATTGTCCAAAACTCCGCCCGAGACGTCGGTCCAGGACCCCTGGATCCGATGTTCCGTACCAAGGCATCCCAGAGAGCTTCACAGCGTTTCAATCCGGGGATCATGGGGGCCACTGTATGACTCGAAACTCAGATGAGTGTTCCTCGAGCCATGACTGGGTGGTTGCGGCCCGTTGGGGCAACGCATTGTCCTGTTGAGACAGGCCATCGGCCGCAGGATGCGCGAAGGCCACGAAAGCGTGCAGGTGATCAGCCAGCACATTTTGGTAGCGCGCAACGGTAAGGACCCTTCCAGACACCCTAAAATACCTAATGTGTTCCATTAGAAGGCTCTCCAAACCATTACAGAGCCACCACCCCCTTGAATAGAGCCGACTTAGCACGATGGGGCCATGGCCTCATGCTGTCGACTGCACACCAGCGCCCTCCCGTCAGCTAAAAACGGGATTTATCTGACCATAAGACGCGACGCCACTCTACTGGAGCCCATTTTTTTTTATCTTCCCGGAACCAGGCGAGACGTAATATCCGATGACGAGCAGTCAACATTGGCACACGAGTAGGGCGTCGGCTCCTGTAGCACATGGTATGCAGTGTGAAAGTTCTGTTCGCTCGCTGATGCTGCTTGGTCTTCTGACATTTAACTTGGATGTGATTTGCGCCACCGGTGCCAAGCGGCCTTTCTGTACGATCCTCGATAATCTACGTCGATCCTGGTCATCAATGGCATGTAGTCGGGCACAGCTTGCTCTCTGGGCGATAGTACGTCCGTCGATGGTATACTCGCGGAACACCCTTGGTACAGCTGCCCTTTGGGGAACCCAAGGGTTCTTACCACTTGTGGTCATAGAATGACCCATCTGTCTTGCGCCGACAATGCGCCCACAATCGAAGTAGCTCAGTGACCACGTTTAGCCATGTTCGTCGATTGAGATATACTGTTGGGAAACCCTGCTGCCCGCCTATTTCTTGCCTGAGCTCGGTTTGGATCTGTACCACCTTGCGCGTGGGGTGCCCATGTCAACTGCCCATCACCCCTATTTCTAATGTTCTGTCTACTGAGTGTTTATTAAATTTAATGCTTTAAAAATGTGTTCATTTTTATTAGACTCGAAAGAATAGCTTCAGAAGATTATCATATCAAGGGACTCGACATTACTGTTCCCAAAGACATGATTGTTGGAGTACCTGTAGTTGCAATACACCACGATCCCGAACATTATCCAGATCCAGAGAAATTTGACCCAGACAGGTAAATTACCAATTTCCAAACCGCATATTTTTTTTCTTTATCTCACAGTCTTGTGACACTTATGTAAATATTAAGGTAATACAACGTAGTTTGTCACAATTATTTATTTTTTCAATCCGACCATGGTTTCGCTGGGTATTGACATAGCTTCATCAGGACAAATGGCACGTAAATATTCAGATTGTATATGACATCATAAATGGTGTTTACAGTCACGTGTTTTGGTTAGATGCTTCCACGCGCTTTTCTGTCTAACTTCCTTGAAAAAGCCATCTGGTTGATGTGCGAAAGCTTGGAAACGCTGATGTGTCTACTTCCTACGCCAATAAATCGGATCACCAGTACAGTGTTACTATTTAAAAATAAATAATTGTGACGAACTACGTTGTATTACCTTAATATATATACACGCATATTTTTTGCCTGATTATTTTCAGAAAAAATAGTAGAAAAAAATCTATGCACGCGTATTCATTTCTTTTATTTCATTTTTCCCTAAATTTCTTTCTATCTCTATTTCTTCAAATATTTGTTTTTGAAATTGTGGCTTTATAATGGGTTTACAAGGAATTTGAATTTTTTTTTCAAAAAATATTGAAATTTCTAAAACTGTTTCGGACTTTTACGAAAATAAATAAATTTTGAAACCCACGTTTTTTATCATGATGGGAGAACCACATCATGAAAATTTTGTAACTCGTACCTTTTACACACCTAAATATGAACATAACTCTTAGTTTTAAAAGAATGTTCGTTCTACACTTATTTTATAAATGTTAGGAAGTTTTAACTGTGTATTTTGATCTAACTATTTGCTTTACCAACTCTTCGAGAGCTGTAAATTGTAACTTTTGTGAATTTCTTTAAATTTGCAAATTCTCCTCTCTAGAACGCTGCAAATTCTAAAAGTTGAAAAAAATTATTAATGTTTAAAAGCAACTTTACCCTGCAAAACATTCGTCGCACAGAAGGTAAGAAAAACCATTGACACATCTGTATAAGTCAAAGCACACGCTATCTCTCAAAGCTGTGACGTACTACAAAGGTTAATCACGTGTCAAGACGACAAATCTGCAGCCGTACCTTCCGTACGTGTAGCTTAGTTGGAAGAGCAACTTACACCAGAGTAAGAGAGAGCGCAGGTTCGATCCCCGTCGCGGACAAAATTGTGTTTTCACAAAGTTTTATAAACGGAGATATCGTCTCTTGATTTCTAGCGGTTGTATTCGAGGAATTTACTGTGGATCTGATGGACGAAAATGTGTCAACAGTTTTCATAAATTTTTCGTTTTTCCTGACGTACACTACCCGTCTAAGTATACACCAATGAACCATTACATTATGACAGTCGCCAGACTAGAGAAATTAGGGCTTCTAGAGACCGAACGGTGGCGTAGTTGAAGTTCACAAAGCAATATACACTATCTACCAACAAGTAATTGGACACCTGTGATAGCAAAGGAAAACGGAGTATATTCACCTTCAATAGTTGGTGGAGCCTCCACGAGCGACGATTACAGATGCGACCCTCCGGAGCATACTCTCAACCAGGCGTTGTACGACGGCTAGCGGTATTTTCTTCCACTCGGCTTGGAGAAGACAGGTCAGTTCCTTCACAGATTTCGGACGGTGGGGGCACCCCTTAAGTCGACGCTCCAACTCGTCCCGGAGGTGCTTGATAGGGTTAAGGTCCGGGCTATGCGCAGGCCAGTCCATTCGATTAACCCCATTGTCACCATACCAAGCCATGGTGGACCTCACAACATGACAGGTGGCATTGTCATCCTGAAAGTAACATGGGTCCGCCCTGTAAAACTGCCACAACGTAGGAAGCGCATGGTCATCCAAAATGGTGTAGTAGGTCTCGGCGTTGAGTCTACCTGGAACTTCGACCGAGAGTCCCGTGCCATACCAGGAGAAACACCCCCATAGCATAAGTCCACCGCCGCCGAACTTCACAGTTGGCACAATACATTCCGGCAGGAGGCGTTCTCCAGGCAGACGCCAAACCCAGACCCTACCATCCGAACGGTAGAGGATGAACTTTGATTCGATACTCCAGAGAACCTGTTTCCACTGTTCAACGGTCCATTGTAGACGTTCTTTGCACCACGTTAGCCGAGCAGCACTATTGGACTTGGTGATCAAAGGCCTGTGGGCGGTAGCACGTCCATGATAACCAAGCAGATGGGCTTCCTTACGGATGGCATTCATCGAAAGAACACTCCCGGATGCCTGTTGAAACTCCTTGTGGATGTGGCCCATCTATTTGGTGCGGTTCTTCCGAATTTTTCTCTCTGGCCATCACCCGTCGGTATCTAACTCCCAGTTTTGTGGGTCTGCCGGGTCGGGTCACATTCCGACAGTCACCTTTTCATCTTCCACTTGCCAATCACGTAGGTCACTGTCGATTTTAGGTACTTCAACTCGCTGGATATGTCACGTATGGATCGGCCATTTCTCTGATACCCGATGATTACACCTTTCTCGAAATCAGAGAGCTCCGAACTGCGTGGCATCTTGCATGCGATTGGTTGCGTTGTTGTTTCCCACACGATATTTAACGGCGGCGGCCGTGACATGTATCAGGACCACAGATATCGTCGATTGCAGGGGGTGTCCAATTACTTGTTGGTAGATAGTGTATATGCAACCTGAGGACCGGCTTTTGGTTAGTACAGTGTTCAGAGTCAGAATGGGATAAACTACCGATTTATCGGAATTTGATAAAGGACAAATTGTGAAGACACGGCGCCTCGGAACTACGATCTCGGAAATGGCGTGACTTGTGGGTTCTTCACGTGCAGCTGTAGTGAGTACGTATCAAAAGTGGAGCACAGATGGCCAAACGACGAACCGTTGTCTCGCCGTGTGTCGTCCGCAGCTCATCGATGCCAGAGGGAGCGGAGACTGTCGCTCATTGTTCACCGCTACTGCAGGGCCACAGTGCGACAAATCACCCGCAGCTACAACAGTGGTGATACGAGCAATATGTCACAGCACACAGTTCATCGTAGCCTTCTGCGTATGGGCTTGCGCAGCGGAAGACCTAGCTGGATCCCCATGCTCACTGCATGTCATCGCCAACAACGCATGAAAAGGGCTCAAGATCAACGAGATTGGACCATGGGTGATTGGAAGAAAGTAGCCTGGTCTGACGAATCAAGATTCCTGATGCATTACGTAGACGACCGAGCGCAGATACGCCGATTACCAACGTTGGCTATGGCACTTGAGAGGAAACAGGCCGACGGCGGCGTTGTTATGCTTTGGGCGATGTTTCCTTGGGACACTTTAGGCTCCATTGTCCCAATAGCACAATCCCTGACAGCTGTCAGGTATCTGAACATCGTTGCGGATCACGTTCACCCATTCATGGCCACTGTGTTCTCTGCTGGTGATGGCCCTTACCAACAGGATAATGCGCCATGCCACACTGCAAGAATCTTGAAGGAGTGGTTCGGGGAACATGCTGATGACTTTCTGTTAATGCCCTGGCCTCCAAATTCACCTGACATGAACCCAATCGAACATTTGTGGTTCGACTTGGAAAACGGGTTCGCGCTAAATCACCACCACCCCGAAATGCACGTGAACTGGAAGACCTGCTTTTGACATTATAGTGCCCGATACCCTAGGATACCTATCGCCACCTCATCGAATCGATGCCTCGCCGAGTGGCCGCTGTTTTGCGGGCTAAAGGGGGTCCTACAGCTTATTAGGTAGGTGGTCATAATATAATGACTCATCGGTGTATATGACATCGCTGTTTTTTAGGTGAACGGACAAGAAAATTCTTTCCATTTCGAATAGTATAACCGCAGTTTTCCTTATCCGTATCAAGATATTGAAGAACTCAGTGTTCTGCTACACACAAATGAAGCACTGCGTAAGTTATGGCGTGACATGGTTCGTTTTGTAACAGTTTGTAACTCATGCCTTTTGCACAGATGTCTTCCACTTCCGTAAATGTAATTTCCGTAAAAAGAAAATTTGGTTCCATTTCCGTACATATTCAGATCTGCTAGTGTCGTTTCCGTACAGTGATACTCTCTGGTATCAGATGTGGGAACATAAGAAATCTTAAGAGTATAATCTCATTGTAAAATCTGCAGATTTGCTTGAAACTTACTTAAATGTTGGTATGTGTTAAATATGCAAAACATTGAAAAATTATATAAATCCTTATTGTATAAAACTCATTGTAAAATCCACAAATCTGCATTAAAATGCTTAAATGTTTGTTTAAATGTTCAAAAAATCTGCTAAATATGTAAAGAAATTCAAAATAGGTAAAAAAAGGTGCTAAAAAAGCCACACAGGAATTAATTAGTTGAAATATCCAAAAGGGACTGTAAAGGTTACCCCTAATGACTAAGTAGACTCTCCACTAATTAATATCTCCTGCTGATGATCCAGTGCTGTTAAAAAACTAAAATATGACCACATACTGTACACAAATTATCATTAAAGAACGCATGATGTCGTGATGTCATTGTGAACGAGAACGTGCACCAGTTCAACACCACAAAGAAAGATAAGATCTTTGACACTCTATCTTCTTGCATCTACAGGGTGATTCAGAATAACTGTTCAATAATTTGCAGGGAGGTCAGGAACACAAAACCAAGCAATAATAACATAGGAACATGGGGTCGCATATGCCAAACAGAATCGCTACACGGTCACAAAGATAGAGGCAGTTATCACAACGTTGGATGAGCAAAATGATTTAATTCGAAGGCTACAAAAAACAAGACATGATTTTAACAGACTTTTGAACAGCAATTAACATTTCACATTGCCTTTACAGGAAGTGTTCGAAGTTGTAGCCTTGCGCAGTAACACACGCTTCACAGCGACGGTGCATCGACCGGCGGACGTGGGCGAACATGACTGGTGGGCGAACAACTCCAGCTGCTGCAACGATTCGTGTCACCAGGTCCTTGTCGGAATCAACAGAGGTATCATACCCCATACTTTTCAAATAACCCGACACAAAAAAAGTCAATGGGGGACAGATCAGGTGAACGGGGTGGCCATGGAACGGGTTCACCGCGACCAATCCATCGCCCCGGAAATGTTACATCCAGATACTGGCGAACATTGCTGGAGAAATGCGCCGGAGCTCCGTCGTGTTGAAACCACATGCGCTGTCGCACTTGGACGGGTACATCACTCAGCAATTCCGGCAGGACCTCTTGCAGGAAGATTGTGTACATCCAGTCTCGATGGCAATGTGTAGGGCCCGATCAGACAGTCGTCAACCATACCTGCCCATATGTGGACGCTGCAGCGACGTTGCACGGCATGCGACCATGTAGCTTGGGGATTTTCATGTGCCCACACGTGGATATTGTGCAAATTACAGATGCCCTCCAGTGTGAAAGTCGCTTCATCAGAGAAGAGGACGTAGGACGTGAACTTCGACTCCTCGGCAATCTGCTGTGAAAACCCAACGTGCGAAAGCCACACGCTGCGGGTAATCACTAGCATTCAGAGACTGCATACGTTGTACATGGAATAGGTGTAAATTATCCTCGTATGCGACGCGCCATACGGTGGATTGCGACACATGTAAGTGAGCAGAAATATTCCGGGTACTGGTCCCCTGATTGCGTGCGATTTCATTCAAGACGGCTTCTTCCAAGTTATTTGTCCGCGTCGTTCTGTCAGCTCCAGCATCGCGCTTTCGCACATTGAAACTTCCCGTTTCACACAATAGGGTATGCAGCCGTCCGAACATCGTATGAGCCGGAATGTGTTTGTCGGGAAACCGTTCCTGATACAAATGCCTGGCGGCGGGTCCATTGCAGTTCGCTGCACCATACATGAGATGCATATCCGCCATCTCGCTTTTCGTGTGGCGATACATCTTTCTTCACAATCCTGACACAACTGACAACCTCCGCTGATTCCTCCTACCCAAAGCACCGGCCGACACACAGCGCCCTCCTGTGACTCTGTTTTGATACACCAGTCATGTTTGCCCACGTCCGCCTGTCGATGCGCCGTCGCTGTGAAGGGTGTGTTACTGCGCAAGACCGCATCTTCGAACACTTCCTGTAAATGTACTGTGAAATGTTAATTGCTGTCCAAAAGTCTGTTAAAATCATGTATTATTTTTTGTAGCCTTAGAATTACATCATTTTGCTCATCCAACGTTGTGATAACTGTCTCTGTCTTTGTGACCGTGTAGCGCCTCTGTTTTGCATTTGCGACCCCATGTTCCTATGTTATTATTGCTTGGTTTTGTGTTCCTGACCTCCCTGCAAATTATTGAACAGTTATTCTGAATCACCCTGTATATTTCACGATTTACGGATCATCACATCGGTGTACGGAAATGACACTAGCTGATCTGGGTACGTACGGAACGTGACAAAAATTTCTTTGTACGGAAACGGCACGTACAGAAGTGGGACGACACGTGTTTACACACCTAAGTATCAACATAACTAGTTTAGCTGTGTACTCTCAGTTGCGTAATAATAGGTGCGCAATGGGAAAAATTTTCATCAGTGACTTCACGGGAACCATAGTCGCTCCGAGAACATCTTTACTAGGAGCTTCAGAGTTGACTTTGGTAAGACGTAATCTTTATTCCAGAAGTATCAGTGGTTGCGACAAACAAAGATAACAGCGAGATGTACAGGTGTGTCCAGAAAACGATACTCAACGACCGAGGCTGCAGACATAAGGCTCGCGCCGTACGCAGTAATCGGAAAGCGGTATTACAGTGCCGAATGAGAAGAAACAATACCGTATGTAGGAATTTCCTATAAAGTTATATGTGTGGAAATATGACTAATCATTTGTGTTTGCGAGAAAAACAGATTTCATCATTTTGTCATGAACGACGCAAGTTACCACTGAGGTATTAGAAATGGGAATTTGGCGAAACGAATCATGTTACATTCAGAGTTGGAAACGGGTCAAAAATTTCGGACCCGGGCCCATAACTGATCCGGACAAATCTGCTTTGAGTTATAAATTCGAAACTCAATTTATATACACTGACGGAAATAAAAAATCCCAACAGCAAGAAGTGGTTGTGTTAGATAAACGACAATTGGTAGGCGGTGAGAGTACATCTGTAAGATGACGTCTATGCAAATTTCGCTCTCGGCGCATACATGTGGCGCTAGAAGCGCCCCTCGGATAATGCAAAGCAGGTTTGCTGTAAATACGCGCTGTAACGTTCCTGAGCGTTAGTTATCGTTGAGATTCGACGTAGGGTGTTGATGTTAGTCAAGAATGCCTATAAGAAGACGAAGAAGCCATATCAACAGCTCACGGAGTTTGAACGAGGTCGTGTAATAGGGCTACGAGAAGATGGATTTTCGTTCCGCAATGTTGCAGAACGACTTGGCAGGAATGTAGCCACTGTGCATGATTGTTGGCAGCGGTGGTCAAGGGAAGGTACTGCCTCAAGAAGACCGGGTTCGGGTCGGCCACGTGGCACTACTGAGAGGGAAGACCACCGTGTACGGCGTATGGCCGTGGCGCATCGTACCGCGTCTGCGGCAGGAATTCGAGCTGCAGTTGCCACCACAGTGACACAACGAACTGTTACAAATCGGTTACTTGAAGGATAGCTCCGAGCCAGACGCCCTGTATCGTGCATTCCACTTACTCCAAACCACTGCCGTTTGCGACGTCAGTGGTGTTAAGCTAGAGCTCATTGGTGGACGGAGTGGAGATCTGTTGTGTTTTCTGATGAAAGCCGGTTCTGCGTGGGTGCCAGTGATGGCCGTGTGTTGGTTAGAAGGAGGCCAGGTGAGCGCCTGCAACCAACCTGTCTGCGGCCGAGACACACTGGACCTACACCTGGAGTTATGCTCTGGGGAGCAATTTCCTATGACAGCAGAAGCACTCTTGTGGTTATCCCACGCACCCTGACGGCACAGTTGTACGTCGGTCTGGTGATTCAACCTGTTGTGCTGCCATTCATGAACAGCATTCCAGGGGGTGTTTTCCAACACTATAACGCTCGCCCGCATACCGCTGTTGTAATCCAACATGCTCTACAGAGTGTCAACATGTTGTCGTGGCCTGCTAGATCACCAGATCTTTCACCAATCGAGCACGTATGGGACATCATTGGACGACAACTCCAGCGTCACCCCCAACCAGCATTAACCGTTCCTGTATTGACCGACCAAGTGCAACAGGTATGGAACTCCATCCCACAAACTGACATCCAGCACCTGTACGACACAATGCATGAAGTTTGCGTGCTTGTATTCAACATTCTGGCGGTTACACCGGTTATTAATGTACCAGCAATTCACATTTAAAATGGCTCTTCTCGCGCTTACATTAAGCTGTGATCTTTAAACCTTAATCGATTAAATATGCTACCTATACAAATGTATTGCCGCCATTTCATTCCTCTACAATTATTTTTTCGTGGTGTTGGGATTTTTTTCCCGTCAGTATATATATATAAATAAAAGTAATATCCTAATAACTGCTTGATATTAATAACTGAAACCATCCAATAACTGCTTGATATTTAATAACTGAAATCCTTTTTTACGCTTCCCAACCATAGGTTGAAGAAGCATATATGCTCCAGCTTTTTCCGTCCGTCCGTCCGTCTGTCTGTCGGCGCGATAACTCAAGTAAAAATGGTTCGATTTCGATGAAATTTTAGTATGTGGTAGGGGACCCCCTGGGGACGAACCCTATTGAAAATAGGACAAATGGGGTTAAAGGTCACGACATAGGAGCGCAATTCATTCCATCGCCCTTATGCCTCATAAGTTGCGTAAATATGGTTCGATTTCAATGAGATTTTTGTATGTGGTAGCGGACCGCCTGGGGACGAACACTATTGAAAATGGGTGAAGTGGGGTCAGGACAAAGAAGCTAGATGCATTCCATTGCCCTTATGCGTCATAACGTGCGTAAAAATGGTTCGATTTCGATGAAAGTTTAGTATGTGGTAGGGGACCACTTGGATAGGAAACATGTTGAAAATGGGACAAATGGGGTCAAAGATCAGAACATATGATCGGGATCCATTCCATCACCCTTATCCCAAACTATTAAGGTGGACGTTAAGTAATTTTGCTTCCTATATTTCCAATGGAAAATTTCTTCTACACTTTTCCTTCAAAATTAATGTGTTCCCAGGATGGAAATTTGAACATCGATTAAAATAACTTCATATTATAACTTGGAACACTTTACATTTTCTAAAACATAACCATAATTATATTAAAAAAACAATAACGTTTCCTTTGGTGGTGTTGAAACCAGAAAAAAGATGGCGCGACCTGTACTTTGATGACGTCAATAGAAAAATAGATGTTGGTTTGCATAATTATGGTTATGTTTTAGAAAATATAAAGTATTCCAAGTTATAAAATGAAGCTATTTTAATCGATGTTCAAATTTTCATCCTTGGGAACGCATTAATTGTGAAGAAAATGTGTACAGAAGTTTTTCCATTGGAAGTATAGGAAGCAAAATTACTTGACGTCCACCTTAAAGGAGCAATTCTTGTATCTATGAAAATTTTATTTTGAAAACGGCTCTAAGGATTTTGATGAAAGTCGTTAACCTACCGTTTTCTGGTAATAGAAATCGATTTAGCTTGATCTCGACTTTAGGAGAATTCGTTTAGTGGGTTAAATAACCACCCCGAATTATAACGTTTTTAGTGTCATGGTGTCGTTCCGTTAATGTTACCAATGCTTAGAAATCTTATGACGTCACAATCTCGCGTTTGAGAATGTTGGCGCGCGGTCACGCCATCTGTCTCATTACGTCACGCGTTGTGTGAGTATGCCCGTCCGCACGATAACTCGCGTAAAAATTGTTCGATTTCGATAAAATTTTAGTATGTGGTAGGGGACTACCTGGAAAGGAACCCTATTGAAAATGGGCGAAATGGGGTCAAAGGTCAAGACATAAGAACGGAATCACTTCCATCGCCATTATGCGTCATAACTTAAGTAAAAATGCTTCGATTTGGATGAAATGTTAGTATGTTGTAGGGGCCTGACTTGGGACGAATCCTATTGAAAATGGGAGAAATGGGGTCAAAGGTTAGGACACTGGAGCGGAATCTATTCCATAGCCCTTATGCATCATAACTTACGTAAAAATGCTTCTGTTGCGACAAACCTTTATCATGTTATTTCGGAGTTATACTGAACCGGTTCTGTTAAATATCATCGAAGTGGTATCAAAGGTCAGGCCACAGGAGCGAGATTTATTCCACAACCATTTTCCTGATAACTTGAGTAATGATTTCTGGTATGTTGGAAAGCGTATTATATTCAATGCATTGCATGATTTTACTAACTTGTTTAATAATAAAATTTGGTTACTTGCTAAATTTGAGTGCCATTTTCAGTGCCACTATTTTGCGTAATCCAGAAGTAATGGATGACTATGACCGTGACCATGGAGTATATTACAAATGGGAATCATTATTTACGATTACACAAATGTATTTTGTCCGCAAAAATCAATATAAAAAATAAAAATACATGCCAAAGATATCTTTAAGAATATCAAAAATTTAATTGTAAGCCAGACAAAACTGAAGACTTGATTATCACTAAAGTGTAATATACACTTCACATTTTGAACAATAAGCAAGACCAAACAACACAGAATTATCCACCTGTTCCTTAATGGAACGAAACAATTTCCAACATTCACTCTTCCCCTTGTGGTTTTCAACAAGCACGTATTTGTTGGACTAGACACCTTTCTCAACCTATCTTAATATTAAATCCATCCATATTAACAAATAAGGAATTAATTTCGACATGTCATGGGAATGGGATGTTAGCACATCAATCGAAAACCTCTGAATGCTCGATTCAAAAGATGTGATGTAAAAAGTCTCTTAGTCATACGGTGAACTTCGCACGAAGAGACTGAATCAGCTGAGAAGCAGGATGGCGTTTGCCTGTACCTTATACCCTGGCCAACGCACTGTAAAAGAACTCAAAGGAAGTATCTTTCTACGATATGTATCGGTGTGTCTGACGTCAGTCGGTGGAAATTTTCGTTGCTTTAAGAAAGAGACATCAATATTTTTGCGTGGCAAATCATTATTCACTCCGTAGGCTCCAGTATCGACTACAGAATTCCACAACGTGCATTTTTCTTTGGAATATGTTTTTATTTTTTCAAAAATAAAACGGGAATAAAACCGGATCAAAATCGGGTCAAGAACACCTTGACCCGACCCGTTGGGCCCGCAAGAAACTGTCGACCCATTGACCCGTGGCCCGTTTCCATCTCTGGTTACATTATATTTATCGTACGTGAACATACGAGAGTATGGATGAAATTTAATAAAGCACTATTCTTTGCCGTGTGTACAAATAGCGGTGATGTGCTCGATCAGAGAAGGTTTCCTTGATGTAGTTCTAATTTTAAAAAATACCTTAGCGCTCAACGGATTGGGTAAAAGCGATATGGAAAGAAGTCTGAAAGATTTCAAAAACAGTGCGAATTTTCATTTGTTATTTTCATTGTTCAGTAAATTTTATAAAACTTTTATGGCTAATTGCGATTATTTTTATTAAAATTGCCGGTTTTTAATAAAAGAAAACAGTTGTTATATGCGGGCGTTCATTCCAAGAATATTCAGTTTCCCTTTAAATACTGCACCGTCATGCCACACGATTTTTAATATTCAGTGCAATATTGCTTGCAAGTCACACTGAATATATGTAATTAATATAGTCCCACTGAATAAATACAACTCATATAATCACATCTCTTCGGTATGAACTAATATGCCATGTTTAATGAGATTATGAGGTAAACGAAGGAGATGCGAGGGAGAATCGAAAAATGACGCACACTATTATAATATAATATATAGGCAAAACAAACATATACACAGTGGCACTATATTTCTTAGCTATTTTTCAATATAAGAACCGAGACGCTCGAGACATTTATCCCAGCGTGGTTCTAGTTTTAGTATACCTTGTTCATTAAAGTCCGTTTTCTGGGTGTATAACCACCTGCGGACAACCGACTTGACTTCGTCAGCCGAACCGAAGTGTTGGCCGCCCAGGAATCTTTTCAAGGGACCAAACAGATGAAAGTCCGAAGGAGCCAGGTCCGGACTGTATGGTGGGTTCTTGAGCACCTCCCAGTCAAATTGCGAAATTTTCTCTGTCCGTTCTGGTTTTCTGTCAAATTCTTGGACACCCATCGTGCACTGACCTTGGGAAATACCTATTTGTCATGCACAATACCATACGCTATACCGTACTAAATGTTGAACTTCTGTGCCAATGTGTGCAGATGGATCCCCCGGTCACCCAGAATTGCTTGTTAAGTGCCTATCAATGTGGCAGGTGATGAAGAGGTTCCAGGTCGACCTGAACGTGGCGCATTGGTAAGGTTGTCTCGGCTCTCTGCAAAGAAACTGCACCATCTGGAGATGTTGCTGCGGTCCAGGCAATTACTACCATACACTTCGACTATTTCTTTATGAATTTCTGTCGGAGTTTTCCATTTAGCCCATAACTATCGGACTACACCGCGTTGCTCTTCATTCGTAGACGACGCTAACAAACGCGTCATATTTGTGCCATCGTTCACACTGTCTTCCACCACGGCGACACCTGATTCAGCCAAACCGGTCTGCAGCGTGATATTCAAACTCGTTGTCTTCCAAACTGCAACATGTTACTTTCAACCTGCTAAGAGAAAAAATATTGCTGTGCGTTACTTTTCGATCCCCTCTATAGTTCGATTCATCCTATGATGACACTGAAGGGGAAGGTACGTGAAACCTATCGCCGCGACTTAAAGTAGTTCCCAACATTTTCCATGAAAACCAACGCATCTATTGCCCAGAATCATACTTTTCATATTGTCCTAGCTGTTTACTTACATTTTAGACAAATCTAAAAGTGATCTATTTTCAGAAATTAAGTTTTAAAATTAAACCAACACACGCATGCGTAGATATGCAGTGTTTGGGAGACAAGGATGCCAATGAGTTGATGGGGGAAGTGATTGACAGCTGCTAACAGCAGTACACAGTGGGAAGTGACGCGGATGAATATAACTCTCGGCCGTTCCCGAAGGCTCAGTGAGTGCATAGGCTCTTGTACCTTAAACTGCAGTGTCATCTTAGGTTGAATCAAGTATAGTATCTTTCATGTTACCCTTACGAAATAAGAGAAAAAGTTACTTAGCCTTCATGGCTGCATAATTTCTTTCTAGTGTTTTTCTTCTGAACAGCAATCTTTACTAATGGAGAAGCTATTTCTTGTTACTACATTTTGTGAACTGTAGTGTAGATAAGGTACTTTACATTCTCTTTTCGTCAGAGGCGTAGGTTTCTGTCTAGCGGTGCGAGCTAGTCCGAAGCCCGAGCCAAACATGAAGCATAGGTACTGCGCTAGCCCCATGGTGTTGGCTGCCTCTTCCACCTCAAATGAAGGACTACTCACGGCATATTGCTATCAGAGCAGCTCATGGTGAATACTAAACTCAAAAATAAGCAAAGAAAGAAAGGTCCCTGCCCATGTCCCTCATCTTGTGACAGGTCACCCGAGCTGTGTGAGGTCTTGCTCCATCCTGCTGTAGGAGGACATCCTTGCGGTTCAGCAGTGCTGGTTGTTTCGACGTGAGCAATACTTGCATATCATCCATCTGGCAGCAATATACATTGGTGATGATGGTGGTGTTGTCCGGCAGCAGTTCAAAAACCACGACACCCCGCATATCAGACCAAACAGACAGCCGGAACTTACATAGGGGTAAGCGGGCTTTGAGGGTCGGCGTGGGCTTCTGTTTTAGGTCCAACCACTGCTTCAGGACGATGTAATTGTCGTACAGGGCCTATTACTCGTCACAATACAATGCGGTCCAAGAACGGTTCAACTTGGTCACGTGAAAACAAGGAAAAGCATGCACTCATGCGATTTTCTTTCTGCTCAACTGTGAGCTGATGGGGAACCAAACTCCCCTCTTACGCACCTTCTCAAGTGGACGCAGGTGCATGATAGTGCTCGTGTAAGTAGTCCCCATCTATTCGGCCAACTCCTGCGTAGTCACATGTGGGTCGGTCTCCACTAAGTTCGTCAGCATGTCAATATCCACTGTTGCGGGTCTTCCGGCTTTGGGACGGTCTGATAGGACAAAAGTTTCCTATGGGCACCGTTCGAACCAACGACAGCACTGACAATGTGATATATCATTGGGGTACACACTGGTAATGCTCCTTACAGCACTTGCGAAGGGAACACCGCGACAAAACTCATACAGCATACAATGGCGGATGTGCTCCTTGTCCACTTCTATGTTGGCTGGCTCTTACACTCTTAGCCTTCTGACGGTTAACTGCCACTGACTTAAGCCACCTACCAGTGCCCAATATGTGCCGTGGCCAAGGACTCGACTTCAAGTACCTCGTTATCGGACATCGCTTTATTTCATCCATACATTGCATTTATCACTAGATAAAAAAGCATATTTCAAGCTGATGTTTCGTCAACTGAACACTTCTGGGTGATGCACATTGTAAAACATTGAAATCATCAGTAATGTTTTCTTATTTCAGATTTACTCCTGAGCAGAAAGCTACGAGACACCCTTACACGTATTTGCCATTCGGCGCTGGACCGAGGAATTGTATTGCTATGCGATTTGCTCTGATGGAAGTGAAAGTGTGTTTGGCTTATGTCCTCAGTCAGTGTCGCTTCGTCACGTGTTCACAGACTACGGTAAGAAAATTCCACTCTTCATCTGGTGTAAGCGATTAAAACAAAAATCCTTTTTTATAAATGTGTTGTAATGTTGTTTTCGTTAACCGAAAAGCAAGCTCTTATGCTGGATTTTGCTGGCTTCCAAAGTATTGAATTATTTCTTCCAAAACGTGTTAAAATACAGAAACCAAGCTGGTGCTGGCTTTCAAACAGCAATTTCTGTTTTGATTACATTGTAATTCACAAAATTTTCCACATTTTAAGATACTAGAGCAATCCGGTCCATGTATGCTAACTTTTGCAAAGATCGGCGTTGCATTTCAACATTTATGCAAATTAAGAAATTAAAAGTACGAGTACATACATTCATACATAGCATTAAGTTGTTCTCTGATATTCAGAGATTAGCTCCTCAAAGGAAAACAATCTGCCAGACAAATGTTTAACTGATAAAACTAGAATTTACTTACAGGTGCTGTATCAAACGTCTCCATTTACAGCAATCTCAGCATACAGCTCGGTCTTCACTGATATCCCTCACACGTCGTACACAAGGCCTTTTGTACTTCGTGCTCATGATCTTTCTCTCATCCAAACATTCCTGAATCTGGTCCTCCCATGATTTCTTTTACCTTCCTCTGCCTTTCTTTCCTACCACTTGGGCTGAAATTGTTTTCTTAGTAATCATCTCATCACTCATTCTTTCAACATGGCTAAACCACCTGAGAATATTAGTCTCAACTTTCAATATCTAGCTTCATACGGAGTAGGATCCAAAAGTTCCCGGACTGCTCCTGTACGACAAAGTACGTGTATCGCATACCCACGATGGTTATTGGATTACGTTACCATATTATACCCCTCACGCAGCGGCGTATGTAAAAAAAAATTTCGGGGGTGGCCGACGAAAAATGGAAGTTTTTGAAATTCCCCAGAACAAAATTAAAATTGATGAAAAATAGAAGAAAAACTTAAAGCATTTTTTTTAATGTAAGTTGATGCATTCTTATTATTTTTTTCATTGATGCAATTTAGTTGTTACAGAGTTCACGCATAATCATTATATTGAATTAATTATGGTTTCGCATCTTGACAGTCAATGTCTTCTGCAACAACTGGAATGCAGAGAGGAAAGGCCAAGAAAGCCTGACCAGCCTTCGACTCCCCTACAGAAACAAAAGAGAGAGACAGAAAAAAAAAAAAAAAAAGCCAAGTCAAACCAATATGAAATCAATTATAAAAATAAAGTCATACTCATAAAGCATGATAATCAATGGGATTATCCACCAACATTATTAGATGTTAATGTTAGTAAATAATGCTTTAATTTTTGTTTAAATAAATTAATATTATTTAACGAAGTCAAAACGGGAAGCAAACTATTCCAGAACAGAGACCCTGAGTAGTTAATCATTGTCCTATCCCGTTCCGTATTAGGGAAGGAAGGAATTCAATTTGTTCTAAATCTAGTAGAATAAGTATGAATAAAAAAATCCAAAGATATTAAGTTTGAATAATTATTGTTTTTAATTCTTTTAAACATCAACTTACCTATGTTATAAAGATGCAATTGTAGAATATTAAGAATATTGGAACTATTGCGAGTCAATTTATGTGCAGCAACAAAATTACGGTAAGAAGTGCCAAGAATTTTAATTTCCAACAGTCTGAAAAATCTGCTTTGGAGTCGTTGTAATTTATTTAAGTTATAATTCGTTGTCATGCCGCAAACCGAAATACAGTAATGCAGATGTGATTAAATTAAGGTATAATACAGGAGTATCATCAGTAGGGGGGTTAAACTAAACACTGTATTTCGCAATCACCGCCATATTTCTTGCAATTTTACCCGATAGATAATCAATGTGTTGATTCCAATTTAAGTTGTTTTGGAACACTACACCCAAGTAATTATAATTTTCCACAATTTCAACTGGAGTATCCTTTAAATAAATGTTATTCAATAATGATTGATCCGGACCAGAATAAGAAGAAATCATAATTTTTTTTAGTCATGTTTATAACTAAATAATTAGGAGCCAACCAATTGGAAATTAGAATAAATTGAGTTTGCAGTTGTTCGGTTAATGTAAGAATGCTATCATCGTAGAGTAAAACAGCTGTTTCATCAGCATATAAAATAGAATCAATATTTGGGGAAAGCAAACAGAGGTCATTAATATAGATATTGAATAGTAAAGGCGCAACAACTGAGCCCAGATTGAATAGAGCCAATTTCTATGTATTGCTTCCTATTAAGAAAATAGGATTTAAATAGATCTCAAAATATTCCCCTGACACCATAAGTGCATAATTTCGGTAGGTTTACAGTATCAAACGCCTTTGATAAGTCCATAAAAAGACATAGGGAATACTTGTTGTAATGTAAGTTTTGTTGTATTTTATTTTTTAAATTTAATGCGGCAATTTCGGTTGAAGAGTTGGGTAAAAAACCGAATTGATTATTAGTAAGTATGTCAAATTTACTAATAAATGAATAGAGTCTAGTAAATAATAATTTTTCAAAGATTTTACAGAAAATGGGTAATTTGGCAATAGGTCTATAATTATTAACATCTGAAGCAGAACCCTTTTTAAAAGTTGGAATAATTTTAGCAATTTTAAATGAATCAGGAAAAATACCAATGAGTAAAGCTTTATTATATATGTGCAATAATGGTGTTAAAATATAAAAAAATAATGGGTTTAAGAGTTTTTCGGAGAAATATCATCCGGTCCTGGACCTGTATCAACATCAATTTGCTGTAGTTTAATTAATTCTGGTTTTTTTTTTATTTTTGATATATGGATAGAGTTTTTTATTCTCTAATGTTTTTTATACCTTTTTTTTTCTAATGTAAGTCGCATTTTAACCAAAAACTAAAAAATGCAACACTTTCCCTCTAGCCACCTGTAAATGCACCACTTCCTCACAGGGAAATTGGTTTCGTTCATCTACGTCCCGCGCTTGCTGTGGTACATCCGGGTATTGTGAGCAGCTTACCACAGTATTTGGCGATTGAAGAAAAATTGTGTTTTCTGAGCAGTGTGTTAGCATTGACTTTTGTATTCGTTTGGGCAAAAGTCCAACAGAAACTTACGAGATGTTGAAGCAAATTTATGGCGAAAACAACCTGTAGAGAATGACGCTTCATAGAAAGAGACAGAAGGTCGACAATTACGGAGGAAGCGGTCTGCTGGTGACAGCTCGCACGGGTGAAAACATTCCGAAGGTTGAGGCCATCGTACGCGCCAACAGACTATCGAGCAAATAGCAGAGGCTGCTGGGATATCGGAGACTATGTATAAACAGATACTAACAGATGATCTGAAGGTGCACCGGGTGTGTCAACACATCGTCCCACGCATGTTAACTGAAGATCAGTTGGCCATACGGATGGAAATCACTGGCGATCTAGTTACCGCCGCTGTCCAAAACCCACAATTTTTCATAAGAATCTTAACGGGGGATGAAAAATGGTGCTTCCTCTTCGACCCGCAGTTTAAGTAGGCATCAGCAACGTGGAAATCGCCATAATCTCCACGCAAGCAGAAATTCCACCGAGGTCGCAGCAAAGGCAAGATCATACTAGATGTCTTGTTCGGCATCCAGGGTATTGTTCATCTTGCATTTATCTTTGAAGGACTCAATGTCCACAAAGAACTTTATCTGGACATCATGCGACGTCTAAGTGAGTCGATCCGCAAGAAGAGGGCTCAGTTGCAGTGTGATCAATTGTGGGTGCTATTGCACGATAATGAACAAGCACATAGATCACTCTTCGTTTGTTAGTTCCTCACCAAAACAAGAACTGTTTTCTTCCCACACCCACCGTACTCCCCTGACCTTGCCTCCTGTGACTTTCACTTCTTCCCTGAGCTGACACGTCGACTTCAGTGTCGTCGGTTTTTGAGTGAAGAAGAAAAAGCGAAAAACGCATAGTTGGTTGCACTGAAGGACATTGCAAAGAATGAGTTCCACACTGTTAAAAAATGTGCGGAAGATTGCACCAAACATTAGTGCTACTCCAGCTGCTCCACTTTCTAAGAAACGATACACCATTCTAGGGTGCAAAATAAACCCAACAACATGGTGCAACCTTGTACTGTAACGTTATAAAAAGTTGAACCACGTTGTTGCGTTTTGTTTGCAAAACACGATGGTGTATCTTTTCTCAGAAAGTGGTGCAGCTGGAGTAGCACACGTTTCTCGTCACGAATCGAGTGGTCCGGTGACCCCACCCTCAACGGGGTCACCGGACCCCTCGATTCGTGGCCAGAAACGTGTTTCCTTGTCATAAAACACAATAAGTACGGTACATTAACACAAGCCAAATTAAGAACACAAATGCATCAGAAGTAACGCAATGTTTTCTACCACTCATAGTGCACTTTAGTGTCGCTATTGTTGGCAATAACTTTGTATCTAATAAAAATAAAACAAAAATTTAAACACCAACTGACTACATTTTCGGAGATCTTTCCAGCAATATGTCACACGACCCCTCTTTCCTTTTGAAATTTTCCCGTAACCCCTAGCCCCACTCCCTACAGGATCACCAGTCCCCCGTCCCCCCCCGATTCTATGCCCCAAAAGTGTCCCTCTTGCCATAAAGAGAAATTGCTATCTTGGTTTTTCTGGAAAAGCAAACAATAAAAATTTAAATTGAGTTTCTCGGGAATTCCGTACCATACTGTATATTTATATCCACACTGCTCCAGAAAATTAACGTCCCCGCCCCAGTGGCGCATTGGTCAAAGCGTCGGCTTATGATTATCCGGCACCTCCACTTTTTCACTTGAATGGTCCAGGTTCGAATCCCGGTGAAGCATGGATGTTGTGTTTTTCTCGAAGCACTGGCTCTCTCCCTTCCCTGGAACCAGTGGCTCTAAGTTAGGGACGGGGCGACTGCTTATAGCAAGCACATTGAGTTGCTCACGATGGTCGTTAAACATCCAATAGAAAAAAAAACAAGATGACACCGAATTTTCGGGTGTAATAAGCACGTCTTTTGAATCCGTTCTGACGCAAATTAAATTTATCAAAGCTATTCAAAGTCAATTTAACCGGTATGTAAAACAATAGTATCTGACGGAAGAAAGAAGTTTTTCAATCGGGTTTTTAATCCTTCAGTTACACCACCAATCGTGAGCTTACGCCCTCTGGTTGCAGACTGGTGCGTTAAGAAAAACATGAATTTATATGAGAAACATTTCGCACCGGAAACGCTCTCCAACACCGAAATAATTTTTCAAATCGGACTCTTAGAAACAATATCGACAAAAATAAGATGTGACTTTACGTCCCCTGGTGGGAAAACCATGCATTATTTTAGGAAGAAAGTATTCTCAAAAGGTTTTTCCATATGAGCCATATCGGTCCAAGAAAAAAAAAATTGTCGAGTTTTCAGGAGCCCAGATTTTGCTACAAATACATCAGAAGCAGAAATTAACACTTACGCCCCCTGGTGGCCAAGCCATTCCTTACCAAACATTAGAAATTATGTGAGAAATATTTTCCATCAGGTCTTGTATGCGATACAGGAAGAATTTTTCAAATCGGAGTTTTAGAAGCAGAAATAACGCAGAAAACGCAATTTACCTTTGTGCCCTCTAGTGAAAAGTCTATGATTTACTTGAAAATTTTGAATTTATAGGAAAATCACTTCGCAGCGGAAACACTATCCAATAAAGAAGGAAATTTTCAAATCGAACTCCTAGAAGTAGAGACATTGACAAAAATCAGATATACATTTACGCCCCTGGCGTAGAAACCAAGAATTAATTTTTGTTAAGAAGAAATAGTTCCTAAAAGGTTTGTCGACATGAGAAGTATCGGTCAACAAACTACTTTTTTTGCAATCGAGAATTTAGAAGCTCATATTTTGCTGCAAATACATCAGAAGCGAATATTAAGATTCACGACCTCTGGTGGCCAAACCATTTTTTTACAAAAATTAGAAATTATGTGCAAACGATTTCCCATAAGGAGCTGTATCCGAAGCAGAAAGAATTTTTGAAATCGGAGATTTAGAATCAAAGATGTAGGGGGAAACGCAATTTACCTTAACGCCCCCTAGTGAAAAGTCTATGAATTACTTGAAAATTTTGAAATTATATGAAAAACATGTCACACTGAAAACACTATCCAACAAAGAAGAAATTTTTTAAATCGGACTCCTAGATGTAGAGATATTGACAAAAATAGGATATACATCTACGCCTCTGGCGGAGAAACTGTGGAATATTTTAGGAAGAAAATATTCCAAAAAGGTTTATCGATGTGAGTGGCATCAGTCCACGAAATAATTTTTTCAATGGGTATTTTAGAAGCTCAGATTTTATGGTAAATGCATCAGCAGCAAAAATTAACACTTACGCACCCTGGTGGCCAAAGTATTCTTTACCAAAAATTTGAAATTGTATGCAAAAGATTTTCCATCAAGAGGTGTATCCGCAGAAGAAAAAAATTTTCAAATCGGAGTTTTAGAAGAAGAGTTATCGGAGAAAATGTTATTTACTTTTACGCCCCCTAGAGGAAAAGCCATGCGCAATTTGAAAAGGTTGCTATTCTAGATAAAAGAATTTTTTCAATCGGTTGTTTAGAAGCAAATATGCGAAATAAAACGTATTTTTGAATTCGATATCATCTGCATTTACGCCCTCTAGCGGCGAAATTGTACATCGTAAAAAAACGCAGTGAAGGATCAACATTTGCATATTTCAAGCTTCCCAATGCAAAAAGAATTTTTCAAATCGGACTAATAGTTGCAGCGATATCGTGGGTACAGACGGACGGTTTGACGTACAAACCGATAACATAAGCACGATCTTTTTTTACAAAAGACGTGCTAAAAAGGTATTCCTCTAGCCGACCCGGTGGCGCATTGGTCTAAGACGCTGGCTTATGATTAGTTGGGTCCGGGTTCGAATCCCGGTGAGGCTCTGAATATGTTACTTGTCCAACACTGGCTCTCTGGGTATATTGGTCATTTACAATACTGTAAAACCATGTTTGATGTGTGTTTGTTCCCATTGTGTTACTTGATCAACACTGGTCTTTGTGTAAATTGATCAATTGGCATACTGTAAAATGTACGATATGTACTTGTTGCTCTGAAAAATCTGTATTATGTCTGGTTGTTTGTCATGTCTCTGTACCACCAGGTTCAATAAATAATTTTTCTAAACCTTCAAATATAAAAAAAAAATATCAGCATCACATCCCAATGCTTTTTCTATATAGGGGAGGCACAAACAAACTGGCCGCCCCGGTGGCGCAGTGGTCTAAGCGATGGCCTCTGATCATTCGTCCGAAAGGGGTCCGGGTTCGAATCCCGGTGAGGCATGGATGTTGTGTTTGTCTTACGGCACTGGCTCTCTCCCTTCCCTGGAACCAGTGACCCTAAATTAGGGACGGGCGACTGCTTATAGCCCATCGAGTTGCTCCCGGTGGTCGTTAAACCTCCAATAAAAAAAAAAAGAAAACTGACTATTGGAATGGCTTTTTACAATTGCTTCACAGTCTGAACCATCGGTACTACATCAAACGAAATGAATGCAGCAGTAAGTCGTGGCTCGAATTCACAGTAATGATCAAATTGCCCTCCACGGAAATCTTCGACAATGTAAGCAACGTCCTTATCTCGCAACCCTAGAAACTAGTACAAAGTTTCTTCTGCAGTACTATATTATTATCTTATAGTACTAGAAACTGGGGGAAAGTTTCAATTAGATAGTAAGCATTGATTTTTGCGTCCTCTCTTGAACTGTGCCTGGGGCAGTTGCCCCCGTCCGAGTTATGCATCTGCATGCACTTAAATAACCAAGAGAGGGTAGTGAGTGAAGCCGCGTGTTTCACGATCAAGTAGAAAGCAGCATGTTTGACAGCTACGACAGCTGATCGCCTTAATCACCCAATTCTCTTGGAACCGGCTTTCCAGCTGATCAAACAAAACCATCGCTCAAGGAAACTCACGTTTCAAAGCAACCGTTCATCGTACAAGAAATGCTCACGTCGGGGGTGTAGCTCAGTGGTAGAGCGTTCGCTTTGCATGTGAAAGGCCCCGGGTTCGATCCCCGGCACCTCCATTTTTACATTTCAGTTTAGCGAAGTTTCTGTCCTCTTTCTTTTCATCTATAACAGCTGAAGAGCGCATCTCCTAAATCCGCGGCACCTCCACTTTTACATTTGTTTTGCTAAACTTCTATCATCGCCTTTCTTTTCTACAACAGCTGGAGGCGCTTGCTGCCGTGGGGGTGTAGCTCAGTGGTAGAGCGTTCGCTTTGCATGTGAAAGGCCCCGGGTTCGATCCCCGGCACCTCCACTTTTACATTTCAGTTTAGCAAAGTTTCTGTAACAGCCGCGGCACATCCACTTTTCCATTTGTTTTGCTGAACTTCTATCATCGCCTTTCTTTTCTATAACAGCTGGAGGCGCTTCCAGCCGTGGGGGTGTAGCTCAGTGGTAGAGCGTTCGCTTTGCATGTGAAAGGCCCCGGGTTCGATCCCCGGCACCTCCACTTTAACATTTCAGTTTAGCAAAGTTTCTGTCGTCTTTCTTTTCTATAAAAGCTGAAGAGCGCATCTGTCGAGGGGGTGTAACTCAGTGGTAGAGCGTTCGCTTTGCATGTGAAAGGCCCCGGGTTCGATCCCCGGCACCTCCACTTTTACATTTCAGTTTAGCAAAGTTTCTGTCGTCTTTCTTTTCTATAACAGCTGAAGAGCGCATCTCCTAAATCCGCGGCACCTTCACTTTTCCATTTGTTTTGCTAAACTTTTATCATCGCCTTTCTTTTCTATAACAGCTGGAGGCGCTTGCTGCCGTGGGGGTGTAGCTCAGTGGTAGAGCGTTCGCTTTGCATGTGAAAGGCCCCGGGTTCGATCCCCGGCACCTCCACTTTTACATTTCAGTTTAGCAGTTTCTGTCGTCTTTCTTTTCTATAACAGCTGAAGGGCGGATCTGTGGAGGTGTAGCTCAGCGGTAGAGCGTTCGCTTTGCATGTGAAAGGCCCCGGGTTCGATCCGCTCCACTTTTACATTTCAGTTTAGCAAAGTTTCTGTCGTCTTTCTTTTCTGCAACAGCCGCGGCACATCCCCTTTTCCATTTGTTTTGCTGAACTTCTATCATCGCCTTTCTTTTCTATAACAGCTGGAGGCGTTTGCTGCCGTGGGGGTGTAGCTCAGTGGTAGAGCGTTCGCTTTGCATGTGAAAGGCCCCGGGTTCGATCCCCGGCACCTCCACTTTTACATTTCAGTTTAGCAAAGTTTTTGTCGTCTTTCTTTTCTATAACAGCTGAAGGGCGCATCTCCTAAATCCGCGGCACCTTCACTTTTCCATTTGTTTTGCTAAACTTCTATCATCGCCTTTCTTTTCTATAACAGCTTTCTTTTCTATAACAGCTGGAGGCGCTTGATGCCGTGGGGGTGTAGCTCAGTGGTAGAGCGTTCGCTTCGCATGTAGAAGGCCCCGGCACCTCCCCTTTTCCATTTGTTTTTCTTAGCTTCTATCATCGCCTTTCTTTTCTACAACAGCTGAAGAGGGCGTCTGTCGAGGAGGTGTAAGTCAGTGGTAGCTCGTTTCGCATATGAACGGCCCCCGTGTTGCATTCCCATAACCCCCATTTTTTCATTTCATTGCACTTTCGTTGAGTTCCTATCGCCTTTCTTTTCTATAATAGCTGAAGACTGAGGCTGTCGAGAGAACAAAGGGACCCGGCGTTGCCCGAATTTAACAAAAAATACATCACTCAGCTCAGTAGCGCGGTCAGGACTTCTTCATGAGGGTCGCCCAAAATAATGAACGTACAAATAAAAATGCCACGAAGAAAACATCTCCCAAAATCACGGATTCGTAAAACATACATTTAAAAACATATACCGGTATTTAAAAATAAATAGCCAATAATAAAGAACGGAGGTCTAAATGATTGATACCTCATAGGGAGCGCCCGGTCCTCTGGACCACCCCTACTAAGTCAGCTTCTGGGCCAGCGTTTTATATTGCACGGAAACATTTAATTGAAATATGTTTCAGAAATTAAAAGAAATGAATTTAAAAATAAATAAATAAAAATCTGTACCAGTGCCAACACAACTCGATGAAATCAGCAATCTTTATTTACTGTGAATATAGGAAATTTGAAATGTTTCAAACATCTACATTTTCTGTTGTGTTGTGATCAGTGTAACGTACAGTTCGCTCGAAGTGCAAGATCGCTTATCTTTAAGATAAACGATCTTGCACTTCTGGCGAACTGTACGTTACACTGATCACTGAGTAAACGACGTTGGGGGCTTATGACCATTTGTCCGAGTAGGGTCCGAGTTTGAATCCTGTTAAGGCATGGATGTTGTGCTTGTCTTACGGCACGGTGTATGTGATATTATACACATTTATTTATTTATTTGTCGGTTACGATTTCCATGTTTTGCACATGCGGATAGCAGGAGCGCCAACTTCACCAAATTATTGGGGGTGGGGTGTTTCCCTCCCTTTCCCCGAATATCGTTTCCCTAATCCATAATCTTGCCCTACGGTTCTTTTGCCTTCCCTCTGCTGGCTTACTCGTTTTCCATCAATCCTTTGTTTGAGGATGGGTGAGAAGAGGGCAAATCTACGATTTTGGTCATTTGTAGACAACATTGTGGGACAACTTCGGACAGTTTCAAGCAAGTAACGCCGTACAATACCATTTCAGACAAGAACTTCAGGCGGCAGTTAACGTTGGTTCATTAAAATTTAAGTTTTCTTGATTATTTATAAAAAAACGGATTTCACTGTAGAAATTGTTCAGTTAAAAAGAGGTCAACCTATGTATGTTATAAATGGATATTTGTACGAAACAAAATATCGATAGGAAGAGTCCCGATGCAAGTCTGATTACTATTTAC
The DNA here is from genome assembly GCA_039090855.1 of Macrothele yani. Taxonomy (NCBI): domain Eukaryota; kingdom Metazoa; phylum Arthropoda; class Arachnida; order Araneae; family Macrothelidae; genus Macrothele; species Macrothele yani. The sequence goes on from CM076995.1 coordinate 70,836,957, forward strand.
GCAAGATGTAGTGAATCAAGAGAATCGTAACTTCTGACTTAACTATATATATATTAGGGAAAACGGGAATTGCAGTACAGGGGCGGATTGCCGACTAGGCGCGCGCCTAGGGCCTCACTGTTTGAGGGGCCCCGAAAACATATAATTGGATTTTCAGTTTTGGTTTTGGTTTTCACGGACAGAAGCAAATCAATCCTTAAAGCAACTACTCTGTATTGTCAATTGATATTTTACTTTCTCATATTAATAATAACATATTTTATTTATTTATTTATTTGTTTGCTGTTATTGATATTCCGCATTTTCGAGTGAAAGGAACGGTTAAAATAATTTTGAGTCCCTTTTAATGGTAGGTAAAGGAGGTATTCACGCTTCCCACACGCTTCATTGCTTAAGGCGAATTCTTAACTAGCCTGCTGTGCTATAAATTGCTTTCATGCTACTTTCAGCCTAGGAAACACATCTGTGTTGGAACCTCCCCCGAGTTGCGAAGAGTAGTGCTTGTAAAAACTTTCCTGATGATCGGGGGTGTTTGCTGTTAATTGTTTTGTTTTGTTTTTTCCCTTCGTGGTAGGCTAATTAATGAAGAAAGAAATATTCTTCATAGGATAATTCTTCTTAAGACAATAAAGTTCTGTATCGGCCCTAATCGCTCTAAACCATCTTAAACCAAGAGAGTTATTAATATTTAGGCTGAAAAAGCAAAGATAAAAAGTTCGATGTGCAATAACAGACAAAATTATTAAACTAGCACTGTTTCTTACAGAACGTTCTAATAATAGGATGATATAATGACATTTTAAAAAGTGTAAAAACCTTTTTCTCGACCCCTTCCATTTTTTTTTTTTTTTAATCTGACTGATGAAAATTTCTGAGGGGATAAGAATTAAGAGGAAGGGGGGCCCTGAACCTTTTAGCGCCTAGGGCCCCAAAAGATCTAAAGTCGCCTCTGCTACCATCCTCAGGATGCAGAAGGAACCATGGTTCTCCTATCCAGGCGATACATTTTCATTTTCTCAACGTTCCAGTGTCGATTCTCCCGCGCCTACCAGAGGCCTCCTTTCGTGTTCTGCACTTGCAACATCCTCACTTGACACGGTTGTCGGCTGTTGTAGCATATTGCCGACTTGGTCAGGTGCATGGAATACTCGAGTATGACCCTCGGCCAGTATTGCCATTCTACTGATTAATCAGTAGATCTACTGATTTTGGCTCCTATCTACTGATCTACTGATAGATTTTCTTAAATCGCAGGAATCTACTGATTTTTTTGGTTTTAAGGCAATCTCCTGATTATTCTACTGTTATGCCTAAATTTTTGGCTTGTGGCGTAATTATTTTGAGAGACGTTTTTTCATGTAATTTCTAAAATAATTTGTATGATGCACCTCTATACTGATGTTACATAATTTTCCAAGCAGTTTATTATAGTTGCTTTTATCAAATGCCTTAGCGAAGTAAAAAAATTCAGTTATTTCAATAGATTACTATTTTTTTATAAGTTGATTAAAAATGAATGATGGATGAATGCTGTTGGAGAGGATTTTCCTCTGTGCTGATTCAGCAGAAAATAAATCCTCAAATCAGCATTTATCTGAGGAGAAACAAATGGTTCTTGAAATTTTAATATTACTTGCTAACTAAATTGATGTACTTCCAAATTCATGCTAGAATCAAGATGTCTAATTAGCTGTTATGCAAAGATTCTCTTCAATATTTTGCTAAAACCCTAAATACTCGTATTACAAAAACGACGTCTATAGTTAGGCATTTTAATTAATTATTTTTTCTTGAGTATGCAAGTTGTTTAACCTACCATCTGAACATCTGGAGAACATCTGGATGTTTTTCAATAAGAAATGTAAGTTTATAATTTTTTTCGTGGACGACAACAAATGAAACCGATACAACTGTGATTACGTTATGGCCAGTGTCATTATTTCCTACACCATCAGATTTTAAAAGCTGGTCATTTCTAACATTGTGCAAAACGTGAACCAGAGTCATATTAGTTTGAATTCGCATTAAGCTGCTGAATATGAATGTGTGAAATGTTTGTATTATTTGAAATATCACTAGTTTTGAATGTTCTTTCACATTAAGAATGCATCCAAGTCTACATTAAATTTGACAAGTGGTGTGTGTTTCAAGCAGAAAAACAGATCTACCGATTTCCACAGACTTTTTAGCCCTCGTCTGCTGATTTCAGGACAAAATATCTGGCAACACTACCCTTGGCTCACCAGTATTGAATTATCCATTGATTTGCCAGATTGTGGACCGTCCCGCTTGAACGATTCTCTCCGGTCCGCTTTGATCCCCTCTGATTAAAGAATTGGTTTCGTCCACAGGATCGTCGATTGTTGGAAGTGTTTTGTGTGTCGCACACTTTACGGTAAATTCTTGCTACGGTTATGCATGAAAATTCCAGGGAGACGACCGTTTGGGAGATGTCCGAACAGACATGCCTGGTGTCAATTATCACGCTTTGTTCGAAGTCGCTCGGCTTGCTCGTTTTGCCAATTCCGATCCTCAATCGAACATTAACTGATGCCTATAGAGCTATTCTTCGGGATTTATACTACACACCACGCTCGCGTCCAGTCTTACGAATTAGGGTGAGCCTCAAATGTAACAAGGAAAGGTATGCCTTATAAGCTGGCATCTCAGTGTAAGGACTTCTACAAAAAATACATTTTTCCTAGGACAGAAAACAGGTATACCTATGATCCATTACATTATGACCACCTACCTAACAAGCTGTAGGATCCCCTTTAGCCTGAAAAGCAGCGGCCACTCGGCGAGGCATCAATTCGATGAGGTAGCGATAGATATCCTGTGGTATCTGATACCATAAAGTCAACAGCACGTCATCCAGTTCTCGTACATTCTGGGGTGGTGGTGATTTAATGTGAACCCTTTTTTTCCAAGACGAACCACAAATGTTCGATTGGGTTCATGTCAGGTGAATTTGGAGGCCAGGGCATTAACAGAAAGTCACCAGCATTTTCCTCGAACCACTCCTTGACGATTCTGGCAGTGTGTCATGGCGTATTATCCTGTTGGCAATGGCCATCACCAGCAGCGAACACAGTTGCTATGAATGGGTGAACTTAGTCCGCAGCGATGTTCAGATACCTGACAGCTGTCAGGGACTGCGCTATTGGGATAATGGGGCCTAAAGTGCTCCAAGAAAACATCGTCCAAAGCATAACAACGCCGCCGTCGGCCTGTTTCCGCCCAACAGTGCATCCAGATGCCATTGCCTCCTTTTGTAATCAGCGTATCCGCGCTAGACTGTCAACGTGATGCACCAGGAATCTTGATTCGTCGGACCAGGCCACTTTCTTCCAATCAACCACGGTCCAATCTCAATGATCTTGGGCCCATTTCGTGCATTGTTGGCGATGACGTGCAGTGAGCCTGAGGACCCGGCTGGCTTTTCGGCTACGCAGGCCATCGCACAGAAGGTTGCGATGAACTGTGTGCTGTGACACATTTCCCTGATCACCACTGTTGTAGCTGCAGGTTGTTTGTCACACTGTGGCCGTGCGGTAGCTGTGAACAATGCGCGACAGTCTCCGCTCCCCTCTGGCATCAGTGAGTTCCGGACGACACAGGGCTGGACGACGATTCATCATTTGCCCATCTGTGCACCATTTTTGATACGTACTCACTACAGTGGCACGTGAACAACCCACAAGCCGCGCCGTTTTCCAGATCGTTGTTGCGAGGCGCCGATCCATCACAATTTGTCCCTTAACAAACTCCGATAAATCCCAGTTTTTTCCCATTCTAACTCCAAACAGTCTACTAACCGACAGCCGGTCTTCGGGTTGTGTGTACACTGAAGAGCAATTGAATTAGAGACAGCTGGCGTTATGCAAATGTGGCGCTGTGGGCGGCCCTGTAAACGGAAACGACATGACCTATGCAGCGATCCGACAATATAAGGAGTGATGCGACAGGAATCAGTAAGAGTCGGGCGCAGTATGGGTAAGACGAAGGATCTAAGCGCATTTGATCGTGGGCAAATTGTCGGGACCTGACGAATGGGTCACTCCATCTCGGAAGTCGTGCGGGCACTGGGATTTTCACGAGCCACTGTGTTACGGGGGCACCGTGAGTACATCGAATCCGGTAAAACCATCCCTGCAAGGGATAACTGCCGTGGACAACAGCGTGTGGATGAGAGGGGTCATCGTCGGCTAGCTCGCATTGTAACAGCTGATAGACGGACCACAGTGCAAGAAATCACTCGTCAATTTAACGCTAGCGCACAAAAACGCGTAAGCAGCCACACCATCCAGAACCATCTCCTCGATATGGGGTACAGAAGCCATCGTCCCACGAGGGTACCGCTGCTGACCGCACATCACAGGGTGTAAAGATTAGCATGGGCGCGGGAACATCGCTACTGGACCCTAGACATGTGGGGAAATGTAGCCTGGACTGATGAGTCGAGATTCACGTTGGTACATGCGGATTGCAGGATACGAGTATTGCGCAAACCACATGAAGCGATGAATCCTTCTTGCCAGCAGGGTACTCTTCAAGCTGGTGGGGGTGGCATTCCCGTCTGGGGACTGTTTACGCGGACTGAAATGGGACCCCTGGTGACCTGTGACATGGTCCTTCACAGGTCAACATTACCGGGATATCCTGGACGACCATTTACTCTCATTTGTGCGTCTTCAACATCCCACTGGGGACCTCATCCTGCAACAAGACAATGCATCGTGCCATCGCTCCCGAATTGTATCCGAATGGTTGGATGAACACTCCACCGACGTGACCTCGCTTCCTTGCCAGCCAGGTCACCTGACCTCAATCCCGTCGAGCACATCTGGGATGACATTGAGAGAGATGTTCGAGGCTCTGACCCCCTCCACCAAATCTTCATGAACTGTGGGAGCTTGTTCAGGGGTCGTGGATCCGTTTGGTTTCCCAACGCTTCCGGTGTCTTGTCGAGTCCATGCCGACACAAATCGCCGCCGTCATCAGGGCGAATGGTGGTGCTCCACTTTACTAGACAGGTATCTCTAATTCAATTGCTCTTCAGTGTATATACTGCACTGCGAACTTCACCTGCGCCACCGTTCGGTCTCCAGGCGCGCTCATTTCTCTAGGCTGGGGGTGGTCATAATGAAATGGCACGTCGGTGTATATTTCCATGGGAGAAGTCACTCGGCTGTTGAGTGTTGAAAGCACGGATTTTAACACAGGGATGCTTTTATTTATTCGTTCGACACTGGCTCTCTAAGTTTCCTGTAAGCAGTGCCCCCTACGTTAGGAAGGAGCAACCATCTATAGCCTTAGATGACTGTGGTACATGGCGGTTGTCGTGAAATGCACCTTCAATAAAATTATAAAATACAATGGTATCATGGAATGCTGAAAATTAAAGTACTGTAATTGTATCGTGTTAAATTTTTAAATTAAAATCTTCATACTTCTAGATATGCACTGAACTTCGAATGAGCAGACCAGAGACTGTGTATTCTACAGGTGAGAGCTGGACATACTTACCAACAGACAGGAGACATATCAAAGGCATTCTTTAAAATTCAAAGTTGCATTCCCTCAGTGAAAGTCCCGAGATAATCATTCGTCATGTGTGAAGGCCGAATGTCGAGAAACTGTGCAAGATGTCGTTACATCCTGCACAGTTTTTCAATCCTTACATGTTGCTTATTTACGTAGCTTAATAGCTTCTCTTATTATTCATGCATGAGAAACTATGTTTGCAAACATTACTGACGTATCTTTTTTTCCGTCTAGGTTCCTCTGGAATTTAACATTGGTTCAGGACTTATGCAACCCAAAGAGGTGATGCTTAAAGTGGACATAAGAAAAAATGAGACAAAAATATAAAACCTAGATCTCCACGCATATGCTAAACTCATCAGACACTTCGAATTAGTAGAACGGAAAATATATATTGTCCTTAAGTTTTGTAATGGGAATTGATTGATAATGCAGCTCAGATGCTTGTTTTGCGCGTTATTCTTGAAAATTTCCGTCTTGTTTTTTACTCAATAAAACATGTAATTATCTTCAGCTGTACACTGGACTACCATTAATATTCGGGCACCCCTGTCTTGAAAATGAATTAGGTCCTACGTAAGCAACACAATGATTAATATGATATTAAAAGGAAAAAGAGTAATACAAGTTAAGGACTTCGTTTACCTAGGTAGCCTTTTAACATCCAATGGAAAAAATGAAAAAGATATGAGAAATAGGATTGCACATGCAAAGAATGCTTTCAATGAGTAAAAAGGACTATTAACATCCAAGTCCATCTCTCTGAAAACAAAGAAAATGTTTATGAAACTTCTGTATGGAATGTAGCAATTTATGCATCTGAAACTTGAACACTGCAAAAAAGAGACAGAACAAAGTTATTTACAATCATTCGAAATATGGTTCTGGCGAGGCGACGTATGACGAAAATTGCTTGGCCAGAAGAAATAACAAATGTGGAAGTGTTAAAAAAAGTTCAGTAAAAATGAGAAATAATACGGGCTATAGAAAGAAGAGACAGCATGATAGGCCACTTCATGAGACACTTGGAGTGGTGTTCCAACTTGATTGAAGGAAGAATGGAAGGAAAAGCCGGGAGAGGATCCCCGAGAATTCAATATATGAGTCAAACTAACAACAGGAAGGCCCTACCGGAACATCAAGCCTGTGGCTCAGGAAAGAATTTCTTTGTGGATGATGACCAATGCTACCAACAAACCTTAGGGTTGAAGAGAGAAGGAGGAGGAGGAGGTAAGCAATTCGTCACACATCCAACTACGCTGAAGTGCCAGAAAAATTGGTACAGACGAACTTATGCAAAATACATAGCAACGTCACCTATGCGCGTACTCGGTTGCGTCCACCAGTGCGTATATAAAGCGATAGACATCCTTGCCAGCTGTCAGAGCTGTTGTCGGCATGAGAATGACAAGTAATAACGATTTAAGCGATTCTCAACGCGGTGTCATAGTTGGCGCTCGTGAGATGGGCCACAGTATTTCGGAGGTAGAAACGAAGTTCGGATTTTCACGGATGACCACTGCAAGGGTGTACCGTGACTACAAGAATTCCGGCAAAACCTCCAACCTACGATACCAGTGTGGCCGTAAAAAGACATTGGGTGAACGTGACCATCGTCGGCTGTCAAGAATCGTTTCACGCGATAGGCGTGCAACACTCTCGCAGGTATCATCGGAATTCATTGCTGGAGCCTCAGCAAGCATCATCGTCCGGACTGTGCAACGTACCCTGCACGATATGGGCTTCGGGAGCCGATGCCCAACTCGAGTCATCTTGATGGGTGCATGACACAGAGTTATGCGCCTCGCTTGGGCACGGCAACGCCGTCACAGGACACTTGATGACTGGAAACAAGTAGCCTGGTCTGAAGAGTCGCGTTTCCAACTGTATCGGGCAGATTGAAGGATTCGTGTGTGGCGCAAACCCCATGAAGCCATGGATCCCGCCTGTCAACAGGGAACTGTACCGGCTTGTGGGGTGTCCGTAATGGTATGGAGTGTGTTTAGCTGGACTTCACTGGGACCCCTGGTACGTCTACAAACGTCTGTCCCAGGCCAACGCTATGTGCGCATCCTTTCTGAAGAGGTACACCCGTTCATGTCCTGCGTTCATGATGATGGGTTGGGCCAGTTCCAACAGGATAACACAAGTGTCAGGACGCCACATTATGGTTAGAGGAGCATTCATCTGAGTTTGGGGTGTTGCCATTCCCACCCAAGTCCCCAGATCTTAACGTGATAGAACACATTTGGGAAGCCATGCAACGCTCTATCGAACACAGGAATCCGAGAATTCGGAATACACCTGAATTGTGGAACACTCTGCAGGAAGTATGGTGTACATTGCATACAGCATATTTCTATAAGCTAGTGGAGTCCATGCCCCGTCGTATTTCTGCAGTCCTGTACACCAGTTTTCTGGCACTTCAGTGTATATAAGTTTGCATGCAAGGCTATGATCAGACAATATCAAGACTGTGAATGCAAGGTGCCTCGATCTACAGGTTAATTCATTTTCATCGCGAATTGATAATAGGGTGCTACATTAGCAATTGCTTATGAAATGTCTCTCCTCTGTACGGGACATTTCAGCGATATTGTAGATCTCCAGGTTTGCGGGTGGTGATATGATATGCGAATGGAAGCCTACTGGGGTTGGCTCTGCCAAGAAGCAACCTAATAAACCTCCGAAGCTAACAAAGTGTAGCAGGAGAACTCTACAAAGGACTCTCCGCTCAGAAAGCAAATCAACATTGTTTGAGATCACGCAAACCCTTTGTGAAATCATGGGATTGATTATAGTATCAGTACAATGTGCAGTACCTTGGGCGACATGGATTACCCGGTCAAGCAGCCATCCACAAACCACTGATAACTTCGACTTATACCACACGTGGTATGAGGAATATCGATCTGGAGACCAATGGAAACTGTGCTTTGGACTGAAGATTCATGGCACACAGTCTGCTTGTCTAAGGATCTTTTGTGTGTGTGGTGGTAGATGCCGGAAAAAGAACCTTCCGGACAATGTAGTTTCGTAGAGGCAGAGAAATAGTATGGAGCTGTTTTTCGTGGTTTGATTTGGGCCTATTTCTTGGTTTTAACGAAACCATGAATGCTGAACTGAACCAAGAAAACCTGCACAATTGCACACTACCCATGCTGTAGCAGTACTTTGGGAAAGGTCCTATCAATAGAACAACACACCACATCATACTGCTTGCTTTATCATACACTGATTTCTGGACATGAGCGTTGAAAAGTTAGACTTGTCAGATCAAAGCCCGGACTTTAGCCTTACAGAGAATTTCTGAGACAAATTGGATACGCGGAAGAACAGATCTCTCGATAAACACATATCAAATCTGCGGTCTGAGGTGCTGGCTTCTGACCATTCGTCCGAGTGCGCCCGGATTCGAGTACCGGATGAGGCATGGGTGGTGCTGGTGTGCCTGTCTTATTGCCGAGGCTCCTTCCCTTCCTTGGAACCAATGGTCCCAAATTAGCAACGGGCGACTAATTATAGACCTAAGAGTTGCTCATGACACAATCGTAAATCCCCAAACAAAAAATAACTTAAACATGTGCGCGAGCCAAGAGTCACTTAATTTTTCGGCATTTTAGAACGAATTTCTTTTGTGTTTAAATTCCTTTGTCAAAATCAAAGAAATCTTTCTCGATTAATGCTCAATATTTCTTCAACATAACTCCCGAATCATCACCTGACAAACATTTCTCATCATGTGAGTTACATTCACTACTTTTGAACAAATGTTCGAAGCTGCTGGGTTGTCCATTATCTTCTAATACTTATATTTCTGAAATCTCATAACTGCGTAAAAACACGAGCTCTACAAATGTATCCGCCTCCTCAAATTTGTAGCTGCATTTTGAAAATGCAGACTCTGAATGAAGAGAATTACGAACTTTCTACAGTGAGTGGTGATCATCCTGCCAGATTTATATTCCTTGTGCATGTATGGCGAAATTTCCAAGAACCTGTCTCCTTTCCTTCTATATTAGTTTCCTTGTACCTGTAGTAGGCTGGGCTGAACCTGTAGGCTTGGCTTTGGCTCTTTCTTCAATGGAACTTTGAAAGCTTGGATTGTCTGGAGCATCCTTTGTTTACAACAATGGGTTTTCCTCCCTCTCCTTAACTTCCTTTCTACCTGGGCTTGCCTGGATGCCCTTTCCAAATCCCCATTTTAAAATTTCCCAAACTGATCTTTCCCATGAAGGGCAGTTTCATCCTGATCTTATTCTCTTAGATGTCTTCGTAGAAATTTTTGCCTCTATACCGGGATGATGTACACTGGCGGAAAGTGAAAAAAGAACACCAAGAAGGAGACGTCTGATACCAACGAAATTTATACAGCATAATAACGGAATACAGAAGATAACGTGATCAAAACATTATGGCAAAATACAGCTTCATTTGCTGGTAAACTGAAAATTAACATTTCCATGTAACATGGTTAGTACGAGGTTGAACCGCCATGAACTGCGTCACACTGTGCAATTAATCTGGCATGGAGTCTGTCGTACAGATGTTGGATGTAAGTTTGGGGTATTGAGTTCCAAGCATCCTCAAACTGGACGCGTTAAATCGGGGATGGTCGTGACTGGCCGTGGAGACCGGATAAGTCGTTGTCCCATAAAATCCCACACGTGCTCAATGGGGGAAAATCCGGTGAACGTGCAGGCCATGGAAGTTGTCTCACACCCTGAAGTTCATGTTGCGTTGCACGTGCCGTGTGTGGGCGTGCGTTATTTTGCTAGAAAACACCACGATGGACCGACCTTACAAATGGCACAACAACGGGCTGAATGATGTTGTTGATGTAGGAGGTGCTGTTTAACGTACCAGGTACAAACACTAGTTGTGTACGGGAGTGATATCTGATCGCACCCCACACCAGGAGACCAGGTGTAGGATCTGTGTGTCACTGGCGGATGCAAGAAGGGTGGAGACGCTCCCCTGTGCGTCTGCGAACACGCATACGAACATCGGAGGCTCCCAAGCAGAATCTGCCTTTCATCGCTGAACACAACAGATCGCCATTGCGTTCTCCAGTGCAGACGTTGGCGACACCACTGCAGCCGCTCCTGACGGTGGGCTGGAGTCAGAGGTACACATGCCAGAGGCACACGTGCACGTAGTCCTGCATCCAGTAGACGGTTGCAGATTGTTCGAACAGTCACCTCAGGTGCAACGGCAGCTCGGATTTGCGTCGCAGTGGATGTTCTGCTTGACAACGCCGCTCTTCTTATGTGTCAATCGGTCCGCTCATCAGTCCGTCTGTGACTCCCGGTTCCACGTCTTCTCGTGTGGGAATGTTCCTCGGACCATCTACGCCACCATCGTACCACCACCGGTACTTCCCGTCCAATTCGCTCCGCAATACGACGATACGACTACCCGCTCTCGCGGAGTCCAACTAAACGACCTCGCTAAAAGTCCGATAACTTCTGAAATCGTACACGTCTTCCATGTCCAGGCATTGCTGCTTCTTCAGGGTCTTCGCACGTGTCCATACGCCGACGACTGATTACATTCACTTAGCTGTACTCCTTAAATACCACCGACGATAATTTGCATATTATGCCGTGCTGTGGCGTAAGCCCTCACCGGTTGGTCCCGAAATTAACATCACACCGACGTAAACTCGACCCAATTAACATATGTAAATTTCATGATCGTCCGCCAAGTCCTTCTTGATGTTCTATTTTCACTTTCCGCCAGTGTATGTTCCTACTAATAAGCCAACCCAAAAGAAGGAAAGTATAAGTAGTTAGCGTGCAGATCCGCTAAAATTTCAGTGTTGATTCTCAAATATATCTTTTATAAAAATTCTTCGCCGATTTTTTTTTTTCCACTCTTTCTATCTTTTTTTTACATATTTGAGAAAGTATCGAAACACTGCTTGAATGAACGACTTACTGGCCTGACCTAAGGCCAGTAAGTCTTGCTCTACAGAGAAACAGAGAAACGTCGGTTCCTAACACTGTGCACAGAGAGAAAACAATTCGAGAAACGTCAATTCCTGAACACTGTGCGATAGCATCATCAGTTTTGCCGGATGTCAACCAAAAAATACAAGTTTCATTACTTTGTTCGTGTACCATTTTGGTGTTAATAATTTTTTTGAAAAACTAAAGGGTAACTGAAAATATAAACTTAAAACAGAAGAAATCTGAATAAAAATTTCGGAAATTATTGAAAAACGAATTAGCTCAAAACAAATACCAGAAATCTAACTTTTACATTGCTTGAGGAAGGGAGGAATTAGACGGGAAGCAATTCACAGCTGAGTGGTGAGACCGAGCAGAATCTAAACTTCAGTATTTTGAAATCGGGTCTCGCTGGGATTTACTGCACCAGAAATATCGCGTTATAAATGATTGTACATGTACATACACACACAATCTTCTGTTGAAGGAAAACCGCATGATGTGAAGACGAGTTTTTACGGTTGCATCATGCATAGAACTAGTGCACAGCAAGCAGCTGTCACTAGCGAGATCGAAAAGTAATTGTCTCAGTTCGGGGAAAACTGTTTTTGTTCTTTTTTTTCTTTTTTTTTTTTTCTATTCTTCTTCTCTTTTCTTTTTCTTTTTAGCGCCATGGTTTCGGAACAGCTTTTTATTATTTGTTTCGATCAGTCACATTGAGGTCATTCTACTAAAAAAAACGTTATTCATCCCCGACCAATTCATATTTGTGAAACAGTGTGGAAAATGCTTGAGGGAGGGAGGAGACGGGAAGCCCCAGTTACATGTAATTTAAATGTTTTGTGGATTTTAGAGATGGCATGCGGTAAGTTTCATGCGCATAGCATAGATAACCCTAAAAAAATTAAGCCATGGTAAAAAATCAAAATATTTTGCATCATATTTTTTTCTGTAAAACACATCTATTGTACTTATAAAACAGATTTGTTTAACCCTTTCGCTGTGGAATGTGATATGGGACGTTATTCCGGAAGAGATAGAGTGCAGGTAACAGATTTGGCCCGTGTCGAATGTTTCTGCCTCCGTCTGACCACTTAGCCCTCTCCTGCGCAGGTGAGATATCTCGGTAAATTCGAAATCTAACAATTTTTATTTTCTGTCCTTTAGCTCAAAACGAAAAAAAAATCTGAACACTACCCTAAACTAATGTAAAAATCGAAATATAAAAATATCAAATATCTATATCAAAATATAAAATCTTATATCAATATAAAAACCCATCAATGTAAAAACGAATTCAACAGCCAGGCACAGTTAAGAGCTAGTGAGGGAAAGAATAAATATACAGATATTTATATTTCGCTTATAGTACAATTTCGACGAAGACATGTATGCGCGTGCGTATTAAAATCTTACTTTTACCGACTTTGCCTTACACTTGTAGACGGCACGAACAACCTACGCCTTGTAGGTTCAAGCAAGTGTCCCAGCGCTGCACGACATTGTAGATACCCTGAGTGAAGAACATCCGTGGTTGGCTGTGGAACCCGTCTTCATCGACGTCCCGGATCTCAGCATCGTTAGCCAACCAGCGGCCCTTGAAAGCTTTTAAATTCAGTGGCCCAAAGATGTGGTAGACGCAGGGCTACAGATCAGGTCTATAGAGAGGATGGTCAAGGGCTCCGCAGCACATCTTGGTGAACTGTCGCCAAATGTGGGCGGGCGTTCTCGTGCAACAGAATAACCCTATTTGACAACATACCGGGTCGCTTACGTTTGATGGCCGTTTTGAGGTTGCGTAACGTATTGCAGTATGTGGTTGCCTTGACCGTACTGCCTGCGTCCAGCCTATCCAACGGCAATGGGCCACTCTCATCGAAGATAACCGTGATCATCACTTTTCCAACTCTTAAGGAGGACTGATCTTTTTTGGGGAGTGGAGAGTTGGGATGCCACCATTCCATACTCATCCGCTTTATGGCCGGATCCAAGTGGTGGCACCAAGTTTCATCTGCGGCCACAATCTTGGAAAGAAACTGCCCCCCCTCCCTCTGCGTGGGAACGATGCAGATGCTCCAGGCAAGCACCCATTTGCTGAATCTTCTGCTCCTCCTGGAGATGCTTGGGGACCCATTGTGCGCAAACCTTCCTGTATCCCATTTGCCGAATCTTCTGCTCTTCCTGGAGATGCTTGGGGACCCATTGTGCGCAACCTTCCTGTATCCAATTCGCCGAATCTTCTGCTCCTCCTGGAGATGCTTGGGGACCCATTGTGCGCAAACCTTGCTGTATCCCAATCGCCGAATCTTCTGCTCCTCCTGGAGATGTTTGGGGACCCATTGTGCGCAAACCTTCCTGTATCCCATTCGCCGAATCTTCTGCTCCTCCTGGAGAGGCTTGGGGACCCATTGTGCGCAAACCTTGCTGTATACCAATCGCCGAGTCTTCTGCTCCTCCTGGAGATGCTTGGCGACCCATTGTGCGCAAACCTTCCTGTATCCCATTCACCGAATCTTCTGCTTCTCCTGGAGATGCTTGGGGACCCATTGTGCGCAAACCTTGCTGTATCCCAATCGGCGATGGAGAATGATGTTAACAGTTTACCTTACTCACGGGCAATGTTGCCGCAAGCTTGCGGGTAGTGATTCGGCTATTTTCCTTCACAAGGTTGTCCACGGCAGCAATCGATTCCATGGTGATGGCCACGTGTGCTTGCTCGGGTCTCGGCATGTCCTCCGTGCTCACATGTCCTTTACGAAATTCACTACACCAGCGGAACACTGTACACCGTGACTGACACTCATTCCCATGCACGTCCTTCATACTACGATAAATTTTGGCTCCACTACACCTTCTGCCGTCAAAAATTGCAAAACTGCCAGTTGGGCCTGTTTGGACGAATCCATGTCACGACCTTACGTGGTAAAATTGCTTCCGCACGTGCAACCAGCACACTGACACATGCCGTCGATAACAACGTGCTTCCTGACATGACACGCCATCTACAGGGGCAAATGTACTGTTCTGTGTAATTATACAACGACGCTATTTCACGAGTCTCACTTACATTTGGGTGATCCTTATATATGGGTACAAGGAGCATCACAAAGTACGAACTACGTCCAGCACATCTCATAATTCTGTTCTTTTGCATTCCGCTTTTTGCTTCGACTCGTACACTTCTCTTCTCAAAACTACACACACATACCTACAGTCTCTCTCTCTCTCTCTCTCTCTCTCTCTCTCTCTCTCTCCTTTCTCACGCTCTGCTACTTGGCATGACGCTAAGTCTGAGTTCCAACAAAAGTAAAATATAAGTAACGGCACAAAAAGGGTTGAAACAATTTAGAGCACTGACTCACTCACGTCAAATACTTACGAAGGAAGCGAGCTCAGTTTATCTTTGTGGTTGCTACAGTGAACTAGTGTCTGGCATAATCGACTGAATTCGAAAATCGAAAGGTTGTAATCGAGTGATCTGACAAATCGAGATTTTCATTCGAATGATTTCTAGTTTTAGAATTCACCGGTAGATGGCCCGATACGCTCAGAGCCGCCATCTGCTTTTGACAAATCGAGATATTCATTCGAAATAATCATTGGAATGATTTCTGATTTTACAATTTGCCGGTAGATTTTTTCACCTTACCTGAAATAAGTAAGGAATCCAAGCTGTAAGTGAGAGACGAACATGCCAAAAAAATTTTGAATTAGCTTAATCAAGGTAGTAGTCCAGTTAGTAGTAGTCACGTTAGTAGTCCAGCGAGAGTCCAGGGTCCACGTTAGTAGTCCAGAGAGAGTCCAAGGTCCACGTTGGTAGTCCAGCGAGAGTCCGAGGTAATAGTCCATGTTACTAGTCCAGCGAGAGTCCAAGTTAATAGTCCAAGGTCCACGTTGGTAGTCCAGCGAGAGTCCAAGTTAATAGTCCAAGGTTCACGTTGGTAGTCCAGCGAGAGTCCAAGTTAATAGTCCAGGGTCCACGTTGGTAGTCCAGCGAGAGTCCAAGGTAATAGTCCACGTTACTAGTCCAGCGAGAGATCATTAGATCACACGAAAAGTATTTCGAGAACCTCTCGGATCTCGGAACCTCTCGAGTAGTTATCAAGAAAGATGAGTGATTTTTCACAAGAGAATTCGAACGGTGATTAATTATGTTTTCTCGCCTTTCAAATGCACTCGTTGGATCAAGACAGGTAAGAGCAATCGAGAGTTTTCTTGAGAAGTTTTTTAATTCGAATGCTTTTGACGTAATCGAGTGTTTCGAGAGATTTCTGTAATCGAATGAATCGATTATTTGTATTCGATTATGCCCATCATTACAGTGAACTAGTGCTAAAATATCTGCAACAAAAGCTTGATGTCCATGCTTTTCAATCTTCGTGTACTGGCAAAATATGGAGTCGTTCACTGCAAACAGATCGAGATATTTGTGCGTTGTTCTGCAAAAGTGTTGTTTGCCGAATATCAATTGTTAAGAGTCAGTTTCAAACTAAACATGAATCAATATTTATGGAAACTGAAGCCATGAGAGGAGTTGCTTCTGTATCCAAAAACATATTAGGGCATTCAGTCAAGTGATCAGAACGAAGAATAAAGCTATAAATGTAGTTTGTAAATAGCTCCGTGTGTAATGTATGTTGAAGAAACCTTTATAAACAGTGCTGAAGTTTTGCTTGTGGATTTGACGAATAAAAATACAATATTTTTAGAATAAGAGACGTACCTGTACCGGCAAGAACAATTGAGAGACTTGTAACCAAAATGGCAAACTGTTTACGAGACAAACAAGTACTTTGAAAGAGACTCTTGTGTTTAGGGTCGTTCTTGATGAAAGTACTGACGTAAATAAAATGGTTCATCTTGTAATTGTTCCGCCGTACTGCAGAAACTATCGTATATACACCAATGAGCCATTACATTTTGACCAGCCCCCATCCTAAAGAAATGAGTGCGCCTGGAGACCTAACGGTGGCGCAGGTGAAGTTCACAGAGAAGTATATACACTCATTGTCATAAAAATCCGCGAGCCAGGAAGGAGGCGTCGGATTGAAATGAAATTTCAATAGTGAGATGGTACATACCAAGGACAGAAGTGATTACAATATCACAGCAGCAAGACGATTTCCCGTTGACATACGGTACACATTCTGGTCAACATTAGTACCCCATCGGACCGCCTTGTGCTCGAATACATGCGGTGATACGGTCCGGCATGGAGTCAAAGAGACGCCGTATATTGTCCTGGGACAGATTGGCCCACACTTCTTGCAACTGACGCGTTTCCAACTGTATCGAGCAGATGGAAGGATTCGTGTGTGGCACAAATCCCATAAAGCCATGGATCCCGCCAGTCAACAGGGAACTGTACGTGCTGGTGGGGGGGGGGGTCCGTAATGGTATGGGGTGTGTTTATCTGGACTTTACTGGGACCCCTGGTACGTCTACAAACGTCTGTCCCAGGCCAACGCTATGTGCGCATCCTTTCTGATGAGGTACACCCGTTCATGTCCTGTGTTCATGCTGATGGGTTGGGCCTGTTCCAACAGGACAACACAAGTGTCGCGACACCACATTATGGTTAGAGGAGCATTCATCTGAGTTTGGAGTGTTGCCATCTCACCCAAGTCCCCAGATCTGAACGTGATAGAATACATTAGGGATGCCATGCAACGCGCTATCGAACACAGGAATCCGAGACCTCGGAATACACCCGAATTGTGGAACGCGTTGCAGGAAGTATGGTGTGCATTGCCTACAGCATATTTCCAGAAGCTAGTGGAGTCCATGCCCCGTCGTATTTCGGCCAGTCCTGCGTTCCCGTGGGGGACCTACCAAGTATTAGAATTGTGTACCAGTTTTTCTAGCTCTTCAGTGTAAATAATTGATTCAAAAATTGCTGGGTGCCTTCTCGAGAGTGGCGACAGTTCGTGAGCCACCTTGATATATTTCGCACTTTATATATTAATAAATTGATAATGTGAGAGTTTTGAGCCAGGCTATTCATACTGTTTTTTAAATAATATTAATATTTTCCCAAGGCTTACGCATTTTCTGAGCTAATATCTGGAACTATAACTTGAAAGAATGGCCTCAAAAATTTGTCAGAAGAACAAAACCTGAAGAGAAAAGAGGAAAGCACAAAAGCAGAAAGTTTTGAAAAGCCTTCTATTCTTTTTACAAATTGCTGGATTGTCTAAAAAATGTGTGATAAAGGAACGGGGTCTCAGAATTCAGCGAATTTCGAATTAGGAGCATATTTGTCTTCAGTTAACAAAGAAATTCAAGACGATTCGGTTTCTGTACTAGATAATCAGAATGTTTTTCATGTTACTTCGTCACCCTCAAAAAGTACAGATATACAGAGAGGTCATTACAAAATGTGGTAATGCAATTCTTAGCTTTCTTCGGTGGTATCACTTGGGACGTTGAACTACATAGTAGTTTAAGTGGTTCAATGTCCCAAGTCAAAATATTACATAGTAATTCAACGTCCCAAGAACACAAAATTAAACTACATGGTAGTTCCTCCCTGTAGGATACAGCTGATCCGGCACTGTGGCCAAAAATGTTGAATTATGTATTTATAGATAATGCTGCAATTTCTAAACCACTAGAAATTGTGGATATAAAATGTCATTTAAAAAAAAAATTATCATTTTTTAAAAGATTTTAATAAGAGAAACCAAGAAACTGGTCATTTGGAGAGGTTTTATGTCAATAATTTTTTTATCGGAGCACAAATTAAACTTTAGGGTGTCATCTGATAAGCTGTTTACAGCAAATAATGGATTTTTCTTGGGATTAATACAATTACACTATCTACCAATAAGTAATTGGACACCGGTGATAGCAAAGGAAAACGAAGTTTATTCACCTTCAATAGTTGGTGGAGCCTTCACGAGCGGCGATTACAGCTGCAACCCTCCGGGGCATACTCTCAACCAGGCGTTGTACGACGGCTAGCGGTATTTTCTTCCACTCGGCTTGGAGAAAACAGGTCAGTTCCTTCACCGAATTCGGACGGTGGGGGCACCCCTTAAGTCGACGATCCAACTCGTCCCAGAGCTGCTCGATAGGGTTAAGGTCCGGGCTCTGCGCAGGCCATTCCATTCGATTAACCCCATTGTCACCATACCAAGCCATGGTGAACCTCGCAACACGACAGGTGGCATTGTCATCCTGAAAGTAACATGGGTCCACCCCGTAAAACTGCCACAACGTAGGAAGAGCATGGTCATCCAAAATGGTGCACTAGGTCTCGGCGTTGAGTCTACAAGGAATTGCGACCAAGTGACCCGTGCCATACCAGGAGAAACATCCCCATAGCATAATTCCACCGCCGCCGAACTTCACAGTTGGCATAATACATTCCGGCAGGAGGCGTTCTCCAGGCAGACGCCAAACCCAGACCCTGCCATCCGAACGGTAGAGGGTGAATCTTGATTCGTCGCTCCAGAGAACCTGTTTCCACTGTTCAACGGTCCACTGTCGATGTTCTTTGCACCACGTTAGCCGAGCAGCGCTATTGGACTTGGTGATCAAAGGCTTGTGGACGGCAGCACGTCCATGATAACCGAGCAGATGGGCTTCCTTACGGATGGTATTCATCGAAAGAACACTCCCGGATGCCTGTTGAAACTCCTCGCGGATGTGGCCCATCGATTTGGTGCGGTTCTTCCGAATTTCTCTGGCCAGCACCCGTCGGTCTCTAACTCCCAGTTTTGTGGGTCTGCTGGGTCGGGGCACATTCCGACTGTCACCTCTCATCTTCCACTTGCCAATCACGTAGGTCACTGTCGATTTTAGGTACTTAAACTCACTGGATATGTCACGTATGGATCGGCCATTTCTGTGATACCCGACGATTACACCTTTCTCGAAATCAGAGAGCTCCGAACTGCGTGGCATCTTGCATGCGACTGGTTGCGTTGCTATTTCCCAGACGATATTTAACGACGGCGGCCGTGACGTGTATCACGACCGCAGATATCGTCGATTGCAGGGGTGTCCAATTACTTGTTGATAGATAGTGTATTTGGAAAGTTTGATGATGTAATCCGAGAAAATATTGAGATGTGTTCGTGCCAAGGTGAATACTGATCACTATTTCGGAAAAATCGCACAGAATAAATAATCTGTTAGCCATAATAATCTTTTAGCAAACCATATATTAGGGGTATGCAAAAGTTTCCGCCATTTTAAGGAGAAAGGAGACAGGAACATTTAGGAAACCAGGACACATTTATCTGTGGTGAACCGCTGTAGGGCTAAGGCATGTTGCATAGAGCAAAACAGATGAAAGTCTGACGGTGCAATGTCCGGGAAGTAAGCTGGGTGCGATAAAACCTCCCAGTGTAACTGTTCAAGGGTTGTTTTCGTGGTGGCACGGACATGTGGTCTGGCATTATTGTGTAACAGGATGACTTGGCGGCGTCTTTTACCTGTCCATAGGCGTTTTTGTTCGATTGCGCCATTGAGTTTCATCAACTGATCGCTATATCTTTGTGCGGTAATAGTTTCAACTGGTTTCAACAGTTCGAAGTACGAAATATTGGCCTTTAGGATCAATGACCTTTTGCCATTTTACAGGCAACAAATGAATGCCCCTGTGATAGAAGGACTCTGTTTTTGAGCTGAAGAACGCAGTGACGAAATTTTCCACCTCTGGAACTGTGGTGAACCGCTGTAGGGCTGGGGCATGTTGCATAGAGCGAAACATGTGAAAGTCTGAGGGTGCAATGTCCGGGTAGTAACTCGGGTGCGGTAAAACCTCACAGTGTAACTGTTCAAGGGTTGATTTCGTGGTGGCACGGACATGTGGTCTGGGATTATCGTGTAACAGGATGACTGGGCGGCGTCTTTTACCTGTCCATAGGCGTTTTTGTTCGACTGCGTCGTTGAGTTTCATCAACTGGTCGCTATATCGTTGTGCAGTAATAGAGTCGCCCGGTTTCAACAGTTCGAAGTACAGCACTCCATGCATATCCCATCACACACACACAACAGCACCATTTTCCCGTGAATATCCCGTTTTACACTGGATGTTGATGGCTAGCCTGGGTCGACCCAAGATCCCTGCGTTGCGCACGGGGTTATTGCACTAGACTCATTTTTCATCCCCGGTAACAACCTTCCGCAAGAAATTCTTCCCTTGAAACCTCTTCACCTCTTCAGCAACGACATGCAGATGCCTAATCGTTGACCAAAATTACGCTCCGTTAAAGTATGCGGAATCCACTTACCAATCTTCTGGATCTTCCCCAAGGCCTGTAGACGCCGTACCACCGTCGATTCAGCCACTTTCAAAAGTTTCGCCAGTTGCGTGGTCAATTGTGTGGCATCCTCTTGCAACAGCGGTTCCAGCTCCTCGTCTGCGAGTTCCTGTGGTCTGCCTGCACGTGGCTTTTCTTCCAAGCTTAGATCACCTTTCTTAAACCTTGCAAACCGTTCTCCACACGCCCGCTTACCCATAACCGTTTCGTCATACGCCTGACATATTGAACCGTATGATTCACTCGCACTTTTCCCTAAATTAAACATGAATAAAAAACAATGCTGCAAATGAACTTTATCGACCGCCATGCTTGGCTTCATGTACGAACTGACAGCATGGGTAGCCGGCCGGTTAGACACTGACAACGCCCGCTAGCGGGGGCGGTGGAAACTTTTGCATACCCCTAATATTTAAATCTTAGTGAACATTTAATGAATACTCTGGTCGAATCAAGGAAGTTGGAATAAGATATCTTGAATTTATTTATTTTTTTTCAGTGGAGGTTTAACGACTACGATGAGCAACTCCGTGGGTTATAAGCAGTCGCCCGTCCCTAATTTAGGGCCACTGGTTCCAGGGGAGGGAGAGAGTATCTGGAGATGTCCTTGCAAATCGAGCAGTACCACTTTGCGTGAAGCCTATAACCCCGAGCGACGGCCTCGAAAGTATGGGAAAGCTGATGGTTTTCAAGACTGTTGCAATGTATTTTTTGTTGGCCGAATTGCATTCTTTTGCCGGAAATGTTTCTAATTTTTGATAGTAACTTACTGCCGATGTGAGAGAAACGGCTGGATTTATGAAATTCTTAATTATTTTGAGGCACCTTCCCATTTTTCATTTAAATTGAAATACACGAACGTTAGTGCGAATTGTCAACAAAAGATAACGTTAACATTGAAAACTTCATTCGGGTAAGAAGTATTAATTCATTCCGGTTTGATATTAACACGATTTCTACAACCCAAACCTATGCAATTCCAAAATACACACAGTTGAAATTACATGGGTATCATACAACAACGTCAAATTCCCACAGCTTGCGGCATCACGTGTGCAGCCGAAAAATCATACAGTCAAACATAAAACAAGAAAGATGACACCGAATTTTCGGGTGTAATGAGCACGTCTTTTGAATCCGTTCTGATGCAAATTAAATTTACCAAAGTTATTCAAAATCAATGGAACCGGTATGGAAAACAGTAGTATATGCCCGAAGAAAAAAAAATGTTCAATCGGGTTTTTCATCCCGCAGATATTGCTGCTGTAAGCGAAAATGTCATCTTACGCCCTCTGGTGGTAGACTTTTGCGTTAAAAAAATTGAATTCATATGAGAAACATTTCACAACGGAAACGCTCTCCAACAGAGAAAGGATTTTTCAAATCGGGCTCTTAGAAGCAGAGTTATCGACAAATATAAGATATGCACCTACGCCACCCCCACCCCCGCGGAAAAAACATGCATTATTTTAAAAAGAAAGTATTTTCAAAAGGTTTTTCGATGTGAGTGGTATCAGTCCATGAATGATTTTCTTTTAATCGAGTCTTTACCCCTTGGTAGCAAAACCATTCTTCATCAAATATTAGAAATTATATGCTAAGAATTTCCTATCAGGAGCTCTACCCGGTGCAGAAAGAATTTTTAAAATCGGAGTTTTAGAAGCAGAGATATTGAGGAAAACGTAATTTACCTTTACGCCCGCTAGCGGAAAGTCTATGCATTACTTGAAATTTTTAAACTTATATGAGAAACATTTTACAACGGATACGCTATCTAACAAAAAGGAATTTTTCAAATCCGACTTTTAGAGGCACAGATATTCACAGAAATCAGATAGACATCTACGCCCTCTGATGGAGAAACCATGCATTATTTTCAGATGAAAATATTCTCAAATGTTTATCGACAGGTGTGGTGTCGGTCCACGAAAGAATTATTTCAATCGGGCTTTTAGAATTAAGCTGCGATTTTGCTGCAAATAACTACGAAGCAGAAATTTAACTCTTACGCCCCCTGGTGGCAAAACCATATTTTATAAAAATTTAGAAATTACAATTAAAAAAATTCCCACCTGGAGCTGTATCCGGTGCTGGAAGAATTTTTCAAATCGGAGTTTTAGAAGCAAAGATATCGGGGAATGAGCAATTTGCCTTTACTCTCCCTAGCGGAAAGTCAATGAATTATTTGAAAATTTTGAAATTATATTAAAAAAAATGTCGCACTCGAAACTCTGCCCAACAAAGAAGAATTTTGTGTCATATCGGATCATTAGAAGCAGAGATATTGACAAAAACAAGATATACATCTACGCCCCCTGGCGGAGAAACCATGCATTATTTTAAAAGAAAATATTTCGGAAAGGTTTGTCTGCGTAAGTAGTATCGGTCTACGAAAGAATTTTTTCGATCGAGATTTCAGATGCTCAGATTTTGCTGCAAATACATTAGAAGCAAAAATCAACGCTTACGCCCTTTTGGACAAATCATTTTCTACCAAAAATTAGAAATTACATGCAAAATATTTCCCATCGCGAGCTGTACCGCTGATGGAAACATTTTTCAAATCAGAGTATTAGAAGCAGAGATATCTGGTGAAAAGCCATTTACTTTTACGCCCCCTAGCGGATAATATATGCGTAACTTGGAAAAGCGACTATGCCTAAAATAATCTTCAACTTGAATGGAATTGGAAAGTAAAAGAATTTTTTGAATTGAATATTTAGAAGCAAATACATGCATCAGAATGTGTTTTGAATTCGATATCACCTGCATTTACACCCTCTAGCGGCATTATTTTGCATCGTAAAAAAAACAAAATGAAGGATCATCATTCGCACATTTCAAGATTCCTAATGCAAAAAGAATTTTTCAAATCGGTCTATTAGTTCCAGAGATATCGTGTATACACACGGCCGGACAGACAAACCGATAACATAAGCACGATCTTTTTATAGAAAAGACGTGCTAAAAAAAAACAGGAACGATGACACCGAATTTTCGGGTGTAATAAGCACGTCTTTTGAATCCGTTCTGACGCAAATTAAATTTATCAAAGCTATTCAAAGTCAATGGAACCGGTATGGAAAACAATAGATCTGACGAAAGAAAGAAGATTTTCAATCGGGTTTTTAATCCCTCAGATATTGCTGTAAACGGAATCGTGAGCTTACGCCCTCTGGTTGCAGATTTGTGCGTTAAGAAAAACATGAATTTATATGAGAAACATTTAGCAGCGGAAACGCTCTCCAACACAGAAAGAATTTTTCAAATCGGACTCTTAGAAACAGAGACATTGACAAAAATAAGATGTGACTTTGCATCCCCTGGTGGGAAAATCATGCATTATTTTAGGAAGAAAGTATTCTCAAAAGATATTTCCATATGAGCGGTATCAGTTCAAGAAAAAAATGTAGTCGAGTTTTCAGGAGCCCAGATTTTGCTACAAATACATCAGAAGCAGAAATTAACACTTACGCCCCCTGGTGGCCAAACCATTCTTTACCAAACATTAGAAATATATGTGAAAAATATTTTCCATCAGGTCTTGTATCCGATATAGGAAGAATTTTACAAGTCGGAGTTTTAGAAGCAGAAATAACGCAGAAAACGCAATTTACCTTTGTGCCTTATAGCGGAAAGTCTATGATTTACTTGAAAATTTTGAATTTATAAGAAAAACTTTTAAAATCGGAAACACTATCCAACAAAGAAGGAATTTTTTGAAATTGGACTTCTAGAAGTAGAGATATTGACAAAAATAAGATATACATCTACGCCCCCTGGCGTAGAAACCATGCATTATTTTAAGAAGAAAATGTTTCTAAAAAGTTTGTCGACATAAGTAGTATCGGTCTAGAAACGACGTTTTTTTCAATCGAGAATTTAGAAGCTCATATTTTGCTGCAAATACATCAGAAGCGGAAATTAAGATTTACGCCGTGGCCAAACCATTTTTTTTACAAAAATTAGAAATTATCTGCAAACGATTTCCCATCAGAAGCTGTATCCGATGCAGAAAGAATTTTTCAAATCGGACTAATAGTTGCAGAGATATCGTGTCTACAGACGGACAGACGAACGGATAAACCGGGAACATAAGCACGATCTTTTTTTACAAAAGACGTACTAAAAAGGCTTGTGGAAGGGAGCTGACAAGCATTGTCGCACCGAGCACCACGAGTGCTACCGGATTTTTTTTATTGGAGGTTTAACTACCGCCGTGAGCAACTCAATGGGCTATAAGCAGTCGCCCGTCCCCAATTTAGGGTCACTGGTTCCAGGGAAGGGAGAGAGCCAGTGCCGTAAGACAAACACAACACCCACGCCTCACCGGGATTCGAACCCGGACCCCTTCCGGACGAATGATCAGAGGCCATCGCTTAGACCACTGCGCCACCGGATTTGAAACGTTCAAGATCCACTATATGATCCAGTTATTAGTCAAGCAGAACAAGATTTCCGTTTCCACAGCACAGGCACGTATCATACACAAACGTGCGCGCGCGTGTACAAACCCAAACACATGAATACAAACGCGCGCACTTATATATATATATATATATATATATATATATATACTCTGGTGCCGAAAAGTTTAGAATAATCTTAAAATTTGTTGGATATTCTTCATGTCAGTTTAGATAGGTGTGTTTTAATAATGTGATGAACAAGTTAGAAATGGAATAAAACTTTTTAAGCATGCAGATCACCTGTCGCCCTCGCAAATAGGCACTCAAAGGGTTCAAAATTCCATCACTGTGTGTACCATCAATTACAGGCCTGTTAGAAGCATCCATAGATCCGGTTGGCCCCTCACAGGTATGTCTCTCTTAACCGTTACACCTACTGTCACAAAATTAAGTAACCAGCTGGCAGATATTCGTTTCATAATAGCGCATTCTTAGTGTCCTCCACATCAGCTAATCATGCGAATCGCGGTAGTCAAATCTTCATTCATTCCTAAAATGAACGGCCCGCCATTGTTCGTAAGTCTAACTGACATGGAGTCTCCACCAGTTCCGATGGTTCTTCATATGGTGTTGATTTAGGATGCGCTGTATCTTTCAGCCCATTATTTTCATGGTATCGCATTTTTCTTTGTTGGAATTTGGATTTATCAGAGGCAGCCCAGCCGCTGGTGATTGTTAGTATTAGGTGTGCAACTTAATTCTCGGCCACAGGCACGACACGTTGACAGCAAATTATAGCAAATCGAATACGTAACTAATCAGGGAAATAATCCCTGTCGTGTTGGATACATTTGAGCCATCGGTCAATGAGCTGCCGAATGCCACTGCGGAAAAAGAGGGTTGTTTCGAGTTGATAAAGTCATCAATACTTGTGTGGACCTCCTCGACAGAAGTGAAGTGCGTATCACTTAGGTGATGTTGCAGGGAGCGAAAGAGGTGATAATCCGACGGGGCAAAGTCTAGAGAATACGCCGGGAGTGACAAAATCTCCCATCCCAGGTCGGTTATCGTGTTTAAAGTCGTTTTTGTGGTGTGAGGACGCACGTTATCCTAAAGCAACAGGACCGACCTTTTGCTCTTGTCGGTGTGTGGCCTTTTTGCCTTCATTGCGTCACTCACACGAATGAGTTGCTGACAATAACGCTCAGCATTAACCGTTTCACCAGGTTGGAGCAACTCATAGTGTAAGACACCGCGCTGATTCCACCATATGCACAGCAACAACTTCCTGGCATGAATATTCGGTTTGGCGGTACTGGTGGTAGGCTGACCTGGATAAACCCACGATTTGCGCAGCTTAGGATTATCGTAGAGGATCCACTCCTCGTCACAGGTCAAAATCTTATGGAGGAAATCCTTCTTCTTGAATCTGAAGAGCAAGGATACAGCAAGATCGTAGCGCCTAGACTTGTTTCGCAGCTGTGAGTTGGTGGAACACCCAACGGCCCTCCTTGTGAATCTGCCCAAGCTTGTGCAGGCGCTTTGCAATGGCTTGCCGTGTTACTCCGAGTTCCTGGGCGAGCTCTGACTGTGTGCGGCAGGGATCCGCGTCCAACAGTTGTTCCAGTTCCTCATCATCAACTTTCTGTGGCTGTCCCGGACGTTCTGCATCACGGAGATCGAAATTTCCCTGCTTAAACCGCTGGAACCAATTCTTACACGTACTGTAGGACACAGTAGCCTCACCCACATTTGCTGGGCTTCCGCGGCACTTTTTTCCAGCTGAAACGCAAACAGGAGGCAGTGCCTCAAAGGTTGCTTCTCGAACGATATTGCTTTCACCGTCAACTTTCGTCCCTTTTGTCACTACAGCTGTGAGCGGTTACGGTTGCCTGGAAAGCTGTTGGATGGCGCTGCAATCAGCCATTATCGCACACAGATATTTGCATTTGCCGACGTTCTATGATCGCTTGCGGTTAAGGGCCGAGAATTAAGTTGCACACCTAATAGGTGACTTAAGAACCGTAACCACGGAACGCTGATGGTTTTGGTTCTTGTTGAGCCTCGATGAGGAGAGAAGGAGACGAAGTGCGAGCATAGACAGACATTGCGAAGAGAGAGTTGAATAAGGAGTTCGTGAATTTTGTACTAAAGTGCATGTGTTTGTGTGTGTGTGTGTGTGTGTATTTGTGGATATAAGTGGATTAGAAATATCCTCGTCACCTCTCATTTTGTCGGAGTGACGCCTCAAAGGTAAGATTTGCTTGGCAACTAGATATTCGAAACATTCTTTGTTTTGTTTTTTTTATTTATGGAAGCCAATGAATATTCACCACTTCAGACACATGTACTTCCCTCGTCTCAACCCCTTTCTGTATAAGTGATTTTTTTAACTTTGCGTTCTATATGTGTTAATCTGTTTTTAAATTCGACTCAATGATTTTTTTCAAGCCAGATTCAGATTCTAAATATTAATACAGTAAATACAGTCCTACGTGCTTTGAGAAATGGTAACTCCACTTGGCCAAGGGTGCTTGCGTCCAAGTAATGCCATTCAAATTTCCACAATGGACCGCATTTTGACTTTACTGCAGAGGAGATGTCAGTTAGTGTAGATGGCGATTAGTTTCTTGAAAAATCGACAAAAACATCGAAACTGATAAACGTTTGTTGAGTTTCCGGTACGTTTTAGTCTCAACACAGTTGCCTAGAAAAATGCCTCCACGCTATCTGAAAGAAAAACCTTTACCGTTGCTTATACCCTTTAACGGCCAGAGCCCTAAAATCTTGTGTCGCTCAGATATCATAACGCCTGAAACTGTCTAGTGCTCCATTCAGAATTTCTCCCCTCGCCTTTACAAGATAACAAGAGAAGGATCAGTGCTCCGTCACCACACGAAACTTTCAGTATGTAGTTTTGATGTGCATTGACTTCCAGACGTTTAACCACTTCAGTCTACCGAAAACCTTCATCGACCCCCGCTATGATACCTATGACATCGGCACATCCCCTGCATCATAAAATAGCCTCCATACGCTTCATGGTTCGAAGAGCAATTATACATTCGTCCACGTTTAACTTGCGCCATAAGGAGATTAAAATGATTTATAACATTGCTAAAACTTTTGGCTTCCATACTTCCATAGTTCAAAGAGTGCTAAAGCACTCTTTGAAAAGGTTGACACTCTCAACTTTGCAACGAAACAGCCGAATAACCAAATATGTAGGATCAATGGAATTTGTACCAGAATTCATTCATACCTTAAAAAATGCCTGTCATAAAAATAAATTGGACATTGGGGTGCGAACTTCTAATATACTGTCTCTTATTAAGAGTGATCGTGATTTTTTTTTGATTGGAGGTTTTACTACCACCGTGAGCAACTCAATGGGCTATAAGCAGTCGCCCGTCCCTAATTTAGGGTCACTGGTTCCAGGGAAGGGAGAGAGCCAGTGCCGTAAGACAAACACAACATCCATGCCTGACCGGGATTCGAACCCGGACCCCTTACGGACGAATGATCAGAGGCAAGCGCCGTAGACCACTGCGCCACCGGGGCGGCATGTGATCGTGATCATAGATGCTGAAAGTAATTGTGAGGTAGATGCGATCCCCTTAAAATCAGTAGACGCATCCAGCAGCGATTTAGTATACATCGGCTCTACTAAACGGACATTTTTTTATATTGGAGGTTTAACGGCCACCGTGAGCAACTCAATGGGCTATAAGCAGTCGCCCGTCCCTAATTTAGAGTCACTGGTTCCAGGGAAGGGAGAGAGCCAGTGCCGTAAGACAAACACAACATCCATGCTTTACCGGGATTCGAACCCGGACCCCTTAAAAACGAATGATCAGAGGCCAACACCTTAGACCACTGCGCCACCGGGGCGGCAAACGGACATTGGGTACGAGAATAAAGGAACACCGCTATAATGTGAAACTGCATTCACAAAGTACTGCGTTATCACGTTTCTCCAACCTGGGATCTTACCACCCTAGCTGGAATGACTCCTACATAATGGCTTCCCCGTACAAAATGTGAGATACTATTTATGGAAAGTCTGTTTATTTACAGCTTTGCGAACTCCTGTTGTAATGATGAAGTACTGGTTAATATTCCACAGCCTTGGAAACAAGTACTAAAAAGAACTGAACCTGATGAACATGAATAACTATTCAAGTACTAATTATAATGAGTTATTTAAGTGAGATGTAATTGTTGTGCCTCTCAATTACTTATATTAAAGCTTTTTTTTTACATGAAATAATGTGCTATACATGCAATTTTATGGAACAACTTGAACTCATGCAGCTTACAGTTATGACGTCAGTCATTTATTATGGCTATATATACGATAATGTAACCCGCAGCTTCTTCCATTGTAATCACGTCTGAAGATGAGCCCAGTCGGCTCGAAAGATCTCGCGTGTTTTAGTGTAAACTATATTTTTAACTATGCTAAGTATATAATTAAAGGTTTTAATTTTTCTTAGCTTTTAGTAAATTTATGACTTTAATATCGTGCATCGACGTATTTTTTATTCTTCAAGGTATGTAATGTTATGAGTGTAAATAATATCGCCTCGGGAGATATCACCGCCTGCTGTATTTATTTGCTTTGCGACACCAATGGTGCCTGAGAATTATTTCTGTTAATCCCGTAGAGGTCGTGTAAATTCAAAGAACAGGTGGGTGTAGAAATCCTACTCACTCTAAACGGGCGATCGTGGTAGTTTTGATGTAAGAGCATTTCGAGCGTTATGGTTATTAAAGGCAGTGCTGTAGTCGTAAAATCAGCAGAGGGTATATATACTATGTGCAAATCCTAAAAACTCAGAGGTTATACTACATGGATAAAAAAATAAAAAAAGGCACGGTACCCTAGTGGGGGTACCGTGCCTTTTTAACAATTATGGCTATGAGCTCACTTACCGATGTGAATAAAGCATCTTCTCCTCTCTCCTGTCAATTATGACATGTTGAAGAGCATGCACAAGATTATTTTAATGTTTATTAAAATATATCCCATAAAGCAATGGCGCAGTGGTCTAAGCGATGGCGTGAGGCATAGATGTTGTATTTGTCTCACGGCACTGGCTCTCTCCCTTCCCTGGAACTAGTGACCCTAAATAAGGGATGGGCGACTGCTTGTAGCCCATTGAGTTGCTCACGGTGGTCGTTAAACCTCCCGTCAAAAAAAAAAAGCCTCACGAGATAAGTCCTTACAGCACTGTTCTTCTCTAAGAGAAACTCTTGAACTGCTATCAGTTGCTGAACGATGATTCATCAACAAAGATCTTACATATTTTTTTGGA
This sequence comes from Macrothele yani, assembly GCA_039090855.1. Lineage (NCBI taxonomy): Eukaryota > Metazoa > Arthropoda > Arachnida > Araneae > Macrothelidae > Macrothele > Macrothele yani. The sequence goes on from CM076995.1 coordinate 70,867,454, forward strand.
TTAAATCGTTCAATGGGCGGTCCATTTGAATTTATGAACATCAGGTTAGATACATTGGAGATTAACAAAGATGCTCCGAGATCGGTTATAATGTTGTTCGTTAAACTGAATCCTCGTTAGTATTCAGCTGTCGAACAAGGTAGAGTTGAAATTGTTCTTAAGAGGGTTTTTTTTTATTGGAGGTTTAACGACCACCGTGAGCAACTCAATGGGTTATAAGCAGTCGCCCGTCCCTAATTTAGGGTCACTGGTTCCAGGGAAGGGAGAGAGCCAGTGCCGTAAGACAAACACAACATCCATGCCAGACCGAGATTCGAACCCGGACCCCTTACGGACGAATGATTAGAGGCCAGCGCCTTAGACCACTGCGCCACCGGGGCGGCAGAGGGGTTTTGTTTTAAGTTTTCTGGTACAACTTGGACGTTTTCAGTATATTCTCTCAGTCTCTGAATAAATAGCTTGCATTTCATCAACAGCCGTGGTGCAGTGGTCTAAGGCGATGGCCTCTGATCATTCGTCCGAAAGGGGTCGGGTTCGAATCCCGGTGAGGCATGGATGTTGTGTTTGTCTTACGGCACTGGCTCTCTCCCTTCCCTGGAACCAGTGACCCTAATTTAGGGACGGACGACTACTTATAGCCCATTGAGTTGCTCACGGTGGTCGTTAAACCTCCAATCAAAAAAAAAATTCATCAACATTAAAACGTCTACAGATTCGCCTTGTTTCTAGTTCTCTATAGTGCACGTCGTCTGTTTTAATATTTATTATTTATTCGCTTTAATGAAAAAGTACAGGTATCTCTTTTTTTTTTTTTTTTTTTTGATTGGAGGTTTAACGACCACCGTGACAACTCAATGGGCTATAAGCAGTCGCCCGTCCCTAATTTAGGGTCACTGGTTCCAGGGAAGGGGAGGACCAGTGCCGTAAGACAAACACAACATCCATGCCTCACCGGGATTCGAACCCGGACCCCGTTCGGACGAATGATCAGACCCCATCGCTTAGACCACTGCGCCACCGGGGCGGCACAGGTATCTTTACGTAGTTGTACATTTTCACTGTTTGTATCTGAACACAGTCTTGATTTCATCCTGTCAACCGTGCTTTGAATAAACTAGTCTGGTTAATAGGTACAATTTTGTTGTTAGGAATAAATGGGGAATTTTTAAATAATAATTCCTCGTTCGCTGCTAATGCTAACTGAGTTTTTTCCCGAGGATTTCCTTCGAAGCTCTCTATAATTCTTATGGTTCTTTTTATTAGATGTTCAGCTTTTGGCAGCGATGTTGTTCGAGATTGAAGTCCTGTTGATAATATGGACGTTGAAGGTATACGCTATTCTGTCAAAAAAAAATGGAGGGTATACGGCGTATACCGCCGCATACCCTCCACTGCAGCCCTGATTAAAGGGTTAATAGTGTGATAAGCTATTCTCTGTCGTTCTGTTGTAGAAAAAATTTAGGAAAGGGATAATTAGTTTATGAGTATGTGGAGGGTATGGATAAATAAGGATACACTGGTACATGCGCCCCTATGCCGCGTGGTAGAGAGAACGTTTTTACTTGAAGTTCTAAGCTCGTATCTGGGTATGTCTAGGTGGAAAAAATAAGGTTGATGGCATCAGAACTCCTACAGCATGTCTATGTTCGTTTGGTGTGAGCATCAGAAATAGAAATATAAGGTAGCATACAAACATGATGCTTACTAAAATATCGCAACTTACTGAACCAGGGGGAAATGCCCATACAGCTTTTCGGCGTCAATGCCTACAACCCTAGTCAGTTTGTAATTTTAATAACTTTTAAACCATTTGAAAGTATTGTAAACATTACTGTTGTTGATCAGAGTCTCACTGACTGTGGGATCTTCAGCCATAAGCGTAATTTGTGCTATTCTTTTTTTTTTTTTTTTTTTTTTTTTTTTTTTTGATTAGAGGTTTAACGACCACTGTGAGCAACTCAATGGGCTATAAGCAGTCGCCCGTCCCTAATTTAGGGTCACTGGTTCCAGGGAAGGGAGAGAGCCAGTGCCGTAAGACAAACACAACATCCATGCCTCACCGGGATTCGAACCCGGACCCCTTCGGACGAATGATCAGAGGCCAACGCCTTAGACCACTGCGCCACCGGGGCGGCTGCTATTCTTTCCTAGGTGCAAGCTATTAAATCTTATCGTGTAGCAGTGTGGAAAAAATTGTGCGCCGCCCCGGTGGCGCAGTGGCCTAAGCGAGGGCCTCTGATAATTCGTCCGGATGCCGGGAGGCATGGATGTTTTGTTTGTCTTACGGCACTAGCTCTCTCCCTTCCCTGGAACCAGTGACCCTAAATTATGGACGGGCGACTGCTTATAGCCCATTAAGTTGCTCATGGTGGTCGTTAAACCTCCAATCAAAAAAAATTGTGCTGCCATCTAGCGTTGATAAGCAATCTAGGAGATTTGCTCAACAACGCATTCAAGGAGAATGCGGTCGGAGAATATTCCGATGCTCTTAACACTCAGATACTTAGGACTTTGTCGGCTTGAGTGGTGTAACGGTTAGCATGTTCGAACGGTAATAAGGAGGTACGGATTCTTTTCCCGCTCCAGGGCGATGAAATTTTCGAAGTTTTCTGATGTGATTGATGTTACGTGTGAAGCAGTAATTTCAGTCGATCAGCGATGTCTGATTGCTGTGTTAATCTTCATTATTATTCAGGATTTAAAAGATTTAATCTTCATGTTTTCTCCTCAAAGATAAATTTGCGTTGTAACTTTCACGTAATAAGGTTGAGACTCGTGTTAGTTTTTTTAAAAATGTATTTTTTGAAAGTAAAAATTATAGTTATTTTGAAAAGTCAAAAATATTAGGACGTTTCCTCCCCTTGCTCTTCAATTTACGCAAACAACTTCAGGTTCTGCGTGGAACACATTTCATCGGGTTTTGTATTACTTCATAATATATTGTATAAAATTCAAACAGACCGCACATTTTTATCTTTATTTAAGCTGGCCCAACGTTTCTCTTTTATTTACATTTTCTTTTTCCTTCATTTTCCTAGTCACAAGTTTGTGTAGCTTTGTATTTTTAACAATGGGGTCAAACACCAAAGGGTTGGGGGGAATATGTTCATAAAATTTTCCCATGTGAGAGAAATTCACTCAAATTTTGTTCAAATTTCATTCTTTGATTTTTTTTTCAGGTTTCCTATTTTAAGACACTTGTTTTCTGTTCTGTTGTGGTTTCATCTATTGTTGTTGTATTTAATTTACATTGAGCGTTTATGGAAACCAGAAGCAGGGCGTATCCAAAAATGGTTAAGCCGTGACTGCTTGGCACACTTGGCAGAAATAATGCCTTTACTCTTCATCCTCTTTACCATGAATGTACTTTCATTTATTTCTTACTGTTTGATATATTTAAAATGCTCTTTGTGAATTATGAAGAAATTTGTGCAGCAAAGATGCTCCAAGAAATTACTTGTCAAGTTTAACACTGCCTATTGGCCAAGTTCGCAAATCACTAAACGGATCTTTTTATTTGCTGCAGTGTAAATTTAGAGCCCAACGTAACATGAATGCATTGTTCATTTCCTTCGTACATTGGTTCGTTTCATCTATAATCATTTTCCCTTAATAGCTCAAACGCAATGCCACGGGTACACCGTGGTCACGGGCATAACTTCCAAAAAAAATGTAAAAAATGTGTGAAAAAGAGGCCCCATTTTGAAAAAGCGGTGACAAACGACCACCGTTTAGCACCTAATAAAGTACAGGGGACACAATGTCAAAGATCAAGATTTTCCTCTAATAAAAAGGACATTTGGTCTCCTTACGCTCAGATCACGGTAGCTCAGATTAAGTGATCTATAGTCCAGTGTTCCGCAACCTTTTTCTACTCGCGGCACACCATAAATTATCCATGACTAAACATGGCACACCAAAATGTTAATCCCCTCAAAAAACGTATGATATGGCACTATTTATAAAAATACGTAATGTAATCAACCTATTATTACAGTATATTATTATTATATTATATTATTATTAAATAGAAATCAACTCGTACATTTATTATCAATGTATGAACTTTAATTCATGGTAGAAAATACAAGAAAATACACTTTTCTATTACTATTAAAGTAAATAATCCTACTCATACCTTCAATGTGATACTTTCGCATGCTTAGCTGCACACAGGCGGCTGATCTGTGGTGGAATCGTTGACAATGCAAGTCTCATTTCTTCATCAACGGATTGGAGTTCACAGAAATGTGTAGTTGAAAATGGCAATAACACATTAACTGCCATGTCGGAGATAGCCGGGTGTTCACTACTTATTGTCAACCAAATGTGTCTAAAGGCACTTTGAGAAGTTTTAATTTCAATGTTGTCTGCTTTTAAATCTGAGAGCTTGTATATTAATCGGAAGAGGTTTTGAATCCGCAACGAATGGATCACGAACCCAGTCGAAATGTTAAACACTCTCTTCAAAATAATTCTTGAACTTCTGCTGCAAGATTTCTAAATGTTCTTTAGTTAAGTCCATCAGCACTTTATTACCGTCCACAAGTGACCATACCGTCGGCAACATTTCAAACGACCCATTAGTTTAATAGTAATAGAAAGTAACAAGACTGACTAGCATTTACAATTTTCGGACTGCTTCAGAGCACAGCTGTGATAAAACTGAAATAATTGTAAGACGCAGGACCTATACTCTCCAAAGGGAAGGAGAGACACGTATACCGACTTATTTAAAATAAAGTCTAACAATGGGTATGTGTATCGGTATACAAGAAAAAAGTAATAAAGTTGAAGAAGCACTAACAAACAGGGACAAATACCAAAATAACGTAATAAAATAATAAAAGACAGGGAAAGTTTTGCTAATCTCCGCACTTTTAAGCGTGCACAGAACATGCGGCATGTGTAATAAAGAAGTCGCATAGCGCAGCGGTAGAGGCGAGAAATAAAAATATATCAACAAGCAAAACTATGATATAACAACTGTGAGTAAATAATTTACATTTAATTTCTTAGAATACATAAAAATTCGCGGCATGTGACAAAGAATAAACAAGCATCATCTTATTTAATCAGTGCAGCGACAGAGAATGAAATACCAGCACATGAAACTAGGATAAAATAAAAAATAAAATTCGACAATTAATTTCTTACAATAGGATAATAGGTAAAAGTTCGCGTCACACCTTTCATCTTGTGGGAGCACACTGGTGTGCTCCTTGGCCGCGGCACACCTGTTGCGGAACACTGCTATAGTCCCCTGAGCCAGAGTTGCCAGATCAGTCATATTAAGACCTCTGAGCCTTTTTCTGAACAGCCAGGACTTACGTGACATTTTTTGTCCCTTTTATTTCTGCTTTTGCTTTACAGATGGAAATGAGCTATTGTAACTTTAGGCAAAGATTAACCTTAATTTTTGGCGTTTTCAAATTTTACCTAATTTTGGGGGCCGGAGGATTTTTTTTTTAATTTTCGAACTGGTGAATTGGAGGTGGCGGCCCCAGGTATGGACATACCGGGTAACCACCCAGGGCCCCGCACAGCCGCCAATTAATTAGTAGTTTTTCCGTGGCGTAACCTAAAATAGCGTAGTTGTAGTTCACGATCATGTACAAATAAAAAATCAATTTTAATATTTGTTTACTGCTTTTAATTAGTGACATCAAAAAGTTGCTCTGTTAGAAAAAACTGTATTTTTTAGTCACAGGCATTTTTTCAGCGGGAAAGTTGTGGAGAAAAGTATCATTTTAATTTTTTTTCAAGATATTTTTCATACGAGTTTTACCGCAATTTCGGGTTTCAAGTAGTGAGTTGCAGTGTATGCACGGAAGCCAGCTACCGTTTTAGGGAATTTAGTTGACACGTGTGTTTGTCGAAGCTGGCCACGCTTCCTGCTCCTGAGCTACGAAGATCGACGTGGAGACATTTTCTTGGACGCCGACCATCCGCTCATGACTCAACGCATCTCCCTGACTAAAGGACAAAATCGATTCCCGTTTTCCACGGTAGATAACTGCGTTGCAGTTTCAGTTTTGTTCCCAAGATAGTAATTTTAATTGCCGAACTTAGCAGTAGTCTAGTAAATATTTCCTGGTGAGTAGTGTGTTGTGTTTGTGAATAAAATGACTTCCCGTGATTGTGATACCGGCAGTAATTATGAATCAGGAAGAAAAAAAAAAGATAGAAGAAAAGAACTAGAGCAACAACTCAGTGGTTCATTGACGAAATATTTCAAAACTAATAAGGCTGTTGGAGAAAAGGAACATATGTGTGTTCAAGCATGTTCAACATCAGCAGCAGAAGTTACAGGACCTAGCAACCATAGCAGCACTAGCAGCAGAAGTGATGAGGTGCTGCATTCAGAGTCGCCGTCGCAGCCGCCATGGCCAGCGCCTTCATCTCTCTCAGCCGCCCCGGTGGCGCAGTGGTCTAAGGCGTTGGCCTCTGATCATTCGTCCGTAAGGGGTCCGGGTTCGAATCCCGGTCAGGCATGGATGTTGTGTTTGTCTTTCGGCACTGGCTCTCTCCCTTCCCTGGAACCAGTGACCCTAAATTAGGGACGGGCGACTGCTTATAGCCCATTTGAGTTGCTCACGGTGGTCGTTAAACCTCCAATCAAAAAAAAAAACAAAAAAAAAAAAATCTCTCTCATCACCATCATCAGAATATGAGTATATTCATGAGGTCAGCAAAGCCCCAGCGCCCAATGTAAGTGATCTGTATTTATGACCACAACCGTTAAGTGACTTGGAATTGACTAGGATAGTTCAAACGGCCCTATGCTGGCCAACAACAAAATTTACCCCAAAAATGAAAGTGAGCGCCGTTTTAGTGAATTCGTTTACACTAGAATTTTAATAAATGGTGAAGAGAAAAACAGGCGATGGTTGATTTATTCTGAATCAAAAGATACTGTATACTGTTTTGCGTGTCGTTTGTTCTTGCTTACTTCCAGTTCCTGTAGTGCTTTTAGTTCGAGTGAGGGAATGGAAGCACCTGAATGATGGCCTGAAATCTCATGAAACCTGAAAGTCCCACAAGGACTGTATGTTAAAATGGTTAGCTTCAGAAAAAGGGCTGAGTTGTGGGAAAACCATCGACTCGTTGTCTCAGACTGCGATTCTAGCTTAACAGCAGCGCTGGAAAGACATATTGGAGAGGATACTTGCAAACGTGCAATTTTTGGCTTCCCACAATTTGGCTTTTAGATAGCACAAGGAAATTTTGGCCTCAGATTCCAGCGGCAATTTTTTGGATTTGGTCAAATTTATTGCTGGATTTAATCCCATTTTACGAGAGCATCTGCACCAAGTGATGAACAAGATGGTTGTTAGAAACCACTACCTCAGGAAAAATATCCGTAATGAGTTCATGCAGCTTATAGCAAGCCACGTTAAAGCTAAAATATTAGAAAACGTGTTAAAGAACAAGTACTATTCAATAACCGCGGACTGTACTCGAGATATCGCTCGGCTTGAGTAGTTCTCTATAGTATTGCGAACCACAAACAAGGACACTGCTAAAATTGGGGGGCCGCCCCGGTGGCGCAGTAGTCTAAGGCGCTGGCCTCTGATCATTCGTCAGTAAGGGTTCCGGGTTCGAATAACGGTAAGGCATGGATGTTGTGTTTGTCTTACGGCACTGGCTCTCTCCCTTTCCTGGAACCAGTGATCCTAAATTTGGGACAGGCGACTGCTTATAGCCCATTGAGTTGCTCACGGTGGTCGTTAAACCTCCAATAAAAAAAATTGGGGAACACTTTGTGCGGTTTCTAGCGGTAGAGAAAACTTCTAGTGAAGTGTTGGCTGATTACATCATCAATGAACTGGAACAACTAGGCTTGTCACTGGAAAACGGTAGATGACAAGGTTACGATAATGGTGCCAACCTGCACGCGGAAAAAAATGGTTAGAGGTCTGCACGGTCCCGTGCCGGCCTGCTGGCTGGGTCGGGCCTTTGCTCATTTCTAAGTTGTGAAAATGGGCCGGGCCTTCAATATTTAATGTAAGAAATAGCTGATGACCATTTACCTGTACCGTCCAAATCCGGAATCCACAGGTTAAATGAACTCTCTCAAACCTTAAGTGACAGCGTTGCGCGAGCATTCCTGCCAGGATCCGGCAGTCCTTCACCCGGACAGGATCGGTCAAAAGACCCGTAGCTTGCTACTGCCCCAATGGGCGGGCACCTCCCACCTCTCCGTCATGGCCCGTGTTTGCGTGCCACTGGGCAGGGGCTAGAATATTCCTCTACCTCTGCCTGGGAGAATCGATCGCATGCGAGAACTGTATGGGGCTACAGCCTTTTATTAAAATAACAGATACATGCACATATATACACTTAGGGTCTAATTTAGAGGGAAATGAATCCTTTACTTAATGAGTCCTCTCACACTAAAATAAATAATTAGAAGAAAAAACTATTTACATTCATATTTACATTGCCGCAGGACTAAGGCCAGCTCTGCCGTGATGACTCTGGGCGGGACTCATTCGGCTCCTCTTCTCCGTCCTCTTCTGTCTTCCGTCTTCTGAGGTCCCTCCTCAATTAGGTAGACCGACTGCTGCTCTACGAGGTGCTTGACCAACTCGATGAGTCCCTGTCTCGCTCTTGGGTGCGCGAGCAGTATCGAGAGGTCACTCGTCTTTGCCATTCTGGCACCAAAGTTCTTCTCTTGCCTGAAAGACAGACACATTCAAGAATCATGTGTGCGACGTCTGCAGTCTGGGCACTACAGCCGCACACTCGTCCCCGTACCGCGAATATGCGAAAGTACTCCGGCGAAACGCCATAGCCCGTTGATACCTGGTTGAGGAACCCATCACTCTCAATGCGCCTGATCGAGACTCGGGGGAGAATACGGCGTGTTCTTCTGCCCGTATCCCTTTCATCCCATCTCTGCTGCCACTCCACTAATGTGGCTTTTTGCAGTTGCGTCCGCACGCTTTGCAACGACGTTCTCAACTGAAAGTCTATGCCCTCTTTTCCAGCAGCTTCCTTCGCTAACTGGTCCGCACGTTCATTCGTAACTGTACCTACATGGCTTCGGATCCAATGGAAAGAAATCACCATACTTCCTGCAGTCTTTAGCAGCGCTTTTATTTCTCCGACAAGGGAGTCCTACTCCCGAATTGGCCAAGCGCCTTCAAGGCCGCTTGGCTGTCGAAAAAAATGCGAAATGCCCCTTCGCTGCGCGTGTAGAGCCCCCATCGCAGCACCTCCCTGATCGCCAACAACTCTGCTTGAAAGACAAAGGAGTTGGGCGAGAGATTCATCCGTTCCGCATGAGTCTCGTTGCCATACGAGAACTCGCAGAACTCTACGTCAACACATCCACCTATCTTGGAGCCGTCCGTAAACAGCTCCTTCCCCTTCCCCGTGGGGAGAGCATTGTCCCAAGTGGGACATAGCTCATTGGACGGGCGGCAAGCCCAGTCAGTACTCAGTAATTCTACCTCGGACGACCGATATTGGTGTCCGAGAAGAGATACGTCATCCCCGTAGCGGAGGGTCTGGATCGCAGCTTCCCTATCTACCACTAAGTCCGCCGGTTCACACCCAGGCAACACTTGCAGCCCTGCTGTGGAGGTCGTGCGGAAAACCTAGTTCTGCGCTGAATTTGATTCAATCCTTTACGCATTCTAACCATGTCCGGCCACTCATCGGAACACACATATGTTAGCATACGCTCTACCCGACGCTTATAGAGCACTTTTTAGCTGGCCCAGTCAGCCGCATCCCATTAATCCTGTTAAGGATGCTGGTGCATCTATCTTTCAAGTAGCGGAGGTGAGGGAGTCCCGACAGCCTGGTGTCTAGGACGACTCCTAGGTACCGCATCTCCCTCACCGCTTTGATGGTATGCCCATTAAAGCAACACTTGGGGGAGTGACCAGTTCCCCCTTCTTGGCAATGAGCAAAAGTGCCGTCTTTTAGGGAGCAAAGCAAAGCTTACACTACTTGCTCCATCTATCAAACTGTGAAAGAGCGGTGTGTATCTTCCGCTCGATCACATGCCTACCTGACGCGGACACTATGAGTATAAGGTCGTTCGCATAGGCCTGCATCTGCACCCCGTCTTCTAGAGGAAGAGCGAGTGCCGTGTCTACCACCGCATTCCACCATAAGGGGTCCAAGCAAGAGTCCTGCGACACCCTTTTGTGTATTCCCTACTGTAGGTCTTATCGCCAACCTCGAACTCTACCCTCCTGTACGAGAGAAAATCGCTGATTAGCAAGAACAGACTCCTGGAGATGCCAAGTCTTTTCAGACGGTATAGTACCAGTGGCCACCAGACGTTGTTGAAGGCGCCCCGCACGTCCAAGGACACGAGGCAGGTGAGCATTCCTTGTGCTCGATTGTGCTTTATCTGCTTAGTAAGGCTGACCAGCGCTTGGCCGGTACACCGCTCCGGCGTGAAGCCGAATTGGCGGCTGGAGAGCTTACCTAGGCCGATGAGGTAATGGGTTGCTCGGGTCCCAAGGACCTTTTCCAGCACCTTACTCCGTGCAGTTAGCATGAAAATCGGCCTGTAGGCCGCGAGGTCTGCTCGGCTCTTATTTTCCTTGCTGCAGAGGACGAGCAGCGGGGTCTTCCACATTGAAGGGAAACATCCTAGTTCTGGGCATTTATTCAAAATAGCAGCGAAGTACCCGAGTTGGCTCGAAACACCTCTCTGATCACCGAGAGGTCCAACCTGTCTTTGCCTGGAGCTTTACCCTTGTTAAGACTGTTGATTGAAGCACCTACCTCCACCTCCGTGAACGGCGGGTCGTCATCAGTGTCCGGTGGATCTCTGCAGCTAACTCTGGATCTCTACAGCTACCACTTCCCGACTCCTCATCGGCCGGGAAGTGGTGGCTCAAACGCTTCCACTGTATCATGCAGAGTGGAGGTGTTCATGCCACTCTCTGTTCTGACGGAGGCCAGTAACAGTGGGCCGGTGAGGGAGCTCTGTGCTACCTTGTACGGTATCCCGAGGTGTGTAGTTTCGCACAGCTGTCTCCAGTATTCTCTCTTCGATGCCATCATTGCTCTGCGGTATGTAGCGTTGGAGAGATTGTATTCCCTTTTTAGGCGTTCCCTCCTGTCCGGGTCAAATCTCTCTCGTTGCATGCTCCGCCTGCTGCGCCTGGCCTTCCGTCGCAGAAGGCTCAGGTTTTCCGACCACCAGGGAAGCAGGGGTTTTGCCCGGCCTTCCGCGTTCCTTTAACCTTCACAGATCGCTACAATTTCTTTAGTTAGATTACTAAAATATTCATTTAGGTCATCTATCTCATCTAGATCTGCTGTACTTCTGGCTTTAAGCAGATTGGATAGGCGGCCCTTGAGGTCCGACTATCTGAGGTTCCAGGCGTTGAACCTCGACCTGGGTTTCTTCCCAGGTTTCTCAAAACCTACCTTGAAGGATATTGTAAGGTAGTCGCTGCAACTCACATCGTCCAGTACCTGCCAGTTCTGGAGGAAGGAGAAAACCGAGGTCCTCGTGACGGGGAGGTCGATCCACGACGTCCCAGGAGCACCTTCGAAAATGGGGACGCTGTCGGGATCGTTCCGGATCGTCAAATTGACGAAATGACGAAGTCCAGAAGTTTACTACCTCGCCCGTCATATTCAATGTAAAACAGACACGAGCCGAGCTGGGGTTTTTTGTTTTGTTTTTTTATGAACAAAACAATTGCTGTACGGTGCTTTTCTCGTTTGGAAAACTCGCAACATACTGCAGCAGGATAAGATTGAATAATTTCCGCTGACGGAAATAATAGAAGTTTTACGATACCCTCCCCTCCTAACAATTTTAGTGGGTCAGCTTCCTTAGTTTTTCAATGTGAAAGTGGCCCCTTCTCTCTCTCTAACTTCTATCCTCCTCTCATGCTTCAGGGCAGGCTATTAACTGCGGCATTTCTAAACCGAGCCACCAGCTCGCAGACGATCTTTTTTGTTGTTGTTGTTCTGGTCGGCGGCACTTTGTTCTCTAGATGTGTGAAAAGCTTTGCCCGTCCCTAATTTAGGGTCACTGGTTCCAGGGAAGGGAGAGAACCAGTTCCGTAAGACAAACGCAACATTCATGCCTCAACGGGATTTGAACCCGGACCCTTCTCGGACGAATGGTCATGAGCCATCGCTTAGACCACTGAGCCACCGAGGCGGCGAGGAGCTTTTCTAAGCTGAAACTCATCAACACCTACTTCACTATGAGCGTAGTTCACAGCAATAGCATCGAAGCTGTCTTCAGCGCCCTCTGTACATACATACATATCACTAAGCTGCTCTCTGAGATTCAGAGGTTAGCTTCTAAAAGAAATACAAACTTCCAGATATTTTTATTTATTGTTGTCGTTCATGATTTCAAGAACCCCTCTGCAGAAGCGCACGGCACAGTCTAGCCACTATAATGTGAAAAATATTTTTAGATGAGAATAGGTGGAAATAGACTTCACTTTACTATGTTTACATTTTTTACAGCATGGAGGAAGACTTGTAGTTATTTATAATGCGTGTGAAATTGGTTGCTTTTCTGATAGAAATAACACTTAGTGAATATGGCTGAAACTTATGGGTGATTTTTTTCTTTTCTCTGTTGCACATGAACTAAGCCGCTAAATATAATTCTATTTTTCTGAAGGGTTTTATTTATTATGGCTGTAAGACGTGGGCGGACATTTAGGGATAGAGAAAGAAGAAAAGTGAAAACTCTGTCAGTTGATCCTGCATACTCTGATAGTTCAACGTACTATAGAGTTTTAAAGTGGATGGGAGAAAAAGGTTACAAACCTCATCAAAAGATGAAACCCTGCATTTTCGAAGGTTAGTACTTGTCGTTTGGATGATCATTTGCTAAATGTGTAAACAACAGTTTATCAATTAATTCGTTTAGTGATTTGATGCGATATGCCCTTCCTTGTGATATTTGTACTTAAATAGGCCCGACAGGATGTTTGGGCCTCTGGGTAATCTTGAAGCCGAGGCCCCTAAGTTTTCTTCAGTCCCTCCTCCCCCCAAAAAGATTTTGGAAGAGTGCGGAATATTAATATTTTTAGATTAACCATAGGTACAAAACCTTCTAAATGATAAAATATACTTCCATCAAATTGCTAATATTTTATCAGTATTGTTTCATGGTTCTTATGTATAATTCTGATATTTATTCTTAACTTATACATAGAATTGCTTGACGTAATTTTAAAGCTAAAACGTTTTTATTAAATGTTCAGTACTCAATATTTGAAAACTTAGACAGGGTAACTTTTTTTGTCAAATTAGTTATTAACACCAAAATATAAAAAATAAAATTTTTAATAAACAAATTTGGTTACCTAATAGTTCTTATAGTTTCTATAAAATACAGTAGCTCTTTTAAATGCAAAGCTGTCGATTACTTGATTAAAGCACAAATCCCAAAAGTGGTTAGTCCATACAGTCTTTCTTTTTCCATGGTTGATCTATTATAACTTCCATTGGTAAGGGAATTAGTACAGAAAGTTCCTGTTTTTTTTAGTTTTTGTTACAATGAGAGAATGCAAGCATGGGAATCAAATCGGCTGCTCCGGGATGCACAAATAATTTACTTTTCTGCTGGACCCTTTTACTAAAAATTCGTGACAAACGTCCACTAGGATCGCCCCCCCCCTGATGCCCAGACCCCTAGGCAGTTAACCCCTTTGCCCCTCCCTCTCGTCGGGCCTGACTTAAGGTAAAAGTGGCATCAGCCAGATTACGGGTGTTCTGCCGACTCGTGGAACATTGCAAATTCCATGTACAACGAAACACAATATACATATAGACTATCATTTTAAGAATAGCATTAATGCACAGCCGCAATGATTGCATAATATCAGAGAAAAATATTTGTTCCTTATTCTACAGATTCAACACCTTTCCATGTGTTTAATTTTTCAGAATTATTGGCAGTTTCATGAATCAAATATCCATTTTCAGACAAATGGGCATAGACCTTCCACTGATCAGATATTATTACTGTTCCCTTTGCTACAAATTTTTTTGCGATGGGGAAATGATGTTCCGCGGAACGTTTGTTCTCCGAGCATATCACCAATCGGAATTCTTTTGTATCACTTTCAATCATTCCAAGGAACCAGGTTCTCTCTACACACCTTCCAACATAGTGTTTTTCTCTTACTAATTTTTGCCTCAGCAGTCTCAACTGTTTTTCATACTCTTCCAATTTGTCCCCTCTCTTCCACAAATTTCTACATATACAAACTTATTACTTCACCACAGTAGTCATACCAGTCACTTATTCTTTCTGAAGTGGTTTTCAATCCATTGTGAATAAACGTCTCCGTTACAGCCGAATCATAGTCTAAATTACAAGCAAAGCTGTACTTCATCAAAAATGTCTTCTGAGGAGACAATACTGTTTTAGCAAACCAGGTTCTCATGCCTTAGAGGCAGATTCTCCATGACAGGCATCGATGTGATACTTTGGACATCTCAACATTCCAAGGCCATACTCTTCAGAATACAATTTCATGTCGTGCCCTTCTGAATATTTCCTTGTCATAAGGATTAAACCTTCGTTCTCGCACCACATAATACATGTTTGCTTGTCTTTGACAACTTCAGTATACAACCTGAAAAAATTCCAGTACATGATCTTAACTCAACATACAGATGCTTTGTCATTTACAGCAATAACATCATCATAAGGTGGTATTCATGATGTTCAGCACGTCGGAGAACATCCCAGATGACTGCCATTGCTTTGATTTCTGCATGCTAACATTGTGCCCTTGACTGGAATAAAGAATCGGCAGAACTAACATATTGAATTGTCCCAAGAGTGGTTGTCTGCTGTCCTGTAGTGCAGTATTTTGGAAATGGATAAAAAATAAATAATGGAAAGTAATGGGAACACATTAATAGTATAGGTATACAAGAGCATAATGCTACAGAAGTCAGAAAAAATCGGGCAACATATGTGCAAGAAGGTTAACTTTATTTCTTAATGTAATGTGTGTTCAAAGTGACACTTTCACCTTTGTTCTTCAGACAATCCATGCCAACTATGGTTTGTACTGCATCTGGTAGTATACTGCAGCATTCTGAATAAGAACCTGTGAATAGTCATCACATTTTTTGCTATGAGGTGGGCCACATTGTGTAAGTGGCAATTCTGCAACATGCTTTTCTGTAAGTTCATCACCTGCTGTGTTTATATAAAGAAAAGTTGTGTGACAAACAGGGCTCCAAAAATACGGTCACCAGAGGCAACTAAAATTTTCTGCTTGGCGACAAGCATTATGGTTATTAAAAATTTATTTTTTTCACTCAGAAAAAAGCACTTCTTTTTTCATGTTTTCTAATTGTACCATAATTTTCGTTATAATCCGCGGATTATCTGCTAAAAAAGTTTAAAATATAGGTTCTGCGGATTACACCTGATTTAAAAAAATAAAGATTTTATGGCTCTTTGATTTAAAAAAAAATCCGCAAGGTAATTGTGCAGAAAAAGCGTGTAATTGAAAAAGGAACTCCCTCGGAAAAAATTTCCTCAGGTCAGGAGTTTGTACGGAGTGGAGGGGTGTTGTAATGAAAGATCGGGAAAGTTGTGGGGAGGAACAGGAGGAGTCATTTTGTATCATTGAGAAGGACAGCTCTGACTGTCGTGCCGTCTCTGTTTATAGCAAACAGCCAAAGAAGTATGCACAGCGCTTGCTGCGTTCCTCACTTCGGATCTCGTGCGCTCCATGCCCCTCTGTTTTAGTTCGTCCTTTGCTGCTGATGTTTTCATTCATTGCTATTCATGATGTCTTTGGAAAGGAAGCATTTCAGTTACACTGCCGAATTTAAACTTAAAAGTGGTGGGCACAGTTGAGGATATAATCGAGTTACTGCGCAATAGTTTTGAGGTCAGAAAACAATCGCGCAGTAACACGCAGAAAGCCGCTTTGCCACGATCTAAAATGCAAACAAATCCGTCGGTAAATTCTGCGGTAGAATTCACGGCCCTTTTTTTTATTGGCCCATGTATAAACCGATCCCCCAACTCTGAAAGCAGGATTTCCTCCAAAAACTTTTTATTATACGAGAGTGCATACAGTATTTCTATGACTTGTTCTGTATCAGCCTTTCATCATTGGTAAGGTTTAATGCAATACTCTGGAGCTGCATCGCCGTGATCTATGGATGTCATGCCACTTAACTTTATCTGTCCGTAGATAAAAATATGAAAAAGTAACCTATAAAAATGAATTTCTTCATTTAATAAAATCATTTTTCTTACTTCTTTGGACTCGTGGATCATTGTGTGACCAACTTGTCTGTTGAAAATTCCACTTCCTGTTCAACATCTATGGTGTGCGGATTATACAGAGCCCTTTCTTTTTTCTGAATGTCACAGTCTGCAGATTATACGAAGGAAAAAAAAAATGACTTGAATTTTGTGGTAACCCGAAAATTGCGGTAATCAGTTTATTTTTTTATCACAAATTCAGCAAGGGAAAAAAAATTGCAAGATGCATTTAATTATGGCAGTTAAGAGAGAAAAATTCTCCCCCTCTGGTCAATGTACTCCCTGTGATGACTACAATCGGTAAAGGCCGAAACCATGTTTCAGTCAGTGTTTACGGGCGCACGTGTGCCAACATCACAAATTCCCCCACCCGAAAGTGGGGGTGGGTGGAGGACAGCATGGATGCAGAGGAAAGGAGAAAAGACAACCAAATATGTTCTCATGGACGTGGAACCTTTCTGTTAAAAGTAAGATGAGATCATGAGAAAGCGGAATGTCAAGTTAGGCTGAACCTCTCCCGAACCCCCCACACACAGGAAGAAAAATGCTGCCCTTCATTCTATGTTTGTAATGAGAACCATCTGTACTGTCAAAGTTTTACATTTCGATTAGCAGTTGGTGGAGGGGGGACATTTGTGATGGCAGCGCACATCACCACCCTGACTGTGATAGCAAGTTGCCGCCCCGGTGACGCAGTGGTCTAAGGCACTGGCCTCTGATCCTTCGTCCGTAAGGGGTCCGGGTTCGAATCCCGGTCAGGCATGGATGTTGTGTTTGTCTTACGGCACTGGCTCTCTCCCTTCCCTGGAACCAGTGACCCTAAATTAGGGACGGGCAACTGCTTATAGCCCATTGAGTTGCTCACAGTGGTCGTTAAACCCCCAATCAAAAAAAAAAAAAGAAAAGAAAAAAAAAAGCAAGTTCATGATGCTGTTTGTTGAGTTTCACTGCTCATAAAGTTACGGTACACTCATTTTGCAGCGTCGCTCTCCGAGTGCACTTTGATCCTACACTTGAGGGTTGAGGTTCACTTCGTTCTTCTGTTCAATTCAGTCATCTTCCTTTCCTCAGTATTTGATGATTTCTTTCCATGTTTTTTGTTTACACCCCTTGATGTAGGCAATTGTTTCCCTTTGAGCGGATTATTAGAATGACAAGTTTTTAAATATGGATCAGAAAAGTATACTTTCTTTTTTCCAGAAGAGAAATATTACAACTGTCAGTGACATGGCAAATGAGGAATTATCCGATGAGGCAGTGGTTCACTAAAAAGATTGTACTATATCTCAAGGCAGATCTGCATTATGTGAAAATGTTGAAAAAAGAAAAGATGGCAAAAGAAAATTTCAGCAGAAATGGTGTGACGAATTTTCGTGGCTCGTATTCGAAGATGGTATGGGCCAATGCAAAATATGCTCCAAGTATCCAGATATTTCGGATAAAAACTCTAAAATTGTTGAAGGATTTCAAGGACCTTTCAAAATTGAATCTTTTAAAGTACACCAGAAACCAAAAATGCACAAAAATTGTACAGATGGTAATGCAGCTAAAAAAAACCCCGGAGTGCATTCCACTGGCAATGTGTCATAAGAAAATGGATGAAAAAATGTTTAAACATCTTGGAAAGCTTTTCAATACAGCATATTACACAGCAAAATACACTGGAGGAAAGTGAAAAAAGAACACCAAGAAGGAATTGTCGGACGATCATGAAATTTACACATGTTAATGGGGTTGAGTTTACGTAGGTGTGATGTTAATTTTGGGACCAACCGGTGAGCGGTTACGCCACAGCACGGCATAATATGCAAATTATCATCGGTGGTATTTAAGGAGTACGGCGAAGTGAATGTAATCAGTCGTCTGCGTACGGACACGTGCAAAGACCCTGAAGAAGCTGCAATACCTGGACATGGAAGACGTGTACGATTTCAGCAATTATCGGACTTTGAGCTGGGTCGTCTATTCGGACTCCGCGAGGCCGGGTGGTCGTATCGTCGTATTGCAAAGCGAATTGGGCGGGAAATATCGGTGGTGGTACGATGGTGGCGTAGATGGTCCGAGGAACATTCCCACACGAGAAGGCGTGGAACCGGGAGTCACAGATGGACTGATGAGCGGACCGATCGGCGCATAAGAAGAGCGGTGTTGTCAAGCAGAACATCCACTGTGACGCAAATCCGAGCTGCCGTTGCACCTGAGGTAACTGCGAACAATCCGCAACCGTCTACTGGATGCAGGACTATGTGCACGTGTGCTTCTGGCATGTGTACCTCTGACTCCAGCCCACCGTCAGGAACGGCTGCAGTGGTGTCACCAACGTCTGCACTGGAGAACGCAATGGCGATCTGTCGTGTTCAGCAATGAAAGCAGATTCTGCTTGGGAGCCTCCGTTGGCCGTATGCGTGTTCGCAGATGCACAGGGGAGTGTCTCCACCCTTCTTGCATCTGCCAGCGACACACAGGGCCTACACCTGGTCTCCTGGTATGGGGAGCGATCAGCTATCACTCCCGTACACAACTAGTGTTTGTACCGGGTACGTTAAACAGCACCTCCTACATCAACATCATTCAGCCCGTTGTTGTGCCATTTGTAAGTTCGGTCCATCGTGGTGTTTTCCAGCAAGATAATAACGCATGCCCACACACGGCACGTGCTATGCAACATGCAGTTCAGGGTGTGAGACAACTTCCATGGCCTGCACGTTCACCGGATTTGTCCCCCATTGAGCACGTGTGAGATTTTATGTGACAAATACTTATCCGGTCTCCACGGCCAGCCACGACCATCCCCGATTTACACGTCGAGGTTGAGGATGCTTGGAACCCAACATCTGTACGACAGACTCCATGCCAGATTAATTGCACAGTGTGACGCAGTTCATGGTGGTTCAACCTCGTACTAACCATGTTACATGGAAATGTTATTTTTCAGTTTACCAGCAAATGAAGCTGTATTTTGCCATAATGTTTTGATCACGTTATCCTCTGTATTCCGTTATTATGCTGTATAAATTTTGTTGGTATTAGACGTCTCTTTGATGTTCTTTTTTCACTTTCTGTCAGTGTATAATAAGCCATTCACTGATTTTAAAAATCTGATTGTTCTTTTAAATAAATGTGATAATGATGTTGGTCTTCAACAGTAAGAAAATGACATGCAATGCAGAGAGTTTATATCACACATTGCAGGTGTAATAAGGCAAGAACTAATAGTGGAAATCAAATAATGTAGTTATGTTAGTCTTCTTCTAGCTGCATCGACAGATAAATCTACAGTAGAAGAACTAGTAATTTATGTTCGATTAATCAGAGACAGGAAAGTCGAAGAAGCCTTTCTCTCAGTTGTCCCCCTTCAGTCATCTACTGCAGAAAGCTACTATATATATTGTTTTAGATAAACAGATGCAGAATCTGGGGATTTATTAGCTAAAAGGACAATGGCTGGTTGGACTTGGCACCGACGGTGCAGCAAATATGGTCGGAAAAGAAAATGGGCTTATAGCTAAAAGTAGAAAGAAATATCCCTGATGTTATTTCCCAACACTGTGCAGCTCACAGACTGAATCTGAGTGTCCTGAGTTCAGTACCAAATGTGAAGTACCTTGATGAATTAGATACTGTTTAGCAGAAACTGTACAAGTTTTATAGTAATTCACCCAAAAGACTGAAACAATTAAGCCAAGTAGCAAAACTTTTGGTATCAAAGATTTTGAAATTCCAGTATCTTCATAAAGTTCCCTGGGTTTCTAGCAAAGGTGGAGGGAGTTCTTACAGCATTAATAAAAAATGTCAATGTAGTTGTCACTTACTTGGAGGAAGTTTCAAATGAAAAAGGGGATGATGCTGCTGTTGTCAAAGGCATTTTGAAAAAAATTACAAGTTTTCGATTTGTGATTACTCTTCATTTTCTACTTGATTTTTTGAGTATTTTTAAGGAAGTTTATTTAATATTTCAAAGAGAACAGTTGCTTTTAAGCTAAATTGCAGTACACATCAAAAGAGCCATAAATGAATTGCAAAACTTGGAAATTTATTCAGGCTCATATGAAAGTTTGTTTGTAAATTCGACCACTATTGCTGGTATGTACAAGAATATCCAACTTTCCAACATTGGTCACAAAGTGTTTGAGTCGGATAAAAAGAAAATGATCAATGATGGGGTGAAATATCTTCAAGTAAGGTTTTTAGAGTCTGACAGGTTGTAAGAGCTACTGCTGTATTTTGATACCTTTACCTGGGCTCAAGAAAATCTAGGAAGTTTTGGTAATGAGGAAATAAAAATTCTTTCACAACACGTTCAAAGGTATCTTTCCTCCCATTGTAGTGAAACTTCATGGGAGAGGGAAATGAAGTCCCTGATGAATGAGTGGTACGAGTTCAAAGTTGTCTGTAAAAACTCACAGATTGTTGATTTACTCAAAAAGGCATTATCTAACCAGCAGAGATTTCCACTTCTTAGCCATTTAATGGAAATTGTATCTGTTTTACCTACATCTACCTCATCATGCGAACGTGGTTTCAGCCACATGAACTTAATTAAAAGCACAAACAGAACATGCATAGGAGAATCAGCGTTAAAGGATCTGATGATGATTCATCTAAATGGACCAGCACTCAAAGATTTCCTCCCACAGAGAGCTGTTGATAGCTGGTACTTTTCATCCAAAACAGTGAGACACACAGAAGGGCACATGTCAATCAAAAGAAAATTATCCCAGACAAAATTTGATGAATCACATTAGAAACACTGTTGAGCATTTTTTTTCCAAAGAGAAATCATGTGAAGATACAGTTATTGTTTTGCAGCAAATTTCTTGGATACCAGGAATTGACAATTTTTATTATTATTTTTCTATTTATATTTTTGCATTTATGATGAGACTCACCCTACCAAATTTTTTCTCTAAGCCTTGGACTTTTTTTTATGTTGCCAAAATGCAAGTTCTAGGATCATCAAGGATTCAAGGGTATAATAATTCTGTTTACTTCTTTTACTAATTCTTGACTTGTTTCCTCACATGCACAGTTTTTGAAAGAAAATAGAAAAATATGTGAACTCTTTGTGCTGAGTTTGTTAGATAATTCAGTATGAGGAAAAAAACTAATTAGAGCATCTCATTCATGAAGGGCTCTACTATCTCAGTTTAAGTATGCAATGATATTTGCCAGACTAATGGGAAATCGTCTTTCAGAATCCGAGGTTATCTGAAGTATGCTTTTTTCCTGTTATGTACCAAGTAACCTAGTATTTTTACTCAGTTATCTGAAATTTCTATCTATAATTATCATCAAGCTATCAGCTGTATACATGTCACAATTCAATTTTTTGACTAAAGCTTATCAGTAGATAAACTGAATCAGTCATCTATGTAATTGATGCATAATGATCATTAGTCATTACATTAATTATAAAAATCTATTTTAATAAACTTATAGCTGAATATATTTAATTAATAACATGATTATGCAAGCTGTTGACAATTGAAATAAGAAATATATATATGTATATATATATACTGCCAGAAGGACAGACCATAGATGGACAGCCGAAATTTTAGATTGGATTCCAAGGGACAGGAAAAGACCCAGAAAAAGACCACATGGGAGATGGGTGGATGAAATTCGTAAATATGCGGG
The DNA here is from genome assembly GCA_039090855.1 of Macrothele yani. Classification (NCBI taxonomy): domain Eukaryota; kingdom Metazoa; phylum Arthropoda; class Arachnida; order Araneae; family Macrothelidae; genus Macrothele; species Macrothele yani. Next base: position 70,889,352 of record CM076995.1, read on the forward strand.
AGTGACATGGAGGAGACTGGCACAAGACAGACCGTTGTGGAGGAAACTTGGGGAGACCTTCGTCCAGCAGTGGATTGATAATGGTTGACAATGATGATGATGATGATATATATATATTTATTCATTTCTTAGTTTCTATTTTTTAGCTGGCTACTTAAAAAATCAGACTGGCTACCAATTTTTTTAAAAATTTTGGAGCCCTGGTGACAAGTGAACAATGGTTTCTCCCTAAAATGCAAAAGGAGAAAGTTCCATGCAGTACTAAGCAGTCTCATTAAAAACAACAGGTGGCACAAATGCATCTTGGACATGTTTCTAAATATGTGTTCCATACAAGTCTACCATCTAGTATTATGCTGCTAGCCTGTTTTAGACATCTGTAAATGTACTGTTTTTCTGTCATTGTTTCTAGTTACACCAGTGGCTTTAATCATAGGGTCATGATGTAAATTTACACTGAGTGCTCTACAAATTAAGTATATATATCATCATCATCATTGTCAACCATTATCAATCCACTGCTGGACGAAGGTCTCCCCAAGTTTCCTCCACAACGGTCTGTCTTGTGCCAGTCTCCTTCATGTCACTCCCGCATACTTTCAAATTTCATCCACCCATCTCCCATGTGGTCTTCTTCCGGACCTTTTCCTGTCCCTTGGAATCCAATCTAAAATTTCGGCTCTCCATCGATGGTCTGTCCTTCTGGCATTATGTCCAGCCCATTGCCATTTCAGGGATTTAACTCTGATCAAGATGTCTTCCACTCTTGTCATTTTTCAGATCCACGAGTTCCGCTTCTTATCCCTCCTGGTTACACCAAGCATGCACCTCTCCATGCTTTTTTAAGTTGTCTGCAGCCTTTGTATGTCTCTTTTAGTTAAGGTCCACGTCTCTGCACCATACGTAAGCACTGGAAGGATGCATTGATCAAACACTTTTCTTTTAAGACATAATGGCATATTGCTCTTGAATATTATGCTGTTTCTTCCAAAAGCTCTCCAGGCAAGTTTTGTGCACCAATTAATTTCTTCATCAATGTGACCCTCACTTGATATCTGTTGTCCACGATAAACGTACATGTCTGTGATCTCCAGCTTTTCTCCATCAATCGATAAATCTTCATTTCTTGTAAAAGCATTGAACATCACTTTTGTCTTCTGACAGTTCATTTTTAATCCCACTTCTTTACTCTTGTCAGTAAGTTCCTGGATCATACTCTGCAGCTCTGATGGGGTAATTGCAAAAATGACGTCATCAGCAAAACGAAGGTGGGTTACATAATCTCCATTAATCTTTATCCCTTTGTTTTCCCAGTTCAGTGATTGAAAGACATTTTCCAATGTCGCATTAAAGAGCTTCGGAGATATGGTGTCACCTTGTCTCACTCCCTTTCCAATTTTTATGTGTGTTGTATTTTCAAACAGCCAAATCTTTGCATTTTCATAGATGTTATTAATAATATTAATGTATGCATCTTCAATACCGCAGGATTTCAGAGCCATTGTAACTGCTGATGGTTTCACCGAATCAAAGGCTTTTTCATAATCGATAAAAGCCATTGCACAATTGAAGTTCATATTCTCTCGCTCTTTCAATTAGTTCTCTCAGTACACGGATATGATCTATTGTGCTGTAGCCACTCCTGAATCCAGCTTGTTCTCTCGGTTGAGCCATGTCCAGTGTTACCTTCAAGCGGTGTGAAAGAACTTTAGTGAAGATTTTACAAACCACTGATAGGAGGCTGATAAACTGTCTATAGTTCTTGAGATCCTCAATGTCACCTTTTTTATGTAGCAGGATCATTGTAGCGTTGTTCCAATCCTCAGGAATCTTCCCTTCATTAAGGCATCATGTGAAAATTTGGGCGAGTACTGTTTCGATTTCTCCACTTGCTTCTTGTATGATGTCTACAGTAATTCCATCTTCTCCTGGAGCTTTTCCTCACTTCATGTTCTTGATTACATGTGCAACTTCTGCTGGGAGAACTGGAAGAACTCTGGTACTGGCACCTTTCATGATGTCTGGAGTACATGTATCATCCCTTTCATATAATTTGGAGTAGAAATCTTTCACTCTTGTCAAAATTTTGCCTCTATTTCTTGTTACAGAACCATCTTCTTTTTTCAGTGCCATAATCTGTTTTCTTCCCTTACTGAGATGTCCCTTTGCCATCTTTAGGCTTTGGTTGTTTTCAATTGCTTTCCTCACTAGTTCACAGTTGAATATCCTTACGTTTTCAGTGATACTTTTTCGTACTGTCTTGCATAGCTCTATATATTCCACTTTGGAACTCACATCTTCTTTAGTTGTCCTCATCTCTCTTCTTTTTTGCATCAACATTTTGGTTTTTCCTTATAATTTGTTCACATGCAACTTGTTCATAGACCCAGCTAATTTTGTTGCTGTTTCCATAAGAGCTTTGGTTACTTTTCTGTTAACTTCAGAAATATCCACTTCTTCCGATGTTAGGCCTTCTAAAGCAGAGAATCGGTTCTTCAGTTCCAACTTGAAGGTATTATGGTGTTTTTTAAGGTTGGTTATGTCAATACATTTTGTTTGTCTTATGAGCTTGCCACGTTCGAGTTTAGTGTTGAGGTGCATCTTACATCTCACCAATCTATGGTCACTACCTGAGTTGAACTTATTTAGCACACTGCAGTCTTCTATGACGAATATTTTGTTACACATAATAAAATCAATTTCACTTGTCGTCCCATTTGGATGTCTCCATGTCCATTTCCTGTGTGGCTTTTCCTTGAAAAAGGAGTTCAAGATGAAAAACACTTCTGCCTCTGCAAACTCAACGAGAGTATTTCCACGCTGGTTTCTGTTACCGTGATCGAATTTACCTACTGAAGTTTCATTCTGTTGCTGTTGCCCTATTTTTGCATTGAAATCTCCCATATTTATCTTCAAGTGCTGCTTACCTTTATTATTTAGATGACGAATTTCCTCATAAAATTCTTCAATTTCTTCTTCAGGATAACTTGTGGTGGGTGCATAAGTTTGAATAATCTGAGCCTGGTATCTTCTCGAGAGTTGGATAATGAGTCTTGCAGCTCTGTCAGAGGAACTTTCAACTTCTACAACTTTATCCTTCAGTTTCTTGTTTATTATAAATCCAACACCACTAGTTCTGCCAGTATCTGTCCCACGATAGTAGAAGAGATGTCTACTTTTCAGTTCAATGAGATCTTCTCCTTTTCTCCTTACCTCACTTAGCCCGACGATGTCCCACTTGATCCTTTGTAGTTCCTCTTCCAATTCAAGCGTCCATTATACGTAGCCAAAATCAGCATCATATGGCAGCCTAGTCTGGTCCTCCGGGGATTCTTAGCACCCTCTGCCTTCATGTCGCACTGGCCGCTGCCTTGGCCAGGTGCATTCCAGCTGCCGGAGACTGAGGGCCAAGATTTAAGTTGTGGAGTCATTTTGGAGGGGTTTGGCCATAACTCACCACGCTGGCCAAGCGGGTTGGTGAGTGTGGGATAGCATTTCCTCTAATCGCGATGGTATAGTTATACCGCTATTGGCGGTCGTCAGAGCCCCTTTAGTGGGAACAGGAGGCACCATGAGAAGGTGGGGTTGACTTTTGTCAAGGTGAGGCTGTGATGTTACGTATCACCTGACCTTACATCCCAAGTATATATATATATTCATTTCTTAGTTTCTATTTTTTAGCTGGCTACTCATCATCTAGTATTATATATATATATATATATATATATATATATATACTTAAGAGCAAAACTGAAGACTAGGAAAAAATTTTAGAATTTAAAACGAAGGGTGCAAAATAACCTGAAAATCAAAACGCGCAACGCAGCAGTTTTGAAAATTCAGAATTCACATTCTATAAAGATACCTAAGCAAAAAAATACATATATAATTTTGACTCACACCTAGTACAACATAGAAAAGGTTATGTATCTACCTGTGTGAGTGAAAGGAGAAAAAGAAAAAAATAAAATAAAACAACTGAATGTAGAAGGTGTCGAGAATACTGAGCCTTGGCTTTATCAAGGACCAGCAAAAACTCTGCATTTTCTCACTTCCACAAAGACCTAGTTGGAAATGGGTTTCTGCAAGGCCATAGATGCAAGTAACATTCCCACCTAAAATAGTTTAAAAAATATATATATAAGTCATGTCCTCCGTAGAGTAGCATGACCTAGCACTAGTTAACAATTTCGCTTGCATCCATTAACCTTCATGGCCCGACCCATGCTCTTCATCTGTTACTATTAAACAGAGAGAAGAAGATTAAAGAGAACTCAAGCTGTGAGAGTGACATAATAAATAGAAATGATTTTCAGCTATAACGAAATTCCAAGTTCGTTTGAGAGAGAATTTAGACCTGAAAAACAAATTTTACATTGCAATTAAAAAAGGAAATGTTAATTTATAACGAACAGATTTTTGAAAGAAAACTTGAGTCTAAAACCCCTACTCTACAACTTATGACAGCACGAAACGAGAATAAGTTAAAGATAATAATTAACTAAAGAAAACTTTGTGAAAGTTATATACCTTAAACAGTTAGTTGCAATATGTACAAAGTATTTCAGCAGTGCTTTAAGTGCATAATTAATTAGTTATTAAGAACTTAACTACTTTGAAAAAACAGCGCATAGACAGCGCATAGAAAAGGAACAAGCTTAGCCATCTTCTGTTCCTAGGTACCACAAAAGACGCTCAAAGTTACAAAGAAAAGTAAGAGTTAAAACCCGCATAAATGTTAACAGACAAACCAATGCTTAAAAGCTGAAAAGCTAAAAAACGACAGAGAAAAGGTACATGAAGTACAAACATTGAACTTATAGAACCTAGAACCCAAAAACAAGGAAGAGAGCTTACCTCTGGTGTTACAAAAACTTTTCTCCTCACAAGAGGAGAACATGGCTGACCTCTTCCGCCACTCCCTAGACGCTGGGGGGCAGTGAGGGTGGGGCTGATGGCCTCCTCATACAGCAAGAAACCAACGCGCGGAGATTTTAACCAGAGAAAAAAATATATAAACTTAAGACTGTGGATCTGTATGATCAGAATGAGCAGAATTAACTCTCCAGAATACATGAGAAATATTATAAAATACACGAGCAGTTTATTTAATAATCTTTGCATGTATTAAATCACCTTAGTGAGCTTCTATAGATTAATCAGAATCTTATTAATTTTAATGTTGGTTTTACTATTTTTAGTATAGCTATCCTAGTGATGAATAACTAGTTTTCTTTTTATTTGTTTTTATTTTCTTTTATAACCAGTACTCTACCTTTGAATTAGAGCATTTCCATACTCATGGTTTTGACAAAGTGAAAATAGAGGTACTACATATTATCCTGACCTCTATGCTCGGCTAGAAACTGAATCCCTTGAAATTTTGCAGCATCAGTCTCTTTATCCCTATGGCCTTAATTCCACTCTATCTGACAATAAGCATAATCAGCATAAATTTTCAATTCGTGAACTCTTCTTTCTTGTTAATAATAAGAGCTGCTCTAGAGGTAATAGAGGACAGAGGTTATTTCACACATCAAGCAAAGTTGATTTTGCTAACTTGCTAAAAACTCTGGTAAGCTTTAAAACTGGCACTAATTTTGTTAAAAATACTTACAAAATTCTCAAGTCCTTCAAGCACTCTGTCCTTAAATGTTTTTTCAAATTCTGGAATGAAACTGCTGACCATGTTGATAAGCATGTTTTTGCTTTGGTTCTGGACATTCTTAAACATATTCTTAAAGATAAAATTTCTCTTAAAGAATTTTCCAGTAATTTTGTTACCATCAGGTTCCTAAATAAAGCCTACGATAATCTCAATGTAAGGAAGCTGTTCTACAATAATGCAATTTTTTTTCCCATCCACAGGCACCAGTCTATTGTAAGTTTTAAATATGTTAAGACCTTAGGGTCAATAGTTAAAAACTACAAACTTAACTCTTCGAGCTACATTCCTGTAATTACTACTTGTTCTTGTGATGAACATAAAGAAACAGTTCACTATGATAAGAATTACAACCATATTATCACCGGAAACTTGAGTTTTGTTGAAAATGAAAAGCTTAGGAATTTATTAGAGTATGGCTCTAAATTCAGACCTTCCTTCACAATTTCCAAAGAAAGGATTCTTGAGAGCTTCACTCAAGATGTAAATAAGTACATCGTAAAAACCAGTTTAACGTACAATCAGCCTATTGAGGCCTTCGCAGAATGGAAATATAATATAATCAATAGCTTCACCGGTGAGTTGGCAGGTCTGGACTTTTGTTTCGACAAAAATCTCTTTTCTCTGGAGAAGCTAAAAGGTCACTCTCCAAACTACAAGACCAATTTATTTTTACCACTACGGATAAAGCTAGCAATAATTTTGCAATTATCTGTAAGAAGTTCTATTTTGAATTGTTAACTATGGAACTCAATAATAGAGTATACATGAGCCCGTAAGTTATTCTACCAAGCAGTTAGAAAATCGGTTTAAGGCATTCTTCAAGAAACTTAAAATTCCGCAAACTAGAAGATATGGGCCTGAATTTCCATTTCTTTTTGCAACGGTTAAGTTTCATAAGGATCCTGTGAAGTTCAGGTTCATAGCTAGTGAGTAAGGAGTCATAAAGAAAATAGATCTTGCTTTTGAAGATGTCTTAAAGAAGGTTTTGAAACACATTAGAAACTGTTCTAACTTGATGTACAGAGATTTTTGGATAATTAATAATAATGCAGAAGTAATTTCTACTATACTCAAAGTTTGTCCCCTAGATATTAATAGTTATGATTTTGAAAACCTATATACTAATCTGCCTCTATCAGATATAATCACTACCTTTAAAGAGCTGTATGCAGAATTTAAACTTAACCAATTTGTTGATGTAGGAACTTGGAACTCTTATCTCAATTGCTGCATAAAAAATAACCATATCTTATATAATAATACTCTCTATAAGCAAGTGAACGGTATTCCAATGGGAACATCAACGTCCACGAATATCGCTAATCTATTCCTGTTCTTTAAGGAATATAAATTCATTAAAAATCACCCCACCTGCTCAGATAACTACCTTTACACTTTTAGATATATTGATGATCTGCTGTGTATCAATAATTCCGAAGTTATAGAGAGTGATTTTGATAATATCTATCCTAGCTCTCTTAACTTATGTAAAACCAACCACAGTAATCAGGAACTTGAGTTCCTAGACTTAAGCATTAAGCTCAACAGAGGTAACCCATCTATTAGCCTCTTTGATAAAAGAGTTAATTTTCCTTTCAAAGTAATTAAATATCTTCACTGGAATAATAACATTTCAACCAAAGTAATTGAGAATGTACTAATTTCTCAGGTCCTAAGAATTTCAAGAATTTGCAGCAACAATTTGGACTTCAATTACCACATTAATATACTATTAGAAAGTTTTCTAGAGAACGAAATTCCTTCTTCTTTCATCAAAAGAACTTTAAGAAAAATTATTCTGAATAATAGAGTAAGGTTGGCAGATCTGCTTTAATTTTCTACACAGTTAATAATATGATTCTGACCAATCAAAGCCGTAAGGAAGTTGGCTAGAGGATGCCTATTAACTACCTAAAGGAACCTTAGTGCTATGGATATGACGGTCCTATTAAAACAAAAAAATTAAATAATATAAACAAAATCACAAAAAAGCTTAAAAATCTGTTTATAAAAGAAAATAAAAACAAATAAAAAAGAAAACTAGTTATTCATCACTAGGATAGCTATACTAAAAATAGTAAAACCAACATTAAAATTAATAAGATTCTGATTAATCTATAGAAGCTCACTAAGGTGATTTAATACATGCAAAGATTATTAAATAAACTGCTCGTGTATTTTATAATATTTCTCATGTATTCTGGAGAGTTAATTCTGCTCATTCTGATCATACAGATCCACAGTCTTAAGTTTATATATTTTTTCTCTGGTTAAAATCTCCGCGCGTTGGTTTCTTGCTGTATGAGGAGGCCATCAGCCCCACCCTCACTGCCCCCCAGCGTCTAGGGAGTGGCGGAAGGGTCAGCCATGTTCTCCTCTTGTGTGGAGAAAAGTTTTGTCACACAGAGGTAAGCTCTCTTCCTTGTTTTTGGGTTCTAGGTTTTATAAGTTCAATGTTTGTACTTTATGTACCTTTTCTCTGTCGTTTTTAGCTTTTCAGCTTTTAAGCATTGGTTTGTCTGTTAACATTTATGCGGGTTTTAACTCTTACTTTTCTTTGTAACTTTGAGCGTCTTTTGGGGTACCTAGGAACAGAAGATGGCTAAGCTTGTTCCTTTTCTATGCGCTGTCTATGCTGTTTTTTCAAAGTAGTTAAGCTTCTTAATAACTAATTAATTATGCACTTAAAGCACTGCTGAAATACTTTGTACATATTGTAACTAACTGTTTAAGGTATATAACTTTCACAAAGTTTTCTTTAGTTAATTATTATCTTTAACTTATTCTCGCTTTCGTGCTGTCATAAGTTGTAGAGTAGGGGTTTTAGACTCAAGTTTTCTTTCAAAAATCTGTTCGCTATAAATTCAACATTTCCTTTTTAATTGCAATGTAAAAATTTGTTTTCAGGTTTAAATTCTCTCTCAAACGAACTTGGAATTTCGTTATAGCTGAAAATCATTTCTATTTATTATGTCACTCTCACAGCTTGAGTTCTCTTTAATCTTCTTCTCTCTGTTTAATAGTAACAGATGAAAGAGCATGGGTCGGGCCATGAAGGTTAATGGATGCGTTTAAATTGTTAACTAAAGTGCTAGGTCATGCAACTCTACGGAGGACATGACATATATATATATTTTAAACTATTTTAGGTGGGAATGTTACTTGCATCTATGGCCTTGTAGAAACCCATTTCCAACTAGGTCTTTGTGGAAGTGAGAAAATGCAGAGTTTTTGCTGGTCCTTGATAAAGCCAAGGCTCAGTATTCTCGACACCTTCTACATTCAGTTGTTTTATTTTATTTTTTTCTTTTCTCCTTTTACTCACACAGGTAGATACATAACCTTTTCTATGTTGTACTAGGTGTGAGTCAAAATTTTATATGTATTTTTTTGCTTAGGTATCTTCTTTATAGAATATATATATATATATATATATATATATATATATTCTATAAAGAAGATACCTAAGCAAAAAAAAAATAAAATTTTGAGTCAAAATTTTATATGTATTTTTTTGCTTAGGTATCTTCTTTATAGAATATATATATATATATATATATATATTCTATAAAGATACCTAAGCAAAAAAATACATATATAATTTTGACTCACACCTAGTACAACATAGAAAAGGTTATGTATCTACCTGTGTGAGTAAAAGGAGAAAAGAAAAAAATAAAATAAAACAACTGAATGTAGAAGGTGTCGAGAATACTGAGCCTTGGCTTTATCAAGGACCAGCAAAAACTCTGCATTTTCTCACTTCCACAAAGACCTAGTTGGAAATGGGTTTCTGCAAGGCCATAGATGCAAGTAACATTCCCACCTAAAATAGTTTAAAATATATATATATGTCATGTCCTCCGTAGAGTTGCATGACCTAGCACTAGTTAACAATTTCGCTTGCATCCATTAACCTTCCTGGCCCGACCCATGCTCTTCATCTGTTACTATTAAACAGAGAGAAGAAGATTAAAGAGAACTCAAGCTGTGAGAGTGACATAATAATTAGAAATGATTTTCAGCCATAACGAAATGCCAAGTTCGTTTGAGAGAGAATTTAAACCTGAAAATCAATGCAAAAGAAATCCAAATTTTTTACATTGCAATTAAAAAGGAAATATTAATTTTTAACGAACAGATTTTTGAAAGAAAACTTGAGTCTAAAACCCCTACTCTACAACTTATGACAGCACGAAAACGAGAATAAGTTAAAGATAATAATTAACTAAAGAAAACTTTGTGAAAGTTATATACCTTAAACAGTTAGTTGCAATATGTACAAAGTATTTCGGCAGTGCTTTAAGTGCATAATTAATTAGTTATTAAGAACTTAACTACTTTGAAAAAACAGCGCATAGAAAAGGAACAAGCTTAGCCATCTTCTGTTCCTAGGTACCCCAAAAGACGCTCAAAGTTACAAAGAAAAGAAAGAGTTAAAACCCGCAAAAATGTTAACAGACAAACCAATGCCTAAAAGCTGAAAAGCTAAAAAACAACAGAGAAAAAGTACATGAAGTACAAACATTGAACTTATAAAACCTAGAACCCAAAAACAAGGAAGAGAGCTTACCTCTTGTGTGACAAAAACTTTTCTCCTCACAAGAGAAGAACATGGCTGACCTCTTCCGCCACTCCCTAGTTGCTGGGGGGCAGTGAGGGTGGGGCTGATGGCCTCCTCATACAGCAAGAAACCAACGCGCGGATATTTTAACCAGAGAAAAAATATATATAAACTTAAGACTGTGGATCTGTATGATCAGAAAGAGCAGAATTAACTCTCCAGAATACATGAGAAATATTATAAAATACACGAGCAGTGTATTTAATAATCTTTGCATGTATTAAATCACCTTAGTGAGCTTCTATAGATTAATCAGAATCTTATTAATTTTAATGTTGGTTTTACTATTTTTAGTATAGCTATCCTAGTGATGAATAACTAGTTTTCTTTTTTTATTTGTTTTTATTTTCTTTTATAAACAGATTTTTAAGCTTTTTTTGTGATTTTGTTTATATTATTTAATTTTTTGTTTTAATAGGACCGTCATATCCATAGCACTAAGGTTCCTTTAGGTAGTTAATAGGCATCCTCTAGCCAACTTCCTTACGGCTTTGATTGGTCAGAATCATATTATTAACTGTGTAGAAAATTAAAGCAGATCTGCCAACCTTACTCTATTATTCAGAATAATTTTTCTTAAAGTTCTTTTGATGAAAGAAGAAGGAATTTCGTTCTCTAGAAAACTTTCTAATAGTATATTAATGTGGTAATTGAAGTCCAAATTGTTGCTGCAAATTCTTGAAATTCTTAGGACCTGAGAAATTAGTACATTCTCAATTACTTTGGTTGAAATGTTATTATTCCAGTGTAGATATTTAATTACTTTGAAAGGAAAATTAACTCTTTTATCAAAGAGGCTAATAGATGGGTTACCTCTGTTGAGCTTAATGCTTAAGTCTAGGAACTCAAGTTCCTGATTACTGTGGTTGGTTTTACACAAGTTAAGAGAGCTAGGATAGATATTATCAAAATCACTCTCTATAACTTCTGAATTATTGATACACAGCAGATCATCAATATATCTAAAAGTGTAAAGGTAGTTATCTGAGCAGGTGGGGTGATTTTTAATGAATTTATATTCCTTAAAGAACAGGAATAGATTAGCGATATTCGTGGACGTTGATGTTCCCATGGGAATACCGTTCACTTGCTTATAGAGAGTATTATTATATAAGATATGGTTATTTTTTATGCAGCAATTGAGATAAGAGTTCCAAGTTCCTCCATCAACAAATTGGTTAAGTTTAAATTCTGCATACAGCTCTTTAAAGGTAGTGATTATATCTGATAGAGGCAGATTAGTATATAGGTTTTCAAAATCATAACTATTAATATCTAGGGGACAAACTTTGAGTATAGTAGAAATTACTTCTGCATTATTATTAATTATCCAAAAATCTCTGTACATCAAGTTAGAACAGTTTCTAATGTGTTTCAAAACCTTCTTTAAGACATCTTCAAAAGCAAGATCTATTTTCTTTTTATGACTCCTTACTCCACTAGCTATGAACCTGAACTTCACAGGATCCTTATGAAACTTAACCGTTGCAAAAAGAAATGGAAATTCAGGCTCATATCTTCTAGTTTGTGGAATTTTAAGTTTCTTGAAGAATGCCTTAAACCGATTTTCTAACTGCTTGGTGGAATAACTTACGGGCTCGTATGTTACTCTATTATTGAGTTCCATAGTTAACAATTCAAAATAGAACTTCTTACAGATAATTGCAAAATTATTGCTAGCTTTATCCGTAGTGGTAAAAATAAATTGGTCTTGTAGTTTGGAGAGTGACCTTTTAGCTTCTCCAGAGAAAAAGAGATTTCTGTCGAAACAAAAGTCCAGACCTGCCAACTCACCGGTGTTGATGTAGGAACTTGGAACTCTTATCTCAATTGCTGCATAAAAAATAACCATATCTTATACACTGCTGGACAATTGCTAAGGACGGATCATAAACGGCTATATAGCGCAAAAAAGTAAGTGTGGGTGGATTCCAAGTGAAATAAAATAATGTCAGAATGCCAGGACATTACAAGAAAGAAACTTTATTGTGCTCTGAAATCCAGAAGGCTTTGGAACGTGTTCAAGGGACAAACAGGCCATTTTGTGCAGAATACGTAAACGTGAAAAAAATGCAATTATCGTCCGCAGGCGTTCCGGCGTAAGATGTCAATACGGAATATGGCCACCATGGAGGGCAATGCAAGATTCCACACGTCGTGTCATGCTTTGCACAACATTATCAAGCAGCTGTTGGGGTAATTTATCCCATTCCTCTGTCAGTGCACGAATGAGGGTGTCCTTGTTTATTGGAGGGCATTGGCGACCAGCAAGACTCCTCCCCAAAGCATCCCACACATTTTCAATGGGATTCAGATCTGGAGAACATGCTGGCCATACGAGGCGTTGAATATCATCGCTCTCAAGACACTCCTGGACAGCGACTGTTCGATGACATGTTGCGTTGTCGTCCATGAAAATGAATCTATCACCGACAGCACCACGGAACATGCGAACATGAGGTAGCAGAACATCATTAATGTATCGTTGGCCAGTCATAGTCCCAGTTGGAAGCACATAGAGGGACGTACGGCCATTGATCATGATGCCAGCCCATACCATGACACTACATGTCGGATATCGGTCCCTTTCCTGTATGTTTGCTGGACAATATGCAGTACCACTATCACGACAGATCAGTTGTCGTCGACAATCAGACGATAGACTGGATCTACTCTCATCTGAGAAGAGGACAGCAGACAAGTCGTTATCAGTCCATTTGCGATGTTGATGGCACCATTGCAAACGGGCGGTACGGTGACGTCTGCACAATGGGATGCACACAACAGGACGGCGGGCGTATAGTCCTCCTTCATGCAAACGTCTGGCGACAATTTTTCGGGAGATCCGCTTGCCAGTAGCAGCCATAAACTGATTTGCTACCTCACTAGCTGTGCTGCGCCGGTGTATTTTTGTTGATAGCACTATGTACCGATCTTCTGCAGGTGTCGTACTGCGAACACGACCTCCCCCGTGACATTTGCTGCACTCTCCATTTGTTTGAAATGATTTCCAAAGCCTTGAAACAACACTGTGGCTGACGTCGAACTCCCTGGCAACATCTGTTATTTTTCGCCCTTCTTCAATCTTGCCAATAATACGGCTACGCGTAAAATCTTCTAGGTGATGTCGGGAAGACATACTGAAAATTGCATGTTCGTCAATTGATTCTTTCCCTTTCAACTTTGCGTTTTAGCAACAACGGTCAATACGCGTCAAATCCTTTATATCTCTTATCAGCGCTATGACGTCACGAACAAGTTCGGCAATCCAAAATTTGCATACGCACAACACGTCTTACTGTATCCCGCACTTATGCTAATTTCCACATTTTCCTGCCTTCCATTTTATGGTTGCTATCGTTGCTATTGTCATCCGTCCTTAGCAATTGTCCGGCAGTGTATAATAATACTCTCTATAAGCAAGTGAACGGTATTCCCATGGGAACATCAACGTCCACGAATATCGCTAATCTAATCCTGTTCTTTAAGGAATATAAATTCATTAAAAATCACCCCACCTGCTCAGATAACTACCTTTACACTTTTAGATATATTGATGATCTGCTGTGTATCAATAATTCAGAAGTTATAGAGAGTGATTTTGATAATATCTATCCTAGCTCTCTTAACTTATGTAAAACCAACCACAGTAATCAGGAACTTGAGTTCCTAGACTTAAGCATTAAGCTCAACAGAGGTAACCCATCTATTAGCCTCTTTGATAAAAGAGTTAATTTTCCTTTCAAAGTAATTAAATATCTACACTGGAATAATAACATTTCAACCAAAGTAATTGAGAATGTACTAATTTCTCAGGTCCTAAGAATTTCAAGAATTTGCAGCAACAATTTGGATTTCAATTACCACATTAATATACTATTAGAAAGTTTTCTAGAGAACGAAATTCCTTCTTCTTTCATCAAAAGAACTTTAAGAAAAATTATTCTGAATAATAGAGTAAGGTTGGCAGATCTGCTTTAACTTTCTACACAGTTAATAATATGATTCTGACCAATCAAAGCCGTAAGGAAGTTGGCTAGAGGATGCCTATTAACTACCTAAAGGAACCTTGGTGCTATGGATATGACAGTCCTATTAAAACAAAAAATTAAATAATATAAACAAAATCACAAAAAAAGCTTAAAAATCTGTTTATAAAAGAAAATAAAAACAAATAAAAAAGAAAACTAGTTATTCAACACTAGGATAGCTATACTAAAAATAGTAAAACCAACATTAAAATTAATAAGATTCTGATTAATCTATAGAAGCTCACTAAGGTGATTTAATACATGCAAAGATTATTAAATACACTGCTCGTGTATTTTATAATATTTCTCATGTATTCTGGAGAGTTAATTCTGCTCTTTCTGATCATACAGATCCACAGTCTTAAGTTTATATATATTTTTTCTCTGGTTAAAATCTCCGCGCGTTGGTTTCTTGCTGTATGAGGAGGCCATCAGCCCCACCCTCACTGCCCCCAGCGTCTAGGGAGTGGCGGAAGAGGTCAGCCATGTTCTTCTCTTGTGAGGAGAAAAGTTTTTGTCACACAAGAGGTAAGCTCTCTTCCTTGTTTTTGGGTTCTAGGTTTTATAAGTTCAATGTTTGTACTTCATGTACTTTTTCTCTGTTGTTTCTTAGCTTTTCAGCTTTTAGGCATTGGTTTTTCTGTTAACATTTTTGCAAGTTTAACTCTTTCTTTTCTCTGTAACTTTGAGCGTCTTTTGGGGTACCTAGGAACAGAAGATGGCTAAGCTTGTTCCTTTTCTATGCGCTGTCTATGCGCTGTTTTTTCAAAGTAGTTAAGTTCTTAATAACTAATTAATTATGCACTTAAAGCACTGCTGAAATACTTTGTACATATTGCAACTAACTGTTTAAGGTATATAACTTTCACAAAGTTTTCTTTAGTTAATTACTATCTTTAACTTATTCTCGTTTTGTGCTGTCATAAGTTGTAGAGTAGGGGTTTTAGACTCAAGTTTTCTTTCAAAAATCTGTTCGTTAAAAATTAATATTTCCTTTTTTAATTGCAATGTAAAAATTTGGATTTCTTTTGCATTGATTTTCAGGTTTAAATTCTCTCTCTAACGAACTTGGAATTTCGTTATGGCTGAAAATCATTTCTAATTATTATGTCACTCTCACAGCTTGAGTTCTCTTTAATCTTCTTCTCTCTGTTTAATAGTAACAGATGAAGAGCATGGGTCGGGCCAGGAAGGTTAATGGATGCAAGCGAAATTGTTTAGTGCTAGGTCATGCAACTCTACGGAGGACATGACATATATATATTTGTTAAACTATTTTAGGTGGGAATGTTACTTGCATCTATGGCCTTGCAGAAATACATTTCCAACTAGGTCTTTGTGGAAGTGAGAAAATGCGGAGTTTTTGCTGGTCCTTGATAAAGCCAAGGCTCAGTATTCTCGACACCTTCTACGTTCAGTTGTTTTTATTTTATTTTTTTAATCTTTTCTCCTTTTACTCACACAGGTAGATACATAACCTTTTCTATGTTGTACTAGGTGTGAGTCAAAATTATATATGTATTTTTTTGCTTAGGTATCTTCTTTATAGAACGTGAATTCTGAATTTTCAAAACTGCTGCGTTGCGCGTTTTGATTTTCAGGTTATTTTGCAACCTTCGTTTTAAATTCTAAAGTTTTTCCTTAGTCTTCAGTTTTGCTCTTAAGTATATATATATATATATATATATATATATATATATATATATATATATATATATATATATATATATATATATATATATATATATATATATATATATATATATATATATATATATACTTAAGAGCAAAACTGAAGACTAAGGAAAAAATTTTAGAATTTAAAACGAAGGGTGCAAAATAACCTGAAAATCAAAACGCGCAACGCAGTAGTTTTGAAAATTCAGAATTCACATTCTATAAAGAAGATACCTAAGCAAAAAAATACATATATAATTTTGACTCACACCTAATACAACATAGAAAAGGTTATGTATCTACCTGTGTGAGTAAAAGGAGAAAAGATAAAAAGTAAAATAAAACAACTGAATGTAGAAGGTGTCGAGAATACTGAGCCTTGGCTTTATCAAGGACCAGCAAAAACTCTGCATTTTCTCACTTCCACAAAGACCTAGTTGGAAATGGGTTTCTGCAAGGCCATAGATGCAAGTAACATTCCCACCTAAAATAGTTTAAAAAATATATATATAAGTCATGTCCTCCGTAGAGTAGCATGACCTAGCACTAGTTAACAATTTCGCTTGCATCCATTAACCTTCATGGCCCGACCCATGCTCTTCATCTGTTACTATTAAACAGAGAGAAGAAGATTAAAGAGAACTCAAGCTGTGAGAGTGACATAATAAATAGAAATGATTTTCAGCTATAACGAAATTCCAAGTTCGTTTGAGAGAGAATTTAAACCTGAAAAACAATGCAAAAGAAATCCAAATTTTACATTGCAGTTAAAAAAGGAAATGTTAATTTATAACGAACAGATTTTGAAAGAAAACTTGAGTCTAAAACCCCCTACTCTACAACTTATGACAGCACGAAAACGAGAATAAGTTAAAGATAATAATTAACTAAAGAAAACTTTGTGAAAGTTATATACCTTAAACAGTTAGTTGCAATATGTACAAAGTATTTCAGCAGTGCTTTAAGTGCATAATTAATTAGTTATTAAGAACTTAACTACTTTGAAAAAACAGCGCATAGACAGCGCATAGAAAAGGAACAAGCTTAGCCTTCTTCTGTTCCTAGGTACCCCAAAAGACGCTCAAAGTTACAAAGAAAAGTAAGAGTTAAAACCCGCATAAATGTTAACAGACAAACCAATGCTTAAAAGCTGAAAAGCTAAAAACGACAGAGAAAAGGTACATAAAGTACAAACATTGAACTTATAAAACCTAGAACCCAAAAACAAGGAAGAGAGCTTACCTCTTGTGTGACAAAAACTTTTCTCCACACAAGAGGAGAACATGGCTGACCCCTTCCGCCACTCCCTAGACGCTGGGGGGGCAGTGAGGGTGGGGCTGATGGCCTCCTCATACAGCAAGAAACCAACGCGCGGAGATTTTAACCACAGAAAAAAATATATAAACTTAAGACTGTGGATCTGTATGATCAGAATGAGCAGAATTAACTCTCCAGAATACATGAGAAATATTATAAAATACACGAGCAGTTTATTTAATAATCTTTGCATGTATTAAATCACCTTAGTGAGCTTCTATAGATTAATCAGAATCTTATTAATTTTAATGTTGGTTTTACTATTTTTAGTATAGCTATCCTAGTGATGAATAACTAGTTTTCTTTTTATATTTGTTTTTATTTTCTTTTATAAACAGATTTTTAAGCTTTTTTTGTGATTTTGTTTATATTATTTAATTTTTTGTTTTAATAGGACCGTCATATCCATAGCACTAAGGTTCCTTTAGGTAGTTAATAGGCATCCTCTAGCCAACTTCCTTACGGCTTTGATTGGTCAGAATCATATTATTAACTGTGTAGAAAATTAAAGCAGATCTGCCAACCTTACTCTATTATTCAGAATAATTTTTCTTAAAGTTCTTTTGATGAAAGAAGAAGGAATTTCGTTCTCTAGAAAACTTTCTAATAGTATATTAATGTGGTAATTGAAATCCAAATTGTTGCTGCAAATTCTTGAAATTCTTAGGACCTGAGAAATTAGTACATTCTCAATTACTTTGGTTGAAATGTTATTATTCCAGTGTAGATATTTAATTACTTTGAAAGGAAAATTAACTCTTTTATCAAAGAGGCTAATAGATGGGTTACCTCTGTTGAGCTTAATGCTTAAGTCTAGGAACTCAAGTTCCTGATTACTGTGGTTGGTTTTACATAAGTTAAGAGAGCTAGGATAGATATTATCAAAATCACTCTCTATAACTTCTGAATTATTGATACACAGCAGATCATCAATATATCTAAAAGTGTAAAGGTAGTTATCTGAGCAGGTGGGGTGATTTTTAATGAATTTATATTCCTTAAAGAACAGGAATAGATTAGCGATATTTGTGGACGTTGATGTTCCCATTGGAATACCGTTCACTTGCTTATAGAGGGTATTATTATATAAGATATGGTTATTTTTTATGCAGCAATTGAGATAAGAGTTCCAAGTTCCTACATCAACAAATTGGTTAAGTTTAAATTCTGCATACAGCTCTTTAAAGGTAGTGATTATATCTGATAGAGGCAGATTAGTATATAGGTTTTCAAAATCATAACTATTAATATCTAGGGGACAAACTTTGAGTATAGTAGAAATTACTTCTGCATTATTATTAATTATCCAAAAATCTCTGTACATCAAGTTAGAACAGTTTCTAATGTGTTTCAAAACCTTCTTTAAGACATCTTCAAAAGCAAGATCTATTTTCTTTTTATGACTCCTTACTCCACTAGCTATGAACCTGAACTTCACAGGATCCTTATGAAACTTAACCGTTGCAAAAAGAAATGGAAATTCAGGCCCACATCTTCTAGTTTGTGGAATTTTAAGTTTCTTGAAGAATGCCTTAAACCGATTTTCTAACTGCTTGGTAGAATAACTTACGGGCTCGTATGTTACTCTATTATTGAGTTCCATAGTTAACAATTCAAAATAGAACTTCTTACAGATAATTGCAAAATTATTGCTAGCTTTATCCGTAGTGGTAAAAATAAATTGGTCTTGTAGTTTGGAGAGTGACCTTTTAGCTTCTCCAGAGAAAAAGAGATTTCTGTCGAAACAAAAGTCCAGACCTGCCAACTCACCGGTGAAGCTATTGATTATATTATATTTCCATTCTGCGAAGGCCTCAATAGGCTGATTGTACGTCAAACTGGTTTTTACGATGTACTTATTTACATCTTGAGTGAAGCTCTCAAGAATCCTTTCTTTGGAAATTGTGAAGGAAGGTCTGAATTTAGAGCCATACTCTAATAAATTCCTAAGCTTTTCATTTTCAACATAACTCAAGTTTCCGGTGATAATATGGTTGTAATTCTTATCATAGTGAACTGTTTCTTTATGTTCATCACAAGAACAAGAAGTAATTACAGGAATGTAGCTCGAAGAGTTAAGTTTGTAGTTTTTAACTATTGACCCTAAGGTCTTAACATATTTAAAACTTACAATAGACTGGTGCCTGTGGATGGGAAAAAAAATTGCATTATTGTAGAACAGCTTCCTTACATTGAGATTATCGTAGGCTTTATTTAGGAACCTGATGGTAACAAAATTACTGGAAAATTCTTTAAGAGAAATTTTATCTTTAAGAATATGTTTAAGAATGTCCAGAACCAAAGCAAAGACATGCTTATCAACATGGTCAGCAGTTTCATTCCAGAATTTGAAAAAACATTTAAGGACAGAGTGCTTGAAGGACTTGAGAATTTTGTAAGTATTTTTAACAAAATTAGTGCCAGTTTTAAAGCTTTCCAGAGTTTTTAGCAAGTTAGCAAAATCAACTTTGCTTGATGTGCGAAATAACCTCTGTCCTCTATTACCTCTAGAGCAGCTCTTATTATTAACAAGAAAGAAGAGTTCACGAATTGAAAATTTATGCTGATTATGCTTATTGTCAGATAGAGTGGAATTAAGGCCATAGGGATAAAGAGACTGATGCTGCAAAATTTCAAGGGATTCAGTTTCTAGCCGAGCATAGAGGTCAGGAATAATATGTAGTACCTCTATTTTCACTTTGTCAAAACCATGAGTATGGAAATGCTCTAATTCAAAGGTAGAGTACTGGTTGGCGTTTGTGGAGGGGTTCACTCCTGAATTAGAGAACTTGTTTACTACCTTTAAAGAGCTGTATGCAGAATTTAAACTTAACCAATTTGTTGATGTAGGAACTTGGAACTCTTATCTCAATTGCTGCATAAAAAATAACCATATCTTATATAATAATACCCTCTATAAGCAAGTGAACGGTATTCCAATGGGAACATCAACGTCCACAAATATCGCTAATCTATTCCTGTTCTTTAAGGAATATAAATTCATTAAAAATCACCCCACCTGCTCAGATAACTACCTTTACACTTTTAGATATATTGATGATCTGCTGTGTATCAATAATTCAGAAGTTATAGAGAGTGATTTTGATAATATCTATCCTAGCTCTCTTAACTTATGTAAAACCAACCACAGTAATCAGGAACTTGAGTTCCTAGACTTAAGCATTAAGCTCAACAGAGGTAACCCATCTATTAGCCTCTTTGATAAAAGAGTTAATTTTCCTTTCAAAGTAATTAAATATCTACACTGGAATAATAACATTTCAACCAAAGTAATTGAGAATGTACTAATTTCTCAGGTCCTAAGAATTTCAAGAATTTGCAGCAACAATTTGGATTTCAATTACCACATTAATATACTATTAGAAAGTTTTCTAGAGAACGAAATTCCTTCTTCTTTCATCAAAAGAACTTTAAGAAAAATTATTCTGAATAATAGAGTAAGGTTGGCAGATCTGCTTTAATTTTCTACACAGTTAATAATATGATTCTGACCAATCAAAGCCGTAAGGAAGTTGGCTAGAGGATGCCTATTAACTACCTAAAGGAACCTTAGTGCTATGGATATGACGGTCCTATTAAAACAAAAAATTAAATAATATAAACAAAATCACAAAAAAAGCTTAAAAATCTGTTTATAAAAGAAAATAAAAACAAATAAAAAAGAAAACTAGTTATTCATCACTAGGATAGCTATACTAAAAATAGTAAAACCAACATTAAAATTAATAAGATTCTGATTAATCTATAGAAGCTCACTAAGGTGATTTAATACATGCAAAGATTATTAAATACACTGCTCGTGTATTTTATAATATTTCTCATGTATTCTGGAGAGTTAATTCTGCTCATTCTGATCATACAGATCCACAGTCTTAAGTTTACATATTTTTTTCTCTGGTTAAAATCTCCGCGCGTTGGTTTCTTGCTGTATGAGGAGGCCATCAGCCCCACCCTCACTGCCCCCCCAGCGTCTAGGGAGTGGCGGAAGGGGTCAGCCATGTTCTCCTCTTGTGTGGAGAAAAGTTTTTGTCACACAAGAGGTAAGCTCTCTTCCTTGTTTTTGGGTTCTAGGTTTTATAAGTTCAATGTTTGTACTTTATGTACCTTTTCTCTGTCGTTTTTTAGCTTTTCAGCTTTTAAGCATTGGTTTGTCTGTTAACATTTATGCGGGTTTTAACTCTTACTTTTCTTTGTAACTTTGAGCGTCTTTTGGGGTACCTAGGAACAGAAGAAGGCTAAGCTTGTTCCTTTTCTATGCGCTGTCTATGCGCTGTTTTTTCAAAGTAGTTAAGTTCTTAATAACTAATTAATTATGCACTTAAAGCACTGCTGAAATACTTTGTACATATTGCAACTAACTGTTTAAGGTATATAACTTTCACAAAGTTTTCTTTAGTTAATTATTATCTTTAACTTATTCTCGTTTTCGTGCTGTCATAAGTTGTAGAGTAGGGGGTTTTAGACTCAAGTTTTCTTTCAAAAATCTGTTCGTTATAAATTAACATTTCCTTTTTTAACTGCAATGTAAAATTTGGATTTCTTTTGCATTGTTTTTCAGGTTTAAATTCTCTCTCAAACGAACTTGGAATTTCGTTATAGCTGAAAATCATTTCTATTTATTATGTCACTCTCACAGCTTGAGTTCTCTTTAATCTTCTTCTCTCTGTTTAATAGTAACAGATGAGGAGCATGGGTCGGGCCATGAAGGTTAATGGATGCAAGCGAAATTGTTAACTAGTGCTAGGTCATGCTACTCTACGGAGGACATGACTTATATATATATTTTTTAAACTATTTTAGGTGGGAATGTTACTTGCATCTATGGCCTTGCAGAAACCCATTTCCAACTAGGTCTTTGTGGAAGTGAGAAAATGCAGAGTTTTTGCTGGTCCTTGATAAAGCCAAGGCTCAGTATTCTCGACACCTTCTACATTCAGTTGTTTTATTTTATTTTTTTATCTTTTCTCCTTTTACTCACACAGGTAGATACATAACCTTTTCTATGTTGTATTAGGTGTGAGTCAAAATTATATATGTATTTTTTTGCTTAGGTATCTTCTTTATAGAATATATATATATATATATATATATATATATATATGCATATATATATATTCGGGAGGTAAGGAGAAAAGGAGAAGATCTCATCGAACTGAAAAGTGGACATCTCTTCTACTATCGTGGGACAGATACTGGCAGAACTAGTGGTGTTGGATTTATAATAAACAAGAAACTGAAGGATAAAGTTGTAGAAGTTGAAAGTTCCTCTGACAGAGCTGCACGACTTGTTATCCAACTCTCGAAAAGATACCAGGCTCAGATTATTCAAACTTATGCACCCACCACAAGTCATCCTGAAGAAGAAATTGAAGAATTTTATGAGGAAATTTGTCATCTAAATAATAAAGGTAAGCAGCACTTGAAAATAATTATGGGAGATTTCAATGCAAAAATAGGGCAACGGCAACAGAATGAAACTTCAGTAGGTAAATTCGGTCATGGCAACAGAAACCAGCGTGGAAATACTCTCATTGAGTTTGCAGAGGCAGAAGGGTTTTTCATCTTGAACTCCTTCTTCAAGAAAAGGCCACACAGGAAATGGACATGGAGACATCCAAATGGGACGACAAGTGAAATTGATTTTATTATGTGTAACAAAAAATTCGTCATAGAAGACTGCAGTGTGCTAAACAAGTTCAACACAGGTAGTGACCATAGATTGGTGAGATGTAAGATGCACCTCAACACTAAACTTGAACGTGGCAAGCTCATAAGACAAACAAAATCTATTGACATAACCAACCTTGAAAAACACCATAATACCTTCAAGTTAGAACTGAAGAACAGGTTCTCTGCTTTAGAAGGTCTAACATCGGAAGAAGTGGACATCTCTGAAGTTAACAGAAAAGTAACCAAAGCTCTTATGGAAACAGCAACAAAATTAGCTGGGTCTAAGAACAAGTTGCATGTGAACAAATTATCAGGAAAAACCAAAATGTTGATGCAAAAAAGAAGAGAGATGAGGACAACTAAAGAAGATGTGACTTCCAAAGTGGAATATATAGAGCTATTCAAAACAGTACGAAAAAGTATGACAGAAGACGTAAGGAAATTCAACTGTAAACTAGTGAAGAAAGCAATTGAAAACAACCAAAGCCTGAAGATAGCAAAGGGACATCTCAGTAAGGGAAGAAAACAGATTATGGCACTGAGAAAAGTAGATGGTTCTGTAACAAGAAATAGAGGCGAAATTTTGACAAGAGTGAAAGATTTCTACTCCAAATTATATGAAAGGGATGATATATGCACTCCAGACATCATGAAAGATACCAGTACCAGAGTTCCTCCAGTCCTCCCAGCAGAAGTTGCACATGCAATCAAGAACATGAAGCGGGGAAAAGCTCCAGGAGAAGATGGAATTACTGTAGACATCATACAAGAAGCAAGTGGAGAAATCGAAACAGTACTCGCCCAAATTTTCACTCGATGCCTTAATGAAGGAAAGATTCCTTAGGATTGGAACACCGCTACAATGATCCTGCTACATAAGAAAGGTGACATTGAGGATCTCGGAAACTACAGACCTATCAGCCTCCTATCAGTAGTTTATAAAATCTTTACTAAAGTTCTTTCACACCGCTTGAAGGTAACACTGGACATGGCTCAACCGAGAGAACAAGATGGATTCAGGAGTGGCTACAGCACAATAGATCATATCCACGTGCTGAGAGAACTAATTGAAAGAGCGAGGGAATATGAACTTCCATTGTGCATGGCTTTTATCGATTATGAAAAAGCCTTTGATTCAGTGAAACCATCAGCAGTTACAATGGCTCTGAAAACCTGCGGTATTAAAGATGCATACATTAATATTATTAATAACATCTATGAAAATGCAAGTGCAAAGATTAGGCTGTTTGAAAATACAACACACGTAAAAATTGGAAAGGGAGTGAGACAAGGTGACACCATATCTCCGAAGCTCTTTAATGCCACATTGGAGGGTGTTTTTCAGTCGCTGAGCTGGGAAAACACGGGGATAAAGATTAATGGAGATTATCCAAACCACCTTCGTTTTGCTGATGACGTAGTCATTTTTGCAACTACCCCATCAGAGCTGCAGAGTATGATCCAGGAACTTGCTGACAAGAGTAAAGAAGTGGGATTAAAAATGAACTTTCAGAAGACAAAAGTGATGTTCAATGCTTTTACAAGAAATAAAGATTTATCGATTGATGGAGAAAAGCTGGAGATAACAGACACGTACGTTTATCTTGGACAGCAGATATCAAGTGAGGGTCACATTGATGAAGAAATTAATCAGCGTACAAAACTTGCCTGGAGAGCTTTTGGAAGAAACAGCATAATTTTCAAGAGCAATATGCCATTATGTCTTAAAAGAAAAGTGTTTGATCAATGCATCCTTCCAGTGCTTACGTATGGTGCAGAGACGTGGACCTTAACTAAAAGAGACATACAAAGGCTGCAGACAACTCAAAGAAGCATGCAGAGGTGCATGCTTGGTGTAACCAGGAGAGATAAGAAGAGGAACTCGTGGATCCGAAAAATGACAAGAGTGGAAGACATCATGATCAGAGTTAAATCCCTGAAATGGCAATGGGCTGGACATACTGCCAGAAGGACAGATCATCGATGGACAGCCGAAATTTTAGATTGGATTCCACGGGACAGGAAAAGACCCAGAAGAAGACCACATGGGAGATGGGTGGATGAAATTCGAAAGTATGCAGGGGTGACATGGAGGAGACTGGCACAAGACAGACCGTTGTGGAGGAAACTTGGGGAGACCTTCATCCAGCAGTGGATTGATAATGGTTGACAATGATGATGATGATGATGATATATATTCGGGATGTAAGGTCAAGTGATGCGTAACATCACAGCCTCTCCTTGACAAATGTCAACCCCGCCTTCTCGTGGTGCATCCTGTTTCCACTAAAGGGGCTCTGACGACCGCCAATAGCGGTATAACTATACCATCGGGATTAGAGGAAATTCTATCCCACACTTACCAACCCGCTTGGCCAGCGTGGTGAGTTATGGCCAGACCCGTCCAAAATGACTCCACAACTTAAATCTTGGCCCTCAGTCTCCGGCAGCTGGAATGTACCTGGCCAAGGCAGCGGCCAGTGCGACATGAAGGCAGAGGGTGCTAAGAATCCCCGGAGGACCGGACTAGGCTGCCATCTGATGCTGACCTTGGCAACGTACAATGGACGCTCCCTATCTTCTGATTCAAGGCTTCTTGAATTGGAAGAGGAACTACAAAGGATCAAGTGGGACATCGTGGGGCTAAGTGACGTAAGGAGAAAATTAGAAGATCTCATCGAACTGAAAAGTGGACATCTCTTCTACTATCGTGGAACAGATACTGGCAGAACTAGTGGTGTTGGATTTATAATAAACAAGAAACTGAACAATAAAGTTGTAGAAGTTGAAAGTTCCTCTGACAGAGATGCACGGCTTGTTATCCAACTCTCGAAAAGACACCAGGCTCAGATTATTCAAACTTATGCACCCACCACAAGTCATCCTGAAGAAGAAATTGAAGAATTTTATGAGGAAATTTGTCATCTAAATAATAAAGGTAAGCAGCACTTGAAAATAATTATGGGAGATTTCAATGCAAAAATAGGGCAACGGCAACAGAATGAAACTTCAGTAGGTAAATTCGGTCACGGCAACAGAAACCAGCGTGGAAATACTCTCGTTGAGTTTGCAGAGGCAGAAGGGTTTTTCATCTTGAACTCCTTCTTCAAGAAAAAGCCACACAGGAAATGGACATGGAGACATCCAAATGGGACGACAAGTGAAATTGATTTTATTATGTGTAACAAAAAATTCGTCATAGAAGACTGCAGTGTGCTAAACAAGTTCAACACAGGTAGTGACCATAGATTGGTGAGATGTAAGATGCACCTCAACACTAAACTTGAACGTGGCAAGCTCATAAGACAAACAAAATCTATTGAAATGACGAACCTTAAAAAACACCATAATACCTTCAAGTTGGAACTGAAGAACAGGTTCTCTGCTTTAGAAGGCCTAACATCGGAAGAAGTGGACATCTCTGAAGTTAACAGAAAAGTAACCAAAGCTCTTATGGAAACAGCAACAAAATTAGCTGGGTCTAAGAACAAGTTGCATGTAAATAAATTATCAGGAAAAACGAAAATGTTGATGCAAAAAAGAAGAGAGATGAGGACAACTAAAGAAGATGTGACTTCCAAAGTGGAATATATAGAGCTATGCAAGACAGTACGAAAAAGTATCACTGAAGACGTAAGAAAATTCAACTGTGAACTAGTGAGGAAAGCAATTGAAAACAACCAAAGCCTAAAGATAGCAAAGGGACATCTCAGTAAGGGAAGAAAACAGATTATGGCACTGAGAAAAGAAGATGGTTCTGTAACAAGAAATAGAGGCGAAATTTTGACAAGAGTGAAAGATTTCTTCTCCAAATTATATGAAAGGGATGATACATGCACTCCAGACATCATGAAAGATACCAGTACCAGAGTTCCTCCAGTCCTTCCAGCAGAAGTTGCACATGCAATCAAGAACATGAAGCGGGGAAAAGCTCCAGGAGAAGATGGAATTACTGTAGACATCATACAAGAAGCAAGTGGAGAAATCGAAACAGTACTTGCCCAAATTTTCACTCGATGCCTTAATGAAGGAAAGATTCCTGAGGATTGGAACACCGCTACAATGATCCTGCTACATAAGAAAGGTGACATTGAGGATCTCGGAAACTACAGACCTATCAGCCTCCTATCAGTAGTTTATAAAATCTTCACTAAAGTTCTTTCACACCGCTTGAAGGTAACACTGGACATGGCTCAACCGAGAGAACAAGCTGGATTCAGGAGTGGCTACAGCACAATAGATCATATCCATGTGCTGAGAGAACTAATTGAAAGAGCGAGGGAATATGAACTTCCATTGTGCATGGCTTTTATCGATTATGAAAAAGCCTTTGATTCGGTGAAACCATCAGCAGTTACAATGGCTCTGAAAACCTGCGGTATTGAAGATGCATACAATAATATTATTAATAACATCTATGAAAATGCAAGTGGGCCGCACCGGTGGCGCAATGGTCTAAGGCGTTGGCCTCTGATCATTCGTCCGTAAGGGGTCCGGGTTCGAATCCCGGTGAGGCATGGATGTTGTGTTTGTCTTACGGCACTGGCTCTCTCCCTTCCCTGGAACCAGTGACCCTAAATTAGGGACGGGCGACTGCTTATAGCCCATTGAGTTGCTCACGGTGGTCGTTAAACCTCGAATCAAAAAAAAAAAAAAAAAAAAATTGCAAGTGCAAAGGTTCGGCTGTTTGAAAATACAACACACATGAAAATTGGAAAGGGAGTGAGACAAGGTGACACCATATCTCCGAAGCTCTTTAATGCCACATTGGAGGGTGTTTTTCAGTCACTGAGCTGGGAAAACAAGGGGATAAAGATTAATGGAGATTATCTAACCCACCTTCGTTTTGCTGATGACGTAGTCATTTTTGCAACTAGCCCATCAGAGCTGCAGAGTATGATCCAGGAACTTGCTGACAATAGTAAAGAAGTGGGATTAAAAATGAACTTTCAGAAGACAAAAGTGATGTTCAATGCTTTTACAAGAAATAAAGATTTATCGATTGATGGAGAAAAGCTGGAGATAACAGACACGTACGTTTATCTTGGACAGCAGATATCAAGTGAGGGTCACATTGATGAAGAAATTAATCGGCGTACAAAACTTGCCTGGAGAGCTTTTGGAAGAAACAGCATAATTTTCAAGAGCAATATGCCATTATGTCTTAAAAGAAAAGTGTTTGATCAATGCATCCTTCCAGTGCTTACGTATGGTGCAGAGACGTGGACCTTAGCTAAAAGAGACATACAAAGACTGCAGACAACTCAAAGAAGCATGGAGAGGTGCATACTTGGTGTAACCAGGAGAGATAAGAAGAGGAACTCGTGGATCCGAAAAATGACAAGAGTGCAAGACATCATGATCAGAGTTAAATCCCTGAAATGGCAATGAGCTGGACATACTGCCAGAAGGACAGATCATCGATGGACAGCCGAAATTTTAGATTGGATTCCAAGGGACAGGAAAAGACCCAGAAGAAGACCACATGGGAGATGGGTGGATGAAATTCGAAAGTATGCAGGGGTGACATGGAGGAGACTGGCACAAGACAGACTGTTGTGGAGGAAACTTGGGGAGACCTTCGTCCAGCAGTGGATTGATAATGGTTGACAATGATGATGATATATATTCATTTCTTAGTTTCTATTTTTTAGCTGGCTACTTAAAAAATCAGGCTGGCTACCAATTTTTTTTTTAATTTTTGGAGCCCTGGTGACAAGTGAACAATGGTTTCTCCCTAAAATGCAAAAGGAGAAAGTTCCATGCAGTACTAAGCAGTCTCATTAAAAACAACAGGTGGCACAAATGCATCTTGGACATGTTTCTAAATATGTGTTCCATACAAGTCTATCATCTAGTATTATGCTGCTAGCCTGTTTTAGACATCTGTAAATGTACTGTTTTTCTGTCATTGTTTCTAGTTACACCAGTGGCTTTAATCATAGGGTCGTGATGTAAATTTACACTGAGTGCTCTACAAATTAAGACCTCTCTTGTACCAAGTGAGTTACACCTGATTAGGCCTTGATTTTTTTTTATTTTAGCAGTAGCAGCATTTGCTAGCATGGCCGTATTTTTTGCTAGCAAATTTCATCATCTGCTAACATTATAACATTATACAAAAGAAACTTTAACATGTTCCCCTCCATTAGTCAATCATGGCAAATTTTGATTTCACCCCTGTAACTGTCACATTGTAATACTGAAAAGATTACAAATATTTAGATATAACTCACCTTTTCATGACCTGACAGATTAATTCTAACAATTTAATTCAAATGCAGATATTTAAAAAACATATTTTTTATTTAACTTTATTCACAAAATTCAAGAACACTATTCAAAATTTTAAACAGTGTTCCCACGGTCCTGGAAAACACCTTAAATTTAATTTTCCTTTTCAAGGGTCCTTGAATTTTGTATGAGTCCTTGAAAAGTACTTGCATTTTTTTCCCCTTTCACCAAATTTCAGAATAACTGCAATTCGTTAAAGAGAAGCTATCGCCAAAATGTCACAGATATCTGCGTTGTATTGTGGAATGCTCTCTTGGAATAAGGAGCATATAGCTGTCCCATTTCCAGTTTTCATGCAACTACGATAAGCGAAGTTGTGGGAAATTCTTGTGAACTGTGAAAAGCGAATGCGTGGGGGTCTAAGCTACCGGGTTTGCGATCTGCTGAATGCTTGTAGGCCAGGAATCTGGTCTAAAATTTCAGTTGTCCATCGGTGGTCTGTCCTTCTGGAAATATGTCCAGCCCATTGCCATTTCAGGAATTTTACTCTGATCATGATATCTTCCATGTATACAGTATACATATATATGTAAAGACATACATTATACATCTGTAGCTCTATTCAAGAGCCAGAAGAATTCCTAATGTAAGTAAAACCAAATATGCATTTTATAAGTCAAATTAAATGATGGATAAAAGACGACATTTTGGTATAGAAACTGTGTTTGCAACTTGACGATGCTAATGAAAATTAAGTTTCTGCTGTCATGCATTACTTTTTTCTAGTGTTTTCCTTGTGTTTGTCTGCAACTGATGACCATATTCCATAGTGCCCAAGGGGATGTTGCTTTCAATTTCTTACATTTTATTCTTCACTTAGTTTGACTTTAATGAAAAATATTTTTCTTTTAACTGTTTTGTCAAATATGTAACACATTGTGTCAGCGTTAAAAAAGCTGAAATCTTGTGTAACCTCGCCAATGTATGTCCCTATGTTTAGATATAACTATAATTTTAATTGAACTCTTTGACTGTTTGTTGCAACTTATTTTAGTGTTTCATGAGAGTTCTTATTGGGCACGAATGTAGTCTTGAAAATTTTTATGAGTCCTTAAAAAGTACTGGAAAAGTCCTTGATTTTTTTGGCGGAAAAAGAGTGGGAACTATGTTAAATTATTTTCTTTATGATTTACGATCTGGGTTTCGGGTCTTTTCATCATACACTAAAATAGCAGGCCTGGGGTCAAACTTGTCTTTGGATGAACCTTCAACCTGATACTCGTGAGTGTTTATAATATTCAGTGTTTGTAAGTTTAAACTGCCCCTCCAATTACCATGGATTCTCTTCATGAAACTGAACCCAATCTCTCATGCAGAAGTAGATAAGGGAAATATGCTGGATATTTTTACTAGTGCCAAAATTTTTTTACAATATTTGTACTTTTCAAGAAATATTATTTTCCAGAAAGCAGTTGTTCCTTTTTGTACGTGTTTAAAATATTCCTCACACGCAATGCAGTGGCGCTTTACAGTTCACATTAAACATTCAAAGTTTTTCCACTAGCAACTTTTGCTATAACCACTAGCAAAATGCATTTGCTTGCCAGCAATTTGCTACTAACTACCCGTCAAAATCAAGCCCTGCACTTGATACTGGCGCAACAAGAAGGAGCACAGGTAATAATTATTTCATCGGAAAAGTGTTAGTACCTGGAAAAAGTGTGAGATGCAGATTTTACAGTATGGAAATTAATGGCAAATGGTGCAGGAGTTTCATATTTGAAATGTCTTTTAAAGATTTTTATCATAATATTTACCTGTAAGTACGTTGCTGTGAAGAGAAGTTGCAGTAGGCCTAACGCATTGGTCTGACGACAATGTGAAACTTTGCTCCATTAAAAGGAAGGTTCATTGCTGTACCAAAATGACGGACAGAAGAGTACAAGAGAAAACGATTATGTTGTTGGCAGGAGAGCGATAAATATTGTAGTGATACGCTACAGAAAATAGGTCCACATTATCCACCCTTTATTTTGTTGTATCCTGTACGTTGTTGGCAGGAAAAACCAGATAAAACCTCTTTGATTTGCAAAAGATATGTATCAGTGAGATAGAAACTGACCTGCGAACAAGGTATTAACAGGAGAACCGAAAGTGCACTGGCACAGCAAATCAGCTACGAATGGAAGCCGTTGAAAGCAGAACCGAAAGTTATACTTCCCCAGTTTTCTTTACAGCATAGAAAGGCATATTCGTTCTTGCTATTTCGAATCAGGGAATCATATGCGAAAGAACAAAAAACTTCTCAACATCTACTTTGAAAACAATGACAAAACATGAACGAATTATATTCTGTAGCGTGTGAGTACAACATGGCTCGCTCTCCTGGCAAGAACGTACGCGGTTGCATTTGTAGTCGTCCACACATGAATTACACGCTGCAGAAAATCTTCCTTTCAACAGAGCAAAGCTTCACATCATCGCCGCAGTGATGTGTTAGGCCTACCACAGTGTCTCTTCATAGCATTGTACTTACAGGTAAATATTATGATAAAAATCTTTAAAAGACATTTAAAATGTGAAATTTTTGTACCATTTGCCATTAATTTCCATACTCTAAAATCTGTACATCACACTTTTTCCAGGTACTAACATTTTTCTGATGAAATAATTTAGGATGCTAATCTACACATTTACCAGAGCACATGACCTTTAGGCTAAAAGGGTATATAAAAGAGGTTTGTGGTTCAGTTGAGAGTGAAGTTACAGACATGATGGAGAAAGAGTATGGCCAAATTATGAGCACATGAAGGTTTTGTGTGCCCCTTTCAAAAGTGGCAGAATGTGGGTTGCTTTAGGCTGTCTGTGGTTAAAGTGCACCAGCAGTGGTGCTAAAATGGTGAAACAAACAACACAACTGTAAAGGCAGATCCAGAAGCTTACCTCAAGGAAGTGGGGGGGGGGGTTGCTCTTGTCCAAAAAAACAAAAACAAAAATTGATAGTGGAAGGGTCACACACCCAAACTGCCAGAACACCTTTTAAAAAACATTTTCCATCAAAAAATCATGATAAATTTTTAAATCATAAAGTGTGAAAAACAATTGAAAGATCAGGGCTATTTTCCTGGCATTCATTACTTGGTTTACAAGGAAATGAGCTCCAGGCTTTTTCAATATTAAGTCTGAATAGAA
Source organism: Macrothele yani (assembly GCA_039090855.1). Taxonomy (NCBI): domain Eukaryota; kingdom Metazoa; phylum Arthropoda; class Arachnida; order Araneae; family Macrothelidae; genus Macrothele; species Macrothele yani. The sequence continues at coordinate 70,921,786 of CM076995.1, forward strand.
TCTTTCAAAATAAATTTGAGCTCTTCTGTTTGGATGGCTTAATTTAATAGAAAATTTGCCAGCTTCAATCATTGAATTATTTCTAAGCTATATGACTGGTAATCTGTCTTCAAAATATTTACTTATTCTTTCACAATGCAAGATTCCTACTTTTTTAAAAGTACTTCAACTTACTTCACTTCAGGTCATTCCTGTTCCATTCATTTTCTTAGTAATGATTTTCTCTTGGAAGTTTGGGGAAATATTCATCAAACAAAGCAGACCCATTGCTTTTCAGTATCAGTCAAATTTCTTACCTTCTGCCCTCAGCTTCCTCTGTTTCTGAAACTGAATCTCTCTCTCTCTCTCTCTCTCTCTCTCTCTCTCTCTCTCTCTCTCTCTCTCTCTCTCTCTCTCTCTCTCTCTCTCTCTCTCTCTCTCTCTCTCTCTCTCTCTCTCTCTCTCTCTCTCTCTCTCTCTCTCTCTCTCTCTCACACACACACACACACACACACACACACACACACACACACACACACACACACACACACACTAAAACTTTGCAAATATAAATACATTAATTATTTACGATTTTGCTCATTTGAAACATAAAAGTCTGTTTTGGAGGGATGCTAGATCTGCTACTGTTCTTTAAACCGGTAGTGAAAGGTGAATGACTGGTGCACTACATTTCATAGGGTAATCGATGCAGCACAGTTTTGCAGTTGACAGCCCAATGCAATGTTGGTCAACCAGAAACAATATTTTCATGTGCTGTGCATCACATGCTGGAATAGAAGAGCTATAAGACTACTAAAAAATTATTGGGTATATAAATAAGTTTTGAGGGATTTCCGTTTGGTGTCGTACTTATTACTGCTCGCATGTATTTTAAGGCGGAAATACTGTGATATCGCAGTGCGAGATGCCAGCTGTCAGAGTTAGTATACAACGTTCGATTGAGGTGTGAAGACGTATTTGTTTTACTCGATGGAAAATGGCAACATTCGTCCCGACAAAACAGCATTTGCGGGAAGTGTTAGTGCATTACTTTATTGTCAAAAAAAGGCTGCCGACAGCTATAGCTTAATGTCAGAAATCTATGGTGAACATTCCCCATCCATAAAAACTTGCGAGTATTGGTTTAGACATTTAAAAGGAACGATTTTGATCTCAATGGTAAAGAACGTTCTGGACCACCCAAAGAAATTGCTGATACCGAATTGGAAGCTTTACTCGGCGGGGATCTGTGCCAGACCCAAAAATAATTTGCAGCAGCATTAAATGTTAGTCAACCATGCATTTCACAGCATTTAGCTGCCATGGGAATGGTGCAAAAAGAAGGGAATTGGGTTCCACATGCTTTGCAGGAAAGATACCTTGAACGTCGAAAAACCATTTGCAAATTGCTGCTTCAAAGGCAAAAAGAAAGGTTTTTTTGCATCGTATTATTACACGCCGACGAGAAATGGATATGGTATGATAACCTTAAATGGCAGAAAGCATGGGTGAACCAGGTCCTTCAACGCCAAAACGCAATATCCATGGCTCAAAGGTAATGCTGTGTATCTGGTGGGATCAGAAGATTGTGATCCACTATGAACTGCTGAAACCGTCAGAAACTATTACTGGTGATCGGTATCGAACCCAATTAATGCGTTTAAAATGAGCTCTCACACAAAATCGGCCGAAACGGGAGAATAGACACAACAAAGTCATCTTACAGCATGACAACGCAAGACATGTTTCTCGACCTGTGAAAAAGTACTTAGAAGGATCCGACTGGGAAGTTCTACCCCACCGCCATATTCGCCAGATATTGCGCCATCGGATTACCATTTGTTCCGGTTGATGCAGTCAGCACTTTCTGGAGAACGGTTTAGTTCTTATGAAGACATCAAAAATTGGCTGGACAATTGGATCTCTTCAAAGGAACCGGAATTCTTCCTTTGGGGCATATGTTCTCTGCCCGAAAGATGGGGTAAAGTTGTAGCTTCAGAGGGAGCATACTTCGATTAATATTAAAATATTGTTTCTGTTCTCCAACAACGTGTTTTGTTCACCTCAAATTCCTCAAAGCTTATTTATATACCCAATATATTCATACCTAAGATTTTTCTACGGATTCGTGGAATTTCGCTTCTTTTTGTCATCATTTGGGTCATTCTTAAGATCAATGCAGAACTGAAGAGAAATTGAAGGGGGGACGTTTTCCCTTTGGGGATGGTTTTAGTCTTTGAAAACGGAAGTTAAACAGAGTGATTTTTTCTGTGATCGTAATTTATTTTTTCTCATGATGTTGCCTCTGTCCAGTATTGTTGTTAAATATCATTTTACTGCATAGATGATTGTATTTCAGCATGAAACTGTGGGCAGTAATTTCTGAAAATTATGGAAGTTAAGACAGCACGAAGATTTCCCTGTAGTCTTTAGGCATGAGATTCTTCTGTGAATTCGAAGAATTCCACCATTTCCATTATCATTTTGGGAATTCTCGAGATGCACAACTGAACAGAAATTGGGAAGGGGGGTAGAATGGTGGCTAGGGGATCCTTTTTCTGTTTGAGAAGAGATTTCCGTCCTTCAAAACTTTCGAAAACGAAAGTTAGACGAAGCAAAGATTTCCTCCATAATCGCATTTTTTTATTATTTTTTTTACTTGCGATGTTCCCTCTGCCCAATATTGTTTTTAAATATCATTTTGTTCCACAAATACTGCATTTCAGCTTAAAAATGGAGGGAAAAGTTTCCAAAAACGGAAGACGGCTGAAGCGAAAATTTCTCCCGTAATTGTATTTTTCTTTCCGCAACGTTGTCACTATCCTGTGTTGTTGCTAAATGTTACTTTCCTCCCATAAATGTTTGCACATAAGCTTGATAAGGGAGGGGGAATTTTCCAAAAACAGAAGTGACAAAGTTTGAAAATTTGTTGGAATTAATGCATGGTGTTCAAAAGTTAAAGGTCAAAATTCTGAAAGTTTGCACCATTTATTTAAAGTAGTGAAAGCTTTGATATCATGCATTCGTGGTCCTCAGGCAGAAAGTTCTTTCAGCGTGATGCATAAATTATTGTCATATGAGGGAATAAAACAAAACAGAAGAAAAGTGACGAAGAAATGGGAAGAGAATGATATCAACAGAAAATAAAATGAAACAAAGATTGCTGTGCAGCTGCAGAGTCAAGAAAAGACAAATATGGCCATGGAACTTGCAGAGAAAAAAGCAACATAAGAGAAAAATTGAGCTGAGTGTCTAGCAAGTACAAAAAGAAAAAAACTGTTTGAAGCAGTGTCTTTTCAAACAATTTTATTTTGTTTTGAATTCAGTAATTTTATATTGTGATTACAATGACATGCTCCAGTTTAATATTTACATAAATAAATTACAGTTAACAATGCCATCTTGCTCGTGCTGTGTTATATTCGCGCTTTTTCATCGTACATTCTGCTTTTTCACCTGGTTAAAAAGTTCACCTTTTTTGTTCCTTGGTTGGTCTCTTGTATTATGTTGCCCAGGTCACATAAAAATTCTGTCCAGGCATGTATTTTTTTTACCCTACATGTTTGGTCTGGCATGTAAAAAAATCTAGCTCTTTACAGAATAAAAAGTTTAAAAAGAAAGTAATCGTTTATTTTCCATTAATTTTCTTACTACTGAGAGGCTCTCTCCTTTTGCTTTGTTTAATAGAATTTGTGGTGTGTGTTTTGAGAAATTAAAGGTCAAAACAGAATGACCTCAAAAGCTGAATTGTCCATAATATGGTTGTGTGATATCTCAAAAGAAAGCTAATGTAATAAGCTTTCAAATTGGTCCATCTCTTTTGACCGATTAGATCTACAATTATTATCTTTTGTGATAGGCATGATAGACACAGAAATGCCTTTTGTGTAAATTTCAAAGTCCTATAAATATAGAAGTGTATGTGGAGAAGCTGAAATTTTGGACTGAATAATTTCTCTATAAAGGCTGCAAGTTCACCAAGTTTCATGAAAATCAAAGGAATTCAGGTCAGAAACTTTATTTTGCAATAAGTGGTTTGGGTAAAAAGAAAAAATTTGACAACAAATATACAATACTTTATCACTTTTGATTCCAGCATCATCACTGCACATTACGTTCATGCATTATTCTTTGAAATTTGACTTCATTTCACCTGGCTTGTAAGTTTTCAGGCTGGCTCCTAGATCTGGAATGTATTTGTTGAGCCCTGTCATTGTGCATGTCCAGTACAGGAATGGTTCAGTAAACACAGTTCTGATATAAAACATCTCAAATGGCTCCGAAACGTGCCTGATCTCAACCCAGTTGAACATCTGTGTGATGTGGAATGCCAGGTGAAGTAGTTGGACTCTCTATCCTGCTCCGTAATGCAACTATGGACCACAGTACAAACAGTGTGGTTGCAGATCCCCAGAAACCTCGTGGAGTCAATGCCTCACTAGGCAGTGGCTGTTATCTGAGCAAAAGGAAAATCTATGAAGTATTAGATAGGTGATTGTAATTCAGCAAGCACTCAGTGTATATATCATTTCAGTGTGTCACAGTATTATAAAGTTGGACAAACCTTGCTATAATGCATTACTAACTGTCAAAATATCCTGTGCCCATAAAATGCCAGGCACTTTAGTGTTTAATGTTTTCATTGCAGACACGGGAAGAGGTCTTAAAACAGAAGGAACAATATATCCTGGTGACATTATTATATCTATCCCAGAAAGTTTGCTGATCAAGCCCACCATAGTTCTCAAAAGTTGTTTAGGATCTCATATAAAAAGGTTAGTAATAAATTTTCAAGGAAGTTTGTTTCATTTTGAAATGTAATTAATTCCACCACAGTAATGTACAGGGTGCCCCACTTGCTACTGAACCCGGCATTTCTTTAATAATATTAACACCAATAAAGATATTGCAATGGAATTTGAAGTGGACTTACCTCATTTAGTGCAAAATGTGATGACATCATAACATGTGCTGGAAGTGGCCACCATTTGCATCCAGACAGCATTGAACCCGGTGCACCATATTGTGGAAAATCCTATCCAGTACATCCGCCGTCACTGCCTGAATTTCTTTGGTGATGTTTGCTTTCAAGGCATCTATGGTTCACAGTTTATTTTGGTAAACTCTCCCTTTTAGATATCCCCATAAAAAATAATCGGGAGGCGTCAGATCGTGCGATCGCGGTGGCCATAGACCCTTCGAAATGATGCGGTCACTGAAAAAGGACTGAATTTCGGCCATACTGGTGTGTGATGTTGCTCCATAATGCTGGTAATATCCAATGGAGAGTTCTTCGTTGTCCAATTGATTTACAAAGGTGTTGAAGATTTCTACATATGCAGCTGTTGTGATTTTTATATCGAAGAAGATGGAACCAATTATGCGGCACCGGGTCATCTAACACCAAACACCAATTTTCTGTTAATGAAGGGGGTTCTTCGTGTATTGCGTTGGGATTTCACTGGCCGAAATATGGGAATTTTGAGAATTGACGTATCCGGACAGGTGAAACCACGCCTCATCCGAAAACCATGTGTAGTCCAGAATGCCCGGGTTTTCCTGAAGAAATGTCTGAAACCATCGACAGTATGTCACTCGTTTCACGTGGTCAGGCTCTTTCAGTTCGTGGACCACGGAGATACGATACGCATGAAGCTTCGCTTTTTTCACAGCACGTTGGCAAGTGCTTTTGGACAACCCTGTTTCCTGTGATAGTTGGCAAAGTTACTTCCTGGGAGACGCAAGTAGTCAGCCCTTTACATTCTGGGTTGTTTCCTCAGATGATAGTGGACAACGTCCTGCATGGTTGTCTAATAAAGTCCCCTTGGTTTCCAATTTCTTCGACAATTCCCAAACGGCGTACTTGCTCGGCCGATGTCTGCCTGCAAACCTCCCCAGGAATTGCTGTTGACAAGACTTTATCGATTCTGTTTTCCAATAAGTGCGAACAATAAACACTCGCTCCTCCAGAGTATACCGTTACGTTTTCACACGTACGTGAACAGTCACGAGCACTCACTATCAACAACCGTATTGTGTAGACACGCTCAGCAAAATGTCATAACAAAGTAGCAGAGAGGCACGTCCGGCTGGCTGGCGGACTGCTCCTCAGTGGTGCCACACTTCGGAATGTGTCTGCCAATAAGGAGCACTCCGGCTGGCTGGCGGACAGCGCTGGTTTCAATGGTGTCTGGACGCAAATGGTGGCCACTTCCAGCACATGCGATGTCATTACATTTCGCATGAAGTGAGGTAAGTTCACTTCAAATTTTTTTGCAATATCTTCATTGGTGTTAATATTATTAAAGAAATGCTGGGTTCGGTAGCAAGTGGGACACCCTGTACTTTCATTGATTCACTGCTGCACAAATATATCATAAATCTTAGTTATGTACACAAGATTACCTGCTGAAGGGAGATAAGTGGCATGTTCTAAGAAGTGAATGGTATCAAAACTTGATGAGGCTATAATTAGAATATATTTGCTCTGATGATGGCCTCTTTCTTGTAATTTAAATAAGTTTTATGCACAAAAATCACTAGCTTCAATAATGAAGAAACTGTTTACGCATGATTTATCATGTGTCAAACATTAAGAATAGTAAGATCTTTCAGTTGAAACATCAACCTTGTTCACGCTAGCAGCAAGCACTCACGTGGTTAACATCATTTCTGTAGCTGTAGCGTAATGAAAATTTATTTGAGAAGGGTGCAATCCTTTTTGGTGCTAGTCCAATTTGGAGAGGCAGAGGTATCTTTAATTGTCAGAAGAGAAAGTGTAGAAGTAGGAAGGCTTTTTCTGACATCCTTAAAGATGTCATCCACATAACGAATCCAAAGTTTGGGTTTGTTATGTGGATGACATCTTTAAAATTTGGCCTCATGGCTTAAAAGATTTACACAATCTCACCTCTTCTCTCTCTCAAAAATTCAACTCTATTAATTTCATTTTCAATCATGAAAACAATAGCTATTAATTTCTTGATTGTACAAATAACTAGATCAATATTAAAAGAATTCATGAAATTGTCATCACACGCGTAAGTTATGTTGAAAAATTATGAGCGGGACGTTTCGATAGCGACTTCTACCTTCATCAGCCATGGAATGAGACACGTGGTAAAAGCGTCAGTTGTTGCCAGATTTCAAAATCGCTTTCCGAATAATAGGGATGTTAAAAGGTGCGTCAGTTTTGCAGGTGTTAGGGGTAAGGTAGATTTCAATGCTTTCGCGGTATCTGAGGGCATGCAGATTGCTGAACGGGGCGATTCGCTTAACATTGTGCCAATCGGGAACCGCAGACGTATTGCTGATGGTTAAAATTGAAAGGGAGGGGGAAGGGCTACCTTTCTTAACATCAGCGATATGCTCCAACAAACGCCTGTTTATGCTGCGGTAAGTGCTACCAATATAGTGGGTAACTCCTGTGGAAGTGTTGATAGGGATAGAGTAGACACCTTGTAAATCTAGGGGTTTATTGAGATCTCTGTCCTTAAGGATGAGTTTGAGAAGATGTGGAGGTGGTTTGACTGCAATCCTGTAGCCAAAAGACTTGAAAATAGAGCAAACTAGAACAGGCTAAAGGGCAAAGTGCCAACAAACTGATGGGTGGTGGAAGGTTCAGGCAGTAAACTAGATCTATTCTGTGATTCAAACCTCTTGATTAGTGTATGTAATAAGAGGGGTGGAAAGTCATGCAATTTGCCAATGCTGATGATTTCTGTTATTCTAGTTGAAGAGCAGAATGGCTGTTGCAAATAAGGTTGGCCCGGTGAATGTATGATTTAAGAGCAGACAGTTTGTATTTTCCAAAAGTGCAAGAATGGTAAGGGATGATATTATGGGTGGCAGAAGGTTTCCTGTAAACAGAGAGGCCAAGTGAGAAGTCTGGGTTGATGATGATGTTAACATCCAGAAAACTAATATTATTGTCGATCTGTTCTTGAGAGGAAAATTTTATATGCGGGAATTTTGAAGTTATGGAGGACATGAGTTGAAACAGAGAGTGTTTTTGGTGTAGCCAAATAATGAAAATGTCGTCCACATACCTTAACCAAATGGTGGGTTTAAAGAGGGATGGGGCAACAATTAATGTTTCAATATTCTGCAAATAAATTTCAGCAAGTAAGGGGGAAAGAGGAGAGCCCATAGGTACACCTTGTTTTTGTTGGTAATAGATACCATTGTATACAAAACAGGAATACTTTTCCAATGAATGTTTTGTGTGTTACGTGTTTTTCTGCCAATTCTTTTCACTATGACTAGATCAATAACCAACTCCATACATCTGTCTAAAGAAAACCCACAATAAGAAACATTATCTGATTTTACTTCAATATAGCTTCTTTCTTATAAGCTTGCAGCTCTAAAATCACTCATTTGCCATGCCAGTGCCATTCAAAATAACCTCCACTCAATATAAAAAGAATATGCAATCATCCAAGAGATAGCTACGAACCATCAGTTTCCCCTCAGAATTGTAACCAAACTTTTCAAAAGTTAGATGCCAAACAATATGTATGCCACCTATCTCCACTGCAGAAACCGTCGCTATCTTTTATTGGTTCAATCCCTTACCATCAGTCTTTCACTTACAAACTTGTCAAAATTTTCAAAAATTTAGGTTACAAGCTTGCAATCAATCCTCGTCCTCCTACCATTCAATCAATATCTAAAGAGAATGATCCTTTAGACCATCCTGGGGTATATACCTCATCCCTGTGTCTACTTCCTCAGGAGAAAAATGTTACATTGGTAGCACTTTTTGGTCAGTCAACTACACAATTATGGAACACAAAAGAGATATCAGAAAAAACATTCCTACTTTTGCACTTTCTCTTCTGACAATTGAAGATACCTCTTCCTCTCCAAACTGGACCAGCACCAAAAGGATTGCACCCTTCTCAAACAAATTTCCATTACAGTACAGGGAAATCATTGAAATTCTCTTCAGTAAAAACTTGTAATTCGGACGCACCCTTCATTATTCCGATTATTTGGAAATCTCTATTGGCAACAGCTACAGAAACAATGTCAACCACACAAGTGCTTGCTGCTAGTGTGAACAAGGCTGGTGTTTTAGTTCTTATTGTTTCTTAAAAAACAATACGTAATAAATCATGCGTGAAAATTTCTCCATTATTGTTTTCATCATATTATGTGTAATGGCCTTTCTACTTATCACTAGTTTCATTATCTGTCCCACATCTCACCCCTTTCCCAAAAGTTTAGCTAGCTAACTTGGTGGACATTATGAGTAGTCAATGAGCACTGGCATTCTTATGAAGAAGGAGAGCCCTTGATACCTAAGTTGTTGGGTGCTGCACCTTCATCATCTTAACCATTTTGAGCAAATCAATGTTGGTGTAGCATTGGTCATTTATAGTCATTTTTTCAGGTAAGATGTCCACAGCTATGACTCCTTGGGAATTAAAAAAAACAGAAATTTAGAGATCCTTCTCCTTCAGTGAAAGTCTTGTCAGTGAAATTGGGGAAACACAAAACAGCTCATGTTCGGTAACCCAAATATTATTGTCAATCTTTCTGAGAGTTGTGTAGTAATAAAAAGCCACTTCTCGTAACCTGTGATAATGTCTTCTGACCATTTATGGCAAATAGATTCAAACTTTGTCAGCATTTACAATCGTGGCCAAAAGTCCTGCACCAGTAGACCAAAAGTCAAATTTTTGATGTTTGAGGTCAACTTATACAGCATAATGGTAAAGTCAGGAATACATATTATACATCATTTTAAAGGAAATTTTATGCTGAATTCAAATAGTTTTACAGAATGTTATTAATGCTATTACCAGTAATAGAAGTGAAGTTATAAGCAAAAGTACAGCATCTGGTCATAAAAAGCAAAAATAGTGGAATTTGTGAAATTAGCATACAATGCATTTAACGTAAAATTACTGTACAGTACATTACTGAAACTTGCATGACACTGGAAATAACTGACCAACAAGCAAAATATGCTTTCATATTTAATTGAATAACCATGGTTTCTTAGTAACAAAGTGTGCCTTCTTGGCATGGAACTAATGAGCTTCTCTAGTTGTCCATTGGTGATAAAATGGTGCCATATGGCCCTTACAGACTCAATTAAAGGCAGAATTAAAGACTTTAATTGAGTTTGTAAGGGCAGTATGGCACCGTGTTATCACCAATGGACAACTAGAGAAGCTCATTAGTTCCATGCCAAGAAGGTGCGCTTTGTTACTAAGTAACCACGGTTATCCAATTAAATATTAAAGTATATTTTGCTTGTTGGTCAGTTATTTCCAGTGTCATGCAAGTGTCAATAATGTACTGTACAGTAATTTTACCTTAAATGAATTGTACACTAATTTCACAAATTTCGCTATTTGTTGTTTTTTATGACTAAGTGCTGTACTTTTGCTTGTAACTTCACCCCTATTACTGGTAATAACATTCTGTAAAAATATTTGAATTCAGCATAAAATTTCCTTTAAAATGATGTATAATATGTATTCCTGACTTTATCATGGCGCTGTATAAGTTGACTTCAAACCTAAAAAATTTGACTTTCAGTCTACTGGTGCAGGACTTTTGGCCACGATTGTACTTTCGTGAGTTGATTCTACCCCTCCCTCACTCACACACACACATTTGGCACAAGGTATGGATGAATAATTGTTTCCACACTGCCATTCGATACGATACCCTGTACTATGACATCTAAAGTTATTACTTAAATGGTGCAGTGTGGGCAAAATCACTGATAATATCAAGTCATATCTGACCTGAATAGCACTGTAATTCCTCAAGATCACTTTATGATAAAAAGCAGGTAATCTTCACAGCATTGCTAGCAATCAGAGTAGCAAAAGTACATCATACCTATCATACCACTTCCTCCTAAATGTGTTCAGTGATATTTAGGTCAGGTAGGACGAATCAGGGATTTATACACCTCTCACTTTCCCAAATTTCATCAGACACACCCCCATGAAAAAATCTCAATACCCTTCCATTTGAAGGTATAGCAGAGTTATCAATAGCGTTAACATTTACATGAATTCTTCAGCTTTGCTTAAAGTATCTTCTACAATAATTCAGTATTTTCTTATATTTGAAGTTTATGTATGTAGAAGTCCGTTTCTTTTTTTAATTAAGTAGATGACAAAGTCATACAAATCCGTGAATCAGTGTATAATAAGATTTACTTTATTGTGCCAAGCTTTCACCTTCCAATGATTCTTTATGAAGGTGAACATGCACTAAAATGGCTATCCATTTGGAGTTTAAAAATAAAAATAAAAGATCCCTCATTTGTTTCTTTTTTACTTTTTCTTGTTTAATGTCAGTCATTGCAACCACAAAGCATATGTGTGTATCTCTTCATTTTAGTCTGATTCAGATTTTGCATTTATACTTCTGAATAATTTTAGCATGCAAATATCAAAATTTACTGTTTCAGCAACACATGTTAATACTTGTCACCCGGTGGCACAGTGGTCTAAGCACTGGCTTCTGCCCATTCGTCCAAGATGGGTCTGGGTTGGAATTTTCGTGAGGCATAAATGTTGTGTTTGTCTTAAGGTTCTGGCTCTCTCCCTTCCCTGAAACCAGTGACCCTGAATTAGGGACGGGCAACTGCTTACTGCTTATTGCCCATTGAGTTCCTAATGGTGGTCGTTATCCCCCCTCCCCCATGTTAACACTCATTTGGTTTTGTTTCGTTTAGGGAAGCCTTTCGACATGAGAGATTAAAATCAAAGTAGCACAAAAACAAAATCCCCCTTGAGTTTTCAGCACCTCTCTAATTTGAAATTTGAAGTTCATGTATAAACTACTGAGACCCACAGATTTATAATGAAGACTCAAACATATGTCGTATTATTGGCTTTTTAATGCTGTTTGCAGAAGTCGAAACAGAACTAAATAATGAAGTGTCAGATAAAAAAATCGAAGTTTTTCCCTGAAAATGTGAAGTAGCATTTTTAACAGTATTAACCTAGCAGCGAAAAGTCAGCATATGGTGTACAATCATCAATAGCCGTAGAAAGTCACTATGTTTTCTCTTTTATTTTATTTTAAAGAAAAGAAGACAAAAATTTATCTTTTAATTTTATCTTTTCAGTTGTTGCCCTGATGCTACTGGGGCAGAAATTCTCTCTGTTTTTCTGATGTGTGAAAGAGCTAAAGGTGAAGCATCATTCTGGTATCCATACATTATGACTCTTCCCAGATCATACACTATTCCAGCATATTGCAGCAGTCAAGTTGCATACAACTTACCAGCATTCATAAAACATTCTGCTTTAGGGCAAATTAACTTGCTGAAAAACTCTTTTGAGAAACTAAAAACAGTTATCACTTCTTTAGGAAACTCATTCCCAGAATTTCATGGTGTGCTCCATTATAACCTCTATCTTTGGGCCTGGAGTAGTGTAAATACACGATGCATTTATATTGAGTGTGGAGATCATGATTGTAAGGGGAAATCCTGTAGCTACCATCTGGCTTTAGCTCCTTTCCTTGACTTGTTGAATCACCATTTTGATGCTCAGGTAAAAAAAAATATATTTTTATATTGAACTTGAATTCGTTTTATTGTATTTTCATAAGAATAAAAAATAACCATGGTTTTATCATGTTACATTGATCAAAAGTATAAGAACTGTTCTGAATCAAAATGAAATGTTACAGGGTATCTACCGATCACGAAAGTCCCGAAAAAGTAACGAAATGAGAAAAAAGATCACGAAATAGTCAGAAATTTTTTTCTGTTTTTCATTTTCTGTTGTTAAATGAAAAACTTTAAGGAACCTGCCTTAAGAGCATTTATACGTATATTTTCTCAGTTAGCATACACGAGATTCTTCCACGGATTTGCGTAATTCCACCTTTTTCGTCTCATTTGAGTGATCCTGTAGATCAATGTAAAACTGAAGAGAAATTTTTTGGGGATTAGTTGGCTGATCATTTTCCGTCTGGGAACAGTATTTCATCTTTCAGAACTTTTGAAAATGCTGCTTAAACAGAATTAAGGTTTTCCCCGTAAAAATATTATCATAATTTATTTTTCTCGCGATGTTCCTTCTCAGTTCTGCATAGCTTTGTTGTTAGATATCATTTTATCCCATAAATATTAGTATTTCAGTGTAAAAATGAAGGAAAATTTTCGGAAAATGGAATTTTTGATGTCGGGGAAAATTTCCCTGTAATCTTCATGCATTAAATTCTTTTGCAGATTCCGCTTTTGTCTCTTCGTCATTTGAGTCATCCTGTAGATCGATGTAAAACTGAAGAGAAATTTTGGGATTAGCTGTGGGGCTGGTCATTTTCCATCTGGGGACAGTGTTTCATCTTTCAATACTTTAAAAAATACAGGTTAAACAGAGCAAAGATTTCTCTCGTATAGCCATAATTTATTTTCTCATGATGTTCCTTCTGTGTATCATTTATTCCATAAATATTTGTATTTCAGCTTAAAAATGGTGGAAAATTTTCCGAAAACGGAAATTTTTGATGTTGGGAAAATTTTCCTGTAATCTTTACTCATAAGATTCTTTTTTCTTCGTCATTTGAGTCATCCTGTAGCTCGATGTAAACCTGAAGAGAGGTTAAACGGAGCAAAGTTTTTCCTTGTATAATCGTAATTTATTTTTCTTGAGATGTTCCTTCTGCATAGTATTGTTGTTAAATAAACAACGTTTTTGGAATATTTATTCCATAAATATTTGTATTTCAGCTTAAAAACGGAGGAAAATTTTCCAAAAAGGGAAATTTTAGATATCGGGAAAATTTCCCTGTAATCTTTTAGGTATGAAATTCGGCTACACTTAAGAGTTCAGCCCCCATCGTCTGTTTCGCTATGGTGCGAATGGAATACCGGGAGAAACGTTTCGCGATAGGTGGCGCTGCAGCTGCTTCAGCGTTTTCTCTCGCACCGTATGTGTTACGTAATCGCTGTTTGCTGAGTGCGTCTTCCGTCTTCTGTTCGCCCTGTTCTAAGCTGTTCTTTTCAGCGTGCGTTGTAGCTCTGTCAGTAGCCATGTGGTACTGGAGGCATTTCTTCGACGAAGTTGGGAAGTATGAAGAAGCATGTATTGCATGGTGCGAGCGGAAAGGATTGCTTCCAACCGAAAGAAGATGTTCCGCAGGTCATCCAATGAGTTTGCGAGTGCATATGTTTCATCGTTTAGGACAATTCAGGTGTAGGAAGAATCACGTTACAGGGAAAAGTGAGCAGTGTTCCCGTTTACTTGGGACGTGGTTTGAAGCTGCTTGTATTCCTCTTGATAAGGTGATGACTCTTTTGTATTGTTTCGCCAAAGGATTGTCCTACGATGATGCAGTTGAGGAATCTTCCCAGGGTGTGGTTTCCACATCCTCTGTGACAGTCAGTGACTGTTATCAGTCTTGCAGAGAACTAGTCGCAGAGTTTATGGTAGCTTGCGAACAAGATGGACAGCTTGGTGACCCTGGTGTCATCGTAGAAGTGGATGAGGCTAAGGTTGGGAAGTGGAAGTATAATCGTGGTCGTCTCGTTGAGGGCACCTGGATCCTTGGCATCTTTGAACGAGATTCGAAGTGATTCAGGGTTGAGATCTGCCCGCAGAATAACCACTCTGCTCACACATTGCAGCCGCTCATCCAGAAACGTGTTCAACCCGGAACTACTGTCATTACGGATCAGTGGGCTTCGTACCGCAATTCCCATCCTGTGGTTTCCAACATCTGTCAGTAAACCACTCACTCAGTTTCGTCAATCCGACTAATGGGGCGCATACGCAAGGTGTTGAGAGCAATTGGTGGCCCCTCAAATGCACACTATCTAATGGCATTCACAAAGACCACTTTGCCGACCACATTCTGGAATATTTATTCCGACGAAATTGTCGTCTTACTTCTGAACAATGTTTTGAGGTAATGATTGCTATCATCAAACAGTTCTTTCCTAGTACGTAATATTTTCCACTTAAATATTCGTACTAGATAGAGAGGTTCTCAATGAGGAGGAAACACTTCTTTTCCGTTGTTATAAATATTTAACAACACCTGAACTACTTACATTCCATAAAGGCCCTTTTCAGGGCCAGCCATATTACAAAATAAACCCCTTCCTTTCAAAAATGTCTCCCCCCCCCGCGCCGCATATTTTGCCTTCCTACCACTCCTCCCGCACAACACACACACCGATTACGTAATGCACGCAGCGAAGGAGCAAAAATGCCGACGCAGCTGCAGCGCCACCTATCTTGAAATTTTTCTCCCGGCATTCCAGCAGCGCGTTAGAGCTTAAGCAGACGACGATACGGTGCCGAAGATTAAAGTGCATCCTGAAATTCTTCCATGGATTTGAGGAAATTTGTTTTTTCCATTATCATTTGAGTCATTCACGAGAGCGATACACAACTGAACACAAAGGGGGAGGGTTCGTTTTCCGTTTGAGGACGGAATTCCGACTTTCAGAACTTTTGAAAACGGAAGTTAGATGGAGTAAAGGTTTCTCCTGTAATCCTAATTTTTTTTCTCACTCTGTTCGTTCTGCTCAGTATTAGTATATATTTGTTATATATATTGGTTAGTATTGTTATGTATTTATTATATAAATTTGTCAGTATCGTTATATATTTTATTCTATAAGTTTTCAGCTTGAAAATGGAGGGAAAATGTCCAGAAATGGAAATCTGACAGAGCGAATATTCAGCCATTATCGCAGGTTTTGCCTGCGATGTCCCCTGTATCCTTTTTTGTTGTTAAGCGTAAACCCCCCCCCCCCGCATAAATGTTTGCATTTCAGCTTGATAAGTGAGGGGGAAAACGGTAGTGACAAAGTTGGAAAATTTGTAAGAATTGATGCACAGTATTCAAAAGTATTCATATTCTTGAAGTTATGCCATTTACCTAAAATAGTAAAAGCAGCTTTGATATGCATTCATGGTCCTCAGCTGAAAAGTTCTTTTAGCATGATGGATAAAATTGTCATCTGAGGGCACAAAAAGAAAGAAAGAAAGAAAAACACAGAAAAACTTCTTAAATATCCTTAGCGACAACCCAAGTATGTGAGCTTTGCCAGTAGGACATTTTAAGTTTCCAATAACATGCTGAAATGTCATTTTTGATTAAAAACATGAGTCCTTCACAAGAAAGTTCTCTCTGTTTGTGATAAAACTTTCTGCATGTTGTCTCCCAGGCTCTGTGTGTGGCTGAAGGAGGAAACTCATTGATAATTTTAAAATCTCAGTAGATAAAAACTTTACTCTAGAATTCTTAAAAATACTGTAGTTCCTACAAAAATAAAATATAATACATCAAAAACGAATTGGGAGAACATACCTTTCACTGTAGTGTCGTTTGTTGAGCGATTACGTTTTTACTTGTACGTTTTTCTAACCAAGCCTCCATATGATAAGATTCCTTCAAAGTATACACCACACTGAAATGCTATAGAATTTCAGTGTGGTGTATACTACAATTTCAGTTGTAATTTCAGTGTGGTGTATACTTTGAAGAAATTCCTCCATATTGGAGACTTGGTTAGAACAACGTAATCACTCAACAAATGACACTACAGTGAAAGGTATGTTCTCCCAATTCATTTTTGATGTATTGTATTTTATTTTTGTAGGAACTACAGTATTTTTAAGAATTCTAGAGTGAAGTTTTTATCAATTGACATTTTGAAGTTATCGATGAGTTTCCTATTTATGCTACACACAAGGACCGGGAGACAACATGCAGAAAGTTTTATCACAAACAGAGAAAACTTTCTTGTGAAGAACCCATGTGTTTTGTCAAGAAAGAAAAACAGTGGAGAAATGGAAAGGGATAGATATCAGCAAAAAGGAAAATTAAGTACAGGCTGCTATGAAGCTACAGAGTTAACAAAAGATAAATATAGCTACAGAACTTGCGAAGAAAGCCAAGTTTGTTCACAACAGGAAACTTTAGCTGATGTCTAGCAAGTAAAACAGAACAATAAAAAATTAAAAAATTAAAAAAACATTTGAAGCAGTGTCTTTTAAAGCCATTATATTTTGTTTTGAATTCAGTAAATTTATATTTTGAATACAGTGTGTCTCAGTTTAATAATTATATTAACAAAATACAGTAAACAACTCAGTCTTGCTCATGCTGCCACGTGTTCAGATTTTTCCACCTGGTTAAAAAGTTCAGCTTTTTGTTTGTTTCTTCATCAGCCTCACGTGTGTATTATCCAAGAAAGACATCTCATATACCCCCCCCAGTGGCATAGCTCTGAGAAGGTTCAACTCCCCCCTCCTGAAAGATAACTGTTGTAAATTCTCTGAATTTTTATTTTCCTCTGGTTTATAAAAATTACTCTTGTGCTTCATTATTTCATTATGAGCGTAAATACCTTATTTATTTGTGTATTGAACTTTTTTTTAACAAAGTGAAATTGAAATAATGATACAGTATGAGCAATGAATGACAAAAAAAAAAAAAAAACTTCTCAGTGTAAATCTGTAGAAACAGTTGCATCCAATGATTTTCGATTCTCAACCACACACATGCACAGATCTTGTTTGTGTTAAGGGTCAGGAAAGAGAGAAATGCCCCCTTTTTTTTTCTTCAAAGAAACATAAAATATGGAAGAAAGCCCCCCCCCCCCACCTCCCGAAAAAAAAAAGAAGGGGAGGATGAAGTCTGGGTGTGTAGTTGCGCAGAAGGGTATAACTCTGTTTGTAACTTGATAGGGGACTACACTGGCGTGCAAAAATCAAATACGAGACGGTTTTTCGAATGTAACGCCGTGCAGAAGTGCTCCTCATCGACTCAAATCATACCATAAGATCCCCAAGATGTAAGAATATGGGACAAGTGAGCAAAACCGTCCAAACAAGGAATCCAAAGGATACAAAGGCACTTTATTGAAAAGGTAGCTTCGAGCACAACTGGACATAAGACAGAAACATCCATGTGACAGGTGGCTGCCAAGAAAAATCCAATCTTTAGTAGAGAATCGCCCCTGACTGCGTTGCAGGATTTACAATGTCTGTCCATGCTAAAGACGAGGTTGCCAATGAGCTGTTGAGGCATTGCGGCCCATTCCTCTTGTAGCGCCAATCGCAGCTGCGAAATCATTGCTGGTGGCTGGTGACGTGCTGCTAAGCGTCTCCCGAGAAGGTCCCACACGTGTTCGATTGGATTTAGGTCCGGGGGACCTTGCGGGCCAATCCATGCGTTGAATATCTTCACTCTCCAACAGCTTTGCAACAGCCATTGTACGATGAGGTGTAACGTTGTCGTCCATGAAGAGGAACTCAGGACCCACAGCATCTCTAAACAGACGCACGTGAGGCAGGAGAACCTCGGTACAATAGCGGACACCAGTGACTGAACCTCCGTGGAAGATGTGGAGGTCAGTACGGTTACCAAGCATGATACCACCCCAAAGGAGAACTCTGCCACCTCCAAACCGGTCCCTTTCGATGATGTTGGAGGTGTGATTGCGTGTTCCCTGCTCTCTCCAGATGTGTATACGTCCAGAATCGCTCGTCAGACTAAATCAGCTCTCATCCGTAAAGAGAACTTGACCCCATTGCTGATGTGTCCAGTTCTTGTGTTCCTGGCACCACAGAAATCACCGTCTCCGATGAGCAGGCGTTAATGACACACACCGTACTGGTCGTCGTGCAAATAGACCACCTTTGTGCAGCCTCCTGGCCACGGTAAAACGCGATAACGGATGTCCAGTTGTCTGTTGCATGTGCCTTGCGATTTCTCCCACCGTCTGCTGTCTGTCTCTTCTCACCTGTAGGACAATATACCGGTCGTCCGCTGCCGTGGTTGCTTGTGGACAACCACTGGTAAACTCTCGGACAGCTGTTCCTGTCGTTTGAAATGCTCTCCAAGCTCGTGAAATGATGCTGTGAGCGATCCCGAACTCCTCGGCCACTCTAGTCACACTTCGACCTTCTTCCAACTTCCCAATGACACGACCTCAAGTAAAGTCCTCCAGATGTCGTCTACTGGATTGCCTGTTGGCCGTATCACACGGTGGCAGCAACTCGACGTCGTTCAAACCGATGTACACAGTGCAATAGCTTTCACCGAATTGCTGAGCGTACACCGCCCATGTACTTTATACCCTTCCGACACTCCCCCCCCCCCCTCACATCATGCTGCATATATGCGCATGCCCTACCGTAAAGGACCCTAGTCTATCTCCTGAGTGGTCTTTCGGTCCGTTCTGCCTGCTCGTTCCGCTGTTATGCTAATTTCTCCTCTTCATCCTTAATTTTTGCACACCAGTGTATATTATATGTGAAGCTGCTGTTAAGAAACTTCTGTGCAGTTAATTGCCTGCAAAGAAGTAATGTCGAGGGAAGTGGATGTGGGTGGAAGCTAAATATGCATCTCTCTAGGTGTTGGAAAATAGTGCTAGAAAGAAATCTTTATGAGAGAGAGAGAGAGAGAGAGACAGCTTTTAACTTTTTCCTATGCATTGTTTTGGGGTCAGTAGCAGCAATTTTACGATGCCTGTGTGTGGGAGAAAGGGTTGATGGCATGAATCTGTGGTCTGTTGGTTTTTGAGTAGGGAAGAAAGGCATTTTGTCTGTTTACTACAGCAAGAAAAAGCTGCTATCTCCAAGCACCAGTGAGTGAGAATGTGTGATAAAAGACGGGGAAAAAATTGAAACTGAAGAAAGGGAGTAGGAAGAGTCAAAATACAACATCAGTAACTCCTCGATGCTGTTATGCAGCTCCACAGAAAGGACCAGAATAGTAAAATACAATAATTAAATAAAGTATACCAAAGGTGGGAACCATGATGTTCCTTAGTCTAGTTTTAAAGGGCAGTACAGTGCCTTGTGGTTAAAAGGATACACACCTTTGGTCTACGTGCATAAAGGACACCTTGGTAAATACGATTACGAATAGTTTGAGATGACAACTTCCATCCTGTTGATATGAGAAGTTCTTGCTGGAACTGAGTAACATTTTGCTGCCTGTTCCGATGAGCTGTTAATGATAGATAATGGTTGTACCTTGCTGTAGTTGTTTGTGAACAAGCATGACTTTGCCTTCATCGAACACTTCCTGTATTCTGGAATCATGTCTATAGTCAGGAAATGACTCTTTGTGGCATTCCAATTACTTCTGCTACCATTCGTTGTGTCTGACCCACTTTCAGCCTGCCAATAGCTCTCTCTGCACGCCGTTGATTCCGGTAAATGATGCTGCTGTAACATCATTGAAACCAAACTTCAAGAAACCAAATGTCACGATAAACGTGGCAGAATAAAGGACCTACCGGAAAACCTTTGTTTTCATGCATTCTGATGTCACAGGCACTAATTTGCTTAAGGATATGCATGATTCAGCTGTCTACGTCACGCTCACGTTTTGCACGTTTCGGCAAGATATCTCACAATTGGCCTATATGTCGCAAAAGTCACATGCTTCCCTAATTATTTTGAGCAGTATAGTTCATTCACCAATAGGGAACCTGAGACTCAACCACAAGCAAATAAATTCAGAGAATGTGATTTTTTAAATATATTTCAAGAAGGTTCAGTTTTCTTTCAGCCCCTCGTTTTTTATATTTTGTATTTTATTTTATTGCTTTTACTTTCTGGAATGGAAAAAAATTATTAGCTAGTTAAGTAAATTAACAAAGGGAGTGAAAAAACAAAGAAAAATGTGCGTCTGTATTTGTAGAAAAGTTTAGTTTGTAATGTAACACTGAGCACCCTCCTAATGACCCTTCAGCCCTTCCTGGGTTTGGATCCTAGGTATGACCCTGACCCCCCTTCCCCCACCACTAACAAATGAAAAAGAGAGATCCCTGATTCCTGTTGCATGGATACAGGACAAATAAATTACAGCTCGTCACTTACGCCATTAACATTCGGGAGAGGGGCATGAGAATTTCTTCCACAAGTGTTGAAACGACCTCATCCCATGTAAGAGTAAAAAATTAAAGAGCAATGAGGGAGAAAGAAAGTTAGCTAGTGGACCAAGGGGAAAGGAAGGAAGTTAGTTAGTTAGTGGATTCTGGGAAGAGAGGTTCCAAGAAAAAGTTAGCTGATGCTGATAAAGTCCGAACTCCCCTCCCCACACTGAGGGAGTAGTACTAAAATAAATTCATTCCCTCAAATCAGGCAAATAAAAGCTTTCCGTGTGATATATATTGTTTCTTTTCTACCCTGCTCTCATTAATTAGAACCTGAAATTTTCATTAAACTTCCTTGGTTGTTTGCTCTTTGCTGCATCACTTTTATCTTCAGTAACAAGAAAAAATGAAAAACTACTGTCCATTGAAGAATTTTCAGAAATCTTAAAGCAGCTGGCCATTAAAAACAATATCCATGCTGCTTTGAGATTTAATTATTTCCTTAAAATTTCATAAAAGTTTGTAAAGAAATACTAAAAAATTCAGTGAAAGTTGATATAAGTACAGTGAAAACCAACCAACAATTGGCTTTTTCATCTCTAATTTTTCTGGTTGATTATTGTTGATTTCAATTGTTGGTTGATTTTCACTGTATTTATATCAACTTTATACCGCATAAATAAGGTGTATAGAGATATTGCAATGCAGCAATTATAGTGCTCTTAATATGTATCAATAAAAGCTGCTCATTTGAGAACACAGAGATGGAGGGCAGCTCAGAATTAACAAATGTTTTCAACATCATGACACTTGACCACTACATGAAAGGGTATAGTGACTTGGGCTTGGGTTTTTCACAGTATGCGAGAACTACAGTGTGACAAGACACCAGTCTGTCGACGGATGCTATTGTCCCAGAGGATGACCCTCGGTATTAGGATCAAAATGCATAGGCAGAAGGACAGAGTGCAAGTCCTGTAGTTTTACTATTTCTGGAAGTGGACATCGAATCCTTCATTTTTTGGTTACCTGTTTTAGCATTTTTTTTTCAAACTTCATTTTTTATATCGATGCTGCTTCAAGATTTCTGAAATTTCTTCAATCAAGCATAAATTTTTGTTTTTTTCTGTTACTGGAGATAAAAATCATACAACAAAGCACGAACAACCAAAGAACTACTACACTGTCTGTACTGCTCTAAGTCGTAGGTAAAATACAAAAAAAATTTTTGGTATTTTCAATTGTAAGTGGTTGCAAGATCTGTAATGGCGTATTCATTTTTTTTTTTTTTCTTTAAAACTGAACTAAGTTATTTGTTGGAAGCTTCCTTATTTAAACAATTTTTAAATAACTTAAGCATGTTTTTAAAGCTTTAATTCTTATTTATTTATTTTCTGTCAAGGCAGTTAAAATCTGCTGAAGAGGTTTAGGAAAGGTCCGACTTTTTCTTTTGTGAGTAGGCTGTATAAATTCGCAGCATTAAATGCGGGGGAGGCATGAGAAAATGACAAATTGATATGCAGTCATGGTTAGCAACAAGCGCCATGGTTAGTGAGGTGGGGGCTAGGAAAAATGAGGCCATAATACAAAGGAGAGCTAATGTACTGGCTCAGTGGCAATTGATTAGATTTACTACATCAGTTCATCTGAGGGAGAAAAAATTACAGTTAGTCCATGGAAGATTTGTTCCGAGAAACTAATCAATTAATGTACCTATTTTCTTGTTTCCTCTTAAGTTAAAAAAAAACAACTAAACATTTGTTAAAATATTTCTGTGTTTTATCATACTCAAGAAAGGGAATTTTACATCATTTAAATCTAGGTAAAAAAAATTTACAGTGTATTTATTTATCCTGTTTTCTTTTACTTTTTTATTTATTTATTTTATTTTATTATAATTTTTATTTTTATGTTTAATGAAAAGTCGGAAGATATTGGCCTCCATCAGCAGCAATACAAGAAACGAAAGTTGTGATAGTGAATTAAAAACTTGTGCCATGCTTCTTGCACATGCTGTAAGCTAGAGTTGGTGAGAGGTGATGATAATGGCTGTTCCATCATTTCCTGAACTTTTTCATCAGTAATGTATCTGGTTAACATGGAGACTTGGGAAACATTTACATCATATGGGCACTGTTGGAGAAATTCAAGCCACATGTGGTTGGTTATTATTTTGCTGAAATGTAGGGTTTGGGGCCAAACATAGCCTGGGAAGAAGCAGTGTACCAAGAATATTTTTACATAATACTATGTTGTTAGCATGGCATCAGTAAAACAATAAACTTGGATGATAATTGTACCATGAGTTCAAGTGTTGGCCTCATATGATGCACCCTGAGCATGCTGTATATCTTCTGTGTACCATGTTTCTGTAGACATGTTTATAATCATGTCTTAACCCCATACATCCCTCTTGCTGCACCACTGCAGATGGAAATGAAATTGATGTCTGGCCTCACAGATAGGTAAGTCAGTAGATATTTTTTAATTGGAAATCTGCTGTGTTGTGACAGATCTGTCTTATGTAACAACTTGTCAAATCCATTGATCGTTTCAAATATGTGGGTGTTCAGTTGATGACACCAGAGCTTTGGCCATATGTTTTTCCTATACCCATTGTTGCCATCTATCAGTGCCCAATCGTTTATGCACCACTGCCCACGAAAGCATTTTGTCATGTTTGCCATACATCTTTTGGGTACTCTAACATGTTCTAAATTCCATCAGCGTGCATAGCATTCCCTCACTAATATTAAAGACCTTCCATACTCTTTTCAGGCCATTCTTTCACCATCTTGTCTGGTGGTTGTTGTTTAAGCCTGTTTGTATAGCATCTTCAAATTCCTACATTGTGTGGTTCTGAACATGTCACTGGATATTATACTGCAGTAGTCTGTTTGATATAAAAATTATGTTCATCTGTGTAAATATATATCTCACGACTTTATATGCAAGTTTTCTGGGTGGTGCTTTTATTTCTTCTAGATGAGGCAATCTTAGTGGCAAGCAGAGTAGCAGAATGTAGATGTACATGTGTACGCTGTACGTGGATAGTTTCCAAATTATTAGCAGATTTTGCAGATAGTTTTTGCATGTAGATTAAAAAATGTTATTTACTGTAATTAAAACACTTACTCAAGGCTTTACTAAGATTAATATCCTTAATTCTACAAACTTTGAAGATGGCAATCTGTTTTTTGGTGTAAATATGACAAGGATGGTAAGTCAGATAATATACAAAAACATGAAAATTTCGTCATCCTGGAGCGGGAATCGAACCCACGTGTCCTATCTGACTTACCATCCTTATCATATTTACACCAAAATTGGATTGTCATCTTTAAAATTTTTATTATATGGTGTAATCCCGTTTTCCGTTCATGATTTATCTGCTTCTCTGGGCAATCACGGGATAGGATTCTTAACCTCCAGATTCACTAAACATAAATGCCAGTTGCTTCGACTAGCGAATCCTGTGATGGTTATATTCAAATTAATCGGAAACTTGAGACCTGGCCGTTCTGGGTGGTGTAGTAGTTAGCATACCCGGGCGCTATCTGAGAGACATGGGTTCGATTCCAGCTCCAGGACGACGAAATTTTCTAGTTTTCGGATATCATCTGACTTACCACCCTTGTCATATTTACACCAAAAAACAAATTGTCATCTTCGAAATTTGTATTGTATGGTGTAATCCCGTATTCCGTTCATGATCCTTAATTCAATTTTGACTTGAAGAACGTTCAATTATTTTTTCATATCTTCTGAGTTATTTTGCTTTTACAGATGTTTCGGGCCTCTAGATTTTATCAAGGCCTGTTCTCAATAAATAAGAACTCTATCAAAAGTTTTGGTTTACACAGAAAGAATTTAAATTTTATTGCCATGTTCTTCTTGCAGTTGCCAGTTATTAAATTAAAATCTTCTCCTTATGTACTTTGTAAGTTTACTATTTTTCAATTAACACTTTCACTGCCAGCGGGTGCAGGCTCCAGCAAAAAAAATCGTTGTAAGGGGCCTTGCCTAGCGCCAGCAATTTCAACTTGTTAATGGGTTTCGGTTTTTGTTTTGTATTACTTCCGCTAGGTAACGCAACTTCTTTGTGTTTTGAAGTATTAGGTTGCTAGGCAACACAGTGCAAGTGTTGTAGCCCAGATGGCCTGGGGATAAGAAGTTGCGCATGGCTTCTGTGGCTTAGGAATGTGCTGCTTTTTTTTTTTTTATACATTTCGTAAAATATCATTTTATTTCCAAAATGTTTGATGTTTTAAATATTCAGCTATACATTAGGGTGGTCCTCAAAATTAAAAGTTGGAAATTATTTGTTGGTACTACTTAATTTGGTTTCAATGTGTAAAGTAAACATGACAAAAAAATTTGAAACAGTTTGGACAATATTTATTGGTCGCTCAGAGAACTTGAATTTCCAGCACATATGACATAATAAGGTATTATGGTTTTGCATAGATAAATGGTAAAATGCTGCTAATTAATAATAAACATATCCATGTCAGATTGTCAGTTCACTAGTAAAGGAAACTGCAGTTTAATGGTGTTATCGTCAACTAGCAAAACACTTCTTAGGCTCAAGAAACTTTGCTGCATTTACACGGTCTACTTCCATCAGCCTTATCGGTGCTATCACCAACTAGCAAATACTTCTTAGGCTCAGAAAACTTTGAGCGGTGCTCAGACAATACTTGAAACAAGTACTGCTTCTGTTCTTCATTCTTTGTAATACTTAAGTTAAAATCCTGAATCATGACGATGATGGGCAAAACACGTAACAATAATAACAAATAAAGGTAACTTGATCACGCTAGTTACGTTACATGAAAAAAACTTTTACAAGAAAGTTCGTAAGTTGGGAACTTTCGACCTTATCTTAGGTCTTCATCACGCCAATACAGGACTAAGATTGTAGCCAGATTCTACATTTGAATTTTTTCTATTTTTGTTGCCAGATCTTAGAAATGATCTCCAGATCATCGGAATGACGAGAGGAGATTCGGAATTGCAAGTCATTGAGTAGAAAATAATTTCCAGGCTTTCACAGTAACGGAGGGCTAAACGATAGTCAAAAGAAGCAATTCGTTTTGCTTCGTTCCAGCGGGGAACTGCAGATGTGTCTTCCATTGTCAAAATAGACAAGGATTGGCTTTCAAAACATCTTTTTTATGTTCTAAAATTCTGTGGTTAATGCTCCTGTATGTGCTTCCAATGTATAAGTTATCACCTGTTGAAGAGGAGATAGGAATGCAGTAAACTCCTGGGAGGTCTAGATTTTCAACTTTGTCCCTATCCCTTTGTAGAAGTTTCAAGATGTTTGGGGTGGATTTAATGGCAAGATGGTAACCAAAACTTCTAAAAAGAATCTGTAACTTATAAGCATAGGAAGGATGGTAAGGAACAGAACCAGAGAATTTCAGGTTTTCTTTCTTTTGAGGAAGGAGGCATTCAGTTTTCGAATTGTTTTCATATTTCTTTATGAGGGAGTTGACTGTAAGAGCAGGGAAACCATGAGAGAGGGCTATTGTAAAAATTTTGGAGAATTCTTCTTGAATAGAAATTTGGTTGTTGCAAATGATATGAGGCCTGTGGATGTAAGACTTCAATGCTGCAAGCTTGTAGAGATGCAGAGTGAAAGATTTGTAGGGAATGATGTTAGTGGCCGCAGAAGGCTTACGATAGACAGAACGGGTGATGGAGAGATCAGCTTTTCTGCAGATGGATACATCCAGGAAATCAGTTTTGTTGTTTACTTCCTTAGATATAGTGAGATTAATGGAAGGAAATTTTTCAGTAATGGAGTTGATCAGTGTCTGTAGTTCAGACTCGGTATGTGGCTAGCTAATGAAAATGTAATCTACATATCTTAACCACAGGGAAGGTTGAAAAGGGTGGTGAGGAATGATGGAAACTTCAATATGTTGCATGTAGATTTCTGCAAGAAGAGGGGAAAGAGGTGAGCCCATGGATATAGTGAAATTAATGGAAGGAAATTTTTCCGTAATGGAGTTGATCAGTGTCTGTCGTTCAGACTCAGTATGTGGCCAGCTAATGAAAATGTCATCTACATATCTTAACCACAGGGAAGGTTGAAAAGGGTGGTGAGGAATGATGGAAACTTCAATATGTTGCATGAGAAGAGGGGAAAGAGGTAAGCCCATGGGGAGACCAGATTGTTGCTTGTACACAATTTTGTTGAAAACAAAACAACTGGGTTGATGAATAGTGTGGAAACAATCATAAAGATCTTTGATAAGAGTTACCGGGTGGTTCAAAATGAAGAATCAATTTCTTCATGAGGAGCATGTAGAACTCAAAAAATGGTACAGAGGGGAACAAAGATTCCACATCAAGAGCAATAGGTTATTAACACTTGGAGAAAAGGAATTAGGAAGTTTGTGGATGAAGTCTTAAGTAGAGACAACAGTATGAGGATGGTTGTCTGCCAGGGATTCGCATTTGAGGACCAATTTCTTTTCAAGGTTTACTGCTGGAGAAAAAGAATATTCAACTAAAGGTCTGATGGGGTTACCAGCTTTATGCAGTTTAACTTGCAGGAAAAGCCTGGGAGTCCTAAAGTAGGGAGGGGGTGAAATATCTCCAAGGAAGGATTGAAAAGTTTCTTAGATAATCTGTCAACTGAATTTTTGAGTGAGTTGGTGGTGTCTGACTGCAGAGGGATGCAGTTAGCAGAAGTAAGAAATGAATGCACTTTTTGGTTTGGTATTTCTTTACCAATGATGATTGGGTAATCAAAAGTCAAGCTACATCCACTCCGTCTTCAGGCTTCTACTGCCAAGCCAAAGTATGTAAATCTTTCTTCTGTTACTATTCCTCCTTGCTTGGATAAATTCTTATCATTAGGCCCAAAATGTTCACGAGCTCTTTCTATCAATCTTCCACAAACTGTTTCTCTTATAGAATCAGCCATCCATAGAACTGAGACTGTTCACCAACCTATCCTCTGTGCCAATGCTGCTGTTATCCTATCCAAGCAAAATTATGAGCCAATCAAGTACCCTTCTTCTTGTCTGAAAGAATTCAGTGACCTTGGCGTATGCAAAGCAGATAAAGTAGGTTGCCCAGTCATCATTGGTAAAGAAATATTAAACCAAAAGGTGCATTCATTTCTTACTTCTGCTAACTGCATCCCTCTGCAGTCAGACACCACCAACTCACTCAAAAACTCAGTTGACAGATTATCTAAGAAAGAAACTCTTCAATCCTTCTTTGAAGATCTCACCCACTCCCTACTTTAGGACTCCCAGGCTTTTCCTGCAAGTTAAACTGCATAAAGCTGGTAACCACATCAGACCTTTAGTTGAATATTCTTTTTCTCCAGCAGTAAATTGAAAAGAAATTGGTCCTCAAATGCAAATCTCTGGCAGCCAACCATCCTCATACTGTTGTCTCTACTGGAGACTTCATCCACAAACTTCCTAATTCCTTTTCTCCAAGTGTTAATCTATATACTCTTGATGTGGAATCTTTGTTCCCCTCTGTACCCTTTTTTGAGTCCTACATGCTCCTCATGAAGAAATTGATTCTTCATTTGGAACCACCCGGTACTCTTATCAAAGATCTTTATGATTGTTTCCACACTATTCATCAACACAGTTGTTTTGTTGTCAACAAAATTGTGTACAAGCAACAATCTGGTCTCCCCATGGGCTCACCTCTTTCCCCTCTTCTTGCAGAAATCTATATGCAACATATTGAAGTTTCCATCATTCCTCACCACCCTTTTCAACCTTCCCTGTGGTTTAGATATGTAGATGACATTTTCATTAGTTGGCCACATGCAGAGTCTGAACTACAGACACTGATCAACTCCATTACGAAAAAATTCCCTTCGATTAATCTCACTATATCTAAGGAAGTAAACAACAAAATTGATATCCTGGATGTATCCATCTGCAGAAACGCTGATCTCTCCATCACTCGTTCCGTCTATCGTAAACCTTCTGCAGCCACTAACATCATTCTCTACAAATCTTTCACTCTGCATCTCTACAAGCTCGCAGCATTGAAGTCTTACTTCTACAGGGCTCATATCATTTGCAACAACCAACTTTCTCTTCAAAAAGAATACTCCAAAATTTCTACAATAGTAGCCCTCTCTCATGGTTTCCCTGCTCTTACAGTCAACTCCCTCTTAGGGAAATATGAAAACAATTCGAAAATTGAATGCCTCCTTCCTCAAAAGAAAGAAAACCTGAAATTCTCTGGTTCTGTTCCTTACCATCCTTCCTATGCTTATAAGTTACAGATTCTTTTTAGAAGTTTCGGTTACCATCTTGCCATTAACCACCCCAAACATCTTGAAACTTCTACAAAGGGATAGGGACAAAGTTGAAAATCTAGACCTCCCAGGAGTTTACTGCATTCCTATCTCATCTTCAACAGGTGATAACTTATACATTGGAAGCACATACAGGAGGAGCATTAACCTTAGAATTTTAGAATATAAAAAAGATGTTTTGAAAGCCAATCCTAATACAGCCTTGTCTATTTTGACAATGGAAGACACATCTGCAGTTCCCCACTGGAACGAAGCAAAACGAATTGCTTCTTGTGACTATCATTTTGCCCTCCGTTACCGTGAAAGCCTGGAAATTATTTTCAACTCAATGACTTGCAATTCCGAATCTCCTCTCTACATTCCGATGATCTGGAGATCAATTCTAAGTTTTGGCAACAAAAATAGAAAAAATTCAAATTTAGAATCTGGCAACAATCTTTAGTCCTCCATTGGCGTGATGAAGACCTAAGATAAGGTCGAAAGCTCCCAACTTACGAACTTTCTTGTAAAAGATTTTTCAGGTAACATAACTAGCATATATACATACAGCATTGCAAATGTCAAATGTCATCTAGCTGCTTAATTATTCACGTGCTATTTAGAAAATCTATATTTTGAGGTTACTCACCTTTATTCCCTAAATCATTTAGGAGGTTTTCGTCTCTATACATTTCCAACACGTATTTTTCTATCGTGATCATATTTAACTAGCGTGATCAAGCTACCTTTATTTGTTAAAATCCTGAATAAGTTTCACTCCTCTTTCTGCCACGTCGTTGACTACGTGGAGGCTGTTTGCATATTTCCTGGCTTCCTGATATTGTTCGTCCTCTTCCCAGTCATTCAGATCAACCTTTGTAAGAAAGTCGTAAGAAATCCCCAAAATATTGAAAAAGTTGATGGTATTGACTGTTACAAAATCATCAAGTTCTTTGGAGTCAATGGTGCTTGCATCAAATGTGATTCTCTTTGGCAGGCAATCAGAACCAGGTTACTTAATGCCTCTACCATTTGTTTCTTCTTGCTGATATCCATTTCAGGGTCGAAGAAAGCTAAGGCAAGTAGTTCCTCACTGAGGTACCACAGGTGTCGTGTAAAGGATGTGACGGCAGCTATGGAAATGCCAGAGTTAATGGTGCTGTATTTCACTGCAGACTTCAGAAATTTGAGATCATTTGCTGGAGTGGCAGTTTAAAGAGTGCACGAAATTCAAGCCTTACTGTACAGTAAAGAGGCAAAAAGACTGATTTCTTGGACTGAGTTCTCTTCCCGTGAAGTCAATTTGAATTGCTTTTTAAATACCCATACTTTGATGGAGTATAGAATCTTTGCCATCCACCTGGCACGATACATTGCACCTCAACTCATTATACGAATGCCTTGTGGTGGAATCCCACCAAGGAAAATAATTGTCAGATCCAACAGTTCACAGTAGTCATCGCACACAAACCCAACTGGCTGCAGCAATGATTTTCTTGCAAACTCGAGAGTGCCTGTTCGAAGCTTGTTGTTTTTTGCGAGAACCTCTGAACATATCGGAGCGTCAGGTGCTGTCGTGAAGCTTCTTTTATGAGGTTCCAGTTTGTTTTGAATTGTTTGGAAATACCAATTTCTGGACCAGACGACGGACCAAAACAGTAAGTAAAGACTTCACTGATGACAATTTCATGGATGTGGTGTCGGCAAGCCAGATGTAACATACTTTGTTCAAGACTTGTCTCAATTAGCGTACAAGCACCAGCTTTGAGCCCTGTGTTGACAGCGGTTTTGTCAAAGCTCATTGCCTTTACCTGATCAGTAATACCTCATTCTGTTAAAATACACAAAACAGCATCAGCTGCTGCTTTCCCTGTTCCATGGGGTAGTTTTGGTATGCCCAAAGGCTTGTCCACTTGATGTCCTGACACCAATACAGGGAGTCTTTCAACGGATTGTGTTCTTTGTATGTCTGGTAGCATCTTGCCGTCCCAGTGAACAGTTAGTGGCACGTCTGGAGAAAAACATTGCATTGAAGACTGAACCTGATCTGCTCTGAGCTTAATCCTTGCATTTCTGATTGTTGACCGATGTATTGCTAAGTTGGAAACATCATGGCCAAGACTCTGAGCAGCTGCTGTTAACAGTAACACAGCTTTTCTATCACTAATATTTGTCCGATTGAGAGCCGAGGCAAGATCTGGGGATATAATACTCAGAGGTTTTTCACAATGGTCACCACAAATACCCTTTGTATTGACCTTTTCACAAGTGCTTTTCATTTGTTCCTTCTCTAAATCTGTGCCATCTTCAGATGACATGATGGTTTCATCACTGGACTTCAGCTGGCTTCCTTTTCTTCTTTTTTCTTCCCACTCTTTCAGTTCCATTTCACAACGTTTTCTGCTCAAAATTATTTCCTCTTTCTTTGCTAATTTAACATCAATCGAGCTGCTCATGTAACCTTTCCTCTCATTTCTTTGATCATGCAAGAAGTCACAATCTTCAGGGATGGTAATCATGGTCATGGCATCAGCATTCATAATGTCAAAAAGCTTATCAATATCTCTTTTGAAAGCAATTTCATTTACTTCCTGAGTTAGGGTGCATCGTTTTGCATTCTCCTTTAGTCTTTTCCATCTTTCAAACATAATTTTCAGTTTTTCAATGGCATTTCTCGCTATGGTCATTGGGATACGAGCCATACTCCAGAATTTCAAAACCTCCCTAACAACATGTTGTGAGCTTTCTCTTACTGTTCTCTTGTTTGCATTATGTTCGTGAAAGAAGAGAGAGAGAGTGCTTGGCGATGCGTAGGGAGTTTCATTCCCGTGATGCATTCCGTAGCACATCCTACCAGCCAAATCTGAGATGCTGTTCTTGTTTGAACTGAAGCAGAAGCACTGCTCCTAGTAACCATCTTGGTTTAATCCTTTCTTGCCACAGTAGGCTACATTCTACCTGAAAACAAAATACATCATTTTAATATTCTGCCTATTAAATGAAATACTTGCAGTTAAAAGAATAATGCATATGATAATTCTTATAGCAATTAATATTGACATATGAGTAATGACTATTGACTACTGATTAAGTACCTTATATCGTGTACGTTCAAGCTTTTTCGCTTGTCTTGAGCCATCTCTAAATATTATTCAAATGGCTCCAGATTTGGCAGAAATCATTTATTTTACATATGTAACAATATGACAGGGTACCATTTGGCATACAACAAACTTCATTTTTTACCATATGTTTGGCAACCACCCTACTATACATATATAAATATATATATATATATATATATATATATATATATATATATATATATATATATATATATATATATATATATATATGTATGTTTGTATTATATTTTGTTTTTATGGCAAGTAGCATGTGGTAAAAAAATGAGGCATAAATGTTATCCCTTTTGGAAAAAATAAGTAAAATTAATAAAAGGAAAGCTACACTGGGTGCAGGCACCTTGAACATTTCAATTAATTTGGTTTTTATTTTGTATTCCTTTCACTAGATTTACCCATGTTTTGAAGCATTAGACTACTATGCAACGTACTGAAGAAATGCATCATAAATCAGAAGGCCATAGAAGTTGCGAGCGACTTCTATGGCCCATGGGTATACTATTATTTTTTTCATAGATTCCCTAGATTTTTGAGTATATTTTCGAAATTTTCATGACATATTACAAATAGTTTTTTTGTTAAAGTAAAATATAGAGTACAAATTTAATATAG
Source organism: Macrothele yani (assembly GCA_039090855.1). NCBI lineage: Eukaryota > Metazoa > Arthropoda > Arachnida > Araneae > Macrothelidae > Macrothele > Macrothele yani. The sequence goes on from CM076995.1 coordinate 70,954,646, forward strand.
GGCTACATCATTATTCAAAAATAAAATAACGTTTCTATGAGATCGTAATAATTATGAAATACCTAAATTTATTTGTAATTTATGTACAAAATTTGAAAATAACATTGTGAAACACATTTCAACAATGCAGAATTTTACCAAATTAGAAGTGGTATTGCAAGTGTTTAGGTGGCTAGTATATACGTGTGAAAAATTATGTGGACATTATTATATTCATAGATGGATATTATGATACTTACACGAACATTACTAAACTGATACTTTACAAGCTATTTTCCAGTATTTAGCTGTAGTTAGTATATATGTTTATACAAATTATGTGGAAATAATTTCATATATAAATGAATACATTACCGTACTTACACTTTACAAGCTTGTTTTATGAGCGGAAAAAAATTACCCTTGCACATAAATGGTTCTTTTCTTTTTCCAGATTGTCGAATTTCAGTTTCAACTAGTGCGTGGTCTATCACAGTTTATGGTGATGACGTTTGCACTTGGTGAACAGCATTCATCTGCAAAAGTTTCATGGCCAACTCTGTGCGTATGTCTTCAAGGCTCATTGTTTTTAACCCCACCTCGTTATTAAAAACACTACAATAGTGCACAAGGAATAGCCTTGTGCACTATTGTAGTGTTTTTAATAACAGTTCCTAGGATGAATTCTATTGCTACTTTGTGGTACCAGCGAACCGTTTTCCTCAAGCACGAGTAACACAATGTCATTTGATCTGATTTGTCAATCCCCACTTTGGCTTTGTTGTAAGACACAATACAATCAGGCTTCAGCTTTATCTGCCCATTACAAGTTTTTTCCTCGGAATCAACTAGTTTTCCAGAATGGCAAGTCGAAATCATGATAACTTCCCTCTTATCCTTCCATTTGCACACCACGAGTCCATTGCTTTTCATGCGTGCAAAAGATTCTCCTTTTCCTACTTTTTACTCTGTTACCACTTTTGGTACACTAGCACGCTTTTTTGACAAAGTTCCAGTATAGTGAGTGTCTTTGCTCACTAAATATTCTGCAAGATTCACTGATGAGTAGAAGCTGTCTGCATATAAACTGCGACCAGCATTCAAATAATCTGCTGAAAGCTTCTTCACAACTTCCATACTATGGCCACCAGTGCCGATGGTGGTTCCTTTGCCTGTGTAGAACAAGGCAGAATATGTGTAGCCCTCCGCATCACATAACTTATAAATTTTTATACTATATTTGTGGGCCTTTCCGGGAATGTATTGCCTAAAACCAAGTCTTCCTCTAAATAGCACAAGACTTTCATCCACAGAAATTTCTTTTCCCGGCTGTTTCAATGTATTCATGTTGCACAGCAGTATCTCCATAAGCCTTTTGACCTTGTAAGTGTGATTGTTCCCTGGATCTTGAAAATTGTCAGCAAAGTGCCATAACTTCAGTAGGAGTTGAAACATGTTTCTGCTGAAAGTGTTAGGTGTAATTCGGTTTTGGAACAACACATGAGTGGACCAATAATCTGTAATCTTTGGAAATCTAACCAGGCCCATCCAAATAAGCAGACCAAGAATTTTTTTTCATTTCACGTACAGATGTTGGCAGCTATTGTTTCATCCTCGAATGTGGTGATAGGATACCACTTTGAATGACTTGCTGTGCATTTTTCTTTGTTTCAGTAACCATCAGAAGATAAATATCATCAGTCACTAGATAGTGGAAAATGTCAATAGCTGTAAGGGGGTCTAAATTCATTACATCAGGACATATACCTGAGGTTGCTGCTGTCAATGAAATTTCCTTTTGCTTTGACGAATCAACTGGCCCCCAAATTATCTGCTGCTGTTCGTGAGGTACGGGATTCACGTCTAAACACCGATATTCTTCCATTATTTGCAGGAAATCACAACCATCATCATATTCTTCAGTACTGATTTCATAATCTGGATCAGAATCAGATACAGAAGAAATTTCAAAATCGGAAAGACTTGATTCGTGGTCACTTGTGTCCGATTCAACAGAATCGGTTATTGTAGGACCAACAGTTGGATCATCTATAGCAGCAAGATCTGTAGCAGGGTTAATTATTCCAGATGGACCAGCAGTGGGATCAGGTATCCAAGGAGAAGGAAACCTGACATCGGATTCTAATTTTCACCTTTAGGAGTAAAACTTTTTGCTATTTATGGGGTCGGCCATCCTCATGATTTGTTTACAAGAGCAGTTATGGAATTTTCGTCGAACTAAAAATTAGTGTGGTTGGGGAGAAAAACGAAAAAAAAAAAAGGTGCACGTCTGTTTACATCCCGAAATCTATTATGCTCAAGTGAAGTAAGGGCTCTCTAATGGAAAAGAAGAAATTTATAGCCCAAAGGGGAAGAAAGGAGGCTACTTTTCCTGCAGCATTTGTTTATATAAATTGCATGCGAGCAGAGGAATATTGTTAGTAAGAGAAAAGTGTTCACCCAGTTTTCTCTTATTTTGCTTCCACCAGCCACCCTGTGCTAAGGAATCAGTGTGTGGGACCACCTAAGTGGGAATTGCCTTCCCCCAGTAGGGTATTATATTTCCATTGTCTCCAATCGATGATGTGTCCCAGCTCAACCTCTGCTAGACACAACACTATCACAAAGAAAGGAAAGAGGGAGGAGCACTCATTATTTATAGATTTTCAACAATTCCTTTTTTCTATTTTGCTGCAATGATTACTTCAAGAACTAAGATATGCCCCACTTGTACCTCAAAATTGCCTTTTTTTACATAAGCTTGTATGAAGTTGCCTGCTCTTGTATGGCCTATACAACATCTCGTTTAACTTTTGGGCCACCTCAGTCTCATGCAACTTTTGCATATTTTGCTGTAAATCGACTTGTGGTCAGCCAACTAGTAGGTGGTATAAATATTTTGGGAACCCCATTACTGGAACTTCATATATTTACTTCTGTTTATCTGCCCCCCCCCCCCCAGGGTGATTTCTACAGAAGGCGCATGCGCCCGCTGGCAGCGTAAGTGTTAAGTTGTTGAAAATGCCATTTATAATTTTTGAAGGCTCATTAATGGAACCATTTTTCTGGATATAAAAATTTTGTTTAGTCTTTTGATTTTATAAGGTTCATATCCCAATATTTTAATATTTTTCCATAACAATCCATTTCATACACATTGGAATCTGTAGTGTTCTAATAATTATTTATTGTTTTATTAATTTTTCTTTAAATTATCTTATTCTGTTTTTATCGTAGTTCGCGCTTCACAGGTTTGCCACAAGTTTTCTGTTCCAATGGTTGTGTACGCAGATACATTTTATTTTTATACAGCTCTGGTGGCAAGCACTAAATATGGTAATAAAATCTATCAGCAAGAAGGGACTGGTATTGATGGTCATGGTCAGAAATATGAATTTTTCAGGATTACAATTGGTGTTAGTGTGAAAGCTCTGCAAATATTGAATATTTTCTACTTATACCATCACAGAGGAAGAATTTACACTCATTTCAGTCTTGTATATTTATGGTGTAAGGTCTTTGATAATAATTATACACATTACTTGAAGTCCACCATGGAAGATCATTTATGCTAATAAAGGGGGAGATGAGCACAAGTAATGAGATGAGTGTGTTGCATGTTCAACAAGCTTGGAGAATGTGGAGAATATTTTGTATTTCTAAAAATTGTTTAGGTGCTTTTGGTGTGAAGGTGTAGGTGAACAAAACAGGACTGGATTGGCATGTACAATTTGCAATATGTGCAATCAGTTAGGACTAAAAAGTAATTACCCCTCAAAAGCACTGCTTGAAAAGGAAAGTACATGAAGGTCTGTGATCAGGGGAAGCACCATAAGGAAAGGTAGTGCAACAATTGGTCTTTTCATCAAGAGTGGCAATAGCAACACTGTTTACAATTTTTACCAAAGATTGAATAGTGTGCAGTCTGAAAATTTGACAGTGGTGAGCTATTTTTAACTCCTCTGTTAATCCTCCCTTCCCATAATAAAACATTTTCCAAAAAGATTCATCTGGGTACATTACCAGCACTGCCACTACCCTATGTTCAAAATGTTCTTCTCAGCCTCAAGTTCTGTAACCTTTAAGGGAATTTTGATTTTCTGTCTGGATTATTAATAGCTGTTATTAATGTTTGCATCCTTCACTGAGTGACCAGTACTTTTGTGTTAGGTATTTCCATCTTGCAATGTTAAATGGATTTGTAGTACCTAATTTAATCATTATTTTCCCAGAATGACAGTGAAAAATGACAGCCATGTTTTTCTTGTTGGTGTATTTATTTTTCTTTTCTTTTTATTTTGTTGTAAAAATATTTACTCTCATGTATAATACTTGGCCTTAAAACTTATGTTTCTTATACAGGGTGATTCCTAAGTCACCTCAATAACTTTGGAACAAAGACAGCTAGAGCTATGGAAGTAAGGTATGGTATAGTAAAACAACCATGCGTTATCGGATGAGAGTGACTGCAGCGCCTCTAGTGGCAAAATGTGGAAGTTGGCACTCCTATCTCGGAAACCATGAAAGATACGGGAAAGAGATCAATTAGAAAGTTCTAGAGCATCAACAAATTAGTAGGAAACGATGTATGGTAGAAACGGCTGGGTTAAGTAGAAGGCTGGAAACGCGAACTTGTGTGAAGCCGGTTCGTGTCGTCGCGGTAACAGTCTAGCAGAGAGAAATGTATGACATATGCGACCGCATGCCTGTGAGTGTTGTATGCAAATTCTGGTGTGACATAACGCCTCACCTGCCGTAATAGGCATGGCGTGGCAATGTATAAAGGATCATCGGTCAGGAGCTATGTCATTCGTAACGTGAGTATCGGGTAAAGAACGAGCATGGCAGGCTATTCGAATGAACAGTATTGCAAGATGGTACTGCTATATGGAGAATTCGGACGCAACGCGAGAGAAGCGTCGTGCCAGTATGGCTTACGATTTCCGACTCATCCTTCGCCGACAGCGTGGAACATCAGTCGCGCGGTTCGACGGCTACGAGAGACAGGCAATATTGCAGCGCGTCCCTGTTCGGGCCGACCCACCAGACTGGGTAGGGATGTGCAACCAGTCGATGTTCTGGCATACGTTTTGGCCAACCCACACACCAGTACAAGGGAAGTCAGTATGGCATGTGGCTTATCACAATCCCGTGCGTGGAACATTTTACATCAGCAGGGTGCCCACCCATACCGTACAGTACCGCTGCACGTACTGATGCCAGGGGATAACCAACAACGTCTAGATTGGTGCAATTTTGTAATGAACACCGTAGAAGAAAATGCTGCCTTTCTATCAAACATCCTTTGGACGGACAAGGAGCAGTTCACACGCGCCATGGTGCTGAACAAACAAACCAGCCATTACTGGGCAATTCAGAATCCATTTTTTACACGGGAAATTAGGTATCAGGTGTGCTGGTCGATCAATGTCTGGTGTGGCATCTGGAAGGACTGACTTGTTGGGCTTGTGTTCTATGAAGGCGCATTAAATGGACGAAGATACCTGCAGCTGTTACAAAGCACAATACCTGAGTGGTTAGATGATCTGTTTCTGCAAGATGTACGCTCATTATGGATTCAGCATGACTGCGCTCCGGCACATCAACCAACAGCATTACAGCACTTCTTGTTCGACACTTTCGGGCAACAGATCATCGGTTATGGTGGTCCCGTAGCGTGGCCTCTATGATCTCCGGATCTAACTCCCATGGATTTCTTCCTCTGGGGTTACCTAAAGGATCACGTGTACAGGGTAGAACTGACGAATCTCCAGGATCTCCGACTGTGTGTCATCGCTGCGTGTGAGAGCGTGTTCCCATATCTCTCATGGTTTCCGAGATAGGAGTGCTAACTTCCCCATTTGCCACTAGGGGCGCTGCAGTCACTCTCATCGGATAGTGCATGGTTGTTTTACTATACCATACCTTACTTCCATAGCTGTAACTGTCTTTGTTCCCAAGTTATTGAGGTGACTTAGGACTTTAGGAATCATCCTGTATACATATGTTGTCTATCATTTTCACGCAGGTAAAAGCTGGCTTTAATGAAGAAAGAAAATGCTATGAAATCAGAAGCCTTAAGCACATTAAGAAATACTCTCAAGTATTTATTAATTACGGAAATCACTCCAATCGGCAACTATTTGTAGAGTATGGATTTGTCCTAGAAGATAATTTTAATGACATAATACCTGTTTCTCTAGGTAAGCTCTAAAAATGACATTTTACTTTTTGTTGTGTGATTTGTGTGATATTTAGTTTACATTAGTTTGTGAACATATAACTTGGTGATAAATAAAATGGACAGTGCAAGGAATTTCTGTGCAAAACACTTTTCAAAAATGACATCTGGTCATGGTTTTTTTTTATTGAAATGTCAGTTTTATTTGTTGTGCAGTTTGGAAAATTTCTGGGCAGCAAGCCAAATAGATTTAAAAGCATTCTGTGCATTTTGAAGTCTATGCAACTTTACAGAAATTCATTTACAAAGCATTTCAGATGAACTGAATAGATTTCAAAATGTACAGAATAAAGAAATTTTTTCCAAATTGTAAGTATTAGATGTCGAAATTTTAAACTTTTTCTATACCTCAAGTTATTGAGGTGTAATGGAGAGAGGAAAATCTTATGACTTGATTCCAAAGATAATTAAATTGTGTGGTTTATTTCTAGTGTTTGGTTGTTTATTGGCTAAGTTTCGTCAAATGATTCCTTTATAGAGATGAAAAGTGTGGACAGAATGCAATGCATAACCAAATTAGGGCATCAGTATTCGTATTTACTCTGTAAATTTCCCATTAGGATCACTTAAGAAATCACTCAACTTCCTTGTAATGTGAAAATTGTGTGTTTCTGTCAAAGAAGTAAAATTCAGGGGATAATGAATAGCAAGTAAGATACCTGAATTCTTGTTAAGAAAAAGTGCTAAGTATATTATTGTGTAAGTAGCGAAAGATGTGTTGTTGTTTTTTTACCTGAATATTGCTTCTAAAGTATATGTAAATTGTGATATTGGTATTTCTAGAAACATATGTTGTGCGTTATTTTTGCTTTCCTGATGTGTCCAAAAAATTCTGTGTTTTCTAAGATTCAACTTTTGAATTGATTTACCATAGTTGTAAATGCATTTATGGCACCTCTATTCATAGTGATTGTGGAATAACTTTTTTTTTTTTTTACGGGTCTTTTAGAGGTTATTTTTAATGAAAGTTGGTTGTCAAATTTTCGAACTAAAGCCTAGTTCGTCATCAGGACTATGTCACTGGAGTAGTTGCTGCCACTCAATTGGAAGAGACCATCCGCAATTATCGTTAATTGTGGTACTTCTTCTTCTTGCTATTTCGATCCCTTCTTCTAGTTTTCTCTTTACTAAGTTTGACTGGTGGGCGATTATTTTCACTGAGTCCCAATTTATGGAGTGTCCACTTGCTTGTACATGTCTGTCTAGCCCTGTTTTGTTCCCAATGTTCCTAATAGCTGCTTGGTGTTCTTTCATTCGGACCTTAATACTTCTCCCTGTTTCTCCTATATAGCTGAGTCCGCAGTTATAGTCGATGCAGTAAATTACTCCTTCCTGCAATTGGATGTCCAATTCTTTCTGCTTTAAAGCTGGCAGGAATTTCTTTATTTTGTTATTAAGATCTGGAGCTAGCCTGATATTATATTTTGCTCCGATCCTTTTCAGTTTCTCGAAAAGTCCCTTGTGGTACGTAATTTTGCTGGTGAATTTGAAGTTGGTTTTTTCCTGCTTCACAAAGAAGAATTAAAGGAAATGTTGGCAGAAAACAATTACCCCTCCCCATATGTTGAGAAAATATTTAAACAAGTGCCAAAAAAGAAGCAGGAAAAAACCAACTTCAAATTCACCAGCAAAATTACGTACCACAAGGGACTTTTCGAGAAACTGAAAAGGATCGGAGCAAAATATAATATCAGGCTAGCTCCAGATCTTAATAACAAAATAAAGAAATTCCTGCCAGCTTTAAAGCAGAAAGAATTGGACATCCAATTGCAGGAAGGAGTAATTTACTGCATCGACTGTAACTGCGGACTCAGCTATATAGGAGAAACAGGGAGAAGTATTAAGGTCCGAATGAAAGAACACCAAGCAGCTATTAGGAACATTGGGAACAAAACAGGGCTAGACAGACATGTACAAGCAAGTGGACACTCCATAAATTGGGACTCAGTGAAAATAATCGCCCACCAGTCAAACTTAGTAAAGAGAAAACTAGAAGAAGGGATCGAAATAGCAAGAAGAAGAAGTACCACAATTAACGATAATTGCGGATGGTCTCTTCCAATTGAGTGGCAGCAACTACTCCAGTGACATAGTCCTGATGACGAACTAGGCTTTAGTTCGAAAATTTGACAACCAACTTTCATTAAAAATAACCTCTAAAAGACCCGTAAAAAAAAAAGTTATTCCACAATTGATTTACCATGGTAAAGAAGAATTTGAAGTCTTTGGTATGTTGCTCATATGTCTTAATCTGTGTGTTTATTACACCTTGTTTTCTCTAGATGACATTTCAAATGCATGCAGATGTGTCAACATGGCTGATGACTTCCATCGGAAGAAACATTTTTTTCTACATCATAGTTCATTATTAAGGTAAATAGTTTTATGTCTTGTTCTATATAAAACTTGATTTTGTTTTAATTTGTCTAGCTTACTAACCTTTCTGTAAAAATTGTATGTAAGGTGGAAAAAAATATTTAAAAAATGTCTCATGTTTTGTGCTTGTTGAGGTAACACATAACGATTTTTAATTGAATTAGCACCGAATGAACTATGAGTTTCTATAGTTGTAATATGTAAATGCAGCCTGAATCCAAGTATACTGTTTGAAACAGTGTGTAGATCTCCTTTATATCATGTTTGTACGAAGACAGTTTAAAGTGCTCCAAAAAAGGTGCTTCCGCCAGACAACTGCACAAAGTAAAATTTATGATAAGAGTGAAAAAATAAAAGTCGAATTTCACATGAATTATATTATGTACGTATTTCTCGATGTATCGAGATGAAAAACCATGTTTTATTTATGTTATGTGTTTTTCAAGTAATCCACACTTGCATTTTTCAAGGTATTTAGCATTTTTTATATTTCCTTTGATCCTAGGTCATGGCATCTTGTACATCTTAATCCAAGGTAGTTCAACATTGTTATAGTTTTTAAATATTTTTGGCCAAGATTTTAAAGTTTTTCATGGTTTTTTAGTCTTTCACTACAATATTTTAAAAAATGTTCATAATCCTTTTAGTCTTTCAACATAGCATTCAAGCACTTTTCATAACTCCTTTGCCTTCATGTACCTCTCATATTTCAACTAAAATATATCCTAGTCAAATAGCAGTCTTGAAAATTCCTCCAATACATTAATTTGTCTTTTCAATTTCGGGACCCCATGAAGAAAATATGCCATCTAATTTCTTAACAGTATAAACTCAATAGCCTGATGAGAACGAACATACAAATAATTCGAACATTTACAACTGAGAGACCATTTGCAACTAAGAGACGACATCGACCACTTGCAATTGAGAGGTACGTAAAAAGTTTTTCTTGAATTGTATTTGATTACTGAGATATTTGTTCACAGTAAATACTAATAACTTCCAACTGAGAAATTTCATTTCACACAAAAGAACTATAACATGTAAAAAGTTCCAACAGTTGAACCATTATTTGAATGGATTTAACTAAACAAGCGTAATGAAATTATATTATCATGCTACAAGAGTGCTCAAATTTAATGTGATCTTTCCATCACAAATATGTTTATATGGATACCATTTCACCATGATTTTAGACATGTCTGAAGTCATCATTTAGAATCATCTATTTTTGCAGTTTGTGTACTTACCAACCCCAGAGAACGATTGATAAGTACACAAACAGGAATGGAACTAACATACCAACACTCTAAAATCATATATGGAATCAGATGGGTTGATCTATCATCATCCTGGTTCATTGCATGGTGCAAAGAGCTCAATGGTGCTGTTGCCAAACAGTGCTCCAAGATTTGATTTCATATCCCCCTCCCCTCCGAAAACATTATTTGGCTACACCAAATAATGCCACTGTGTCATCGTCCACCGTCCCTTGCACATTGGTGACAGACTTAAGCATCCTGATGGTGTCTGAGCAACGGTCATGCTTCTTACACTTGATAGGGATGTCATCATGGTTCTCTGTGTTATTGACCTTGTTGTTGATCTTGTAGACAAAAGATAAACAGAACTTGTGGAACTCGGCGATCTTATTTGGGGTTCTCCTCGCACCGAAGGCTGACATTATAAATGCTGTTTTCATTTCTTCTGTATCAGTGTTGTTCGTGGCCATGTTTTCAATTATTTACCTGGAAAGATAATAAACTGAGCTATCAAATGACTGTTTCTTAACTTTTCCAGGTTAAGTAGTCTTTAAGATATAAGTACCCAAAATCATTCCACCTTTACCATAATAACCATGTAGTGAAGAATCAATGTTCCACTGAATATTTATGTATGTATGTGGGTATACAGGGTGTCCGAGAACTATTGGACACATTACAAAATTATATAAAACAAAACATTAAACAGATAGAAAGAAACTGACTGTATTAACTTACAATGTAACTACACAAGTTAATAAATTTCGATGTGAGATCCCTTGGTTGCTCGTAGTACGTCCAAGCGATACTCGATTTCATGCCATGTATTGGCAAGCATCTGAGGAGTTATGGAATTAATAGCAGCTGTGATACGCTGCTTCAGTTGCTGCAAATCAGTACAAGGCATCTGGCAGACACGATCCTTCATATAACCCCACATGAAATAATCCAATGGAGTTTGATCTGGAGAGCAAGGAGGCCACTGAATGGGACTGCCACGCCCAATCCATCTGTTGGGAAAATGCTCATTTAGGCACTTGCATACACACATTGATCAATGTGGAGGCTCACCGTCTTGTTGGGAAACGACGTCATATCTTTTGATCTGGGGTATAGCAAAATTTTCTGGCATATCCAAGTAAATGTCACCATTTATGTTTTTTTGCAGAAGAAGAAAGGGCCAATCACTTCTCTTTTTGATAGGGTGCACCACACATTAACTTTTGGAGAATCACGTTCCAGTTCAATAGCAGCATGAGATGCTTCACTGCCCCATATCCTACAGTTGTGGCGATGGTTCACTGCCCCATATCCTACAGTTGTGAGAAGCAAATAAAAAAAAAGATGTCCAAACAAACCCACGACCATAATATGCATGCGCAACAATGACACGGCAGATAATGCAAACGATCAGTGACCCAGTGATGCAACGACCTCTTTGGAAATGCAAACATTGTACCCTACTGAGGATGACTCGCAAAATGAAGAGTTGAAACTAATTTAGTTAATGAAACAATACAACGTGTGAAACAGTAATAAGTAACATTGTATACCAATGTGCATAATACCATGCAATTAGCCACATATTGATGTAGAGCATTTATTGAATATTTTACTCACAAACCACATGTTAAAACTAGGTGATGTGAAATTAATTGTTAGTGAATGAAGAAGCAATATAGCAATGTGGTTTAAGGATAGGATATTGCACTTACACTGTACATACATATATATCACTAAGCTGTTCTCTGAGATTCTGGAGTTACCTCCACAAAGAAAAATAAATTGCCAGATAAATGTTTGACTGATAGAACTAGAATTTAGTTACTGTTGCTATATCAAACGTATTCATTTATATCGATCTTGGCACACAGTTCAAGCTTCACTGACATCCATCACACGACGCACACAAGACCGTTTGTACTTCATTCTCGTAAGCTTTTTCTAATGCAGACATTCCTGAATCTTATCCTCCCAAGATTTCCTGGGCCTTCCTCTGCCTTTCTTTCCTGCCACTTGGGCTGAAAAAGCTCTCTTCATTTCATCACTCATTCTTTCAACATGGCCAAACCACCTAAAAATATTAGTCTCGACCTTACTAACAACATTTTGCCTTACATTACAGAACTGCAACACATCTTCATTCCTCACATGACACACACATACAGTACGCTGTTCAACATGGAAATTGTGAAACTTTAAGAAGCAGTTGATGCAGAGATGAGGAAGTCACATGAGACAGTAGGCTATGTGTAAATGGATGAAGTTTTGCAGTGATTAGTCATGCTAACAATGTCTCACAAGATTCAAAGTAGTTCAAGTAAGTCATCATCATTGTCAACCATTATCAATCCACTGCTGGACGAAGGTCTGTCTTGAGCCAGTCTCCTCCATGTTACTCCCGCATACTTTCGAATTTCATCCACCCATCTCCCATGTGGTCTTCTTCTGGGTCTTTTCCTGTCCCTTGGAATTCAATCTAAAATTTCGGCTGTCCACCGATGGTTTGTCCTTCTGGCAGTATGTCCAGCCCATTGCCATTTCAGGGATTTAACTCTGATCATGATGTCTTCCACTCTTGTCATTTTTCGAATCCACGAGTTCCTTTTCTTATCTCTCCTGGTTACACCAAGCATGCACCTCTCCATGCTTCTTTGAGTTGACTGCAGCCTTTGTACGTCTCTTTTAGTTAAGGTCCACGTCTCTGCACCATACGTAAGCATGGGTTTATATATATACAGGTGCACAGGAAAGTCCCTTTAGCCTGGAATAACTTGCGAACGAAGAGAGGTACAGTTATGCAAGTGAGATAACGGTATAATAAAGCGACTACACCCGATCGAATGCAATGGATAGCAGTGCCCCTAGTGGCGAAATGCAGAAGTTAGACATTGCAAATCAAAAACGAAAAGAGATAGAGCAAAATTTCCAATTACAAAGTTGTAGAGCATCAATTAATTAGTACAGAATGACATTTGTTTCACACAGATTAGATAAATTGTCGCCTGAATACCCTACAGTGTCCGAAATCAATGCGCGATGATTTGAATCTGCATATTTACATTTCGCAAATGCATATTGTGGCATTGTTCCGTACCTACGATATAAAAACCAGTAGCAGGATGTACCCTGATCAGAAGTTTAGGTCTACGTACGCTGTGTGAGAATGGCGAGCTTGGATTTCTGGGGTTACGTAAAAAATCAGGTTTATGCAACAGCGCCTACAAGTCTGCTGGATCTACGTCGTCATGTTACAGATGCTTGCAATAGTGTGACACCTTCCATGCTGAGGAATGTCCATGCAGAGTTACTTTCACGAATACAAATGTGTATCGTTGGCAATGGCTAACTCTTCGAACATACTCGACATTAACTTTTTGTCACTGTGCGCCAGTTTGCCTTTTTGTTTTTGTTTTGTCTGGACATCATCAAACTGTATTGACATAAGTACGCATTTATGCAATAAATTGTATGTATTTGCTCATACCTATGCCTGTTCCCTTCAAACGTTGACACAAAAGGTCGCGCATCGATTTCAGACATTTCAGGGTATTCAGGTGACAATTTATCTTATCCGTGTAAAACAAATGTTGTTTTGTACTAATTAATTGATGCTCTACAACTTTGTAATTGGAAATTTAGCTCTATCTCTTTTCGTTTTCGATTTGCAATGGCTAACTTCCGCATTTCATCACTAAGGGCGCTGCTATCAGTTGCTTTTGATCGGGCGTAGTCGCTTTACTATATATACCATTCTCTCACTTGCATAACTGTACCTCTCTCCGTTTGCAAGTTATTCCAGGCTAAAGGGACTTCCCTATGCACCCTGTATCATCATCATCAACCATTATCAATCCACTGCTGGATGAAGGTCTCCCCAAATTTCTTCCACAATTGTCTGTCTTGGGCCTGTCCCCTCCATGTCACTCCAGAATACTTTTGAATTCCATCCTTCCATCTCCCATGGGGTCTTCTTCTGGGTTTTTTCCTGTCCTTGGAATCCAGTCTAAAATTTCGGTTGTCCATCAGTGGTCTGTTCTTCTGGCAATATGTCCAGCCCATTACCATTTCAGTGATTTTACTCTGGTCATGATGTCGTCCACTCCTGTCATTTTCCTTATCCACAAGTTCCTCTTCTTATCTTTCCTGGTTACACCAAGCATGCATCTCTCCATGCTCTTTGAGTTGTCTGCAGTCTTTGTGTCTGTTTTAGTTAAGGTCCATGTCTCGGCTCCATACGTAAGCACTGGCAGGATGCATTGATTAAACACTTTTCTTTTGAGACATACTGGCATATTGCTCTTGAAAATTATACTGTTTCTTCCAAAAGCTCTCCATCCAAGTTTTATACGCCGATTAATTTCTTCATCAATGTGACCCTCACTCGATATCTGCTGCCCAAGGAAAATGTAGGAATCAGTTGTCTCAAGCTTTTCTCCATCAATCGATAAATCTTCGTTTCTTGTAAAAGCATTGTACATCACTTTTGTCTTCTGAAAGTTCATTTTTAATCCCACTTCTTTACTCTTGTCATCAAGTTCTTGGATCATACTCTGCAGCTCTGATGGGGTAGTTGCAAAAATGACTACGTCATCAGCAAAACGAAGGTGAGTTAGATTATCTCCATTAATCTTTATCCCTTTGTTTTCCCAGTTCAGTGACTGAAAGACATTTTCCAATGTGGCATTAAAGAGCTTGGGAGATATGGTGTCACCTTGTCTCACTCCCTTTCCAATTTTTATGTGTGCTGTATTCTCAAACAGCCGAATCTTTGCACTTGCATTTTCATAGATATTATTAAAAATATTAATGTATGCATCTTCAATACCGCAGGATTTCAAAGCCATTGTAACTGCTGATGGTTTCACTGAATCAAAGGCCTTTTCATAATCGATAAAAGCCATGCACAATGAAGTTCATATTCCCTTGCTCTCTCAATTAATTCTCTCAGTACGTGGATATGATCTATAGTGCTGTAGCCACTCCTGAATTCAGCTTGTTCTCTCGGTTGAGCCATGTCCAGTGTTACCTTCAAGCGGTATGAAAGAACTTTAGTGAAGATTTTATAAACCACTGCTTGGAGGCTGATAGGTCTGTAGTTCCTGAGATCCTCAATGTCACCTTTTTTATGTAGCAGGATCATTGTAATGTTGTTCCAATCCTCAGGAATCTTCCCTTCATTAAGACATCTGGTGAAAACTTGGGCGAGTGTAGTTTCAATTTCTTCACTTGCTTCTTGTATAATGTCCACAGTAATTCCATCTTCTTCTGGAGCTCTTCCCTGTTTCATGTTTTAAATTGCATATGTAACTTCTGCAGGGAGGATTGGAGGGACTTTCGCACTGGTCACTCAGTCGAAGGCCCTGTGGGAAGAAGTGAGGTGGCATGACATGGCCTTCGCTACTCACCACCCCTAAAACCGTCACAGTTGCGGGAAACTTGGTGTGCATAATACGTGGGACATCGGAAGGATCCACACATAACCATCTGTCATTTCTCCGGTTCACCTTTTGGTCCTGGTCGAAGTTTTTTTCATCGGAAAAAAACTAGAGCAAGCCAAGTTCCTCTGGATGTTTCACCTTGTTCGGTAATCGCTTTGCTCGAAGCAGTTGTTGTTCTTGTGTCTTCGCCGACATGAACTGCCCTTTCCTCCGCACGTACGACTGATAACGAATGTCCTCATTCACCACAGTGGGGATTGTGCCCTCGGAAACCTGGAGATCTCGGGCAATGGCTCTGATAGACGTACCGGGGTTTGCATCGATAATTTCTTGGACCTGTTGTACGAATTGGGGTGTTCTCATACAGTCTTAACGCTGTGAGTGCTTTTTGCGCTTCGCTACAGGCGACACATGTCCTCCAGAGGCTTCCAACTCCTTCCGAACCTTGTTCACAAACGATCTGGCGACTTTCAAAAATCTTGCAATCTCAACATCGCTGTGCTGTGCATGTAGCACAACGATCAGGGTGTGTCTCTTCATTTCTTGCGTTAGCTGAGAGTCTGCCATTGATGTTCTATAAAGATAAAGGTCCAGAAATTCATGAAATGCAATCTGAATAATGATATCGATATACCAACTTGCTACCTAATTCAATTAATTAACATATATAGCTGCAGAGAATCACTGACATGCAAAAGCTGGGTCTTAGCTTATGAGCAATTTATGCATGGGTGCGGTGCAATGTTACATATCATGTTATGTTGCAGAACACTGAGTGATGCAACAAGAAGAAAGTTGACCAAGATACTGGATGACAGCACATGAAAAAAAAAAAAAAAAACAGGGGCTGACATGCTGCAGCATGACCAAGGTGTCCACTTTAATGACATGACAATGGTACAAAGGTACCCACCCTAATAATACTACAACATTTGCATGACATGGAACTGTTCCAAACTGTTGCACGCCGTTCCTGTAGTCTGTGGTGGAGGTTCCACGCTGTACCAGTAGTCACACAGGTACAGAATGAAACCACCCATCACTATCACTTTATATGCGAATCCAGGTTCTGTTTCAGTATGCTAGATAGCCACATATCTGCCTGGTGCCATCGTTACCAATGATATATGGAGACATTTACAGTCAGATACCATTCAATGCCTTGATGTGAAATGCTGGTGTGGAGTGGAACCTGATATGGCAGTGGACATCTGTTATCCATATTCTGTCATTGTGATATAAAAATGCTATATCACTGTCATCATCAATCCTGTCATATGGCATTTTCATGCCACCATGCCAGGAAAGTTCCTGCAAAAGAATAATTTCAGTTCACACACTCTGCTCATTAGGGAGGAGCAAAAAATCAAAATGTTGCTAACAAAAATGCTGCAATCCGTTTTATTGGTGTAATATTAGAAACACTAGTACAAAAACACTAGCTTTCAAATGCAAAAACGAAAAACAGAGTTCCAGTTATGAATTCAAAAATAGAAGTTTGCTAAGATATTATAGAATGTGCGCGTCATATTCCAGAAGTGTGATTAAGAGCGCACGTATTAATGAGCGTGCTCCATGCATGTGGGAGGTCCATTGATGTTTCCTTGTTGCATATCCCGTGACTGGATAGGATTTCTATAGTTTCTCTGAGGAAGGTGGTTCTGGCGGTTGTGTATCGTGCTATTTTCTTTATTTGTTCCCACAGAGGTGTTACAGAGTTGTTGGCGACTTCATGCGCTAGTGCCGTAGTGAGAAGTCCTCTTTTGACATCTGTTTGATGTTCCTGGAGTCTTAGTCTCAGAGACCTCTTGGTCATGCCCACATAGTTCTTGCTTGTTCCGTCCGGGTACAAGAGGGGTATAGTGTATACTCCCGCATCCTCCAGGTCCACAGCGGCGTTTTTTTTGTTGATGTGAGACAAGATGTTATTGTCATAGGTGCTGTAATCCCTATGCCAAAACCAAGTTTTTTTAGGGAATTTTTTAAGAAATATGTGAAACTTGGTACGTACTGGCATGAGGCGATGTATTGTAGTTTTGGGGTGGGGCATCCGGTGCCACGGGATGCGAACGTAGACTTAGTCTGGTGTATGATCTGATCGACCATGCTGGGTGAGTGTCCTGCAGAAAAGGCTAAAGATCTTATGGTGTCAAGCTCGGCGTGGAGTGTGGCGTTGTCTGATGAGTGGGTGAAAGCTCGCCTGGCCCTGTGTCGGAAAAGGGCTAGCTTTCTCTCCTTGGGGCACGATGAAGAAGGCAGTACGACATTAGGAACATAAGTAGGTTTGTAGTAAACACTAGTGTTGAGGTACCTGGATGGCGACTTCTTGACCAAAACATCCAGGAACGGTAGGGATGCATTTATTTCTCATGGTGGTGAAAGCTAGTGTTTTTGTACTAGTGTTTCAAATATTACACCAATAAAACGGATTTTAGCGTTTTTATTAGTATTACTGGTGTATGTCTACCCAATTCTTCTGTTAATCAAAATGCTGATTTAAGAATCGGCAGGGGGCGCAAAAGTTGTCTTTCGTGTTCACTAGCATACATGCAAAATCATTTTCATATCAATTAATATCTTCCGGTGCCCCAAGACCTATGAAAATTTGGGAAAAGTCCATTTTTATGGCAATTAAACTTTAAAAATTAAAAATAAACATCAAATAGTTAGAGAATCGGCTGGAGTGTAGAAATGTTTGTGTTTGTTTCCTAAAATGCTTATATAACTATTTTTAAATTCGCTTCATATCTTCAGGTAGCACATGGAACTTGAAAAATCTATCCCCACCCCCACCCACCCCATTTTTATGGTTTTTAAGGCCAAAATGCTTCATTCAATAAATAATGATTCCAAACAACTGAATAACCATTCAAAACCATGCGACAGCCGATCTCTAATGTGATTGTAACCCCTCTGTCGTAGTAGGACATCCCTCTATTCTGACGCAATCGCATGCGCAGCACAATTGTGCATTAGTTGCATTCAAGCAGACTACGCCAACCCGGCGGACTGGACACATGTCATTCTGTCACACAAGGTCAAATTGCGAAATCTCAGCGTGGAGATTTTATGCTTATTGGTGAAAGGTGAGGTGAAAGAACAAACTGAAAGTCATGTCTGAGGAGGGGGAAATAGTGAGAAGTAAAAGAACATGGCAGATGAAAATGTGTCCAGTGTTTAGGGCGCCAACACAACTCAACGAAAATGTAGTACCAGCTGTTTCTGATATCTTGAAATATTATCTACTTATGAAGAATGAAATGAAGGCCACTGAATCTTCGCTCAAGCCAACTGTAGCAGAAATTTCTGAACTGGTTGCACAAAAAATTTAGTTAAAATGGATCAAAGCTTCCATTCCACATATATCGCACAAACGAATTGTTGAAAAGATTAGAGCTGTCATGACAAATATCAAAACATTTTGAAGCCCAATAAAGGCCGAAAAAATGAACTGAACTTCCAAGAAAAATGGAAAAATTTCGTAATTAAATGGCTTCTCGCCTTTTTGATATCACTTCTTGCAAATGTGCAAATTTTGATACATGCAAATGTGAGAAAAATGTGAAAATTACAATTGCTGAACGGTTATTCATGAAGGATCAATGGTCGTAAAGAAAAATGATGATTGAAGGGGTTGATGTGATTATGACAAAAGAGATTGAAAAAAGGGAGAAGAAAGATTTTAAAATAAAATGTTCAAACAAGACAGTGTAGCGTGACTCAACTTTTATCACCAGCTAATGAAATTTCAGGAACTGCTGAATATGAGCAACCTAAGCCCGAGCGTCCTTCTATGCTTTCATGTTCTACAAGTAAAGGTTTGTCACTGCAACAAACACAAAATCTTGACGATGATGGGCAAAACACGTAACAATAATAACAAATAAAGGTAACTTGATCACGCTAGTTACGTTTCAAGAAAAGAACTTTCACAAGAAAGTTCGTAATTTGGGTGCTTTCGACCTTATCTTAGTTAGGTCTTCATCACGCCAATGGAGGACTAAGATTGTTTCCAGATTCTACATTTGAATTTTTTCTATTTTTGCTGCCAGATTTTAGAAATGATCTCCAGATCATCAGGATGTAGAGAGGAGATTCGGAATTGCAAGTCATTGGGTTGAAAATAATTTCCAGGCTTTCACGGTAACGGAAGGCAAAACGATTGTCAAAAGAAGCAATTTGTTTTGCTTCGTTCCAGCGGGGATTTGCAGATGTGTCTTCCATTGTCAAAATAGACAAGACTGTATTAGGGTTGGCTTTCAAAACATCTTTTTTATGTTCTAAAATTCCGTGGTTAATGCTCCTTTATGTGCTTCCAATGTATAAGTTATCACCTGTTGAAGAAAAGATAGGAATGCAGTAAACTCCTGCGGGGTCCAGATTTTCAACTTTGTCCCTATCACTTTGCAAAAGTTTCAAGATGTTTTTTTTGGGGGGGAAGGGGTGATTTAATGGCAAGATGGTAACCAAAACTTCTAAAAATAATCTAACTTATAAGCATAGGAAGGATCAGGGCACGAAAAATCTGAGAAATTTTACCCATCCTCGAGGACGGTTTCTCTAAAAATGTACCTGTCCTCCTTTGAAAGTAACCTGTCAGACTCGTATAAATACCATAACTACATAGAATTTAAATATCGTCATTCTTTTTCAGTTAAATCCATTCAATAGTGGTTTAACTGTTGGAACTTTTACATGTTGTAGTTCCTTCGTGTGAAATGCAGTTTCGCAGTTGGAAATTATTAGTATTTACTGTGAACAAATACCTCGGTAATCAAATGTAATTCAAGGAAAAACTTTCCACGTACCTCTCAGTTGTAAGGGGTCGATGTTCGAATCTTTGTATGGCAGCTCTCATCAGGCTCTTGAGTTTAGACTTTTAAGAATTTAATCGGCACATTTTCTTCACCGGTCCCAAAATTGGATAGACAAATTAGTTTATTCAATGAATTTGTCTATCCAATTTCGGGACCCGTGAAGAAAATGTGCCGATTAAATTCTTAAAAGTCTAAACTCAAGAGCCTGATGAGAGCTGCCATACAAAGATTCGAACATCGACCCCTTACAACTGAGAGGTACGTGGAAAGTTTTTCTCTGAATTACATTTGATTACCGAGGTATTTGTTCGCAGTAAATACTAATGATTTCCAACTGAGAAATTGCATTTCACACAAAGGAATTACAACATGTAAAGTTCCAACAGTTAAACCACTATTGAATGGATTTAACTGAAAAAGAATAACATATATAAATCATGTTTTTAATCTCGATATGTTGAGAAATACGTGCGTATTAAATATCGTCACTTTACTGATTTTTTTTTATTTTTTTTTTTTAATATGTACATACAGAAAATAAATACATTTTTGCTTTCATAGCAAAAAGCTTGTTACACAGAATCCAGAATTTTCAACTGCAAAATGGCAAAAAATGAGAGATAGAATAGTGCATGTGCAGCATTAGGTACGATCGTCGTCAAGGACACCAGGAAACATGCAGAAAACAGTAATGCACGGGAAGCCAATATTATGGCGGGCCTCACACATGCGAGATGTCATGGTCACACGTGAAGGGGAAGAAGCAACCGTTGTTTAGTTGCATTGGTTAATACTGGGTCACTCCAGTATTAACCAATGAAACTAAACAAGGGATGACTGGGGGGCGGAGATAAACGGCAGAGAAGGGAAGAAAAAAACAACTGTGAAGTCGCTATCCTTACACACACACACCGCTTCAGGCGTAAAATTCACACGGGAAAACTTTATGAGAGGGAATGAGAAAGCAGGACATTGGCTTAGTACGTTAAAATTTTGGAAGGGAGGGTGTCGCCGCGGAACTATTTTGCCAAAACAAAGAACGGCTAATCGCTTAAGAGAATGCGTAATTTCATAAAACTGTGGCTCTTGGCATGCACAAATTTTAAATTGCCAAAAAAAAAAATGTAAAATAAAAATGTTCTAATTGCAATCATACTGCAAGCTTGCGGGGAAAAGGGCCATCCCCGCGGACGTCATGTTCAGGGAAAGTAATTGTCCGCAATGAATTCTTGACCAACGTGGACAGGCGGTTTTGCGTGCCCTGGGAGGGATGGTAAGGAACAGAACCAGAGAATTTCAGGTTTTCTTTCTTTTGAGGATGGAGGCATTCAATTTTCAATTTGTTTTCATATTTCTTTAAGAGGGAGTTGACTGCAAGAGCAGGGAAACCATGAGAGAGGGCTATTGTAGAAATTTTGGAGTATTCTTCTTGAAGAGAAAGTTTGGTTGTTGCAAATGATATGAGCCCTGTGGAAGTAAGACTTCAATGCTGCAAGCTTGTAGAAATGCAGAGTGAAAGATTTGTAGGGAATGATGTTAGTGGCAGCAGAAGGTTTACAATAGACGGAACAAGTGATGGAGAGATCAGAGTTTCTGCAGATGGAGACATCCAGGAAATCAATTTTGTTATTTACTTCTTTAGATTTAGTGAGTTTAATGGAAGGAAATTTTTCCGTAATGGAGTTATCAGGGTCTGTAATTCAGACTCTGTATGTGGTCAGCTAATGAAAATGTCATCTACATATCTTAACCACAGGGAAGGTTGAAAAGGGTGGTGAGAAATGGTGGAAACTTCAATATGTTGCATGTAGATCTCTGCAAGAAGAGGGGAAAGAGGTAAGCCCATGGGGAGACCAGATTGTTGTTTGTACACAATTTTGTTGAAAACAAAACTGTGTTGATGAATGGTGTGGAAACAATCATACAGATTTTTGATAAGAGTACAGGGTGGTTCGAAATGAAGAATCAATTTCTTCATAAGAAGTGTGTAGGACTCAAAATATGGTACAGAGGGGAACAAAGATTCCACATTAAGAGTATATAGATTTACACTAGGAGAAAAGAAATTAGGGAGTTTGTGGATGAATTCTGAAGTAGAGACAACAGTATGAGGATGGTTGGCAGCCAGAGATTTGCATTTGAGGACCAATTTCTTTTCAAGGTCTACTGCTGGAGAAAAAGAATATTCAACTAAAGGTCTGATGGTGTTACCAGCTTTATGCAGTTTAACTTGCAGAAAAAGCCTGGGAGTCCTAAAGTAGGGAGGGGGTGAGATATCTCCAAGGAAGGATTGAAGAGTTTTTTTTTCTTAAATAATCTGTCAACTGAATTTTTGAGTGAGTTGGTGGTGTCTGACTGCAGAGGGATGCAGTTAGCAGAAGTAAGAAATGAATGCACTTTTTTGGTTTAGTATTTCTTTACCAATGATGACTGGGCAATCAAAAGTCAAGCTATATCCATATATTCCTTCATATAATCCGCACATCGTAGATGTTGAACCGGAAGTGAAATTTCCGACAGAAAAGTCGGTCACATAATGACCCATGAGTCCGAAGAAGTAAGAGAAAAAAAAATTATTTTATTAAATGAAGAAATTCATTTTTAAAGGTTACTTTTTCATATTTTTATCTCCGGACAGACAAAGGGTGTGGCATCCATAGATCACGCCAATGCAGCTCCAGAGTATTGCATTACACCTTGCCAAAGACTGATACAGAACAAGTTATAGAAATACTGTATGTACTCACATATGAGTCAAAAGTTTTTGGAGGAAATCCTGCTTTCAGAGTCAGGAGATCGGCATATACGGGGGCCAATAAAAAAAAACTTCTGTGGATTCTCCGGCGGAATTTACTTACAGATTTGTTTACGCTTTAAACCGCGGCACGGAGGCTTTCCGCCTGTTACTGTGCGATTGTTTTCTGACCTCAAAACTATCGCGCAGTGACATGATATGATCATGTCACTGCGCGATAGTTCACAATTGTGTCCACCACTTTAAGTTTAAATTCAGCAGTGTAACTGAAACATTTCCTTTTCAACGAAATCATGAATCGCAATGAAGGAAAATAGCAGGAACGACGATGCTCAAAATGGCGAAAGACGAACTAAACGCAAGGCAGCGCACACGAGATCCGAAAGGAGGAACGCATAGGTTCATGTAGCAAGCGCTGTGCATACTTTTTGGCTTTTTGCCAAAAACAGAGACAGCACGATCTTCTCAACGATACAAAATGAGCTTGTCATCTCTCCCCACAACTTTCCCGATCTTTCGTTACGATATTCCTCCCCCTGCTCCCCAACCTCCCTGCTCCGTACAAACTCCTGAACTGAGGAAAATTCTTCCGAGGGAGTTCCTTTTCCAAGTATACCCCTTCCCAGGCACAATTTTGCTGCAGATGTTTTTTAAAATCGAAAGGTCATAAAAAAAATTTAAATCGGCGTATTATCCGCATTGACGTATAATATGCTGAACGTATATTTTTAACTTTTTTAGCAGATAATCCGCGGATTATACGACGAAAATTATGGTAATAGAAATGAACAGTAAACAGTGAACAATTGAAAATGTAGATATTGTAAACAACTGAAGAAAAATTAGGTAAGATTACATTCCATATGGGATGTAAGGTCAGGTGATGCGTAACATCACAGCCTCTCCTTGACAAATGTCAACCCCGCCTTCTCGTGGTGCATCCTGTTCCCACTAAAGGGGCTCTGACGACCGCCAATAGCGGTATAACTATACCATCGGGATTAGAGGAAATTCTATCCCACACTCACCAACCCGCTTGGCCAGCGTGGTGAGTTATGGCCAAACCCCTCCAAAATGATTCCACAACTTAAATCTTGGCCCTCAGTCTCCGGCAGCTGGAATGTACCTGGCCAAGGCAGCGGCCAGTGCGACATGAAGGCAGAGGGTGCTAAGAATCCCCGGAGGACCGGACTAGGCTGCCATCTGATGCTGACCTTGGCTACGTACAATGGACGCTCCCTATCTTCTGATTCAAGGCTTCTTGAATTGGAAGACGAACTACAAAGGATCAAGTGGGACATCGTCGGGCTAAGTGAGGTAAGGAGAAAAGGAGAAGATCTCATCGAACTGAAAAGTGGACATCTCTTCTACTATCGTGGGACAGATACTGGCAGAACTAGTGGTGTTGGATTTATAATAAACAAGAAACTGAAGGATAAAGTTGTAGAAGTTGAAAGTTCCTCTGACAGAGCTGCACGACTAGTTATCCAACTCTCGAAAAGATACCAGGCTCAGATTATTCAAACTTATGCACCCACCACAAGTCATCCTGAAGAAGAAATTGAAGAATTTTATGAGGAAATTTGTCATCTAAATAATAAAGGTAAGCAGCACTTGAAAATAATTATGGGAGATTTCAATGCAAAAATAGGGCAACGGCAACAGAATGAAACTTCAGTAGGTAAATTCGGTCACGGCAACAGAAACCAGCGTGGAAATACTCTCGTTGAGTTTGCAGAGGCAGAAGGGTTTTTCATCTTGAACTCCTTCTTCAAGAAAAAGCCACACAGGAAATGGACATGGAGACATCCAAATGGGACGACAAGTGAAATTGATTTTATTATGTGTAACAAAAAATTCGTCATAGAAGACTGCAGTGTGCTAAACAAGTTCAACACAGGTAGTGACCATAGATTGGTTAGATGTAAGATGCACCTCAACTCTAAACTTGAATGTGGCAAGCTCATAAGACAAACAAAATCTATTGACATAACCAACCTTAAAAAACACCATAATACCTTCAAGTTGGAACTGAAGAACAGGTTCTCTGCTTTAGAAGGCCTAACATCGGAAGAAGTGGACATCTCTGAAGTTAACAGAAAAGTAACCAAAGCTCTTATGGAAACAGCAACAAAATTAGCTGGGTCTAAGAACAAGTTGCATGTAAACAAATTATCAGGAAAAACGAAAATGTTGATGCAAAAAAGAAGAGAGATGAGGACAACTAAAGATGATGTGACTTCCAAAGTGGAATATATAGAGCTATGCAAGACAGTACGAAAAAGTATCACTGAAGACGTAAGAAAATTCAACTGTGAACTAGTGAGGAAAGCAATTGAAAACAACCAAAGCCTAAAGATAGCAAAGGGACATCTCAGTAAGGGAAGAAAACAGATTATGGCACTGAGAAAAGAAGATGGTTCTGTAACAAGAAATAGAGGCGAAATTTTGACAAGAGTGAAAGATTTCTACTCCAAATTATATGAAAGGGATGATACATGCACTCCAGACATCATGAAAGATACCAGTACCAGAGTTCCTCCAGTCCTTCCAGCAGAAGTTGCACATGCAATCAAGAACATGAAGCGGGGAAAAGCTCCAGGAGAAGATGGAATTACTGTAGACATCATACAAGAAGCAAGTGGAGAAATCGAAACAGTACTCGCCCAAATTTTCACTCGATGCCTTAATGAAGGAAAGATTCCTGAGGATTGGAACAACGCTACAATGATCCTGCTACATAAGAAAGGTGACATTGAGGATCTCGGAAACTACAGACCTATCAGCCTCCTATCAGTAGTTTATAAAATCTTCACTAAAGTTCTTTCACACCGCTTGAAGGTAACACTGGACATGGCTCAACCGAGAGAACAAGCTGGATTCAGGAGTGGCTACAGCACAATAGATCATATCCACGTACTGAGAGAACTAATTGAAAGAGCGAGGGAATATGAACTTCCATTGTGCATGGCTTTTATCGATTATGAAAAAGCCTTTGATTCGGTGAAACCATCAGCAGTTACAATGGCTCTGAAAACCTGCGGTATTGAAGATGCATACATTAATATTATTAATAACATCTATGAAAATGCAAGTGCAAAGATTCGGCTGTTTGAAAATACAACACACATAAAAATTGGAAAGAGAGTGAGACAAGGTGACACCATATCTCCGAAGCTCTTTAATGCCCCATTGGAAAATGTCTTTCAATCACTGAACTGGGAAAACAAAGGCATAAAGATTAATGGAGATTATCTAGCCCACCTTCGTTTTGCTGATGACGTAGTCATTTTTGCAACTACCCCATCAGAGCTGCAGAGTATGATCCAGGAACTTGCTGACAAGAGTAAAGAAGTGGGATTTAAAATGAACTTTCAGAAGACCAAAGTGATGTTCAATGCTTTTACAAGAAATGAAGATTTATCGATTGATGGAGAAAAGCTGGAGATAACAGACACGTACGTTTATCTTGGACAGCAGATATCAAGTGAGGGTCACATTGATGAAGAAATTAATCGGCGTACAAAACTTGCCTGGAGAGCTTTTGGAAGAAACAGCATAATTTTCAAGAGCAATATGCCATTATGTCTTAAAAGAAAAGTGTTTGATCAATGCATCCTTCCAGTGCTTACGTATGGTGCAGAGACGTGGACCTTAACTAAAAGAGACATACAAAGGCTGCAGACAACTCAAAGAAGCATGGAGAGGTGCATACTTGGTGTAACCAGGAGAGATAAGAAGAGGAACTCGTGGATCCGAAAAATGACAAGAGTGGAAGACATCATGATCAGAGTTAAATCCCTGAAATGGCAATGGGCTGGACATACTGCCAGAAGGACAGATCATCGATGGACAGCCGAAATTTTAGATTGGATTCCAAGGGACAGGAAAAGACCCAGAAGAAGACCACATGGGAGATGGGTGGATGAAATTCGAAAGTATGCAGGGGTGACATGGAGGAGACTGGCACAAGACAGACCGTTGTGGAGGAAACTTGGGGAGACCTTCGTCCAGCAGTGGATTGATAATGGTTGACAATGATGATGATGATGACATTCCATATAAGTTTTTCAGGTTAATTTCTTTGATTTCAAAAGGCGTTGTTTTCTTTCAAAATTTATTTTTATTCAAATTTTCAGGGGTTTGGGGGCACTGGAAGATGTGAATCAACAATTAAATAATTTTTCAAATATTTTAGTAAACCTCATATGCTAACATGTGAACAAACACTCTGCCAAATCTGCAACAGCTTTTCTTAATTTTGTATTTTTTAAGTCAAATTTTCATAAAAATACATTTTTGGCAAATTTCAAGGGTCTTTAGGCACCGTAAGATATGAATCAATTAAAAAAAAAAAAACGTTTGTGACCAAACAAACCGAAAAGACAACTTTTCCACCCCCTGCCAAGTATTCTAAAAAAAAAAAAATCCTATATTTTTCGCTCCACCCTACTGCTCATGTTACAAGGGATAGCTGCCAAAATCACTGAACATGTTGCCCATTGAACATGCATGAGGCCCTATGGGTTGCAACCTCTGCCATTTCCATCTGGCAGTGGACCTGCAACACCTGCATGACCAGTTGGTTGCTGCTTGGAATGCCATATGCCAGCAAACCACTGATGATCTCATTAATGGATGCCTCATTGCCATCCAGCTTGTATAACTACCCAAGGTGGGCCAACTCTCTGCTAAGCAATCCTGAATAAAAGCAGAACCTTCTTTTTTTTTCTTTTTTTTTTTTTTTTTGTCGTTTCATTCACATGTTTTTACCAGCTCTTTTCATCCTGCAATTTTTGCAAGTGTACATCAACTCCTTACAATTTTCTTGTTGAGCAGTGTATATATGTAGTGGTTTGTCGAGTGAACACACTGAACACTGTACTGATGCACAGGCATAAGACGATAGTGAGTGATATTTGACAGAGTTGGGCATTTTATAATTTTCTTTCATTTGTCTGTTTATCATATCCTTGAAAGTAGCCAAACCATAAAAAAGTGGTGATGGTTAAAAAAAATGGCTTTCAGTGACCTTGAAATGAGAAACCTGTTAAAAAAATGTATCAATTGCCTCATGGTTAATTGATTTTTTGCCAAAATAACTCAACGTGTAATTTGTTTTTGTTGTAAGTGAACCCTAATAAGTTAAATGGACTAGGCCTAAAGGAACCAAGCACCTGCCTCAGTTAAAACAGTCTTCATAATATAATTCCTGAGACTAAGATTCCCTTTGTATAATATTGTTTTATTCTAAAGAAAAGTGAACAAAAAAGAAAAACAGTACCTTGATATAATGTGAACAAATGAAGGTATCCAATGTGATGATTTTGAAAAAGACAATAAAAATATTATCTCTCTACCATATGTATTGGGTTGAGCACATGTTTGTTACTATCTCCACTTAGTGGAAGTGGAAAAGAAAGGTGATGCTAATGTTTCAAGAGCCCGCAAGCATCTGCACAAAAATGCAGTTGATAAATCTCCAAAAATCAGACTATGTGAAGCTGTAAAACCATTCTCAGGGATGCTTTGAATATCAGTTACTTTCTATCTATTGTTCCAACCCCAAGTGTTTGGAGAAAAACAGGCACCAGCTTCTATAGCATTGATCCCAAATCTCTAGGTCAAGAAGGCTTTTAACCTCTGACTGCCTGTGGAGATGAAGTGTCACTTGAACAGGGAGTGAATAATCAGAGGAATCTTTCAAGTACTCCATTATGACACTTCACCTACACATGAAAGATAAAGCATGAACAAATTTGTACTTTCTCTAATTTGCAGCAGCATGAAACAGATGGAAATGCAGAAAGTAAAAGTGAAGCCATTTTCAGCTCCACTTACACCTTTGCTTACTGTTCTTGTTTATAACATTTTGTTTTTTTTAATTTTCTTGAGCATTTCAAAATGTAATTCCTTAGTTAATGTAAATTTTTGTACTGCTTGTTGTTGTGATTTGCTAATATTCTGCTACAAAATTGATGTTTAATAGTACATTCCAGTAGAATAGAAAATACACATCTGCTGTTTCCTAAAGTAGACGGTTGTGATTTATGCTGATCGTTTCTTAGGCCAAGTGACATAATTTGATAAGGTCATGTAAAGTCAAAAGCATAAGTAATAGTGCACTAGTATGTTCTGTGATATACAAAGGGTACTTGAAATTTTCCTGGCCAGATGTGAATGAATTGTTTGAACGTATGGTACTGTTTGGAATCAATGTAATTTCCTATTGATGCTGAAGCACATCAGTTCCAACTGTGCAGAAAGTTTTGTCTTTGACCTTTCAAAAAGCTACCACTACAGCTATGACATCATCTGTGAAGAACTGGGTGCCAATCAGGTGTTTGTTCAAACTTAGAGAATAGGTGGGAAGTCTTTCTGGGCTAAATATGATGAATAGGTGTCTAGGATGTCAAAATAGCACTTGTACAGTGTAGCCATGGCCACTCTGGGTAATGTGTTGTTCTGGTGGAATAAGATGCCCCTGTGGAAACTTGGTGGGTCAGAGCTTTCTTGATTTAAAAGTGTTGTACTTTTTATTATAGTGAGTAACCTTTGGAATGGGTGTCAGTGCAATTCTGCCACTGACTAAATTCTACAGTGTTATTTCCAGCTGCGTGGAACGTTTTGGCTTAGGTCTCACAAGCCACCATTGAGACAATGACTTGTATTGTCAGTAGAGAAATGGGCATGGTTCCCACACAGCCAATCCCCACCCCCTCCTCCTCCAAATTAAGGAATAGGCAAGTATCCAGCAGTGCTAGGTTTGATTAATATATGATCCAGTATGTCAAAGCTGCAAAGTTTTGTCTTTGACCTTTTGAATCTCAGAAATGCAGCTCAGCCATGGCATTGGCTTTCCTGTGAGCAGGTGCATCATTGTGGTAGAAGACACCACTGCATAGAGTTATCAAGTATTTAGATGTTTTCATGCAAATAGTTGACAAGGTTTAATTCTGTGGTGTCTGTGTGGCTATGCTGAAAATAATTCGCTAGAAACACCACCTTAGCATTCCAAAAAAAAAAAAACAATTCCATCACTTTTCTTTTTCTTTTTTTATTGAGGGGGGAGGTTTAATGAGTTTACAGTACTGTTCTCCTTTGTCCCTGGCTGAAAGTGATGAGCTCATGCCTCATCAATTATTACAAACCTTGTTGGGAATTTGCTGGTACTGCTTGAATGAAATAGATGCAAATTTTTACAGATCTTGGCTTGCCTTGTACATTTTTGTTCAACCATTGAAAGCTTTGGGGACCATTATGCTGACAGTGTCACATAGCCACAGTGAGATTATGTGATGCACATGTTGAGATGAGAAGAGCCACACTGGAGATGTATTCAACTGTCATTCACCAACCAAAACTCCTCAAATCATGCATGCTATCAACAAGTTCAGGAATGGTCCATATGGATGGTCTGCTGCAGTGAGGAAGATCCTTTCCCAGTGTTGTAACCATGTCATCATGGATCTCCATTGGTATTAGTCCCTTTATTTATACATGCATACATATCACTAAGCTGTTCTCTGAGATTCAGAGGTTAGCTCCACAAAGAAATACAAACTACCAAATAAATTTCTACCTGATTATTTACTTACTGTTACCATATCAAACTTCTCCATTTACAGCGATCTTGACATACAACTCGGGCTTCACTAACATCGATCACACAATGTATACAAGACCTTCTATACTTCATACTCATAATCTTTTTCTCACGCATACATTCCTCAATCTGATTCTCCCATGACTTCCTTGGCCTTTCTCGGCCTTTCCTTCCTGCCACTTAAGCTAAAAACATTTTCTTAGTAAGCATCTCATCATTCATTCTTTCATCATGTCCAAATCACATAAGAATATTAGTCTCCACCTTGCTAACAACATTTTGTTTCACATTACACAACTGCAACACATCTTCATTCCTCACACGATCAGAGCGTGTCTTGCCACAAATCCCCCGTAAGTAACGCATTTCCAGCACACAAACGACTCCTATGTTTTTTCTGTAGTACCCAGGTTTCACTGCCATACATCAGAGTAGGAACAATTACACTCTTATACACAGCCATGTGGGACTCCCTTGAGAACCCATCATTCCTGTGAAAACCTCCCAAAGCCGCTATGACTTTCAATGAAATATTCACATGCCTACTAATTTCACCATCCAACTTGTTCTCTTTGTCAAACATGCTTCTTAAATACACAAACTCACTCACCTGGTCTATCACAGTGCCATTTATACTTACATTACATTCAGTGCTACCAGTTCCTCTTTCAAAAACCATAACTTTGGTTTTTCCCTTTATACTCAGTTTGAATTTCATGCAAACTTCATACATCCGGGACAACATACCCTGCAAATCACTTTTGCTCTTTGCCAACAGGACAGTGTCATCAGCATCAGCACACACGGATATCACCAAGACATAAACCACTATTATCTATTTTTGCATCATGCATCCATAAATATATTAAACAGCCATGGTGACATTACACAACCTTGTCTGACTCCTGCACCAATAGAAAACCATTTTGATAAAACACCATTCATTCGTACACAAGCTCTACTGCCAGCATACATGCCCCTTTATTTATTTATTTATTTTACAAATACCATTGAGTGTACTGTAACAGATTTTTTTTTTATCTTTTCACTTTCACTCAATGTTCACATGTTTTTGGTACCTGTGGACAAAAAAGAAAAGATGTGTAATACTCTTGTCATACAAGGCCACAAACTTAAAAAACACCCCTTGATAGGTAAGCATATCAGCTTTATAATGTTTCATTATTAACATATTAATCTTGTTTATTGCATGTGCAATGAAGATGGGGAATCACATCTTTAAAATAATTCTTACTTTCTTTTTTGGTAAATCCTGATGATGTATACTATGTTGGCAAAGGTATTTGGACACCTAGGTCGAACAGAAACAAGAACATTTATTAGCCAAAATCAGTACATAGTCAGCCCACCTTTTCACTGTTATGATTGCAGCGACACTTCTAGGCATGCTTTTTATGAGATACCAGCAGATCTGTACTGCACCTGTGAAGAAGGTCATACCAGTCAAGATCGAATTCGTTGTTCTATCTTGTCTCACAGATGTTCTATTGGATTTAGATCATAACTTTAAGTTGGGCAGTCCAACACCTAAATATATCCTCCTCCGAAAACCAGGCCTAGATGGACCTTGCAGTGCAGCAAGGTGTTTGACCTTGCTGAAATGGTTGGGGATCTGTGCTGTCTCAGCATAGGTGGTGCAGAATTGTTCAGAATATCTTCATACCTTACACCACAACCAAAGGACCTTTCCAGAAAAAACAGTCCCACACCATCACAGATCCCCCTCTAAGCTTGACTGTAGGGGTGATATTGTTTGTGTGCGAATGTTCTCCAGGTAAATACCACATGAATGTAAAAAGTGACTGGCATGATTTGTCACTTCACATGATGCTCTTCTATTATCCATGAACAACAAGCATGGCACCTCTACAGCCATCCTCTTTTATTGCCTGGAGTGACATAGGTCATGAGTGCAGCTGACCTAGCATAGTAACCATGGACATGCAGTTCCCAACAAACTACAAACTATACTGGTGCAAATAGCTGTTCCAGTGGTTTATGTAATATCACCAGCCAGGTCGGTGGCAGAGGAAATGTATGTCTTCACAATTCACATTCTGCAGTAAGCTTTTGGCACAGTCGTTCAGTTTATGCGGCTTCACTGTAGTTGCACCATTTTGCTTTCCATCGATGAACATTGGGGACAGTGAATTTGGGGAATTCTAAGAGAAAGGCAGTGCTACACACCAGTTCATTACTTGGGTGGCATATAACCAATCGTGCCCCTATTCCGAAATCCATGAGTTCAGCTCTGCACAGCATGGTCGCTTCCAGTGTAATCTGGCAGAGGTGGCAATGTGATCCTTTATGTACAGCACCAAACACAACTGTGCAAGTGTGTCTGGTTCTGTAAATGCACATTTATTTGCATGTGTGGAGGTATCCTAATACTTTTATCTAATAGTGTATAATCATCCTGTACAAGACTGTTGTTATAAATTTTTGTGGCATGCTTAAATTTTTTTTTGATTCAAGTATCAAAAGTTTTTACATGTGTTCCATTTGAATTTTTTATTTATTTATTTATTTATTATAACAGTAATACAGGACTTTCTAAAGATGGTTTAACATGGGGAATGGATATTCTTCTGAAGGTTCTGTGTACCACAAAAAGTGTCAGGTGAGTTACATAGTCAGTGTTAATTAACCCTTTAACTCTTACCCACTGTGACAAAACTACAATATCCATGTATGGTTTCTTAACAATTTAAACAGTCAGTGTATATAAGTATGTATTTATGTTTATAATTGCCATTAAGGGGACCAGAACCAGGGAATTGGTTAAAAATTTAGAATTTTTTTTTATTGGTGATTTAAATAGTTCAGGATGTTCTTTTTACAACAATGTATCACATTACAGTTAATCTGCAAAGTAGAAGTTGAAAAATATGCAGGGTTTCTATATGCCACTTAAAGGAGTCTGAGGTATTTAAATGACCTCTAAATGAACACAAACTAGTAAACAATACTTTATCTGTTTTTATACCTCTGTAACTACTCCTATTTTGGGGGGCACATTTCAAGGGAGTCGCAGCAGCTCAGTGATGGCAAATCTCTGAATGGAAAAAATAGGTTGACTGCTTTGCTAATATTGAAAATTAAAAAAAAAAAATTATGGTTTGGCCATCAGAAAAAATATTGGCAATCTAGAGAACATAAGAAGAGATATTTGGGTAGAATGTTTCCATCTTTCATCAGCTTATAATCCAAATCATGGACTCTGCACTGCTGGTCCTGACAGCTGGTGCAAATACAGATATGCCAAAGCTAAGGGGGAGACATAATCATACATTCCGCTACCAATAATGGAACTGTTGAAACTGGTATTTAGAGACTTGTTTCATCCAGAGCTTCTGAAAAATTGTTTTCATGGGCATAAATGAGTGGTAGGCAATGCACTTAACTAACAAACAAATTAAGAAGAAGGTAGTGTAGAACACGCTAAGTTACGTATAAAAGTTTAATGCAAATATATTTCAGCCATTACTATGGCCTTCATCAGTGCGACTTTGATTGGTTTACATTGCCAGATTGGAAAGGTAAGTTTTCTAATGGTAACTCCGGGTGACGTGATGCAATGAGGAATTTCCAGATGTAAGAAACGAAAATGGGGAGCTCAGCGTTGCAATTTTTGGAAAATAAAATTTCCAAACTTTCTCTAAACCTCAGAGCATACCAATTTTGGAAGGGAGCCAACTTTTTAGTATCGGACCAAAATGGAATAGCAGAAGTGTCAGCCATGGTAAATTGAGACAAGGAAGATGAAGGTTTTTCAAATTTCACATCAGATTTGTGTTCCTGAAGTCTTGAGAGAATTTTCCGGAATGAACTTCCTATGTATGCAGTTAATCCAACGTTAGTCTTGATCGGAATTTAATACACTCCAGGTTAAGAAAACGGAGGTCTTGGGTCTCTGTCATTACGGAGTATAACAGAAATTGAAGGGGAAGAACGAATGGCAAGTCTATATCCTTCTCTTTTGAAGATATTGATGAGTTTGTAGGCAGAAGGTTCATGGTAAGGGGCAGAAGGTCAGCAAACGTTAGTTCCTTTTTTGGTGAAACAGGTTGAAGAGCAACAACTGTTTTTTTCTTTGCATTTTGAATTAATTTAGAAACCAGGAGAAAGGAAAAGCTATGCTGAGTAGCGATCAAACGGATGTTTGTTAATTCATTTGTTAGATTAACTTCAGTGTTACAAACCAAATGAGCTCGATGAATGAGAGACTTGAGGGCTGACAGTTTATATTGGTGGAAGGTATGAGAATTGAAAGGAATAATGCTACTGGTAGAAACTGGTTTTCGGTAGACAGAAGTGGGAAGAAGAGAATTACATTTCGAGATGCTGACATCCAAGAAATTTATCTTGCCATCAATTTCTTTATTAATAGTGAATCTAATGGACAGGAATTTTTCAGTGATTAAATTTGTGAGTTGCAAAGATCTTTTTTAGGATGAGGCCAGATGACAAAAATATCGTCGAAATAACGGAGCCATAAGGTAGGTTGTTGGTCATGTTGCATCACTATTGATTGCTCAATATTTTGCAGGTATACTTCAGCCAAAAGTGGGGAAAGAGGTGACCTCATCAGTACACCTTGGTTTTGTTGATAGCATTGATTATTAAAAACGAAGAAACTGTGTTGACGAAGAGAATACAGGCAATCATACAAATCCTTGGTTAAAGTGCCGTCCATGGGGAATTGTTCTTTGAATTTATGAACGAGTAGCATGTGTGCTTTAAATTGAGGCACAGAAGGAAAAAGGGATTCAATGTTTGGGGTAAACATACTTGCATGACCATCAATGGAGTTTGGAAGTCTAGAGATGAATTCAGCAGTGGATGAGATATAGAAGGGATGGTAATTAGTGATAATCTTGAATTTATCACTAATTCAAGATTATCACTGATTACCACCCCTTCTATATCTCATCCACTGCTGAATTCATCTCTAGACTTCCAAACTCCATTGATGGTCATGCAAGTATGTTTACCCCAAACATTGAATCCCTTTTTCCTTCTGTGCCTCAATTTAAAGCACACATGCTACTCGTTCATAAATTCAAAGAACAATTCCCCATGGACGGCACTTTAACCAAGGATTTGTATGATTGCCTGTATTCTCTTCGTCAACACAGTTTCTTCGTTTTTAATAATCAATGCTATCAACAAAACCAAGGTGTACTGATGAGGTCACCTCTTTCCCCACTTTTGGCTGAAGTATACCTGCAAAATATTGAGCAATCAATAGTGATGCAACATGACCAACAACCTACCTTATGGCTCCGTTATGTCGACGATATTTTTGTCATCTGGCCTCATCCTAAGAAAGATCTATTGCAACTCACAACTTTAATCACTGAAAAATTCCCGTCCATTAGATTCACTATTAATAAAGAAATTGATGGCAAGATAAATTTCTTGGATGTCAGCATCTCAAAATATAATAACCTTCTTTCCACTTCTGTCTACCGAAAACCAGTTTCTACCAGTAGCATTATTCCTTTCAATTCTCATACCTTCCACCAATATAAACTGTCAGCCCTCAAATCTCTCATTCATCGAGCTCATTTGGTTTGTAACACTGAAGTTAATGGCTTTCCCCCTCTCCTGGTTTCTAAATTAATTCAAAATGCAAAGAAAAACGAGTTGTTGCTCTTCAACCTGTTTCACCAAGAAAGGAACTAACGTTTGCTGGCTCAATCCCTTACCACGAACCTTCTGCCTCAAACTCATCAGTATCTTCAAAAGAAAAGGATATAGACCTGCCATTCGTTCTTTCCCTTCAATTTCTGTTATACTCCGTAATGACAGAGACCCAAGACCTCCGCTTTCTTTGCCTGGAGTGTATAAAATTCCGATTAAGACTAATGGTGGATTAACCACGTGCATAGGAAGTTCGTTCTGGAAAATTCTCTCAAGACTTCAGGAACACAAATCTGGTGTGAAATTCGGAAAACCTGCCTCTTCCTTGTCTCAATTTACCATGGCTGACACTTCTGCTATTCCACTTTGGTCCGATACTAAAAAGTTGGCTCCCTTCCAAAATCGGTATGCTCTGAGGTTTAGAGAAAGTTTGGAAATTTTATTTTCCAAAAATTGCAACTCTGAGCTCCCCATTTTCGTTTCTTACATCTGGAAATCCCTTATTGCATCACGTCACTTGGAGTTACCATTAGAAAACTTACCTTTCCAATCTGGCAACGTAAACCAATCGTAGTCGCATTGATGAAGGCCATAGTAATGACTGAAATATATTTGCATTAAACTTTTATACGTAGCTTAGCGTGTTCCACACTACCTTCTTAATTTGTTTTCATGGGAAAACTCGAAACCCAAATGAATCATTAAATAATGAAATCTGGACATGTCTGCCAAAGACAGTGTTTGTGTCGCTGAAAACATTTAAAGTTGGGGTGTATGATGCAGTTTCATATTATAATTCTGGTAACATTGTAGAATGCTATACTTTATCCAAATTTGAAAAAAATCCAGGCATACACTGCTTAAAAACTAAGGGAAAATGGATCAAGAGAGATTGACAGAGTGAGAGGAAACTTTTAGAGTTCTCAAAAAAAGCTCAACAGGAAAAAACAGGCTATGAAAAGGAAGTTATTGGATAGATAGAAGCAGATGATCCTTCCTATAAATCAGGATATCATTAAAAAGGTATCAATTTATCACCGATGAGTCACATTAGGTATTAATAACATTGTTTAATTTGAGAAAAATGTAAGTTTTGTTTCTCTAGCTCTTTTTTTTCTGTTTATGATCCTTTTTCTCAAAAACTACTGGGCACAACACTTTGACATTTTTATTGTATATTCAGGCCATGTGTGTATGTACATCATTTTAACACGAAATTTTAGAGGTAAATTGTTACTTTTGTTTTAGCGAAAATAAATGTTGTAAAATTTGTGTTAAAAACTGTGACCTGGGGGGAGGTCATAATTTGAAAAAATTCTGAAGTAAATAAAAAAGCAGCTGTTAAAATGTGTAAAAATATTACATCTTTCAGCTGTGAAAATTTTGTACTGACAGTATATATAGTTTCTGATAAAAGGAACTTGAAGTTAGCAAATTTAATGTGGGTAAGATTGGCTGGTCTCAGTCCCCTTAATATGTTCACATTTTGAGATATGCATAGGCTGTACTAAAAGTAATTTTCCCATTTGATGTAAAGTTGTGGCCAAAAGTCCTGCACCCGTAGACCAAAAGTCAATTTTTGATGCTAGAAGCCAACTTATACAGCGTAATGGTAAAGTCAGGAATACATATTATATATCATTTTAAAGGAAATTTTATGCTAAATCCAAATATTTTTACTGAATATTATTACCAGTAATAGAAGTGAAGTTACAAGCAAAATTGTGCAAGTGAGGAAACACAAATCCAGTTCTGAAAAAGCGTTCACGCCCCGCTAATCCACTATAGCTTTCTCCGATGTCTGCTAGTGAGATATAAAAGGATGTAGAATCATCTGCTGACTTAGAACGCAGCTGCTTGTAGTCAGTTGATGGGAGTTTATGCAGAATTCGTGGTGATATTTGAATTTTGGAATGTCAAAGACCCGAAAATTGGTCCTGCCTCTTCAAAGCAGGGCATAAATTATTACTTTGCATGAACTTGGATTCAGTAGTTGTAAGATTGCTGTTAAATGTGGCTGTGATCATTCTACTGTCTTGTGCACCATTAAAAGAGTTGCAGAAACTGGATGTGTGGGAAACAGAAAAAAACAGGTCGTCCAAGGCTGTGTACTAAATGTGATGATCGCATGTTGATTCGTCGTTTCTTAAAATCAAGTTTTAAAACAGCCATTGATTTAAAAAATTAGTGGGAGAATGAAGTAGGCTTTATTGCATCTGCGCGTATAGTTCATCGTAGGCTACAAAAGCATGGACTGACTGCACGAAAAGCTGCACGAAAACCTTTCCTTACTGAAAACAACGACTCAAAAGAATTGCTTGGGCCAAGGCACATCAGAATTGGACTGTTGATGAATGGAAAAGTGTTATTTTCAGTGATGAAACAGCTGTTCCTATTTCCACTAATAATGGAAATAATTATGTACATCATCAGGCTGGTGAAAGATATAAGGCATGCTGCACCCATCCAACAATCAATCACCCACATTCGGTGATGTTATGATCCTGTATTTCAGCCAGTGGTGTTGGCCGTCTGCACATTGTTGATGCACATTGAATGGATCAATCTGGCAACGTAAATATGTGGATGTTTTGGAGTCCAAACTGCTACCATCTGCACAAGACATGGGTTTGCGGAATTTTATCTTTCAGGATGATAATGCACCATGTCATCGGTCAAAGTTGGTTGAGTAATTGTTTAATTAAAAAGTTAATAAGAAAACTTCAGTGGGCTGGACAGTCACTGGATATTCAATCTCACCCACATATCCCATAGAGAACATGTGGGTGAGATTGAAGCAAAAGATCTGTCAACAAGGTTTCACATCATAAACAGCATTAATTGAGTCTGTAAGGGCCGTATGGCATTGTGTTATCACCAATGGACAACTAGATAAGATCATTAGTTCCATGCTAAGAAGGTGCACTTTGTTACTGAGAAACCATGGTTATTCAATTAAAGCGTATTTTGCTTGTTGGTAAGTTATTTCAAGTGTCCTACAAGTTCCAATAATGTACTGTAGAGTAATTTTACGTTAAATGCATTATACACTAATTTCACAAATTCTACTATTTTTTGCCTTTTATGACTAGACGCTGTACTTTTGCTTGTAATTTCACTTCTATTACTGCTAATAACATTC
This sequence comes from Macrothele yani, assembly GCA_039090855.1. Classification (NCBI taxonomy): domain Eukaryota; kingdom Metazoa; phylum Arthropoda; class Arachnida; order Araneae; family Macrothelidae; genus Macrothele; species Macrothele yani. The sequence goes on from CM076995.1 coordinate 70,993,932, forward strand.
TGTAAAAATATTTGTATTCAGCATAAAATTTCCTTTAAAACAGTGTCCTTTAAAATTTCCTTTAAAATATATACTCCTGACTTTACCATTACGCTGTATAAGTTGACTTCAAACATCAAAAATTGACTTTCGGTCTATTGGTGCTTTTGGCCAGATTGCATGATAAAACAAAGGCATATTTTTATCAACAAGTAGTGTAACATGGATTTTTTTTTTTTTTTTTTTTTTTTGTAACTCATCCATGAAATCTCTGGATGAGTCATGTATTTTGCAAGTGCTGATCTGTGTCATATTATGAAGTGTGTTGTGATTTCCCTGATCCGTATTCAGACATGCCAACCTTGAAAATCGGGAGATCTTTACAGCTCATAAAATCACGTGAGCATTATTTTTTATTGACATTTTTCAGACATACGAACAATTTTCCAGAAGTAGTATTATTGGTTCACTAATAGTTCCGGTGGGGGAAAAAGTAGTGCGAAAATCAACACCCCCTCTCCCTACTGAAATTCATTTTCAGGTACGTTGATCCTGCAAGATAATGAAAATGTAAAATGGGCCACATGTTGTTCTTTTTTACGAATTAAATAGTAGCCAACTATTTTTCGTTTCTCCTTTAGGTTGTGCATGAAGATGACCAAAACCATTCTACTAACATTGCCTTTCATTACAAGGCAAGGGGTTTAAAGACTGAACTGCAAGGAGAAGGCAGAGCAGCTCCTATCTGTCGATCAATTACTGACCCTCCCCAGCATTCTAGTTCCAAAGTGGGTGAGCTCTTTGCTGAAGGCGTCATATGACAATCGGACTGGAAGAAATTTTTTTAAAGCAAATTTTTTCCAACACATCTTGGACGATTGGTCTGAAGCCAGCGCTTAGACCACTGCACCACCTTCTTTTTGCAGATAAGAGGAGAGGAAAAGTATGAAGCTGATGACTGTAATGCTGCCTTGCATTGATGCAGAAAGGAAAAGATTTCACAGGCGGTTCGAAATCATGGTGGCTGATGGAATTTCGACCATCCTAACTGCTAATTCTTGGTGAAAATCAGGAGAATTTGACATTCATAGGAGGGGAGGGGGGGTCCGGAGAGTTGGCACGTCTACTTATTGCTCATTTCTTTTCTTCTTTGATGAGCATTTCTATCTCTTTGCAAGTTGCTCATACTAGTTGCCACAATTCATAGTCAACTACAGAGTGCAGAAATTATGGAAGAAATATTCTTCACAAATACATGGAACAACTACAGGTTTTTTTTTTAATTATTAACACAGCAATCAGAATATTCTGAATTGCTGCTACACTTCAACATGGAATATTTCATCACATCAGAAAACTTGAAAATTACATTGCCCTGAAGCAGAAATCAAACCCTTGTTTCCCTGTTTCAGTTGAAGCATGCTGTTCATTATACCTCCCAAGACAACGAAGGTTCCAAGCATCTGAGGATGAAAAATTTTCATCAGCCGAAGCAATCTGATGTTTTTTTATTGTGTAATACAATTTTAAATTGCCAGTGTCTGAGATATGAAAATTATGGAAGCAATATTCTTCTGCAAGACAGAGTGGTTTTCGACTGTGTTCATGTGAAATACTCCAATTGGTAGAAGTTTCTTGTGGTGCTGACACTAATTCGGACAAGTTATCCTTACATAGATGCAGACATCTCTAGATTTCTACTGCTGTGTTTTCTTCTTTCTGTGAAATTCAGTCACTTCATAAATCAATGAAATGGCATGTTTTTGGCAGTCGTCATCCATCATCAGCTAAACATGTTACTGGGGCAGGCAGGCAGCCTCGCAAAGAGTAGAGTGGTGTTGAAGGCCTTATGAATGAAGCAGGTAATTTTCAAAAATTTGCTCCAAATTGATAGGACTGCACTAAAAGCTCTGTGTAAAAAGGGTAAGAGATTAATTTTTGAATAACCAGAAACAGGCCAGAATTGTTTTATTACTAGAGTGAAAGTTTTGTTGATATACATAAATCAAATATTCATTTAAGTACTGCAACATTTTCATGACCGAGTAATTAAAAATTTGAAGTAGTTGTTTCTTTGTTAAGACATTTCACAAGAGTAAAGAATTGGCTTCTTTGATTTATAGTTCATTCCCATGTTAATTTAACTACTAAGAATTTTCTTTTCATTTGGATGGTATCACTACCATCATCATCAACCATCCTTAATCCATTGCTGGGTGAAATGTCAAGTCTCTTCCGCAACCCTTTGTCTTGAGAAACTCTGTTCCATGTCAAGCTTTTGAGTTTCATTTACCACCTCGCACATGGTCTTTTGACGTAGGGCTACATCTAACTCCCCAGATAGTATGGGGCAACATATGGCCGGTTGCCTGTGATACAAACAGGTCCCAGTTGAAATCATTATAGCGTTAAAAATACGTGCTGCACACCAATCGTGTTAGCATATTTATAAACAGCATAGAGTCCAATTTGCATGCAGCGTAATACATTGTGCACGCGATGCTCCCCTTGCTCCCTGTGTGCAGGGGAGATAATGCAATATTTCTGGTTGTGACGCCGCATTTGACTCAGTCTATCTTGGCAATCGTGACCACAACACGATTGTGCGTGGTATTGTTTTAAAGCTCTCAAAGAGATCTATTGAAATATATGAAGAACATTTTGCAGTGGTTTGAACTGAACATTTTAAAAATTGTTTTCTTGTGAACCGGTGAACACTTTTGACAATGTCACGGTTTATCTGGACAACCATGAGTGCAAAACGACTGTGCGTGGTATTGTTTTAAAGCTCTCGAAGAGATCTATTCAAATATATGAAGAACATTTTGCAGTGGTTTGAACTGAACATTTTAAAAATTGTTTTCTTGTGAACCAGTGAACACTTTTGACAATGTCACGGTTTATCTGGACAACCATGAGTGCAAAACGACTGTGCATGGTATTGTTTTAAAGCTCTCAAAGAGATCTGCTCAAATATATGAAGAACATTTTGCAGTGGTTTGAACTGAACATTTTAAAAATTGTTTTCTTGTGAACCGGTGAACACTTTTGACAATACCGCGGTTTATCTGGACAACCATGAGTGCAAAACTACTGTGCATCGTATTGTTTTAAAGCTCTTGAAGAGATCTATTCAAATATATGAAGAACATTTTGCAGTGGTTTGAACTGAACATTTTAAAAATTGTTTTCTTGTGAACCGGTAAACACTTTTGACAATATCACGGTTTATCTGGACAACCATGAGTACAAAATGACTGTACATGGTATTGCTTTAAAGCTCTCAAAGAGATATATTCAAATATATGAAGAACATTTTGCAGTGGTTTCAACTGAACATTTTAATAATTGTTTTCTTGTGAACCGGTGAACACTTTTGACAATATCACGGTTTATCTGGACAACCATGAGTGCAAAACGACTGTGCGTGTTATTGTTTTAAAGCTCTCGAAGAGATCTATTCAAATATATGAAGAACATTTTGCAGTGGTTTGAACTAAACATTTTAAAAATTGTTTTCTTGTGAACCGCTGAACACTTTTGACAATGTCACGGTTTATCTGGACAACCATGAGTGCAAGACGACTCTGCATGGTATTGTTTTAAAGCTCTCGAAGGTATCTGTTCAAATATATGAAGAACATTTTGCAGTGGTTTCAACTGAACATTTTAAAAATTGTTTTCTTGTGAACCGGTGAACACTTTTGACAATATCATGGTTTATCTGGACAACCATGAGTGCAAAACGACTGTGCATGGTATTGCTTTAAAGCTCTCAAAGAGATGTATTCAAATATATGAAGAACATTTTGTAGTGGTTTGAACTGAACATTTTAAAAATTGTTTTCATGTGAGCCAGTGAACACTTTTGACAATATCACTCCTTTAACTGGACAACTGTGAGCGCAAAACAAGTGTGTGTGGTATCGTTTTAAAGCTCTCGATGAGATCTATTCAAATATATATAAAGAACATATCACAGTGGTTTAAACTAAAATTTAAAAAAAAAAATTTCATGTGAACAGGTTAACATTTTCGACAATGCCGTGGAATTCGCAGTATCAACGCCAGCAAAAGTGGAAAAAAATCAAAACAAAAGGCAAGAGCAAGTGAGGAGGAATGTAAGAAACCCAAGAAGACTGCAGCCCAGTGAACTAATAAGTATCGAGACTGCTTGAAAGCAGCAGCCGCCAAATAAAAATCCAACACACCGATCGAACCTGTACCTGGCCCATCTCGAATTCTGCTTTTCTGCTGGGTGTTTTTCTGTCCCTTGGTATCAAGTGTAGTATTTCAGTTGTCTGAGAGTAGTCAGTTCTTCTAGCATATGTTTAGCCCATTGCCCCCTAGTAGGTCTTTATTTTGATCATGAGGTCATCCACTCTTGTGATCAGTTTCCTGATCCATGATTTGCTTTTCATATCTTTTTCAGGTTCCTCAAGGATGCATGTCTCTATTCTTCTTTTAGTAGTTTGTAGCTCCTGAATGTTCTTTTTCGTTAAGGTGATCCATAAGTAAGAACTGAAATGATGCATTTATTAAATATTTTTCTTTTAAGACATAAAAGTGATTTGCTCTTGAAATTTGCACACCAGTTTTTTTTTTCCAAATTCATTCCATCGAAGTTTTATACACCTATTAATTTCTACTATTGGCCCTTGCTTAACATTAGTTGTCCAAGGTAGATGTCAGCATCGGCTATTTCTAAATTTTCCACATCAACCTTTAATTCTTCAATTCATGTAAAAACATTTTTTTGTCCTTTATCATACTCTGAGGGAGTACTTGCAAAAACTACTATGTAATCCTCAAAATAAGGGTAGATTAAACTGTATCCCACCCCCTTATCTTCCCAGTTCAGTGATTGAAATACATCAAGTATCATGCGACATCATGTGATCCTATGTGGAATGATATCAAGAAATTAGCTTCATACTTCGCACCTGAATCTACTGCCATTCGCAAAACCTTGGAAATCTTGACCAGCAGCGAGGCTTGCAATGATAGCATCTCTCTCGAGTTGCAATGCATTTGGAATCAATTCTTCAAATAATGCTGTGTTTTCTACCATAGTAGCGCTCACCCAACCATGTGACCTTGTTTCTTCGAATGTCTGATCACATTTGTGCCTTTACATTTATTGTCTTGTCAAGTCACCACGTTCAAATTGTTGAAGTGTTCCATTATCCAGTTTGCAGTTAGCTGAAAAAGCCATGTGGTTAGTGTGCGAAAGCTTGGAATCTTGGATTTATATTCTACGCCAAGAAATTCGGATCACTAGTACTATTTTAAATATTAATGTATATATCATGGTACTGTGGGATTTGATAGACATAACTGCTAATGGTTTTTACAAACTGCTAATGGTTTTACAGAATCAAAGTCCTTTTCATAATCAATAAAAGCCATACATAATGAGAGTCCATATTCCCTTATTCTTTTAATTAGTTCTCTCAGTACATGGATGTGATCCATAATAATGTAGCCACTCCTGAATTCAGCTTGATCTCCTGGTTAAGCCATTCCCAGAGCCCATTTAAGAAGGGAGCTAGGGTGCTGAAGCCCCGGGCCGCACATTTTCAGGGAGCCCCAGAGTTATGCAGAGTGCTTGAAGAATTGACAGAGTTCTACTGATTTTGCTGTTGTTGTTTGTTTGTTTGTTTGTTTTTGCGGGTAGCACAGCAAAAACTATAAAAAAACTGCTTTGTGAAAAAAAATTATGTTTCTTTCCCCTTCTTTAAGAGGAGTCCAAAAAAAGTATAGTCGCCCCCAGTCCATCCTCAAATCTTTTGAAAACATTACAGATGTTTTTTTTTTTGTACACATCTGTAATTGGGGGATATGAATCATGATATTTGGATCATATTATTTTGCCCAATACTTTGATATAATTTTAAGAAGCTGAACACTGGGGTTGGAAGGTATCAAAGCAGAACTGAACTGGTGTCCATTTTTCAACCATGCATTTTTACATTTTCTTACCAACACTGATTCATCCATGAATCATGGGATACACACTTCAATATGGCGAGGATATTTTTATGGCTCCCTCATCATATTTTGGGAATGTTTTCTCCTGGGTATTTTTATTTGAAGACCCATATTAAAACTCTAGATGTGACACTAATAGCAGTTCCCCAAAATACTGTCCAGCCCTGGACCCATTCCTTTTAAATTGGCTCTGGCCATGCCTGGTGTTTCCTTCTAGCATTGTGACAATACCTTAGTGAAGATTTTGTAAATAATTGATTGTAGGCTGGTGGATCTGTAGTTCCTGAGATCCATGAGGTCCCTTCTTTTATGCAACAAGATCACTGTAGCATTGTTTCAGTCATCAGGATTCTTCCCTTTGTCGAGGCATCTAGGGAAAACTTTATCTGGTGTAGTTCAGATTTTTAACTGACTTCCTGTAGCTTTCTGTACAATGTCCATGGTAATTTCATTATCCTCTGGAGCTCTTCCCTATTTCAAGTTCTTAATTACATGGACAACTTCTGCAGGGAGAACTGAGGTTACTTCAGATCATGTGTATTCTTTATGCTTGTAGCACGTATCATGTCTTTCATATAGTTTTGTGTAAAACTCCTTAACACTTCTCAAAACTTTGCCATTATTTCTTGTTGCAGTACAATCTTCTTTTCTGAGTGCCATAATATTTTCTTTGTTACTGAGACAACCCTGTTTTCTTCAGGCTTTGGTTGTTTTCAATTTCTTTCTTCTCTAGTTTACAATTGAATTATTACCTTATGTATTCAGTGATAAATTTCACATTGCCATTCATAGTTCTATATATTCCATTGTAAAAATTACACGTTCATTTATGTTCATCTTTTTTTTTTTTTTTTTTGCGTTAGCATTTTTTTTTTTTCTGATATTTTCTTTATGTGGTTTTTGTTTTTATTACAACTTATTATATTGCTGTATCCATAAGGGGTTCGGTAGCGTTTCTGTTCATTTTCGAGATGTCTACTTCCACTGTTGTTAGACCTTATCATGCAGAGAATTGGTTTCTGAACTCCAATTGGAAAGTTTTATGGTGTTTTTTAAAATTTGTCATGTTGGTACTTTTTGTTTGCTTTATGACCGTGCATTATTCAAGTTTTCTAATAAGTGAACACAGATTCAGCACTTCCTGTGTTGAACCTGTTAAGCACACTGCAGTCTTCAATGACAAATTTCTTGTTACACATAACAAAATCAGTTTGCTTGTTTCCCTATTAGGGTTCCTCCACGTCCATTGTCTGTGCAGGTTTTTCTTTAAAAAAGAGTTCATGATGAAAAATCTTTCCCCCTCTGCAAACTCAACAGGAGTATTTCCATGCTCATTTCTGTTGCTGTTGCTCTATTTTTGCATTAAAATCACATATAATCCTTAAGTGCTGTTTACCCTTTTTTATTTGGATGTCAAGTTTTCTCATAAAACTCTTCAACTTCTTCATCAGGATGACTTGTAGTGGGCACACATAGGCTTGAAAGATCTGAATCTGCTACCTTTTTGAGAGCTGGATAATGAGTCATGCAGCTCTGTCAAAGGGACATCCAACTTCGTGAACCTTGTTGATCAGTTTTTTTTTTTAAATTATAAACTCAACAGCACTAATTCTGACAATATCTGTTCAATGGTAGTAAAAGAGATGACCACTTTTTATTTCTATGAGATTCTCTCCATTTCTTCTTACTTAACTTAGCCCAACTTGATCTCCTATTTGATCTTCTGGATTTCCACCTCCAGTTCGAAGAACCTTGAATCAGGAGATCAGGTTCAGTTATATGTAACCAGGGTCAGTATGAGATGGCAGCCTAGCCCATGATTCTTATAACCCTCTGCCTACATGTCATGCTGGCTGCTGTATTGACCCTCAGTCAATATATGGCCCTCAGCCTCCGGTGTTCTAGCCACCGGAGAATGAGGACCATGTTTTTAGTTTTCATTGGAGAAGGGGCATAACTCACTATGCTGACCATGTGGATTGGTGAGTGTGGGATAGCATTTGCTCGAATCCCAGTGGTATAATTTTACCACTGTTGATCTGTCATCAGAGCCCCTTTAGTGAGAACAGGATGTGCCACAAGAAGGCATGGGTTGACATATGTCTATTCGTTGTGCATCAGTAGACTTTGCAACCCTTAAATGGTATATGTCTGTCTAAACAATTTACGTAGGTACTGTAGAATTAGATTAAGTTTTTTGTCAAACACGAACATTCATCATCTAAGTACATAGGGGAGGCATTTTCATGGTCTTAGCAGAATTCTATTTTTAAAAATGTGTCATCACTGGCTAATAGCAACATTTCTGCCAGCAAATTATATAAATGGATAATATCCATCAAGAGCATAGTTCAGTACATAGTATTACATTACTACAAACTAATTACTAGTATGTAGGAGTGTATTCCCTTGACACCAGCAATGCTCCATGTTTGTAGCATCTCTTTTTTTTTTTTTTAACTGTTTGGATTATCTCTTTTCATATCATCATCTTTTTCAACCATTATCAATCCACTGCTGGACGAAGGTCTCCCCAAGTTTCCTCCACAACGGTCTGTCTTGTGCCAGTCTCCTCCATGTCACTCCCGCATACTTTCGAATTTCATCCACCCATCTTCCATGTGGTCTTCTTCTGGGTCTTTTCCTGTCCCTTGGAATCCAATCTAAAATTTCGGCTGTCCATCGATGGTCTGTCCTTCTGGCAGTATGTCCAGCCCATTGCCATTTCAGGGGTTTAACTCTGATCATGATGTCTTCCACTCTTGTCATTTTTCGGATCCACGAGTTCCTCTTCTTATCCCTCCTGGTTACACCAAGCATGCACCTCTACATGCTTTTTTGAGTTGTCTGCAGCCTTTGCTTGTCTCTTTTAGTTAAGGTCCACGTCTCTGCACCATACGTAAGCACTGGAAGGATGCATTGATCAAACACTTTTCTTTTAAGGCATAATGGCATATTGCTCTTGAAAATTATGCTGTTTCTTCCAAAAGCTCTCTAGGCAAGTTTTGTACGCCGATTAATTTCTTCATCAATGTGACCCTCACTTGATATCTGCTGTCCAAAATAAACGTATGTGTCTGTTATCTCCAGCTTTTTTCCATCAATCGATAAATCTTCATTTCTTGTAAAAGCATTAAACATCACTTTTGTCTTCTGAAAGTTCATTTTTAATCCCACTTCTTTACTCTTGTCAGCAAGTTCCTGGATCATACTCTGCAGCTCTGATGGGGTAGTTGCAAAAATGACTATGTCATCAGCAAAACGAAGGTGAGTTAGATAATCTCCATTAATTTTTATCCCTTTGTTTTCCCAGTTCAGTGATTGAAAGACATTTTCCAATGTGGCATTAAAGTGCTTCGGAGATATGGTGTTACCTTGTCTCACTCCCTTTCCAATTTTTATGTGTGTTGTATTTTCAAACAGCCGAATCTTTGCACTTACATTTTCATAGTTGTTAATAATAATATTAATGTATGCATCTTCAATACCGCAGGATTTCACAGCCAATGTAACTGCTGATGGTTTCACCGAATCAAAGGCTTTTTCATAATCAATAAAAGCCATGCACAATGGAAGTTCATATTCCCTCGCTCTTTCAATTAGTTTTTTCAGTACTTGGATATGATTTATTGTGCTGTAGCCACTCCTGAATCCAGCTTGTTCTCTCGGTTGGGCCATATCCGGTGTTACCTTCAAGCGGTGTGAAAGAACTTTAGTGAAGATTTTATAAACCACTGATAGGAGGCTGATGGATCTGTAGTTCCTGAGATCCTCAATGTCACCTTTTTTTATGTAGCAGGATCATTGTAGCGTTGTTCCAATCCTCAGGAATCTTCCCTTCATTAAGGCATCGAGTGAAAATTTGGGCGAGTACTGTTTCGATTTCTCCACTTGCTTCTTGTATGATGTCTACAGTAATTCCATCTTCTCCTGGAGCTTTTCCCCACTTCATGTTCTTGATTGCATGTGACTCTTCTGCTGGAAGGACTGAAAGAACTCTGGTACCTTTCATGATATCTGGAGTACATGTATCATCCCTTTCATATAATTTGGAGTAGAAATCTTTCACTCTTGTCAAAATTTCGCCTCTATTTCTTGTTACAGAACCATCTTCTTTTCTCAGTGCCATAATTTGTTTTCTTCCCTTACTGAGATGTCCCTTTGCTATCTTTAGGCTTTGGTTGTTTTCAATTGCTTTCCTCACTAGTTCACAGTTGAATTTCCTTACGTCTTCAGTGATACTTTTTCGTACTGTCTTGCATAGCTCTATGTATTCCACTTTGGAAGTCGCATCTTCTTTAGTTGTCTTCATCTCTCTTCTTTTTTGCATCAAGATTTTGGTTTTGCCTGATAATTTGTTCACATGCAACTTGTTCTTAGACCCAGCCAATTTTGTTGCTGTTTCCATAAGAGCTTTGTTTACTTTTCTGTTAACTTCAGAAATATCCACTTCTTCCGATGTTAGGCCTTCTAAAGCAGAGAATCTGTTCTTCAGTTCCAACTTGAAGGTATTATGGTGTTTTTTAAGGTTGGTTATGTCAATACATTTTGTTTGTCTTATGAGCTTGCCACGTTCGAGTTTAGTGTTGAGGTGCATCTTACATCTCACCAATCTATGGTCACTACCTGTGTTGAATATATCATCATCATCATCATCATTGTCAACCATTATCAATCCACTGCTGGACGAAGGTCTCCCCAAGTTTCCTCCACAACGGTCTGTCTTGTGCCAGTGTCCTCCATGTCACCCCTGCATACTTTCGAATTTCATCCACCCATCTCCCATGTGGTCTTCTTCTGGGTCTTTTCCTGTCCCTTGGAATCCAATCTAAAATTTCGGCTGTCCATCGATGATCTGTCCTTCTGGCAGTATGTCCAGCCCATTGCCATTTCAGGGATTTAACTCTGATCATGATGTCTTCCACTCTTGTCATTTTTCGGATCCACGTGTTCCTCTTCTTATCTCTCCTGGTTACACCAAGTATGCACCTCTCCATGCTTCTTTGAGTTGTCTGCAGTCTTTGTATATCTCTTTTAGTTAAGGTCCACGTCTCTGCACCATACGTAAGCACTGGAAGGGTGCATTGATCAAACACTTTTCTTTTAAGACATAATGGCATATTGCTCTTGAAAATTATGCTGTTTCTTCCAAAAGCTCTCCAGGTAAGTTTTGTACGCCGATTAATTTCTTCATCAATGTGACCCTCACTTGATATCTGCTGTCCAAGATAAACGTACGTGTCTGTTATCTCCAGCTTTTCTCCATCAATCGATAAATCTTCATTTCTTGTAAAAGCATTGAACATCACTTTTGTCTTCTGAAAGTTTATTTTTAATCCCACTTCTTTACTCTTGTCAGCAAGTTCCTGGATCATACTCTGCAGCTCTGATGGGGTAGTTGCAAAAATGACTACGTCATCAGCAAAACGAAGGTGGGTTAGATAATCTCCATTAATCTTTATCCCTTTGTTTTCCCAGTTCAGTGATTGAAAGACATTTTCCAATGTGGCATTAAAGTGCTTCGGAGATATGGTGTTACCTTGTCTCACTCCCTTTCCAATTTTTATGTGTGTTGTATTTTCAAACAGCCGAATCTTTGCACTTGCATTTTCATAGATGTTATTAATAATATTAATGTATGCATCTTCAATACCGCAGGTTTTCAGAGCCATTGTAACTGCTGATGGTTTCACCGAATCAAAGGCTTTTTCATAATCGATAAAAGCCATGCACAATGGAAGTTCATATTCCCTCGCTCTTTCAATTAGTTCTCTCAGTACGTGGATATGATCTATTGTGCTGTAGCCACTCCTGAATCCAGCTTGTTCTCTCGGTTGAGCCATGTCCAGTGTTACCTTCAAGCGGTGTGAAAGAACTTTAGTGAAGATTTTATAAACTACTGATAGGAGGCTGATAGGTCTGTAGTTTCCGAGATCCTCAATGTCACCTTTCTTATGTAGCAGGATCATTGTAGCGGTGTTCCAATCCTCAGGAATCTTTCCTTCATTAAGGCATCGAGTGAAAATTTGGGCGAGTACTGTTTCAATTTCTCCACTTGCTTCTTGTATGATGTCTACAGTAATTCCATCTTCTCCTGGAGCTTTTCCCCGCTTCATGTTCTTGATTGCATGTGCAACTTCTGCTGGAAGGACTGGAGGAACTCTGGTACTGGTATCTTTCATGATGTCTGAAGTGCATGTATCATCCCTTTCATATAATTTGGAGTAGAAATCTTTCACTCTTGTCAAAATTTCGCCTCTATTTCTTGTTACAGAACCATCTTCTTTTCTCAGTGCCATAATCTGTTTTCTTCCCTTACTGAGATGTCCCTTTGCTATCTTTAGGCTTTGGTTGTTTTCAATTGCTTTCCTCACTAGTTCACAGTTGAATTTTGTTACGTCTTCAGTGATACTTTTTCTTACTGTCTTGCATAGCTCTATATATTCCACTTTGGAAGTAACATCTTCTTTAGTTGTCCTCATCTCTCTTCTTTTTTGCATCAACATTTTCGTTTTTCCTGATAATTTGTTTACATGCAACTTGTTCTTAGACCCAGCTAATTTTGTTGCTGTTTCCATAAGAGCTTTGGTTACTTTTCTGTTAACTTCAGAGATGTCCACTTCTTCCGATGTTAGGCCTTCTAAAGCAGAGAACCTGTTCTTCAGTTCCAACTTGAAGGTATTATGGTGTTTTTTAAGGTTGGTTATGTCAATAGATTTTGTTTGTCTTATGAGCTTGCCACGTTCAAGTTTGGTGTTAAGGTGCATCTTACATCTCACCAATCTATGGTTACTACCTGTGTTGAACTTGTTTAGCACACTGCAGTCTTCTATGACGAATTTTTTGTTACACATAATAAAATCAATTTCACTTGTCGTCCCATTTGGATGTCTCCATGTCCATTTCCTGTGTGGCTTTTTCTTGAAGAAGGAGTTCAAGATGAAAAACCCTTCTGCCTCTGCAAACTCAACGAGAGTATTTCCACGCTGGTTTCTGTTGCCGTGACCGAATTTACCTACTGAAGTTTCATTCTGTTGCCGTTGCCCTATTTTTGCATTGAAATCTCCCATAATTATTTTCAAGTGCTGCTTACCTTTATTATTTAGATGACAAATTTCCTCATAAAATTCTTCAATTTCTTCTTCAGGATGACTTGTGGTGGGTGCATAAGTTTGAATAATCTGAGCCTGGTATCTTTTCGAGAGTTGGATAACAAGTCGTGCAGCTCTGTCAGAGGAACTTTCAACTTCTACAACTTTGTCCTTCAGTTTCTTGTTTATTATAAATCCAACACCACTAGTTCTGCCAGTATCTGTCCCATGATAGTAGAAGAGATGTCCACTTTTCAGTTCGATGAGATCTTCTCCTTTTCTCCTTACCTCACTTAGCCCCACGATGTCGCACTTGATCCTTTGTAGTTCCTCTTCCAATTCAAGAAGCCTTGAATCAGAAGATAGGGAGCGTCCGTTGTACGTAGCCAAGATCAGCATCAGATGGCAGCCTTGTCCGGTCCTCTGGGGATTCTTAGCACCCTCTGCCTTCATGTCGCACTGGCCGCTGCCTAGGCCAGGTACATTCCAGCTGCCGGAGACTGAGGGCCAAGATTTAAGTTGTGGAATCATTTTGGAGGGGTTTGGCCATAACTCACCACGCTGGCCAAGCGGGTTGGTGAGTGTGGGATAGAATTTCCTCTAATCCCGATGGTATAGTTATACCGCTATTGGCGGTCGTCAGAGCCCCTTTAGTGGGAACAGGATGTACCACGAGAAGGCGGGGTTGACATTTGTCAAGGAGAGGCTGTGATGTTACGCATCACCTGACCTTACATCCCAATCTATGGTCACTACCTGTGTTGAATATATATATATTCTATTAAGAAGTGACTGAAGCAAAAAAAATTTTGACTCATACCAAGTACAACATAGAGAAAGTTATGTATTGACCGGTGTGAGTAAAAAGAGAAAAATATTGAAAAACTGAATGTAGAAAGTGTCGAGAGTACTGAGCCTTGGCTTTATCAAGGACCAGCAAAAACTCTGCATTTTCTCACTTCCACAAAGACCTATTTGGAAATGGGTTTCTGCAAAGCCATAGATGCAAGTAATAAGCCCACCAAAAAAAAAAATTTTTAAAATATATATATATATGTCATAACCTCCACAGAGTTGTATGACGAAGCTTTAGTTAACAATTTAGCTTGCATCCATAACTTTCCTGGCCCGACCCATGCTCTTCATCTGTTACTAATAAACAGAAAGAAGATGATTATAAAAAACTCAAGTTGTAAGAGTGACATAATGAATCAGAAATAATGTTCAGCAATAACAAATTGCCAAGTTACCTAGTCTCCTAAGAGAGAATTTAAACCTGAATAGCAATACTAAAGTACTACAAATTCTTAAACATTGCAATAAAAAAGGAAATATTAATTTTTTTTCTAAAGCACAGATTCTTGAAAGAAAACTGGATTATAAAAAACCCCTATTCCACAACTTCTGACAACACAAAAACGAGAATAAAATAAAGACAATAATGAACTAAAGAAATGCTTTGTGAAGGTTATATGACATAAACAATTAGGTGCACTATGTACAAAGTATTTCAGAAGTGCTTTAAGTGCATAATTAAGTAGTAATTAACACTTAAACTACATTGAAAACACATCGTAGACTACAAGAACAATGGAACGGCCGGCTGCTTAGCCTTAGTGCCCTAAAAAACGTGCAAAGTTACCAAGAAAAGAAAGAGTTAAAATCCGCAAAAAATTTAATAGACTTGCCAGTGCCTAAATGCTTAAAGCAAAAAATAGGAAAAATGTTCAAGAAGTTCAAACATTGAACTTGGAAAACCTAAAACCCAAAGACAATGAAGAGAGCTTACCTCTTATGCAACTTAACTTCTTCCACCCTTGAGGAAACATGGCCGACCTTTTACCCCAAACTTCCAATCACCCCTGCCACTCCCTAGTCGCTGGGTTGCAACTTTTGTTTTAAATTCTTAAGTTTTTCTTGTGTTTTTGGCTCTGCTCTTAAGTATATATATATATATATATATCATCATCATCATCATCGTCAACCATTATCAATCCACTGCTGGACGAAGGTCTCCCCAAGTTTCCTCCACAACGGTCTGTCTTGTGCCAGTCTCCTCCAAGTCACTCCCGCATACTTTCGAATTTCATCCACCCATCTTCCATGTGGTCTTCTTCTGGGTCTTTTCCTGTCCCTTGGAATCCAATCTAAAATTTCGGCTGTCCATCGATGGTCTGTCCTTCTGGCAGTATGTCCAGCCCATTGCCATTTCAGGGATTTAACTCTGATCATGATGTCTTCCACTCTTGTCATTTTTCGGATCCACGAGTTCCTCTTCTTATCTCTCCTGGTTACACCAAGCATGCACCTCTCCATGCTTATTTGAGTTGTCTGCAGCCTTTGTATGTCTCTTTTAGTTAAGGTCCACGTCTCTTCACCGTACGTAAGCACTGGAAGGATGCATTGATCAAACACTTTTCTTTTAAGACATAATGGCATATTGCTCTTGAAAATTATGCTGTTTCTTCCAAAAGCTCTCCAGGCAAGTTTTGTACGCCGATTAATTTCTTCATCAATGTGACCCTCACTTGATATCTGCTGTCCAAGAAAAATGTACTGTCCATTATCTCCAGCTTTTCTCCATCAATCGATAAATCTTCATTTCTTGTAAAAGCATTGAACATCACTTTTGTCTTCTGAAAGTTCATTTTTAATCCCACTTCTTTACTCTTGTCAGCAAGTTCTTGGATCATACTCTGCAGCTCTGATGGGGTAGTTGCAAAAATGACTGTCATCAGCAAAACGAAGGTGGGTTAGATAATCTCCATTAATCTTTATCCCTTTGTTTTCCCAGTTCAGTGATTGAAAGACGTTTTCCAATGTGGCATGAAAGAGCTTCAGAGATATGGTGTCACCTTGTCTCACTCCTTTTCCAATTTTTATGTCTGTTGTATTTTCAAACAGCCGAATCTTTGCACTTGCATTTTCATAGATGTTAATAATAATATTAATGTATGCATCTTCAATACCGCAGGATTTCACAGCCAATGTAACTGCTGATGGTTTCACCGAATCAAAGGCTTTTTCATAATCGATAAAAGCCATGCACAATGGAAGTTCATATTCCCTCGCTCTTTCAATTAGTTCTTTCAGTACGTGGATATGATCTATTGTGCTGTAGCCACTCCTGAATCCAGCTTGTTCTCTCGGTTGAGCCATGTCCAGTGTCACCTTCAAGCGGTGTGAAAGAACTTTAGTGAAGATTTTATAAACCACTGATAGGAGGCTGATAGGTCTGTAGTTCCTGAGATCCTCAATGTCACCTTTTTTATGTAGCAAGATCATTGTAGCGTTGTTCCAATCCTCAGGAATCTTCCCTTTATTAAGGCATCGAGTGAAAATTTGGGCGAGTACTGTTTCGATTTCTCCACTTGCTTCTTGTATAATGTCTACAGTAATTCCATTTTCTCCTGGAGCTTTTGCCCGTGCTCATGTTCTTGATTGCATGTGCAACTTCTGCTGGGGGGACTGGAAGAACTCTGGTACTGGTACCTTTCATGATGTCTGGAGTACATGTATAATCCCTTTCATATAATTTGGAGTAGAAATCTTTCACTCTTGTCAAAATTTTGCCTCTATTTCTTGTTACAGAACCATCTTCTTTTCTCAGTGCCATAATCTGTTTTCTTCCCTTACTGAGATGTCCTTTTGCTATCTTTAGGCTTTGGTTGTTTTCAATTGCTTTCCTCACTAGTTCACAGTTGAATTTCCTTACGTCTTCAGTGATACTTTTTCGTACTGTCTTGCATAGCTCTATATATTCCACTTTGGAAGTCACATCTTGTTTAGTTGTCCTCATCTCTCTTCTTTTTGCATCAACATTTTGGTTTTCCCTGATAATTTGTTCACATGCAACTTGTTCTTAGACCCAGCTAATTTTGTTGCTGTTTCCATAAGAACTTTGGTTACGTTACTTTTCTGTTAACTTCAGAAATATCCACTTCTTTCGATGTTAGGCCTTCTAAAGCAGAGAATCTGTTCTTCAGTTCCAACTTGAAGGTATTATGGTGTTTTTTAAGGTTGGTTATGTCAACACATTTTATTTGTCTTATGAGCTTGCTACGTTCGAGTTTAGTGTTGAGATGCATCTTACATCTCACCAATCTATGGTCACTACCTGTGTTGAACTTGTTTAGCACACTGCAGTCTTCTATGACGAATTTTTTGTTACACATAATAAAATCAATTTTACTTGTCGTCCCATTTGAATGTCTCCATGTCCATTTCCTGTGTGGCTTTTTCTTGAAAAAGGAGTTCAAGATGAAAAACGCTTCTGCCTCTGCAAACTCTATGAGAGTATTTCCACGCTGGTTTCTGTTGCCGTGACCGAATTTACCTACTGAAGTTTCATTCTGTTCCCGTTGCCCTATTTTTGCATTGAAATCTCCCATAATTATCTTTAAGTGCTGCTTACCTTTATTATTAGATGACGAATTTCCTCATAAAATTCTTCAATTTCTTCTTCAGGATGACTTGTGGAGGGTGCATAAGTTTGAATAATCTGAGCCTGGTATCTTCTCGAG
Source organism: Macrothele yani (assembly GCA_039090855.1). Classification (NCBI taxonomy): domain Eukaryota; kingdom Metazoa; phylum Arthropoda; class Arachnida; order Araneae; family Macrothelidae; genus Macrothele; species Macrothele yani. Next base: position 71,011,516 of record CM076995.1, read on the forward strand.
AGTTGGATGACGAGTCGTGCAGCTCTATCAGAGGAACTTTCAACTTCTACAACTTTATCCTTCAGTTTCTTGTTTATTATAAATCCAACACCACTAGTTCTGCCAGTATCAGTCCCATGATAGTAGAAGAGATGTCCACTTTTCAGTTCAATGAGATCTTCTCCTTTTCTCCTTACCTCACTTAGCCCGACAATGTCCCACTTGATCCTTTGTAGTTCCTCTTCCAATTCAAGAAGCCTTGAATCAGAAGATAGGGAGCGTCTGTTATACGTAGCCAAGGTCAGCATCAGATGGCAGCCTAGTCTGGTCCTCCGGGGATTCTTAGCACCCTCTGCCTTCATGTCGCACTGGCCGCTGCCTTGGCCAGGTACATTCCAGCTGCCGGAGACTGAGGGCCGAGATTTAAGTTGTGGTGTCATTTTGGAGGGGTTTGGCCATAACTCACCACGCTGGCCAAGCGAGTTGGTGAGTGTGGGATAGCATTTCCTCTAATCCCGCTGGTATAGTTGTACCGATATTGGCGGTCGCCAGAGCCCCTTTAATGGGAACAGGATGCACCACGAGAAGGCGGGGTTGACATTTGTCAAGGAGAGGCTGTGATGTTACGCATCACCTGACCTACATCCTATATGTATATATATATATTCTATTAAGAAGAGACTGAAGCAAAAAAAAATTTTGACTCATACCAAGTACAACATGGAAAAGGTTATGTATTGACCGGTATATATACACATACATACATATATATTGTTTTCACAATACGTCGTGTATATTTACTGATTTTTCTTCACTTGTTCCTGATATTTTCTTCACCTTCGTAATCACCACTGTTGATATCTGTGCCAAAGCTTTGTGAAACTATCTTCACCAGTTGATAAAAGTAAGAAAATTGAACAAATGGTTTCTCTTCATGCTCTTAACTGAATGTAGCAAAGTGTAGTAGCTGAGCATTTTTAATTCCAGATGCTCAGGTTTTTTGGGTTTAAAGTTAAGCCCATTTGATCAGCCACAATTTCTTGCTAACTTGAAGCTGAAATTGATTAACTGGGTTTATCGTGCATTCTCGCATGTTTAGTTGAAATCCAGCTGACCTTTAACTACGACTGAGCCAGTTGCTGTCTGTGCACGTAATGTAGTGGTGATTTATTACATCAATTCCACTTTCAAAAAAGATCTAAGGTGTTTATATGTTTTTGTTTCACTTGTTGTTATTCATCTGTGCAATTGTATTTTGTTCTCTGCCTAGGAGCATCACCTTTGGTCATGCTGTGAAGTCTACACATACATCCATGCATAAAGTGCTTGTAGGACTACAGCACATCTAACAGATAGTACAGAAATTAACATTCTGTAGGAATAAAATAGTATTTACTATTGCTCATCAGCTTTTTGCTCCTTTGTATCATGAAATGTTTTACTAGTGATTAAATATAAAATTTAGTTGTGTGTTTTTTATTGAGAGATTCTTGTCCAGGGCTCGATTTCGACTGTTAGTTAATAGCAAATTGCAAGCAAGCAAATGTATTTTGCTAGTGATAAAAAGTGGTTCCAGCAAAAGTTGCTAGTAGAAAAATTTTGGATGTTTCAGTGTGAACTGTAAAGCGCCACTGCATTGCATGTATGGAATATTTCAGGCACATACAAAAAGGAACAACTCCTTTCTGGAAACGAATGTTTCTTGAAAAGTACAAACATTATAGAAACATTTTGGCACTAGTAGAAATATCCAGTATATTTCCCTTATCTACTTCTGCATGTGAGGGTTGGTTCAGTTTCATAAAGAGAATCCAGGGTGATTGGAGAGGCAGTTTAAACTTACAAACATTAAATGCTCTCATAAGTATTGAGGTTGAAAGTCTGTCCGAAGACAAGTTTGAGCCCAGGCCCGCTGGTTTAAAGTGGTATGATGAAAAGTCCCAAAACCCAGATCATAAACCATATGGAAAATAGCTTAAAATTTTGAATAGGGTTCTTGAATTTCGTGAATAAAGTTAAATAAAAAAAAATGTTTTTTTAAATATTTGCATTCGAATTAAATTGTTAGAATAAATCTGTCAGGTCATGAAAAGGTGAGTTATATCTAAATATTTGTAATCTTTTCAGCATTGCAATGTGACAGTTACAAGGGTGAAATCAAAATTTTTCAGGATTGACTAATGGAGGGAGACATGTTAAAGTTTTTTTTGTATAATGTTAATAAACTTTGGCTAGTAGATAATGCAGTTTGCTAGTAAAACATAAGGCCACTAGCAAATGTTGCTACTGCTAAAAAAAAAAAAAAAATTAAACCAAGGCCTGTTTATTAGCCAAGTTTAAATGCTTGACAAATTTTAACAATTTTAGATGAATTGTTAACAGTGTTGTGCTCATAATAGATATGCTCTGCTTTAAGAGTAAAACCAGTTTCAGTCATATTTTTTTTCTTTGTTGCTGTTACTTTGATTCAGTTTACGTGCAATTAAAATTCAGCAAATATTAGTTTTTCAATGGATTGTTTTTTAAATAACTGTAAATATTATTTTTGATTTCAGAACGTGTTCAAGCATGCTGTGTGACTTATGTTTGACAGAAAATGAAACATCGGTTTACAAGAGATTAGTAAGAACAATAGTTATATCTAAACTCAGTGACCTGAAATGTCCAGCTCAGGAAAGTAATCTCAAACCACTTGTAACAAAGAATTCAGAATTGCAAAGGATATTGAATATGGCACATTATTTATGTTCATTAGAAGAAAAACTTTTATTGAAAATTTTGCATCATTTGGAAAGCTGATGCTCTTGAATTTTGAATAAAAAAACATACACAAGATTTATTTTTGCTATCATTGTATTGCATTGTTTCCAAAGTGCCAAAAATGAATTGTGGAATAACAGATGGAGGAGAAACTTAAACATAATGTTATTATTAAACCATGACTTCAAATACTTCAATGATTATTAGTTCCTGTGCACCAGAATATATCTTAACACTTCAGTGAGATCCAGTTTATAGCATTTGCTTCCACACTGCAGTATGTTTCAATCCATGACTTTGTGACGAGCCACTTGTTTTGCTACTTACAAGGGAAGTTCCCCATAGCGATCCCTCCGATTTTCGTGAAATTGACAAAATAGGTTCAGACCCATGTCTTAAGTGTAACCCTGACGGGTTTTCATGCGCGCGTGCAGAGTTATTCAAGTTGCAAGTGTCAACGAAAGTGCTATTGTCTTACATACATACATATCACTAAGCTGTTCTCTGAGATTCAGTGGTTAGCTCCAGAAAGAAATACAAACTACCAGATATTTTTACTTACTGTTGTCGTATCAAACTTCTCCATTTACAGCGATCTTGACATACAACTAGGGCTTCACTGACATCTATTACAGGCCGTACACAAGATCTTTTGTTACTTCATACTCATAATCTTTTTCTCATGCAGACACTCTTGAATCTGATCCACCCATGTTTTCCTTGGCCTTCTTCTGCCTTTTCTTCCAGCCACTTGAGCTAAAAAGATTTTCTTAGTAAGCATCTCATCACTCATTCTTTCAACATGGCCAAACCACCGAAGCACGAAGCATGTTGGTCTCCACCTTGCTAACAATATTTTGCTTCACATCACACAACTGCAACACATCTTCATTCCTCACACAATCAGAACGTGTCTTGCCCCAAACCCCCGTAAGTAACGCATTTCTCCAGCACGCAAGCGGCTCCTATGTTTCTTCTGCAATTCCCAGGTTTCACTGCCATACATCAGGGTAGGAACAATTACATTTTCATACATAGCCATGCGGGACTCTCTAGAGAACCCATGATTCCTGTGAAAACCTCATAGAGCAGCTATGACTTTCAATGAAGAATTCACTCGCCTACTAATTTCACCATCCAATTTGTTCTCTCTGTCAAACAAGCTTCTTAAATACACAAACTCACTCACCTGATCAATCACAGTGCCGTTTATACTTACATTACATTCAGTGTTACCAGTTCCTCTCTCAAACACCATAACTTTGGTTTTTCCCTTATTTATACTCAGTTTGAATTCCATGCAAACTTCGTACATCCGAGACAACAATACTCTGCAAATCACTTTTGCTCTCTGCCAACAGGACAGTGTCATCAGCATACAGCAATCTGCACACACGGATATCACCAAGACATAAACCACTATCATCTCATCTATTTTGGCATCACGCATGCACGTGTCCATAAATACATTCAACAGCCATGGTGACATCACACACCTTGTCTAACTCCTGCACCAATAGAAAACCATTTTGATAAAACACCATTCACTCATACACAAGCTCTACTACCAGCATACATGGCTTTTACACTATTAAGTAGATTTCCAGTAACACCATATTCATTCAATACCTTCCACAAAAGTGTCCTATTTACTCGGTTATAAGCTTTCTCTAAATCTATGAAGGCAGCAAAAACTTTCTTACCAACAACCAGATACTTTTCAATCATCGTGCGTAATGCAAAAATCTGGTTAGTGCAGCCTTTACCAGGCATAAAACCACTCTGAACATCAAACACTTTCTCTGATGTAAGACCCCGTACTTTTTCAATAACAACCTTACCAAACACTTTCCCTGGCACACTTAGTAGGCTAATACCACGATAGTTCTTGCATTCAGTCTGATCACCTTTTCCCCTTAAATACTACAAGGGGGAAAGGTGATCAGACTGGTGATCAATAATAGCATCCTTCCGATCCCGAGGGATCGTTCCTAACTCCCAGCACAACTGGCAAATTTCAGTTAACCAGTCAATTACAGAGTCACCACCATATTTCAACATCTCGGCAGTTATGCCATCAACTCCCGGAGCCTTACCATTCTGAAGAGATTTTAGAGCTTTACACACCTCTTCTCTTGAGATCCCTCCTGAGCTTCCATCCTTCCGTGTGACATCATCTGCTTCTGCCTCTGAATCACCTTTGCTTTCCTGATCTAATAACTCACAGAAGTATTCACCCCATCTTTCGCTTAACTCATTGGGCTCCAATATCATTTCCTCGATCCTATTCTCCATGCAACTTACAACTTTGTTTCCCCTATTTTTCCTAATTCTCATGTACTTCCAGAAAGACTTTCTATCTTTCCAAAAAGCCAGTTCATGCCTTTTCACCTTCTCTTTCCTATCTTTTGCCTTACTCTGGCGAACCAGTTTAGCAGCTTCATGCTTCTTTGAGTGATATTCGTCTACAGAGACTCTACCTTGCAACATCCCCAAATAGGCTTCCTTCTTTCTCTTTACTGCCTCTTCGATCTCACTATTCCACCAAGCATCACTTCTATTGTTACCTACTATTGTGGTGCCACAGACCTCTTTAGCAGCAGTGACAACACAGCTCTTAAAACATTCCCACTTCTGTTCTACATCCCTCTCACCAGACTTCAGCTCCTTCAGTCGTTCTCTGAGTAAGTCAGAATAGCGCTGATGGTCTTCAATGAGCCTATCAACCTTGATACTTTCTATCCTGGGTCTCTTCCTGTTCCTTTTTTTCCAACCTACATTAAGTTTCACTCGAGACACTACCAAGTAATGATTAGAACCAACATCCGCACCTCTCATCACATGGGTGTCAACAACTAAGTGTTTCAAACGCTGATCGTAGACAACAAAATCTATCACACTCTTTTGACCAAGAGTACGATTTTCCCAAGTATATGTGTGGATATACTTGTGGTTGAAAAATGTATTAGATACACACAAACCATTCTCAATGCAGAGTTCAATTAACCTTTCACCATTATCATTCACACAAGGATCATTAAACTTACCCAGAACATTGTCAGAAATTGCATTCTGCACACCTACTCTAGCACTGTGAAATCCCTTGCTATTATAACTTTTTCTTTAGTACCAAACTGGCTCAAAACAGCTTTTAGCTCATTCCAGAAATCTTCCTTCTTATCAGAAGGTTTCGAGTCAAAAGGAGCATACACTACAACAATTACGATTCTCTGAAGTTTCACTTTCAAATGAATCCAGAGAATTCTCTCATTTACGCAACTATAGTGAATCAAGTTGTTCTTCATCTTTTCACTTAAAATCACACCTACACCAGCCTGTCCTCTCACATTATCCAATACTCCAGACCACACACTCACTGTTCCATTCACTTCTTCTACCCCAATTTCCTTCTTTTTGGTTTCACTTACACAGCACATCCAGTCTGTACTTATTCATCTCCTCAATCACCTCATTCATCTTGCTATTTATACCTCTAGTATTCCATACACCAATTTTACAATCACTCAGCCAAGATCTCTTTCTCATACACCGTTTAGAAAGTCCAGGTCGATTCCGTGGTGGACCGTCCTTCACAAGTGTGGTAGGTCCACCATATCCCACGCTTGAGTCCGGATATTGATTTCTTTTTGTTTTTTTAATCAGGTAAGTACATCAGCGTGGGGGATTAGCCCACAGCTGAGGGTTCCAGTTGGTCATTCAACCTAAGGATTCTGGAACAAAACCCAGTGAGTTGGGGTCTGTTCGCCAATGTCACGCAGAACTAGCTGGCACCTCTCCAAGTGTCATTGTCTTGCTGTTATTAAATGCTAAAACACTGATCTGTCCACTAGAAGTGTAAAAAAATAAAAAAAAGCCTTGTTTAAACACCATAAAAATTGAGGCAAAGCTCAACAGATGTTTCGGAAGCATGTAATCAGGTGTATGTTTCGGGAGCAGAAAAGTACCTGGCCCAGTACATGAGTTGTAAGTTCTTGTATTGACCACCACCTCGTGGATTTGATGGTCGAAAATGTGGCTTGTGCAGTTAGTCATGCTGATTTGTGGCCTGAATGACAACATTTGCGTGTCTTGTCCCAAAAAAAGGTGTGTTGGTACATAAGGTTAAGATATGGAAATGAACTGTAATTGAAGGATGCAGAGATTATTGCATCATTTGTCGAAGTGATAATGGGCTGTACAATGAAATTATCAAAACAAGCAAATATAGAACAATATGCACATCGTATAAAAGAAGCAGAAGTACAACCTTCCACATGGTATTTTTGCAAACCAATATTGAATGACAGCTAATTAACATTTCGAAAGTGTGTTGTGTACACATGCGTACCTCGACGTTGAATACCCTGATTTTTGTCAGGCAAAGATGTGCATGTCATTAAAAGAAGGGGCTGACATCTGGTTATAGATTGTGAAATGCATTTTCATGAGAAATAATCGATCAGTTAATTTAATGTTTGTTTTGTTTGCCAGATATTGGGTCCTTACAATGTCTTGAATTATTCTTGCCAGTATTTTATATTGTAAAGAAGTAAACGTCAAGTGGTTGGCAAAAGTGTGTTGTTTTCGGAGGTGTTGCATCAATAATGATATTCTTATCCTTCTTTGCATTTGCATAAATGCCTTGGTCTGTCTGTCCTGTACATGAGTCGATCAATAGAAGGGAATTAACATGAAGATCAGGTTGAAAAACGTTATCCAGCCAGTCTCTCACAATGCCTTTAGTTAATTTGCCAGAGCTTCTGACTGTTACATAAATATTCTGGGGTGTGTTACTACCAATCATTTTTGCAACCCGAAGTCCAAATTCTCTGCCTGCTTCTTGAAAAGCAAATGAGAAGTTTCGACCCAGGCATTCCATCACATGACGTATGCACTTGAATTGTATATGAATGTACTGTGTCATGTTTACCTTTTGTCAACAGTGTTCTGGCTGATGTCATTTCGTACTCAAATTTCGACTGGTCTGTATTCCATATATTACATGTTCCGATATCACGAGTCACTGCTGTTTCGTTCACTATGGTTACAAATGTCAGTGCCTGTTGCTGCAAAATGTTGTCTCTTTGTTGGTAACAAATTTAGTTATGCGTCTGGATTTGATATTATGCTTACATTTAAAGTTATGTACGAATGTGTTAGACGCTTTGAAATTAGGAAGCTGTAACTTGATTGCAGCTTCGATAGCCCATGCCTTCAACTTCCAATAATGAATTACAGCTCCTTTCGCCATCTCTTCCTCAAATTTATCACGCATAAACTTTGTTATGTACCACATTTTGTTTTTCAGTTCTCCTTTGTTTTTTATGTACGAATTTGATAACATACTGGCCATGATGAAAGAATGAGTGATGAGATTCTTACTAAGAAAATCTTTTTAATCCAAGTGGCAGGAAGGATAGGTAGGGGAAGGCCAAGGAAGTCATGGGAGGATCGGATTCAGGAGTGTCTGCATGAGAAAAAGGTTATGAGTATAAAGTATAGAAGATCTTGTGTACGGCATGTGATGGATGTCAGTGAAGCCCGAGATGGATGTCAAGATTGATGTAAATGAAGAAGTTTGATATGGCAACAGTAAGTAAAAATATCTGGTAGTTTGTATTTCTTTGTGGAGCTAACCTCTGAATATCAGAGAACAGCTTAGTGATATGTATGTATGTATGATAACATACTGTACAACTGATTTCGTTGCTCTGAATTTTTTCATTTCATGTACAATTTCTTTACCTTCAGTGATGGCAAAGTTATAAATTGACTGCCATCTGTCATGTTGTGCACCTACATTATGCTGTGTCAATTTCTTTCTGCCTTTCCTCTGTTCAGGTGAACTTGGTACATAATCGCTTGAAGACTGGCTGACTTTTTCACTATCGTCATCACTATCACCACTGGAATTGTCACTGTCATTGGTGAAATCCAAAGTTTCTACGATCACAATATTGGTGTTATCATGGAATTTATCAGTAATAATAACACACTTGCAAATGTTTCATCTTCCCTTCCATTAGGAATTACAGTTTTCACATTAAACAATTATCTAACTTTTCTGTCCAGAATTTTAAGTACATTGAATGGATTATAATATCAATAGAATTGGCCATTTACTGCAATCTTGAACATCGCAAATATACAATTTGTCAAACATTGGTCACTTACCACGCTCAACAGTTCAAAGTCTCTTACTCACGAGCAACAGCAGTAGAACGTTTGCTGTACGAAATTCAAGCAACCTTCCGAACAAGTAAAACCTAAACCAAGCAAAATCACACACAGAATCACCGAACAGGACACACAAACAACAGTGTTTGTCTGATTAATGCGAACACAAAATTCCACTAACATGAGAGCTATAGCAAGACTTTTTATTTGAAATGTCTAACGGTTGCCATCGGAAAGAACCAAACATGTGACTCACTTATGTTGAATAAAAATCGCAGACGGTATATGCAGGGCTGCCACAAATGCGCCAGCCCACACCAAAATGTTGTTCTTGCGCCATTCTGCTAAAGAAATCGCGATTTTGACGAAATCTGCGCCAATTTTGCACCAAAAGTTAAAATTTACCGGTCATCGATATTTTAGCGTAATCGTACGACATTCGAAATCGCTTCAGCTGTTAATTCGTACGTGAGATTCTTCCGCGGATTCGCGGAGTTTCCCCACCTTTTTTTTTTTTTTTTTTTTGTCATTTTCGAGATCGATGCAAAAGTGCAGAAATTTTCGGGGTATTAAGGGGGGTGTATTCCGTCTGGGGATGTTGTTTTGTCTTTTTAAACAATCAGAAATGGAAGTTAAACGGAGTGCAGATTAATCCCGTAATCTCTTAATCTCTCTCTCTCTCTCTCTCTCTCTCTCTCTCTCGCTCGCGATGTTGCTTCTGTTCAGTATTCTTGTTAAACATAATTTCATTGCATAATTTCAGCAACGATTTCTGAAAACAGAAGTTAGGTCGCCCGAAAATTTTGCTGTAATCTTTGGCCATGAGATTCTTACGCTGATTCGAAGAATTCCGTCTTTTTTGTTATCATTTGGATCATTCACAAGTTCGATGCACAACTAAAATGAAATTTTGGGAGGATTTGGGGGAGGGGGTAGGGTCGTTCTCTTCGTTGGAGGACAGAATTTCATCCTTCGAAAAAGAAAAGTAGACGGAAGTAAGATTTCTCTCATAATCGTAATTTTTTTCTCACGATGTTTCCTCCCCCAGTATTGTTAAATATCATTTTATTCCATAAATATTTGTATTTCAGCTTGAAAATGTTGGATAAATTTTCGAAAACGGAAGTCGGACGGAGCGAGGGTTTCTCCGTAATTGTATTTTTCCCCCGCGATGTTCCCACTCCTGTGTGGTTGTTAAATGTCATCACCCTCGTAAATATGTGTGCTTTTAGCTTGATAAGGGTTGGGGAAATTTCCAAAAATGGAAGTGACGAAGTTTGGAAATTTGTAAGAATTGATGCATGGTGTTAAAAAAAAAAAAGTATTCATTCTCTGAAAATTACACCATTTATTTAAAATAGTGAAAGCTCTGATATCAGAATTCATGGGTTCTCAGGCAGAAAGTTCTTTAAGCATGATGGATAAAATTGTCATCTAAGGGAATAAAAAAAATGATAAAAGAAAGAAAAGTAACAAAGAAAAATCGTAAGGGAAAACTATCAGCAGAAAAAAAAAAAAGTAAACAGTGGATGCTGTGCAGTGGCTGAGTCAACAAAAGGCAAATATGGCTGTGGAACTTGCTGAAAAGATTGTAGGGTTTGCTCGCAAGAGGAAACAAGAGCTAATTTTCTAGCAAGTACAAGAACAAAACCAGGAAAAAAAAACTGTTTGAAGCTATCTCTTTTAAAACCACCCTATTTTGTTTGGAATTCAGTAATTTTATAATTGTGAATACAGTGGTGTGATCTAATTAAATATTTTCCTAAATAATTAACAGTGAAATCATTCAGTTTTGTTCATGCTGTGTAATATTCACACTTTCTCACTGCGCAGTCTGATTTTTCACCAAATTAAAAAGCACAGCTTTGTTTTGTTTTTCTTCGTCAGTCTCATGTATGTTAATTAAAATTGCTCAGGAGCGCTATGGTTAAATGAAAGGATTGTTTATATCGCATAACTTGTAATCAGTTATCACGAATATCGATCTTTTGGTTCTTACTTAAAGTCTGAATTTTGCCCCATACATTCAGGGAGCAGAATTTTTAAGAAGTTTTCTTTTTCTCATTTTGACCTACCTTGGGGAACATCTTCACCCTCACACTTTTCTTTTTCCAGGTGGAAGGTGCGTTGAACCACTTACTAACTTGCAACTGTCTGCTTAATGTCCATGTCCATACATACAGTATCCCACGTATGCAAGACCAGTGGCTTTTTCAGACAGCAACAACAAAAAAGTCATGAACTGATTCTACTGCTACTGAAGGAGGGGGAGAGGGCAATCCCACGCCAAAATGTCACTGCACAAGCATTAAGCAATGGAAGCAGCTTTTATCTAACCAACTTTACTAAATCTCACTGTTATCTTATAGTTTTGGTTCCAGTTGTAATTGTTCATAGCAATAACGAAAGTTTGACATTGATAATTACTGGATGAAAAACATTGGATGAAGAGTATCATGGTGCAACTGCTGAAATGTGATTTTACAATTTGATTATTAAATGTTACCTTAGTTTTCCTTTTATATCGAAGGTACGCTTTCCTTCAGAAAACCTTAGGAGTTTGTGATGCACACGCAAACCACGTGCACGTGGCTTGCCAGTTAGTTGGTTTCAGAAATAATGTATATTCATCTGAATGCCATGAATCTCAAAAAATATGCTGCTAAAAACCAACCAAACAACAAACAGTAATTACATATTATTTATTCTTCCTAAGTGTATATTCGCAAGCGTTCAGTAACAATAGCTACAGTTCTTGGACGCTGCAGCATCCTATTCGTGTTACAGCAAAGCAAATGCATTCAGAAGAAAATCCCTGATATTAATATGTTACACTTAAAATATTGCAGGTCATGTAGTTTTCAATAAATCGTGGGTAGTATAATGGTTTTCCCATTTATCTCATTGTAGGAACGACAGAAATGCTAATTAATAGTCATAAGAGAAGCAGTAAAATGTTAACAAACCTGAAATATAACATTTTTTTATAGTTCATAAAATAATGGTAATTCAGTATATAAACATAACTTAAAGCACAGCATGGACTTTAAACAATTAAAAATGCTATCATTTAGCTGCTCCAAAACTTAAGTTCTGCTCCAAAATGCTAATTTTCTCGCTCCAAAACCCAACATTTCTGCTCCAAATTGTATATTTTCCTTCTCCAAGAATTGCTCCAAAACATGGAACATGGTAGGGGCACTAACACCCCCGCCTGTGGAAAAACAGCGCACACGATCAAACAATCGCACAATTACACGCGCTAACAAACTGTGCAGCGGGTTCCTCTGTCATTCTGTTTACTGTCATACTTACCCTCTGGTTACTTGTGTGTTGATAGGAGTGTCTACCTTCCACGCAGCGTGGTTCGCAGAGGCGCTAGTGCTTTTCTGTTCCTGAAGCAGAAAGCTGATTACTTGCTTCCGAAACATCTGTTGAGGTTTGCCTCAATTTTTATGGTGTTTAAACAAGATTTTTTACATGTCTATTGGACAGATTGGTGTTTTAGCCTTTAATAACAGCAAGACAAATGACACTTGTCGAAACTTGAATAACTCTGCATGCGAGCATTCACGCATGAAAACCCACCAGGGTTACACTTAAGACATGGGTCTAAACCTATTTTGTCAATTTCCCAAAAATCGGAGGGATCGCTGTGAGGAACTTCCCTTGTTAGCTTTCTACATTAATTCCATCGGGGTAGATGTTCATTGAGCAGTAGGAGAGTATCAACTCAGATATCAATTTCCTCTGTGCAGTACTCCCCTGCCATTTTGTAACTACTCCACAAGGCAACAGGTTTTACAGTTACTAGGAAGTGGGACTTGACAAAACCACTAGAAACAATTAATATAATGCTTAGAAAATTTTGAAAGTTGTTGATGAAAAAAAAAAAAAAACAATAGTAAAAACCAAATTGTGATTTTTTTTTATTTTTTTTTTTTTTGTGTCTAAATAACTAGTCAGGAAATGCATTTCAGATTTTCATGAGTCACACATGTGGTCACATTTTTTGCATGTAGATCAGTTAGTAGTATTGGTGTCACTCTATGAGTTGACATGGGTTCACAATGATCCATTTGTTTAAAAGTTATTGCTCCCCCAAACCTGTTTACAGTTTTTTTTTTTAGTTCTCCTGATCTCTTTGATAACTTAAAAGAATAACATGAGAAGTATTTAAATAATTATTGAAAAAGAAATGCAGTTATTACCATAAAAATTATTATTGTGGTGGAAAACCTGTAATACATTTTCAAACATTTTCATTTTTTAAGCAAACCTGTTGATATATATTTTGAATGACACCCATTGGTAGTAATCCTCTAATACGATGTGCTACTTAGTATCATTTGCACAGATAGCAATTAGTACGGAACTTCCGTAACGTTGCTAATTTTTGGTTGGAATCACAGAAGTATGTGCATAACGACAAAATTACGGAAGAGCGTCATTTGATTTTTCTGCTTCGGAAATAGGCATGAGTTTCTGCAGCGGAATTTCGCTTTTTCACCATTTAGCTATTCTCAAGATCGATGTTATACTGAATAGAATTTAGGGGGGTTGTTTTCTGTTGGGGGTATAAAATTTCATCTTTTAAAACTTCCAAAAATATAAATTGGATAAGGTGAAGATTTCTCACTCAATCGTATTTTTTTTTCTTGTGTTGTTGCCTCTGGCCAGTATTGTTGTTAAATATAATTTTATGCATAAATGTTTGAATTTCAGCTTGAAAGTATAGGCAACGAGGGAAGGTAAACAGAGCAAATATGTCCCTGTCATTTGTGTTCTGTTTCTCACATCAGCTTTTTTTCACGATATTACTACTGTTCCATATTGTTGTAAAATATTATTTTCCATAAATGTTTGCACTTCACCTTAATAAGGCAGGGAAAGTTTTCTGAAAGTGGGAGTGAAGAAATTAAGAACTTTGTAAAAATTGATGCATGGTGTTCAAAGGTATTCATATTCTCAAGCCATTTATCTAAAATTGTGAAAGCTTTTTAGTATGATTTCATGGGTCGTAGGCTGAAATGTCTTTCAGCATGATGGATGAAATTTTAGTCATAAAGTCAGGCAGAATAAACATTAAAACTTTCACTTATTGTCATAAAAATCTGCACACCAAAAAGGAGGTGTTGGATTGAAATGAGATTTTAGTAGTGAAATGGTACATACCAAGGACAGAAGTGATTACAATATCACAGCAGCAGGACGATTTCTCATGGACATAAGCTACACATTCCGGTCAGCGTTAGTACCGCGTCAGACCGCCTCGTACTCGGATACATGTGGTGATACTCTCTGGCATGGAGTCAAAGAGACACCGTATGTTATCCTGGGACAGATTGGCCCACACTTCTTGCGACTGGCGATCTAAATCACGAACACTGGGACATGGAGAAAGCTGACGTCCCATCTGTCCCACACGTGCTTGATTGGTGAGAGATCTGGCGATCTGGAAGGCCATGGAAGCGTTGAAGCATGGCGTAGACAGTCCTGCGAAACCTGAGCAATATGCGGACGGGTGTTATCTTGTTGGAAAATGGCTTCAGGCCGCCCCGCCAGGAAAGGCAGCACATGGAGCCGCAGGATCTCCTGTACATAGCACTGGGCCGTCAACGTCCCTCAAATCACTGTGAGGAAAGTACGGCTGTCATATATGATGGCTCCCCAGACCATCACGCCTGCAGTTCAGAACGTGTGCCACTGTACAGTGAGGTTGGGATTGTAGCGCTCACCTGCTGACACCACTGCAATCGATGCCGCCGATGGTCTGGTGTTAATGGCAGACACCATAAGGGCTGTTGAGAATGCAGATTCACCTCTGCCAGGCATCTGGAAATGATTCTGGCGGACACAGGTGTCCCTTGTATAGCCGCCACACGCCTCTGGATATTGGACAAGGGATTGTTGCAACTGTGCGTGCTGCTCCCACAATCCCATAGTCCTTTCTGCTGGTGGTGTGTCTGGGTCATCCAGAGCCAGCCTGCCATGTCTGAGTGCCTTCCTGTATCCATTGCTCCCAGCACGATCACATCATACTGTCCGACTGGCCCAAATGGCAGCTGATTCGGCGTGCCAGCCACCTTGTCTCTCTCATCCCGACGATATGGCCTTGTTCAAACATCTTCAGTTGCCCATACGCACATCTACAGCAGCTCCTTGGCATGTCTATTGCTGAGAGATCTCGCCTGACTCTGACTGTGCACTTCTTTGGCATGAATGTGGGGTCCCCTGCGCTGTGCTTTATAAGCTCCAAGGATTGTGATTGCTGCTCCGGTCTTGGACGTGCGGAATGCACGAAACTTTAATCATTTGCATGTCTGCCCTCCCCGTAGCTATTCGCCAAGTTTCGCTTTAATCGCATGGTTTTTGCTTGGTGCGCAGATTTTTATGACAATGAGTGTGTTTAGTAACATCAAACTGTGAACTACAAACTTAAAACACAGAGTAAGTCTACAGTTCAGTTCTTCCGTAAAATGGGTGATATAGAAGAAGCAGTGGATTCCTACTCTGCCAAAATCTGAGGGCGAGAAAAAAAATCTAAAAGACTGCTGAAGGAAGTCTTTTAAAATTTTCTCATAAATAGCACTTTTAATTTTACCACTCATTGTTTAATGTATTTATTCTTTTCTTTTTTTCTATAATAATTATTATGACACACTAGAATTTATTGCCATGCTAGATACTCAAATTTGCTGCTGCTGTGTGTTGGATTACTGAAAATTACTGAAAAAGAAACATGTTTATTAATGAAAACAACTGGTTGGCATTTATGTATTTGAGAGAAACATTATGGTATATTTTGGGTGATATATGGTAAATTATTGAGGTGTAAAAAGTGACATTTAATTAATAAAAATACAGAGAAGCTTATTGCATGATGTAGACTTCAAAGCAAAAGAAATTTATTTTAATATAATATCTCATTGAATTTTAATTTATTTCAATCAGAAGCAGACTTTTCTTCCCCATAACACTTCATAAAATCAGTGATTAAACTTGAATAATCAAGAGTGATTCTACAGAATTTTCCGTTGACATTTCAAGCATCTTAGCCAGTTAACTTAATTAACTTGTTCTGCAATGCAAAGACTTGGAGATAAATGCATTAACTAATAGCACGCAAGATAGAGTGTGAACAGAATTATATTACATTGAGGTCTCAACACCCAAACAAAAATGACACTTGTTATCAACTTTAATTCTGTTATCTGGCATAGTTGTATTCAGCTCCTTATGTGGGGCCACTCATTAGCAACAGATCAAACTACTCACCACAGTTCTTCTCTGCCACTAATTGTATTATTAAAAATAAATTAATAATAACAATAATAATGGCAAATTGCACAAGGCAACCCAGTAATGCAATTAACAAAGTATGGGATGAAGTAGCCACAAGTGATAAGGTGCTCAGTGCTGGTGATTGAGGGTTTATTATTAGCCAGCAAAATGACTTGGCATTGCCCTTGTTTAAAAAAAAAAAATACAGCAATCAAATTGTAGGTTTGCTTTTTCTGAAGTTATGAATCGGATATATTGCACTGAAATATGTTCCAGTAATTTAGAAAGGAATTCAGAAAAAAAAAAAGAGAATGAAATCTATACTTGTGCCTGCACAATTGGCTGAAACCAGCAGTCTTTATTGACTGTAAATAAAAAAAACATTTGAAATATTTGAAGCATCTGCATTTTTTATTGTGTTGTGATGTGTGTAATGTACAGTTCATCTGAAGCACAAGTTTATCCGTGAAGAGCCTTTTGTTCAGTGACATTGTTTTTCCATTTGAAGCCAAGGAGAAGGGGGTTTCAGTTTTGTTAACTCTAGATCATTAATAATTTGCTATAAGTGCTATGTACTAGCTTATACTGTTTCACACGTTGTATTTATTTAAATACCATCGGGTCAACCTTTAACTGTCGCTGTCTTAAAATTACTAACACTCGTGATAAAAAACCACAGAAATTATCAACATAAATTCGATAACTAGTGAAAAATAAAAAGTCACAACTTACATTACATAAGGTGCAGATTGTTGAAAAAGGCACTGCCTGGCATATAATGCCATTGAGTTGTTACTTCCCAGTTTGTCATAATGCAAGGGCAAAATGAGTTTGTAATAAATTTAATCCTTATGTTAAAAGGGGCATCAAGTTCTTTTGAATAGCTGCTTTCCCGTCATCCAGTTTTTATGAACTAAAGCAACGAAAATGATTTCTAAAGATTATACATATTTACTGATAAAAAATTGTTTTTCTTCTTAAAACTTCATTCAAAGCTGCCTTAATTTTTGGCTATTTCTTTAACCACTTTCATACAAAGTTTGGACCGTCCTCAACCCCTGTATGTAAATTGCGAACCAACTTTTCTGCACCCATTCGGACGACATCAAAAAATAAACCAGTGTGAAAAAATAATGATTAAAACAGTGTAAAACAATTTAAAGTGATGTATTCACAAGAACAACAAAACAAGTTTGTCACCCTTGCTCAGAGGCCATTGTAATTTTTTCTGCAATGTTCCATATTTAGTATATGTACTTAATTCATTGTATTAATGAAAACAACCAGTGTGTTAAGTAAGTATATATGTTCTTAAACAGCATCAAAAGTAGACAAATAATGATGAAAACAATGTAAAAACATGTAAAGCAATGTATTCACAAAAACAAGAAAATCGGTTTGTCATCCTTGTGCAGGGGCCATGCTAATCTTCCCCCCATTTTCGGAAACAATCACGTTTTATAATGATGTGAGGCAAATTTTACATATCCTCTTTTGTGCGCCCATTCTGATGATATCAAAAAATAAACCAGTATGAAAAAACAATGATTAAAACATTGTAAAACAATTTAAGTCATCCTTGCGCAGAGCCCGTGTTAATTTTCTCTGTAATGTTCCAAATATTGAATTCCTGCAGGTGTTCAGAAAAGTGTGTTCCGAATTTGCATATAGAGGTCATGGGCCTTGGTTCACAATTTACATACAGAGTTTTAATGGCGGTCTGATTTTGGTTCGCAATTTATATACCGCTGTGTTCTAGATGGGTACCTCATCACCTGACGAGAGAACAATTGTTAGCCAGAGTTCAGGTGTGTCATGAGTGGAAACAAATGATTTCAAAGGATCCAGTCTTTCTAAACACAGTAATAACTGCCGATGAAACATCGGTCTACTATTTCGACCCTCACAAAGCGCGCAATGTGTCTGGAAACACACATGCTTGCCTCCTCCGAAAAAGTCAGCCAAACCAAATCAGCTGGAAAATTTATGATAATTTTCTTTGATCATAAAGGTGTAGTCTACCAGCAGGTCATTCCTCCACAAATTACTGTCAATGCTGAGTATTTACATTTCAGTCTTGAAACGTCTGCGACGACACATATCGACTAAGCGACCGAAACTGGTATGCAAGTGGACCTCACACCATGACAACGCCCACCCACATGATGCTGCTTGTGTTCAACAGTTTCTTATGAAATGCATTATTGAAATCATGCCACAGCCTGCCTACAGTTCTGACCTCGCACCGTGCGATTTCTGGTTGTTTCCAACAATGAAGGAGAAGTTCCGTGGTGCAGAGTTTAACACAGGTGCTGCGCAAAAAAATCTCTCATATGGGTGGGTACATATACAAATAAGTTGGATGTAACTCAAAGCAGAATTCGATATAACTGGTTTTCGTAATAAATACAAATATTTTTTTCCGATAAGCTAAATACTGAAGCTTCAAGAGAACACACAAACATGCGTAGTGTCTGCAAAAATTAACTTTTCTAGCTTTTGTTTTTTTTATTACAA
Source organism: Macrothele yani (assembly GCA_039090855.1). Lineage (NCBI taxonomy): Eukaryota > Metazoa > Arthropoda > Arachnida > Araneae > Macrothelidae > Macrothele > Macrothele yani. The sequence goes on from CM076995.1 coordinate 71,030,233, forward strand.
ACTTTTAACTATGTCCAAATTGTCTAAGTCTGTCGCAATTTTATTTTCAATATTAACGATACTTATATTGGAAAGTCATTCCTGTTTCATATTTAATCAAAAATAACTTCTCATGATTCTAAGTTTGGAAAACGGTTTTTCCTTGTAAGCCACTGTTACAGACAGTAACAATTTGAAAAGAAGGTTTTGCGCACCTTATTACTGCTATCAATTCTGTGGAATGGAAAACAGGATATTGTAAATTTAAAGAGCTTTTTGGATTTCAATAAGAAAACGAAAGTTGTTTATTTTTAGGCAGTGTAAAAATCCACAAAATCCAAAAAACATTTTTGTTTAGCTTATCATGGGACACGTGTCCCACCCCCATGCCTCCAACCATACAGGCATCATCACAAATATTCTTAAAGCTACTGAATTGTTTGTGAAATATATTAATGAGTCAGTGGAAAATATGTATTCTAAAGTACTGTATGGGTTCATGTGATGCTTAACATAAGTCCAAGGAATTTCAATTTAGTCACACAAATCTGAAGCAAATATATCATGTTCTTTTTGTGCAATACCTGACAATTTTATTTGTAAGTCCATACATTATTTTACTTTTATGTTTCTGCTTTAGTTTCAATAAAGAATAAAGGCCACTTAAAAATTGAAAATTCTTGTTACGCGTGTTCAGGTGTTCGAACCGTTTTTATCGTAGTATTAAAAAATAGGAAATATATTTTTTTTATTTATTTTTGGCAGATCAATATCTCATCCGTATTTTGGTACCAGAAATTCCTTTTTTTTTTTTTCTTTTTTTTTAACATTTTGTTCTGCAGTCTATTTCCTCGGCAATTGTTTTATCTTCAGCTAACATGCCTTTAAAACTCTCATGTGTTCTACATTCTTTTAAACAATCATTTACTTGTTTTAACCTTTCTATTATGAGATTAGTATAACTATAGCATATTTTAGCATTAATGCTCTGCTAACATTAATTTTTGAAGAAAGAGCTTACCAAATCTTTCTGGAACAACTAAATTTGATATTTTTTTTTTTTGTCTTTGTTTTTAAGTTTTTTCTAAGAAAGACTGATTAAATTTCGTGCATCACTGTCTCTAAAAGATTTGTTAAAGCGCTAATATAATGTATCGCAGATTACGTCTAAATTGTACCGGTCCTCTTATTACATCGAATATATATATTCTCACATTGCTTCAGAGCACGGTTTTGCGGTCAATGCTGGGAGCACTTTCTTTAAAATTTGCCAACGGTAAGGTAATTCATAAAAGTAAGCATATATTTGTATTTCTCGAACAATGTTGAAAATGTTCACGATTTCTAGATAAATTTTTTCGTCGTTATTTACAACCAGATGTAAAGTATGAACCGCTCAAAGTACATAAAATGTATAAGGGTTAAATGTCGAAAAATTATGTTTTTTGAAGTCCGTTTTGTTTTTCTCTCATATTGGTTCCATTGTTGTATCATTAGCCGCACATATCACTAACACTGAAATCTTCAAGTTTTAAAAAAAAAAAAAAAAAATAGAAAAAGAATTGTTAGTCGTTTGCCCGCGGGATCTGTTACTGAACAAAACAAGAAAACTTATTCTTTGATTTCAAGTTTTCTATTGAATTATACAGTGAAACCTCGGAATAACGATCATCGCTCGGACCAGAAAAAAGTGATTGTTGTTGGAAGGTGCCATTGTTCGGTGGTTAGGCCTAAGTTTAATACTCTTTGTCGGTTGTTTTTGTATAAAAGCAGAGTAAGTGTATGAAACAGAGAACGGTTACAGTGCTTTTTCAAAATTCTGAATGAAGTAACGAGCATATACAGTATAACTTGGATAATTCGAAGCTGAAGGGACCACAAAAATAATTTGAATTATCGACAAATTCGAATTAGGCAAGTTTGAATATGGGTACATTCAAGTACTGTAAAAAACAACATATTTATTCATAACATACAAAAAAAAGTACAGTATAGTAAATTTGCAAATTTTCTGCCCAAAAAACTTCCAATTTTGGCCTGCTTTTTAGAATTTATGTTATGGGTAAGTGTAAATTTCTCAAGTTTATCAAGTGAGTGAAATAGAGTCACTTACATTCTGCTGGCCCTCAACAAACTTCCTTCACTGTTTTAGGTGAACCAAGGCCTCTACTGAATTTGGAAGGCACTCTTCAGGAATTTCTGGCTGTTTCAGTTCTTCATCTGAAGATACACAGCAGGTCTTCTTATTCATAACATCAGCCAAGATCTCATCATCTGTGAGCTCACCACAAACACCTAAATTGTCATCAACTCTCACAAAAGCCTCCTACGGTACATCATGGCCTACGTCTTCCCAATACTTCACAGTGGGTATGATATCCTCGCCACCATTACATTGATGTAGTTGCGACTCATCATCAAGGAGCTGGAAGCCTGCTTTTCCGAAGCAGTCGACTATGGTTTCGGGTTTAACTTGTTGCTTCATCCAGAACTCAGAACTTCATCCAGAACTCGGAACTTCATCCAGAACAGTACGTACCCATTTTTAAGGGTAATTATTGAAAATATGAAAATGGAGATTTCTTCGAATTAAACAAAAAAAGTTTGAATTAAAGGGGTGTTTTTTTAACACTATTTATATAGAAAATTCAAGGGATTAAATGAAAATTTTGAATTAAAAATGTTCGACTTAGACAAGTTACACTGTATTAGCATTACTGTGATATGTAAATACATGTAACTAGTTAATGTATGAATTTTTTTATTACATAGAGTTATCTTTCAGAAATGGTGAGTTTATTCAACTTGCTTTTTTTTTCATATATCAGTGAGGATTTATTTCAAGAAATTTTTTATCAATAACTGTTTTGACTTCTTTCTGATAATTACTTTCGCTACAGATACAATCACCTCTGTTAATTTCGTGTAACTTATAAATCACTGTCTGAGCGTCATTTAAATTTTCTGTACTTTTTTGTAGGTTTTCAGTTTACAGTTGCCATTTTCAGTCTCTATCTCATTAATTGCATTTTTGTTTTGATGCCCTGAAACCTTGACATGATTTTTTTCTTCTTCAGTAAATCACTGATTTGCGCCCTTACGCAACCATAACGTTCAGCTAAGCGGCGAACACACTTATTTTTTCACATTCTTCAATAGCTTTCACCTTTTCTGCTAATGTCAAAAACTTTCTCTTTTGTTTTTCATATATTTTCGTGAAAGTGCAATAACTTTCAAATTTAAACTGCAGAAAAATATGTTTTTAGCGAATTTTGAAAATCGTCCTGAATATTGCAGATTTTCCACTTATGTGTACGTGAAACCAGCTTTAACGAAATGGGAAGAAAATGAGACACAGTCCATAGGAAAATAATTTATGGATGCCAAACAATTCATGAAACAATAGGGTTGAACAAATCCAGAAAGTGAATAAGAAATTAGAGACAGGAAGGTGTGCTCCGCTGATGCGGGGATCAGAATGCAAACACAGTTGTTAGCCCAGTGGCATAGCCAGAGGGGGGAGGGAAGGGATAAAGATTAATGGAAATTATCTAACTCACATTTGTTTTGCAGCAAAAGGAACTTGCTGACAAGAGTAAAGAAGTGGGATTAAAAATGAACTTTCAGAAGACAAAAGTGAATGCTTTTACAAGAAATGAAGATTTATTGCTTAATGGAGAAAAGCTGGAGATAACAGATACGTTCGTTTATCTTGGACAGCAGATATCAAGTGAGGGTCACATTGATGAAGAAATTAATCGGCGTACAAAACTTGCCTGAAGAGCTTTTGAAAGACAGCATAATTTTCAAAAGCAATGCCATTATGTCCTAAAAGAAAAGTGTTTGATCAATGCATCCTTCCAGTGCTTACGTATGGTGCAGAGACGTGCACCTTAACTGAAAGAGACATACAAAGGCTGCAGACAACTCAAACAAGCATGGAGAGGTGCATGCTTGGTGTAACCAGGAGAGATAAGAAGAGGAACTCGTGGATCCCAAAAATGACAAGAGTGGAAGGCAACATGATCAGAGTTAAATCCCTGAAATGGCAATGGGCTGGACATACTGCCAGAAGGACAGACCATCGGTGGACAGCCGAAATTTTAGATTGGATTCCAAGGGACAGGAAAAGACCCAGAAGAAGACCACATGGGAGACGGGTGAATGAAATTAGAAAGTATGCGGGAGTAACATGGGGGACACTGCTGGCACAAGACAGACCTTCGTCCAGCAGTGAATTGACAATGATGATGATACGTATATACGAGGCTTTCGCCAATAAACCAAACCCATGGCCACCCCCACCCCCACCCCCTTAGAAATTTCTGGCTACGCCACTGTGTTAGCCTACGAAAAACAACTTATTTCAAGAACGACATTGTCCAGAATCAGAACAGTAAAACAACTGATTGTTTACAGCTGATTTTTTTAAGCAGAAAAATGAATTAGTAGTATGACTTGCAGTTTAAATGCGCGGTCGTTTCTCGTTATCTTTCCATATTGTTCACTATAGACCGTATGCATATGACGTCACAGCAAGGTAAACCATCGTAGCAGACGCCCTGGTTATCAACTGGTATACAAATACTGCTTGGATTTGCATTGTGGAGCGTTAAGGAAGATGGTGTTATGTGCTATTTTCTGCTGCGTTAACCGAAGTGGGAAAGATAATGATGTGTCCTATTATAGATTAACATCTGAGTGAACGAAGTGGAATCAGAATTATAAAAAAATTATTCAGAAGCGCCAAATTTTGTGGTTATCACGTATCAGCAGAGTTGACATTGATAAACGGAAACGAAGGAACATTAGAGTGTGTAGTTTACATTTTGTAACAGTTATGTTCATAAATTTACTGATGCGTTATCTACAAAAACTCTGAAGATCTTTAGACAGGAATTATCCTTTTTTTATGAATGACTTGTACGATTTCATTTTCTCGGGAGTAAAGGCGTTCGTGCAAAAAACGAAATAATTAACAATATCGCCGTGTTCTATTCTTGGCAGGACCTCAACATTGTTCAGGGAAAATGAGTATGGAATTACATATGGGGTACCACAATTGCCCAATAACTTTAATTTATCAGAATAAAGCTATTTTTGGTCGCCAGATAACCCACTTACGTAGCCCATGTAATGCATCTTTGATCTCACTTGCACGCCAGTTGTTCTGCAAGAAAGCAGCAGACGAAAAAGTGACGCGAACCGCGGTTTCGTGACGTCAATGCACACGGTTTATACTCGGGGCAAAGCAAAGAGGTTAGAAGAAGAGGAGGTGAAGGGACCCGTTTTGAGTGAAGCCAAAACAAATCAGCTATTTCTGTCTTCTCTCTGAGGTAGTGGGAGTCTGCGCTGCGAGAGTTCGGGAACGTGACGTCACTTACTGTGGCTTAAACAGTTTTGCTTAGCGCATGCAAACCAAGGATGGAAACAAGGAATATTTCGGACTTCTTATTTCTTAACATTAGGCTTTTGGTTATATTTTAAACATGGTTACTTGCACATGGGCAGTAAGTAAGCATGCGCACTATGCACTTCCGCTCAAAAAATCATTATTTTGTTCAATTTTTTAAAGAAATACCAACATATATTTTCCTGTTTTTCTCGAAATGTTTTATTATGGGAATGAATATTTCAGCCTCAATTTTTTCATGCCTGTAAGGGTCCGAAAAAAACGTTCAAAATCGTGATTTCCCCATAGAGATATACAGGAGATTCTTAGGTTGGGCGCATTGGCGTAGTGAGAGAAGACATTGATTGAAATGCTGACTTCTTTGGATCCTGGGACTCAGACAACAACAAATATTGGTACTTTTGGGCATTGTTGACTTACATAAATGTTCAGTAGCATTGCAGAATCTCGCAGAGAACTCAAGTACAGCTTTGACATTTAAACGGCCCCGCATTGATTCAAGTGGTGATCCGTTAAAACGGAGCAAAGCTAAAGACTATCTTCAACCGGAATTTATCCCTTGTGTAGATCTTTCTTTTCTCCTAGATCCTGATTTTGCCGAAGATAGAGATTTTTTTTTGATTGGAGGTTTAACGACCACCGTGAGCAACTCAATGGGCTATAAACAGTCGCCCGTCCCTAATTTAGGGTCACTGTTTCTAGGGAAGGAGAGAGCCAGTGCCGTAAGACAAACACAACATCCATGCCTGACCGGGATTTGAACCCGGACCCCTTACGGACGAATGATCAAAGGCCAGCGCCTTAGACCACTGCGCCACCGGGGCGGCGAAGATAGAGATAAGCCATCACGGTATCGTCTTGTCATGCAACTTATTGCATCTTGCCCTGATTATGACGAAGCTTTCGATTTTTTCGAATTGAAAAATTTTTTTGTGCCTAATAAAAAGATATGTCCACTCACTCCGGAGTTTTACGAGTTAAATATGTATAAGTTAAATGCTATTGTACATCGTTTGGATGCCGTGTTGAATTGGATAATTACGAAAAATTATGTTCCTGAACTTTTGGACACTTATTACGAAACATACTATAAACGTATAGAGGATGTTAAAGCTTACGTAAAGAGACATAATGTGGTTGACGGTGGTGTCTTTGATGTGTAGAGATGTTTCAGATGTATTCCTTGATGTTGGTTTCCTTTTTTCTTGCAGTGTTTTTGAAATGTTCTTGGACTTTAATAGATATGGATTTCTGTTTACTTATGTTTTAAATTAGCGTTGTTAATTAATGATTCAGTTTTTCGGGTAGCTTTGTTAGTAATTTAATGTTGTGTTTTACGGCACTGGCTCGCTCCCTTTCCTGGAGCCAGTGGCCCTAAATTAGGGACGGGCGACTGCTTATAGCCCATTGAGTTGCTCACGGTGGTCGTTAAACCTCCAATCAATTGGCGTAGTCTGCTGATAAAAAGTGGCGTCACGCCAGAAGCACAGGGAGAGGGGCTGTTGCCAGCTCCTCTTCTAACCTCCTTGGGGCAAAGCTAACCTGACTATGCAGTTAAAGCTACGAGTATGCACTTTCACTGCATAATATAGTTCCAGTTTAAAAACTGTTCAAGCTTGAGCTGAGACCTAAAAAAGCACAGGGATGTATAAATGTCGTACGTACGTACATAAAAAAAACGAAGATCAGTCGCGTTCCTAAAAAATACAAATGTTCACATTTTGGCGACGTCATTGTCACTTCTGTTTTGCTTCAGATAAGTTATACAACAGGGACGTCGCCAAGGGGTACGAGGGTGGGCTTGTGCCCATCCTGAAATTTTTCTCTCCCACCCAGTCCAAAATGGGCCATTTTTCAATATATTTAACTTTAAAATATAATTTGGACTTTGCCAAGTTATAATAAGGGTTGTGGTTTACTCCATGTGGCCTTACGTACTTTCCCCTAGGAAATGCGTTGTTTATGTCTCCGTAGAAAGGTTATTAAAATAGCATCCGCAGGGCCATGAAAATTCAGACGATCTCCACTCTTCCAATTCCTTGGTTTAGGCCTCTCTTTGATGTGTGTATGGCCAAGAAGCGAATGAGGAGGGTGGATAAAAATTCACTGACTGTAATTCATTACTATAATTGCTCTGCTGTTTGTTTTCTTTACAAAATTGGGGACTCCAACACGGAAAGTGGAGTCTAATTAAGTTACACTAGTTCTCTTAACACAGCCCAAGGACCGGAAAGTTCAGCAAGTGGCTGACGACTGCTTTGTAGAAAATGTGTTCAAGGCAAAGTCGCTGGCTTTTTTTTTTTTTGGATTGGATTGGAGGTTTAACGACCACCGTGAGTAACTCAATGACCTATAAGCAGTCGCCCGTCCCTAATTTAGGGTCACTGGTTCCAGGGAAGGAGAGAGCCAGTGCCGTAAGACAAACACAACATCCATGCCTGACCGGGATTCGAACCCTGACCCCTTACGGACGAATGATCAGAGGCCAGCGCCTTAGACTACTGCGCCACCGGGGCGGCCCTGGCTTTTAGGGATGGGCCTGAGGAGGAGGGGGTTATTGTGTCTGTATGGCACGATGTTAAAATATGATTTAGATAAAAAAAAACGGCATTTTCATTTAAATTGTTCAAGTTCAGTAATGTTCTCGTTAGCAAAAATGCAAAATTTTGAAAAGCGATTAAGGCAATTCGTTCAGAGCAAGCAAAAAGTTGAAGGCGGCATTCCGGTAACATTTCCATTTTTCACCAGTGGTTTAACTAGTCAGACACGTCCAGGTTAAGGGGTGGGGATTGCTCGAATTCCTTTGTAGTTTGTAGTGAGAAGCATTAAAAATTCTTTCAGCGTTTCATAAAAAAAAAGTTGCTATCAAACTTGCCCCACCAAAAGTAATGCTCGCCCACCCGTCGCCCAAGTCTAACGACGTCCCTGCTATACAGTATACACGGGGGATATTTACTGTGAGCAGGAGAGAACTGTATGAGTATGTAGCAGACACGTGACTCTCAGCATGGTAACCAGCCTTAGTAACGTAACTGAAGGACAACCAGCCTCGCATTGTCATGTAGGACTTCCGCCCACAGGGAGTAGAGTTTAGGTCCCAGCCACCTACAGCGAGATCGCCTTTTGGGCAGGACACAGAAACGGAAGGAATGAGAGCAAGTCTAGCGACTTTTGACAGAGCAGTTTGTAGTGAGATTAGAGTACAGTAGATGGCGCTACCGTACAAGTACGATATTGCACAAATATGGGTGAGAGAATTTCAGGGAGGGCATAGGAAAGGATACCCATTTAACCAGTGGGTCCAGCCTGGGGGCCGTCACTTAACGTGCTCGTCCGATGCACGGCGGATATTCAGCGATTGTTAGTAAATCACACCATCTCTGAAAGATCAGCCCAGGCTAGAACCTGGAGACCCAGCATCGATAATCTGAAACACTAACCACTAAGCCATCCGCGGCTCACAACCAGCCTCGTTGAAATGATACAGCGAGATCGCCTTTTGGGAACTTTAACTTTCGAAGTACAAAATGCGGTATTTGGAAAAAATTAGAGATTGAAGGAAAAGATCCTTATGTGCTGAATACAAGTATCTTCGAAAGTGATGCGAAAAGTTTTCCAAAAGTGCAAATAGTAAATATTTTCCATTACTTCGTCTTTGGTCGAAGTGCCTTTACCGCAGAACAGTTCGAAGCATATAACAATTTCTCGTCGTCGGTATTCTTTTACAGGGTAATTTAGAACGATCACAAATTCGTGAGTAATCAGTAATTTATGGAGAAAATAGATACGCTGCCTTAATAAGTAAGGTTCTCTTCCCTCCCAGGTGCGGAGATGTGAGTAAAAAAAGATAGGTTTTCTTTCTTTCCAGGAATCGCTGATTTTGGATGAAACTTACACTTGAAAGGTTCTATGCCTTTTTGAGAGTTTAACTCTTCAATAAAAAGTTTCTTTCTAAGCTCTGGGAAGCGATTTCCAAGCCTTAGAAAAATGAGCAATTTTTTTTCTTTTTTTTTTTTACGTAAAATTGTGGTGAAAAAATAAAATAATTTTGCTGGAATTTGTGCCCTATAATCTATCCGTAAATAAATTTAGCAGCATAGCACCGCCCTGTAAACAGACCTAGACACCAAAAAGGATTTTATTTGGACAATAATTTTAGCCATTACTTGCATTTTTCTGAAAAAGTGTGCTTCAGCCCCAGGTAAAAATCCAGGTGTACTTAAAAAAATCAACGGTAGTTTGGAGGGGGGGGTGTCATATAGAACAAAGTAGTAAACTAAAAAACCCAACACCGACAGCCGAATACCCTTAAAAGTGAAAAACTGAAAACTCCCAAAAAAAGTGAGTCAGGGGAACGATGTGCTCGAGATCTAAACAATACCGAAGAGCCAGAGATTTGATTCTGACTAAAAGTCAGGTTTGCAAAACAAATTAACTTTTAGCCTTATAAAAAGTTTCAATCCGCCCTAGATCAAAAAGGAACCTTCTGAAAAGAAGTCCCTGGAGAGAAAAAAGTTTCACAAAAGTGCCGATTGGGTACCGAAGTGTTTATTTAAGAAATATTTTGACTAAGAGACCAACTCTAAAAGATGTTCTATTAGAAAATAGTAGTCGGTGGCGCAGTGGTCTAAGGCGCTGGCCTCTGATCATTCGTCCGTCAGGGGTCCGGGTTCGAATCCCGGTGAGGCATGGATGTTGTGTTTGTCTTACGGCACTGGCTCTCTCCCTTCCCTGGAACCAGTGACCCTAAATTAGGGACGGGCGACTGCTTATAGCCCATTGAGTTGCTCACGGTGGTCGTTAAACCCCCAATCAAAAAAAAATAAAAAAAAATAGTAGTAATAAAACCTAAGCAAAAAAAAAGCTAACACCTTTTAAATTCAACTTTAAAACTTTGAATCAACGAATGAAACGCCTGGCCCAATACGTGCAAGCATTGCACTCCAATAGCGTTTGAACGAGTAAAAGATGGATTCTCTTCTTTACCAGAAATCACTGATTTCTAGATAAAACTAACATTTAAGAGGTTCTCTGCCTTTGAAGAGTCTAACTCTTCAAAAAATTGTGTTTTCTAAGCTCTGGGAAGCGATCTCCCTTCGTTTGGAATATAAGCGAATTTTTTCGGTACTGCCATTAGAGACAGCAGCTAGTAGCCTGACAAAGACTTACGTTCTCGATTTCCTCTATTAGCGCAATTCATAATGCCAAAAATTTTAAGCATTTTGGCTTCAAATTTTTATAAACACCGACCGCTAATGATTGCACTTTACACACTAAGTGCAGGACAGCCAGCTAAGCTGGTCCTTCAGGAATTTGCAGGGAATGTTGCCACTTCACTGAAACTTCTCGATGACGTCACGTGCTACATCCCCATTAGGCTGAGGGTACGGGGGAGATAATGGCTTGGTCTTTTCTTCGTGGTTACTGTTTTAAAATACTCATTCAGAAATCGTTTGTCTGGTGGTCGGTAAAGTTTGAAGGGGTTCATCGGGATGGAACGTGGGAAGTTTCCTTTTGTATTGCCTTAAGTCACCCTTAGGAGAATGGTCCACGACACATGGCATTATATTAGTGCGTGCTGAAATACCAGAGATGTCGGTAAATTGGTTTCACAGTGTTAGCAGTGTGGTCAGGTTAGGTTTGCCCCGAGCATAGAATGGGATCCCCTAGGAAAGCTTTTACAATCAATCGGTCATGTTGTACAGGATTTTAGAAAGGCAGTGCCTGACGCCTGGTCTTGAACAGCCATTTGAAAGGGGACTAGCGTTATGATACTCTAAGAAAAAATGTTATAGACAGTAAAGTATCACTGCAGAGTTGCAAGCGGAAAGCAGGAACAACAGAATCCGCAGGAACAAAACCAATTGACACCTCCGCCATCGGGCAGCATTTAAGAGACACCATCTCACACCCACTTAACGCTGAGAGGGGCGGGGATGAAATACACACGGGATACGGAGCTCACCTTAGGTAATTGCCGCCACACGTTTATTTTTGCTTAATCATTCCACTGTACCTGCCATAATGACTGTACAGCAGCAGCAACATTCTTGTCCCCCTTTTATTGTTCCAGCCGAAGTACCAAAGTAGCTGCGTAAAATCCTGCGGACAAAGTGTCCGTTAGACCTCCTTCAAGACACTGGGGTGTCTGTTGACGTTGTTAATAGGTCGCGTTTTTGGAGGTTATTGCTAATGTTAATCCTACGGCAGATGTTCACTGTATACTGAATTATATTTACTAAAGCAATAAACGTGACACGTAGCATAACCATTACAGTTTCTCACAGTAAACTATTTTTTTTTACTTCTCCCACGTCAAAGATATTAATTTTTCAACCTTAAAATTTGATTGATGCGTCCTGTCGCCCTCGAAATCTGGCGCCCAGGTGCACGCAAATCGTTCTCAATTTTTTTTTATTTTTGTCCTCAAATGTCCTATTAGCTCGTTACACTGGCAATGAATAATGTTCTAACTACATTTCGTTTCTGCCGCCCCGGTGGAGCAGTGATTTAAGCGTATGGCTTCTGGTCATTCGCCCAAGATGGGTTCGGATTCCGGTGAGGCATAAATGCCGTGTTGTCTTATGGCACTGACTCTTTTCCTTCCCTGGAACCAGTGGCACTTAATAAGGGAGGAGCGGCTGCACTTATACCACATCGAGTTGCTCACGGACGTTAAACCTCTAATAAAAAGAAGTACCCATTTCTATCTTTTTGTTTTCAGAGTTTAACACGAAAAAAGGAAAAAAGGGCTGCAACACCAAGGAGGCAGTTACCCGTCCTTAAGGTGATTTCGCCCAACGAGAAAGGCGCAGTGGTCTAAACGATGGCCTCTGATCATTCGTCCGAAATGATCCGGGTTCGAATCCCGGTGAGGCATGGATGTTCTGTTTGTCTCACGGCACTGGCTCTCTCCCTTCCCTGGAACCAGTGACCCTAAATTAGGGACGGGCGACTGCTTATAGCCCATTGAGTTACTCACGGTGGTCGTTAAATCTACAAAAAAAACGAGAAAGAAGGACGTAGAGCTTCCATCGGCGAATGTGTGAAGCCACCGGAAACAAGTGGCAGCCGTGTTTGATGAGGTACAGAACGAACTTCCGTTCCGTGTTACGAAAGGGACTTTTCGCAATATATGGTTTGATGTTAAATGAGGATACAACACAAAAATTTCGTTATTTAACATATCAAATAACGCTTTTTACCATTAGTGGGAGGCAAGAGTGTTTTAAAAAAAACGATATTTAAATGGATGCAGCTTGCTCTCGTTGAATAAAATCTCAAGCCATAATTTTTCGACATTTCACAGAAATTTTTTGGAATAAATTTTCAGTGAAATGTAAGTTGCCGGTAATAGAGTAAATGGAAAAAAAGAAAAACAGAAAAACCACAGTTGTAGTGAATCTGCAATTTCGCTAAAAATCTTAGATATTCGTCGGTCATCACCAAGGAGGTTATGTTACTGAAGACACCACTGGCTCTGCCGCCATATGTCACAGCTGCTCTGTGGTGTGACGTCACAAGCAGGCAAAACGAACTAAATTATACCGTCGATAAAACAGTAAGCTTGTGTATCATTGGATAAAGATTATTTAATTACTCATTTTATCTGTTTATAGACTTAGAAGCTTTTGTTCCATTGGTTTCAAAGCAGCTTCATTTCTGCGGCTGCGTCGTGCCTGCTTATGACGTCATTTGCAGCACGGACGGTGACTTATGGCAGACAATGCTGCGTGGATAGGAGTGGTGTCTCCAGTAATATAACCTCCTTGGTCATCACCATCAGAATGCTGAATCATCCCACAGCTTATCGCTCCAAATACATAGACGCCAAAATTTTTATGAGAGTTTTAATTGTAAAAAAAAAAGTTCGAAGAAAAACGGAAAACAAACAATGAGTTTACACAGCAAGAGGTACCAAAATTAAAATACTTTTTCCAACCGTCCCTCTCTTATATAATGGGAAGAAAACTACTACTTAACTGGTTTTTATTTAATAAAAATTAAAAGTCCTTAGCACTGGGCATGTTTCTGATCTGTTTGTTAGCCTTAACATTCGACCACGGTGTATGATAGTCAGGTGATACGACTCTGCAAAAAATCGCCCGTTAATGACACTTGCCACTTGATGGCGCGACGAAGATGTGGGCTGATGATTTGATATAACCTATGCTTTATTATGGAAGGAAACGGCAGAACATTCGTATTGTACGAATGCTATTTTGCTTGGAATTTAAAAAAAACGCCTCGTAAGCATGTACTTTTGCACCTATCACACAGAATTCATCAAATAAGCGTTATATACGTATATATATATATTTTTTTTAAACACGGAGTGAGTACTCTTAAAGTCACGATTTCAGAGCAGACGATGCTGAGATTTTTTACAGAAGCAACAGAAAATAGACCCTTTACCGTTTAAAAAAATGATACATCTTGCAAAATCAGATGGTGCTGTGCATTCGGAGAAGCAATTTTAACATGGAATATCAGTTTTTGCGTAAGTCATTGAACATCGTTAATGGAAACTGCTGGTTTTGAAAACTGACCGAAGTTTTCGCAAAAACTAATTTTTATTATTTTTCCTTCCCCGCGAGAAATCATTCACTACTGACGTTTTCATTTAGTAATAAACAATATATTTTACATATTTCCTTTATTTTTGTACCTAATAATACTAATGAATAAGGCTCTGCCTCCATCTGTGCTGGTGCCGCCCCGGTGGCGCAGTGGTCTAAGCGATGGCCTCTGATCATTCGTCCGTAAGGGGTCCGGGTTCGAATCCCGGTGAGGCATGGATGTTGTGTTTGTCTTACGGCACTGGTTCTCTCCCTCCCTGGAACTAGTGACCCTAAATTAGGGATGGGCGACTGCTTATAGCCCATTGAGTTGCTCACGGTGGTCGTTAAACCTCCAATCAAGAAGAAGAATCTGTGCTGGCGATGACGGCAAAAAGGCTGCTTTTTCTCGGCGGACCTTTCCCCGACCTGCGTGCATACAGTACAATGAGCATTCAGTATTTGATATTAAGGGAAAAAATTAGTGATCCTACATTTAAACAATGGTTAATGCTCTTAACGTAAATGTTTTCCATATTGTAATCTGTGGAAAAATGTATCACATACTAATGGTTGCTGCCATTTTTCCCCGCACGGGGATAACTGGTTTTCCAGTTATTTGGGGAGCGGCGCCTCCACGGCCCGAGCTGACCTTGTGACTGGTCAACATCTGTTGTCATGCCACCGCCTGTTTTTTGTTTTGGTGCTGTTGGTGTTTGCAGGGACGGCTGTTCATCCAGCTGTTGGGGAGTCGCGGCCCCACGATCCCGAGCTGGTCTTGTGTCTCGCTTTTTCGTTTTTATTTATTTTCTCCACTGGCTAGTTGCCCGTGTTGTATACTTTACCTAATCGCTACCACGTTATGTACTAACACCCCGGTCTTGTGGTTTTGTTACCCTCCACCACTAACTGTTTTATACACTGCTGGACAATTGCTAAGGACGGATCATAAACGGCTATATAGCGCATAAAAAAGTAAGTGTGGTTGGATGCCAAGTGAAATAAAATAATGTCAGAATGCCAGAACATTACAAGAAAGACAATTTATTGTGCTCTGAAATCCAGAAGGCTTTGGAACGTGTTCAAGGGACAAACAGGCCATTTTGTGCAGAATACGTAAACGTGAAAAAAATGCAATTACCGTCCGCAGGCGTTTCGGCGTAAGATGTCAATAAGGGATATGGCCACCATGGAGGGCGATGCAAGATTCCACGCGTCGTGTCATGCTTTGCACAACATTATCAAGCAGCTGTTGGGGTAATTTATCCCATTCCTCTGTCAGTGCACGGATGAGGGTGCCCTTGTTTATTGGAGGGCATTGGCGACCAGCAAGGCTCCTCCCCAAAGCATCCCACACATTTTCAATGGGATTCAGATCTGGAGAGCGTGCTGGATATACGAGGCGTTGAATATCCTCGCTCTCAAGACACTCCTGGACAGCGACTGTTCGATGACATGTTGCGTTGTCGTCCATGAAAATGAATCTATCACCGACGGCACCACGGAACATGCGAGCATGAGGTAGCAGAACATCATTAATGTATCGTTGGCCAGTCATAGTCCCAGTTGGAAGCACATAGAGGGACGTACGGCCATTGATCATGATGCCAGCCCATACCATGACACTACATGTCGGATATCGGTCCCTTTCCTGTATGTTTGCTGGACAATATGCAGTACCACTATCACGCCAGATCAGTTGTCGTCGATAATCAGACGATAGACTGTATCTACTCTCATCTGAGAAGAGGACAGCAGACCAGTCGTTATCAGTCCAATTGCGATGTTGATGGCACCATTGCAAACGGGCGGTACGGTGACGTCTGGACAATGGGATGCACACAACAGGACGGCGGGCTCCTTCATGCAAACGTCTGGCGACAGTTTTTCGGGAGATCCGCTTGCCAGTAGCAGCCATAAACTGATTTGCTACCTCACTAGCTGTGCTGCGCGGGTGTCTTTTTGTTGATAGCACTATATACCGATCTTCTGCAGGTGTCGTACTGCGAACACGACCTCCCCGTGACGTTTGCTACACTCTCCATTTGTTTGAAATGATTTCCAAAGCCTTGAAATAACACTGTAGCTGACGTCGAACTCCCTGGCAACTTCTGTTATTTTTCGCGCTTCTTCAATCTTGCCAGTAATACGGCTACGCGTAAAATCATCTAGGTGATGTCGGGAAGACATACCGAAAATTGCAAGTTCGTCAATTGATTCTTTCCATTTCAACTTTGCGTTTGAACAGCAACGGTCAATACGCGTCAAATCCTTTATATCTCTTATCAGCGCTATGACGTCACGAACAAGTTTGGCAATCCAAAATTTGCATACGCACAACACGTCTTACTGTATCCCGCACTTATGGTAATTTCCACATTTTCCTGCCTTCCATTTTATGGTTGCTATCGTTGCTATTTTCATCCGTCCTTAGCAATTGTCCGGCAGTGTATAACCTCCTTGCATATAACAGATCCTAGTCCGACGTTTAGCTACATTATAAATTTAAATCCCATTAAGTAAAAATAGAGTTGACGTACTTTACCTTCTGTACAGAAACTTTAACGTTTATGCAGCTCCATAGAATGTAATTACACATAGTAATAAATAAAAATATTCAAGAAAAATACCGATTTAGCATTGATGAAATCATAAACACAATGTAATCCTACCATGGTTAGCATGAACGATCGGCCCTCAACTCCTGAACGCCCCCTGGCGAGCTGTGACATTAACAGTCCGTTTTTCAAACTGATAACAGTACGGAGAGTCGTATCACCTGACTTATCATACACCGTGCTTTCGACGAATGATTCTAATCTGTTTGTTAGCCCATCGGTGGTCTGTTCTTCTGGCAACATGTCCAGCACATTGCCATTTCACTGATTTCACTCTCTCTCTCTCTCTCTCTCTCTCTCTCTCTCTCTCTCTCTCTCTCTCTCTCTCTCTGTATATATAAATTCTTTGAGTTGTTTTCATTCTTTGCGTGTCTTTTTTAGTTAAGGTCATACATACAGTATACAGGGTGATTCCTAAAGTCCTAAGTCACGTCAATAACTTGGGAATAAAGACATCTAGAGCTATGAAAGTAAGGTATGGTATAGTAAAACAACCATGCGCTATCGGATGAGAGTAACTGCAGCGCCCCTAGCGGTAAAATGTGGAAGTTAGCACTTCTATCTCGGAAAGCATAAGAGATACGGGAAAGAGATCCATTAGGAACTTGTAGAGCATCAACGAATTAGTAGGAAACGACATATGGTAGAAACGGCTGGGGTAAGTAGAAGGCTGGAAACGCGAACTTGTGCGAAGCCGATTCGTATCGTTGTTGCGGTAACAGTCTAGCAGAGAGAAATGTATGACGTATGCGACTGCACGTCTGTGAATGTCGAATGCAAATTCTGGTGTGACATAATGCTTCACCTACCGTATCAGGCGCGGCGTGGCAATGTATAAAGGATCGTCGGCCAGGAACTATGTCATTCGTAACGTGAGTATCGGGTAAAGAACGAGCATGGCACGCCATTCGAATGAACAGTATTGCGAGATGGTATTAACAGTATATGAAGAATTCGGACGCAACGCGTGGGAAGCGTCACGCCAGTATGGCTTACGATTTCCGACTCATCCATCGCCGACAGCGTGGACCATCAGTCGCGCGGTTCGACAGCTACGAGAAACAGGCAGTATTGCAGCGCGTCCCCGTTCGGGCCGACCCACCGGAATGGTTAGGGATGTGCAACCAGTCGATGTTCTGGCATACGTTTTGGCCAACCCACACACCAGTACGAGGGAAGTCAGTATGGCATGTGGCTTATCACAATCCCGTGTGTGGAACATTTTGCATCAGCATGGTGCCCATCCGTACCGTATAGTACCGCTGCACGTACTGATGCCAGGGGATTTTCATTTCATTTTATTTGTTTTGCTGAGGCATAAAAAGAAATATAAAAGATTAAGAAATAAAACATTTTCAATGCATACAGCAAGGTAGCAAAGGGAAAAGACTGACATGGCCTTTTCCCTTTGCTTCTTTGAACTAACGACGTCTAGATTGGTGCAATTTTGTAATGAACACCGTAAAAGAAAATGCGACCTTTCTACCAAACATCCTTTGGACTTACGAGGCGCAGTTCACACGCGCCATGGTGCTGAACAAACAAAACTGCCATTACTGGGCAGTTCAGAATTCATTTTTACACGGGAAATGAGGCATCAGGTGCGCTGGAAGGACCGGCTTGTTGGGCCTGTGTTTTATGCAGGCGAATTAAATGGACGAAGATACCTGCAGCTGTTGCAAAGCACATTACCTGAGTGGTTAGATGATCTGTCTCTGCAAGATATACGCTCATTATAGATTCAGCATGACGCCGCTCTGACACGTCAACCAACAGTAGCACAGCACTTCCTGTCCGACAGTTTCGGGCAACAGATAATCGGTTATGGTGATCCCGCAGCGTGGCCTCCACGATCCCCGGATCTAATTCCTATATATTTCTTCCTCTGGGGTTTCCTAAAGGATCACGTGTACAGGGTGGAACCGATTATATCCACGATCTTCGACTGCGTATCGTCGCTGCGTGTGAGAGCGTGACACCTGTTATGCTGGCGAACGTACAACAGGAAGTTCTGTCTCGTATTCAAATGTGTATAGTGGCAGATGGTGACCATATTGAACCCTATTTACGTTAAACGCAACGTTATGTAAGTACCGCTGTTGCATTAAATACGACCAATGTACTCCATTTGTATTCATGCCTGAGTATAATAAAAATTGTATTTCCCTCACGTTCCCAGCCTTCTATTTACCCCAGCCGTTTCTACTAGTACAATATGTCGTTTCCTACTAATTCGTTGATGCTCTACAAATTTCTAATTTATCTTTTTCCCATATTTCTCATGGTTTCCGAGATAGGAGTGCTAACTTCCACATTTTGCCACTAGGAGCACTGCACTCACTCTCATCCGATAGCGCATGGTTATTTTACGATACCATACCTTACTTCCATAGCTTTAGCTGTCTTTGTTCTCAATTTATTGAGGTGACTTAGGACTTTAGGAATCACCCTTTAAACGTATATATACCTGGTCATTATGTCGCCCAATCCATCTATTTCTCTCTCTCTCTCTCTCTCTCTCTCTCTCTCTCTCTCTCTCTCTCTCTCTCTCTCTCTCTCTCTCTCTCTCTCTCTGTAAATATATATATATATATAAAACATTACGTATGAACATTACTTTCCTTTCTTCTGTATTTTTGATTCTGTCGATTTGCTTTTTGGTGTATTTTAACAGCAGGAATAGGTTATTCTTTTTTTGGATGAAAATTATTTTATTTATGTATCTATATATGCTCTTCTACTATCGTGGGACAGATACTAGCAGAACTAGTGGTGTTGGATTTATAATAAACAAGAAACTGAAGGATAAAGTTGTAGAAGTTGAAAGTTCCTCTGACAGAGCTGCACGACTCGTTATCCAACTCTCAAGAAGATACCAGGCTCAGATTATTCAAACTTATGCACCCACCACAAGTCATCCTGAAGAAGAAATTGAAGAATTTTATGAGGAAATTCGTCATCTAAATAATAAAGGCAAGCAGCACTTGAAGATAATTATGGGAGATTTCAATGCAAAAATAGGGCAACGGCAACAGAATGAAACTTCACTAGATAAATTCGGTCACGGCAACAGAAACCAGCGTGAAAATACTCTCGTAGAGTTTGCAGAGGCAGAAGGGTTTTCATCTTGAACTCCTTTTTCAAGAAAAAGCCACAAAGTAAATGGACATGGAAACATCCAAATGGGATGACAAGTGAAATTGATTTTATTATGTGTAACAAAAAATTCGTCATAGAGGACTGCGGTGTGCTAAACAAGTTCAACACAGGTAGTGACCATAGATTGGTGAGATGTAAGATGCACCTCAACACTAAACTCGAACGTGGCAAGCTTATAAGACAAACAAAATGTATTGACATAACCAACCTTAAAAAACACCATAATACCTTCAAGTTGGAACTGCAGAACAGATTCTCTGCTTTATAAAGCCTAACATCGGAAGAAGTGGATATTTCTGAAGTTAACAGAAAAGTAACCAAAGTTCTTATGGAAACAGTAACAAAATTAGCTAGGTCTAAGAACAAGTTGCATGTGAACAAATTATCAGAAAAAACCAAAATGTTGATGCAAAAAAGAAGAGAGATGAGGACAACTAAAGAAGATGTGACTTCCAAAGTGGAATATATAGAGCTATGCAAGACAGCACGAAAAAGTATCACTGAAGACGTAAGGAAATTCAACTGTGAACTCGTAAGGAAAGCAATTGAAAACAACCAAAGACTGAAGATAGCAAAGAGACATCTCAGTAAGGGAAGAAAACAGATTATGGAACTGAGAAAAGAAGATGGTTCTGTAACAAGAAATAGAGGCGAAATTTTGACAAGAGTGAAAGATTTCTACTCCAAATTATATGAAAGGGATGATACATGTACTCCAGACATCATAAAAGGTACCAGAACCAGAGTTCTTCCATCCTCCCAGCAGAAGTTGCACATGCAATCAAGAACATGAAGCGGGGAAAAGCTCCAGGAGAAGATGGAATTACTGTAGACATCATACAAGAAGCAAGTGAAGAAATTGAAACAGTACTCGCCCAAATTTTCACTCGTTACCTTAAGAAAGGGAAGATTCCTGGGGATTGGAACAACGCTACAATGATCCTGCTACATAAAAAAAGGTGACATTAAGTATCTTCACTTAAATTCTTTCACCCCGTTTGAAGGTAACACTGGACATGGCTCAACCGAGAGAACAAGCTGGATTCAGGAGTGGCTACAGCACAATAGATCATATCCACGTACTGAGAGAACTAATTGAAAGAGCGAGGGAATATGAACTTCCATTGTGCATGGCTTATATCGATTATGAAAACGCCTTTGATTCGGTGAAACCATCAGCAGTTGCAATGGCTCTGAAATCCTGCGGTATTGAAGATGCATACATTAATATTATTAATAACATCTATGAAAATTCAAGTGCAAAGATTCGGCTGTTTGAAAATACAAAACACATAAATATTGTGTAACGTACCAGGAGATGTGACGTACCTGCCAGAAGGACGCACACGACATAAAGGCAGATAGGAATCAGAATAAAATGTCCGCGTAGCTCAAATGGTAGAGCAACTTATTCCGGAATGAGTGGACCCGGGTTCGAATCCTGCGCGGATAAAAATGACGGAGAAATTCACTTCGTTATAATTGGAAAGGGAGTGAGACAAGGTGACACCATATCTTCGAAGCTCTTTATTGCCACATTGGAAAATGTCTTTCAATCATTGAACTGGGAAAACAAAGGGATTATGATTAATGGAGATTATCTAACCCACCTTCGTTTTGCTGATGATGCAGTCATTTTTGCAAATACACCATCAGAGCTGCAGGGTATGATCCAGGAACTTGCTGACAGTAAAGAAGTGGGATTAAAAATGAACTTTCAAAAGACAAAAGTGATGTTCAATGCTTTTACAAGAAATGAAGATTTGTCGATTGATGGAGAAAAGCTGGAGATAACAGACACGTACGTTTATCTTGGACAGCAGATATCAAGTGAGGGTCACATTGATGAAGAAATTAATCGGCGTACAAAACTTGCCTGGAGAGCGTTTGGAAGAAACAGCATAATTTTCAAGAGCAATATGCCATTATGTCTTAAAAGAAAAGTGTTTGATCAATGCATCCTTCCAGTGCTTACGTATGGTGCAGAGACGTGAAACTTAACTAAAAGAGACATACAAAGGCCGCAGACAACTCAAAGCAGCATGGAGAGGTGCATGCTTGGTGTAACCAGGAGAGATAAGAAGAGGAACTTGTGGATCCGAAAAATGACATGAGTGGAAGACGTCATGATCAGAGTTAAACCCCTGAAATGGCAATGGGCTGGACATACTGAGAGGAGGACAGATCATCGATGGACAGCCGAAATTTTAGATTGGATTCCAAGGGACAGAAAAAGACCCAGAAGAAGACCACATGAGAGATGGGTGGATGAAATTCGAAAGTATGCGGGAGTGACATGGAGGAGACTGTCACAAGGCTGACCGTTGTGGAGTAAACTTGGGGAGACCTTCGTCCAGCAGTGGATTGATAATGGTTGACAATGATGATGATGATATGCTATTTGCTATGTTTTATTTAACTATCATCCAAGGTTTACCCGTAAGAGACGTAATATCCGTTGCTGTCAGAGATATATATGTATTGGGTTGTCGGAAAAGTCATGACGTATTTTGGCCATGTTTTGCAAAGGTCATTTATTGATAGAAAGAACAAAGAACAATCAATGATGTAATGCCCATTTAGTTCGAAAACCTTTTGCCATATTTCAGTTAGCAGCAGAATGCCTTGTTCATAGAAGTTTCGTGGCGAAAAACTGTGCAAGGTGCTGATTTACAGCTTCATCTGAATTGAACGTTATACCACGCAAGGACTGTTGAAGAGAGCGAAACAAGTGAAAGTCTGATGGCGCAAGGTCAGGCGAGTATGCTGGTAGTGGCAACACATCCCACCCAAGCTCCGATAATTTTTTGCTGGTAATCAAACTTGTGTGTAGTCCCGCGTTGTCGTTAAGGAACACAACACCTTTACGATGAACGAGCTGTGGACGTTTCTGGATGATGGGTTCGTTCAAACTGTCCAATTGCAGACAGTACACATTTGAATTGATTGTTTGGTTCCGTGGTAGGAGCTCGAAAAACACGACACCTTTAAAATCCCACCACACTGAGACCATAACCTTACGCTGATGAATGTCTGCTTTGGATGTCGTTTGAGGCGAAGCAGCACGTCCGGACCAAGTCCGTTTGTGCAGCACATTGTTGTACACAATCCACTTTTCTTCATCAGTTATCAGTCGCTTCAAAGAAGAATAATTTTCCTCACGTTTAATGAGCATATCGCAGATGTTTATACGCGCCGTCAATTGAGCTTCTTTGAGTTCATGAGGAACACTCACATCAAGTTTGCTTACGTATCCCAGCTTCTTCAGGTGGTCGTGAACGCTTGAATGATGGATGGGCAATGTGTCTGCAATCTCTTGTGTCGTGTAACGTGGGTTTGACTCGATCAATGCCTTGATTTGTTCTTCATCAACTTTGCCTCCCGGACTTAGGGAAAAATCACCAGCACGGAATTTTGCGAACCACCGCTGACACTTTTTTTATTGGAGGTTTAACGACCACCGTGAGCAACTCAATGGGCTATAAGCAGTCGCCCGTCCCTAATTTAGGGTCACTGGTTCCAGGGAAGGGAGAGAGCCAGTGCCGTAAGACAAACACAACATCCATGCCTCACGGGATTCGAACCCGGACCCCTTTCGGGCGAATGATCAGAGGCCATCTCTTAGACCACTGCGCCACCGGGGCGGCTAACCACCGCTGACACTGACGTTCTTGTAGAGCATTATCACCGTACACTTTACGCAACTTTTGACAAGCTTGACGCTCGTTCTTCCCTTTACGAAAGTAAAATAGTAAAATATGGCGAAAATGCACAGTTTGGTCTTCCATTTTCACCTTGATGTCAAATCTCTGAAAATCAACTAAATCGCTCACTATTCCTTTTAGAATGCAGCTAGAACTAGCACACGTCGAATGCCATAGCTATAACAGAGCTGCGCATGCCTCTAGTACTTCCAAAATAGCACAGCCGCCATCGGGTGCCAAAATGCGTCATGACTTTTCCGACAACCCATTATATATAACTTCTGTAATTCCCCTGTGACCTAGGTATAGACAGACATTGGGGCAATGAGGATGTAGCAGACGTGTGACTTTCAGCATGGCAACGAGCCTTAGTAACGTATGTGAAGGACAACCAGCCCCTGTTGGAATAATGGAGTCTTACTTTGAAAGTTAAACTTCCGAGTTCAAAATGCGGTATATGGAAAAAATTAAAGTGATTGATAGAAAAGATCCATATGTGTTAAATGCAAATACCTTCGAAGATGATGTGAAAAGTTTTCCGAAAGTGCAAATAGCAAATATTTTCTATTACTTCGTCGTTGGTCGAAGCGCCTTTACTGCAGAACAGTTCGAGGCACATAAAAGTCTCGAAGCGTATAACAATTTCTCATCGTGGACATTCTTTTACATGGTAATTGAATGAAATCACTTTTTAGTGAGCGATTAGTAATTTAGGGAGAAAATAGATACGCCGCCTTAATAAGTAAGGTTCTCTGCCCTCTCAGGTGCGGAGCCCCGGGTAAAAAAGATAGGTTCACTGACTTTCCTGGAATCATTGATTTTTGTGTAAAATTGATTCTTGAAATATTCTCTGCTTTCTGCTTTCTAGAGAGTTTAACTCTTCAAAAAAAGTGTTTTCTAAGCTCTGGAAAATGATTTCTAAGACTTAGAAAAAAAAATTTAGATCAAAATCTGATTTTTCACGCAAAATTAAGGTGAAAAAACACAAATTTTGCTGGGATTGGTGCCTTATTTATTTATTCGTAAATAAATTTAGCAGCATAATCCCGGTCTATAAACATACCTAGACAATAAAAATACTTTTATTTGGATAATAATTTTAGCCATTATTTGCAAAAGTGTGCTTCAGCTCCAGATACAAATTCAGGTGTACTAAATATAAAATCAACGGTAGGTTTGGGAGGAAATATCATATAGACCAAACTAGTAAAGTAAAACTCCCAACACCGGCAGCCAAATAACCTTAAAAGTGAAAAGCCGAAAACCCACAAAAAAATAGTGAGTCAGGACGGTGTGTTGGGGCTCTTGTAAAAAATCCAGCAATTAGAGAGATTTGATTCTAACTAAAAGTCAGGTTGGCTAACAAATTAACTTTGAGCTGTATAAAAAGTATCAACACCCCCCTCCCCTCTTCCCTTGCTATAGATCGATCAACCAGGAACCTTCTCCATGGAGAAGAATAACCCAGGCGCACAGAAGTGCAGATTGGGTACTGACTTTGATTTAAAAAATTTTTTGACTAAGAGACAAACTCTAAAATATGTTCTATAAGAAATAATCAGTAAAACCTACGCGAAAAACAGCCAAATCTTTTTAATTCAACTTGAAATCAACGAGTGAAACGCATGGCCTAATAAGTGCAACAAGCACTGCATGCCAACATCATTTGAACAAGTAAAACGAGAGGTTCTCTGCCTTACCAGAAGTCACTGATTTTTGTATAAAACTAACCTTTATAAGATTCTCTGCCTTTGAAGAGTCTTCAATAAAAGGTGTTTTCTAAGCTCTGAGAAGCGAACTCTCTTCGTTTGGCAGAGCGAATCTTTTCGGCACTGCCTTTAGAAACAGCAGCTGGCAGGCTAAATAATGTCAGGAAATCTAGGAATTTGGGCTTTAAATTTTTGTAAACATCGACCGCTAATAATCGCACACTTTACACACTAACTGTAGGACAGCCAACTATGCTTGTCCTTCAGAAACTTCCAGGGACTGTTGCCACTTCACCTAAACTTCTTGATGACGTCACGTGGAGCATGTAGCAGACACGTGACACTCAGCATGGCAACGAGCCTTAGTAACGTAACTGAAGGACAACCAGCCTCGTTGAAATGATGGCTTCTTACTTTGAAACTTTAACTTCCGAGTACAAATTGCGGTATTTGAAAAAAAAAAGAGGAAAATATCCTTACGTGCGAAATGTAAGTATCTTCGAAGGTGATGCGAAAAGTTTTCCGAAAGTGCAAATAGTAAATATTTTCGATTACTTCATATTTGGTCGACGCGCCTTTACTGCAGAGCAATTCGAGGCATATAAAAGTTTCGAAGCATATAACAATTTCTCATCGTCGGTATTCTTTTACAGGGTAATTTAAAACGATCACAAATTCGTGAGTAATCAGTAATTTATGGAGAAAATAGATACGCTGCCTTAATAAGTAAAGTTCTCTTCCCTCCCAGGTGCGGAGATGTGAATAAAAAAAGATAGGTTTTCTTTCTTTCCAGGAACAGCTGATTTCGGATAAAACTCACGCTTGAAAGTTTAACTCTTCAACAGTTAAACTTTCAAGAGTTTAACTCTTCAACAAAAAGTGTCTTTCTGGGGGAGATTTCCAAGCCTTAGAAAAATGAGCAAAATCTTTTTTTTTTTTTTTTTTTCGTAAAATTGTAATGGAAAGATAAAATAATGTTGTTGGAATTTGTGCCCTATAATCTATTTATCCGTAAATAAATTTAGCAGCATAACATCGACCTGTAAACAGACCTAGACACCAAAAGGGATTTTATTTGGACAATAATTTTAGCCATTTTTTGCATTTTTCTGCAAAAGTGTTGTGCTTCAGCTCCAGGTACAAATCCAGGTGTACTAAAAAAATCAACTTTAGAGTTTGGGTGGTGGGGGGGGGGTATCATATAGAACAAAGTAGTAAACTAAACCCCCGAACACCGACAGCCAAATAACCTCAAAAGTGAAAAGCCGAAAACTCGCCAAAAAAGTGAGTCAGGTTAACGGTGTGATCGAGATCTAAAAAATACAGAAGAGCCAGAGATTTGATTCTGACTAAAAATCAGGTTTGCTAACAAATTAACTTTTAGCCTTATAAAAAGTTTCAGCACCTCCTAGATCACCCAGGAACCTTCTGAAAAGAAGTCCTTGGAGAAAAAAAAACCAAAAAAACACGTGCACAGAAGTTCCGATTGGGGACCGAAGCGTTTATTTAAGAAATCTTTTAACTAAGAGACAAACTCTAAAAGATGTTCTATAAGAAAATAGTCAGTAGTAATAAAACCTTCGCAAAAAAAAAAAAAAAAAAAAAAAAACCCCAACACCTTTTGAATTCAACTTAAAAACTTTGAATCAACGAATGAAACGCCTGGCCCAATAAGTGCAATCACTGCACTCCAATAGCGTTTGAACAAGTAAAAGATGGATTCTCTGCTTTACCAGAAATTTTTTTTTTGATTGGAGGTTTAACGACCACCGTGAGCAACTCAATGGGCTGTAAGCAGTTGCCCGTCCCTAATTTAGGGTCACTGGTTCCAGGGAAGAGAGAGAGAGCCAGTGCCGTAAGACAAACATCACATCCATGCCTCACCGGGATTCGAACCCAGACCCCTTACTGACGAATGATCAGAGGCCAGCGCCTTAGACCACTGCGCCACCGGGGCGACTACCAGAAATCACTGATTTCTAGATAAACCTAACATTTAAGAGGTTCTCTGCCTTTGAAGAGTACAACTCTTCCAAAAAAGGGGTTTTCTAAGCTCTGGTAAGCGATCTCCCTTCATTTTGGATATAAGCGAATTGTTTCGGTACTGCCTTTAGGGACAGCAGCTAGTAGCCTGAAAAAGATTTATGGTCTCAATTTCCTCCTCTATTGCCGCAATTTATAATACCAAAAAAATCTAAGCATTTTGGCTTTTCAAATTTTTATAAACACCGACCGCTAACGGTTGCACCTTACACACTAAGTGCAGGAGGACAGCCAGCTATGCTTGTCCTACAGGAAGTTGCCCTCATTGACCGCCATAAGTCACCGTCTGTGCCTCGCCGTGCTGCGAATGACGTCATGGGCAGGCACGACGCAGCCGCAGAAGAGAAGTTCCTTTGAAACCAATGGAACAAAAGCTTCTAAGCGTATAAACAGATAAAATGAGTAATTAAATAATCTTTATCAATGATGCACATGCTTACTGTTTTATCAACGGTACAATTTAGTTCGTTTTTGCATGCTTGTGACGTCACACCACAGTGACCTATGGCGGCAGAGCCAGTGGTGTCTCCAGTAATTAAACCTCCTTGTCTATAGACCCCCTTTTTTGTTTTACGCGATATTAATTTTTCATGAGCACATGTGGTAAACATATTTTTCAATAAAACAATTTGAGGAACAAAAGCGGGTAATTAAGGGTAATATGAAGGAACAGTAGCCGCCCCGGTGGCACAGTGGTCTAAGGCGCTGGCCTCTGATCATTCGTCCGTAAGGGGTCCGGGTTCGATTCCCGATGAGGCATAGATGTTGTGTTTGCCTTACGGCACTGGCTCTATCCCTTCCCTGGAACCCGTGACCCTAAATTAGGGACGGGCGACTGCTTATAGCCCACTGAGTTGCTCACGGTGAACGTTAAACCTCCTATCAAAAAAAAAAAAAAAGAAGGAACAATAATGCGGAATATTTAAATTCGCATTGCTGCAACTTCACGTATAAGGTGTTCGTTTTATGTAGCGGCATATTATCTATTTCATAGCTGATTTTAATCCAAATTGAGAACTTGCTATTTAAATTTTGATCTAGGAATTTGTTGGTCTTCATTGGCACCCGAATATTTCTTCTGCCCTATTTATACGATATATTATGCGGTGAATCAAACACTGTATGTACCTTTCCAATAGCTATGAATTTCTCACCAACTCCTCGCCGTAACGGATGGTGCTGCTCCCTCAATTGCAGTCGTTGCCTCCAAAGCACAGAGACCTTGGCTTCTCTCTAAGGTCTTTGATGTGTCCCCAAATGAGCTGCCGATTTGGGGGCGCCGCGATAATTTGTCCTCAAACAAGTATTCCGATCACGGCGTATGATACGTCAGGTGATACGACTCTCCGCACTGTCGACAGTTTGAAAAATGGACTGTTAATGTCACAGTTTACCAGGAGACGCTCAGGAGTTGTGGGCTAATAGTTCATGCTAACCATCATAGGATTACATGGTGTTCATGATTTCATCAGTGCTAAATCAGTATTTCTCTTGAGTATTTTTTATTTATTACTTTGTATAATTACTGTTAATTGTATGAAGTTCCAGAAAAGTGGAAGTTTCTGTACAGAAGGTAAAGTACGCCAACTCTCTTTTTACTTAACGGAAGATAAATTATAGTGCAGATAAATGTCGGACTAGGATCTGTTCAATTCTGTTTTAGGTATGAGGCGAAAGTGTTTTGTGCCGCCCCGGTGGCGCAGTGGTCTAAGGCGCTGGCCTCTGATCATTCATCCGTCTGGGGTCCCGATTCGAATCCCGGTGAGGCATGGATGTTGTATTTGTCTTACGGCACTGGCTCTCTCCCTTCCCTGGAACCAGTGACCCTAAATTAGGGACGGGCGACTACTTATAGCCCATTGAGTTGCTCACGGTGGTCGTTAAACCTCCAATTAAAAAAAAAAAAGGTGTTTTGTACCGAACAATCGGTTATCGGACAGGTTATGTGACATATAAAGGACTTTTATTAGTCTTTAATGATCCAACAGTGTTGGAAAAATGGCGGCAAGCATTAAAATGTGATACATATTTCCACAGCTCACAATGTGGAAAATTTTTACGTTGAGAGCATTAACCGTTGTTTAAATGTAGGATCACTAACTTGATGTCAAATATATTCATCGTACTATATATGCACGCAGGTCGGGGAAAGCTCCGCCGAGAAAAAGTAGCAATTTTGCCGTGATGCACTTTCTCCCTTGTCATCGCCAGCACAGATGGAGAGAGAGCCTTATTCATTAGTATGATTAGGTACAAAAATAAAGCAAATGTGTAAGATATATTGCTTATTACTAAATTAAAAGATCAATAGTGCATGATTTCTCAAGGGGAAGATTAATCAAAATTATTTTTTCCGAAAACATCGATAAGTTTCCAAAACCAGCAGTTTCCGTTAACGATGCTCCAATGACTTACGCAAAAACTGATATTCCATGTTAAAATTGCTCCTCCGAATGTACAGCACTATCTCATTTTACAAGAAGTACAATTTTTATACGATAAAGGGTCTATTCTTTATTGTCTCAGTAAAAAACTCAGCATCGTATGCTTAGAAATCTTCTTCTTTTTTTTTTTTTTTTTGATTGGAGGTTTAGCGACCACCGTGAGCAACTCAATGGGCTATAAGCAGCCGCCCGTCCCTAATTTAGGGTCACTGGTTCCAGGGAAGGGAGAGAGACAGTGCCGTAAGACAAACACAACATCCATGCCTGACCGGGATTCGAACCATGACCCCTTACGGACGAATGATCAGATGCCAGCGCCTTAGACCACTGCGCCACCGGGGCGGCATACTCACTCTGTGGCTAATATATATATATATATACAGTATAACGCTTATTTGATGAATTTCATGTGATAGGCACAAAAGTGCATGTTTACGAAGCGTTCCAGGTTATTGTTTTTTTAATTCCAAGCAAAATAGCATTCGTAAAATAGGAATATTTCTGCCATTTCCTCCGCCGCCCCGGTGGCGCAGTGGTCTAAGGCGCTGGCCTCTGATCATTCGTCCGTAAGGGGTCCGGGTTCGAATCCCGGTGAGGCATGGATGTTCTGTTTGTCTCACGGCACTGGCTTTCTCCCTTCTCTGGAACCAGTGACCCTAAATTAGGGACGGGCGACTGCTTATAGCCCATTGAGTTGCTCACGGTGGTCGTTAAACCTCCAATAAAAAAAAACAAAAAACATTTCCTCCCATAAGAAAGCATGTGTTGTATCAAATCATTGGCCCACGCGTTCGTCGCGCCATCTAAGGGACAAGTGACATTAACAGGCAATTTTTGTTTCCGCAGTCGTATCACCTTACTATCATACACCGTGATTCCAATATTTGGTTACCTTAACTATAATTCAGTTACCGGGAATTCAGAGAGGAAAAGGCAGGAGATACAAAAGACACAAAGATGCTATTAGTCTTTTATATTTCCGAAAGGACTAGTTCATGTGATTGCAAAGGTAGGAGGAGCATATTCATATACACTAAGAGTGTGAAATAGGATCTCTCCCCGCACTTCCCTCCGAAATGAATGCCAGTTTACATCGGTGTAACGCCGTGCTAGTTACAAATGCAATTTTTAATTAAATTGCAATTACAGTTTAAAGTACTTCGATAATGCAGATTTTATTTTGGTGCGGCGGGGGTGGGGGTTAACGACCACTGTGAGCGACTCAATGGGGAGTAAACAGTCGCCTCCCCCTAATTTAGGGCCACAGGTTCCGGGGAAGAGAGAAAACCAATGTCGGAAGGCAAATAAAGCATCCATGCCTCACGGGATTCGAACTCGGACGAATGGTTAGAAGCTAACCCTTTTAACAACGGAGCGATTTTATGCAGAGCAATAGTTAATTTATAATTTGAAATTACAACTTAGCCAGTTAATTTTAATTTTCTTTTTTTTTTTTTTGATTGTAGATTTAACGACCACCGTGAGCAACTCAATGGGCTATAAGCAGTCGCCCGTCCCTAATTTAGGGTCACTGGTTCCAGGGAAGGGAGAGAGCCAGTGCCGTAAGACAAACACAACATCTATGCCTCACGGGATTCGAACCCGGACCCCTTACGGACGAATGATCATAGGCCAGCGCCTTAGACCACTGCGCCACCGGGGCGGCTAATTTTCTTTGGAAAATTTAGCTTATCGGCCCCGGTGGCGCAGTGTTCTAAGCGATAGCTTCTGATTATTCGTCCGAGATGGATCCGGGTTCGAATTCCGGTGAGGCATGGATGTTGTATTTGTCTTACGGTGCAGGCCCTCACCCTTCCCTGGAGTCAGTGGCCCTAAATTAGGGACGGGTGACTGCTTATAGCTACTGTGTTGCTCACCGTGGTCGTTAAACCACCAATAAAAAAAATCAAAAGCCTCTCCGGTTGTGTTTTGTGGTCCGCAATAGGGTGGGTTCGATTCCCGGTGAGACATGGATGTGTTTGTCTTACAGGACTGACACACTCTCTCTCTTTCTCTCTCTCTCTCTCTCTCTCTCTCTCTCTTCATGGGACCAGTGGCCATAAAGGGACTGATGTCTGCTTATTTCCAGTCGAGTTACTCACGTTGGTCGTTAACCCCTCCAAACAAGAAACAAACAAAAAGAAATTCAGAAAGTTTTTCTGAAATAAATATATACTCTACTTTAATGGTGTATCTTGTGTTATTGTTGATGGTTTTACTCGTGAACACTTAGTTTTTATTCACCCAGCCAGGGATTTCCCCGACCGGCAGACAGATACTGAGTCGCATAAAAACTTCTGAGTTCTCATGTGATGATAGCAGATCTGAGGCTTGTCGATGGAGAGGTTGGTGAGCTGTGTTGAAAAGAGGCATGCAGGAAAAGACACGGGA
The DNA here is from genome assembly GCA_039090855.1 of Macrothele yani. Taxonomy (NCBI): domain Eukaryota; kingdom Metazoa; phylum Arthropoda; class Arachnida; order Araneae; family Macrothelidae; genus Macrothele; species Macrothele yani. The sequence continues at coordinate 71,062,251 of CM076995.1, forward strand.
ACCGATATAAGAGCATACGATCAAAATTTGTAAGCGAGATAAACCCTTCTCAGGAAAAGTTATGGGTAGTAGAGTAATTTAGGGGAAGTAAAGGGAAGTACAGAACTAAATTAAATCACGCGAATAGCCCCCTTAGCGGTTAAGGGTGTTTTAACACTAGATGCCAGGGTTCAAGGTACTTTTGTTTAATGATTAGTTTAGAATTGCACTGAATAAGAAGAAGCGGATTAGGAAATATTTCATTCCCACACAATAGGAAAGTACAAGGTCATATAATTTCTGGCGTGATACAACATTGGTAGCGTACCGGCGACAAAAAGAATTAGCGGACGCCATCTGCAGGAAGCCGCTTCCAATAGAATTTTTGTTTGTTTGTTTTTTCAGCTGAAGTAACTTGCTATCTGGCAAAGCTTTAAAATTTAAAGTTCTGTGGTGTTGCCCTCCTATTACTAATAATAACGCATGTGAGAAGTGTGGCAATAAGGGGTTTGCGAAATCTTGAGTTGCTATTTACAAACAAAATTGATATTTCATGATCAACAGCAGGGTTCGAAAGAAGGAGTATGTGGGAAACAGACAGTTTATTTCGAAGAGTGTACGAGTTGCCTTATGGTTCCACGACTTCATTTCAGCTGTTTGACGCTGCGAAAAGTGAGTAATATCAAATGCTTTATTGTACGAATTAGTGCGTCTTGGGAAAGGAGGGAAGCACAGCTTATGGTTTCGAATTTTCATCTGTTTCGTCCATACCTGCTTAAAGCGTCTACTGTGTAAATGGAGAAAGTAACTGCATCGTGCAGTGCTGTTTACCTGAATATAAACATTAAACGATTTTTCTTAAAGTTTAAAATTTTAGTCAGTATTTAGATAACATTTGAAGCATTTTTTATAAAAAATAAGATGTATTTGTCGAAATTAGAATTTTAAGTTAGGAAAAAATTAAATGGTTGTTCTGTGCGGTTGCAGTAAAAAACCAAAATTATCAGATGCAACTTTTTTTTTTTTTTTTGGTGTTTTGTTTTGCTATAAGGAAAAAAGTATGTGGTTATTTCCATTTTAAATACTGTGCTCATTGTCCTTAAAGAGGTTAGGATTTCTAATTAAATAAGGCAGTTTCTTGTGTATGTTTGCTTCTGGTTTTCTCTCTTTCCCTGGGGCATGTACCCTTAACATGAATGTGCCACTTTCTTCTCCATTTTAAGGTGCTCATAACAACAGTAATAAAGTGTGGAAGTATTCTTTAGGAAATCAAGATAGCTAGTATTCATCATTTTCATATATCAGTAAATGTTCAGCAGCATAAAACTATGTTTTCAAATTCATTTTAATACTAAGATTTTGTGTGTTTTATGAAGGTACCAAATGGTACATATTCTGTGGTTTGAAAACCTTGTTCAACAACCAATGCCTGCTTCACACCTGCTGTTTCAATTTTTACTTGCAGGCATCTTTTGTTGTCTGAAAGTTTAAAATGTATGCAATAAATATATCCTCTTGAAAAGATTTACTGTGTCCTTTTTAAGCTGTCTTTGATGATTTTTTTTTTCAGTTCAGAGTAATGAAAAAATAATCGGGAAGCAACAGCTGTCCCATGTGAAATTTAGTTAACCTGTTAATGGCATGTGCCCAGTACATCATTTGTCAAAATTGATCAAATGGTAATATTTTAACCCTAGTTTACCGTGCTTGAAAACACAGACGCAGAGAAGTTTTGTAAGACACAAGTTGCAGAAGTTGATACATATTGCATGTCCATATTTTCTGATGAATTTCTGTTGTAATATCTACAGATCACACTTCAGTCGTATTTTCTTCACATAGTTTAGGAGTAAGCTGCAGGTTAATATTGAACTCCCTGTTGTGCAGTTAACACTGGTCTACTAACTGACAGTGTTATGTGTAAAAAGTTATACTTCTGATAAAGATCTAAGAGAACAAAAACTACAAGTCAAATAAGGGCTTGCAGAAGTCCTCTGCTGCATATCTTCTGCATCATAGATTATCTGATAATAATCTGTGTTGGTATGGCTGTATGTTATTGAGAGTGCATTTTTGTTACTTCAAATGTTCTTTAAGTATTGATTCAGCATTATACTTTCCTACTATGGTAAACCTTCCGAAAGTGGCCCAAAAGTTGTGTATGCGCCCCTGTGATGGGATCAATGAAGTTGAGGGAGTGGTTGACTGTGAAATGTGCGTAGCCAGATCGCCATCTATCGTAGCGGGCCACTTTCGGAAGGTTAGCTCAATAGTCTCCACTGTGTTTCAGATAAATATGTTCACAGTTTTTGGTGAAGACAGCATTCTCTATTAATTTTAAGCTGGATTCTATTTAGATAGCATACCTTTGTGAAGAGCAATATGGAAGCTGCTCCCCAAATTAGAATATGTCCAATTATTGGAAAACTCAAGTTGTTATTGTAAACAATGAAAGTCTTTCTTTTGTTATCGTATGAATTAAGCCTTTCACAAAAGTTTGTGTTTATTTTCTTTAAATTGTGTGTGCATCCATTACAAAATCTGCACAGCCGCCCCGGTGGCACAGCGGTCTAAGTGATGGCCTCTTTATTCGTCCGAAAGGGGTCCGTGTTCGAATTCCGGTGAAGCATGAATGTTGTGTTTGTCTTACGGCACTGGCTCTCTCCGATCCCTGGAGCCAGTGACCCTAAATTAGGGACGAGCGACTGCTTATAGCCCAATGAGTTGCTCATGGTGGTCGTTAAACCTTCAATTAAAAAAAAAAAAACATTTCAATGATTAAGGTAAATTACAGATTTGTTTTTCTCTGGAATTATCTGAACAGCATTTGAGATTATACAAATCCGAAACTCCACGGAGTACTGTTTTTACAATATTTCTCGATCTGGAAATTAGTGATGGACTATTCATGAATGATTTGTTCACAACAAATGCCTCTTCACCGTGAATGATTCACTTTCACCGCTGTGGATAATCATCCAATCCAACATTACTGTGACATGCACTGAAGTTGCAATGTGTTTAACTTTCTTTGCCTACCTGAGTTTGGAAACAAATTCTCAATAAGAAAAGTAGTTGAGAATTAAAAAAAGTCAACATTTTTATAATTATAAGTGTTGACCATTATGTGAGTGAAGAGTGAATGGTCAGCTAGGAAATAAGTGTGAAACTTGATGGGAATGATACATTAATGCCACTGATCTCAATAGTGTGCCCAAATCATTCGACATAAGCTAGCTAAGTGACAAATCATTTGCCGCCTGGTGGTCCAGTGGTCTAAGTGCTGACTTGTGACCATTCGTCCGAGATTGGTCGGAGTTTGAATCCAGGTGTGGCACGGATGTTGTATTTTTCTTACTTACGGCACTGGCTCTCTCCCTTACCTGAAACCAGTAACCCTAAATTAGGGACAGGCGACTGCTTATAGCCCATTGAGTTGCTCACAGTGGTTGTTAAACCTCCAAAAGAAAAAAAAAAAAAAAAAACATTCATGGTGAAGGGCAGTTTGCCAAAAAAAAGAAGCAGTGGCCTTGAAAGCGTAACGTGAGATCCTTTCAATGAATGATTTACTCAGTGAGCACAGTGACTACCTGGAAATTGGCTCTTTTGCACGAATGAACTCCTAAGAAGGAATGGTTAATACCATTATTACTGTGAAGCAGCGCTAAGTTCAAGCTCAACTTTAGTAGCCCAAACCCAAAGTATGTTAGCTCAAGCCTAAATTTTATTTTGCAAGATAGAGCCTGAGCCTGAAAACTATGACTAACCAGTTTAAGCATTAATATTAATAAGAAAAAAATCCCCTAGAATTTTCGCTCTTTCCTCCCCCTACAATCATCTAGTGCCTTTCTCAGCGTTGGAAGTGGCGATGGCCAAACATCAGCTATTGACAGTTCAAAGACCAGTGAGGATAGCATGAGTATAAATGCTGAAATGCATTTGTTGATTGTGGGGAAGACGATGATGTTCTTTTAGCGTTTTTTAATATTTGACAATTCCAGTCATGAACCTTCTGATTTTACTGTTGACAGTTCCTTTTGTGAACCTTTGGATTTTAGTGTACATTTTGGTATTGTTTCTGTGGTTTCATTAATTTCATTTCTTAATGGTTCTTCTTGCCATTTTCACTTACCTTGTGTCTTTCAATTAAGCTAGTATGCATTTAAATTGGCATAACTGCATAGAATGGACCTTGGCACACAATAAACGTAGATTTCGTATTTGCATTTTAACAGGTGAGCCATTTTTCAATTTTAACTTCAACTGTTTTAATTTTAATTCTTGAATGTCGTTTTAATTCCTCCATTGTGTGCAATGCTAACAACAACGTGAGTAACAGAAATTAACAAACTCCCAAGATCATATATATACCTATTAAAAACCGTGTATACTGATCATTATTTCACATTTGCAAAATATTGAAATACAATATTCATATTATATGGTATCTGTAGTTCTTGAAGTTTTTCTTCTCTGCCGAAATCTGCTAATGTGTGGCCTATTGCATTTGCTATCAAAGCCTGGAAAAAATTGCCCTCCTGAGTCCCCACTTCCCACCCAAACCCAGGTTCACTTATTTTGGACCTGAATCAGAGTCCAACTAGAAAATATATGCAAAGTCTCGTATGCTAAATCATACAAAATCACATTAAAAAAAAAAAATCTTTGTCTCTCAGATCCTGATACCAAACCACAATAAATATTATGCATCCTGAGACAAAATATTATGCATCCTGAAGCCATTTTCAGGTTCAAAATCAAAATCTGTTTTCAGTAATCCCTTTCTGCTGTTCATTGTAATGTCACAATAGTATATTTAAAGCAGTGTTTCTCAATCTGTGCTGTACTTAATGGTAAAATACCTGAGACCCCTTATAGACTAGTAAAATGTATGAAATCTCTGTTGCAGACTGGTGATTAATTATATAGATGCAGATATATGTAACATCAAACAGAAGTCATCGCTCTTTCCACGTTTTACAAGTGAGTCACGGAAAAATTTCTCATTGGCCACCACCGGGAATCGAACTCAGGGTCTTCCAGTTACGCGCCAGATATGCTTCCACTGCACCACAGTGGCCTCGAAATTCTCCAGACTCACAAACGACAAACTGCCAAACCACATGGCAGGGTTGCTTCTTTGGAGCCCCGCACAATGCTGGGGATTCACCACAGATGAACAGCAGCAACTGAAGAAATAACTAAAAGGCGAATGTATGATAAATACACAGTTGACATGGACCAGGAACATCAAACAGAAGTCATCACTCTTTCCACGTTTTGTAAGTGAGTCACAGAATTTTTTTATTTAGAGCGATGATTTCTGTTTGATGTTCCTGGTCCACGTCAACTGTGTATTTATCATTCATTCGCCTTTTAGTTATTTGTTCAGTTGCTGCTGTTCATTTGTGGTGAATCCCCAGGTGCGGGGCTCCAAAGAAGCAACCCTGCCATGTGGTTTGGCAGTTTGTCGTTTGTGAATCTGGAGAATTTCGAGGCCGCTGTGGTGCAGTAGAAGCATATCTGGCATGTAACTGGAAGACCCTGAGTTCGATTCCCGGTGGTGGCTGATGAGAAATTTTTCCGTGACTCCCTTTTAAAACGCGGAAAGAGCAATGACTTCTGTTTGATGTTCCTGGTTTCCTGGTCCATGTCAACTGCATATTTATCATTCATTTGCTTTCTAGTTATTTGTTCAGTTGCTGCTGTTCATCTGTTGCAAATCCCTAGCATTGTGCGGGGCTCCAAAGAAGCAACCCTGCCATGTGGTTTGGCAGTTTGTGAGTCTGGGAAATTTTCAGGCTGCTGTATTGCAGTGGAAGCATATCCGGCGTGTAACTGGAAGACCCTGGGTTTGATTTCCAGTGGCGGCCGATGAGGAATTTTTCCATGACTCACTTATAAAACGTGGAAAGAGTGATGACTTCTGTTTGATGTTCCTGGTCCACGTCAACTGTGTATTTATCATGCAGATATATGTATTGACTTCTTAAATATCAACATTTCATTTCAGTGATAAACCAAAAAATATTAATTTTTATTTATCACTGAAATGAAACATGAACTGATGTTAAGCAATCAACTTTAATAAAAATAAAACACATACACAATAAGTCAGGAAAATTCCAGGAATGATTTTTCTTTTCTTTTTTTGGCAAATTATGTGTGCCATCTAACTTTGGCCATGGTGAGAGTGCACGTGTTTTTCGCAAGTGAATTTTGACCATGTCACTCTTTAAGGGATGGAACACAGGCCCAACATTAAGTTTTGCTTTAAATCTGGCAAATCTGCTTTAGAAAAGCACAAATTGATGAAACAAGCATATGGTGATGAATGTTTATCTCGGTCCAGAGTGTGTAAACGGTATGCACATTTTCATGATGGTCAATAGTCATTGGAGGAAGATGAAAGGAACAGACAACCTTCAACCAGTAACACTGATAAAAATGTGCAGTCTGTTCATGAACTGCTGGCTATGGATCATCGATTAACATGTTGGGGGACAGCAGAACTGAATATTAGTAAGACAGTAGTGTACAGCATTGTTCATGATTTTCTTGGTAAATGGAAGGTGCATGCTAAGTTTGTTCCACAGTTTCCCACTCCGGGACAAAGAGAGCTGCGAGAAAGAAGCTGTTGCTTTGTTTAAATTTGCTTAGGTTTGGTGAGCTTTTACTTCGAATTGTTTACGTTTTGACGCACTGGATTTTTTTTTTCATCATTTTGGTTACAAATTGTCTTCATCATGTGAAGGCATATAACACAAACTACGTATGCAATGAACACACACTGGGATGATGGGATCACATAGTCAAATCAATTGAGGAATGCTGTTGATAGAGTGACATGGTAGCCAGTCAAAACAGTGAATTTTCTCCCATGCAGTATGGAACGCAGTAACCAAAAGCAATCTTTCCTTCATGACTTGGGAGTCTACCACTGACTTTTTGAGGAGACTAGCCAAGCACACATTTGAACTTCAGCTTGAGGTCTCCAGCTAGTGCTTATTGTGCATAATGGGATATCTGGCCCTGTTTCCCACTCTTCATACACAGGGATACTCCCATATACAGGGTCTTTATAATTAAAGTTCCACTTTGAAATGACCATAAAAGGAAAACTACTGGACGAAATGTTACCAAACTTAGTAATAGTTAACAGGAGATCATGGGATTTTATTTTCCGCAAAACAAAAAAATTAGTTCCAAAACTCACCACCAGTGTGGAATGGCGCTGTATGCAATATTGGGAAACGAAAGAAGACATGACGACATCAGTTGCAAATGTGTGTAATCGTGTCGAACACGAAACAGTGTGTGGTGTTATGCAAATACGCAAAGCCTCGTCAACGGCTGACGGCAGGAGGAATGCAAACTAGAAGTACGCAAATGCGCTGTACACGTCATTGGATTTTCCACCCTAAAAGGGAGCCTCCCCGTCGGAGCTGTCATTGTTACGAGTCGACGATGTCGGTAACCATGCAAGATCGTGCTTTTCTCGTGAAGTGTTATTATGAATGCGATAGCAATGCGCGGCGTGCTTTGCAGAAGTATCGTACCATCAGACGACTACGCCGAGTCCCAATGACACCGCAGGGTTTGAGGAAACTGATGGCAAAGTTTGAAGCCACAGGTTTGTTATCTGTTGCACCTGGGCGGGGACGAAAGACTGTTGCTGTGGAAACCGAGGAGGCTGTTGCATTGCAGTAGAGGAAGCAACTATGGAAAACACACAGGGACTTGCAGCGTAAGTGCTGTTGCATGTCGCATGGACTTACCATTGAGTGCGGTGTACAAAATCGTTCGTAAAGTGCTGCTGTACTACCCATACAAAATCAAACGTGTTTAACAACTGGAACAGAACAATCCTCCAGAAAGAGAATCTTTCGCGTTGGAATTCCTTGCACGGATGGCGGTGGATGAACAGTGGCCATAGAACATTTTGTGGACGGCCCATTTTTACCTCAATGGGGATATGAACACCCATAATTGCAGGATTTGGGCCAAACAAATCCCTCATGCTATCCACCCAGTTCCATTATATTCTCTGAAAGTCACCATTTGGTGTGGTATGACACTTTGTGTCATAATTGGACCGTTCTTCTTTGAAGAGCAATTGCCAGCTGAGCCCGTGACTACCACTGTGACTGCTGTTCGCTTAGAGTCGATGTTACGACGTTTCATGATACCGGAACTTCAGGAACGTGGCATTTTAGACACCACGATTTTTATGCAGGACGGGGCTCCACCGCACATTGGTACATGTGTGAAACAGTTACTTCAGCAACATTTCACGGATGACCGGATTATCAGCCGCCACTTCCCCATGGCTTGGCCACCCCGGTCACCAGATCTCAACCCCTGTGACTTCTGGCTATGGGGTTACCTCAAAGCCACTGTTTATAGTGATAACATCCAGAATTTGTTGGAATTGAAAACTGCCATACACCAACATGTCTGTAACATTCCTCCTGATATGCTACGAGCTACTGTTGAGAACGCAGTAGTGCGATTTCACTTGCTTTCTGAAAATGGTGGCCGCCACATTGAACATAAGTTGTAACACGTGTTCGACACGATTACACACATTTGCAACTGATGTCGTCATGTCTTCTTTCGTTTCCCAATATTGCATACAGCGCCATTCCACGCTGGTGGTGAGTTTTGGAACTAATTTTTTTGTTTTGCAGAAAATAAAATCCCATGACCTCCTGTTAACTATTATCAAGTTTGGTAACATTTCGTCCAGTAGTTTTCCTTTTATGGCCATTTCAAAGTGGAACTTTAATTATAAAGATCCTGTATATATATATATATATACACACACTATATTTACAAAAGTCACCGTACACCTAGAAAAGAAACACAACATAGTATTTATTGACATACATTAGTACAGTGTCGGTCCACCTCTGGCCTTAATGCATGCACTGACACTTCGAGACGTGCTTTCGACGCTTCCATTCAGTACATAATGCTACCACTAACGTGCTTAGTAGTAGGCCTTAGTTCCAAACTTCTCATGCGGTACTCTAATTCATCCCATAGGGGATCTATGAGATTAAGATCACGGCTCTGCTGGCCAGTCTACACACGATACGGAATTATCGTCAAACCACACCATAACAGTCCTTGCTTGATGGCTCGGTGCATCATCCTGGTGGTACCAACAAGGCTCGGTTCCATAGTATTGTCACAGAGTTGGTAGGGCATAATTGTTCATAATATCGAGGTAGACGTTCTGGTTAACAGGTCTTTCCACGATAACCAATGGGCCGGGACCATACCACAAAAAACACCCCAACAGAAGTACACTGCCAGCTCCAAACTTGACTGCAAAAACCGTACACTGTGGTAAATAGCGTTCCACCGGCTGCCGCCATACCCACACATGGCCATCGGACTAATGGATCGTGTATCTGGATTTATCGGTCCATAGCACCCATTTGCATTGATCTATGGTCTATTATAAATGTTCTTTACACCATGCTAAACGATGAGTAGCATTCCGAGTGGAGATGAAAGGCTTATATGAGCAGTCACACGACCATGGTAACCCATGGAATGAATTTCTCTGTGAATGGTACATATACATACCAAGGTTCTAGCAGTGTTCCTCACCTGTACACCGAGGTCTTGTGCAGTACTCCGTCGATTAGCTATAACAACTTTCCTGAGACTTCAACGTCCTCTATCACTAAATTTTTTGGTCTGCCAATACGTTTTGCTGCTTTGGGCAGCACATCCAAAAACAGTTGACTTGGGTATGTTTAAATGTCTGTCAGTTTCTCTTATGGACAACCCACTAATATAACACCCAACAATCTTTTCTTTCTGAAAGTCAGTTCTCTCCCCCCCGCAACATTTTCACTCAACCTCACAGTGCGATATGATCATGGTCAGCTGCAGACTTGTTTTTATACTGTTTGCAGCTGTACCGCGCATCTTAGCAATTCAGCGGATCCGGTCATTTGCTTTTGAAGGGGTGTTTGGTTATTTTTGTCAATATAGTGTATTTTGCTCTCTCTTATTTCTTCTCCCTTTGTTTTTATTTATGTATTAACATTTTCTATGCCTCTGGGATTTTATTTGCTCATTTGGTTTTAGTCTCCTCACTATGGTTCCTCTTCCAGTCATTGCTTTCCTTCTTTATTTCCAGATTCAAAACAGGCCATTGATGTGCTTTAAATGTTTTTACTTTTCACTGCCTCCCACACAATATATCAAGAGCTTTCATTCAAAAGCAGACAAATCCACTTTTATTAAAATTTCGAAAAATTCGATTATTAAATGCAGCCCCAAAATACAGCTGTTAGAAAGTTAGGACTTTTTAGACCACGTTAAAAAGGTTTATTCTCCAATACGCCATGTACTTTTGACAGTATAAGACCATGGTGTATGGATTTGTATGGTTTTGTTTGAAGTGTTAGGATTTGTCTGCATTTGCTTTAAATGTGGCTGAATTTATCTAGGTTTGTTTGAACTAGGATGAATTAGCTCCACTGAAAGGGAATCAAATCAAATGGAACTTTTAATTTAAACATGTAAAATTGAAAGTATACAGCATAGTCACCATGGTTGCTTAAAAGAAAAAAAAAAAAAAAAAAACAACACGCACAAAACTCCACGTCCTCACTGGCACAGTTGCAATCATTGTGGGAATGGTTTTCATTGTCACCAATAGCTATTTCAGACAATTCTGTGTACAGATGCAACTCTGGTAGGTTTTTCCAGCATTCTCCGTAAGTTACACAGAGTAGCTCATGGATGCCTTTTTAATTTCGCTTGTGAAATGTCTTGCAACATTTTACTCATCTTTGGTTTGTTTTTGCTGTAAGATTTCTCCGCCTTCAAAAGAATGTGTTCTTTACCAGTATGAGACTTGTAGGAAAGGCTTGCAGCAAGCCGAAATAATTTTTTGGAGTTGTTTCTTCTCGGCTATGACTATCATGCGTTTGGCTTCTTGAATTCCAGTTAGAGGTTCATATTTCTGCTGAGAAGTAGTCTTCCAATAATACACTGACCAGTCATCCTTTAAAATGTTCACTTTATTGCAATGTGTTGCAAACACTTCATGGTGCTCGGCAGGCTGCAGTATAGTTTCCTTTGTCTTCAAAATGCTTTTCATTTCATAAATACACTATCTACCAACAAGTAATTGGACACCTGTGATAGCAAAGGAAAGTGAAGTTTATTCACCTTCAATAGTTGGTGGAGCCTCCACGAGCGGCGATTACAGCTGCGACCCTCCGGGGCATACTCTCAACCAGGCGTTGTTCGATGGCTAGCGGTATTTTCTTCCACTCAGCTTGGAGAAGACAGGTCAGTTCCTTCACCGATTTTGGACGGTGGGGGCACCCCTTAAGTCGATGCTCCAACTCATCCCAGAGGTGCTCGTTAGGGTTAAGATCCAGGCTCTGCGCAGGCCAGTCCATTCGATTAACCCCATTGTCACCATACCAAGCCATGGTGGACCTCGCAACATGACAGGTGGCATTGTCATCCTGAAAGTAACATGGGTTCACCCCGTAAAATGCCATAACGTAGGAAGCGCATGGTCATCCAAAATGGTGCAGTAGGTCTCGGCGTTGAGTGTACCAGGAATTGCGACCAAGGATCCCGTGCCATACCAGGAGAAACACCCCCATAGCATAATTCCACCGCCGCCGAACTTCACAGTTGGCACAATACATTCCGGCAGGAGGCGTTCTCCAAGCAGACGCCAAACCCAGACCCTGCCATCCGAACGCTAGAGGGTGAACATTGATTTGTCGCTCCAGAGAACCTGTTTCCACTGTTCAACGGTCCACTGTCGACGTTCTTTGCACCACATTAGCCGAGCAGCGCTATTGGACTTTGTGATCAAAGGCTTGTGGGTGGCAGCACGTCCATGATAACCGAGCAGATGTGATTCGTTACGCATGGTATCCATCGAAAGAACACTCCCGGATGCCTATTGAAACTCCTCGCGGATGTGGCCCATCGATTTGGTGCGGTTCTTTCGAATTTCTTTGGCCAGCACCCGTCTGTCTCTAAATCCCAGTTTTGTGGGTCTGCCGGATCGAGGCACATTCCGACAGTCACCTCTCATCTTCGACTTGCCAATCACGTAGGCCACTGTCGATTTTGGGTACTTCAACTCGCTGGATATGTCACGTATAGATCGGCCATTTCTGTGATATCCGACGATTACATCTTTCTCGAAATCGGCGAGCTTCGAACTGCGTGGCATCTTGCATGCGACTGGTTACGTTGTTGTTTCCCACACGATATTTAACGGCGGCGGCCGTGACGTGTATCAGGACCGCAGATATCGTCGATTGCAGGGGTGTCCAATTACTTGTTGGTAGATAGTGTACATGGTCATTTAGCAAACAGAAATGCCCTCAAACAGAAAATAGAAGCTCCACTGATTTAAAATAGTTTGGAGCATGAAATAACTAAACACCTGCTCTGGTTCCTTATTCCCAGTTTCATGGGGAGGTGATAAAATATGGGATAATGTAACTATTTGATGTATCAGTTTTGTAAGAAATCACACTATATGATGAAAAAGTAAATATTTTTCCATTTTGAAAATTTGTTTGTAGAAAAAGAACTTTGTTCGAAACTAATAAACTTATTTTTTTTTTAATAGACAGCAAGAAGTTCATCCAGAAGTTGCGGTTGCAGGTGAAATTACCTGTGCATAATGGTTGTGTAAGTTATGTACTTTGATATTTGGCATGATAACATAGTTATAAATTTCTAAATTGTGATTGAAGATTTTCCTTCCATCAATGGAATGTATAGTCTGTGTAAAAATTATAAGACCACACAGATTTCTATGCTATACCCATGAAGATGCAAAACAGCAGCGTATAAGCATCGCCTGAATTTGCATATATGTCGAAGACATAAAACTAATAGCTGCAGGACATCATCTGATGAAGGTAGTTAATAAAAGCAAAAAATAGGAATTTTATTTGTGTAATAAGTATAAGACCGCTATTGTAAACAAGAAGACATGTCAAGTTAGTTATGCAAAATAGGTCGGGATGTTAACACACAGGGATACCCAGTTAAGAGCAGTGCAACAGCACTGCCGACATGAAGCAAATGCAGAGAAAGTCATAATGCCATGAGGGACGGAACTGTCAGAAAGTGAAATCCGCAAAATTTATTTTCTGCATGCGAAAAAGATGTCACAGAGGAAAATTGCGGCTGCAGTGTGAAGGTTGAAAACAGCCATTGCCAAAGTTCTGAGGAAAGGGAAATCTTATCGTACTAAATGACGACCTGGTTGACCATTGAAACTGTCTACGAGAGTACAGAAACGACCACATCGCTTTGTTTCAAATAATTCTGTGTCAGCATGAGATGTAAGAGATGTTAATGGCTGCAACGTCAACTCCCATATGTCGCAAAATGGCATGCAATTACATTAAACAACATCCTTGTCTTGTCTGACATAAATTTCAACGTAAACCTCAACTGAAGCCAACGCATAAAATAGAATGGCTGAAATGGGCAAAAAAGCACATATCCTGGGACTGGGAATGGCAATAAGTGGTGTTTTCCGACGAAAAGAAATTCAACCTCGACAGACCAGATGGCTATGCATACTATTGGCATGACTTACGTAAGGAGAAGCGACATTTATTTAGTTGTCATGCAGGTGGTAGCTCAGTGATGGTATGGGCTGCAGTTTGTACAAAAGGTAAGACTGCTGTTGCTTTCGTAAACCATCGGTTAAACTCTTAGCAATATCTGTCCCTTCTTGAAATGTATTTGATACCATTTGTCAGCCGTTTTAGGGGTCATGAATGGATCTTTCAACAGGACAATGTTTCTTGTCGTGCCTCCTGAGACACTGTAAACTGGTTAAATCACAAGCAAATACGATGAATGCACTGGCCAGTCCTTAGTCTGGATTTGAATCCTATTGAGAACCTATGGGGCATCATTATGAGAGACGTTTATGCACACAGTCGACAGTTTTCATCAGTGGACGATTTGAAAACTGCTATTTGTCTAGCATGGGCACGGATTTCACCCAAAACTGTGTCTTCTTTGATAGCATTCATGACTGAAACAGTCAGTATTTCATGTCATAACCGCAAAGGGCAGCTATACTAAATATTAGTTTGCTCTATTTCGTTTATTTTGTCATGTGGTCTTATAAATTTTACACACCATGTTTTCCGTGTTTCCTACGCTGCTCACTGCAGCAGCGTGTTATCTGTTCAAACTATGTTTATATACTATACCGATGTCTCCATGTCCTCAGTATTGCCTGGACAAATGGTTTGATTTATTAAATGACTTTCAGTTATATGATCGTGCTGTGGTCTTATAATTCTTACACACACTGTATAATTGATTTTCAGTATTATTTTGAAGTTTCTGTTAGTCCATTTCTATTGAAATTGTGTCATCTATATAAACATTGTCATTGGAGCTGTTTTCCTTATCTGAACATTGTTTATGTCATCCATGACATTACTTATGAAGTATTTTTTGAAAATACCACAACTTTGCACTTCTGTAACAGCAACACTGCAAGTTTTCACAAAAAGAGACACCTACGTTTGCTGTGAAAACGTGGAAGATTGCAGATTCATTTGTTGTACACTACCTCAAAGGTTAGGTGACATTCTTAAAATCCCACAGGTGAAGTAAGACTGGAATTACTTTCTTTTTATAAACAAGAAATTCCATGGTCTCTTATTCAAACAGGATTAGATTTGACACTTATCATATTAGTGACAACTATTCCTTGTAGGACTGCAGATGGGTTGTTTCTTGAAATTGTATGTTAGGTTAAAAAAAAAATGATTCATTTTTTATGTTTTTAACTGGATCTCTTATAAACCCACCCTTACACTTAAAAAAAAATATTCCAAAAACTTTTGGTATGCAAGTGTGTACAGTATATATTAGTTTTCTATGTGGTATAGCTGTGCGTCCAATATTTGAATGATGTTTCTGATGCCTGCTGGTACTTGAGACTTTCTGGTATTAGCAGACAAAAAATTATGAAGGACAAGCAGAAAAACAATGTGTTGATACCATTTATATGGAACAATGAAATGTGTAGGACTTTCAGAATTATGAGATCGTAATATTTTTTCCACATACCATGTAGGTATAGACTGAAAGAAGTGATTATAGCATGATGAAAACACTTACAGGCTTTACTCAGATTAATACACTTAAATTCCATTTTAACTGGAAGAGGTTTCCATTAGTCTTCACATCTTCTGAGTTCTGTTGTATTTTTCATGTTTCTGGCCTGTAGATCTTTATCAGGGCCTGATCTCAATGATTAGAAACTGTATTATTTCTCATTGATTTCAATGATTAGAAAATATAAAAGAACTTGGCAGATGCAAAGAATAAGGGAAAGTATCAGTTTAGCTTTATGCTAGGGGAGGGAATACAAAAAATGCTATTTTGGAGGGGGGGGGAACTCATGGAGAAGTGCAGGTAAGAAAAACTATTCATAACTGGAGGTGGCATGTGATTGACTGCCCTGGTCAAAAATATGGAATTGCTTGAGAGAGAAATCGATGCCAGAGAAATGAATGACATTGGTACCAGTGAAGAAAGCAGTAGTTGCCCTGTATCTTGAGATAGCACATGATCAAATACCAAGTTAGAAAATATGGAATTCCCTAAGGAAGAAAATGGTGCTGAAGACATATGTACAGCTGAGAATAATACTACTACTAATAATAATAATAATAATGAAACAAGGTTTTGCTTAATATGCTGGCACTTTTTATCAGCTATGGATTACTTACATTCCCCTGGTTCATGCTGTGAGATGTGTCTGGAGTGTTATCTGTTGAAAATCATTTGCATGATGAAATTTATATTATTTTTTTCAATTTGCAGAAGCAACTTCTAAGCTATTGACATATAATGGGGCATTTATGTCACAATTATATGGTTTATAATGTTTATTTTGAGGTTATTTCTCATCTCTAGCACTTGAATTTTTGGTAGCTATAGAGCAATGTGTGAAAGTTAAAATGAATTCAACAAGGATTATTCATGGATAGACTCGAGGACTTTCCATCAGTCTGATTATTACATCTTGCTATTATATGTTTAAAGTGTTTTTTAAATTTATTTGAAAAAAAAACAAAAACATTGTTAGTCAATAAAAGACTTCCGTAGTTAGGTTTAACTAATTATTTATATATTTACTAGCCGAGCTTTCGCACCTGAACGGAGGGCTTTTTCAAGTCTTCGTACAACTGCTAAGAATAAGTTACATGATTTGAAATATAAACAAAGGATAAACATAACATACCGGGTGATCAAAAAGTCTTGCAGATTTTGAAAACGTGATAACTCGCATAGTTTTGAGAGTAGTGCAACGCGGTTTGCGTAGAAATGATCAGAATGACATCGGGTTTTTTATGAAATCACATAAATATTTACTCATTTTACTTACTTTTTCATCACCAGATGGCGCCATAGGAGAACCGGTATGGGATAGAGGATATAAAAGCAGCTCCTGGGAAGCAACCACAAGTCACAGCGGTCTGTGTCAGTATGCTGTCATTACCGGACAAAGCGCTCTTGGTGAAATTGTTCTATTGCAATGCTGAATGTGCGAGTGCTGCATTGAGAGCCTACCGGTCACTGAAAGGTAATCACAGTGAAAAAGGACCAATGGAAAGTGCTGCGCTGCAGCGAATGGTGAAAATATTCGAGGAAACGGAATCTTTGCAGCCTGCCCACGAAGCGGTAGACCACGAACACGTGCTGCTGCAGCAGAGATGATTACGCAGGAAATGGATGTGATTGCAATGTCATCCACACATGGTGACTCCAGTTTCTCCATGTTTCTCGGCAAACAGGCATTCCATATGGGACTGTATGGCGAACACTACGATGGTTTCTGCACAGATAACCGTACAAACTGCAAGCTGGCAATTACGTGCGGCGTCAGGAGTTTGCAGCATGTTTTCGACAAATGAATGTCAACGAGAACTGGCTGATGAACGTTTTATGGACTGATGAGGCACACTTTTTCCTAAACGGAGCGGTAAACACGCACAACTGCCGCATCTGGGCCACAGAACATCCCTGAGCAGTCGTTAAAGCGCCACTTCATCAGCTGAAAGTGACAGTGTAGATTCACGGCTTTCTTCATTATCGGTCCTTTTTTTTTTTTTTCTTGAGAGGTTCGCGGCACCTCCTTCAAAACCGTTTCAGTGACAGGTGCACATTATGTGAACATGTTACAAACGTATGTTATCCCTAGCTTGCAAGAGCGGGATGCAGTGAATCTGTGAATATTTATGCAGGATGGAGCACCACCCCACATCACATGTTTCGTTAAGCAACTGCTGCAAGAGAGGTTTGGCGCAAATCATGTGTTGAGCTGACACTTTCTGAAGGCCTGGCCTCCTCGGTCACCAGACCTGATACCCTGCGATTTCTGGCTCTGGGGTCACCTAAAATCACAAGTGTACAGATGTCGCCCCACTTCATTGGCCATGCTGAAAGATGCCATTCGACACCATGTGGCAGCTATACCACCGGACATGCTCTTCAATGCCATCCATGGTGTTTTCTCTCATCTGCAGGCAGTGCTGGAACAGGACGGCCATCACATTGAACACCTGGTACAATAAGGTGTCTAATCTGGTATAATCAGGTGTCTATTTTTCTCAACACTTCCAACCTGTGGTTGCTGCGCTATCAGGAGAAAAAAATACTTTGGGCAATTCGCAATTTTGGTGAGAAAAAAAAAATGGCTTGGTATATATACGGAACATTCCGAAATGATATTACCCAATTTTTTAATTAAGTGGTTGCTTGATCATTTTATACACCTCCCCCCCCCATATTTTAACCTTATCAGTGAGTAGCTCAAAACAATTTTTATTTTATTTTTATGTGCCACCATATTGGGGTTCATTTTTCTTTTCTGTGGCACTCCAAAATAGGGCCTCATGATGGTTTTGAAAACAGGCAATTGCTTTCCTCTTATTGTAGATCGAAAGTTTTGGTTTTCACTTCCTTAAAGAGGACATTTTAGGCTTACAGAAAATGTATAGAAATGATAGAAAATATTTTTTTTAACCGTGCTTAAAATGGTGTTGAAATCTGTAATACTCACAAGCATAAATCACCATTTTTGATGGACTGTTAAGGTAACTGGGAGTTGGAACCCCAAGTTGAGAATTTTTGTGTAATAACTATGGCTAGTAGTTTTCAACTATGGAGATATTAAGTCCGGAGAACACACACATGTGCACGCACGCACACATGCATTTCAAATCATCAGCATTAAATAAAATTATTTATTTTGGATCTTCAGATTTTTTTGTAAGTACATAGTACACAAACTCAATAAGGAGAAATATTTTATTTTTATATTAAGTGTGCAATCAAATAAAAGTAATTTAACCTATTGAATGTAAAGTTGTAAAAAGGTACAGGAATTTCTTTAGTTAGTTTTTCATCCAGTGCATGTAAATACATTTAAGAAAATGAAAAAAAAAAAAAAGTCCAACCTAAATTTTTTTGTATCAATAATGAAAGCTTGCCATAAGTACTAATAAATGCTGAGCCCCCCCATAATCATATTCTTCCTTACAGGACTTCAAAATAAAGTTCTATCCTCACTTGCTATCTCTGTTTTTGCCTCCTACTAAAATTTCTAGTCATTGTGGATGCTTCTACTTCCTTCAGTTTAGGAAAAAGGTTGTGCATTACCACAGACTGAGAAATATTGAGTAATTCATTGATGGTTGTTCTGCACAATATAAAAACTGCAAGAATTTTCTGAACTTTTGCTATCAACAACAGGATTTTTTTAGATTGGTAAGGAAGTGATCATTTTTTGCAACAAGCCATGGCAAATCACCATGTGATGGTATTGGAGGAGATTGTAAAAAGGCTAACAACAAAAGCCAGTTTGCAGTTTGCAGCGACCTTTAGCTCAACAAATAACATCTGCTGCAACAATGTATAACTTCTGCAAAGATAATATAAAGAAAATTACATTTTTCTTTGTGTATGCAGAAGAAATGAACAAAGTGTGTAATTAGCTTATTCCACGTTTTGAGAAAGCAAAAGCTCTTCCTGGTACACACACAATGCATCACTTTACACCACTTCCCAATTTCAGAATTGGTGCTAAGAGACTGAGTTGTGATAAATATTACAGTATTATTTCCGAAACCAGTGTAACTAATCTTCAAAATGAGTTACATGCTAACTGCTGCGTAGCATGTGTATATGATTCCTGTTGGTATGTGGGATTTGTTGAAAAGATTAATTATGAAGAAAGTGATGCAACTGTTTGATTCATGCATCCCCATGGGTGTTCTCCATCTTTTTATTGGCCTAATAATGATTGTGAACCCTCTGACAGTTGGCATATATATTATGTTTAGTTGAGGTAAACACTGCAACAGAAAGAACATACAGCCTATCAAAACAGGCTGAAGACCTGGTTCAGTCAAAGTTTTTTTCTTGTGGAAATTAGTAATAGTGCTTAGCTTTAATTCAAACTGACAGAGAAAATAATTCATTTATCTCTTATGTAACCAAAGAAAAGTTCATTTATAAATCATACATAAATGTATCATTCAATGTCAAAATAATTCATAAAATGGTTTGGTCGAATAATTTATATTTTTATTAAAATTAGTAAGAAATTTAGAGACACCTAATTTTTGCAGTTGCTTGTATTATATATATATAAAAAAAAACCAGCTTGGGAAAGCCCTTTTGGTTGCATTTTTCACAATTGGCAATTATTTCTAAGCACAGAAACTATTAAAAAAACTTTGGCGCTTGTTAGCACAGCTTTGTTGCAAGCAAGGCAAAAGTTTTGATCAGTTGAAAATTGAAATTGTTCAAAATATTATATTCAACAGTAACAAATATAGTGAGTTGCAAGCATACTCACATAAGTAAGGCTATACATCTAGACAAGTGTTGCTGCTGAAGTTTGTGAATCGTAAACTGTACAATATGCTCTGGTAAGTTTTTTTTTTAGTTTTTTTATTTACCTTATGGCTCATTTCGTTTCAAATCACCCCAAATATAAAAATCTCATTGCCCTCGTGTCACAGATTTTTGTGCAATTTTTTTGGCAGCAAGCACATTATGAAAAATGAATAAATTATTTTTTTCAGAAATTTTGGGTTAAAACTGAGGTTAGGGGGTCATTTTGAAATTTGACTCAATTTAACAAAATGGCATCAATGGACAAGGTAATTTTGAAGTTTGTAACAACTATAATTTTCCTATTTATGAACCAATTTAGTTAATTTCGGTGTCATTGGAAAGACAAGAGTGTAAGCTATGAAATAGAGTTCTTAAAATGCTGAAAAGTTACATTTTAACCTTTACAGATGTGCATTAAAATATTTTTTTGGTGCAGCAATTTATGCAAACTTCAGAAATTTATCACAGCAAAACCACAAGTTTCACCACTTTGAATTTTTTTTTTTCTGCATAATGCTGATAACACAGGTCTGCAAAATTTTTTTTTTTTTTCAGCTGCATGGGATGTTTTTGGTAATTATGTTTTCGAGTGTGCTGAATCCAAAAATGACCTCCATTTTCCTCCATCACGTACAGTTTTTTTTGCAAAATACAAGGTGTTTGCATAAAAAAAGCATAACAATAATGAGAAAACCACCATTTCATTACAATGTACTTAACATTCCGTGTTCATTCTTTTTGCCTATGAAACCTTTTCTTCTTCTCTTTGATACTGCTCCGAACACGCTTCCGCTTTCCACTTTCTGTTTCCCGCTTGAGCATCCAACAGTAGTCAGCTAGCATACTGACGTCCCATCGTCCTTGGTAGCGTCTCTCGATATCATGGACATCCTGGTGAAATCTTTCACCCTGCTGTTCACTGAACGCCCCCAAGTTTTCGGGAAAATAGTCGACATGGGAGTGTAACAAATGAACTTTTAAGCTCATCTTGCATCCTTGAGCTTTATACGCAGCCAACATGCGTTGTACAATCGTTTTGTAGTGAGGGTCTTTAGTATTACCCAAAAACTTGTGCACTAAGTCTTTGAAATAGTCCCACGCTTTTTTTCTCCCTTGTTTCTGAAAAGAGGGGATCGGATAACAGTTTTCGTATGTCGGGGCCATTAAAAACTCCCTCTTTCAACTTGGCTTCAGACAGTTTTGGGAATTTGGAACACAGATATCTGAAACATTCCCCATCTTTTGGCAGTGATTTCACAAACTGCTTCATAAGCCCCAATTTAATATGAAGAGGTGGTAATAAAACCTTTTCAGAAGGAATCAAGGTTGTATTAATGATGTTATTTTCGCCGGGGATTAAGGAGTCTCGAAGTGGCCAGTCAGTTTTTGTCTAATGGAGATCTCTGGCTCGACTGTCCCACAAGCAAAGGAAGCAGGGGTATTTCGTATAACCTGCCTGCTGGCCCAACAACACGGTTAGTATTTTGAAGTCTCCACAAAGCATCCAGCGATGTTCTCGATAATTTATTTTCTTAAGAATCATTGCCACATCGTTATAGTTTTCCTCCAAATGCACAGAGTGTCCTACAGGAAGTGACGTAGATTTATTCCCATTATGCAGCAAGACTGCTCTGAGGCTTGTTTTTGAGGAATCAATGAATAGGCGCCACTCAGATGAATCATATTCTATTTCAAAACACTTTATTAGCCCTTGAACATCACTACAAAAAATGAGATTTCCCTCTTTGGAAAAAAATATAGTGAATTCTCTCTCTCGGTGCCTGTACCACGAAAATGAGGTTCCGGGTGACAGCAGGTTTTTATTTTTTAATCTTGACCCCCGCAATTCGGCAGCATCTTTTGAAAGGCCTAAATCTCTAACCAGGTCATTGAGCTTGCTCTGATAAAAAAGTTGGGGTCCCTCATCAACAGAAAAATATGAACTAGATTCGTCCTGGGGTGGTAATGTGTTTCTGTCCTCAGAATCACTCAGGATATCATCCAAACTGGAAGGTGGGTGTGGAACTGGTATTGCAGAGCTATGAGGCACTGGACGAATAGCTGAATTTAAGTTTGGGTAAGATATTTTCTTTTTATTTTTTGTATTGAAACCTTTCACATCTACCGAACAGAAATAGCAGTCGGTAGTGTGGTTTTGCTGTTCACGCCACATCATAGGAATGCCATAACGAAATGAGTATTTCTTACCCTTAAACCTCAAACGGGATCTTCCTCGCACCTTCTGCACACCTTATCAGGAGCCCAGGCTTTGTCTTGATCCCCAAGTTTCAACTTGAAGTAAGCAAAATACACTTTCTTCACAAAATCACTTATGTTTCTTTGTTGACTTTTAACAGTGTATTCACCACAAATAAAACAAAAGTTGTCAGGAGAAATAACACAACCTCTTGGAGCCATAATATATAACTAAAAACACGAGCACAGTCACGTTTGAATGCCAAATATAAACTGAGTGTGGCTCCTCGCTGTTTGTATACACCGCATTGAGTACACACACTGACTCTCCGTACATGTAGAAGCAAATGCTTTTCCTGTGGTGAAGCAGATGGAAACTAGCCTCGCTCCCTTCAAAAATACCAGTGAAATAATACGTAAAACATAGGTGAACACAAGAGCGAATGAGGTTATGTTGACACTTGCGCGTCTGCCGATCATCTCTCTCTGTAGCTGGGCAGGTTAATCGGCAACACCTGGTTCTTCCTCTGGCTCGATAAAAAAAATATTCCAAAATGGCGCTGCACATAAATAAAAGAAAACAGCAAAAAAGTTCCTTTTTTACCCCGTTCTTAAAGATAAAAATGAATGCTTTCGAGGGATTCTCTAGGCACTTTTAGCCTCGAATATCCAGTAATCATCTATATAAGCTATGCAAACATAACCAAAGCAACCTAGATCCTGAACTTATTTAGCATGTTGAAACATGATCAAATCTGACAATACGCTTGTTTATACTCAATCCTAATACCCTAGAGAACGTGCATAAACATGCTCAACCCAGCCAGTAAGATTCCTCCCTTTTCGCTATAAACAAATTAAACCGGTTGGGACATGATCAACCTGAGCTTCCTCACACTGCCAACACTACCCTTGCCCTGCCACCCTTCCACTCATTTTCTCTTTGTATTTATTCCCGAGTCTCACACTAATACATATTAAATGAAAGTAAGAAATCACTTTTGCATAGGATTTTTAGAATCAAGAATAGGATACCAGATTTAGAGTTAAACGGGAGTTTCACTCTAAATGAAACTACAAACACGAGTTTTGCAAGAAAACCTGACGTGATGGAATTTTTTAGTATTTTTCCCGGTTTCAGTGAGTAAAAATCTATAAGAAACAGTATAAAAATCCTGTGCAGTTTTTTGGTTGCAGACCTGTGTAATCAATTATTTTCATCATAAAAAAATTCGGGCGGATGTTTTTTGTGTTTGGACAATAAAAAGCAAAACAAGGAACATGTGAAAAATTACTATTGTGCTCATAATAAACTTACAAACATGCAATATTTACCTATTGTTTACCAGATGAAAATGTTTTAATTAATAACTAATTATTAAATAATTAATAAATAATTAATAAATAATTATTATAATTGTGGGACATTTTAGCCTAGATACTAAATGCAATAGTTTACATCCTCAACACCAGTTCAAGATACCTTAGTCTTTGAAAGTAACAGTCATTGTAGTTTGGTATCTGGCAGCAGAAGTGTAACTAGGGGACCACTGATTCCAATCCACCACTGATTCTGATAGATATTGCAGCTATCTATCAGAATCAGTGGTGGATTGGAAAAATAACGAAACTCAGTGAAGAACAGCAAGATGCAAAGATTCAATTCATGACACCAAGTAGACCTCCCTCATCTTATTCATGGCCTAATCATACTGATGTCTGCTGGGTTCCATACGAAAATATCTTAATGAGTGTACCTACCCCAAGCACAAGTACCAGCACTGGTCGCTTATATACACTGGTGTGCAAAAATTAAGGACAAAGAGGAGAAATTAGCATTACAGCGGAACGAGCAGGCAGAACGGACCGAAAGACCGCTCAGGAGATAGACTAGGGTCCGGTACGGTAGGGCATGCGCATATATGCAGCATGACGTGGGGGTGGGAGTGTTGGTCGGATGGATATAAAGCACACGGGCAGTGTACGCTCAGCAATCAGCAATTCGGTGAAAGCTATTGCACTGTGTACATCGGTTTGAACGACGTCGAGTTGCTGCCACCGTGTAATATGGCCAACAGGCAATCCAGTAGACGACATCTGGATGACCTTACCTGAGGGCACGTCATTGGGAAGTTAGAAGAAGATCGAAGTGTGACTAGTGTAGCCGAGGAGTTCAGGATCGCTCACAGCATCGTTTCATGAGCTTAGAGAGCATTTCAAACAACAGGAACAGCTGTCCGAGAGTTTAGCAGTGGTCCTCCACGAGCAACCACGGCGGCGGACGACCGGTGTATTGTCCTACAGGCGAGAACAGACAAACGGCAGACAGCGGGAGAAATTGCAAGGCACATGCAACAGATAACTGGACGTCCGTTATCGCGTTTTACCATGGCCAGGAGGCTACACAAAGGTGGTCTATTTGCACGACAACCAGTACGGTGTGTGCCATTAACGCCTGCTCATCGGAGACGGCTGTTTCTGTGGTGCCAGGAACAGAAGAACTGGACACATGAGCAATGGGGTCGAGTTCTCTTTACGGATGAGAGCCGATTTAGTCTGAAGAGCAATTCTGTACGTATACACATCTGAAGAGAGCAGGAACACGCAGTCACACCTCCAACATCATCGAAAGGGACTGATTTGGAGGTGGCAGAGTTCTTGTTTGGGGCGGTATCATGCTTGGTAGCTGTACTGACCTCCACATCTTCCAAGGAGGTTCAGTCACTGGTGTCCGCTATTGTACCGAAGTTCTCCTACCTCACCTGCATCTGTTTAGAGGTGCTGTGGGTCCTTAGTTCCTCTTTATGGACGACAACGCTACACCTCATTGTACAGTGGCTGTCGCAGAGCTGTTGGAGAGTGAAGATATTCACCGCATGGATTGGCCCGCAAGGTCCCCGGACCTAAATCCGATCGAACACGTGTGGGACCTTCTCGGGAGACGCTTGGTAGCATGTCACCAGCCGCCAGCAACGATTCCGCAGCTGCGATTGGCGCTACAAGAGGAATGGGCCGCGATGCCTCAACAGCTCCTTGACAACCTCGTCCTTAGCATGGACAGACATTGTAAATCCTGCAATGCAGTCAGGGGTGATCATATTCTTTACCAAAGACTGGATTTTTCTTGGCAGCTGACTGTCACATGGACATTTCTGTCTTCTTTCTGTCCAGTTGTGCTCGAAGCTACCTTTTAAATAAAGTGCCTTTGTATCCTTTGGATTCCTTGTTCGGACGGTTTTGCTCACTTGTCCCATATTCTTACATCTTGGGGATCTTATGGTATGATTTGAGTCGATGTGGAGCACTTCTGCGCGACGTAACATTTAAAAAACCGTCTCGTCCTTAATTTTTGCACGCCAGTGTACCTTAGGTTCAGATATTGTCCAATCCATTCAAAAAAATTTTATAAATAGAAAAAAATTGCTATAATGTTAAGCATGGTATAGAAAAAATATAAATCATTATTTGTTGTGTACTAGTTAAGAATTGGCCTATGTAAGACCAATCATTATGAGAACAATAATACTTTTTTGAATTTTCCTTGTTTATTTTTTTATTCTCCAAACACAAAAAACACCCTCCCAATTTTTTTATGGTGAAAAGAATTGATTATCAGCATTATGTGAAAAAAATTCAAGGTGGTGAAACTTGTGGTTTTGCTGTAATAAATTCCTGAAATTTGCGTAAATCGCTGCACCAAAACATTCTTTTATTGCACATTTGTAAAGGTTAACATGTAACTTTCCAGCATTTTAAGAACTCTATTGCATAGCTTACACTTTTGTCTTTCCAATGACACCAAAATGAACAAAATTGGTTCATAAATAGGAAAGTTATAGTTGTTACAAACTTCAAAACCACTTTGTCCATTGACGCCATTTTGTTAAATTGCGTCAAATTTCAAAATGACCCCTTGACCGCAGTTTTAACCAAAAATTTTTGAAAAAAATCATTTAGCCATTTTTCATAATGTGCTTACTGGCAAAAAATGTTCACAAGAATCTGTGACATGAAGGCAACAGCCATTGGGTGATTTCACATGAAGTAACCCTTATGTATAAATTATACATATAGTATTTGGGAGTTAAAGGTGTTTAAAATATAATTCCATAAGACTTAAAAAATATTTTGAAAACAGAAATAAGTTTTTGTGCATTTCCGAGTGCTACCATTTATTCACAAATATTTCACAGCCTGTAACTTCTAAACCAGTTTGGACCACAAAATGAAACTCTCAGGTTTTGTTGAGTACCAGTAGGGGTATCCTTGGTGGGGGAAAAATCTGGTCCCTCTTTTGAGATATGTAACCTTGAAATCTGCAAAAGTTGAAAACTTTGCAACTTTGAGGAGGGGGGGAAGGGGACCAAAACCAAACTTAAGCTCTCCATAGCTGAAAACTCAACTTGCCATAGTTATTACACAAAAATTCCCAACTTGGGGTTCCAACTCCCTGTCACCTTCACAGTCCATCAGAAATGGTGATTTATGCCTTGCGAGTATTGCAGATTTCAACACCATTTTAAGCAAGGTTAAAAAAATAAAATCCTATCATTTCTTTACATTTTATGTAAGCCTAAAATGTCCTCTTTAAGGTAGTGAAAACCAAAACTTTCAATCTACAATAAGAGGAAAGCAATTGCCTTTTTTCAAAACCATTGTGAGGCACTATTTCGGCGTGCCGCAGAAAAGAAAAATGAACCTATATCCAAAATGGTGGCACATAAAAATAAAATAAAAATTGTTTTGAGCTACTCACCAATAGGGTTAAACTAGGGGGGGGGGGTAAATGGTCAAGCAACCACTTAATTAAAAAATTGGGTAATATCATTTCGGAATGTTGCATATATAAAACACACCATATTTTTTTTCCTCGCCAAAATTGTGAATTGCTCAAAGTTTTTTTTTTTCCTGCTGAAAGGTTGCATTATAATACACACATGAAAATATTTTTAGCAAATTTGAAGTGGGGGCTCATTTTGAAAAAAAATTGTTTTGTTTAATAAAAATGTGGCCTCATTTTTCTATGTCTTTTGTCATTAAATTTAATAAAAAGTGTTCTTTTAATTCAAAAAATGTGCAGAAACAAGTTGTTCCCAAATGTATGGATCATGCAGACCATCAGAGAAAAAAATTTGTGGGGCTGCAACAATTAGTTGTGAAGTTATGACTTTTTTTGTCCTACAGTGTAGTTGTGAAATACATAGCGCAAAAATTTTAAAAGCAGAGCTACCCGATTTTTAAAGTGACATTACTCAAGATCTACTGAGCTGACTGACCTAAAATTTTAACAGGTTTCATATCTCACCAATACAATACTTCGTACCAATTTTCCCAAAAATCTGAGATTGGTGGATGACATGTCCTTGGTGATCTGACATGGAATGATCCAACTACAACTACTTCACACATAAGAATGAGGTTTATAAACAAATAATAGGAGCACCCATGTGTTCACCCCTGTCAGGGATATTAGCAGAAGCAATTCAAGACCATTAGAGGACAAAATATATTTAATATTTTTGACAAGAAGCCATTCACATGGGTGAGATATTTAGATGATGTATTGTTCATTTTGCGCCTCATGGGAGTACTCAACTGGATAAATTTTTGACTAGGCTGAACTCCTTAAATAGCAACATAAAGATTGAGATGGAAATTGAGAAAGAAGGTAAGATAGCATTCCTGAATGTAATGATAAGTAGAAGAAACCATAAAAAAGTTAACACGGAGGTATATTACAAGCTGATGGCCGTGAATAATTTCATGAGCCCAAGTTCATATGTCCTGTGATCATACAAGATGGCAGCCTTCTGGACTCGATTTTATAGAGCGTTCTTGGTAAGTTCGAATGAATCCCTTCGTATGAGAGAAATAAAAAATGTGATGAATGAAGGGTTACAAGCGGGATACAGTTAGAAAACTATAGATGCGATATTAAAACAAGTAAATAGAGTGAGAGAGAGAACAGACATAACGCCGAATGATAAGAAGTTGCATTTCGTAGGAGCAATACCCTATGTTCCAAGAATCACCTTTTTCTTCAAGAATTTATTGAAGAAATTCCAATGTAATGTTGGGATCTGCACAGCAGGATCAATAAATGACTCATTGAGAAGCTATAAAAAAGCCCCCAAGATAGAGGAGAAATATGGGAAAAAGCCCCCAAGATAGAGGAGAAATATGGGAAAAAGCAGTAATTTACTCAGTACCCCTAAAATACCCAGATGGAAGCATGAAGGTATATATTAGACTAACAAAATGGTCAATTAAGGTTCGTTACAACAACACAAAAGGAATTTGAAGAATGAACATCCTGTTTCAGCCCTAACAAGAGATGTACTATTTGAAGAGGCAAAACCTGATTGGAACGAAACAAAGTGTGTTGCAACGTACACTACAAAACATGAATCAGCAATAAGAGAATCTATTGAAATTATGTCTGCGATGAATATATGCAATGGGAATGTATCTTATGAAATTCCAAATTTATGGAAAACATTTTTTAGTGTGTAGAATGTTATTTATTAACATTTTATCGATTGTATTAATCAGTTTAAAATCAAATATGTGACATCGCAAAAAGAATACTTAGTTGTAATAGCGTTTGACGCATGCAGAAGTAGATTGATGACTATTGTCTTAATGTATGTTATGTTTATCCTTTGTTTATATTTCAAATCATGTAACTTATTCTTAACAGTTGTATGAAGCCTTGAAAAAGCCCTCCGTTGAGGTGCGAAAGCTCGGCTAGTAAATAAATAAATAATTTGTTACACCTAACTACAGAAGTCTTTTATTGATAGATATGGGTGTATAATATTTTATTATAAACATTGTTAGTCTTTATCTGTATCTCAGAACCTCTTATAACTTGTCTTGCCTTGAACACCTGAAGTCTAAACCTATTGAAGTCAACACCAGATGCCCAAAATCGAATGGCCAAGTCCAAGGTTAACACCTGACAGTCCTCAGATTTTTCGAGGTTCTATATTTTTTCTTAATTGTTGATTCGGTGTTTTAAAATAGGGTTTAGTCATATTTTGGTTATAATACTAGGTGAGAGAGTTATTTCTTCTATTTTTTTCCATTTGTAATTTGTACTGTCTTATACGAGGTAGGATCCAAAAGTTCGGGGATTTGGCGTATAATTCCTTACCTTGAATACTTTAAAACACTGATGCACAACCACTTTCAAAATAATCCGCTTTGGGCGATGATGCACTTTTGCCAGCGCTCGTAAAGCTTCTGGAAGCATTGCTGAAAGCCATGTTTTGCAACCCCTCGTAATTCCTTCTGCGGTGCTGTTTTTGCCTCATTTGTTGAAACAAAACAGCGTCCCTGCAGATTTTTTTTCATCAGTGGAAAGAGGTAAAAATCACAGGGGGCTAAGTCATATGAATAGGTGAGATGTAGAAGTACATTAGTACGATTTCTGGCGAGAAACTCTGTGACCAGTAGGGACCAGTGTGCAGGTGCATTGTCATGGAGAAGGTACCATTGTCCACTTTGCCACATCTCTGGCCGTTTACAATGGGATTGATTCCTGTAAGCAGCATAAAATGTCCAGATAATGCTCCTTGTTAACTGTTGGGCCATCAGGAATAAATTCAGAAAGGACAATACCGTGAGAACCAAAACACACCTCCAGCATGACTTTCCCTTTGCTGCGATCCTGTCTGAATTTCTTTGATCACAGTGAAGGCAGTGATTTCCATGCTGAAGAAGCACGCTTTGGCTGAATATCAAACAAGTGGCACCACATTTTATTACCTGTGATGATGATATCCAAAAATGTGGGATCACTATCAGCTTTGTCAATTAATTCGCCCGATATTCGTATCCATTCATCCTTTTGTTCGGAGATCAAAAGGTGAGGTACAATGTGCTGACACATGCTGTGCATATTAAGATTCTCCGTCAAAATGCACTGGCAGGTGGTTTCCGATAAGTTAGTTGCTTTAGCGATTTCCTCAGTGGTTCTGCGACGATCCTGACAAACACCCAGCACCACCATTGTGTAATGTTTTCCTCACTCCATGCAGTCACAGGTCGACCACAGCTCTCATTATCTGCGATGGATTCTTGGCCCTCTTTGAAATGCTGATACCACTCGTACACCTTTGATCTCGCCATTGTAGAGTGACCGTACACCTTCGAAAGCATTTCTAAGGTCTCTGCAGCTGTTTTACCTAAATGCTGACAAAATTTAATGTTAACAACGTTGCTCTTCAACAGCCATGTTTCTCACATCGCAGAGGACAGATGCAAACGTCTGCGTGTGCACTCCAATAACTGTCATGGCGAAAATTTTAACCTCTGGTGAATTTCAGAGAGACCTGATCAATCTTTCTGTTGGTTTATCAGAGATTAATTAATGCAAAAATTTTCTCCCATGACATACGTTAGAAGAAGATTCCTGGTTGAAAGGCAGGGGAATTCGTGCGCAAAATTCGCTTGTCTTAATCACAACCAGGAAAACAAAATTTCATGTTGGTGAAAAAAAAAGAAAAAAAAAAAAGAATAATATTTGATTTAACTGACTTTGGGTTTTTGAAAATAATTAATTTATCGGTTCTTTTATCGCGATAGGAAAAGGCGAGTAGGTGTGCAGCTCAGAGAATCAAAATTAATTTTGGTTTAACATCACGGAACGAGAGAAAAAGAAAATTAAAACTAGTGATTTTCTGCAAGGCAAGAATTCGCCATTTTTTTGCGTTCCTGTTTCCAAGCGTCGTGGAAAAGTCACCAAAAGTGTAACATCTTTTCGTCTTTTAGGGTAGGGAATTCAGCAACAGAATCTATTTTTAGACCTCAGGGTCAAGAAGAGCCTGTTCTACACGTGTGAAGGTCAGAGGTCACTCGAGGCGTGGGAGTGAAGATTCCGTTGGGAGAGTTGTGAGTTGCTAGGCTGAAGTTTCGACCAATGAGAGGGGTCAGCGGTTTCAAGCACCCCTGAGTTTTATCCGTTGAGAGTCACTTTTGTTCTGGTCTTCTGGTCTGGCAGTCAGAGAAAGAGAGGACGGCGGAGTTTTTTTTTCTCCTCACCTTTTGGCGTTGAGGGGGCAGTCAGAATGAGATGCACTGGGGTCTGTTGGCCCTGTGTGAAAAAAAAAAAATCTTTTTCTTTGGCCTGGTCGGCAGTAAGAATGACTGGCCGCTAGCTGTGTTCCCGTATTCTGAAGTGACTCTAAAATCGGTCAGCTAAAGTGATTGTTTTCAAGGATCTCATTGCCGGAGATGAAATGACCGCTGATACACCCAAATTATCAAGTAGCGGTCGACTGCCGTGTTGGGTGCAGATGGCGGAGAAGGATCAGACCCGATTTCTTACTTCCAGGCCCAACGTGCCCGAGGACCGAAAGTCCACCTCTTTTTGTTGCTGCCTCCATATTTTAACGCTGGGCTGCGCCTAGGCTTCGGGGAGAAGGCCATGGCTATCATGGACGGCCTTGTGAATGCTTCGAATGCTGAATTGTCGAGCTGGGCCCACTGCTGATTACAACAAGGGGTCCACCAACAGGGTTCCAAAATGCCCGTTTCCTGTCTCGTTGGCCAAACACACGGTGGCAGAAAAAGGGAAAGAAAAAAACAACCTTGGAGGTGAAGTGAAAATCAACCGGGACAGTGGTGTTCTCTCAGGGAGAGTTTTTTTTTTATTTATTTATTTTATCTATTATTAGGCTTTGAAACCTTTTTTTTTTATTATTATCGACGGTTAGTGTGCTTGTCAGGAAGTGTTGCTGCCCCAGTCCTAAAGGTAAATTTCTCTCGGCATTTTCTTTTTTGTATTATGTTGTGGTTTCTTTAAAATTATAAAACGAGTTGGTTTTAATATCTTAGGC
This sequence comes from Macrothele yani, assembly GCA_039090855.1. NCBI lineage: Eukaryota > Metazoa > Arthropoda > Arachnida > Araneae > Macrothelidae > Macrothele > Macrothele yani. Next base: position 71,094,230 of record CM076995.1, read on the forward strand.
TGTTTAAATAAATTTCATGTCATCTTCTGTGGATAGGTAATTGAAAAACAAAACGAAACAAAGTAGTGGAAGTGGATAATTTTCTGGGTCATGTAGGGATAGATGATATAATAAGAATATTAAGTTATTTCGGGAACGAACACCTCTCCAGACCAGTATTTCTCTTAGGTGAAATTTAACTCTTTTTGTGCTCGGTGATTTTTGTATTTGTGAAGTAGAATTTGTATTTATGAACTTAGCGTAGGTGCTATGTAGTTGGGAATTTTTCTTGTAGGCTGGTAATTATTTTGGTTTAGTGTTTTGGTAAATTTAGGTGCTAAATTATTCTTTAAAATTTAATTTTTGGTATTAGTGAGGGCTAATTTCTAGTTTCAGCCCGTAGATTAGAAAAACAGGTTTTTATGGGGAAAAGAATATAAGAATTGGGCATACAGGCAGATATGAGCATATGTATAGTGTGAAAAAAAAAAAATAACCCGAATAGCTGTTGTGTTTCTTCAAGAAGTGATGATAGATTTTTCAGGAAAAGAGTGATCTAGGAAGTATGGTGATGTATAGATTTTTCAGGAAATAAAGTAAGGTTTGGTATAGTGTGTCAAGTATGGTGTTATTGAGCTTTCTGGGAGATGAATGTGTACAGTGTGTTCCTGGGAAATAAAGATAAGTGATTTTCTGGGAAATGAGTGTGTTCCTGGGAAAATAAGGATATGAGTGTGTTCCTGGGAAAATAAGGATATGAGTGTGTTCCTGGGAAAATAAGGATATGAAGTGTGTTCCTGGGGAAAATAGGATAAGAAGTAATTTTCTGGGAAAAAGGGTGATGTGTTGAATTTTCTGGAAAATGGACGAAGAGATATTTTGGGGACAAGAGAACTCTTGTGGGATACTTTACCCTATGTAGACAATGCCGCGGGGTCTGAAAGGGTGCACGAAACAAATTGGGGGATTTGTTTTCTGCCCGAGTAAGCTTGTTCGGTCCATAGGAGGTGGTACCTATGAGGGGAGTGATATAGGTTGTCCCCAAATCAGAGTGAAGGAACAGAAAAGGGTTAGGTCGCACTTTGCTCCACTACACTGTATAAGCTGGGAATGGATTCACAACCCATTCCCGCCTTCAGACTCAAACTTTGTTGTTCTCCCCGCAAAATAGTGTTTTTCTTGAGATGTGGGACTCATTGGTTGAGATGATTGTTTGGCTTTATGCCCGAGTTGATTATTACATGGGTGCCAGTTGACTGGAAAACTTATAGTATGGAATTTTGAAATGTTGGATTTGCATGATGATGGTGTAAGTAAGATTCTCTTGTCGGTGTAGCAATTTAATGATAACTTTGTGTAATTTGAATAAGGTATCTAGTGCATTAGGTTTTGCATGGTGTATAGAATGGGTTGAGTATCCGGTAATGCTAGAAATGTTGATTGTAAGACAAATGTTGATTTAAGACAGGGTTATGCTGATTTTAAGACAAATTTTCCTGGAAGGGTAGAATCTTTTATTAAAGTAACTATCATTATACGTAGAATTTTGGCAGTTGTTATAGTAGTTTAAAATTAAAAGTGGATTCGGAAGTCTGGTCTGAGAAGGTTGGTTCGAGCGATTTAATGAGAACAATATAGTGTACACATATGCATATAATAATTTTTTTTGAGAGAGAGTGTGAGATATTTTCACTTCAAATACTTAAGTTGTACACCATGTTAAATCAAGTGTTGGTGCTGTTGAAGTACAATGAAATTCTTGTGTTTATTATTTTTATCAGTAGTGTCCCTGGTGCTAGTTTTTCTTGGAAAGAAACTAACCTGTCATCCGTTTATTTTTATTGGGCCCTGTGGCCAGGCATAAAAAACTGTGACCTAAAAATTTAACTTGTTAAGTTTTTAAAATAAATATAGGCCAAGTGGCCTTTCAAAAACCTAAACCTTAGTGCAGTGAAGTTTTAGGTATTTTCAGTTTAAATTTTCATCACATGGTTCAAGTGCATCCCCCTCAGCAATGACTGAGGTGGGAATGTAATCTGAGGTTATAGCCGTAAAATCAATGTTTTTGTCCTAACTAGCTAATTTGATCATCGCCACTTCCAAAAGGTTATTTACACGTGTACATTGTATACCATTGAATTTTATTGTTTACAAATTTGGTACACATGCAAACAAAGTTACCTTTTCTTACACTTTCAGGTGTATCTACGCATCAAATGCAAACAACGCAAACAATACAATAGTAACTTTTGGCAGTTACCAAATTCAGTGGGGCATTTTATTTTATTTTTCTATTTTGTTTCATGGCCTTATTCAAAATTTCAGTTTTGTTTCGAAATGCATCCACCCATCTCCCAAATTTAAATTTTCTATAATTTCCATATTTAAATTGCAATACAAGCATAAATATAGTCTTTTGATAAATAACCTCAATCAATCAATATACAAAATAAATTAAATTATATTTTTTTTTCACCAAAACATAACTTTCCATGGGCCAAACCATTTTGACTACAGAGGGGAGGGATGGCGGGATTCATTTCAGACGCCATAACTTTATCTACATGCTTGCGTTGTCACAGGTAGGTGCTGTCCCCAAACTTTTGGATCCTACTCCATATGTGTTTTGGCTGACATATTTGGTGTGCTGGGTATTTTCTATCACATTCCTGCAGTATTGTGTGCTTATCTTTGTTGTCTATCATGTTGGTTTTAATGTTACCAATAGTTAAAAAAGTGTTTAAGCCTGTCTTACTTCCTGAATTTGTATTTACTCACCTCCTTATGAAGGGGTGAGGGACCACAAATCTCCTCTTTCCCCTTCCATAATCACGATGTGAAAGTTTTTTGCTCATTAAGAGGAAGATTTTTACAGTTACAGCAAAAAAATGTGGCATCTGCAATGGTTTCATTTCTGGTGTTATTAGATGGGATTCATACAGATGTATAAAAAATAAACAGTTTTCTAATGTCAAACACCCTTACAAACACAAACATTGCCCCATTATCTCATTTATCTAACGAAAGGCATGCAGTGTAATCCTCTACCATTGGCAGGAATCAAGATTTCATTTCAGTGAACTGAATATTATGATTTCTTGAAGTTCTGTATAATAAAGGCTTACTATATTTAACTATTGGCAGGGGGCTTGTACAGTCCTCAAATAAAAATTCCTTGTGGTATGCTTACCTGCAGCTTTAAACTTGGTGTGGCATTATTTTCAGCAAAAAAACAACAACAAAGAAATGAATGAAACTATGGCATTATGCTTGGCACACCATTATTCTCAAAAAATACAGTAAGAGAAAGTTTTTCTTTGAGTCATGATCAATCACATTTTAGAAGATCATTGTTACACAAAAAAGTTGTAATGATTTCTAACAAGCTTCACAATTTTAGAAAGATTGGCTGGGAAACATGCTGGAAAAATTTTGGGTTCTCACATTTTTTTTCCATATTAGTCATATAAAGGGTTACAAAAATCATTAGTTTCATAATTTGTGTTTAATCACTGGTATGGTGCAATTGGCTAATCATCAACCTTATGTCCATGTTGTAGGCAACAGTTGGTTAGATTTCTCATTGCCACTCGTCCAGTTTGGTGTTTCTTCCAGTGTTTCTCTGAACGTAACGTGAGTGTTTTAATGGGTCTCTTTAAATCTCTTGTGGATATCTGAGCCATTTACCCAGTCTTAGCATAAATACTGTTACAAACGTTTGACAGATGGGGCGCAACCAGTGTGCAACTTCACCGATCAGCCACAAGGCATGAAGCAGCTAGTGAATCATTGTGCTTTCAGTCACAGAGAAGATAACATGTTTCGTGAAGTACTTGCCTTGGAGTGGAGCGATTATGAGAATTGTGTTGCTGTAATAGAGCTGCATAAAGTTGGAAAATCAGCTTCTGAGATTTTCAGCATGCTGAAGAAGCTTAAAATCAGCCAAATTTTTGTCTACCAGATGGTTCCTTGAGACTGGGACTGTCGCTGACCGTAACAATTGCTCGCCTGGTGAAAGCAGTGGCAGCAAGTATTCAACAAATTCTTGTCAGAAAACAATCAATGATGGCTTGTGAGCTGAACATTTCAAGAATGTCGATGTCACACAAGCTGCGGAATGACCTAAGGGTGTGAGCTTACTGGCAGCGTACAGGACACTTACTCATCTCACAACTGAAGCAACAGAGGGTGCTAAAAGCGAAATGCTTGCTGCAGTGTTGCACAGACAATCGCCACAAAGAGATCCTTGAAAGAAATTTTGCTATTGAGGAAGCTTTCAACCGCCAAAATGACAGGAAGTATGCGTCAACCTCACGAGAAGCTCAGGAGAAAGCTCCAAGAATCATGATGGGCCATCATCCTGCTTCTGTCATGGTTTGGTAGGGTGTCTCCTACGAGGGTACTGCAGAGCTCTCTTTCTGTGAAAAAGGAGTGAAAACATCTGCCAAAGTCTACCAGGACAGGGTTTTGGAGTCAATGGTAAAAAAATGTGAGTCACACCCTCTTCCAAAACCAACAGTTTGAGCTTCCAGCAGAATTCTGCACCTGCCCACAAGGCCAAGTCAACACAGAAGTGGCTTCAGGCGAATTTGCCAGACTTCATTTCTCCAGCTGATTGGCCTTCCAGTAGCCCAGACCTCAACCTATTGAACTACAAGTTGTGGGCCACACATGAGGACATGCCCTGCAGAAAGAGACACCCCAGTATTGACAGTCTGAAATGCTGTTTGGCGTGGGCAGTAGCAGCTTTCCCTGTGGAGACCCTACATAAAGCTATTGACGAGTAGCCACAGAGACTGAAAGACTGTGTGAAGGCAAAAAGATGCCATTTTGAAAAGTGATTGGTGCCATGTAATCACAAGCGTACTACTTACATCATATCATGGGTATATTAAAATATCTTTAAATTTCTTTTGTTATTTCATTTAATACTCTAACAGTATTTATGGCTAGACTAGGTATTGGGTGTGTAACGTGAAATGTTGTTCGGAAGAGTGCGAAATGAAAGAGGCATGCCTGTTTAGGAGATGACAACCTTTAGTTGAAATAATTGTCCACTGCATCAATACATTGTTGCCAATGGGTTGGCAGTGCATATATACCGTTGTGGTAGAAATCTGCAGGTCGGGGCATTTGGAAAGTCACTTTCGAGAGCCTGTTGATCAACGAAGCGTTTTCCAGCGAGATGGAACGTCAGACTGTGGAAGAAGTGAAAGTCTATAGGGCTGAGATTGGGGCTATATGCCAGGTGTGACAGAATCTCGTAGCCCAAATGGTGCAGCTTGTGGGCGGTTATCTGTGCGACATGAGGACATGCGCTATCATGCAATAAGATAGTCCCTTTCTTATTCACCAAGGCAGGTTGTTGTTTACGCAATTTTTGGTGCATGGCATCAATTTCTTGGCAGTATGACTGAGCCGTAATACTGGATCCAGGTTTCAGAAAGCTGTAGTGCATGATGCCATGAGATATCCACCATACAGTTACCATAGTCTCCTTGGGGTGTAACTCCAGCTTTGTCATCTTGGGCAGTTCAGCGGCATCAACCCATTCCGCAGGTGGTTGACAATTCTCATACAGAATCCACTTTTCATTGCAGGTAACGATCAAATTCAGGAACGGGTGCTGTTTGCTATATGTGGCTAATGATGAACACACCTGCAAATGTTGCTCTTTGTGTTTGTCCAGCAAGTCATGCAAGTCCCACTGATCAATCTTTTTCACCTTCCCTATAGCCTGCAGGTGGTTCGACACAGTTTTCGGGCAGACCTGTAGGTGCACAGCAAGGTCTTGCACCATTTGACGTGGGCTTTCTTCGACTAGTGCCTGTAGTTCATTCATCGTTATTCACCGTAGACTCGGGGCATCCAAGCTCCTGGTCATCGAGGTTCATATCTCCACCTCTAAACTTTTGGAACCAATGCTCAGTGTACGTTTATTAATGGTATCCTTGCCAAACGCCTCATTGATATTGTACATGGTTGTCACTGCATTGCATCCCAATTTCCACTGATATGGTACAGTAACCGCAAGTCACGTTTGTTCGGTGTTGTTTCTATGCTGCGCCACCACGAAACTACATGCACACTGCCGTCCCAGCTTATGGGTGTGACAGCGGCCAATGTACTCTTTATAACCTGCCCAGCACCTCTGCTAGTGCGCCATCTGTCGCTGACTCCAGCACCATCAGCACCGACCACGGCACAGAAATGACATTTCATGTTACACAACCCAATATGATGGTTGCCTTGTGATTTGTATTCTCCCTAAACAGTGGGTTGGCCACCCAACCTACAGTATTCCCAGCTGAATATTCAAAGAATAGGATTGCAGCCGCATTAATAGAACAAAGAAACCTGCCATGGAGTAGAAATTCCTGACAAACAGTTAAGAGTAAAAGTGTGACAAGTATGAAGCAGTAGTAGTGCATGGCTGTAGACAGTGCTTATTAGTATTACACCAACCTTTGGCAATATAAAAATGAAGTAACTGCAGGATATCAGTACTTGGAGTAATTAATGACTTCATGGCTTCCTCTAATTACTTTCAGTACTGTAAATACTTAACGGAAATTATAGAGGATAAATTTATTAAGGTACATTACCTTTCAAATTTTCGATCTATACAGTAGATCATCGTCAGGAGTTCCTGCGTCTTACTACGTCCACAGGTCTGGCGACCAAACCTGGTTGATTTGCCCTCCAGCATGGTTACTGATAAGAAAAGGAATAAAAATATCCATTTATTGACATAAAAATATGATTATTAATGCATAAGCTTTCAACACCAACTAGAACACAAGCGAGATGTCTCACACAGAAAGTTGACAACCGCCCTATCCTGGAAAGTAGTTACCCATTCCACCATATCCCGAAGTGGAACCAGATCAAGCAAGTGGCTCCTTATTCTACAGCCAGGGGCACTGCCCTCAGGGAAACCATCGAGATATTGACTAACCCTGTGGTCTGCAATGATTACGTCTCACTTGAGCTTCCCCAAATATGGTGCACATTTCTTTGCGCTTAGCACGTTTCTGTGGACATCTCTTGTTGTCATATGCACGTTCTCATATTCTGTTCGTGTTTGGTTTTTTAAATTTTTCTGTTGTTTAGTTCTCTTGTCTTGCCTACCCATGCATAAGTCTGAAGAAGGCGCCCGTTGGTGTTGAAAGATTATGCTTTAATAATCATATTTTTACGTCAATAAATGGATATTTTTATTCCTTTTCTTACTGATTCTTGGTGTAATCTACCCGAACCTTTGTTTTATGGTCATTGATGTTGCCACCTTGCGTCTTGTAAATTTCCAGATAATTGAGTGGGATTGATGCTTGATAACTTGTAAGGAGTCCCATTCCATTTTGTGGCAAATTTGTTGTTGTATGTGCCTGTCTAATCCTGTTTTATTTGAAATGTTCCTTATTGCTGCATTGTGTTCATAAATTCTGGTGGTTAACCTTCACTCTGTTTCTCCTATGTATGGTAAACCACATGAATACTCAATTTTATAAATGACTTTTACCTGGAGTAAGGTATTTTCTTCTTTTTGTTTTAGGAATGAAAAGTATTTTTTGTTTAATTTTGTTATTTAAACCTGGAGCCAACCTAATTTTATATTTATTGCTAATTTTCTTTAGTTTTTCAGACAGTCCCTTATGGTAAGTGACTTTCCTTGTAAATAAATAGTCAATTTTCTCTTTATTTTTGTCTGTAGTGTTGGTTTTATTCTTGGTAGAATTCTCTTCCAATAGTTCATCTATTTCTTTTGAATTGTAATTATTTTCTAATAAGGTTGATTTTAGTTTTTTTTTTTTTTTTTATGTTTTCCTTCAGCTTCTGAAGATGAATTCAGCTTTTCAACTTTTTCTTTAAATTGTAATGTTACATTTTTCTTTATGTATTTAGGATGATCTAAGTTATTATTTAAACTTTTGCCAGTATTTGTAGGCTTCTTGTTGTATGACTCTGTAGTAAGATTTTTTCCTTCCCATTTTTTAAAGTAATGCCTAGGCAATTTAGCTTATTTCCCTTTTGCTCTTCTAATGTAAATTTCAGGGATTCATCTTGGGAATTAAAACCTTCTAGAATTTTTGTTGAGTATTCATTCAAATCTTGATCAATGATGAAAAGGCTATCATCCATGTATCTAGTATACATGTGGAAAATAGAAGGTTTCAATAGGAAGACCTCTTCTATTTTACTAACATAATAATTTGCTAGGAGAGGTGCTAATGAAGAGCCCATTGTTGGCCCACATCTTTGCTTATAGAAGCAGCTTTGGAATTGAAAAAAAAATGTTATTCAGAGCAAATATTGTAAGTTTATAAATGCCTATTGTGTTTCTCCTTTATTATAATCATGAAATACCACTAGGTCAGATAGGTCATCTGCTATGTAATCTATGAGTTTGTCCAGGTTAATATTTGCATACATTGACACAACATCCAAGTTAGCCATTGAAGGGTTTTCTAATTCTGGAAGTTCTTGTTTTTGTAATAGCTCATCAATTTTCTTTATCAGTGCCTTATGTTTAGGAAGCTACTTTGATAAATGAAACAGTAGGTAATAATGCAGATCAGACAGAGGAGAATATTAGTCACTAATAGGTTTGATAGGTTGCCTTCTTTATGAAGTTTTAATAAACCATACGTCTGCAGAGTATGATGGGCAATTTTTGAATAATTTTTGAAGTTTTCACAAATCATATTCTTCTTTCTTAAGTGAGGTGAGCAATTTTCTATAATTTGAGGTCATTGTTTCTAGCAGATTGCTATCCAATTTTTCATATATTGTTTTACTTAGCTCTTCTTCCATCTTTAGCAAATAATCTTCTTTTTTAATTAGGGTTATTTTCTTGCTTTTATCTGCTCTGACTACTACTGTTTCTGAGTTCTTTTTGAATTTATCCAGAGCTATTAATTCTTTCTTCAAAAGATTTTTATTAGCATTTCACTGAATTAACTTGAAATTCGTGAGGCAAGTATTATACTCTTAGCGCTAATGTTGTTTCAGGATTTTGTCCTTCCAGAGAATAACTTATACATTCATGTTCCATCATTATTTTCATTCTATCTATCTTATTCCTGTGAATATTGAAGTTGTGTCCTTTATCCAAAGCACTTAACAGAGCTCTGTCAGCACTATTTGCGAGATTTACATGTTTTAAGTTCTGCTCTTTCACATGGTATTATGGGAGCCAAGGGGCAGATTTTTTCTCGTTTTTTCTTTAGAGAATTATGGAATTTCTTATCTTTTACTGCACACATTAGCCAAGTATGTAATTCATTTTTTATACACTGACAGAAAAAAATCCTAACACCACGAAAAAATAGTTGTAGAGGAATGAAATGGCGGCAATACATTTGTATAGGTAACATATTTAATCGATTAAGGTTTAGAGATCACAGCTTATTGTAAGCGCAAGAAGAGCCATTTTAAATGTGAAATGCTGGTACATTAATAACTGGTGTAACCGCCAGAATGTTGAATGCAAGCACGCAAACGTTCATGCATTGTGTCGTACAGGTGCTGGATGTCAGTTTGTGGGATGAAGTTCCACTTGGTCGGTAAATACAGGGATGGTTAATGCTGGTTGGGGGTGGCGCTGGATTTGTCGTCCAATAATGTCCCATACGTGCTCGATTGGTGAAAGATCTGGTGATCTAGCAGACCACGGCAACATATCGACACTCTGTAGAGCATGTTGGGTTACAACAGCGGTATGTGGGCGAGCGTTATCCTGTTGGAAAATACCCCCTGGAATGCTGTTCATGAATGGCAGCACAACAGGTTGAATCACCAGACCGACTTACAACTGTGCCGTCAGAGTATGTGGGATAACCACGAGAGTGCTCCTGCTGTCATAGGAAATTGCTCCCCAGACCATAACTCCAGGTGTAAGTCCAGTGTGTCTCGGCCGCAGACAAGTTGGTTGCAGGCGCTCACCTGGCCTCCTTCTAACCAACACACAGCCATCACTGGCACCCAGGCAGAACCGGCTTTCATCAGAAAACACAACAGATCTCCACTCCGTCCTCCAATGAGCTCTAGCTTGACACCACTGACGTCGCAAACGGCAGTGGTTTGGAGTAAGTGGAATGCACGCTACAGGGCGTCTGGCTCGGAGCTGTCCTTCAAATAACCGATTTGTAACAGTTCGTTGTGTTACTGTGGTGGCAACTGCAGCTCGAATTGCTGCCGCAGACGCAGTACGATGCGCCACGGCCATACGCCGTACACTGCGGTCTTCCCTTTCAGTAGTGCCACGTGGCCGGCCGGAACCCGGTCTTCTTGAGGCAGTACCTTCCCTTGACCACCGCTGCCAACAATCATGCACAGTGGCTACATTCCTGCCAAGTCGTTCTGCAATGTTGCGGAAAGAAAATCCACCTTCTCGTTGTCCTATTACACGACCTCGTTCAAACTTCGTGAACTGTTGATAATGGCTTCTTCTGTCTTCTTAAAGGCATTCTTGACAAACATCAACACCCTACGTCGAATCTCAACGATAACTAACGCTCACGAACGTTACAGCGCGTATTTACAACAAACCTGCTTTGCATGTTCCGAGGGCGCTACTAGCGCCACACGTATGCGCCGAGCGCGAAATTTGCATAGACGTCATCTTACAGATGTACTCTCACCGCCTACCAACTGTCGTTTATCTAACACAACCCCTTCTTGGTGTTGGGATTTTTTTTTTCCCGTCAGTGTATTTTCTCCCAAAAACGAAAGTTCTGAATTCCACACTGTACTTTCCGATCTCTTGTTTACGCTAATGCTTTTGTGCTTTTCCCGAATGGCTCCAGCTACCATCTTCCGTTCTACACTTCTATACATAGGAGAAACAGGAAGAAGGTTAACTACCAGAATTAATGAACACAAAACAGCAATAATGAACATTGTTGAACACAAAGCAGCAATATAAATTGTATTAGACGAACACATACAACAAACTGGCCGCAAAATGGAATGGGACTCCTTACAAGTTATCAAGCATCAATCCCATGCAGTTATCCAGAAATTAGAGGAATTCCCGGAAATTTACAAGACATAAGGTGTCAACATCAATGACCATGCTGGATGGCAAATCAACCAGGCTTGTGGAAGTAAGTAAGATGCAGGGACTCCTAACAATGATCAAGTGTATAGATCAAAAGTTTGATTGGTAATGTACCTTAATAAATTTATCTTCTATAATTCCCGTTAAGTATTTACGGTACTGAAAGTACTTGGAGTTCAGCAATTTGATCTGTGATGTCAGAGAATAATTTTTTTTTTTTTTTAATGAGTGAAGGGATTGCATCTCTCAGTATTCACAAGTGTTATGGTTTGTACTGTGCCATTCTCGAGTTCTTCATTATTTCTAAAATGCTAAATGTTTCAGAAATGGTACACTAATATTTTACAGAAGCATAATTTGCAGGGTATGATCAAGACTTGTGGTGCCAATGGCAAACACAACAGATAAAAGAGTAGTAGGCAATGCATATAACTAACAAACAAATTAAGAAGATGGTAGTGTAGAACATGCTAAGTTACGTATAAAAGTTTTAAGGCAGATATATTTCAGCCATTACTATGGCCTTCATCAGTGCATCTACGATTTGTTTCATTGCCAGATTGGAAAGGTAAGTTTTGTAACAGTAACTCCGGGTGACGTGATGCAATGAGGGATTTCCAGATGTATAGAACGAAATGGGGAGCTCATAGTTGCAATTTTTGGAAAATAAAATTTCCAAACTTTCTCTAAACCTCAGAGCAAACTGATTTTGGAAGGAAGCCAACTTTTTTCTATCAGACCAAAGTGGAATAGCAGAAGTGTCAGCCATGGTAAATTGAGACAAGGAAGAGGAAGGTTTTTCAAATTTCACATCAGATTTGTGTTCCTGAAGTCTTGAGAAAATTTTCCAGAATGAACTTCCAATGTACGCGGTTAATCCAACTTTAGTCTTGATCAGAATTTTATACACTCCAGGCGAAGAAAGCGGAGGTCTTGGCTCTCTGTCATTACGGAGGATAACATAAATTGAAGGAGAAGAGCGAATGGCAAGTCCATATCCTTCTCTTTTGAAGATACTGATGAGTTTGAGGCAGAAGGTTCGTGGTAAGGGATTGAGCCAGCAAACATTAGTTCCTTTTTTGGTGAAACAGGTTGAAGAGCAACAACTGGTTTTTTCTTAGCATTTTGAATTAATTTAGAAACCAGGACAGGGGGAAAGCCATGTTAAGTGGCGATCAAGCGCATGTTGGCTAATTCTCAAAAAGTTATAATCTTCTATCCACTTCTGTCTACCGAAAACCAGTTTCTACCAATAGCATTATTCCTTTCAATTCTCATACTTCCACCAATATAAACTGTCAGCTCTCAAGTCTTTCATTTATTCAGCTCATTTGGTTTGTAACTCTGAAGTTAATCTAAAAAATGAATTAGCCAACATCCGCTTGATCACTACTCAACATGGCTTTCCCCCTCTCCTGGTTTCTAAATTAATTCAAAATGCTAAGAAAAAACTAGTTGTTGCTCTTCAACCTGTTTCACCAAAAGAGGAACTAATATTTGTTGGCTCAATCCCTTACCACAAACTTTCTTCCTACAAGCTCATTAGTATCTTCAAAAGAGAAGGATATAGACTTGTCATTTGCTCTTCTCCGTCAATTTATGTTATCCTCCGTAATGACAAAGATCCAAGACTCTGCTTTCTTCACCTGGAGTGTATAAAATTCCGATCAAGACTAACGTTGGATTAACAGCATACATTGGAAGTTCATTCAGGAAAATTCTCTCAAGACTTCAGGAACACAAATCTGATGTGAAATTTGGAAAACCTTCCTCTTCCTTGTCTCAACTTACCATGGCTGAGACTTCTGCTATTCCACTTCGGTCCGATACAAAAAAGTTGGCTTCCTTCCAAAATCGGTTTGTTCTTAGGTTTAGAGAAAGTTTGGAAATTTTATTTTCCAAAAATTACAACTCTGAGCTCCCCATTTTCGTTCCATACATCTGGAAATCCCTCATTGCATAACATCACTCGAAGTTACCATTGCAAAACTTACCTTTCCAATATGGCAACGAAACAAATCGTAGTCGCACTGATGAAGGCCATAGTAATGGCTGAAATATATTTGCCTTAAAACTTTTATACGTAGCTTAGCGTGTTCTATACTACCATCTTCTTAAACACAATGGAACAATGATATTCAAAAATCATTGAAATTATGGGAACAACATTAAAAACTAATGATCCAATATAGCAACAAAACAAGGCACAATAATATTAAACATAGAGCTTGTGAATGTTTTATTTACATAATATTGAGAGATATCCAGATGCGATACCGTATTTTTTGTCATATGATCCTCGGATTACACTGGTCGGCAAAAAAAAAAAATTTCGAGCCCTGACACCATTCCTCCTGATTCTTATGTAAAACGACATCCTGAAGCCGAATATGACCCCCGTTTTCCCCCATCACCCACCGTTTTCGGGGGAGCCCCCACCTAATTTTATCACTTTCCGATAATTTGGAGGGATGAAAAGGATTATTTCAGCCTTTACATTTCTGAGGGGCTACAGAGGTGAAAAGTTATAAAACATGAACATCTGTTGCAAGGATGTAGCTTTGGGGGATTCCCCCCCCATCCAATTGTAAAGAAATCATTAAAAATGATCGATTTTTTATGATTTTTTTATCAATTTTCGGTATAAATGTTATGGACATGAACTTTATTTGGAGGGGTGAAAAAGATTATTTATTTTAGCTGTAAAGAATAATATAGAAAAAGTAAAATACAAATGTAAATTATAATAAATAAATAAGATAAGTACCTTCATTTGGTGCTTGCTTTCCTTTTGTACCCTGAGGTAGAAGTTTCTCGTACCAAACACCAGCAGTACTCTGCTAACATGCTCGTATTCCACTTCCCTGAAAATCTCCTTGATCTTATTGATGTCTTGATGGAATCGTTCCCCGTGTTCGTCGGAAACTGCTCCTAAATTTTCAGGGAAGAAGTCCAGGTGTGAGTGCAGGAAATGCACTTTAAGAGACATGTTACACCCCATGGCCTTGTACACTGACAGCAATTCCTTGACATGAGCGGCATAATAATCACTTTTGTTGTTACCCAAAAGTTCTTACACACGTTTTGGAATGCAAGCCAAGCTCTTTTTCTTTTTGATTCAGGTGTTCAATAAACGTAGAATCTTTGAAAAGTTGTCTAATCTGGGGGCCCACGAAAACTCCTTCCTTGATTTTAGTCTCACTAAGACGAGGAAATTTATTTTTCAAAAATTGAAATGCATCACCTGTCTTGTCCATTGCTTTCACAAACTGTTTGATCAATCCCAGTTTGATGTGCAAAGGCCGCAAGTAAATATTTTCCTTCGGGACCAGAGGATCGTGAACAACATTTTTCTGACCGGGAGTAAAACTTTCTCGCAGAGGCCAGTTCCGTATGATGTAATGTTTGTCTCGTGCTCGGCTGTCCCATTCGCATAGGAAGCAGCAGTATTTTGTGAAGCCTGATTGCAGGCCTGCGAGTACAGCAACAACTTTTAAGTCAGCGCAAAGTTTCCAATTATAATCATGATAACAGATTTTATCAAGGATTCGGCTGATGTTTTCGTACGTCTCCTTCATATCCACAGGGTATGCAACTGGGACTGATGGTAACTCATTCCCATTTGCCAACAGGACAACTTTCAAGCTTGTCTTTGATGAGTCTATAAACAGTCGCCATTTGTCTGGGTCACATGTCATCTTCAGTTCTATCATCAATGCATTTGAATTAGGGCAGAACACTAAGCCTTCATCTTCCGAAAAAAGTAATTGCAGGGTTGACTGTCTGGTCCTGTAAGAAGAGATTTTTACGCCCTTTTCTAAGAGATTCCACTGCTGAAGTCGAGATCCAAGAAGTTGAGATTTAGTTTTAGGTAACTCCAAATCCCTGATGAGATCATTCAATTCCGACTGAGTAACGAGGTGAGGTTTTCGATGAGCTGAATCAGCAGAACACTGTTCATCATCGGTGGACGCATCATGTGATGGTCCAAGCTGTGGCTCAAAGTATGTCACATCCGTTTCTGGCTCTAGAGTATAGGTTTTTGAGGGCACTGGGATTGGCAATGATTCGTTGTGAGGAACTGGTCTTAGAGCTGAAGGGATATTAGGATACTGAATTGTATGCTTACTTTTGTTGCTAGATAACCCGACGGTGGAAGTCATACAAAAGTAACAATCTGTGAGATGACAGCGAGGTTCGCGCCAAACCATGGGCACAGCAAATGGCATTGATTTACGGGTACCTTTGAGCCATTTGGTCAAGCTACTGTAACAAGTAGCGCAGCAAACTGTGGGAACCCAATTCTTGTCCTGATCGCCAACTTTTCAATCAAAGTAAAATTTATAAGCAGTTTTAAGAAGCGGAGAAAGGGGTTTTCGTTGCGCTTTAAAAGTCAATTCCATGCAAACATAGCAGAATCTATCGGGATGATTTATATACTTGCGTGGCATAATTAAACAGTAAATAAATGCTCTATATTAATCATAAATTACACTCACGTACTGTAATTCACTTGGAAAAGGCCGGTGTAAACAGATTTCTACTGTTTGACACAATTTAAACAACTTGGAAACACAGAATCCCCACCTAGAACACCGACAAGTAGACTCAACGATCACTACAAATCAACTGAGGGAAGATAATGCTTACTTACAGTGCAGGATTATCCTGATAAGAGCAATGCAAGTTTGACCTTGTCAAAGCCTGTGCAAACCTGTTCGCGCGAGGCATTGAGAGAGCCAGCGTGGTAGAGTGAATGTTCCGAACTGTTGCTATATATTTTTTATTACTGTTGCTATATATTTTTATTATTTGCGGGTTTTTTGGAGGAGGATGAGAGGGGCTGGAAGCTGGAATATGTAGCAAATAAGTGAAAAAATTGCCAAAAAACAAACAAACGGAAAAATCAATCATTTGTATTGATTTCTTTACAATTGGGGGGGGGGCAAATCCCTCCAAATCTACCTCCTTGATACAGATGTTCATGTTTTATAACTTTTCACCTCTGTAGCCCCTCAGAAGAAATGTAAAGGCTGAAATAATCCTTTTCATCCCTCCAAATTATTGGAAAGTGATAAAATTAGGTGTGGGGGGGCTCCCCCCAAAACGGGGGTCATATTCGGATTCAGGAGGTCGTTTTACATAAGAATCAGCAGGAATGGTGTCAGGGCCGATTTTCATGCCGACCAGTGTTATCTGTTAAAAAGTTACAAATTTAGGTTCTACAGATTATATTCCAATGAGGATAAATATGCAACTTTGAAAAAAAAAATGTTTTTGTGTCATTTCAGTTTTTAAGAAATCCACATCACATAATTGTCAGGAGAGGTCATATATTTGAAAAATTACCAGAAATGCATTAATAACAGGAAAACATAACGCAATACGAAGATTGTTGTCTGCAAATAGTTGGAAATATTTTTTTTTTACTTACAAGCATTTTAACATAATATACGAGGATTTTTATTAACTGACAGAAGTTGTTCAAATTGGACATGTTGGTAGAGTAACTCTTCCTTTATATTAACCCTTCTTCTTCTTTGCAGGTAATAAATAGATTCCAGCAGAAGCAACATGCCGTCATTGAGTTCTTGACAAAGGAAGGGTGCAGGCTGTCTGACATCCACAGAAGGCTACAGAATGTTAACGAAGATGACACCATTGACAAGAGCAATGTGCACAGATGGATGAAGAAGTTTAAAGAGGAAACCAGCATTGAAGACAAACCACACAGTGCGAGACCATCCTCTGCGACAACTGACACAAGTCATCAGCGAGTGGATGAATTGCTTTGATTCACGTGTAGAGACGAGTCACAATGCATGAGCTTGTTACACAACTGGACTGTGGTCACAATGCCATATAGAAAATAGTGGAAGACTTAAGGTATCAGAAAGTGTGTGCAAAGTGGGTACCTTGGCTGTTGACACCTAATTTAAAGGAGAAAAGGGTGGATGTCTGCTGGAAGCATTTGAAGACGTGAAGACATGGTTTTTCCAATCTGGTGACGGGCTGAAACATGGGTGTATCTTTACGATCCGGAAATGAAGAATCAATCCATGGAATGGTGTCACACCTCTTCACCAAGACCTAAGAAGTTCAAGTGCCAGTGATCAGCACAGAAAGTCATGGTGACTGTTTTTAGGGATGGCAGAGGTATTATTCTTTTCTGGAATGTGGCTGTACTGTGACCAGCTAGCGGTACATTGAGACACTCAAAAAGCTTAGAGAAGCCGTAAGGAGGAAGAGACTGAACAAGAATGTGAAAAGGATCCACATTCACCATGACAATGTGAGACCACACACATCTTTGCCAACAAATCAGGCGATCAACAAATTAGGCTGGCCAAGTGGTCACCATCCACCGTACAGCCCAGATCTGGCACCCTCCAACTTCCACCTATTTCGTCCAATGAAGGACAGTCTCTGGGGACAATGATTTGTTGATGCAGAAGAGGTGAAAGTGGCTGTGAAGAACTATTAGGTATAACAGCCCACACCTGAATTTTTTCAAAAAGGATTCGAGAGTTGGGTTCAACGATGGCACAAATGCATCGCATGTGATGGAGACTGTGTTGAGTAGTACCTTTTGTATAGAGGAAGAGAGGAACCAACATGTGTAGTTTGACTCTACCAACATGTGTAGTTTGACTGACTTCTGCCAATTAATAAAGTTATGCCCACTTTCGCATTACTTTCGGTACAATCCTCATATGAATGCACTGAAGATGCTATTGATTGCTCTCACAGAAAGTCACGTGCTGTGGGAAGCAGCATCACACATGTTCGTGGGTGTCTCAGGTTTACTATGGAATATAACTATGGAATTGTGGTAGTGCCAAAAAATATATATATATCATAACTTTTGGTCTTTATTACTTGAAAGTAACTAACACAAAAGCAAACAAAAATGACATTTATTTATTTTTATTTTTTTTAAATAAGATGACCACTTCTTCTTTTCCAATTTCTTTGAACTGTTGGGTCATCCTGTGAATCATGACTTTACTGTATGAAATTATGGTTTGAGTGCAAGATTGCAGGTACATATTTTATAGCATTTTCCCCACCCTGAAGTTCACAGTTTGCATGAAGGTTTTTTTTTTTTCTTCTTTTCTTGAATTGCATAGTCTGCAGGTTTCACATCGCTGCAGATTATATGAAGAAAAGTATGGTAAATATACAGATGTATCTGTTATTATAATGTGTTTATTTTCATTCTATAGATATTTAAAAAAACAATGCGATTTAAAAGCTTTAAAAATTTACCTCTTTTTTTTTTCTTTTTCTGTATGTTTTATTTTGGTATGGGCAAAAATAATATAATTCTACTTTACTACAGGTAAACAGCATTTGTTGGAACAACACTGGAGAATTCCTGCTGTCTGGCTCAGATGACCAACATCTATGTATCACCCATGGATATAAACACACAGTGAGCAATGATTTGTAACTTAATTATGCTTTTTTTTTTCAATTCATGTGGTCCAAATTTGATTTATATAGCTCTGTATTTTTTGTTTTGTTTTATGTAATTTGGGTGCAAGATAACTGATACTAATATAACTATGTATGAGGGTTGCAAATGAATTTGCAAGTCAATTTTAGTTGTTCAAAAGGATTAGCCATGCATAATAATGGTTCTGTCTTTCAATGTGAAAACTAGGTGTAATATCTATAAAAAATGACAGGGCAAAATGTAAAAGTATGAAGTAAGAATACTATTAAAACATTTTTTTTTTTTTTTTGAAACCTCCTTAACAACGTTTTTCTATGTGAACTTTTACATACTTTTACATTTTCCCCTGTCATTTTTTATAGTTATTAGTTAACTTTCCTTTATAATGTGAATCACCGATGTGGATTTTCAGATATTTTTTTGGATTATGTTCTCTTGTTAAAAAACATAGAGTTGTCTATGTCTAGAAACAGGCTCTGGAAGACGCACACTGATGTGATAAAAAGATTGGTCCCCCTGATTTATTAGGTGTGCAACTTAATTCTCGGCCACTAACCGCAAGTGATCATAGAACGTCGGCAAATGCAAATAGCTGTGTGCAATAATGGCTGATTGCAGCACCATCCAACAGCTTTCCAGGCAACCATAACTGCTCACCGCTGTAGTGACAGAAGGGACGAAAGTTGACGATGAAAGCAATGTTGTCCGAGAAGCAACATTTGAGGCACTGCCTCGTGTTCACATTTCAGCTGTAAAAGTGCAGCGGAAGCCCAGCAAATGATCTGTGCTGTTTTGGGTGAGGCTGCTGTGTCCTACAGAACGTGTAAGAAGTGGTTCCAGCGATTTATGCAGGGAAATTTCTATTTCCGTGATGCAGAACGTCCGGGACAGCCACAGAAAGTTGACGATGAGGAACTGGAACAACTGTTGGACGCAGATCCCTGTCGCACACAGTCAGAGCTCACCCAGGAACTCAGAGTAACATGGCAAGCCATTGCAAAGCGCCTGCACAAGCTTGGACGGATTCATAAGAAGGGCCGTTGGCTGCCCCACCAACTCACAACTGCGAACAAGTCTCGGTGCTACGATGTTGCTGTGTCCTTGCTCTCCAGATTCAAGAAGACGGATTTCCTCCACAAGATTTTGACCTGTGATGAGAAGTGGATCCTCTATGATAATCCGAAGCGGCACAAATCGTGGGTTTATCCAGGTCATCCTACCACCGGTACCGCCAAACCGAATAGTCATGCCAGGAAGTTGTTGCTATGCATATGGTGGGATCGTGTCGTACACTATGAGTTGCTCAAACCTGGTGAAATGGTCAATGCTGAGCATTATTGTCAGCAACTCATTCGTCTGAGTGGCGCAATGGAGGCGAAAAGGCCATACACAGGCAAGGGCAGAAGGTCGATCCGGTTGCTTCAGGATAACGCGCGTCCTCACACCACGAAAACGACTTTAAACACGATCACTGACCTGGGATGGGAGATTTTGTCCCACCCGGCGTATTCTCCAGACTTCGCCCAGTCGGATTATCACCTCGTTCGCAGCCTGCAACATCACCTGAGGGATATGCACTTCACTTCTGTCGAGAAGGTCCACACAAGTATTGATGACTTTATCAACTTGAAACAGCCCTCTTTTTTCCACAGTGGCATTCGGCAGCTCCCTGACCGATGGCTCAAATGTATCCAACACGACGAGGATTATTTCCTTGATTAGGTACGTATTCGATTTGCTATAATTTGCTGTCAGCGTGTCATACCCGTGGCCGAAAATTAAGTTGCACACCTAATATTTATAGTTTTCACCAATGCTAATATGATTCAAAATTGATGTCATAGCATATGGAATAGAGCTGAATTTGTTTGATTGAAGAAATGATTCTTGGTATTAAAACATGTTCACCTTTGTTGCCACCACTGATGATTTTGGAATTCATGGTATTTGAGTGAAGTGCCTCTGCCACTAACCTCATACTATTCAAGACTTTTATATGGATTCAAGTTTCTAAGCAACATTATGAATGCAACAACTTTGAGTTTCTGTAAATATGGTGGCATTCCTGATTAGCAGTGCTGGTTGATAAAATCTACTGATGAATCAGTTATATCATTGGAATACTCTTTGCCCATTGAATCAATGCTATATCATCTTTTTTTTTTTCTTTAAGAACCTAAAATAATAATTTGCTAGGTTTTTTATATATGTGCATACATAACCTATGTGACTGAAGTCAAGTATTTAAAGTGTCAACTTAAGTAGGTTGCATACATGCATAAAAAATGTAGCAAATTATATATGTAGATAACATTATTGCAAAACACCTTTTTCACTATGTATCAGTTCTATGAATAAGAAAGAATAGGGAAAACTTTTGAAAGTCATCAGGATTATGTACTTCAGTTGATGCCATTATTTATCCTTAAAAAATGCTATGTGGTTCTGGAAACAAAAAAACATTCTTTATTTCTCTTGCTTTCCTCAACCTGAAGGTTGATGGGCAGTATTGGAAACCAATAGTAATCCTCTTTGCTGTGCCAGTTTTTTGACAACAGAATAAGGTTACATATTTTTTCATATTGTTCATGTGCTTGAGTCTTTGATAACATTTTTCCAGGCCTTGCAGTCTTCGTTCCTTTGAATGGTACTCTAGTCTGAATTCTCTATTAGGTAGCTCATTATTATGCTGTTTCTTCTGTATGTTGTGCATAATAAGTGTCTTTCTTCCTCAGCTTATCCTAATACTTTGTCATTTGTCTTGCTTTCCTTGCAGCCCTCATTATTTTCTGTGCCAGCACCATATCTCAAATGACTGAATCTTTGGTTTTTTTTTTTTTTTTTTGTTCTTCAGCCTTTTGAAGGGTCAAACTTTTGATCCATGAAGGTCACTCTACAAATAAAACTTCCAACAAATTGTTTCTTTGATTTTAAGGAAATATTTGCCATAGACGTCTAATTATATTTAATCTCATTTTTGTGTGGGTTATTGTTGTTGGATCCTTTTTTTACATCAGCCATCTGAAATAATAATGCTGTCCAAGTAAGTAGCATTTTACTTGATTTTTCTTTTTAACATAACATTTATCATTTGTTCTCATCTTGTATGCATTTCATTACCTGTGTTTTTCCTGTTTCCCCCCCTCATTTATCTTCATTTCTTGTTGGGCACTAACATTTTTAATCTTTGCTAATTTCTAGGTTTATGGCTTGGCTATTTTTACTCTTTTGAAATATAATTGGCTTGTCATTATAATTAGGATATGTTCTGAGTTCACATCTGCTCAAGGGCAACTTTTACATGGTTTCACCTGAAAACAGCATTTACATAGCTCACTCAGAAAGTAAAGAACGTTCTTGCATAGCATCTGCATATGTTCTTGGCTGGTGCTCAATCAAGGCCATCCAAGCCCAGTTCACTGTTGGCTATCTTCTGGCACCATTATCAGGCACGTGTTATCCATTTGTGGTTAGTTATGATCTTTTGAAATGGACACACACATTCAGTTATCTGTTTTCTGACTGCTGAAAACACTAGGCCTATTGACGTTCATCAGAGGTTTGTTCAAGTGTATGGAGTAGGTGTTATGAATGAATCCAGTGTCAGAAAGCGGTGCATAATGTTTAAAAATGGAAGAACAAAAACATACTGACAAGGACTGGTCAGGGCACCCCTCTCTCGTCACATACGAACTGAAACAAAAGGTTGATGACATCATTAAAGAAAATCAATGCCTTACAATTAGCGTAGTGCATGAAAAATGCCCTGAAGTTTCTTGTACAATTGTGTACCAAATTGTGACTGAACATATGAACTTTAACAAAATCCGGGCAAGATGGGTCCCATGGATGCTTACAGATGAACACAGAACTCAATGACTGGGAGCTGCATTGATGTTCTTTTAGCATTACCACTAAGATGGCAATGTGTTTATTGACCAAATTGTTACAGGGGATGAAGTGTGGATTTTGCACTACGCCCTTGAGAACAAAAGACGATCATTTGAGTAGCACCACCCTCAATCACCGAAAAAGTCACGAAAAGTCAAACAAAATTTGTTTATAAAAAAAATCATGGCGAGTGTGGGACCGGAAAGGTGCCTTACTCATCAATTTCATGAAAAGAGGCAACCATAAATATTGATGCCTACTGTGCAACTCTGAAATGTTTACAGGGAGCCATTCAAAACCTCTGCAGGGGCATGCTTTTATGAGGAACCTGTTTCATAGAGGACAATGCCTGCCCACATACTGCCAGGAAGACAAAAAAGCTACTAGAGTTTCACTTGGAAGTTTTTGAGCATCTACCTTACAGCCCAGACTTTGCACCAACAGACTATCACTTGTTTCCCAATTTAAAGCAGTTTCTGGGTGGTGTTTTGATAATGATGATGCGCTGAAGGAGGTTGTTATGGACTGGCTGAATGGAAAGGACAGGTGACATAGTTCTATGAGGAGGAGGTACTTAAACTTATTCCAAGATATGACAAGTGCCTGAATGTCCCGAGCAACTATGTAGAAAAATAGGGAAAGGTATGGGTTAAAAATTGAAAAAATATTTGAAAAAAATTAAAAGCACATAGCTTTTATAACTAAACATTCTTTACTTTCTGAATGACCCTTGTATTTCTGATTACCATATGATCTGCTTGATGTCTTTCAGCATTTTGTGGAATAAACTGTGTGTATATTCTTTTTGACTGGTCAAGGACAGTGGTATCTCGTGGCTTGGCAAGCAGGTGGAGCAGAGAATTGGGGTCAAAACCTAATGTGTCAAGTAAGAAAAACAGAACTAGAACTGATCTATTAATATTTTATTATGCCTTTAAAGAGCATGATAGTAACTCAAATATTCCATTTTTAGCACTTTATTCTTGAGAAGTATTGATGCTGTCAAAAGCCAGCAACATTGGAACACACAAACACTTTGATCTCTTTGTTTTACAGAATTATGGGTATAATTAATATGTGTGGTGAATAGCAGCTCTACAGTGACACACAATGCTTATGTATATATTATATTATGTATTGAAGATCACCTTGAAATACTTTATATTTATTTGCTTATGTATGTACACTATCTACCAACAAGTAATTGGACACCCCTGCAATCGACGATATCTGCTGTCCTGATACACGTCACGACCGCCGCCGTTAAATATCATGTGGTAAACAACAACGCAACCAGTCGCATGCAAGATGCCACGCAGTTCGGAGCTCTCTGATTTCGAGAAAGGTGTAATGGCCGATCCATACGTGACATATCCAGCGAGTTGAAGTACCCGAAATCAACAGTGGCCTATGTGATTGGCAAGTGAAAGATGAGAGGTGACTGTCGGAATGTGCCCCGACCTGGCAGACCCACAAAACTGGGAGTTACAGACCGACGGGTGCTGGCCAGAGAAATTCGGAAGAACCACACCAAATCGATGGGCCACGTCTGCGAGGAGTTTCAACAAGCATCCGGGAGTGTTCTTTCGATGAATGCCATCCGTAAGGAATCCCATCTGCTCGGTTATCATGGACGTGCTGCTGCCCACGAGCCTTTTATCACCAAGTCCAGTAGCGCTGCTCGGCTAACGTGGTGCAAAGAACGTCGACAGTGGACCGTTGAACAGTGAAAACAGGTTCTCTGGAGCGACGAATCCAGGTTCACCCTCTACCGTTCGGATGGCAGGGGCTGGGTTTGACGTCTGCCTGGAGAACGCCTCCTGCCGGAATGTATTGTGCCAACTGTGAAGTTCGGCGGCGGTGGAATTATGCTATGGGGGCGTTTCTCCTGGTATGGCACGGGACCCTTGGTCACAATTCCTGGTAGACTCAACGCCGAGACCTACTGCACCATTTTGGATGACCATGCGCTTCCTACGTTGTGGCAGTTTTACGGGGTGGACCCATGTTACTTTCAGGATGGCAGTGCCATGTTGCGAAAGTCCACCATGGCTTGTTATGGTGACAATGGGGTTAATCGAATGGACTGGCCTGCGCCGAGCCTGGACCTTAACCCTATCGAGCACCTCTAGGACGAGTTGGAGCGTCGACTTAAGGGGTGCCCCCACCGTCCGAAATCGGTGAAGGAACTGACCTGTCTTCTCCAAGCTGAGTGGAAGAAAATACTGCTAGCCGTCGTACAATGCCTGGTTGAGAGTATGCCCCGGAGGGTCGCAGTTGTAATCGCCGCTCGTGGAGGCTCCACCAACTATTGAAGGTGAATAAACTTTGTTTTCCTTTGCTATCACAGGTGTCCAATTACTTGTTGGTAGATACATACATACATACATATCACTAAGCTGTTCTCTGAGATTCAGAGGTTAGCTCCAAAAAGAAATACAACTTCCAGATATTTTTACTTATTGTTGTCGTATCAAACTTCGCCATTTGCAGCGATCTTGACATACAACTCGTGCTTCACCGATATCCATTACACGCTGTACACAAGATCTTTTATACTTCATACTCATAATCTTTTTCTCATGCAGACACTCCTGAATCTGATCCACCCATGTCTTCCTTGGCCTTCCTCTGCCTTTCCTTCCTGCCACTTGGGCTGAAAATATTTTCTTAGTAAGCATTTCATCACTCATTCTTTCAACATGGCCAAACCACCGAAGCATATTGGTCTCCACCTTGCTAACAACATTTTGCTTTACATCACACAACTGCAATACATCTTCATTCCTCACACAATCAGATCGTGTCTTGCCACAAACCCCACGTAAGTAACGCATTTCTCCAGCACACAAACAACTCTTATGTTTCTTTTGCAGTACCCAGGTTTCACTGCCATACATCAGAGTAGGAACAATTACTGTTTCATACACAGCCATGCGGGACTCTCTAGAGAACCCATCATTCCTATGAAAACCTCCCAGAGCAGCTATGACTTTCAAAGAAGAATTCACTCGCCTACTGATTTCACCATCCAACTTGTTCTCTCTGTCAAACATGCTTCCTAAATACACAAACTCACTCACCTGGTCAATCACAGTGCCATTTATACTTGCATTACATTCAGTGCTACCTGTTCCTCTCTCAAACACCATAACTTTGGTTTTTCCCTTATTTATACTCAGTTTGAATTGCATGCAAACTTCGTGCATCCGAGACAACATACTCTGCAACTCACTTTTGCTCTCTGCCAACAGGACAGTGTCATCAGCATACAGCAATCTGCACACACGGATATCACCAAGACATAAGCCGCTATTATCTATTTTGGCCTCACGCATGCATGCATCCATAAATGTACAGCCATGGTGACATTACACAACCTTGTCTAACTCCTGCACCCATGGAAAACCATTTTGATAAAACACCATTCACTCATACAAAAGCTCTACTACCAGAATACATGGCTTTTACAGTATTAAGTAGATTCCCAGTAACACCATATTCATTTAATACCTTCCACAAAAGTGTCCTATTGATTCGGTCATAAGCTTTCTCTAAATCTATGAAAGCAGTAAAAACTTTCTTCCCAACAGTCAGATACTTTTCAATCATCATGTGTAATGCAAAAATCTGGTTAGTGCAGCCTTTACCAGGCATAAAACCACTCTGAACATCCCACACTTTCTCTGATGTAAGACCCCGTACTTTTTCAATAACAACCTTACCAAACACTTTCCCTGGCACACTCAGTAGGCTAATACCTCGATAGTTCTTGCATTCAGTCTGATCACCTTTTCCCTTATACAAGGAAACAATGATAGCATCCTTCCAATCCCGAGGGACCATTCCTAACTCCCAGCACAACTGGCAAATTTCAGTTAACCAGTCAATTATAGAGTCACCACCATACTTCAACATCTCTGCAGTTATGCCATCAACTCCTGGAGCCTTACCATTCTGAAGAGATTTTAGAGCTTTACACACTTCTTCTCTTGAGATCCCTCCTGTGCTTCCATCCCTCACTTTGACATCATCTGCATCTGTCTCAGAATTATCTTTGCTTTGCTGATCTAATAACTCACAGAAGTATTCACCCCATCTTTCACGTAACTCATTGGTCTCCCATATCATTTCCCCAACCCTATTCTTCACACAACCTAACAATTTATTTCCTCTATTTTTTCTGAGTCTCGTGTACTTCCAGAAAGACTTCCTACCTTTCCAAAAAGCCAGTTCATGCCTTTCCACTTTCTCCTTCCTATCTTTTGCCTTACTCTAGAGAACCAGTTTAGCAGCTTCACACTTACAGCAATATTCATCCACAAAAACTCTACCTTGCAACATCCCCAAATAGGCTTCCTTTCTCTTTACTGCCTCTTCAATCTCACTATTCCACCAAGCATCACCTCTATTGTTGCCCACTATTGTGGTGCCACAGACCTCTTTAGCAGCAGTGACAACACAGTTCTTAAAACATTCCCACTTATTTTCTACATCCCTCTCACCAGACTTCAGCTCCTTCAGTCATTCTCTGAGTAAGTCAGACTAACGCTGACTATCTTCAAGGAGCTTATCAACCTTTATTCTTTCTATACTGGGACTCTTCCTATTCTTTTTCCTCCAACCAACATTAAGTTTCACTCGTGACACTACCAAGTAACGATCAGAACGAACATCAGCACCTCACATCACACGGGTGTCAACAATTAAGTGTTTCAGACGTTGATCGTAGACAACAAAATCTATCACACTCTTTTGACCAAGAGTGTGATTTTTCCAAGTATATGTGTGGATATATTTGTGGTTGAAAAATATATTAGATACACACAAACCATTCTCAATGCAGAGTTCAAATAACCTTTCACCATTATCATTCACACAAGGATCACTAAACTTACCCAAAACATTGTCAGAAATTGCATTCTGCACACCTACTCTGGCATTGAAATCCCCTGCTATTAAAGCTTTTTCTTTAGCACCAAACTGGCTCAAAATGGCTTTTAGCTCATTCCATAAATCTCCCTTCTCATCAGAAGGTTCCGAGTCACAAGGAGCATACACTACAACAATTAAAATTCTCTGAAGTTTCACTTTCAAATGAATCCAGAGAATTCTCTCACTTATGCAACTATAGTGAATCAAGTTGTTCTTCATCTTTTCACTTAAAATCACACCTACACCAGCCTGTCCTCTCATATTATCCAATACTCCAGACCACACACTCACCGTGCCATTCACTTCTTCTACCCCAATTTCCTTCTTTTTGGTTTCACTTACACACAGCACATCCAGTCTATACTTATTCATCTCCTCAATCACCTCACTCATCTTGCCATTTATACCTCTAGTATTCCATACACCAATCTTACATTTACTCAGCCGAGATCGCTTTCTCATACGCCGTTTAGAAAGTCCAGGTCGATTCCGTGGTGGACCGTCCTTCTCAAGTGTGGTAGGTCCACCATATCCCACACTTGAGTCATTCTTAATATTTCTTTTTGTCTTTTTAATCAGGTAAGTACATCAGTGTGGGGGATTAGCCCACAGCTGAGGGTTCCAGTTGGTCATTCAACCTAAGGATTCTGGAACAAAACCCAGTGAGTTGGGGTCTTTTTGCCAATATCACACAGAACTAGCTTGCACCTCTCCAAGATTCACAGAGGCCCTAGTTGCTGTTGTGTGTGCCATTGTTACCACGGAGCGCCCCGAGGAGGCAAACCCATCGCTATATATATATATAATTTGTATTGAAGATCACCTTGAAGTACTTTATATTTATTTGCTTTTCCAAAATATGTCGTAATTTTAACAAAATAAAGCTCATCTCAACATGTAATTACATTGGATAGAAATTTTCCCACGAATGTAATTCTGCAGGTCTAACTACTTTGTGCAATTTACAAGCCAGTTAATAATGTGCATATGTTTAACCAAGCAGCTCGAGTATATTATGAATTTTGAAACTTTGCTACTTAACAAAAATTATTATTAAGTAGACTTACTACTTAATTTTGCAGTTCATCTTATAAATGTAAATTTTGTAAACAAAGTCTATTCTGCAGCATTTCGCATTATGCAAATTTATCATTTGACTTTATTGTTCATGTCGAGGAAGTCCATGCTACAGTCTCTAGCATCAAAGAGACTGCAGTATGGACTTCCTCAAAGAAAAAGAAAATAAAAGGACCATGTTTTTCATCTTTTAAAAGAATAAAAATAAAAGAACATTTTTATTCTGTTTAAAGATGAAAAACATGGTCCATTTCAGAAGTATTCATTAAAATGGAAATGTTTTAAAACTGAAATTCAAAGATCCATTCCTTATTCTTGTCTCTTTACTTCTGTAATTTGAGGTCTGGTTAAGCCCATCTTGTCTTTTGATTTTCAGTTGATGTTTTACATTCAGTTTTTCATAACTGATAATAACCAGGGGTGTGAAGCTTGTTAGTATCCAATGTTATCACTGAAAGTAGATTTAAGTACATAAAAAAAAAATTCAAATATGAAACAGTAATGTTATGCAAATTGCCTATGAAGTAATGTATTCTATATTGGCTGTTCACAGTGGCATATTTTGGGTCCATCCAAGACCTGGGCTCCCCCCCCCCCCCCCGGTTCTGTTTTTTTTTTTTAAATTGTGAAGTTTAATTTTTTATTTATTAAGTAATAGTAGTAACATTTTTTCTAAATTTTAGGTACATGCCATTGCTAAGATGATACCAAATAATTATGAGGATTAGGATTTGAACACTTATTTGTACATGAACTCCATTCTTCTTCTGAATACTTTATTTGTACATGAACTCCATTCTTCTTCTTTTTTTTGTGTGAACTTGAGTGCTACGTTTTCATAAAATGTTTCTTCCGAGTCCTTTTTCATATTTAAAAAGAATGTTTTTCTCTATTGACAAAACAGCCAAGTTTTTCAAATGTGCACGTCCTTGTGTGGCTCTAAGATATATCTTGAATCTTTTTAATGCTGAAAAACTTCTTTCGACAGTTGCAGTTATTGATGGAAAGTTTAATATGAGGTCTGCTAATTTGTACACCTCACTAAGCACCATGTCCAATTTATTCAATTTTATGTAACACATAATGTCTCTTACTGATTTGTTTTCGTATTCAAAAGAATAAAACACCTTCAGTTAATTTTTTAGTCGAGCTGTATCAAAATTTGAAGCATAGAGTTCTTTAAGTTCTAACAGTAGATGTTCACGAAAGCTTTCACAACATTTATCAAAATAGTTCGAATCCAATAAAGCCACAAATTTAAGATATAATATCTCTGATTTTAATTCATTGACACTTCACAAAAACTGAAACAATTTGATAACGAGGAACAGTACACTAATTAAGTAGTAAATAGTAACACTATACTAGTGATCCGATTTATTGGCATAGGAAATAAACTCATAAGCGTTCCAAGCTTTTGCACATCAACCAGTTTCTGTCTAACTTCCTTGAAAAGCCATCTGGTTGATGTGTGAAAACTTGGAAACACTTATGAGTTTATTTCCTATGCCAATAAATCGGATCACCAGTATACTGTTACTATTTACTACTGAAACAACTCTCATGAAACACTTATGGGCGAGAGTATGCAAGTGACTGAGATAGTCTAACTCTTTTTTTTTTTTTCTGAGCGAACCGTTTCCCAAAGCAATGGCCCATTCCCCTCTACCTGCTGATTCATGTTGTCATGAAAATGCTAGCAGGCGATTGTATGGAAGGTTTTCGCATCAGAACTGCGAAGACTCTTGAAGAGCTGCTTGCATTATGCTGTTGGTTTTCGCTTGCCAGACTAAGTCAAAGAAGCGAATCTGCATGTGGTTTTTTCGCACTGAAAGCATCGACATATTTTAATACCGTTGATAATTGACTTTTATTTGTGTATATTTAATTCAGTTTTATTTGTGCATTCTCTGGGCTTTGCAGCTAGCCTAGCTAGCCCCTCGAATATATGCCACTGGCTGTTAGGAAGATATTTTTCACTAGCCACTCTAGTGAATGTGCGGGTAGTGGTGCCATTGAGAATGTGTGTTTCTGGTATTGAGAGTTGTTATGAAACAATGGGAGTTCTATCCACTGTTCCTTCATGCAAAGTCAAAAAGAAATTTGAGAATGATGTAACCTACAGAATGAACACTTATTGTCACCATTCCAGGATTTGGTTGTACTGTGTCTTTTAGGTTGTGAATCATTCCCTCCCCTTTGATTTCATTTCTTTTCTCGTGTCTTACAAACTACATACTACAAGTGGACAACTGTTTTTTTTACAAATTTTTAATGGGTTATTTTCATTTATTTCTATGTTGAAGCTGTGTTTGGAACAACCAGAATTAATGGTAGTGCTTCATCTACGTCAGACTCTTTGCATATTAATTTCCGGAATTAAAGTGCTTGTATTTCATTCTTTTCTAGAGAAAAATAAAAGTTTTTCAAAATAAAAATTTGTTAGGATTTTATTATGCTCCATATTTAGGATTCTTATGCTAAATATATCTAAAAGATTCTTATGCAGACATTCTTATGCTCCATATTTAGGATTCTAGTAGCATTATCAATAAGGTCACTCTGTACCACTGATAATAACTGATGCAACAGCAAAGAAGAACATTTTCTTCCTGTAATGAAGTGACAGTATCCAGTTTGAAGATGTACTCATGTGGTTTCCCATGGACCACTGCGGTGGTTCAGAAATGTTGTGTAGTGTATTTTAGTGTTTTTTAGGAACTCCAAGCTTAGTGTTAGATCAACCATGTAGGCTACTTTTGAAACGGATTCTTGGGTGGATACAAAAATGGAAGAACACAGATGCATTTTAGAGCATCCTGATAGGAAAATGGTGAGACATGACTGGAAAGCGGTGAAGTAACAATAGCACAGTGGGCAAAGGTGGGTGGTGGTAGGGGGAGGAAGAGATGGCTTTTCAATGGGGAGTCCATAACTATGTTCTGGTACTTAACCTTCTCTCTGAAAAATGAGAGTGCTTAGGATACAAGTTGGCTCCTTTACTGGGAGCAATTGATAACTGATTCAGGGGTACTTGACTCTAAGCATGTTTAAAACACCCCAGGACCAAGGGTACTTGACTAAGCATGCTTAAAACACCCTTGAGTCAAGGGTATATGACTAAACATGCTTAAAACACCCCTGTGGAGGAACTGAGGAAGATTTTTATTCTTGATAGTAAATGTTAGCTGCAACAAAATGCAAGGTGTTTCATGTGTTTGATATAATAGAGCTTTTATCCTAACAGCAGATAGCATCAGCTTATTCTATTTCATCCTATGCAGAATATTATAGCAGTGAAGTTTTACCAACCCAGTCACCAAATTCAATTTTTTTTTGTTTTTGCCAAATGTAATCTGAAGTCGCCAATTTTCTTTTTTTTTCACCCTCCATTGGAATCATACAAACATAAAGTATTATAATAGCTCTTGCAGGTCTTACATCAGTGACTGCATCATTTTTTTCACATAATTGCTTTCCATCATGTGCACAATGCAAACAATGAAAAAAGTAACTACCATTCAAATTTCATTTTTCAAATACCAAATCGGATAAATATTAAAGATTGTTTTTCCTCAGACATAATTGAAAACAGTAATTGCCAATGTTTTCGCCAAATCTTTTAATCAATCATCAACACCTGTTATAGTTTATTTATGCCTTCCAACCATAGGTTGAAGAAGCGTATATGCTCCAGCTTAGTCCACCTGCCTGTCCATCTGTCCGTCCGCACGATAACTCACGTAAAAATGCTTCGATATCAATGAAATTTTAGTATGTGGTAGGGGACAACCTGGGAAGGAACCCTATTGAAAATGGGCAAAATGGGGTCAAAGGTCAGAACATAGGAGTGGGGCCCATTCCATCGCCCTTATGCTATGCGTCATAACTTATGTAAAAATGCTTCAATTGCGACAAAACTTCATGTTGTTCTGGAGATGTACTGAACCAGTTCTGTTGAATATAATCAAAATGGGGTCAAAGGTCAGGGCACAGGAGCAAAATTTATTCCACAGCCATTATCCTCATAACTTGACTAAAAATACTTCTATTGCGACAAAACTTGAGTATGTTGTTCCGGAGGTATACTGAACTAATTCTGTTTAATATCATCGAAATGGGGTCAAAGGTCAGGGCACTGGAGCGAGATTTATTCCACAGCCATTATCCTTATAACTTGAGTAATAACTTGAATAATGATTTATGGTATGTTGGAAAGCATACCATAACCAATGCATTGCATGATTTTATTAACTTTTTTTTTGTCAGTCTAACAAAATACCTGTGAACAAACACTCCTTCAAACAAGATACTTTTGGTACCTTGTTTTCAGTTATTAAACTACCTTGTTTTCAGTTATTAAACTATGACTCTGAACAATTCAGGGAGTCATTCACCTATTTCATTTCTGAACTGTATTTTCCCTTTCTTCACCCACAACTACATTTCAGTCACCCATTTATAATCAGGTTTTCATGGTCCTTCCTTTCAATCAGTACATGTTCAGTTTATTCATATATTCCTTTTTGCTTTTCTTTTTCATCCTGTTATAGGTTCTTGTAAGTAGCCCTAGATGTCTCTTAATTCTTCTCAGATCTTTATTATTCTTTTGTGTTATTCTGAAACAGCATGAACTTTTAACTCCAGAATTTTATTCAGGATGAAGCCAATTAGCACTTGCTGACTCTTCTGGGGAACCACAGTAAATCATTTTGTGATCTCTACTACTGAAGTTCCATACTAAGCCATCTAACTTCACTTATTACTAATATGTCAATTTCTACCCTTTGCCTCCCCCCCCCCCCAACTTTTAATTCTCTAGCTTTCCACAAAGTCACGAAGTTCTAACATTCTATTGTTCCACTCCTAAAAGGGAGTATCTGACTTATGAACTGAGAAGCCATGCAGTTTTTATCTTTCCTGCTTGGCAATCTTTCTCTGCCGTTAAAAGTGCTGCATTCTTCATTATGGGGAACTATGCTGCATGTTTCCTTGCTGTGATTTCTTGTGATGCTAAAGTAGTGAGTTTATTTTTCCTTCTACCTTTTTTTTTTTTTTTTTTGTCGTATTTCAACCTTTCAAACCGAAGCCTGTACTTACTGTTGTCTGGGTTTGAGTCTTACTGATATTATCTTCAGCCTCAGGCCAGCACTGTTAGTGTGCTGCTGTCTACTAACAGTATTAAGGATTTTAAATGGAATTACCTTCTTAAAGGAATCTTTCAAGTCAGGCTCTTACATGATGGGAATTGTGTAGCCTAGGTGACCTTGCCAGTAGCCATGAGGGGATGCTGAAAAGTTCTTGGCCTAACCCGCTTCCTGTAATTGTAGCATTATTTTGTCATTGCAGCTCAAAAGAGTGTTCTTTTGTATTGTAAAGTGTCAATTTTGAAACTAATAGATCTTTTTTTTTGCAGATGTTTGATGTCCTGAACTGAATTGTGTCAATGCAAAGTTGAATTTTCGAATGTGGAACTCCAGGCTGTCATGAAATTTCTGTTTCTGCAGAAGAAAACTGCAAAGGAAATCTATGAGTGTATGATGCAAACATTAAGTGACAAGTGCCCTTCATATTCCACTGTAAAGAAATGGTGTGCCAACTTTCAGCATGGAGACTTTGAGACTGAAGATGCAGCAGATCTGGGAGGCCTTCAACAGTGACAACACTGAAATTGTTGATCATGTTCATCACTTGATTTTGTCAGATCGGTGAATCTCAGCTATAATAATAGCTAAGACTCTGGAGATATTCAGGAAACATGTTGGGTTCATAATTCATGAGTGCTTGGATATGCAGATGTCGTCAGTGAAGTGGGTGCCCAAATGTTTGAACGCCAGTGAGAAATGAAAACGAGTGGAAAACTTCCAAATCAGTTTTGCAGCATTTTGAGTGATCTGGTGATAATTTTTTGCAGCGACTTGTCACTTTTGATGAAATGTGGTTGCATCACTACAATCCAGAGATGAAACAACAGTCCCTGCAATTGTGAAACTCGGGTTCTCCACGGGCAAAGAAATTCAGGACTGCAGGATAGGTCATGGCAACGTATTTTGGGGGGATTTAGAAGGCATTTTATTGACTGACTATCTCCTTAAGGGCCTAACAATAAATTCTGAATACTATTCCAACTTGCTGTGCTGATTAAAGGAAGTGTTGAAGGGAAAAAGGTGAGGAAAACTGTGGAAAGTTGTTCTCTTTCTGCAGGACAATGCGCCGCTCACAAGGCTGGCAAGACAGTGGATGTTTTGAGGTATCTGGGGTTTAAGTGCATAGATCATCCACCCTACTCACCAGACCTTGCTCCATTGGACTATTTCCTGTTCCCAAACCTTAAATACATGTTTGAAAGGGAAGCATTTTTAAATGATTCAGAGGTGATAGCAGCAGCAGAGCAGTTTTTGAGTGATCAGACTTCAGAAGTGTTAAAGAAACTCTGTGCCAAGTATGTTGAACTTCAGGGTGAATCAGAGTTCACCAAAATGCGTAATTATGTGTCTAGGACGCATCAGAAATTGTGTTTATGCATTGAAATTTTGCCAACGCGTAAAAATACGAATCGAGAATTTTAAGCTGAAAATTTTTTATTTTCAACTTTTTATTCGAATTTTGTATTTCAATCATATGATCAGCGATATCCTTTGTTACCTCAGACCAGATCTCACGTTGTAGACGATCCATACCTGGCCGTGGTTTGCTTGGCACGACCGGACCCGCCAGCCAGTCAGGGCGTGACGTCAGGGAGACATTTGGTGCAGGAAAGAAACAAAATGCAAAGGAAGGAAATAATGAAATCTGCAAAAATCTAGCGGTGGAAATACGAAAGCAGCCAACGAGCATGGACACTTCATTGGAAAATGAAGAATGCATTGTGTTACATCGACGTCAAAGTTGGAAATTCATTCTTGTTCTTTACCAAAATGGTACAAAGAATTTCCAGGGATTACTTTCCATGCGCTTGTAGTGTTTACGTTATTTATGTATTATATATATGTATTTTTAAACTAAAAAAGAATCAAAACATCCAAATACATTCAGTAGTAGTGACATATTTTTTAATATGAAAAAAAAAAACAGGTTTTTTTTTTTTTAAGATTTCCGGTGTTTTCGCAACTTTTTTTTTTATTTCACTCGTTAATTTTTCTAAAATACTCCTCACTTTTAAAAATTACTCCCTAAATTTTTCCAAAGGAGTAAAAATACTCCTTCAAATTATTTTTTCGGCGAACTTTGGGGTGAAGTGAATATGTGGAATAGTTTGTAAGTTTCATGGCTGTAGCCTATTACCTTTTTGGTGAGGCCGAGAACTTACCAGCATCCCCTCGTACTGTAGACTACCTCCAGCATAGATCTTGTAAAGTGGCAGTACACACAACTGTACATTAGTGAAAAATTTTAGAAAATCTGATGCACTTATTTATTAAAGTAATGTATCCACAGATCAAGAAAAACTAGCTTTGAATCCATTTGTCTAGGTTGCAAGATAATTAGGATCTAAAGAACAGCATGGTGATAAAGTACTGCATTGCTGTTTAAATGGGTGGGCTGCACATACAAAAAGAATTTACTCATATCTAAATTAAAATTTTTGGAGTTTGATAGTTTGCGCTGTTAATGTTCAATATTTGTGTGTAAGTTTATAATTTTCAAACCACTACAGTGCTCTCTCTCTCTCTCACTCTCTCTCTCTCTCTCACACACACACACACACACACACCCACCCACCCACCCACCCCCTCCGGGGCTGTTATCAATATTTTTCAACTAGAATGCTAGTGTAAGATAGCTATTCTTTGAGCTGAAGTGCAGTATGATCAATCACATACATGCTTTAAGATAGCTATTCCTGAAAGTTCATTACAATTGACTGGCAAGAAGCTCAATTTTTAAGGTGATCAATCATTGTACTAAAATCTTCAAGAAGCTATTCAAAGCTTAGATATATTACCAACAAAGTCTTCATATATTTATCTGGAGCAAGAGCATGCACACACCAGCACTGCCAGAGATGCTGCTGTTATTTTCTTATTATAATTGAAAAAGTATTGGTTTATTTTTCCTATAACAGCCATGTTGAAATTCTTTTCTCCATTGTTGTCAAATTTTCCAGTTGCACCCCTACGTGTTGTCAGGACCTGAAAGGTTCATCACAGCAATAAATAAATACATACATACATATCACTAAGCTGTTCTCCGAGATTCAGAGGTTAGCTAAGCAAAGAAATACAAACTACCGGATAATTTTTACTTACTATTGCCGTATCAAACTTCTCCATTTACAACTATCTTGACATACAACTCAAGCTTCACTGACATCCATCACGCGCTGTATACAAGACCTATGATATTTTATACTCATATTTTTTTCTTATGCAGACACTTCTGAATCTGATCCTCCCATGACGTCCTTGGCCTTCCTCTGCCTTTCCTTCCTGCCACTTCGGCTAAAAAAGATTTTCTTAGTAAGCATCTCATAACTCATTCTTCCAACATGGCCAAACCACGGAAGCATATTGGTCTCCACCTTTCTAACAACATTTTGTTTCACATTACACAACTGCAACACATCTTCATTCCTCACACAATCAGAACGTGTCTTGCCCCCCCTCCGTAAGTAACACATTTCTCCAGCACACAAATGACTCCTATATTCTTGTGCAGTAACCATGTTTCACTGCTATACATCAGAGTAGGAACAATTACACTTTCATACACAGCCATGCAGAATTCTCTTGAGAAACCATCACTCCTGTGAAGACCTCCCAAAGCAGCAGTGACTTCCAATGAAGAATTCACTCTCCTACTAATTTTACCATCCAATTTGTTCTCTCTGTCAAACATGCTTCCTAATACACAAATTCATTCACCTGGTCAATCACTGTGCCATTTAGACATATTATATTCAGTACTACCAGTTCCTCTCTCAAAAACCATAGCTTTGGTTTTTCTCTGATTTAATACTCAGTTTGAATTTCATGCAAACTTCGTACATCCGGGACAACTTACTCTGCAACTCACTTTGCTCTCTGCCAACAAGACAGTCTCATCAGCATACAGCAATCTGCACACACCTGTATCACCAAGACATAAACCAGTATTATCTATTTTGGCATCATGCATGCAGTGCACGCATCCATAAATATATTAAATGGCCATGGTGACATTACAGAACCTTGTCTGATTCCAGCACCAATAAAAAAGCATTTTGATAAAACACCATTCACCCGTACACAAGCTCTACTGCCAGCACGCATGGCTTTTACACTATTAAGTAGATTTCCAGTAATAACATACTCATTCAGTACCTTCCACAAAAGTGTCCTATTTACTCAGTTGTAAGCTTTCTCTAAATCTATAAAGGCAACAAAAACTTTCTTACCAACAACCAGATACTTTTCAATCATCACGCGTTATGCACAAATTTGGTTAGTGTAGCCTTTTACCAGGCATGAAACCACTCTGAACATCCCACACTTTCTCTGATGTAAGTCCCCGTACTTTTTCAGTAGCCACCTTACCAAACACTTTCCCTGGCATACTCAGTAGGCTAATACCACGATAGTTCTTGCAGTCAGTCCGATCACCTTTTCCCTTATACGAGGGAACAATGATAGCATCCTTCCAATCCCAAGGGACCATTCTTAACTGCCAGCACAACTGGCAAGTTTCAGTTAACCGGTCAATTACAGAGTCACCACCCTATTTCAACATCTCGGCAGTTATGCCATCAACTCCCAGAGCCTTAGCATTCTGGAGAGATTTTATAGCTTTACACACTTCTTCTCTTGAGATCCCTCCTGTGCTTCCATCCTTCACTGTGAAATCATCTGCTTCTGCCTCAGAATCATCTTTGCTTTCCTGGTCTAACTCACAGAAGTATTCACTCCATCTTTCACTTAACTCATTGGGCTCCCATATCACTTTCCCGATCCTATTCTTCACACAACTTCCAACTTTGTTTCCTCTATTTTTCCCGAGTCTTGTGTACTTCCAAAAAGTCTTTCTATCTTTCCAAAAAACAGTTCACGCCTTTTCACCTTCTCCTTCCTATCTTTTGCCTTACTCTTGCAAACCAGCTTAGCTGCATCATGCTTCTTACAGCAATATTCATCCACAGAAACTCTACCTTGCAACATCCCCAAATAGGCTTTCTTCTTTCTCTTTACTGCCTCTTCAATCTCACTATTCCACCAAGCATTATTAATGGAACAATTTTCTGTATATAAAAATTTTCTTTAATTAGTCTTGTTTTTATCAGGTTCATAGGCCAATATTTTAATATTTTGCCATAAAAGTCCATTTCACACACGTTGCTGCACATTTTATTGTAATGTACTAATTTTGTCCTTAATTGGAATCTGTAACGTTCTAATAATTATTTATTGTTTTATTAATTTTTCTTTAAAATATTGTATTCTATTTTTATTGTGGTTTGCGTTTTGCAGGTTTGTAGCAAGTTTCATGTTTCAATGGTTGTGTACGCAGATAATTTTTTGTTATACAACTCTGCACGGCAGGTACATCTGCTGTCATAGTCTATTCACACCAATGTACGATGACTGTGTATGCCAAATTTCTCCTCTCAATATTTCTGCTGTACTGCTCAGTTATTTGATGCAATGGGGTTAGTTTATTATTTTGTACAGTCCTCTCCAGCCATCTTTTCCCTCAAACATTTGTTTTTGTTCACAGGAAAACTGCTGAATGCTTGTTTTGTTGTATTTGTGCACCACTAATTGTACACCCTCGATACAGTTGTTCCTGCGTAGTTGAGAAGGTTTGCCCTTTCTTGAGATGCTTTTGTATGCCCACCTAGATTTCACAATCATGCCTCTTTCGAAGTAATTTATATCACGAGTCATTCCCATATTGCAGCTATCATGTCTGAGTCTTTTACAGTGAGCTGTTTATACAGCCATCTCAACATCATAGATGTTTACATAAGTGAGGATGGCACATGTCTGATATCTATTGGGGGTTCCCAGGGATTTGCTACTTCAGTGTTTGACCTTAATGAATTGATGTGCATGGTAGTTGAAATTTCACTGGGGCTTTCTTGAGTTATTTCCTGAGTGTTTGCTGAAACATCTCTTGCACACATTCAGTAGTTTCACCACTTGGTATCTATCACCAGAATGATACATCATTGTGTTCTCACAACTCATCTGCATAAAATTTTTGTGCCATCTGCAAATATATGGATGTGAAGACTAATTAATCTGTGCCATGTGTAATTCTGAAATTCCTTTGCACCTTGATATCAGACTTCATCTTTGTGTATGGCACCACACATTATTTTTCATGTACAGTAGTCATCCCTGTTGAATTGCTACCAGCATAACCAGTATGGCTGTTAAGTGCTGTGACTTGTAATGCAATAAAATAAATGAACTATTCTATTATTAGTAGTAAAAAATAGTGCATCTTGTGTGTAACATAATGTACAGCCATGTGAAATTGCAATATACTTTTTGAGCCCCCTTGTTATTATTTGTTGATCCTTTTCTGAGTATTTCTTTGGTGACTAGAATAGAGTGCTGTTGAGTCATGCCAGTACTGAAATACACTGTTCAAAAATTTCTTTGTTTACTTAAGCAATTATTAAATTATTTCAACCAAAGAAGTTTTTAAATGCTGTTGGACATATATTGCTGTTGGAATATATACTGTTGGACATATAATTCTGCAATATGTCATATTGAAAACAACCAAATCCTAAAGATAGCAAAGGGACATTTCAGTAAGGGAAGAAAACAGATTATGGAACTGAGAAAAGAAGATGGTTTTGTAACAAGAAATAGAGGCGAAATGTTGACAAGAGTGAAAGATTTCTACTCCAAACTATATGAAGGGGATGATACATGTACTCCAGACATCATGAAAGGTACCAGTACCAGAGTTCTTCCAGTCCTCCCAGCAGAAGTTGCACATGCAATCAAGAACATGAAGCGGGGAAAAGCTCCAGGAGAAGATGGAATTACTGTAAACATCATACAAGAAGCAAGTGGAGAAATTGAAACAGTAATCGCCCAAGTTTTCACTCGATGCTTTAATGAAGGGAAGATTCCTGAGGATTGGAACAATGCTACAATGATCCTGCTTCATAAAAAAGGTGATATTGAAGATTTCAGGAACTACAGTCCATCAGCCTCCTATCAGTGGTTTATAAAATTTTCAAAGTTCTTTCACACCGCTTGAAGGTAACACTGGACATGGCTCAACCGAGCGAAGAAGCTGGATTCAGGAGTGGCTACAGCACAATAGATCATATCCACGTACTGAGAGAACTAATTGAAAGAGCGAGGGAATATGAACTTCCATTGTGCATGGCTTTTATCGATTATGAAAAAGCCTTTGATTCGGTGAAACCAACAGCAGTTACGATGGCTCTGAAATTCTGCGGTATTGAAGATGCATACATTAATATTATTAATAACATCTATGAAAATGCAAGTGCAAAGATTTGGCTGTTTGAGAATACAGCACACATAAAAATTGGAAAGGGAGTGAGACAAGGTCTTTAATGCCATATTGGAAAATGTCTTTCAATCACTGACAAAGGGATGAAGATTAATGGAGATTATCTAATTCACCTTCATTTTGCTGATGACGTAGTCATTTTTGCAACTACCTCATCAGAGCTGCAGAGTATGATCCAGAAACTTGCTGACAAGAGTAAAGAAGTGGGATTAAAAATGAACTTTCAGAAGGCAAAAGTGATGTACAGTGCTTTTACAAGAAATGAAGATTTATCAATTGATGGAGAAAAGCTGGAGTTACAGATGCATACGTTTATTTTGGACAGCAGATATCAAGTGAGGGTCACATTGATGAAGAAATTAATTGGCATATAAAACTTGCCTGGAGAGCTTTTGGAAGAAACAGCATAATTTTCAAGAGCAATATGCCATTATGTCTTAAAGGAAAAGTGTTTGATCAGTGCATCCTTTCAGTACTTACGTATGGTGCAGAGAGGTGGGCCTTAATTAAAAGAGACATACAAAGGCTGCAGACAACTCAAAGAAGCATGAAGAGGTGCATGCTTGGTGTAACCAGGAGAGATAAGAAGAGGAACTCTTGGATCAGAAAAATGACAAGAGTGGAAGACATTATGATCAGAGTAAAATCCCTGAAATGACAATGGGCTGGACATACTGTCAAAAGAACAGACCATCGATGGACAGTCGAAATTTTAGATTGGATTCCAAGGGACAGGAAAAGACCCAGAAGAAGACCACATGGGAGATGGGTGGATGAAAGTCGAAAGTATGCGGGAGTAACATGGTGGAGACTGGCACAAGACAGACCGTTGTGGAAGAAGCTTGGAGGGACCTTCGTCCAGCAGTGGATTGATAAAAATGGTTGACAATGATGATGATGTCATATGTCAAAGTTGTTAGTTTTTGGGAGATCAATAAAACAGTTTTGTTGAATTGCCTTTGATTCCATATATTTGATTTTGATAAAAAGACATTGATATTGGTTTTTAATGATGGAACAGTATTTAAGACATGGTATACATGTAAGGTCAGGTGATGCGTAACATCACAGCCTCTCCTTGACAAATGTCAACCCCGCCTTCTCGTGGTGCATCCTGTTTCCACTAAAGGGGCTCTGACGACCGCCAATAGCGGTATAACTATACCATCGGGATTAGAGGAAATGCTATCCCACACTCACCAACCCGCTTGGCCAGCGTGGTGAGTTATGGCCAAACCCCTCCAAAATGACTCCACAACTTAAATCTTCGCCCTCAGTCTCCTGCAGCTGGAATGTACCTGGCCAAGGCAGCAGCCAGTGCGACATGAAGGCAGAGGGTGCTAAGAATCCCCGGAGGACCGGACTAGGCTGCCATCTGATGCTGACCTTGGCTACGTATAATGGACGCTCCCTATCTTCTGATTCAAGGCTTCTTGAATTGGAAGAGGAACTACAAAGGATCAAGTGGGACATTGTCGGGCTAAGTGAGGTAAGGAGAAAAGGAGAAGATCTCATTGAACTGAAAAGTAAACATCTCTTCTACTATCGTGGGACAGATACTAGCAGAACTAGTGGTGTTGGATTTATAATAAACAAGAAACTGAAGGATAAAGTTGTAGAAGTTGAAAGTTCCTCTGACAGTGCTGCATGACTCGTTATCCAACTCTCGAGAAGATACCAGGCTCAGATTATTCAAACTTATGCACCCACCACAAGTCATCCTGAAGAAGAAATTGAAGAATTTTATGAGGAAATTCGTCATCTAAATAATAAAGGTAAGCAGCACTTGAAGATAATTATGGGAGATTTCAATGCAAAAATAGGGCAACTGCAACAGAATGAAACTTCAGTAGGTAAATTAGGTCACGGCAACAGAAACCAGCGTGGAAATACTCTCGTTGAGTTTGCAGAGGCAGAAGGGTTTTTCATCTTGAACTCCTTTTTTAAGAAAAAGCCACACAGGAAATGGACATGGAGACATCCAAATGGGACGACAAGTGAAATTGATTTTATTATGTGTAACAAAAAATTCGTCATAGAAGACTGCAGTGTGCTAAACAAGTTCAACACAGGTAGTGAGCATAGATTGGTGAGATGTAAGATGCACCTCAACACTAAACTCGAACGTGGCAAGCTCACAGATTCTCTGCTTTAAAAGGCCTAACATCGGAAGAAGTGGATATTTCTGAAGTTAACAGAAAAGTAACCAAAGCTCTTATGGAAACAGCAACAAAATTAGCTGGGTCTAAGAACAAGTTGCATGGGAACAAATTATCAGGAAAAACCAAAATGTTGATGCAAAAAGAAGAGAGATGAGGACAACTAAAGAAGATGTGACTGAGATGAGGACAACTAAGAAGATGTGACAAGACAGACCGTTGTGGAGGAAACTTGGGGAGACCTTCGTCCAGCAGTGGATTGATAATGGTTGACAATGATGATGATGATGATACATTTATCAGATAATCTTGCCATAAGACATATTGCTGCTGATAAGTGATTAATTACATAGTCACAATGTATGACTTATTGTACTTATTGCAGCTGTAACATACAACTTATTGCAAGTCTTTTGTAGAGTGGGAAAAAATCAGAAATATGAGAACTTTTGTGAGCAGTGTATTGGATAATCAGTGACTTGAGATATAAAAAAATCTAATTCACTAAATTTAATCATTATCAATTGTGCACAAGGTTCTTGTAGAAAGAGAGGTAATCTGAAGGAATCGGTTCGTTAAGCTCCTGTTAATGAGCAAACTTTGCTGCCTTGATTGCACACAGTACTGTTGTACAGCTGAGGATGATCAAAAGTGCCTGTACCCCTGTAGCAGAATCGTGGTAATGGCCTATGTTGTTGCAGATTTATTTGGTCCTGCAGACAAAAATTATATCCCCAGAACCCAATAAATTTAAAAATTTATCTGGTGGTTTGTATTATCTGTTAAATGTTTATTTGTCAGATGGTCTTTCTTTGAGGAGCTAACCACTGAATATCAGAGAACAGCTTAATGATATTATATGAGAACCCAATAAATCTTCTTGCAGACTTCCGATCATAGATGCAAGTTTTGAAGATGACAATCCGATTTTTGGCGTAAATGTGACAAGGATGGTAAGTCAGATAATATCCGAAAACTTGAAAATTTTCATCGACCTGGAGCGGGACTCGAACCCGAGTCTCCCAGAAAACGCCCGGGTATGCTAACCACTACACCACCCAGAATGACCAAGTCTCAAGTTTCCGATCAATTTGAATTTAACCATCACAGGATTCGCTAGTCGAAGCAACCAGCATTCATGTCCAGCGAATCTGGAGGTTAAGAATCTTATCCCGTGTTTGCCCGGAGATGATGAGCTATCCCGTGTTTGTCCGGAGATTTTTCATGATGCAAGTTTTTCGCAAGTTTTTCGTCTTTCAGGATTTTTGGATAATGGACGTTAGATGGAGTGAAGATTTCTCCTGTAATCGTAATTGTTTTTTCTTGTGATGTTTCCTCCATGTTCTGGGAGGGATTATCCAGTATTGTTGTTAAAAATCATTTTGTTGCTTAAATGTTAGTGTTTCAGTTTGAAAATGGAGGCAACAGTTTTCAAAAACGGAAGTTAGAAGGAGCCCTGTAATCTTAAATTATTTTTCTTGCGATGTTCCCTCTGCCTTGTATGATCATTAAATAGCATTTTATTAGACAAATGTTTGTATTTAAAATTGGAAATTGAGGAACATTTTCCAAAAACGAAAGTTGGACAGGGCGAAAATTTCTCCCGTAATCATAAAATGGATGCAAAAACTTTGACAATGGAAGCTAAAGGCAGCAAATATTTCTCCCTTAATCCC
This sequence comes from Macrothele yani, assembly GCA_039090855.1. Classification (NCBI taxonomy): domain Eukaryota; kingdom Metazoa; phylum Arthropoda; class Arachnida; order Araneae; family Macrothelidae; genus Macrothele; species Macrothele yani. The sequence continues at coordinate 71,138,945 of CM076995.1, forward strand.
CCTGCTGTTTTTCCCTGCATTGTAATATTGTTTAATCATCATTTAATTACATAAATATTTGTATTTGAGATTTAAAATGGAGAAACGGAAATAGGACTGAGCAAAGATTTCTTCTGTAATCGTATTTCTTTTTCTGGGAAGGACAGAGGCATCCCCAGAAAAAAAAATATATATAATTTTATTCCATAAATTTCTGTGTTTCAGCTTGAAAATGGTGGCAAAATTCTAGGTACAGGTGGCCAGAGTGTTCTTGATCCTAGTTATCATTGCAATTGCTGTAGTACCTGGTTAGAAATTTTTTTGTATGTTGAAGAAATATGTGGTGGTCAGTTCTTTACCCTCTTTTCCAAATTTCTACCAGTGCAAGTTTTTGTTTTTCGCATCTAGTACTTATTTTGCTTAGTGACCCCAGCAGAGTATTTTGTGGCACCGAATTCTATCTTTTGCAGATTGACCAGGAACTTTCTGCTATGGGGCCTGTTACATGTTTGCTGTGAGATGGCAGCTTATTCCATGCATCAGAATATTCTAGTTTGCAGTTAATCACTACTTTAAGTGTGTACTGCAGAGCAGAAATGTCAACAACATAGGGGGTCTCCTTTCTTTTTTTCCTGGCCTGATGCTGGAATAAAAAATTAGTTCATACCATTGGAAATCTGTAAATAATAGTGATATGGTGTCATAAAAAAAAATGGGGTTTGCCGTGCTGACTTGATGACTTGCAAGTAGTCAGCAGGGATGTCTACTGTGAATTGAGTCCTCCTCCATCTGTCTTGTGACCAACTTTGAGGTATTTTTTCTCAATAATTATAATAATTAATGACTTCATGGCTTCCTCTAATTACTTCAGTATTATAAATATTGAACGGGAATTATAGAGGATAAATTTTTAAGGTACTTTACCTCTCAAATTTTTGATCTAGACACTAGATCATCTTCGGGAGTTCTTGCGTCTTACTACTTCCTCAGGTCTGACGACCAAGCCTGATGTATTTTCCATCCAGCATGATCGTTGATGTTGCCACCTTGTGTCTTGTAAATTTCCAGGAATTCCTCTAATTTCTGGATAATTGCGTGGGATTGATGTTTGATTACTTGCAGGAAAATCAGCACTAAATATAAAATTATTTTAGCTCCAGGTTTAAATGAAAAAAATAAAAAAATACTTACCATCCCTTAAACAAAGAGAAGAAAATATTTTACTCCAGGAAGGAGTCATTTATAAAATCAAGTGTTCATGTGGTTTACTATACATAGAAGAAACAGGACAAAGGTTAACCACCAGAATTAATGAACACAAAGCAGCAATAAGGAACATTTCAAATAAAACAGGATTAGACAGGCACATACAACAAACTGGCCAAAAAATGGACTGGGACTCCCTGCAAGTAATCAAACATCAATCTCACGCAATTATCCGGAAATTAAAGGGATCCCTGGAAATTTACAAGACACAAGGTGGCAACATCAACTATCATGCTGGATGGAAAATCCATCAGGCTTGGCCGCCAGACCTATGGAAGTAGTAAGATGCAAGAACTCCTGACGATCTAGTGGCTAGATTGAAAATTTGAGAGGTAAAGTACCTTAAAAATTTGCCCTCTATAATTCCCGTTCAATATTTATAATACTCAGTTATTATATTTTGTTCTATGGCAATTTCAAGAAGAGCATTGGCCAATTTTATGTTTCTATTCTGGTAACAACATCCATCACTCCAGAGAATGGTTTTGGAAGGGTGGCTTTTCAATTTCTCTTCATAAATTTTTTCATAATCGATGCAAAAACATCGCTCTCTAGCCCTCCATTTGCTTCATGCCATACAAAGCAAGTTACCTCTCTAGATGCCAGCCATCGGGTTGTGCACTTTAAGCTTTGTCTTATAATAATTGGGAGAAGCATTCAGGGTGGGTGGGGTGGGGGTGGGGGTGATGAAAGAACAGCCTGAAGGTTGACAGTGCAACAGAGTACTCACTCAATTTTGACTGCCTGGGCTTTTATTTTTTTCTGCATATGCTTCACCAATTTTCTGACAATGATTGTTACAATCTTCTTTCAAGTTGCCATTTTTGGACATGGTACATTCATCACATTGGCTCTTTTCAGGACTAAAAATGTCCAAGTTCATTTCTGTAAAGATTTTTGTGAAGGTTCAACATGATGCAGCCCTTTTGTTTCTATTTTGGCAGTTTTCAGTTAACTCTTTGTGGAGTTGTCTGCAGCTGTTCCACCCAGGCTCTATATAGAGTTTTTTACTTGATGACTTGCAATAGTGAGACTTAACCTTGGACAATTCCAAAAATTCTCTGACATTCTTACAGCACAGACCCAAAGTCAGTTTCTACTCTCTCAGTAACGGGATGCTGTGGAGGACAGCTACTCAGCACCCATGATCTGACGGATTTCTTGTCAATGCTTAGTGTGGCGAGGAGCATTTTTCTATACATTTCTTCTCTCTCTCTGTTGCGTTCTTGCTCATATTTAAATATTTGAAACCCCCGTAGCAGAATTGCGGCAACAGGCGACATGCATAGCAGATTTGTTTTGCTCCTGCAGACAAAATGCTGTCCCCAGAAGCCTATTAAATCCTCTTGCAGGCTCACTATCATGGATGCAAGTTTTCCGTCTTTCAAGATTTCCGTAAACAGAAGTTAAACAGAATGAAGATTTCTCTCGTAATCATAATTTTTTTCCTCTCGATGTGCCTTCAATGTTCCCAGAAAGGATTGTCTGGTATTGTTGTTACATAACATTTCATTGCATAAATGTTTGTGTTTCTGTTTGAAAAGGGAGGTAACAATTTCTGCAAACGAAAGTTAGACGGAGACCTGCAATCTTAAAATTCTTTTTCTCGCGATGTGCTCTCTGCCCTGTATGGTATTTAAATATCATTTTATTAAAGAAATGTTTGTATTTAGGATTGGAAATGAAGGAAAATTTCCCAAAAACAAAAGTTGGACAGAGCGAAAATTTCTCCCGTTATCGTAAAATAGAGGCAAAAACTTTCGACAACGGAAGCTATAAGCAGCGAAGATTTCTCCTGTAATCCCCTTCATGCCACTGGTTTTCCTTGCACTGTATTATTGTTTAACCATAATTTATTTCCATAAATGTTTGTATTTGAGATTGAAAATGGAATTTTTTTTTCCAAAAGCGGAAGTAGGACATAGCAAAGATTTCTCCTGTTTAATATAATTTTATTTCATAAATCTGTATGTTTCAGCTTAAAAATGGTGGTAAAATTCTAGGCACAGGCGTTTTCATCATTCCGATTTTTGCAGTACCTGGGTTAGACATTTGTTTTTTGTTGGTTGAAAAAATATAAGGCGGTTAGTCTTTTCTTCCTTTCTTTTTAAATTTCTACCTGTATAAATTTCTATTATTTATTACATCTAGTAGTTACTTTGCCTAGTGAACACCCACAGAATCTTTTGTGATGCCATGTTATCTGTCGCAGACTGACCAGGATCTTTCTGCTATGGGGTTTGAAACCAACTTGTCCAGTCACGAAAACTTTTTTGCCTCCCATGAAGATAAATTCCAAAATGTTGTGAACACTTCTTCTTGTTGCTTTTCACTTATTGTAGAGCATTCAAATTTTTGTTTTGAACCTTTTCCAGCTGTTTGGATGACCGTTATATTTAGGTAAAATTGTTTGTTTCTCTGCATCTACAGTTTCTTGATATTTTCTGGATTTTTTTTGAAGCCAACATGGGTTTCTTCTTGAAGTTGTAGTGGACTTTCTTGAACCTCTTCCACTGCTTGGGGTCACCTTGTCTCTTGTTTCTTTCTTTTTTTTTTTTCATCCTGCTGTTGACAGTTGGATCACTTTCCTCATCTGATTACTTTTCCTGAATTCTCTGCTCCTCTAGTACAATTTCATTTTCTTTTGGGTCTTCTTCATATTCTAATGGTACATGTTCAGAACCCGAGCAATGAAGCAACTCTTCAATTGCCGCATTTTCATCATAGTTGTCTGATAAAGATAGAGCACACTCTTGACCTGGTTTTTGAATTATCTCTTCCTCTTTGCTTTTTTCTTCAACTTCTCCTCCTACTCCGGTGCAGGTACTGTTGTAGTCGGCCATTTCAGTAAAGGATAGTGTTCGAGATTGCTCAAGGGCCAGTTGCAGAATGTTCCTGCTTCTACCTTTTGGGGGCATTGTCCAAACCATTTAGTTGGCTTATCAGAAGTAAAATTACAACAAAATTCTATTTTAGGATGAAAGCAGATATGGAAGCAAAATGGGAAATTAATGCATAACTTACCATCTAATCTACAAGAAACAGCACAAAAAGCAATGTAAAATCACTAAGATTACATGTGTAAGCACTTCCTTGTGACATCAACTAATTAACCAAACCTAGAGGCATTAGACATTGGCCTTGTTGGAACTGCACATGCACCTCTCTTGCTGTTGTTGATCTGTTACACACAACCTCTTGTTGGAAGGTAGAACTGCTACTTTTGATTACAAAGGGACCATAAATCCCACATTTTTTGACCTACAACATATTGCAGTATTAATGATGATATGTTATTAAAAAGTAATTTTTTATGGCATTACTGGGTGTAGTATGTGAACAGTTTCTTTTTATCTTTTAGGTTCTGGCAAATATTCAAACTGGTCATAGGGCAAATATCTTCAGTGCAAAGTTTCTTCCAAATACAGGAGATATTCAGGTTTGTTGCCATCTTCTTCCTAATCTGTGTCATAATGAAGTAGTGCTTTTTTAAATATCATTGCAATGACTCAGTTATTATTGAAATGATTAGTTTTCATTATTTTTTTTTAAATTCACTGGTATTTTAAAACCAATGAAGAGGGTGGGGGGGGGGTCTTCTTTGTAAGAAAATATCTCAAGGTTTAATCATAGAAATCAAGTGAAGAAACACGGAGTCGTGTATGGTAAAAAGGTTCATTTAGTGGTAGCTTTTGGTCATCCCACGACCTTGATCACCCACGATCGTCTGGATGGGCTGGTTGCCAGAACTACAATTGTACACGTGAAGCCTGAGTTTAAACTTTCTCAAGGTTGGTAATTAAATTTCAAGCAGGAACTGAAGATGAGAAAATCTTAAGCATTATGAAATGCACAAAAGTGTTTTAAGAATTCCTTTTGTACTTAAAGTTTTTCCAATCCTGAAAATGGGAGCACAATAAAAAACAAAACAAAAATGATGTAATACCTGACCACATTGGTCTAATTAACAGTGAAGTTCAATCTCAGCTGATTAATTATGAATCATGAAAATCCTGTGCATCTTCATATCAGGAATTTCAAAACTTTTTCACTCATTTCTGAATATGGGCAGTAGTTGAAATCACTTTTCTGTACATGTTTGGCTTTTAAATGTCAAAAGATGGCATATATTTATCTGTGTATTACACCAAAACTCAATGCTGTCGAGACCCAATGCAAAAAATATGGAAGTAATTGCAGATTTTAAAAGACAAACTTACATCATTTTCTCACTGTGACACACTGCAGAGGCATGTTTTTTATTTCCCTTTTAAGATTTGCAGAATCTAAGAGGGAGGGGGGGGGAGAAAGGAAATAATAATAAACAACTCTTGTAGCTTAAAGCAAATTTAAAAACAGTGCTTGGGTCTTTTGTAGGCCTACTGGGGATCTCGCTCCCTTAAAAAAAAGATGCAATGCAACCAAGCTTATTGTCCCATGGGTGGTTGTGGAAAATGAGCAAACCCGCATTGTGTCAGCTGAAGCTCCAGCTGATTGAAGGATGGCATCTCCACTGCCCTAGCTGACCATGTAACTGTTTTTTGACTGTACCTGGCACTCTTTGGTGGCTGACCCTGGCTCTTGCACCATTAACTGTAATAAAACAAACAAAATGGGCAAAGACAGTAAGTTCAAAGCCATTCTTGAACCTTACACTATTCTCCTTACTCAAAACCTCGTGGCTTTAATCTGGATCACTAAATTAATACCACTGATGTGCCACATACTTGAAGACATTCAGATGCTTTTGTTACGAACAGTTTTTTTCAATATATTTTTAGAAATTCACTTATTTCTTTCTTTATTTGATTTATTTATAATAAATACTTATATTGATTATTGTGGATCTACTGAAAGTTACAAAAATGCTTCTAAACTACATTCACAGACAATAAAATTTGTGCACCAAGAAGGAAGCATCGGATTGAACTGAAATTTTATGGATATACAGATAAATGATACACATGATGGCAAAAACAGAGCTGCAGGACAGTTACAGAGGGATCTGTGGCATGCAGTCCGGTCATCTTCAATAGTGCATTGCACTGCCTCGTGTGGCGAAACGTGCTGCAATATGGTCCGGCATGGAGGCGAACAGACATCTGTTGTTGTCCTGCAGCAGACCGGCCAACACATGTTGGATGGTGTGCTCCAAATCCCGGATAGTGTGGCACCGCGGTAGCTGGCGTTTCAACTGGTTCTTCACATGCTCAATAGGGGACATATCCGGGGAGTGGGCAGGCCATGGAAGTGTCTGGACATGATGTAGGCAGTCCTGGGCAACCTGAGTCATGTGTGGGCGGGCAATACCTTGCTGGTATAGCACACCTGGAATCCAGGCCCAGAATGGGAGCACATGGGGCCGTAGGATCCCATCCACATACTGCTGGCCCATCAATGATCCACGTACCACTACTAGAGCTGATCTGCTATCGTAGGCAATGGCTCCCCATACCATGATGCCTGCAGTAGGGGAGCTGTGGCGCTCGATAGCAAGGTTGGGATTGTGCCATTGACCCGGGGACCTCCACACCCGGACACAATGATCATCTGTCCCCAAAATGAAGCTGCACTCATCGCTAAACACCACACGTCACCAGTCTGTGGTGTTCCATGTCGCTCTGGCCTGGCACCACTGCAAACAGAGCCAGCAATGTTCCGGTGTTAATGGTAGCACATGTAAAGGGCACTGGGATCGCAGATTCGCTTCTGCAAGGCGTCAGGGAAATGGTTCATTGGCACACAGGAGCCGCTACATCTGCCTGTATAGTGGACCAGGTCCCCGTGGGATCTGTTCGTGCTTGGCGCATGATCCTCTCTACAGGTGGTCCTCCTGGTCTGTCCGGAGCTGCTCCACCATGTGGCAGTGCCGTCACATGTCCACTGCTCCCAACACAGTCACAGTCAGATGGTATGGTCAGAACGATCCATGTGACGGGCTATACGGCTTGCCGACCACACTGCGGTTTTCAGCCTGATGATCAGGCCTCTCTCAAAGTCCCTAAGTTGCGTAAATCGATGTCTCCGGTGTTTATCCAGCATTATTGTCACTCTGTACTCTTGCTTGTGCCAGACGGTGCTTTTCGCTTTCATGGGGCATCAATAACACGCCAATTTATAAGGCTGCCGGTTCGTGCTTGCTGCAGCGCCACCACAGAGTGTGCAGTCATGTGCACTCACACCAAATATGGATCATTTGCATACCAGCACACACACACTCTAACTATTTGCAAACTTTTGTGGTTGTAGCATGTTTTCTTCTAGGTGTGCAAATTTGATTGTCCGTGAGTGTATGTGCTTCTCTTAACCTCCACTGTTTCAAGGTCCAGGATTATGTTTAATAATTATTTTCTCTTTTCTTGTCTTATTTATATGACAGACATCTACATAAACATAACAATATATGTCAGTTACATATGGAAATGTATGTAACTGACATATATGTACATACACTGCAACACTGCAAGAAATTTTTATAGTATTTTTTTTTTTTTTGAGATGAAAAGGAAAAGATATACCTAGCAATATTTTTGGTTTTAAATGATAAAATGAAATTATATGCTTATGAGCACGTGTGGTACTGAGAAGGGGGTGGGACCTTGTGCCACGACGTGCCAAGGGCCTCGGAGGCTCTTAAAGCATCCTTGCCCAAACCTCACAGTTCAGTGGCAAAATTTAGGCCCTTCGGGTTAAAGCAGCATCTATTTGGAAGATGTTTTTACGGGGGCAACACCTTGCACCTATGTTTCTTGACATTGGGAAGGATTATGGCATCCATGTATGGTGGCAAGGTATTCTTCATGACATCCATAAGTAGTGGGGGAATCTCTCACATTCATTGCTGGTTTAATCAGCAATCATGTGTTTCAAATATACCTAGGTATCATGCTCTCCACACCTTACCCACAAGACCAGGGCATTCCTCAAGGCTGTATTCGATCTGTCATGTTGTTCATCCTTCATGTCAATGACATTTGGTACCAACTTTATGGCACAGGTGCACAACCTTTTTTTAGGTAGTGGTCCAAAAAATGAAAAAAATATCTTACCAGGAGCCAATGTAGTTAATGCAATGGCTGAGCTTGAATTTTTGATGTTTTCTTCCTGATATTTGGTTTGAGTATTGACATAGCAATGCGCAAAATAGCAGAAAGGTTTTCATCAGTCAATCTGTTTCTTGATTTTGATTTGTTCAGATTCATCAATGAAAAAGTTTGTTCACAGATATAGGTGCTTGCAAGCATTGTGGCACGAAACATTCATATTCCATTTTCAATGTGAGGAAAAATGTCCTCTCATGAAAATGGAATATGAAGCTCAAATTAATGTTTTACTTAAATCATTCAATGAGTTGTTTTCAGAATTTGAGAAATGTCGTATGAATGTATTTGGCAATACTTTCTCCCCCTGTATGTGAACTCAGTACCAGAAAATATGCAGCTAAGTTTAATTGACTTGCAGAGCTCAGATTTTTGCAAAAATCAGTAGACAAATTTTTCATGTTTTAAACATGAAAATTCGTCTGGTAATGATGCATAGAAGTGAAGTATTGAATTCTCTTTGAACTGATTTTTGTAAACATCTGACCTCTGCAAGTCAATTAAACTTAGCTGCGTATTTTCTGGTACTGAGTTCACAGACATGGAGAATGTATTGCCAAATAAATCAGTTTGCATATGACATTTCTCAAATTCTGAAAACCACTCATTGAATGATTTAAGTAAAACATTAATTTGAGCTTCATATTCCATTTTCATGTGAGGAAATTTTTCCTTTATTTTATACAATAGCAAAAATGATCAAAGTTTTGGTTTTAAAAGTATTTGTTGTTGAAATAATGTTTATTTGCTTTTAAATGCATTTATGTTGTTCACCAGCTGAAAAATGAACTGATTTTTCCCTTGTAGTTTCTTGTTCAAATTATTTAAATGTCCTGTTATATCAGTAAGAAATGCTAAATCTCATTGAATACTTGTTTGTTTCAAATGCTTTGTGCCCTTTCTGTTTTCATGTAGAAACATAACAATTTTATCAAATAATTCCATAAAACGCTTAAGTGCAGTTCCATGACTAAGCTGTCTTACTTCTGTGTGGTACACATCCCAAGAAAGATCTTCAAATTATGTAAAAAATTCTTTAAACTCTGTGCTGTAACATGCTAGTATGAATAAAGTTAATTGTGTCACTCACACCTCTCATTAATTGCTGAAACCCCAATTCCTTAGCACACAAATTTTGTTGGTGAATGATGCAGTGGCACTGTAGTAGTTCTATTTCACACTCCCCCAGATGTTATTTCAGCAATGATACAATTCTGTTTTTTGTTCCAACCATGGATGGTGCTCCATCTATCGTAATGCTGACAATTGTCCATATGTAAACCAGGTCCATTACACAATTCCAACAAACTACAAAGACGTTTGGCCCCTCATAGGATACATTGCAAGAAGTTCCTCAGTAATAGAGAAATTTTTGTCAATACAGCGAATAAACACAAGGAATTGAGTGACTGAGGTGTTGTCAGTCGATTCATCACCAGCAAGGGAGACATATTGAAATTGCATAGCTGACTGCTTCAGTTGCTCATCAGTATCTTCATTTAACTGCTGCACTCTTCTTTGAATAGTCATCATATTTAAACTTAATTTCTGAAATTTGTGTTTTGCTTCAAGACACTGTTTTTCTGATGCAATCAGTAAACAGTTTCACAAAATCGATGTCAAAAAATGGTCGCCAGCATTTTGCAATTAACTGGGCAACGCTTAAGCTTACTTCAACACAAGAATCTAACTCAGCTGTCTGTTACTGAAAATAACTGGTTTGGTTGTTCAGAGACTTCTTCAGACACTCAATTTTTCGAGAATGTTCATCTCCTTGAACTGATGAGAATGTGATGTGCTTCTTTTCATAATGTCACTTCACATTATATTCCTTCACTACTGCTATGGTAGCATTGTACAAAAGACATGTTATTATGTCATTGTTATTAATAAAATTTGAATTCATTTGAAAGTGAAACTTCGGAGAATAATAATTGTTGTAGTGTATGCTCCTTGTGACTCGGGACCTTCTGATAGGAAGGAAAATTTCTGGAATGAGCTAAAAGCTGTTTTGAGCCAGTTTGGTGCTAAAGAGAAAGTTATAATAGCAGGGGATTTCAATGCAAGAGTAGGTATGCAGAATGCAATTTCTGACAATGTTCTGGGTAAGTTTAATGATACTTGTGTGAATGATAATGGTGAAAGATTAATTGAACTCTGCATTGAGAATGGTTTGTGTGTATCTGATATGTTTTTCAACCACAAGTAAATCCATACATATACTTGGGAAAATCGTACTCTTGGTCAAAAGAGTGTGGTAGATTTTGTTGTCTACGATCAACATCTGAAACACTTAATTGTTGACATTTGTGTGATGAAAGGTGTGGATGTTGGTTCTGATCATTACTTGGTGGTGTCATGAGTGAAACTGAATGTTGGTTGGAGGAAAAAGAATAGGAAGAGGCCCAGGATGGAAAGAATAAAGGTTGTGAAAGGCTCTCTGAAAATCATCAGCGTTATTTTGATTTACTCAGAGAATGACTGAATGAGCTGAAGTCTTGTGAGAGGGATGTAGAAAAGAAGTGGGAATGTTTTAAGTACTGTGTTGTCACTGCTGCTGAAGAGGTCTGTTTCATCACAATAGTGGGTTACAATAGAGGTGATGCTTGGTGGAATAGTGAGATTGAAGAGGCAGTACAGAGAAAGAAGGAAGCCTATTTGGGGATGTTGCAAGGTAGAGTTTCTGTGGATGATTATCGCTGCAAGAAGCATGAAGCCGCTAGGCCAGTTCGCCAGAGTAAGGCAAAAGATAGGAAGGAGAAGGTAAAAAGGCATGAATTGGCTTTTTGGAAAGATAGGAAGATTTTCTGGAAGTACATGAGAATCAGGAAAAATAGGGGAAACAAAGTTGTAAGTTGCGTGAAGAATAGGATCAAGGAAATGATATTGGAGCCCATTGAGTTAAGTGAAAGGTGGGGTGAATACTTTTCTGTGAGTTATTAGATCAGGAAAGCAAAGGTGATTCAGAGGCTGAAGCAGATGATGTCACAAGGAAGGATGGAAGCACAGGAGAGATCTCAAGAGAAGAGGTGTGTAAAGCTCTAAAATCTCTTCAGAATGGTAAGGCTTCGGGAGTTGATGGCATAATTGCTGAGATGTTGCAATATGGTGGTGACTCTGTAATTGACTGGTTAACTGAAATTTGCCAGTTGTGCTGGGAGTTAGGAATGGTCCCTTGGGTTTGAAGGGATGCTATCATTGTTCCCTTGTATAAGGAAAAAGGTAATCCTATTGACCGCAAGAACTGCCGTGGCACTAGCTTACTGAGTGTACCAGGAAAAGTGTTTGGTAAGGTCATTATTGATAAGGTATGAGGCCTCATGCATCAGGGTATGGGATGTTCAGAGGGGTTTTTATGCCTGGTAAAGGCTGCACTAGCCAAATTTTTGCAGTACACGTTATGATCAAAAAGTATCTGGCTATTGATAAGAAAGTTTTTGCTGCCTTTATAGATTTATAGAAAGCTTGTGACAGAGTAAATAGGATACTTCTGTGGAAGGTACTTAATAAATATTTTGTTACTGGGAATCTACTTAATAGTGTAAAAGCCATGTATGCTGGCAGTTAACCTTGTGTATGAGTAAATGATGGTGTATCAAAATGGTTTTCTATTGGTGCAGGAGTCAAACAAGGTTGTGTAATGTCACCATGGCTGTTTAATATATTTATGGATGCTTGCATGCATGATAACAAGATGGACAATACTGGTTTATGTCTTGGTAATATCCATGTGTGCAGATTGCTGTATGCTGATGACACAGTCCTGTTGGCAGAGAGCAAAAGTCAGTTGCAAAGTATGCTGTTCTGGATGTACAAAGTTTGTATGAAATTCGAACTGAGTATAAATAAAGGAGAAACCAAGGTTATGGTTTTTGAGTGAGGAATTGTTAGTACTGAATACAACATAAGTCTAAATGGCACAGTGATTGACCAGCTGAATGAGTTTGCGTATTTAGGAAGCATGTTTGACAGAGAGAAAAAATTAGATGGTGAATTTAGTAGGCGAGTGAATTCTTCATTGAAAATCATAGCTGCTTTAGGAGGTTTTCACCAGAATGATGGATTCTAAAGAGAGTCTCATATGGCTGTGTATGAAAGTATAATTGTTCCTACTCTGAGGTATGGCAGTGATACCTGGGTGTTGCTGAAGAGACATGGGAATCGTTTGTGTACTGGAGAGATGCATTACTTACAAGGGTTTGTAGCAAGACATGCTCTAATCATGTGAGGAATAAAGATGTTTTGCAGATGTGTACTGTGAAGCAGAATGCCAGTAAGGTGGTGACTAATATTCTTAGGTAGTTTGGCCATGTTGAAAGAATGGGTAATGAGATGCTTACTAAGAAATTTTTTTCAGCCCAATTGGCAGGAAAGAAAGGCAGAGGAAGGCCAAGAAAGTCATGGAAGGATCAGACTCAAGAGTGTCTTCATGAGAAAAAGATTATGAGTATGAAGTAGATATAGAAGGTCTTGAGTGCGTCATGTGATAGATGTGAGTGAAGCCTGACTTATGTGTCAAGATTGCTGTAAATGGAGAAGTTTGATACAGCAACAGTAAGTAAATAATCACTTAAGAATTTATTTGGTGGTTTGTATTTCTTTGGGGAGCTAACCTCTGAATCTCATAGAACAGCTTAGCGATATGTAAAATAAAATATGTTTCAGTCAGTTTAGCAACAAAGTGCCTTAAGTCTAAGAAAATATTTTATTATTTATGGAATATTTAGTTAAAACTATTGAAATTTTATTTACTTGCTATACGATTGTAATTTCATGTATGTACTTGTTAAATGATGTCTACTTTGCAGGTAATATCATGCTCTGGGGATGGTATTGTAATTTATTCTGACTTAGAGCATGCAGAAACAAGTATGCAGAACATATTTTCTTGCCATTTTGGCACTGCTTATGAAATTATGACAGTTCCAAATGACCCTCACACATTTCTATCATGTGGAGAAGATGGTACTGTAAGATGGTTTGACCTACGAGCCAAAACACGTTGTGTTTTAGAAGAATGCAAAGAGGTATGTTTATGCTAGACATTTATTTTAAATCTCTATTAGTAATTATATATACATATATAGTTTAATATATATAGGATGTAAGGTCAGGTGATGCGTAACATCACAGCCTCTCCTTGACAAATGTCAACCCCGCCTTCGTGGTGCATCCTGTTCCCACTAAAGGGGCTCTGACGACCGCCAATAGCGGTATAACTATACCATCAGGATCAGAGGAAATGCTATCCCACACTCACCAACCCGCTTGGCCAGCGTGGTGAGTTATGGCCAAACACCTCCAAAATGACTCTACAACTTAAATCTTGGCCCTCAGTCTCCGGCAGCTGGAATGTACCTGGCCAAGGCAGCGGCCAGTGCGACATGAAGGCAGAGGGTGCTAAGAATCCCCGGAGGACCGGACTAGGCTGCCATTTGATGCTGACCTTGGCTACCTACAACGGACGCTCCCTATCTTCTGATTCAAGGCTTCTTGAATTGGAAGAGGAACTACAAAGGATCAAGTGGGACATCGTCGGGCTAAGTGAGGTAAGGAGAAAAGGAGAAGATCTCATTGAACTGAAAAGTGGACATCTCTTCTATTATCGTGGGACAGATACTGGTAGAACTAGTGGTGTTGGATTTATAATAAACAAGAAACTGAAGGATAAAGTGGTAGAAGTTGAAAGTTCCTCTGACAGAGCTGCACGACTCGTTATCCAACTATCGAGAAGATACCAGGCTCAGATTATTCAAACTTATGCACCCACCACAAGTCATCCTGAAGAAGAAATTGAAGAATTTTATGAGGAAATTCGTCATCTAAATAATAAAGGTAAGCAGCACTTGAAGATAATTATGGGAGATTTCAATGCAAAAATAGGGCAACGGCAACAGAATGAAACTTCAGTAGGTAAATTCGGTCACGGCAACAGAAACCAGCGTGGAAATACTCGTTGAGTTTGCAGAGGCAGAAGGATTTTTCATCTTGAATTCCTTTTCAAGAAAAAGCCACACAGGAAATGGACATGGAGACATCCAATTGGGACGACAAGTGAAATTGATTTTATTATGTGTAACAAAAAATTCGTCATCGAAGACTGCAGTGTGCTGAACAAGTTCAACACAGGTAGTGACCATAGATTGGTGAGATGTAAGATGCACCTCAACACTAAACTGGAACGTGGCAAGCTCATAAGACAAACAAAATGTATTGACATAACCAACCTTAAAAAACACCATAATACTTTCAAGTTGGAACTGAAGAACAGATTCTCTGCTTTAGAAGGCCTAACATCGGAAGAAGTGGATATTTCGGAAGTTAACAGAAAAGTTACCAAAGCTCTTATGGAAACAGCAACAAAATTAGCTGGGTCTAAGAACAAGTTGCATGTGAACAAATTATCAGAAAAAACCAAAATGTTGATGCAAAAAAGAAGAGAGATGAGGACAACTAAAGAAGATGTGACTTCCAAAGTGGAATATATAGAGCTATGCAAGACAGCACGAAAAAGTATCACTGAAGACCTAAGGAAATTCAACTGTGAGCTAGTGAGGAAAGCAATTGAAAACAACCAAAGCCTAAAGATAGCAAAGGGACATCTCAGTAAGGGAAGAAAACAGATTATGGCTCTGAGAAAAGAAGATGGTTCTATAACAAGAAATAGAGGCAAAATTTTGACAAGAGTGAAAGATTTCTACTCCAAATTATATGAAAGGGATGATACATGTACTCCAGACACCATGAAAGGTACCAGTACCAGAGTTCTTCCAGTCCTTCCAGCAGAAGTTGCACATGCAATCAAGAACATGAAGAGGGGAAAAGCTCCAGGAGAAGATGGAATTACTGTAGACATCATACAAGAAGCAAGTGGAGAAATCGAAACAGTACTCGCCCAAATTTTCACTCGATGCCTTAATGAAGGGAAAATTCCTGAGGATTGGAACAATGCTACAATGATCCTGCTACATAAAAAAGGTGACATTGAGGATCTCAGGAACTACAGACCTATCAGCCTCCTATCAGTGGTTTATAAAATCTTCACTAAAGTTCTTTCACACCGCTTGAAGGTAACACTGGACATGGCTCAACCGAGAGAACAAGCTGGATTCAGGAGTGGCTACAGCACAATAGATCATATCCACGTACTGAGAGAACTAATTGAAAGAGCGAGGGAATATGAACTTCCATTGTGCATGGCTTTTATCGATTATGAAAAAGCCTTTGATTCGGTGAAACCATCAGCAGTTACCACGGCTCTGAAATCCTGCGGTATTGAAGATGCATACATTAATATTATTAATAACATCTATGAAAATGCAAGTGCAAAGATTTGGCTGTTTGAAAATACAACACACATAAAAATTGGAAAGGGAGTGAGACAAGGTGACACCATATCTCCGAAGCTCTTTAATGCCACATTGGAAAATGTCTTTCAATCACTGAACTGGGAAAACAAAGGGATAAAGATTAATGGAGATTATCTAACCCACCTTCGTTTTGCTGATGACGTCATTTTTGCAACTACCCATCAGAGCTGCAGAGTATGATCCAGGAACTTGCTGACAAGAGTAAAGAAGTGGGATTAAAAATGAACTTTCAGAAGACAAAAGTGTTGTTCAATGCTTTTACAAGAAATGAAGATTTATCGATTGATGGAGAAAAACTGGAGATAACAGATACGTATGTTTATCTTGGACAGCAGATATCAAGTGAGGGTCACATTGATGAAGAAATTAATCGGCGTACAAAACTTGCCTGGAGAGCTTTTGGAAGAAACAGCATAATTTTCAAGAGCAATATGCCATTATGTCTTAAAAGAAAAGTGTTTGATCAATGCATCCTTCCAGTGCTTACGTATGGTGCAGAGACGTGGACCTTAACTAAAAGAGACATACAAAGGCTGCAGACAACTGAAAGAAGCATGGAGAGGTGCATGCTTGGTATAACCAGGAGAGATAAGAAGAGGAACTCGTGGATCCGAAAAATGACGAGAGTGGAAGACATCGTGATCAGAGTTAAATCCCTGAAATGGCAATGGGCTGGACATACTGCCAGAAGGACAGACCATAGATGGACAGCGAAATTTTAGATTGGATTCCAAGGGACAGGAAAAGACCCAGAAAAAGACCACATGGGAGATGGGTGGATGAAATTCGTAAATATGCGGGAGTGACATGGAGGAGACTGGCACAAGACAGACCGTTGTGGAGGAAACTTGGGGAGACCTTCGTCCAGCAGTGGATTGATAATGGTTGACGATGATGATGATGATGATATAGTTTAACAATGTTTTATTTTTTATTTTTAATAACATGTTAGTATGTTTGACATCTTTTCCATTAAAAATTGTATTCATTTTTCTAAATTTAGCTGTTTCATTGTCATGTAAAATTTGTGAAATTGGATTAAAAATGTTATGGGCAGTAGCGCTACTGAAGTGAAAGTATCTTTAGAAACCTAGTAAAACACTTGCATAGTATTTTTTCTTCCGATTTACAACATTAACAAACCATGTCTGTAAAAGTTTACTGAAGACATCTGTGTGTGTGTGTGTGTGTGTGTGTGTGTGTGTGTGTGTGTGTGTGTGTGTGTGTGTGTGTGTGTGTGTGTGTGTGTGTGTGTCTAATATTGCCAGAAACTAGATCCAGAAATTGTTTCTGTAAAAAAAAAAACAGTGGTTGGGAAAATGGAAACAAATGCATTGTTTTCTTTCATTCCTTTTTCTGCAATTGATGTTTTTGTTGTGTTTAAGAAGTGTACATAGCTTAGAAATCTTGTTGAAGTTTGGAAACTTGTGATGACTTTGCTGTGATCAGATTGTAAAAGAAACTAACATACAATAGTTTCTACCTCAATCTGTTTTAATGGGTTTAAACCCTTTTTATATATATATGGAAAGGACTTACAAGTTGTCGTATGCTGTAAGACTTCTACAAATTTAACAGATGTGTGCATGCGTGGCCACAGTTTGACTTTCAGTTGGTAGTTGCAAATGTGGAACTCATTATTGTGTATTATGCTTATAATTATTCTTGAACTTTGTAATATTTATTGTCCATTTATTCTGACAACTTTGGATGTACAGGGTGTTTTACTCGCTCTCTGCCCCTGATTTTCTCTTATAACTTGCGAACTAATGGATGTAATTCAATGAAATTTGACATGAACCTACCATGGTGTATGAAGAGCATGGTCAGTGAACTGCCGAGGACAGCGAACTCGCAATTGGCCTTCACTTTGCACAGGCGCAACACACGGGCTAAAGAGTGGTGATGCTACTCTCTCTAGCCCGTGTGGCATGCCTGCGCGAAGTGAAGGCCAATTGCATGTTTGCTATCCTCAGCAGTTGGTGTGATGCATCTGACTGTGCGGTTGTTATGGGATTGTTAACAGTAATCATGCCTTTGTGTTATGAACAATTACAGTATGAACCGGTACACAGTAGAACTGCACATGTTTATTGTCTGCGCTTACTGGAAAACTGCGTTGATAAAGGAGTGCCAAAGACAATTTATTGTGCAGTTTGGGGTTCAGAAACAACTGGCAAAATCCTCCATTTAGTATCTGGTGAAGAAACTGGAAACCATGGGATTATTGTTGGATGTCCACGAAGGAGGAAGTCTGAAACTGCTAGAAGCCACTGTGCAAGAAGTGAAAAACAGACTGCTGGCCTCCCCACAGAAGTCCTTGCTTAAACTGTCACAGGATATGGGAGTTTCCTCAAGCACATGTCAACAAGCTGCAAAAAAAGTAAAGCTGCATGCATATCAAGTTACTGCTCTGCAAGAATTGGAACCTCCCAACAAACAGAATAGACTGAATTACTGTCATAAGTTCCAGTAGTTTGTCAAAGCACATCTGGGAGTACTGGACTACACATGGTTCTTTGATGAGGCGTGGTTCCACCTATGTGGGCATGTCAATTCCCAGAATAGCTGTATTTGGGCTAGTGAGAATCCTAACACCATGCATGAGACACCTCTTCATGATGAAAAAATTGGGGTGTGGTGTGCTCTGTCGCGGCACTGCTTTGTTGGCCCAATCTTATTCTATGCAGTGAATGGTCAGTGAATACCGCAGTCTACATGGAAATCTTCCATGAGTTTGTGAATCAGTTGGGTGACGTGGAACTCCATACTGGCTATTTTCAGCAGGATGGTGCTACCTGCCACAACTCCAATGTCAGCATGGCCAAAATTGTTTCCTTCTTTGAAGATCATGTCCTTTCTAAGGGAATTTCGCCACCAAGGTCGCCTGACCTTACACCACTGGATTTCTTTTCGTGGGGCATGCTGAAAGGGAAAGTGTATCATAACAAGCCACAGACTCCTATGCAACTGCAGGAAAACATTCAGCGGGAAATTGAGGCTGTGACTCCTGATGTGTTGGTGAATACCTTTCGTGACATGGAGAGGCATGTGTAGGCATGCCTTGATGCTAATGGCGACCACTTTCAACAACACTTGTGCTGAGATCGTCATGCTTCTCATGCACCAAAGTAGTTCCATGTCAAATATCACTGAATTGTGTCCATTAGCTTGCAAGTTGTAAGGAAAATTCAGGGGCCAAGAGTGAGTGAAATTTACATGAACCTCTTTTTGGGAATTATTCGTATTTATGAAATAAATCACAGGTCTGAAAACCTTTCCATAGAACTTAATGTTACTTTCAATATCAATTAACAAACTAAAAATGTACATTCTCTCTTTTTTTACGTATTCAAATTTCTCAATTTCAGCACTTTTCCATTGTCTTCAAAAGAATAAATTTTGTGAATTGTGTCAACAACAAGCACCTGATATTTAAGTTGGAGGGGGGCAAAAGGAGTTGCCTGGACAAAGTGAGTCGCCAATGTCAACACCTGCAGGTGGTTTGATAGATGGAGAGGTAGAGGAGCTGTGACAAGAGAACTCATTAGCAGCCCAGGATGTTTTAACCTATTAGAAGCCTAGTGCTCATGTACATTATGATCCAAAGTTGTTTGATGGCTGTGCTGCTTTGCTTTCAGTCTTCTTTTTGTTTCTACAGGTGTGAGAGTTTTTTTGTTTTGTTCGTAGAATATTGGATAAAAAGAAACGAGTTTGTTTATCAGTAGACGTTAAGAAAAAGATTTTTAAGGAAGTCAACACACATATCTTAACCAAGACAGAAATTGCAAAAAAGTTTGGGATACCGAAGAATTATGCATACAATCATCAAAGCATGATAAAAGATTGTTCTGTTCTTGATGGCAGCAGCGATAGCATATTCATGATTTATAGAGTGATGATTTTTGATGCATCGGCTTCTGCAACATCGGGGTTAAAATATCGAAGATTTTTGCCCATCCTTACCTGCCGCAGAAGACAAATGGTAATGTCACTGTAAGTTGCTTGGAGCCTATGTTTGAGAGCCCCTTGTTTTCTAATAAAGATTGAGATATTAAAATAAATCAGTTAAAATAATGAAGAAAAAATAGGCATGCCATAGTAAGATCTAATGCCATGATGACCCCCGCCCCTCCCCTCCACCTTTCATATTAAGAGATAGTTATCAGTTCTCTCTTTAGGTATCTTAAAATAAATTTATTAAGCTAGTACGTGCATATCTAAAAAAAAAAAATTACATTTTGCTTTCATCAGCTGTATTCTTATTGTGTTATAGGTTGTGCAACTTACGGCTATGTTTAAATTTTTATTATTAGATAGTTTCTCATTACACTTTCTTGACTTTAACATACTTTTATCAACACTCTTTAAAAGGGTGATAGGAGCTTAAACTGGAAGGAAACCAGTGCAATGACTTTTATCAACACTCTTTAAAAGGGTGATAGGAGCTTAAACTGGAAGGAAGGACTTTTATCAACACTCTTTAAAAGGGTGATAGGAGCTTAAACTGGAAGGAAACCAGCCCAATGACTTTTATCAACACTCTTTAAAAGGGTGATAGGAGCTTAAACTGGAAGGAAACCAGCCCAATGACTTTTATCAACACTCTTTAAAAGGGTAATAGGAGCTTAAACTGGAAGGAAACCAGCCCGATGACTTTTATCAACACTCTTTAAAAGGGTGATAGGAGCTTAAACTGGAAGGAAACCAGCCCAATGACTTTTTATCAACACTCTTTAAAAGGGTGATAGGAGCTTAAACTGGAAGGAAACCAGCCCAATGATTTTTATGAACACTCTTTAAAAGGGTGATAGGAGCTTAAACTGGAAAGAAACCAGTCCAATGACCTTTGGGGAATAATTGTGGAACCAGTCGAGTCTATCACCCAGTGTTCAACCCCACCTGACCATGGTGAGGAGTGGAAGCGCTCTGAATGTAAAGAGACTAAAGGGAAGGGCTACCAGACCAGCTGACCAATTGGTCTAGGATATACTTAGGCCAACAACAAACATTATGCAGGCAGTCACAAGCTGAGATGGCTAGGAACTTTCTAAGAGCTGAATGGCACGGGGCCAAACAGTGTCATGAATGGGCTTTGGGAAGCCAGGTGAAATGCCAATGTAACCTTCCTCTCATCCACTCAGGGGATAAATAAATGATGAGAGGTACCCCCCCCCCCATGCATATGAGAAATAGTTCAAAAACTGCAAATTCTCAAACAGGAAAAGTTCCCACAATGTTGCCATGTAAGTATGAAGAGATGAGGGTTGGTTACATAAAATGTACATGGAATAAATGGAAAAGATATAGATTTAATCAAAGAATTAGAAATCACCCATCAAGAAAGTGCTTGTCTTCTATAGTGGAAGTTTCTGAAGATATTTTTGAAGAATTCACCCAGCACCTACAAGAAATAAGTGATGCCCTTTTGCAATACTTTCCAAATGTACTGAATGATAATTTGGAAAATTATGCAATGGTAAAAAATTCATTTGCAGTTAAAGGCAAGCCTCGCAGCATGACTGCAAGTGCATATGAAATCTTGGTGATTTGACATCTGACACTTCTGAAAAGGCAGTGTTTGATAAACTACCATTTGGCAAATTTTGGTGCAGCATCAAGAAACAGTACCCATGCTTATCATAGAAAGCAGTTAGAATGCTCCATCCCTTTGTCAGTATGTATGTATGTATGTGTGCTAGACTGGCTTCTCAACATATTTTTCCACAAAATCCAAGTATTGTGCCAGAATGGGTGCAGAGCCAGACATGCGACAGCAATTTCTCTCCATAGAGCAAGATGTGAAAAAACTTTATAAGGAGAAGAGACAACTTCATTCTTCGCATCAAGGTCAGTAAGTCAATCATTTTTTCTTACGAATACTTGCCGTACGTTTGTAATAGCACTTTCTTTCTTATCTCTCTTGGTTTCATTATGAAAGAATACTATAGTAAAATATCAGAAACCCTAAAGTGTTTTATATGCTGTTAGCTAAATAAAACAAATGGTTCTCAGAAATGTAAACAAATACTTCAGATTTCTCAGAAATGAAATTCTTAAATCTTCATTGCATCTACAAATGAAATGTTTTACTGAATATAAACACAGACATAGAAAAAAATGTTGGGGCTCCCCGGCCTCATCGTTGGATGAAAAGGGCTCCATGGTGTCAGAAGTGTGAGAACCGCTACTTTAAACCCACTGATTACATTTTGAAAAAAGTAAAGCATGCTTGTGTTCAATATAATACAACACACTCCAAGATTAAATTGCTTAAATATGAAAAAAATAATTCATGAAATACTATTAAAAAGCACCAATCACTTATCCTAAAGATCATGGTAATTTCTGTCGACAACACACTTCCAGCACGTCAATTATCGTAATGTTGTTGGCCTTCAAAGGTTTACAGACATCTTGCTTACAATTCCTTCTTCCGGGGTGAAACATCGTATTTTTTTTTTTTTTTAAGCCATATGAGATGTAACTATAAGCTTGTCAATTCCATAAAAACCACACAAGCATACTTCTCGTTCATACAATTCAATTAAAAAACTATGTACATATTTACACAACCTTACATTCCTAGGTGGTTAAGCCTTTGTCAACTGTGAGTAACAAAATGCTCCATCTGTTTCAAAACCCCTGCCACTCCCAATGCAAGTGTCACACTCATTCAGCCCCTCACACACATTCCTCTAGCGCTTTCAACAGTCTACTGTCGTCATCAGGAGGCAGGTGTGTCTCACCCGCCTACCACAGCTCAAGTGAGCAGAGCCATCGAGGCACGGGCTCCAGTCGCAATCTCTGAATCATTGTGTCTCTGGCACCATCTGATTATTAGTGTGTCCAGCACTCGGTGAGTGTGGCCTTGCGCCGAGTCATTCTAAGTGAAAACCCTCCCTCTCCAGCCAGCATGCAAAATTCTGGGGACGTTGAGCACAGCTTGCATTGGTGAACGTGGGTGGAGTTTGGATCAGAACACAGTGATCTGAATGCGCTTGCGCAGCGCTGAGCTCTTGAACATCGTTTGGTGCCGAAAGTGAGTGTCATTGCCTGGCATTAGAGTTGTTTTTTTATGCGTGCATCAGCATTCATGTCATCAGTAATTAATATTTTGAAGTTTTTAGCACGTCTTTTGTAAAAAAAGATTGTGCTTATGTTATCGGTTTGTCCGTCCATTTGTAGACACCATATCTCTGCAACTATTAGTCCGATTTGAAAAATTTGTTTTGCATTGGGAAGCTTGAAATATGCGAATAATGACCCTTCTTTTCGCTTTTCTTTTATGATGTACAATTTCACCACTAGACGGCGTAAATGCAGATGATGTCGAATTCAAAGCACATTTTATTCCATGTATTTGCTTCTAAACATCTGATTGAAAAAATGCTTTTATCTTTTGATTCCATTTATGTCGTAGGGTATTTTAGGTATAGCTACTTTTTCACGTTATGCATAGATTTTCTGATAGGGGACATAAAAGTAAATTATGTTTTCCTCGATATCTCTTTTTCAAAAACTCCGATTTGAAACATTTTTTCTTCAGCGGATACAGCTCCTTATGCAAAATGTTTTGCATGTAATTTCTAATTTTTGGTAAATAATACTTTGGCCACCCACCAGGAGGCGTAAGTGTTAAGTTTTGCTTCTGATGTATTTGCCATAAAATCTGAGCTTCTAAAAACTTGATTGAAAAAATTCTTTCGTGGACCGAAGCCACTCACGTCAATAAACCTTTTCGGAATATTTTCTTCTTAAATATTGCATGGTTTCTCTGCCAGGGGCATAGATGTATATCTTATTTTTGTCAGTATCTCTGCTTCTAGTGGTATGATTTGAAAAATTGTTTCTTTATTGGACAGTGTTTCCAATGTAAATTGTTTTTCATATAATTTCAAAATTTTCAAGTAAATCATAGACTTTTCACTAGGGGCGCAAAGGTAAATTGTATTTTCTGCATTATTTCTGCTTTTAAAACTCTTGTTTGAAAAATTCTTCCTCTATTGCATGCAGCTCCTGATGAGAAATGTTTTTCATATAATTTCTAATATTTGGTAAAGAATGGTTTGGCCACCAGGGGGCATAAGTGTTAATTTCTGCTTCTGATGTATTTGCAGCCAAATCTGAGCTCCTGAAAACTGGATTAAATTTTTCTTACTTGGACCGATACCGCTCACATCGAAAAACCGTTTGAGAATACTTTCTTCCTAAAATAATGCATCCCCGACAGGGAGCATAAATGCATATATTATACACTGCTGGACAATTGCTAAGGGCGGATCATAAACGGATATATAGCGCATAAAAAAAGTAAGTGTGGTTGGATGCCAAGTGAAATAAAATAATGTCAGAATGCCAGGACATTAAAAGAAAGACAATTTATTGTGCTCTGAAATCCAGAAGGCTTTGGAACGTGTGCAAGGGACAAACAGGCCATTTTGTGCAGAATACGTAAACTTGAAAAAAATGCAATTACCGTCCGCAGGCGTTCCGGCGTAAGATGTCAATATGGGATATGGCCACCATGGAGGGCGATGCAAGATTCCACACGTCGTGTCATGCTTTGCACAACATTATCAAGCAGCTGTTGGGGTAATTTATCCCATTCCTCTGTCAGTGCACGGATGAGGGTGTCCTTGTGTATTGGAGGGCATTGTCAACCAGCAAGACTCCTCCCCGAAGCATCCCACACATTTTCAATGGGATTCAGATCTGGAGAACGTGCTGGCCATACGAGGCGTTGAATATCCTCGCTCTCAAGACACTCCTGGACAGCGACTGTTCGATGACATGTTGCGTTGTCGTCCATGAAAATGAATCTATCACCGACAGCACCACGGAACATGCGAACATGAGGTAGCAGAACATCATTAATGTATCGTTGGCCAGTCATAGTCCCCAGTTGGAAGCACATAGAGAGACGTACGGCCATTGATCATGATGCCAGCCCGTACCATGACACTACATGTCGGATATCGGTCCCTTTCCTGTATGTTTGCTGGACAATATGCAGTACCACTATCACGCCAGATCAGTTGTCGTCGACAATCAGATGATAGACTGTATCTACTTTCATCTGAGAAGAGGACAGCAGACCAGTCGTTATCAGTCCAATTACGATGTTGATGGCACCATTGCAAATGGGCGGTACGGTGACGTCTGGACAATGGGATGCACACAACAGGACGGCGGGCGTATAGTCCTCTTTCATGCAAACGTCTGGTGACAGTTTTTCAGGAGATCCGCTTGTCAGTAGCAGCCATAAACTGATTTGCTACCTCACTAGCTTTGCTGCGCCGGTGTGTTTTTGTTGATAGCACTATGTACCGATCTTCTGCAGGTGTCGTAATGCGAACACGGCCTCCCCCGTGACGTTTACTACACTCTCCATTTATTTGAAATGATTTCCAAAGCCTTGAAACAACACTGTGGCTGACGTCAAACTCTCTGGCAACATCTGTTATTTTTCACCCTTCTTCAATCTTGCCAATAATACGGCCACACGTAAAATCATCTAGGTGATGTCGGGAAGACATACTGAAAATTGCAAGTTCGTCAATTGATTCTTTCCCTTTCAACTTTGCGTTTGAACAACAACGGTCAATACGCGCCAAATCCTTTATATCTCTTATCAGCGCTATGACGTCAAGAACAAGTTCGGCAATCCAAAATTTGCATACACACAACACGTCTTATTGTATCTCGCACTTATGCTAATTTCCACATTTTCCTGCCTTCCATTTTATGGTTGCTATCGTTGCCATTGTCATCCGTCCTTAGCAATTGTCCGGCAGTGTATTTGTCTATATCTCTGCTTTGAAGAGTCTGATTCGAAAAATTCTTTTTTTGTTGGAGACCACTGCGAAATGTTTCTCACATAAATTCAAATTTTTCTTTAAGCACAAGTCTGCAACCAGAGGGTGTAAGCTCATGATTCCATTTTCAGCAATATCTACGGGTTTAAAAACTCGATTAAAAAAACTTCTTTCTTCCGTCAGATACTGTTGTTTTCCATACTGATTCCATGAACTTTGAATAGCTTTGATAAATTTAATTTGCATCAGAACAGATTCAAAAGACGTGCTCATTACGCTCGAAAATCCGGTGTCATCTTTCTTGTTTTCTTGCGTTGCAGAAAAGTGCTTGGATTTGGTTCTTATGTGGACCGACTCTGTAAGCAGTGAGATGTAGCATGAGATGGTTGTTACTAGCAAATTGCCTTGACCGTATCCTGGAGCAGTGAGAACCATCAAGAGCTTGCTTTGTAGAAGACGAAAGTCACAATTTTCAAAATAAACGTTTCCAACATATAAGATCATCTTTCAAAAAACCTAGCACAAAATTAAATCTGTTATTCCTTCATTAGTGTTTTACCATTATTCACGAAAATTAATCTTTTGCTCCAGCAAGATGCTCCATATATTCATAAGTTAAGAAGAACCATTGTGTAGTTCTTTATGGAGCTTTTTTTTTTTTTTTGGTTAGGTTTGTGAAGCTTACTGTTGTAACTGATGATGTTGAGCTTAATTTTTCAAATAACAGTTTTTCCAAAAAGAAAAAAATCACAAAGAGGACACAAAACTGGTAATTGGAGTAAAAACAAGAATGTATTTAAGCAAAATCATTTTAAATGAAAATGAACTTTCTAAGTTCCATACATCTGTCACAAAATTTTACGTCAAAGGATGTTCTTATATTCAAGAAAAAATACTGATCTATGATAAATTCTTAAAACATGCAGAAGAAGCAGATCCTTCACTTGAAGCCAGAACATCATTTACTTCTGTATTATACATAGTCAAGCACTTTGCATTTATAATAACTGAAAATGAACTTAATACTGAAAGTGGAATTGCTTGTTATCAAGCTAAAAAATTAGAGACCATTGCAGAAACAGATAGAATAGATGTCACTTGGTCAGAAATCTCAAAATTTAAGAGGCAGTAATGGAGCTGTTAAGTATACTATTCTCCCAAAAGTAATGTTTGCAATACTTGTTGTTCCACACTCGAATGCTGTGAATGAGAGAGTTACTAGTTACTAGTGTTTTACTAGGTTTCTAAAGATACTTTCACTTCAATAACACTTCTGTCCATATCTAATTTAGGTTTAGGAACTGTAGGAGCACTTCTTATTGCAAAAATGAACATTGATGCGTAATTTTGGGGATGCTTAAACCAATTAGCCAAGAGATGGATTCAAAAACCGTGTATATAGTTAAATGTAAATAAAATAAAGTGCATGCTGACATTAATTGGGTAACTTTTGTGTTTAAGGGAAGAATAATTGAGAGGTTAATGGTGGGCATGAGGAATCGTGAAGAATGTAAGTGGCTCCGAAGAGAAAAAGAGATAGAGATAAGCTGGGCCCCCCTCTTCTAGGCCAGACCTCGTGAAGGGATAGATTTCGAACTAATGCTGACACTGTTTAGAAGTTTGCCTATTAGTAGAATGTGTCAGGAATCCTCACGTATGATGTAAACACAAGCTCTCCCAGGACATTAAACGGGGCAATAAAAATACTTGAGGAGGTGAGATGATGTGTTTCAGAGTAAGATTCGCAGACATTTTGCTTAAAAAGGGTCCAGCACCCAAAATACTAAAAATGACAAAGGCTAATGGGTTTCACGTCAGTAAACAGCCTTTTGCCATAAATTTCGCACGTGTGCAAATATCTGGCGCACCTAAAACAGAAGGAGAGAAAAAGCGAACAGTCTCGATCTGAAAGTGAGAAGAAAAGGGTCCTGTCTGGGGAGAAGCCGAGTAGCTTGGGGCTTGGTGTCAGCTGAATTCGAAAAGCTGAGCGGTCTTTACACTGGCGAGGTATTGGGGAGACCTGGAATATCGGTTTGAAACCGGAAAGGTTCTACAGTTTGCTCCCCAATAAAATGAGGTCACACTTAACTATAGAAAAAAAGGGACTAGCATACCTCTCTGCAGCAAAGTACAGATTGAGAAATAATCTTCTGCATACCAGCGTAGGTTTGATTGCTGGATCCCCAAAACTGAACGTGCCAAGGATGGCGATGAAATGAAAGTTAAAACGGGGACGGAGTGGATAGAAGTACAAATAGTGCACTACAGCTGGACCGTGATCAGCATCCATGGCAATCAGCCTGCCAGAGAGAGAGAGAGAGAGAGAGACACCCCTTTTCCCCCATCAGCAAAGAAGAGACGACCGCTGAAGTTTGCTGAAGTTATCTCGCTGAAGTTTGGATATCTGCAGAAAGCACGTATCTTAGTGAAATAACCACCTACATGTGTGTGTGTATCTTTAAGTCACCATCATTGTGTCTTCTGCAGTAGTGTTTTGTGCGTGTGAGTGTTCACTGTGAGAGCGACAGCGAATTAGTGCCATCTCAATTCAGTGTTGTGCCACCGGGATAACCTTTCAAACTGGATTATACAATGTAGGAGTCAGTAAGTACATTTATTAATCACATCAAACAAAGATCTTCGCTCTTTCCACATTTATAAGTGAGTCACAGAAAAATTCTCATTGGCCGCCACGGGGAGTCGAACCCAAGGTCTTCCAGTTACGCGCCAGATATGCTTCTGCTACACCACAGCGGCCTCGAATTCCTCTAGACTCGCACACGCTAACTGCCAAGCCAATTTGGCAGGTTGCTTCTTGGAGCCCCGCACAATGCTGGGGATTCACCAAAGATGGTAAGCAGCAACTGAAGAAATAATTAGAAGGCGTATGAATAATTAATACAGAAATTTAATGTGGACCAGGAACATCAAACAAAGATCTTCGCTCTTTCCACGTTTATAAGTGAGTCACGGAAAAATTCTCATTGGCCGCCACCGGGAGTCGAACCCAGGGTCTTCCAGTTATGAACTTCTGCGTAGTGTTGTTGTTAAATATTGTAGCATTGTTGTTAAAATGTTATTATCGTAACTGGAAGACACTGGGTTCGACTCCCATTGGCGGCCAATGATAATTTTTCCGTGACTCACTTATAAACATGGAAAGAGTGAAGATCTTTGCTTGATGTTCCTGGTCCACGTTAAATTTCTGTATTAATTATTTATTCACCTTCTAATTATTTCTTCAGTTGCTGCTTACCATCTTTGGTGAATCCCAGCATTGTGCGAGGCTCCAAGAAGCAACCTGCCAAATTGGCTTGGCAGTTAGCGTGTGCGAGTCTGGAGGAATTCGAGGCCGCTGTGGTGTAGCGGAAGCATATGCGGTGCGTAACTGGAAGACCCTGTGTTCGACTCTCGGTGGCGGCCAATGAGAATTTTTCTGTGACTTACTTGTAAACATGGAAAGAGCAAAGATCTTTGTTTGATGTTCCTGGTCCACGTTAAATTTCTGTATTATTTATAAATCACACTGTTTCGCTGGTTACAGAACATTAGTTCAAACTGCAGTAGGAAGCAAGCCTACATGGTCTGCTGACCAAATTAAATCTAATTCCAGTATGCAACAATCAGTAGCGTGCAGGTATAATCGCTGATAAGTGGTAACCGATGGGTTACCATAGAAATCAAGGCTGCTTGATATAGATAACTCTTTTTTTTTTTTTTTTTTTTTTTTGCATTTACAAGTGACGCTTTTACATTATCTTATCTTTTAGTGTGTTTTTCTAATGGTCTAAATTAAATGCGTCTGTCTTGTGCCAACCCTTAGTTGAGTGTGTTATTTGAGTATCGCAGTGATTTGATATTTCTTCTTTTTGATCAAATTTTTGTTAATTAAACTCTTGCCTAACACACAGGGTTTCAGTGTTGAATGAACCCTTTAATTAGTAATTCTATTTAATAAGTTTTAATGCTAACTTCCGGGGTCTCACCCGATTTCAGTCCCGCTACCAATCTAAAGTTTTAAAATGACAATTTGTATTTCTTTTATTTGTGCGTGTGAGGGTGGGGGTGGACAGCCACCCCCGGAGTGTAGCATTATTTGGTGGCAGTGGTGGGATACCGCCAGGTGTATGCAGAATTATTCCACTGCAACGCCGAGAGAAATCTGAGGCAAGAAAGTTTTTTATTTTTCAAAATTCTAAAATTGAAATTTGTGGTGCTTATGCTCACAAGAGCAGCAGGTAGAAGACCAGTCAGTATGAAAGAATTGAAACAGTTATTGATAGATGTAAGGGATTCAATGAACAAGAAAAATGCGGAACAGTTAATAGCTCAGAAAGAGATCGCAACTCAACTGAAAGTGGACTTGGCACTTCAGCTTAAAGCACTGACGGACAATGTCGAGGTGTCACTAAAAGCTCAGTCCGATAACTTTCAAGCATCATGTGCAGAGCAGACGAGACAGGTCACAGAACAGTTAAGCACGTTAACAGAAAATGTCAACAAAGAGTTAATGTCTTTTTCGCGTGATTGGGAGGAAAAGCTAAAAATTCAAGAAGAAAGAATGTCCGAATTAGAACTGCTCGAAGCCAGAGAGCACTTAAAGGTAACAGACCTAATTAACACGTGAAATAAGGAGATATCCCATCTTGGGGGAAACTTAAAGGTTGAGGTCGCAGAAGTTAAGAAGTAAGTTAACAAAATTTTGATGGTACATGATACGATGCAAGACACATATCGAACGCTGAAGGGGAAATTGAATCAGTAAAGCGACAACAAATGGAAAGCAGACAACAGGAGGGGAACCAGGAGGATCTAGAAGAGAAAATAAAGGTGTTGGAAAGAAAGATAGAAAACAGGGAACCTCGCATAGCTACAGGTCAAAGAGGGGAGTCAATTAAGTCAGCTGTAGTGAAACCTAGCCCATTCGACGGAAAAACAAGTTGGAATGTATATAAAACTCAATTTGAAATGATTGCATCCACAAATAGCTGGAGCTCAAGAGAGATGGCCTGCGCCCTCGCAGGATCGTTAAGAAGAAGCCCGACTGCAGAGGTTATCCAGACCCTTTCTGAAGAAAATAGGCTGAGCTACCCGTGGTTAGTGGCTGCATTGGAAATGAGGTTTGGAAACAAACACCTCAAACAACTGCGCATTATTCAGTTGTGGAACCGCAGGCAGGAGCCTAAGGAATCGCTCCAAGAATTGGCTTCGGACATTGAGCGTGTGACCCGGTTAGCGTATGTACAGTGCATACCGGAGGCCTCTCGCATAGACCCTGCCCGGAAAAGATTGCTCTGATTGTGCCCACATGGAAGCTGCTTAACAGCGTTGACTTACAGCAGAGGCGAAGCAGGTATGGGGTGCAACCCCTCTCGTGGCCGCCGACCCCTGGGGTCAAGAGGACATCAGGCGCACTCAGAAAGAGGACGAGGATATTGTCCCTCTCTTCGGCTGGAAAGAGAATGCGGTGGCTCACCCAGGATGGAATGATATTACATGTTGTAGTCCTAAAGTGAAAACCTTATGGGCTCAGTGGACTTCACTGGTTCTATGGGATAGCGTATTGTACAGAGAAATGGAAGGAAAAAAAGGGGATGACAAAATTTTTCAGTTGGTTTTGCCGATAGCGAGAGTAGAAGAGGTGTTGCGAGAAATTCACGACAGGTTGACAGGAGGTCATTTTGGAGTACAGAAAACTTTAGGCAAGATAAGAGAGTGCTTTTATTGGCCTAACTGGCGCGAAGACGTAGAAAAGGGGTGCCGGCGGTGCGAATTGTGCAACACAAGGAAGGGGCCGACAACTAGAAGTAGGGGCCCTCTTCAATTGTATAACGTGGGCGCACCATTTAAGAGGATAGCTGTCGACGTGATGGGCCCCCTTCCTAGGAGAGAGGACGGGAATAGGTATCTGCTCGTGGTATTTGATTACTTCACGAAGTGGCCGGAAATCTTTCCAATCCCCAACCAAGAGGCTGTCACGGTCGCAGAAATTATAGCGACCCAGATAGCACCTAGATTTGGCGTTCCACTCCAGTTGCACGGTGACCAGGGCAGGAATTTTGAGGCCCAAGTGTTCCAAGATATGTGTAAACTCCTACGGATCGAAAAGACCCGGACCTCAGGGTTATGGCCTCAGAGTAACGGAATGGCTGAGGTATTGAACCGCACGCTAGCCCAGCACCTCTTGTTATTCGTAGAAGAGAACCAGAGAGGATGGGATTGCCTGGTTCCTATGTTCCTTATGGCATACCGGTCAGCTGAACATGAATCGACTGGTAGAATGCCGAGTTCATTGGTATATGGGAGGGAGGTGCGATTACTTTGTGATTTGGTACTCGGGCGTCCAGCACCCCGACAGCAGGAGGTATCTCAATATTCAGAAAAGCTGGAGGAGAGGCTGGAAAAGGTACAATCGATTTGCCTGCGATAACATCAAAATCGCGTCTGAGAGGATGAAAACGCGATACGACGTCAGAGCCACGGACTCGGGGTTCCAACAATGAGACAAGGTGTGGCTGTATAATCAGAGAAAAAGAAAGGGGAGGTTCCCCCAAATTACAAAGGAATTGGGAGGGACCGTGCAATGTTTAGAGACGAATAAATGATGTCTTGTATAACATAATGTACAAGAATAGAACTTGCAGTGTGGTCCACATTGATAGGCTCCACCCTTATGAGGGAAACAACCAAAATTAGGCATTGTAGTGCTCAAATGAAGCAAAATAGAGACGAATGGGACATTCTTATCTGTTGAGAGAGGGCAAGTGATGCATAATTTTCGGGGTGCTTAAACCAATTAGCCAAGAGATGGATTTGAAAACCGTGTATATAGTTAAATGTAAATAAAATAAAGTGCATGCTGGCATTAATTGGGTAGCTTTTGTGTTTAGGGGAAGAATAATTGCGAGGTTAATGGTGGGCATGAGGAATCACGAATAACGTAAGTGGCTTCCGAAGAGAAAAAGAGATAGAAATAAGCTGGGCCAGACCTCGTGAAGGGAAAGATTTTGAACTAATGCCGACACTCTGTTTAGAAGTGCGCCCATTAGTAGAAAGTGCGAGGAATTGAGGAATGCTCATGTATAATGTAAACACAAGCTTTCCCAGGACATTAAACGGGGCAATAAAAATACTTGAGAGGCGAGATGATGTGCTCAGAGTAAGATTCGCAGACATTTTGCTTAAAAAGGGTCAAGCACCCAAAATACTAAAATCGGCAAAGGCACACTGATGGGTTTCGTTTTATGTCAGTAAACAGCCTTTTGCCATAAATTTTGCACGTGTGCAAATATCTGGCACACCTAAAACAGAGGGAGAGAAAAAGCGAGCAGTCTTGATCTGAAAGCGAGGAGAATTTGAATAGCTGAGCGGTCTTTACGCTCGCGAGGTATTGGGGATAACTGGAATATTGGTTTGAAACCGGAAAGGTTCTACAGTTTGCGCCCCAATGAAATGAGGTCACACTTAACTATAGAAAAGAGGGGACTAGCATACCTCTCTGTGTAAAATGAAAGAAAGTATTGCCTCTCTGCAGCAAAGTACAGATTGAGAAATAATCTTCTGCATACCAGCGTAGGTTTGATTGCTAGATCCCCAAAACTGAACGTGCAAAGGATGGCGATGAAATGAAAGTGAAACCCTGGACGGAGTGGACAGAAGAACGAATAGTGTGCTACAGCTGGACCGTGATCAGCAGCCACGGCAATCAGCCTGCCAGAGAGAGAGAGAGACAGAGAGAGAGAGAGAGAGAGAGAGACCGACCCCTTTTCCTTCTCCCCTCTCCCCCCA
Organism: Macrothele yani; assembly: GCA_039090855.1. Classification (NCBI taxonomy): domain Eukaryota; kingdom Metazoa; phylum Arthropoda; class Arachnida; order Araneae; family Macrothelidae; genus Macrothele; species Macrothele yani. Next base: position 71,172,266 of record CM076995.1, read on the forward strand.
TCAGCAAAGAAGAGACTACCGTCTCGGTTGGAGTGAAGTTTGGAAATCCGCAGAATGCACGTATCTTAGATCTTAGTGAAATAGCCACCTACATAGGTGCGTGTGTTTCTTCAAGTCGCCATCATTGTCTTCTGCAGTGTTTTGTGCACATGAGTGTTCACTGTGAGAGTGACAGCGAATTACTGCCATCTTAGTTCAGTGTTGTGTCACCGGGATAACCTTTCAAACTGGATTATACAATGTAAGAATCAGTAAGTAAATTTATTAATCGCAAATTTCGCTGGTTACAGAACATTAGTTCAAACTGCAGTAGAAAGCAAAACTACATGGTCTCAAGGCTGCTCGATAGATAACTCTTTTTTATTTTACAAATGACGCTTTTACATTATCTTATCTTTTAGTGTGTTTTTCTAATGGTCTAAACTAAATGCATCTGTCTTGTGCCAACCCTTAGTTGAGTGTGTTATTTTGAGTATCGCAGTGATTTGATATTTCTTTTTATTGGTCAAATTTTTGTTAACTGAACTCTCGCCTAACACACAGGGTTTCGGCATTGAACGAACCCGTTAATTAATAATTAATTTGATGAGTTTTAATGCTAACCTCCGAGGTCTCACCCAATTTCAGTCCCGCTACTAATTTAAAGTTTTAAAATAATAATTTGTGTTCCTTTTATCTGTGTGTGTGGGGGTGTGGGTGGAAGGGGGAGGGTGTGTGTGTGTGTGTGGACAGCCAACCCCGGAGTGTAACAATATGTTCTCTGTACAAGTGTGTTATGAAAAATATTTTCTGCTGAGGAACTCAAATCTGCAAAACAATGTACAGCCAAATCACTAAAGAAAGCTGTTTAATCAATTTTTTTTTTTTTTTTTTTTTTTGTAAAAAAAAATATTTCAGTCATGGTGTATATTTTCCATGTGAAAAATTTGAAATATTTTGATACAGATTTTCATGTATATAAATGAATAAGTAAGTAAAAAATACTAATTAAATTAAATGAGTAATAGCATGTTTTCCTCGGTTTAAATTATTCTTTTTGGTATGACTACTGAAAAATGGCCAAAACTACTGAAAAATTTGTACTAGTACTACTGAAAATATCTGAAAAAAGTTGGCATCTCTGAGGTTATCACCTTAAGAGGTTGACAGGTATGCACTTATCTATAATCTTGTCCATCTTCCTACAATAAAATATGCATATATAGATTTCATATATATTAAATATTATATGAAATATTGTAGAATTTCAGTTAATGAATCAGCTTCTTTGGCAATTTGTTACACCAAGAGAATATCAGGTAACCAAACTTTCAGAAAACTTACACCAGTCGTTGCAAGATACTTTTCAGGAATGAATTGTGAAGCCAGAAGTTTGCAAAAATAGAAAATTGTGAAGAGCAGCATCAAGAATTATGGGCTGCAGGGTAGGAAATCTGTATGTTTTCTCTGTAAGTCATGGCTCTTAGCATGAAAAGTATGGTACTTTAAGTAGATTCTAAAAGGAGCTCAGAGATGAATAAATGACATAAAAGTTTTGATGATTGTGTAATTTACCAAACTTTTTTCATAACTTGATATAGCAAACATACTTTTTATTGGATCTTCATAGCAGTACCTATGAAATTGTGGGAATAAAGGTGTAACAACTATGTATTTTTCAAATTCTAGGATATTTTACTAAATTGTAGGTGTGCTGTTACATCATTAGCTGTCAATCCTTTCACCCCATACCAACTAGCCGTTGGATGTGCAGATGCATCCGTCCGAATATTTGACCGGAGAATGTTAGGAACAAAAGCTACTGGTAAGAAATTTTATTTTCCTAATACACTGTTTTTAGTGCTTTCATCATTTTTGAAATTCAATGTAAGTGAATTTCTCAAAACAAAATATTAGTGTTAATTTGATGTTTTTCTAAATTTTAATCTTGGTGATAAATGATGACATGGCTGTTTCTAAGAGTCAAGAATCTATAACTGTTCAAATTAATATGTGATCTACTTAGGAACTAAACATTTTCACATACTAATCAAATTTTCAGGTAGTACTTCTACTCTTCCTCTGGACTACAGAAGGTGTTGTCATTCATGAAACAAATTCCAACCTCTCAAATCAATCAATTTTGTATTTCCTCTTCTCTCTATTCTCAGTCGTTCTGCCAATTTTCTTTTGAAAAAGTGCTATTGGTGTGCCAGAACTTACATAGTCCCAAATCACTTTATATCCTGTATTTTATATATGCCTGTCCAAACCTGTTGTGTCTATAATGTTTTTAATTGCAGCTTTTATGTTCTGCTAATCTGGTTTTAAGCTGTCTGCCTGCCTTTCCCACGTTGCTGAGACCACACTCATGTTTTATGTTGTAGACCACACTTTCATGCAGTACAATGTTTGCTTCTTTTTGCTTTAATTTTGGAAGATAATTACTAACTTTATTTTGTAATCCTGGAGCCAGCATAACATGGAACCTCTCACTAATCCTTTGAAGTTTTTCAAATAGTCCTTTATGGTAAGTAATTTTTTTAGTTGAGTGAAACCTTGTTTTTGACTAAACTTTTCTTTTTTTACTGAGGATTTTTGTGGCCTGTACGGAAGGGTAATTATTGTCTTCCATGACTTTAATTTATTCTATTGTGCAGTTTTTAAATTATCTGAAGAATTTAGAGTATTTACCTTAATTCTTCAAATAATTTTTAAAAATGTACACAAGAATAAATTAAAGTCATGGAAGAAAATAATTACAATTTCGTAAAAATTACGAAATTCCTCAGCAAAAAAGAACAAGAAAGGTGACACCGAATTTGTTCAGATGTGAATTAAATTTATCAAAGCTATTCAAAGTCAGTGGAACCAGTTAGGGAAAACAATCAACCAGTTTCAACAATCATAAAACATCCAGAAACAAAATCATCTGCTTAGTTCCACCAGCGGGTAAAAAGCATGTTACGAAAATCAACAAATGGTGCACAAAATGTTTCTCATTGCACAAGGAAGGTATCAGATACAAAAGGATTTTCAAATCGAACAGTTAAAAGAAGAAATATGCGAGAGAAGGAAACATTATATAATTCTTTGCCTTCTAGTGGAAGAATTTTGCATAATGGAAAAGTTGAAAATATACGAAAAATATTCTGCATAGAAAAAGCTATGGTAAGGAAAAAGAACTTTTCAAATACGTCCTCAAAAGCAGAAATAGTGAGAAAAAGGTTTTGATCTTTATGCCCCCTAATGGGAAATCTGTGCATTATTTTAAAAGGATAATGGTCCACATCTCTAGTGTAGTGAATGGCATACAGTTAAGAAGAAATTTCTCAGTAGTGTTTTTAGAAGCGGCAATACAGCTGCAAACTGAAGTACACATACACCACCTAGCGACATAACTGGGAGCTACACAATTCCCATGTACTAGTCTAAAGTATTCTACAACGTAAAAAATGGCATCTGGTGTTGAAAGAATTTTTTAAATTGCACATGTAAAAGCAAAGATATTAAGAAAAACGGATAAAGCATTTCTGCCCCTAGCGGCGAAAATTGTGCATTATTTCGGGAGAAAAATATGCACACAGTGCATAGTTTGTAGTATCTGACCGAAGAAAGAATTTTTTCATTCAGGTTTTTAAGCCTGCAGATATTGCTGTAAATGGAATTGTGAACTTACGCCCTCTGGTGGCTGACTTGTGTGTTAAGAAAAATTTGAAATTATATGAGAAACATTTAGCAGCAGAAATGCTCTCGAACAAAGAAAGATTTTTCCAAATCAGACTCTTAGAAGCAGAGATATTGAAAAAAATAAGATATGCATCTATGCTCCTTGGTGAAAAAAACATGCATTATTTTAAGAACAAAGTATTCTCAAAAGGTTTTACAATGTGAGCAGTATTTTTCTATGGAATAATTTTTTCAGTTGAGTTTTCAGGAGCTCAGATTTTGCTGCAAATACATCAGAAGTAGAAATAAACTTTTACGATCCCTGGTGGCCAAACCATTCTTTACCAAATATTAGAAATTATATGCAAAGCATTTTCCACCAGAAGCTGTATCTGGTGCAAAAAGAATTTTTGAAATCGGAGCTTTAGAAGCAGAGATATCGGGGAAAACACAATTTACCTTTACGTGCCCTAGTGGAAAGTATGAATTACTTGAAAATTTTGAAATTATACGAAAAACATTTCGCACTGGAAACTATCCAACAAAGAAGGAATTTTTCAAATCAGTCTCTCAGAAGCAGAGTTATTGAGAAAAGTAGGATATATATCTATGCTCCATGGCAAAGAAATCATGCATTATTTTAAGAAGCAAATATTCTGAAAAGGTTTAGCGACGTGAGTGGCATCGGTCCATGAACAAATTTTTCAGTCGAGATTTTAGAAGCTCAAATTTTTCTGCAAATGCAACAGAAACAGAAATTAGCGCAAACCGTTTTTTACCAAAAATTAGAAATTATATGCAAAAGATTTCCTATCAGCAGCTGTATCCGCTTCAGAAAGAATTTTTGAAATTGGAGTTCTATAAGCAGAGATGTCGGGAAAAACACTGTTTAGTTTTATGCCCCCTAGCGGAAATCTATGCATAACTTGAAATTCAAGTGGCTATATCTAAAATAGTCTTGGACATAAATAGAATCAAAAGGCAAAAGAATTTTTTTCAATTGGACATTTAGAAGCAAATATATGGAATAAAATGTATTTTGAATTCAGTATCATCTGCATTTATGCCCTCTAGTGGCAAAATTGTGATTCATGACCAAAGGATCATCACTCGTACATTTCAAGTGGTAACATAAGCATGTTCTTTTTTACAAAAGACATGCTAAAAAATAGTCAGAAACAAGGTTCCATCAGGGTGCGCACGCGTGCTTGAAAACCTGGAAAGTCCTGGAAAATCATGATTACGTTTTCAAGGCCTGGAATATCCTGGAAAAACGGTATTTTTTTAATGCTGTTTTGAAAAGCCTTGAAATTTGAAATTAGTGCTTAAAAAATGCCCTTTTAGGAAATCGTGTTACTGACTGTTACCCCTTAATTTTTTTAAGTTCCTCTCCTCTGTTCTCAAAGAAACCGCCGGCTACAGTGGTGTTTCGGATCATCGGATGTGCCCAAATCCTAATTTGGCTGGGTGGGGGGGGGGGGGGTAGCACTACTTCCAGTGCAATAAAATTGGATGATTACTAGCAGGTCTGTTAGGGAAGGGGAGCTTGATGCATTCTCTAGCCCTGAGCTTGATGTCCGTCCGACAACTACTGAGAACAACAGAAGGGGAAAGAAGAGACATTTAGCATTTGCAAGGGGGTCGCGTGTTTACCAAGTCAGCTGGCATCCACCAGTGAAGAGTATGCCTGAACAACACATTCATCTGCTCCTTGTTTATTGCATTAAGACGCTTGCTTCCGGCCCACCCCTCAAGAGACTTCGGCTACTTATGATAAAAAATAAGAAAACTATCTTTGCGAATTTTTCACAAAAGTGACTGAAATTTTTACATTTACTATAATTGGATTACAGAAGCTCACTCCCAAAATTCCATTTGAATCGGTTTAAAACTTAAAAAGTTAGCATTGGAAATTTTTATTCTGTGTGCCTCTTTAGACAGTGAGCCTTGAGCAGAAAGTGTGTTACCAAAGCAACGGTTGATTGACAGCTGGGAGCGCTTGATCCGAAGCCCTTGGTTGGGAAGAAAGCAAACACCTGTTTATCACTTCCACGGCTCAAAGGACTAAGAGATATTTTCAGAAATCCATTTTCCGGAATTTTGAAAATAACACAGTAAAATTTTACAGTGGTTAAAATACATCACAATAAAGTTCTAGTGCAAATTTCGCCGAATTCCGTTTGAAACTTTAGCAGATGCAAAAAAAAAAAAAAAAATCTTCCGTTGCAAAATCGGATTCAAAAAAGAAACGGCAATTATAAATTACGGGAAAAGCAAGCAAATTATTTTTTTTAGATGCCATGGTTTATTTAAACAGAGTGATCCTTAAATTTTGTTTCTGTGATGATATGGACTCTATTTTAATTACAAACATACATTTTTATTCAGATGTCTGAGTTACTGTTTTAATAAAAAAATCTATAATTAAAAAGTTTTCAATGGATTTAGGCGAAATTCAGCAGATAAACGTATTTTAGTAAATTGCAACGTTATGACGTAAATTTGGTCATTTTGTCGAAAATTGGGCAGCATTTTTTTTTTTTTTTTTACGTTTTCTCCTATAGTTAGGGTGAAGGAGGAAGACACTTCAGTGAGCTGCAGGTGGTGATTTATGGCGGTGTGCCAAATGAAAAGAAGCCGTTCCATCAGGACATTCCAGAGGTTGAGTGTGCGTGGACGCGTGCTCCTGCTGTTTGAACTTAATCGGAATGTTTTCGGGAGGGGAGAAATATCCGTTTCAGCTTTACAGCTTTCAGGCTCCTTTTTTTTTCTTGGTAATAAATAAAAACCATAGTTGCTGCATTCACCATTGATCCATATTCGCATTTCTTGAATATAAACAGCAGACAATCGGAAACATGGTGTTGGGTGGGTCTTGATGTTCTTCATTTGTATCTGCTGAATTTTGTTCTGTGGGAATACGGAATGAGTTATACTGTGAATACATACAAAACTACATATTTTTGAGCTGAAAAAATATGTCTACTTGTACACAGTAGCTAACGTGTGAACTCAGACGAAGACAATCAGACATATGGACGTCTGATTCCATAAAAAAAATCAACCCATTTTATTATACACGACAGGTAAAAAAGAAAAAACATTACATGTTTTTAAACATTATAAAGGAAAACGGATTTTTGAAACACCATGACTTGATGATATTAATTTCTGAAAGTTTTTTTTTTTTCGATTTGAATTTCTGAAATCTTTTTTTTTTTTTCGATTTTAATTTCTGAAATCTTTTTTTTTTTTTTTTTCAATTACAATACATTGTAACAGGATACCTGTGTGTTGTATCCCTTAGTTGTATGGCAGATTTTCAGTTGGCCGATATCCGCGATCGTAAGTGGTAGTTACATTGCTATTGTTGATGATGACAAGATAAATACTGGAGTAATGTAGAATGTTGCATAAAGTAAAAAAAAATCGCCCCCCTCCCCCCCCTTCGAACTTTTATGCGGTTATCATAGCTGATCAACCATTTCATTCCATGAACATCAGCACATTTCAATCATTTGACCATTGGGGGTCTGACGGAATTCAGCAGTGCTTAAGCACTGCTGAATTCCGTGTCTTCCTCCTTCACCCTAACTATAGCTTAAGCGCCTAGCGCAACGAGAACATGCTAATTATGGACAGTTCTATTCCCTTCCCCCCTATCATCCCTAATAATTGAGAGCGCATACTGTAGTTTCAAATATTCTGTGTATGAGCTAGTTTTCACGCTGTTCGTTATGTTTTTATTTTAGAAATTACTAACCCTTTCGAACTGTAGGTTGCAGAAACGTTTATGCTTTGGTTTTTTCCATTTGTCCGTACGATAATTCACGTGAAAGGGGTTGGATTTTGGCGAAATTTTAGTATGCTGTTAGGTACAACCTAGGAACCTACCCTGTTGAAAATGGTCGAAATTAAATTCAAAGGCATAGATATAAGAGCAGTATTCATTCTCCAAGCTTGAAGCCCTACGTCCACTCCAGCTGGGTAAGTATGAAAGATTTGAGACTTGGAGGAGACCCAGTACAAGTTTTGCTTCCCTCAGGCACTAAGTGTTTGTTAACATTTCCTTTCCTCTGGTTTGGAGCCCAGCTGTAAGAGGTGATGCTTTGTAACAGTCTTTTAGCACAACACTCTGTCTACTGATTGGCATACAGGTCATAAAACAGTAACTTCACTAAGTGTTGTTTCCTTGTTTTGAATGAAGACTAAATCAATGCCAAAGCATTTGCAACCCAGGCTGCCTAAAGGACAAAGCTGGGGGAGCAGGAAAGAACATAGCAGTAAGACCCATTTTTCTTTAATTACTTAAAATCTGGCCTATAGTAATTGGTCACATGTGTAGCCCCTTACTCAGGGGAAATTCTCAATTTTTAGTTGTGTGGTTCCTGATCTTAGATATTTTTTTGGTTTTCATTTACTGTTTCAGTTGATTTACCCATTTTTTTCACCCCCCCCCCCATTAAATATGGGTAAGTGTACTTTTAGTGATCTTTGGCTAATAAATCCTAAATATGCTGGATGGATTAAAAAAGATGAAAGCAATTGCCATGTTGCAAAATGCATTTTTATCCATTAAAATAATAGATGTTTCGAATATGGGGGAATCTGCTTTAAGAAGCCACATGAAAGGAAAAAAACATAGTATGTTGACAGAAAGCTGTAAAAATGTTCTACTAACTGTTGATAAATTGCTATGTGTATCAAGTGATAAACAAGTACAGCCTATTGCATCCACATCTAATCCTCTGCATATTCCTCTTGAAAAAAATGCAACCATTAAAGCAGAAGCATTGTGGTGTTTAAAAGTGGTTAAATCCCATTACTCTTACAGGTCTTGTGCAGGTAATGATGTTTTATTCAGCCTAATGTTTTCTGACAGCAGAATTGCTGGAAACTTCAGCTGTGGCGAAAAATTTTTTTCCTACATTTGTTGCTTTGGTTTGGCACCTCACTTTAAATCAGTGTTGGTTCAGGAAGTCGAAAATGAAAATTTTGTGATTTTGTTTGACGAAAGTTTAAACAAGTTTAGTCAGTCAAAACAAATAGATATACATGTTCGTTTATGGGAAAAAGGAACAGTTTCAACCAGATATTTGTCATCAGTTTTTTTGGGTCATGCTAGTGCAGACATAATGATGGAAAAATTTCTTGAATGCATGGCGTGCCTCCCACTGTGTAACATTGTGCAGTTATCAATGGATGGACCCAATGTTAATTGGAAGTTTTTTGATATGCTGCAATCAACACTTAGTGCTGACTCAAATGTCCAACTCCTAAACACAGGGAGCTGTGGACTTCACATTGTAAACAATGCCTTTCGACATGGAGCCTCAGCAAACAGGGTGGGAAATTCAAAAGTTGCTTTCATCATTATTTAGGCTTTTTAAAGATTCACCTGCAAGGAGGGAAGATTTTTCTAAAATAATTTTAGCCAGTAAGATGCCATTAAAATTCTGCCCACACAGGTGGCTAGAAAATACTCCTGCCTGCGAGCGAGCATTAGAAATTTGGGCAGACATTGAAAATTATGTTAACCAAGTTGAAAAGAAGTGCATCAAGAATCCCCACACTGTATCATTTGATGCTATCAAAACTTTCACTAAAGATCCTTTTGTTTTGGCTAAACTGCATTTCTTCAATTCAGTTTCAAAACAGCTGGTACCATTTCTCAAGGCATATCAGTCAGATAAGCCAATGATGCCTTTTATGGCCACAGATCTTGAAAAGATGCTAAGAAATATGATGAATCGCTTTGTTAAAAGAACCGTAATGGCAGAAGCTAACTCTGCCTTAAAGCTGTTACAAGTAGACCTTACAGATGCATCTCAGTGTTGTCACTATAAAGAAATTGATGTTGGGTTTCAAACAGAGAAGGTATTGAAAGAATTAAGTGCTAAGAACATTAGTGAACGCAAACTTATGGAGTTTAGAATGGAATGCCGAATATTTTTGCAAAAGCTAGTTGTGAAGCTATTGGAAAAAAAATCCACTTAAGTACTCCCTTGTTCGCCACATGAAGTGTTTAGATCCTCGGTTGATGTCAAAAAATAGTGAGACTTGTATTAAGAATCTAACATTCATTCTCACACTTCTTGTTGATGCTCATAGAATACAACCAGAATTATGTGATGGTGTAATATGGCAGTTTAAGGAATTTGTGACCAGTGTTGCAGCAGTAAAATCTTCATTCATAAACTTTGATCCAGAAGATAAACAACAAAGAGTAGACACATTATTGTATGAGTACATGTCTTCTACTAAAGCTTTTAGTGAACTGTGGAAAGTTGTGAAACTTCTTTTACTGTTGTCACATGGGCAAGCTTCTGTTGAGAGGGGTTTTTCAGTCAATAAGGAGCTCATTGTAGAAAACATGAGAGAGGAGTCAATTGTAGCACAGAGAATTATTTATGATCATATATCCTATGTAGGTGGTATTGATAAGGTAAATATCTCAAAATCCCTTCTGTTATCCGTTGGAGCTGCAAGGCAAAAATACATACATTATTTGGATGATAAGTCCAAAGAAAAGGAAAAAGCAGCCATATGTGGAAAAAGGAAAGCTATTTTAGATGAAATTGATAGCATAAAAAAGAAAAGGAAACTCATTGAAGGAGAAGTCAAAGAATTACTTAACTCTGCTGATGATTTAGCTTTAAAAGCTGAAACTACAAATAACAATACATACATTGTAAAATCTAATAGCTTTAGAAAAACTGCTCATGAGAAAAGAGCAGTACTTAAAAAAATGGATATGGAACTTGAAACCAAAGTCAGCAATCTTAAATCTGTATAACCATCCATTGATACTCCATATTTGTGGTATCTTCCAAGCATATAGAGAATTAATACTAAAACATAAAAATTTTATATTTGTACAATTTACAATAGAAATGAACTTTTTTTCTTTCTTTGAAGCATGTTGAACTTCAAACCAGTTTTGATCTTTTTATCTTCATAATTATTTAGTGTTTTTCATATGAAGTTCATGTAAATAGACTAATGAACTCTTCTGTTCCAAAAACTTATAACTTTCTGCAACTAACTTCCACAATTTGGCTTCTTATTGGACTAATACTGTAAAGCGTAGTAATCATCCTGGAATTTTTTGTATATGGCCTGGAAAAGGCCTGGAAAGTCCTTGAATTTTTTCCCCCCAAAAAGAGTACGAACCCTGTTCCATTTAACTAGAATTGTTTTCCATCATGAAGAGCTATTTGAAAAACTTCAGAGGATTAATGAGAGGTTTCATGTTATACTGTTTCCAGGATTACAAAATAAAGTTAGTAATTATCTTCCAAAATTAAAGCAAAAAGAAGAAAACATTGTACTGCATGAAGGTGTGTAGTCTACAATATGAAATGTGAGTGTGGTCTCAGCTATGTGGAAAAGGCAGGCAGACAGCTTAAAACTAGATTAGCAGTACATAAAACTGCAATTAAAAGCATTACAAACAAAGCAGGTTTGGACAGACATATATAAAATATAGGATATAAAGTGACTTAGGACTATGTGGAAACGGACAATCTTAGTCAGAGGTGGGTTTGCCTCCTTGGGGCGCTCCATGAGAACAATGGCACACATAGCAGCAACAAGGGCCTCTGTGAATCTTGGAGAGGTGCCAGCTTGTTCTGTGTGACATTAGTGAAAAGACCCCAACCTAATGGGTTTTGTTCCAGAATCCTTAGGTTGAATGACCAACTGGAAACGTCAGCTGTGGGCTAATCTCCCACACTGATGTTCTTATCTGATTTAAAAGGCACAAAGAAATATTAAAGAGGATTTGAGCGTGGCATATGGTGGACCTACCACAATTGAGAAGGACAATCCACCACGGAATCAACCTGGACTTTCTAAACGGCTTACGAGAAAGAGATCTTAGCTGAGCGAGTGTAAGATTGGTGTATGGAATACTAGAGGTTTAAATGGCAAGATGAATGAGGTGATTGAAGAGATGAATAAGTATAGACTGTCATATATTTATACAGCATTGCAAATGTCAAATGTCATCTAGCTGCTTAATTATTCACGTGCTATTTAGACAATCTATATTTTGAGGTTACTCACCTTTATTCCCTAAATCTTTTAGGAGGTTTTCGTCTCTACACATTTCCAACGCGTATTTTTCTTATTTACATCGTGGTTCAAGGCCGCAATATATATATATATATCATCATCATCATCATTGTCAACCATTATCAATCCACTGCTGGACGAAGGTCTCCCCAAGTTTCCTCCACAACGGTCTGTCTTGTGCCAGTCTCCTCCATGTCACCCCTGCATACTTTCGAATTTCATCCACCCATCTCCCATGTGGTCTTCTTCTGGGTCTTTTCCTGTCCCTTGGAATCCAATCTAAAATTTCAGCTGTCCATCGATGATCTGTCCTTCTGGCAGTATGTCCAGCCCATTGCCATTTCAGGGATTTAACTCTGATCATGATGTCTTCCACTCTTGTCATTTTTCGGATCCACGAGTTCCTCTTCTTATCTCTCCTGGTTACACCAAGCATGCACCTCTCCATGCTTGTTTGAGTTGTCTGCAGGCTTTGTATGTCTCTTTTAGTTAAGGTCCACGTCTCTGCACCATACGTAAGCACTGGAAGGATGCATTGATCAAACACTTTTCTTTTAAGACATAATGGCATATTGCTCTTGAAAATTATGCTGTTTCTTCCAAAAGCTCCCCAGGCAAGTTTTGTACGCCGATTAATTTCTTCATCAATGTGACCCTCACTTGATATCTGCTGTCCAAGATAAACGTACGTGTCTGTTATCTCCAGCTTTTCTCCATCAATCGATAAATCTTCATTTCTTGTAAAAGCATTGAACATCACTTTTGTCTTCTGAAAGTTCATTTTTAATCCCACTTCTTTACTCTTGTCAGCAAGTTCCTGGATCATACTCTGCAGCTCTGATGGGGTAGTTGCAAAAATGACTACGTCATCAGCAAAACGAAGGTGGGTTAGATAATCTCCATTAATCTTTATCCCCTTGTTTTCCCAGCTCAGTGACTGAAAAACACCCTCCAATGTGGCATTAAAGAGCTTCGGAGATATGGTGTCGCCTTGTCTCACTCCCTTTCCAATTTTTACGTGTGTTGTATTTTCAAACAGCCTAATCTTTGCACTTGCATTTTCATAGATGTTATTAATAATATTAATGTATGCATCTTCAATACCGCAGGTTTTCAGAGCCATTGTAACTGCTGATGGTTTCACCGAATCAAAGGCTTTTTCATAATCGATAAAAGCCATGCACAATGGAAGTTCATATTCCCTCGCTCTTTCAATTAGTTCTCTCAGCACGTGGATATGATCTATTGTGCTGTAGCCACTCCTGAATCCAGCTTGTTCTCTCGGTTGAGCCATGTCCAGTGTTAACTTCAAGCGGTGTGAAAGAACTTTAGTGAAGATTTTATAAACTACTGATAGGAGGCTGATAGGTCTGTAGTTTCCGAGATCCTCAATGTCACCTTTCTTATGTAGCAGGATCATTGTAGCAGTGTTCCAATCCTCAGGAATCTTTCCTTCATTAAGGCATCGAGTGAAAATTTGGGCGAGTACTGTTTCGATTTCTCCACTTGCTTCTTGTATGATGTCTACAGTAATTCCATCTTCTCCTGGAGCTTTTCCTCGCTTCATGTTCTTGATTGCACGTGCAACTTCTGCTGGAAGGACTGGAGGAACTCTGGTACTGGTATCTTTCATGATGTCTGGAGTGCATATATCATCCCTTTCATATAATTTGGAGTAGAAATCTTTCACTCTTGTCAAAATTTCGCCTCTATTTCTTGTTACAGAACCATCTTCTTTTCTCAGTGCCATAATCTGTTTTCTTCCCTTACTGAGATGTCCCTTTGCTATCTTTAGGCGTTGGTTGTTTTCAATTGCTTTCCTCACTAGTTCACAGTTGAATTTCCTTACGTCTTCAGTGATACTTTTTCTTACTGTCTTGCATAGCTCTATATATTCCACTTTGGAAGTCACATCTTCTTTAGTTGTCCTCATCTCTCTTCTTTTTTGCATCAACATTTTGGTTTTTCCTGATAATTTGTTCACATGCAACTTGTTCTTAGACCCAGCTAATTTTGTTGCTGTTTCCATAAGAGCTTTGGTTACTTTTCTGTTAACTTCAGAGATGTCCACTTCTTCCGATGTTAGGCCTTCTAAAGCAGAGAACCTGTTCTTCAGTTCTAACTTGAAGGTATTATGGTGTTTTTTAAGGTTGGTTATGTCAATAGATTTTGTTTGTCCTATGAGCTTGCCACGTTCAAGTTTAGTGTTGAGGTGCATCTTACATCTCACCAATCTATGGTCACTACCTGTGTTGAACTTGTTTAGCACACTGCAGTCTTCTATGACGAATTTTTTGTTACACATAATAAAATCAATTTCACTTGTCGTCCCATTTGGATGTCTCCATGTCCATTTCCTGTGTGGCTTTTTCTTGAAGAAGGAGTTCAAGATGAAAAACCCTTCTGCCTCTGCAAACTCAACGAGAGTATTTCCACGCTGGTTTCTGTTGCCATGACCGAATTTACCTACCGAAGTTTCATTCTGTTGCCGTTGCCCTATTTTTGCATTGAAATTTCCCATAATTATTTTCAAGTGCTGCTTACCTTTATTATTTAGATGACAAATTTCCTCATAAAATTCTTCAATTTCTTCTTCAGGATGACTTGTGGTGGGTGCATAAGTTTGAATAATCTGAGCCTGGTATCTTTTCGAGAGTTGGATAACAAGTCGTGCAGCTCTGTCAGAGGAACTTTCAACTTCTACAACTTTATCCTTCAGTTTCTTGTTTATTATAAATCCAACACCACTAGTTCTGCCAGTATCTGTCCCACGATAGTAGAAGAGATGTCCACTTTTCAGTTCGATGAGATCTTCTCCTTTTCTCCTTACCTCACTTAGCCCCACGATGTCCCACTTGATCCTTTGTAGTTCCTCTTCCAATTCAAGAAGCCTTGAATCAGAAGATAGGGAGCGTCCATTGTAAGTAGCCAAGGTCAGCATCAGATGGCAGCCTAGTCCGGTCCTCCGGGGATTCTTAGCACCCTCTGCCTTCATGTCGCACTGGCCGCTGCCTTGGCCAGGTACATTCCAGCTGCCGGAGACTGAGGGCCAAGATTTAAGTTGTGGAATCATTTTGGAGGGGTTTGGCCATAACTCACCACGCTGGCCAAGCGGGTTGGTGAGTGTGGGATAGCATTTCCTCTGATCCCGATGGTATAGTTATACCGCTATGGGCGGTCGTCAGAGCCCCTTTAGTGGGAACAGGATGCACCACGAGAAGGCGGGGTTGACATTTGTCAAGGAGAGGCTGTGATGTTACGCATCACTTGACCTTACATCCCATATATATATATATATATATTTTTTCAACTCACGCAAACTTCATTCCCTTCCCTTTTTTTCCCTATGACCAAATTCGGATTCAAAATAATATACCACAAATATACACAATTGAACTCCCTAAAACACTTTAATCTAATTAAAACTTCAATCAATAAAAACCTATATTACACATTTCCTGAAAATGTCAAAGTTAAAAAGCTGTAACCCAAAATTATTTACAATTGCACATCAGTGCCCAATTAAAATAAACCTAAATACCTGACGATTATGGGCAAAACACGTAACAATATTAACAAAGAAAGGTGACTTGATCACGCTAGTTACGTTAACTAAAACTTTTACAAAAAGTTCGTAAGTTGGAAGCTTTCGACCTTATCTTAGGTCTTCATCACGCCAATGGAGGACTAAGATTGTTGCCAGATTCTACATTTGAATTTTTCCTATTTTTGTTGCCAAAACTTAGAATTGATCTCCAGATCAACGGAATGTAGAGAGGAGATTCGGAGTTGCAAGTCATTGAGTTGAAAATAATTTCTATGCTTTCACGGTAACGGAGGGCAAAACGATTGTCAAACGAAGCAATTCGTTTTGCTTCGTTCCAGTGGGGAACTGCAGATGTGTCTTCCATTGTCAAAATAGACAAGGCAGTGTTGGGATTGCCTTTCGAAACATCTTTTCTATGTTCTAAAATTATATGGCTAATGCTCCTGTATGTGCTTCCAATGTATAAGTTATCCCCAGTAGAAGAAGAGATAGGAATGCAGTAAACTCCTGGGAGGTTCAGGCTTTCAACTTTGTCCCTATCCCTTTGTAGAAGTTTCAAGATGTTTGGGGTAGATTTAATGGCAAGATGGTAACCAAAACTTCTAAAAAGAATCTGTAACTTATAAGCATAGGAAGGATGGTAAGGAACAGAACCACAGAATTTCAGGTCTTCTTTCTTGTGAGGAAGGAGGCATTCGATTTTCGAATGGTTTTCATATTTCTTTATGAGGGAGTTGACTGTAACAGCAGGGAAACCATGAGAGAGGGCTATTGTAGAAATTTTGGAGAGTTCTTCTTGAAGAGAGAGTTGGCTGTTGCAAATGATATGAGCCCTGTGGATGTAGGACTTCAATGCTGCAAGCTTGTAGAGATGCAGGGTGCAAGATTTGTAGGGAATGATGTTAGTGGCTGCAGAAGGTTTTCGATAGACGGAACGAGTAATGGAGAGATCAGCGTTTCTGCAGATAGATACATCCAGGAAATCAATTTTGTGATTTACTTCCTTAGATATAGTGAGCTTAATGGAAGGAAATTTTTCTGTAATGGAGTTGATCAGTATCTGTAGCTCAGACTCGGAATGTGGCCAGCTAATGAAAATGTCGTCTACATATCTTAACCATAGGGAAGGTTGAAAAGGGTGTAGAGGAATTATGGAAACTTCAATATGTTGCATGTAGATTTCAGCAAGCAGAGGGGAAAGAGGTGAGCCCATGGGGAGACCAGATTGTTGCCTATACACAATTTTGTTGAAAACAAAACAACTATGTTGATGAATAGTGTGGAAACAATCATAAAGATCTTTGATAAGAGGACGGGGGGTTTAAAATGAAGAATCAATTTCTTCATGAGGAGCATGTAGGAATCAAAATATGGTACAGAGGGAAACAAAGATTCTACATCAAGAGTATACAGATTATCACAAGGAGGAAAGGAATTAGGAAGGTTGTGGATGAAGTTTGAAGTAGAGACAACTGTATGAGGATGGTTGGCTGCCAGGGATTTGCATTTGAGGACCAATCTCTTTTCAAGGTTTACTGCTGGAGAAAAAGAATATTCCACTAAAGGTCTGATGGGGTTACCAGCTTTATGCAGTTTCACTTGCAGGAAGAGCCTGGGAGTTCTAAAGTAAGGAGGGGGTGATATATCACCAAGGAAGGATTGAAGAGTTTCTTTCTTAGCTAATCTGTCAACTGAGTTTTTGAGTGAGTTGGTGGTGTCTGACTGTAAAGGGATGCAGTTAGCAGATGTAAGAAAAGAAAGCACTTTTTGGTTTAGAGTTTCTTTACCAATGATGACTGGGCAACCAACTTTATCTGCTTTGCATACGGCTAGGTCATTTTCTTGAATAAATGACCTGAATTCTTTTAAACAAGAAGAAGAGTACTTGATTGGCACAGAATTTTGCTTGGATAAGATAACAGCAGCGTTGGCACGAAGGATAGGCTGCTGAACAGTCTCAGTTCTGTGGATGGCTGATTCTATAACAGAAACAGTTTGTGGAAGATTGATAGGAAGAGCAGGTGAAAATTTTGGGCCTAATGATAAGAATTTATCCAAGCTAGGAGGAATAGTGACAGAAGAAAGATTTACATACTTTGACTTGTCAGTAGAGGCTGATGACGGAGAGTCGTCGATTTTGGGCCTAATGATAAGAATTTATCCAAGCTAGGAGGAATAGTGACAGAAGAAAGATTTACATACTTTGACTTGTCAGTAGAGGCTGATGACGGAGAGTCGTCGACGACTCTCCGTCATCAGCCTCTACTGACAAGTCAAAGTATGTAAATCTTTCTTCTGTCACTATTCCTCCTAGCTTGGATAAATTCTTATCATTAGGCCCAAAATTTTCACCTGCTCTTCCTATCAATCTTCCACAAACTGTTTCTGTTATAGAATCAGCCATCCACAGAACTGAGACTGTTCAGCAGCCTATCCTTCGTGCCAACGCTGCTGTTATCTTATCCAAGCAAAATTCTGTGCCAATCAAGTACTCTTCTTCTTGTTTAAAAGAATTCAGGTCATTTATTCAAGAAAATGACCTAGCCGTATGCAAAGCAGATAAAGTTGGTTGCCCAGTCATCATTGGTAAAGAAACTCTAAACCAAAAAGTGCTTTCTTTTCTTACATCTGCTAACTGCATCCCTTTACAGTCAGACACCACCAACTCACTCAAAAACTCAGTTGACAGATTAGCTAAGAAAGAAACTCTTCAATCCTTCCTTGGTGATATATCACCCCCTCCTTACTTTAGAACTCCCAGGCTCTTCCTGCAAGTGAAACTGCATAAAGCTGGTAACTCCATCAGACCTTTAGTGGAATATTCTTTTTCTCCAGCAGTAAACCTTGAAAAGAGATTGGTCCTCAAATGCAAATCCCTGGCAGCCAACCATCCTCATACAGTTGTCTCTACTTCAAACTTCATCCACAACCTTCCTAATTCCTTTCCTCCTTGTGATAATCTGTATACTCTTGATGTAGAATCTTTGTTTCCCTCTGTACCATATTTTGATTCCTACATGCTCCTCATGAAGAAATTGATTCTTCATTTTAAACCCCCGGTCCTCTTATCAAAGATCTTTATGATTGTTTCCACACTATTCATCAACATAGTTGTTTTGTTTTCAACAAAATTGTGTATAGGCAACAATCTGGTCTCCCCATGGGCTCACCTCTTTCCCCTCTGCTTGCTGAAATCTACATGCAACATATTGAAGTTTCCATAATTCCTCTACACCCTTTTCAACCTTCCCTATGGTTAAGATATGTAGACGACATTTTCATTAGCTGGCCACATTCCGAGTCTGAGCTACAGATACTGATCAACTCCATTACAGAAAAATTTCCTTCCATTAAGCTCACTATATCTAAGGAAGTAAATCACAAAATTGATTTCCTGGATGTATCTATCTGCAGAAACGCTGATCTCTCCATTACTCGTTCCGTCTATCGAAAACCTTCTGCAGCCACTAACATCATTCCCTACAAATCTTGCACCCTGCATCTCTACAAGCTTGCAGCATTGAAGTCCTACATCCACAGGGCTCATATCATTTGCAACAGCCAACTCTCTCTTCAAGAAGAACTCTCCGAAATTTCTACAATAGCCCTCTCTCATGGTTTCCCTGCTGTTACAGTCAACTCCCTCATAAAGAAATATGAAAACCATTCGAAAATCGAATGCCTCCTTCCTCACAAGAAAGAAGACCTGAAATTCTGTGGTTCTGTTCCTTACCATCCTTCCTATGCTTATAAGTTACAGATTCTTTTAGAAGTTTTGGTTACCATCTTGCCATTAAATCTACCCCAAACATCTTGAAACTTCTACAAAGGGATAGGGACAAAGTTGAAAGCCTGAACCTCCCAGGAGTTTACTGCATTCCTATCTCTTCTTCTACTGGGGATAACTTATACATTGGAAGCACATACAGGAGCATTAGCCATAGAATTTTAGAACATAGAAAAGATGTTTCGAAAGGCAATCCCAACACTGCCTTGTCTATTTTGACAATGGAAGACACATCTGCAGTTCCCCACTGGAACGAAGCAAAACGAATTACTTCGTTTGACAATCGTTTTGCCCTCCGTTACCGTGAAAGCATAGAAATTATTTTCAACTCAATGACTTGCAACTCCGAATCTCCTCTCTACATTCCGTTGATCTGGAGATCAATTCTAAGTTTTGGCAACAAAAATAGGAAAAATTCAAATGTAGAATCTGGCAACAATCTTAGTCCTCCATTGGCGTGATGAAGACCTAAGATAAGGTCGAAAGCTTCCAACTTACGAACTTTTTGTAAAAGTTTTAGTTAACGTAACTAGCGTGATCAAGTCACCTTTCTTTGTTAACCTAAATACCTGACACAACCATTATACTCAACAATTACGGACCTCTCTTCCCTCAGAAACAAGCATAACATCCAAGCACTTTCAGCCTCTGCCCAAGCCATTCTCAAGGAGCGGACGCAACAGATGTACCACCCGTCACCACCCACGAAACGTAGCGAATGTTCCAGTGCTCACGCGGCATTGTCTCATTCCTGTTTTCCGTCGTTCAGGCACAGTAGCGCCATCTATCAGATGACCCTTTTCCTTTCGTACATGTTCTCCGTCGTTCAGATGACCCAATAGCCTTCTTTTCCGTTCGTTTCTGTTCTCCGTCATTCAGGCGCAGTGGCGCCATCTGTCAGATGACCCAATAGCCTTCTTTTCCTTTCATATGTATATATACAACCGCCAATAGCGGTATAACTATACCATCGGGATTAGAGGAAAAGCTATCCCACACTCACCAACCCGCTTGGCCAGCGTAGTGAGTTATGGCCAAACCCCTCCAAAATGACTCCACAACTTAAATCTTGGCCCTCAGTCTCCGGCAGCTGGAATGTACCTGGCCAAGGCAGCGGCCAGTGCGACATGAAGGCAGAGGGTGCTAAGAATCCCCGGAGGACCGGACTAGGCTGCCATCTGATGCTGACCTTGGCTACGTATAATGGACGCTCCCTATCTTCTGATTCAAGGCTTCTTGAATTGGAAGAAGAACTACAAAGGATCAAGTGGGACATCATCGGACTAAGTGAGGTAAGGAGAAAAGGAGAAGATCTCATTGAACTGAAAAGTAGACATCGCTTCTACTATTATGGGACAGATACTGGCAGAACTCAGGGCTAGAGAATAAGGAAGGGCTGGGCTCATCCTTTTGTCTAGCGGTCTCAGTTTCGTGCTCCAACTGAGGGGAAATTGGAAGGCGCTGTGACGTCACTGCGAGGACGCTCTGTGACTCGTTTACCAACTCGGGACCAGAGTATGGTGACATTCCAGTCGTTCCGTGCAGTTTATTACTGTTGCTCTCCATTTACTGGTAGTGGTTTATGTAGTTGTTTATTAACGTCTGTTTTTTACTGATGTAAATTTTATTTTAACTAAAATTCAGCGTCTATTTTTAAATTTTTTTTTCTTTCAAAGTAATACGCAACATGCCTTCATCCTGTGCTGTCGCTAATTGTACAAATACGCATAAAAAAAACAAAAGAACATGGTTTTATTTACCATGTTTTCCCTTCAAATGTTAATGTGATAAAAGAATGGATTGTTAAGTGTAAGCGTCCTGACAAGTTTAAAGTTGGAAGTGCAAGAATATGTAGTGATCATTTCCAAATTCAGACTACAAAGATGACATGCAAAATCGCCTGCTTGGGCTTCCCGAAAAAAAAAATTCTGAAACCCACAGCTGTTCCCAGTTTGAATTTACCGAATGAAAAATCAACACTACATACAAGCCGAGAACATAGAATAATTAAGAGATATCCGTATAAGGGCATTGAATCGAACTCCGGAGCCAAGTCCTGAAAAGTTACACATCGTGAAGTTGCTTGCAATTCTGACAATGGATATTCAGAAGAAAAGTGTGCATCAGTTCAGTGCATGTCTTGCTCAGAGGTTAGAAGTCAGAACAAAATTCTCACCGAGAAGCTTGACATACTGGAACGAGAAATACGTAGCTTGAAAAGCAAACGCAAAAATACTGTTCGAGTTTTGCGTCAAAAAAATATTATCATACGAAATAAGAGAGCAGAAATTGTGCTAATACGAAATGCCCTGTCAAAAGCTAATATGAAAAATAAAATACTTGAACATGAAATGAACCTCAGGAAGCCGCCCCGGTGGCGCAGTGGTCTAAGCGACGGCCTCTGATCATTCGTCCGAAAGGGGTCCGGGTTTGAATCCCGGTGTGGCATGGATGTTGTGTTTGTCTTACGGCACTGGCTCTCTCCCTTCCCTGGAACCAGTGGCCCTAAATTAGGGACGGGCGACTACTTATAGCCCATTGAGTTGCTCACGGTGGTCGTTAAACCTCCAATCAAAAAAAAAAAAAAAAAAAAAGAACCTCAGGAAAATTGTTACACCAACACAGATAAAGTTCTTTGCAACACAAAAAGTTATTAACAAATGGACAGAAGAAGATATATCTAGAGGAATAGTAACTAGAGCTATTTAAAAAAAAAAAAAAAAAACTTACGAATTTTGGAAGTGTAAAATTGTCATTCCTTTGCCAAGTGCTAGCACGTTAAAGCGATGGTGTTTTAAATTTAGGTGTCATCCCGGAACTCTGCGCATAATGTTTTGCTCCTTATGCGGAAAAATAGGGAAACCCTTTCCGAAAATGACAAAGTCTGCATCTTAAGCTTTGATGAAGTACACGTTGATAGTAAAGTGTATTATGATACAGGAATGGACCAGATTTTAGGTCCGTACTCAAAGGTGCTAGTTGTTTTGGCTAGAGGAATATTGTCTTCCTGGAAACAACCCGTGTATTTTGACTTTCAGCGTACATTGAATAAAAGGCTTGTGTTTGGAATAATTGTAAACCTTGAAAAAACAGGAATTATAGTAAAAGGGATTGTTTCAGATTTAGGTGGTTGTATGACCTTGTGGAAGGAACTATTAATTTATCCCGAAAAATAAATTTTTAATCATCCGCTGGACAATAGTTCTAAGATTTAGGTTTTTGCAGACCCTCCTCACTATTTAAAAATTTTACGCAATCATTTCATAGACCATGGACTTGTCTTGCAGAACGGATCTGTGCTCCAAACTGGTATCATCAAAGTTTTCGAGAAGGATTCTGGGGAGAAAAGTTGTGTCCTAAATTGCTGCCGTGCTATTACTGTATATCAATCAAAGGGAATGAGAGGCAAAAAGTAGGCCCAGCAAAAACTTTGTTTTCAGCCACCACTGAAAAGGGTATTGAATATCTAACAGAGCATAAAAGCGCTGCAGTTTTCTTCAATTTAGTAGATTCATTTTTTGACATTATGAATAGCAGTTACCCTGACAAAAGCAAACCTTTAAAAGCAGGTTTTGGTATTAACCCCCTTTTTATACAACAAAAGGAAATTCTGAACAAAATGAAGTCAGAAATACTGAACAAATGAAGCCAGTAATGGGGAGAAAACATATGCTGTCTTTCCAAAAAGGCATTATTGTCTCAATTTCTTCTCTTCTCGGTCTCTACGAAGATTTAACGCTTTGTGGGGTCCGTTACACTTTAACTACTCGTTTGACTCAAGATGCCCTGGAGAGTTTGTTCAGTCAAATAAGAGGCATAGGTGCTTTTTATGACCACCCCTCACCTACTGAATTTATTAGTCATTTAAAACACATATTGCTGGCAAGTAAATTGCCTAATTTGTCAAAAAAAGTTAATACAGAGTTTCAAGAAGGTAAAACGCTCCAAACATATTTGACAGCAGAGCTACTAAAAGAAGATTTCACTACAGCTGATAATCAAGAAATTCTTGATGAAGTATCTGGAGAAATAAACGCAAATGACTTAGAATTACAAGCTTTAGAAAAATTTGTAATGAGCCATGGCCACAAGATTGGGACGACGACATACTTAAAACAGTTCAAGATGAGCAATGTAATGCTGAGAAACAAGCTCTGAGTTATGTCGCTGGTTATATTGCCTATCACTTACGTGATAAAGATCCCTCCCTCGGAACAATTTCTAGAAATGCCGAAGATTTTCCACATGCTCAATGGATTAAAACTTTATCACTCGGGGGACTAACGGTGTCTTCTCCAAAGTGAATGAGAACGGTAGAACAATTTGTAATAATTTTTAAGTCAATCACGTGACAGAGATTTCCCGAGAGAAAGGCATAACCTGAAAATAAAAAACTGTAATAGAAGAAAGATTTCCTGGCACCTGAAAAGAAGCTGTGAAAATTTATTGGCGCATATGAACATTTATCAGAATTTGGTATATTAATCACAACAAAGATTTAGTGTCGGAAAGAAAATCAAATCAAAAGAAAACCAAATGGATAAATTCTGCCGTTAAAAACGTAGCACGACGATGTCAATATTTAAACCTGGTGAATATCTTCCTCCTTTTTAACTATACAGGTATGTTAATAAATTTTTCTCTTTCTATTATTTACGCCATCCGATAAAATAAACAAAAACGTTACTTGCTACGATATATATGTCATCATCATCATCATTGTCAACCATTATCAATCCACTGCTGGACGAAGGTCTCCCCAAGTTTCCTCCACAACGGTCTGTCTTGTGCCAGTCTCCTCCATGTCACCCCTGCATACTTTCGAATTTCATCCACCCATCTCCCATGTGGTCTTCTTCTGGGTCTTTTCCTGTCCCTTGGAATCCAATCTAAAATTTCGGCTGTCCATCGATGATCTGTCCTTCTGGCAGTATGTCCAGCCCATTGCCATTTCAGGGATTTTACTCTGATCATGATGTCTTCCACTCTTGTCATTTTTCGGATCCACGAGTTCCTCTTCTTATCTCTCCTGGTTACACCAAGCATGTACCTCTCCATGCTTGTTTGAGTTGTCTGCAGCCTTTGTATGTCTCTTTTAGTTAAGGTCCACGTCTCTGCACCATACGTAAGCACTGGAAGGATGCATTGATCAAACACTTTTCTTTTAAGACATAATGGCATATTGCTCTTGAAAATTATGCTGTTTCTTCCAAAAGCTCTCCAGGCAAGTTTTGTACGCCGATTAATTTCTTCATCAATGTGACCCTCACTTGATATCTGCTGTCCAAGATAAACGTACGTGTCTGTTATCTCCAGCTTTTCTCCATCAATCGATAAATCTTCATTTCTTGTAAAAGCATTGAACATCACTTTTGTCTTCTGAAAGTTCATTTTTAATCCCACTTCTTTACTCTTGTCAGCAAGTTCCTGGATCATACTCTGCAGCTCTGGTGGGGTAGTTGCAAAAATGACTACGTCATCAGCAAAACGAAGGTGGGTTAGATAATCTCCATTAATCTTTATCCCTTTGTTTTCCCAGTTCAGTGATTGAAAGACATTTTCCAATGTGGCATTAAAGAGCTTCGGAGATATGGTGTCACCTTGTCTCACTCCTTTTCCAATTTTTATGTGTGTTGTATTTTCAAACAGCCGAACCTTTGGACTTGCATTTTCATAGATGTTATTAATAATATTAATGTATGCATCTTCAATACCGCAGGATTTCAGAGCCATTGCAACTGCTGATTGTTTCACCGAATCAAAGGCTTTTTCATAATTGATAAAAGCCATGCACAATGGAAGTTCATATTCCCTCGCTCTTTCAATTAGTTCTCTCAGTACGTGGATATGATCTATTGTGCTGTAGCCACTCCTGAATCCAGCTTGTTCTCTCGGTTGAACCATGTCCAGTGTTACCTTCAAGCGGTGTTAAAGAACTTTAGTGAAGATTTTATAAACCACTGAGAGGAGGTTGATAGGTCTGTTGTTCCTGAGTTCCTCAATGTCACCTTTTTTATGTAGCAGGATCATTGTAGCGTTGTTCCAATCCTCAGGAATCTTCCCTTCATTAAGGCATCGAGTGAAAATTTGGGCGAGTACTGTTTTGATTTCTCCACTTGCTTCTTGTATGATGTCTACAGTAATTCGATCTTCTCCTGGAGCTTTTCCCCGCTTCATGTTCTTGATTGCATGTGCAACTTCTGCTGGGAGGACTGGAAGAACTCTGGTACTGGTACCTTTCATGATGTCTGGAGTACATGTATCATCCCTTTCATATAATTTGGAGTAGAAATCTTTCACTCTTGTCAAAATTTCTGCCTCTATTTCTTGTTACAGAACATCTTCTTTTCTCAGTGCCATAATCTGTTTTCTTCCCTTACTGAGATGTCCCTTTGCTATCTTTAGGCTTTGGTTGTTTTCAATTGCTTTCCTCACTAGCTCACAGTTGAATTTCCTTACATCTTCAGTGATACTTTTTCGTACTGTCTTGCATAGCTCTATATATTCCACCTTGGAAGTCACATCTTCTTTAGTTGTCCTCATCTCTCTTCTTTTTTTGCATCAACATTTTGGTTTTTCCTGATAATTTGTTCACATGCAACTTGTTCTTAGACCCAGCTAATTTTGTTGCTGTTTCCACAAGAGCTTTGGTTACTTTTCTGTTAACTTCAGAAATATCCACTTCTTCCGATGTGAGGCCTTCTAAAGCAAAGAATCTGTTCTTCAGTTCCAACTTGAAGGTATTATGGTGTTTTTTAAGGTTGGTTATGTCAATACATTTTATTTGTGTTATGAGCTTGCTACGTTCGAGTTTAGTGTTGAGGTGCATCTTACATCTCACCAATCTATGGTCACTACCTGTGTTGAACTTGTTTAGCACACTGCAGTCTTCTATGACGAATTTTTTGTTACACATAATAAAATCAATTTCACTTGTCGTCCCTATTGGATGTCTCCACGTCCATTTTCTGTGTGGCTTTTTCTTGAAAAAGGAGTTCAAGATGAAAAATCCTTCTGCCTCTGCAAACTCAACGAGAGTATTTCCATGCTGGTTTCTGTTGCCGTGACCTAATTTACCTACTGAAGTTTCATTCTGTTGCAGTTGCCCTATTTTTGCATTGAAATCTCCCATAATTATCTTCAAGTGCTGCTTACCTTTATTATTTAGATGACGAATTTCCTCATAAAATTCTTCAATTTCTTCTTCAGGATGACTTGTGGTGGGTGCATAAATTTGAATAATCTGAGCCTGGTATCTTCTCGAGAGTTAGATAACGAGTCATGCAGCACTGTCAGAGGAACTTTCCACTTCTACAACTTTATCCTTCAGTTTCTTGTTTATTATAAATCCAACACCACTAGTTCTGCTAGTATCTGTCCCACGATAGTAGAAGAGATGTCCACTTTTCAGTTCAATGAGATCTTCTCCTTTTCTCCTTACCTCACTTAGCCCGACGATGTCCCACTTGATCCTTTGTAGTTCCTCTTCCAATTCAAGAAGTCTTGAATCAGAAGATAGGGAGCGTCCATTATACATAGGTCAGGTGATGCGTAACATCACAGCTTCTCCTTGACAAATGTCAACCCCGCCTTCTCGTGGTGCATCATGTTCCCACTAAAGGGGCTCTGACGACCGCAAATAGCGGTATAACTATACCATCGGGATCAGAGTAAATGCTATCCCACACTCACCAACCCGCTTGGCCAGCGTGGTGAGTTATGGCCAAACACCTCCAAAATGACTCTACAACTTAAATCTTGGCCCTCAGTCTCCGGCAGCTGGAATGTACCTGGCCAAGGCAGCGGCCACTGCGACGTGAAGGCAGAGGATGCTAAGAATCCCCGGAGGACCGGACTAGGCTGCCATCTGATGCTGATGCTGATATATATATATATATATATATATTGCGGCCTTGAACCACGATGTAAATAAGAAAAATACGTGTTGGAAATGTGTAGAGACGAAAACCTCCTAAAAGATTTAGGGAATAAAGGTTAAGTAACCTCAAAATATAGAAAGTATAGACTGGATGTGCTGTGTGTAAGTGAAACCCAAAAGAAGGAAATTGGGATAGAAGAAGTGAATGGAACGGTGAGTGTGTGGTCTGGAGTATTGGATAATGTGAGAGGGCAGGCTGGTGTTAGTGTGATTTTAAGTGAAAAGATGAAGAACGACTTTATCCACTATAGCTGCATAAGCGAGAGAATTCTTTGGATTCATTTGATAGTGAAACTTCAGAGAATAGTAATTGTTGTAGTTTATGCTCCTTGTGACTTGCAACCTTCTTATAGGAAGGAAGATTTCTGGAATGAGCTAAAAGCTGTTTTGAGCCAGTTTGTTGCTAAAAAAAGTTATAATAGCAGGGGACTTCAATGCAAGAGCAGGTGTGCAGCATGTGATTTCTGACAATGTTCTGGGCAAATTTAATGGTCCTTGTGTGAATGATAATGGTGAAAGATTAATTGAACCTGCATTGAGAATGGTTTGAGTGTATCTAATACGTTTTTCAACCACAAGTATATCCACTCATATACTTGGGAAAATCATACTCTTGGTCAAAAGAGTGTGATAGATTTTGTTGTGTATGATCAGTGTCTGAAACATTTGTTGACACTCGTGTGATGAGAGGTGCAGATGTTGGTTCTGATCATTACTTGGTAGTGTCATGAGTGAAACTGAATGTTGATTGAATAAATAGGAAGAGGCACAGGATGGAAAGAATAAAGGCTGAAAGGCTCCCTGAATATCATCAGCGTTATTCTGACTTACTCAGAGAATGACTGAAGGAGCTGAAGTCTTGTGAGAGGGATGTAGAAAAGAAGTGGGTATATTTTAAGAACTGTGTTGTCACTGCTGCTGAAGAGTTCTGTGGCACCACAAAAGTGGGTTACAATAGAGGTGATGCTTGGTGGAATAGTGAAATTGAAGAGGCAGTAAAGAGAAAAAGGAAGCCTATTTGTGGATGAATATCGCTGTAAGAAACGTGAAGCTGCTAAGCTGGTTCGCCAGAGTAAGGCAAAAGATAGGAAGGAGAAGGTGGAAAGGCATGAATTAGCTTTTTGGAAAGATAGGAAGACTTTCTGGAAGTACATGAGAATCAAGAAAAATAGGGGAAACAAAGTTGTAAGCTGTGTAAAGAATAGGGTCAGGGAAATGATATGGGGGCCCAATGAGTTAAGTGAAAGATGAGGTGAATACTTCTGTGAGTTATTAGATCAGGAAAGCAAAGGTGATTCAGAAGCAGATGATGTCACAGTGAAGAATGGAAGTACAGGAGAGATCTCAAGAGAAGAGGTGTGTAAAGCTCTAAAATCTCTTCAGAATGGTAAGGCTCCAGGAGTTGATGGCATAACTGCCAAGATGTTGAAATATGTTGGTGACCCTGTAATTGACTGGTTAACTGAAATTTGCCAGTTGTGCTTGGAGTTAGGAATGGTCCCTCGGGATTGGAAGGATGCTATCATTGTTCCCTTGTATGAGGGAAAAGGTGATCAGACTGACTGCAAGAACTATCATGGTATTAGCCTACTAAGTGTGCCAGGGAAAGTGTTTGGTAAGGTCGTTATTGAAAAAGTACGAGGTCTTACTTCAGAGAAAGTGTGGGATGTTTAGAGTGGTTTTATGCCTGGTAAAGGTTGCACTAACCAAATTTTTGCATTACGCATAACGGTTGAAAAGTATCTGGCTGTTGGTAAGAAAGTTTTTGCTGCCTTCATAGATTTAAAGAAAGCTTATGACCGAGTAAATAGGACACTTTTGTGGAAGGTATTGAATGAATATGGTGTTACTGGGAATCTACTTAACAGTGTAAAAGCCGTGTATGCTGGCAGTAGAGCTTGTGTACGAGTAAATGGTGTTTTATCAAAATGGTTTTCTATTGGTGCAGGAGTCAGACAAGGTTGTGTAATATCACCATGGCTGTTTAATATATTTATGGATGTGTGCACGTGGGATTCCAAAATAGATAATACTGGTTTATGTCTTGGTGACATCCGTGTGTGCAGATTGCTGTATGCTGATGACACTGTCCTGTTGGCAGAGAGCAAAAGTGAGTTGCAGAGTATATTGTCTCGGATGTATGAAGTCTGCATGAAATTCAAACTGAGTATAAATAAGGGAAAAACAAAAGCTATGGTTTTTGAGAGAGGAACTGGTAGTACTGAATGTAATATATGTCTAAATGGCTCAGTGATTGACCAGGTGAATCAGTTTGTGTATTTAGGACGCATGTTTGACAGAGAGAACAAATTGGATGGTGAAATTAGTAGGCGAGTGAATTCTTCATTGAAAGTCATGTCTGCTTTGGGAGGTTTTCACAGGAATGATGATTTCTCAAGAGAGTCCCACATGGCTGGGTATGAAAGTGTAATTTTCTCTACTCTGATGTATGGCAGTGAAACCTGGGTGCTACAGAAGAAACATAGGAGTCATATGTGTGTTGGGGAAATGCGTTACTTACGTGGGGTTTGTGGCAAGGCACGGTCTGATTGTGTGAGTAATGAAGATGTGTTGCAGTTGTGTGATGTGAAGCAAAATGTTGTTAGCAAGGTGGAGACCAATATGCTTCGGTGGTTTGGCCATGTTGAAAGAATGAGTGATGAGATGCTTACTAAGAAAATCTGTTTAACCCAAGTGGCAATAAGGAATGGTAGAGGAAGGTCAAGGAAGTCATGGGAGGATAAGATTCAGGAGTGTCTGCATGAGAAAAAGATTGAGTATGAAGTATAGAAGATCTTGTGTATGGCGTGTAATGGATGTCAGTGAAGCCCGAGTTGTATGTCAAGATTGCTGTAAATGAAGAAGTTTGATACGGTAACAGTAAGTAAAAATTATCTGGTAATTTGTATTTCTTTGTGGAGCTAACCTCTGAATATCAGAGAACAGCGTAGTGATATGTATGTATATGTGGAAATAAACACATAAGCGTTTCCAAGCTTTCGCACATCAACCAGATGGTTTTTTCAAGGCAGTTGGACAGAAACTGCAAACTGAAAAATTTAACGCGTTAACAATTTGAATGCGGGAGCTTGACTTGATAATAAATAGATGCAACGTTATATTTATTTAAAGATATGAGTCATCATGTTGGTTGCACACGCAGTATCCTGGTAGATTGGTTCCAAATTCGTGGCAACTCGAGTGAGACGCAATCATTGAAAGTATCGTTGCTGGTAATGATCTCCAAGGCTTCCTGAATGGCTGTACAAGGGTAGAGTAGCTAGCTAATTTCTTTATATCATCCCACATAGGAGTAGCGGATTTGAATTTAACTTTTCTGGATAGTGCCGTGGCTATTTTACTGTTTTTTGTGTCCCTTTTATGTTTGTTGACTCTGATTCCAAACGAACACATGGCCATTCCAATGTAGTATCGTTTAGAGCCATCCGGATACTGTAGTGGGATCGCATAAACACCTGCTTCGCAGGAGAAAGGTGGTTTTTCACTATTCCTCTTTAGCATAGTATATAAAGATGCAGGAGACCTTATGCTGATGTTGTAGTTCATCTTCTTGAGGGCATTTTTGAGTTTGTAAGACACACTTGGTAATGTAGAGAATTGAGCATAAATAATGTAGCTGTGGCACAGGAAGATTAGAATGTTTGACCCCGGCCTTTTGGATAAAGCTACGTATCTGATTCAGTGAATATCCTGCATCAGTGGCCAACTTCATGACGCTTTCAATTTCGTGTTGTCTAGAATAGGTATTGGAGGAAACGGCAAAAGCTCTTCGAATTCGAGAACAGAAGATAGCTGTTTTGTATTCTGTGGAACAGAAAGAGCTGCAGAGCATCAGGTTGGGGACGGACGGACGTTGGTTTATAGTAGACTTGTGTACTGAAGCAGTTGTCAGGCGATTTCCTCAATAAAACATCCGGATGAGATAAAGCGTTTTTGTGTTCAAGCTCCATTGTGAAATTTATCATAACATGCATATCATTGATTTTATCATATCAAAGAAAATTGGGTCTCTTTTCCATGAGGCCATACAAAAAATATGTCGTCTGCATAACGCAGCCAAGTGGTAGGCCAGGGGGTAATGCTGGAGAATATATTCCCCTCAATTGGGCAGAAGTTATGTCCCAACCTGATGCTCCACAGCTCTTTCTGTCCTGCAGAATACAAAACAGCTATCTTCCGTTCACGAATTCGAAGTTCCTTCGCCGTTTCCTCCGATACCCATTTTAGACAACACGAAATTGAAAGCGTCATCAAGTTGGCCACTGATGCAGGATATTCATTGAATCAAATGCGTAGCTTTATCCGAAAAGCCAAGGTCAAACATTCTGATCTTCCTGTGCCACAGCTATGTTATTTATGCTAAATTCCCTACATACCAAGTGTGTCTTACAAACTCAAAAACGTCCTCAAGAAGATGAACTATGGTATCAGCATAAAGTCTCCTGCATCTTCATATACTATGCTAAAGAGGAATAGTGAAAAACCACCTCTCTCCGGCGAAGTAGGTGTTTATGCGATCCCCCTACAGTATCCAGATGGCTCTAAATGATACTACATTGGAATGACCAAGCGTTTGTTTGGAATCGGAGTCAACGAACATAAAAGGGACACAAAATACAGTAGAGTAGTCATGCCACTATCCAGAGAAGTCAAATTCAAGTCTGCTACTCTGATGTGGGATGATATAAAGAAATTAGCTAGCTACTCTACCCCTAAATGTACAGCAATTCGGGAATCCTTGGAGATAATTTACAGCAGTGATACTTGCAATGATTGCGTCTCACTCGAGTTGC
Organism: Macrothele yani; assembly: GCA_039090855.1. Classification (NCBI taxonomy): domain Eukaryota; kingdom Metazoa; phylum Arthropoda; class Arachnida; order Araneae; family Macrothelidae; genus Macrothele; species Macrothele yani. The sequence goes on from CM076995.1 coordinate 71,204,077, forward strand.
CATGAATTTGGAACCAGTTCCTCAAGTAACGCCTTTTCCCTACCAGGATACCGCGTGAGCAATCAACATGATGCCTCGTATCTTTAAATTAATATAACGTCGCATCTATTTATTGTCAAGTCAAGTTCCCTCGTTCTAATTTTCAGTTTGCAGTTTGTCTGACTTCCTTGAAAAAGCCATCTGGTAGATATGCAAAAGCTTGGAAACGCTTATGTGTTTATTTCCTACACCAATAAATCGGATCACTAGCAATAGTGTTACTATTTACTACTTAATTGGTGTACTGTTCCTTGTTATCAATTTGTTCTTTCATGTTTGTTTTCAACAGAAAGGGCTTTGTGAGCCTCATTAAGCTGAGAAAGGTATTGCTATAATTTTGCACAGGTACTTCTTTAACACACTTCTGCTGGCCTTCTTTTATCCTCATTGTCTGAAGTGAAAATGTAAATATTCTTTTTTTTTTTTTTTTTTTTTTTTTTTTTTTTCCATTTTTAAGAGTGTAATCAGGATTTAGAGTACCAAAAAGGGCAGAAGATGGAGTGAAAATTGTATTGTGTTATGTTATCATGTAATTGCGTGAAAGCTTGATACTCAACTTGACTGTGATAAGAATGACTATTAATAGATATTCATTTTATGGTAGAAGCCAGAAGATATGATCAGGGTAATGCAAAACATATGAAGTATACATTTAAAAATTATTTTGTATGTTGTGTTTCTTCAGCACAATTATGTACAATCGGGACAGTATGTTCTGTACCAAGACATTTTAGTCCTTCCTTATAGCATTGCATAAATGCAAAATCTAAACTTGTGAAATGTTGGATTAGTAAGGTTTTCAACAGCTCACAAACATATGCCTTAATTTGGAGCTAGAAAAAAAAAAAAAAAAAAAGAAACACTGCCATCTAATAGTGTGAATCAGTAATTTAAATCAAAGGTAGCTGGAAACTACAAAATGTTACACAAATTTTGATTTATTAGACATAAGGAAACATTTCAGTAAATTGACAGCCATAGTGAGCTTCTACATAGTCATTGAATTATTCACACACTCCTGCTACTATGGCATTAATTAATAGTAATTTCATTAGATCATTCAGTATACTTTGGTATACATGACTGAAAAATTGTCTGCCAGACATGATTTGTGAGAAATGTCAGTAAAAGGATTTCTGGTTCCTCATGAATTCCAACCAACTGATTCAAAGAAAAGTGAGCTATGACTACATTATAAATTAACATAATCTTCCTCCTACTTAATATTCATAGTCACTGTGATGTCAGTTGTTGGTCATCCACAGTTTCACACACTTATTACTCCTTGCTAATGGAATAGCAAGGAGTAATGAGTGTGTGAACTACAGTGTGATTTATGACATGGTCACAAATGTTTATATGTTGAAGACATTGTGTAAAGGGAATCTATAAATAATGAAGGAAGCTGAAGAAAGTGAATGGGGAAGGTGTAATCCTGGAAAGTAAATGGTGCGATGCGTTGCTTGCCCCACCTTTCAAAAGTTACTATTGCTGAAATGTTTAAACTTTGTGAATACAAACATATTTTACAGGAATGAGTGTGATATGTTCCTGTATGCATGTAGATCACAGATTTCTTCACACAGAGAGAGAGAGAGAGATTCAACGGTTGATGTGGTATTAGAACCACTAAGAGTTTGAATGTGGAAGGGGACTACATAGAAAAGTAGAAAAAAGTTTGGACTAATTTTAAATGTAACTCACATTTTTAAATAACATTTTGTGTGTATGATTCTCATGAAGCCTATTTATTGACCATTCCACATATATAAAGTGGAACAGATGTTCAATAAATAAGTTTCTAGTATATGTTCCCTTTCGTAAATCATGGAAAATCATTTATTTTTTAATCTGGTGTTCTACTTTATTGTTCAAGTTCTGGCTTACAAAAACTCATTGTGTGTGTGTGTGTGTGTGTGTGTGTGTGTGTGTGTGTGTGTGTGTGTGTGTGTGTGTGTGTTTTACTCACCCAGTCACCTTTTCATTCTAAAAAGCTGTCAACACTCCAGTGTCATTAATATGAAGGAAGTAGGGCATGCTGCCAGAATTGCTTCACATGCAAGCTGTTTGCATAATGGCCCAAAGTCAAAGCAGTTAAATTTAGAAGTTTGGTGGAACTTTTATAGTCCATGTAGCCAATTCATTGTGCATTGTAGGATACACCTTCGTAAGAATTAAGGAATTAATGGATGACAAAACCAAAATGCTAATTAACATGTTATGTATCACAAGTTAAGTATAATCCTATTTTTTGGGCTTTGTTGCCCAGTGGTCAAGTTGCCTAGAGGGTGGGTTTTTGGCTTCTCATATGTTTAGGTGTCTGGGTATTTGAATCCTGGGCAAGACATGGGTGTTTTGTTTTTCCTTCTCCAGAACCAATGCCTATAGAAGAGATGAATGACATCTTGTAGCTGTAGATTAAACTCATCATGGTCATTAAACTTCTGACCAAAGAAAAAAGTTCCCCCTCTTTAATTGGGGCTGTTTTATATTTCAGTTCCATTTTGTTTTTCCCTTAAAAAATTTGTTTGTAATATTATATTTTTTCTGAAATTATAAAATTCTTTTGGTTGAATAAAAGCATTTCTTCTGTAAGATTATTCACGCTTCTTTAGTTTGGTAGAGGGCCTGTCTAGAAGTAATATGGTGACTTTCTCACTGCATTTTGACAAAGTCATTTAACTATAAATGATACATCCACAAAGTCATTTCGTACAAAAATGCCACTTTCTCAGAATTTTTGTTAGCTTTATCATTATTTTTACTTAATGATTTATTTTGGTGGAAGTGGAAAGGCTCTCATGACATCAGCTTAACAAAACCTAAAAAGTGTGTATTTGGTGGTAAAGCAACAGAACATTGAAGCTGTCTAATTTCAACTGAGGTATTCTGGAATGCAAAGGAGGAGAAACAAGATCACTGTTAGTGGGTGTTAGCTGTGGTGCTATGTGATCCTTATTGTTAGCTTAGCACATTTTTTTCATATTATTTTTTTCATTTATTATCGGTTGAGTTATTATTATACAAAAAAATACTATTATACGTATTGATACGGTACTGGGCCTAGCTAGGTTATGCATTCCACCGCTCGACACCAATTGATACGATTTCGTGATTCGAGACTTGGCGTTCGTTTAAATTTGGGAGCTGGTATATATGAGCGAGAACGTTAGCTGAAATACAATAATTATTTTTAACACCAGAGCCTATATAGAACAAAGAGAGTAAGAGTAAAACACTCAGACATTTTATTGTAGGCAGAACCTACCATCCGAAACATTGGCTACGGCAACACAAACAGGAGTTATTCTTGTTATTTGGAACTGGTATAAGCTGACCCTAGATTCTAAAAACAACAGCTTTTTGCCACTAGGTGTATCAGAGTTTCAAAAGTCTGGGCTCCACTGTCATACTTAGTTCAACAGATCAGTCAAAAAGAAAACAAAACAAAAGTACTCGCTTATTACTTGTCGCGTTTTAGTAATCCTTTGCACTCGAAGAGGAGACTTTAAATCACTTAAGAGAAGCTGTAACCACATACACACACTGATTCGGAAGAGCGCTTTATACGGCATGGATTGCCTTGCACCTGTGTGATAACTGCGGGAGGCTGGTCACTTCCTTTGTTTCTCCTTTCCCTGGCGATCGGAACATTCTCTTCACACCCTCCGAGACTCTGCAGAGGGGATGGCTGTAGGGTGGATGGAGATAGCTCTCTTTGACCCCATAGAGAGAGAGAGATGCATAGGCTTGGAGTGTGAAATTACTTGCTTTTTCGTAGAGGTCGGTGACCCCCACTCCCCTTTGATGGTAGACGGCGTTTTCGGGATGCTGGTTTCCTGGTCGGACGTTAGCTAATGATTCTTGGTAGGCCTTGTAGATGGGAAACAGAAGATCTTTGCTCGGCATCCAGAGCCTTATTTCTCGCTGGTGGTTCGTCGTGGTCTCTTGTCGGGAACCGTGTATGAGGAGATGGTCGCAGTCTCTGTGGCTCGTGCTCTGACAGCAGTTTATGACCGGCAAATAAATGTAGCGGCTCTTTTTGGCATTAGTTGATCCGTCCTCTTAGGCGCTCTCAATTTGACATTTTTGGTGGGCTTACCCAACCACCTAATTATCGTTAAGCTCTGCCTTTCCTCGTACCCTGGTGGCTTACGACTGCGCATCAGGTACAGTCAGTGGTTGGAAAAACTACTTTTTATTTGTAGCAAACTACAACTACTTTAGGATAAATGCAGTTATCTACAATTATAGCAACATTTTTAACAAAGTAGTGACTACAAACTACTTTGAAAATGTAGTCACTACTTCACTACTACTTTTTGATTATGAACATTTTTAGTAGTACTTAGTATATTACAGTTTCAGTTAATATATTAATATCTGTAAATATGGCATTATACCTGATATTTTAAAACAGAAAATTTTCAAATATAAGGAAGAAAGTAGAAAACCTAAGTTTTTCTACTTTTCCGTTATTTAAAGTATAAAAACTTGGTTATGACTTATAATTAGGGTTACCAGTCATCCGGGATTGGCCCGGACAGTCCTGGATTTGTAATGACTTCCGAGGCTGTGTCCGGGATTGAAAAAAGTCCGGGATTTTTAAATGAGTGGTTATAAAGACAACGAAAAATACACATAACTAATTATTTATTTCATTACCATTAGTACTGAAAATTTTGACTTACCTCTAAGTGCAATTTCAAATAAGAGGCGGATGACATTGAAACCAACAGCTTCTTATTTAACGGGCAAAGTTTGCACGAGACTGTAAAATTCCTGTTTACTTGCTTCTCGAGCACTGTGAAATAATTATTATACGCCGACCAAGGCAGTTCAATTCTTTCTTCATCAAGCTGGACAGTAGCTGCCGTCTTTCAGGAAAACAGAAAAATTCATAATCACCTGGAAACATAAGTTAAATAAGTGTTTGAAGCAAGGAAAGCAAACACGTTCGAGCCGCCCCGGTGGCGCAGTGGTCTAAGCGATGGCCTCTGATCATTCGTCCGAAAGGGGTCCGGGTTCGAATCCCGGTGAGGCATGGATGTTGTGTTTGTCGTACGGCACTGGCTGTCTCCCTTCCCTGGAACCAGTGACCCTAAATTAGGGACGGGCGACTGCTTATAGCCCATTGAGTTGCTCATGGTTGTCGTTAAATCTCCAATAAAAAAAAAAAAAAGAAAAACACGTTTGTATTCACACGAGACGAAAACGACAACGAGACATGTGTTGGTGTTTCCAACCTATGCTAGAAAACTCTGTACTTTGAAACACCAAACGTTCTTATTCTGAGACCCTCGTTCGTCATAACCTGTCCATTTTAATCCGCTCCATAGCCAATATCTTGAAAGAAATGCTCGCTAGATGGCGATACTTAGCACTGGTGCTGTGCAGTTCAAACAAGGAGTATTAGCGTTGTGTCGCAAACACACATGATGATCAAGTGATATGTAGAAGGGCACCTTGTTTGTTTACTGAAGTAGCGTTAAAAGTAGTGTCGAAACTCGCTACAAACTATAGAGGTTTGCGTCGCGCTACTCGCTACACTACTTTTTTGTTAAAGTAGCGCGTTACACTACAAACTACGCAGAAAAGTAGCGACTACAGTAGTTTCGCTACTTGTAGCGCACTACTTCCGACCACTGGGTACAGTAAACTATATTAGGTCTCCCAGGACGTCGGCGTCGTAGCCGTCTTACGCCCGCGGACTGCAAAAACCAACTGCCCCTTTACTTTTCATCTGCTCCTTCACGAAGACAAACTAAAATTGCCTCTTGCCATCTCAAGTGCCTTCGCCTTGCTCCTATCTGCCAACAACTTAATGTTGCTCTCTTCCCTTCATACAGAGCACTCATAGCTTCTGTGAGGCTGGTGCCACAACTGACCTTCGCCCCTCATAACCATAATTTTAACGCTGGCTAAAAGCTTTTAGACTTAAATTGCACCAAAGTAGGCATATTTATGACGGTCTGGATGCAGAGTCGCCTGACTGGGTGGTTGTCGTGTATCTGTGTGGACCCTCAAAGGCAATCTCACAATTCCTTTGTTTCCACCCAGCTAAAGCGAATTATCTGACTTCCCCAATTAAAGCGTGCTAAATTTTCCAATTAATTTTGCAATAGGCCAAATATTTTTGGTCACGCCCAGCAAGTCCACCCCCCCCCACACACACACACAACCCTTTTATAATTAATTAATTTAGACCTAATTTTCGTATCAATATAATACTTTGGTTTTTCATAGTTTTTTCACTATACAGCAAACTTAAGTGAATTTCTTATCAAGTCACCAGTTTTTAAAACTTTTGGTTCATTTGCTATATTCCAGAATGTGAATTTTTGTTTCTTATATTGGTAAGTATAGGCTCAAATTGCTTAACTTCAAGAGCTGTAAAAATTGCTATACAAAATGGAGTAGCATAAACAGCTATGCAATTTTGAAATTTCCTGAAGAGATGGCTGGGCTACATGGTAACAGTTGAAGGCAGCCTTTTCTATGCTGAAAAATAATGTTAGATCATCATCATCATCATTGTCAACCATTATCAATCCACTGCTGGACGAAGGTCTCCCCAAGTTTCCTCCACAACGGTCTGTCTTGTGCCAGTCTCCTCCATGTCACTCCCGCATATTTACGAATTTCATCCACCCATCTCCCATGTGGTCTTCTTCTGGGTCTTTTCCTGTCCCTTGGAATCCAATCTAAAATTTCGGTTGTCCATCTATGGTCTGTCCTTCTGGCAGTATGTCCAGCCCATTGCCATTTCAGGGATTTAACTCTGATCATGATGTCTTCCACTCTCGTCATTTTTCGGATCCACGAGTTCCTCTTCTTATCTCTCCTGGTTATACCAAGCATGCACCTCTCCATGCTTCTTTGAGTTGTCTGCAGCTTTTGTATGTCTCTTTTAGTTAAGGTCCACGTCTCTGCACCATACGTAAGCACTGGAAGGATGCATTGATCAAACACTTTTCTTTTAAGACATAATGGCATATTGCTCTTAAAAATTATGCTGTTTCTTCCAAAAGCTCTCCAGGCAAGTTTTGTACGCCGATTAATTTCTTCCTTAATGTGACCCTCACTTGATATCTGCTGTCCAAGATAAACATACGTATCTGTTATCTCCAGTTTTTCTCCATCAATCGATAAATCTTCATTTCTTGTAAAAGCATTGAACATCACTTTTGTCTTCTGAAAGTTCATTTTTAATCCCACTTCTTTACTCTTGTCAGCAAGTTCCTGGATCATACTCTGCAGCTCTGATGGGGTAGTTGCAAAAATGACTACGTCATCAGCAAAACGAAGGTGGGTTAGATAATCTCCATTAATCTTTATCCCTTTGTTTTCCCAGTTCAGTGATTGAAAGACATTTTCCAATGTGGCATTAAAGAGCTTCGGAGATATGGTGTCACCTTGTCTCACTCCCTTTCCAATTTTTATGTGTGTTGTATTTTCAAACAGCCGAATCTTTGCACTTGCATTTTCATAGATGTTATTAATAATATTAATGTATGCATCTTCAATACCGCAGGATTTCAGAGCCGTGGTAACTGCTGATGGTTTCACCGAATCAAAGGCTTTTTCATAATCGATAAAAGCCATGCACAATGGAAGTTCATATTCCCTCGCTCTTTCAATCAGTTCTCTCAGTACGTGGATATGATCTATTGTGCTGTAGCCACTCCTGAATCCAGCTTGTTCTCTCGGTTGAGCCATGTCCAGTGTTACCTTCAAGCGGTGTGAAAGAACTTTAGTGAAGATTTTATAAACCACTGATAGGAGGCTGATAGGTCTGTAGTTCCTGAGATCCTCAATGTCACCTTTTTTATGTAGCAAGATCATTGTAGCATTGTTCCAATCCTCAGGAATCTTCCCTTCATTAAGGCATCGAGTGAAAATTTGGGCGAGTACTGTTTCAATTTCTCCACTTGCTTCTTGTATGATGTCTATAGTAATTCCATCTTCTCCTGGAGCTTTCCCTCGCTTCATGTTCTCGAATGCATGAGCAACTTCTGCTGGGAGGACTGGAAGAACTCTGGTACCTTTCATGATGTCTGGAGTACATGTATCATCCCTTTCATATAATTTGGAGTAGAAATCATTCACTCTTGTCAAAATTTCGCCTCTATTTCTTGTTATAGAACCATCTTCTTTTCTCAGAGCCATAATCTGTTTTTTTCCCTTACTGAGATGTCCCTTTGCTATCTTAAGGCTTTGGTTGTTTTCAATTGCTTTCCTCACTAGCTCACAGTTGAATTTCCTTACGTCTTCAGTGATACTTTTTCGTGTTGTCTTGCATAGCTCTATATATTCCACTTTGGAAGTCACATCTACTTTAGTTGTCCTCATCTCTCTTCTTTTTTGCATCAACATTTTGGTTTTTCCTGATAATTTGTTCACATGCAACTTGTTCTTAGACCCAGCTAATTTTGTTGCTGTTTCCATTAGAGCTTTGGTTACTTTTCTGTTAACTTCCGAAATATCCACTTCTTCCGATGTTAGGCCTTCTAAAGCAGAGAATCTGTTCTTCAGTTCCAACTTGAAAGTATTATGGTGTTTTTTAAGGTTGGTTATGTCAATACATTTTGTTTGTCTTATGAGCTTGCCACGTTCCAGTTTAGTGTTGAGGTGCATCTTACATCTCACCAATCTATGGTCACTACCTGTGTTGAACTTGTTCAGCACACTGCAGTCTTCGATGACGAATTTTTTGTTACACATAATAAAATCAATTTCACTTGTCGTCCCAATTGGATGTCTCCATGTCCATTTCCTGTGTGGCTTTTTCTTGAAAAAGGAGTTCAAGATGAAAAATCCTTCTGCCTCTGCAAACTCAACGAGAGTATTTCCACGCTGGTTTCTGTTGCCGTGACCGAATTTACCTACTGAAGTTTCATTCTGTTGCCGTTGCCCTATTTTTGCATTGAAATCTCCCATAATTATCTTCAAGTGCTGCTTACCTTTATTATTTAGATGACGAATTTCCTCATAAAATTCTTCAATTTCTTCTTCAGGATGACTTGTGGTGGGTGCATAAGTTTGAATAATCTGAGCCTGGTATCTTCTCGATAGTTGGATAACGAGTCGTGCAGCTCTGTCAGAGGAACTTTCAACTTCTACCACTTTATCCTTCAGTTTCTTGTTTATTATAAATCCAACACCACTAGTTCTGCCAGTATCTGTCCCACGATAATAGAAGAGATGTCCACTTTTCAGTTCAATGAGATCTTCTCCTTTTCTCCTTACCTCACTTAGCCCGACGATGTCCCACTTGATCCTTTGTAGTTCCTCTTCCAATTCAAGAAGCCTTGAATCAGAAGATAGGGAGCGTCCGTTATAGGTAGCCAAGGTCAGCATCAAATGGCAGCCTAGTCTGGTCCTCCGGGGATTCTTAGCACCCTCTGCCTTCATGTCGCACTGGCCGCTGCCTTGGCCAGGTACATTCCAGCTGCCGGAGACTGAGGGCCAAGATTTAAGTTGTAGAGTCATTTTGGAGGTGTTTGGCCATAACTCACCACGCTGGCCAAGCGGGTTGGTGAGTGTGGGATAGCATTTCCTCTGATCCCGATGGTATAGTTATACCGCTATTGGCGGTCGTCAGAGCCCCTTTAGTGGGAACAGGATGCACCACGAGAAGGCGGGGTTGACATTTGTCAAGGAGAGGCTGTGATGTTACGCATCACCTGACCTTACATCCCTGTTAGATACCTATCAGTTAATTTTTTTCTTTCAACTGCCAGTAACAAAAAAGTAGTCTGTGTTTAAGGAAAAATTATTTTTCTGTGGTGCCTCCTTTGTGTTTGGTGAGCAAGAACTTGGGTTTTATTGGTGACAAATCAATGTGGAGTGTGGAGAAATTAAAACTAGCAAACTAGCTATCCACATTATCTTCATTAAGTCAAAAGGCTATTTTAGCCTTGATGTAGCTGGTAAGAAGAATTTATCGCTGTCATACTTTAAGTGTAATGCTCTGAAAGATAGTTTTGTATAGCTTTGTGCTGTTTTTTTTTTTCTTTCTTAATTTCTTCATTACATAGAAGGTCTGGATTCTTCTGTAGAAATATGTGGGTCAATACCATAAGGCAGTTTAACTGTTTAAGTTTTAATTGCTTTGAATGTATTCTTAATATTTCTCTTTTCAGGGAGGGAGAATTGCTGTGTAAATGATAAAGTGCGTATGAATCAGTGGTATTTTATCTTTTTTTTTTCTTTTTTTTTTAGGAAACTTTATGGGAAGTGGAATTCAAGCAATGATGGCTTATTTTACTGTTCCTGAATTCAATGGTCATAGTCGACGCATCACCTCATTATGTTATAGTCCTGATGGCCGAGAAATGCTTGTCAGTTATTCTTCTGATTATATATATCTCTTTGATGTTAAGGTGAGGAAGTTTATTTTTGACTGTTTTTATGAGATAATGTTGCCATTGAAAGTTTTGTATGAAAGAATGGTTGATGAAACTGATGAAATTGGAGCTGTTGATGAGTGAATTTATGTACTAACATAAGCCTTAATAAGCATTTCACAGTGCTCTTTAGTGTGGCAATCAGAGTGCAAGTCTCAAAATAATTTTTGCACATTTTTTATGCAAAAGTTTGTGCCGCCCCCGCTAGCATGCGCTGTAGGGGCCTAACTAACCAGCCAGCAACCCATGCTGTCAGTTCGTACATGAAGCCAAGCATGGCGGTCGATAAAGTTCATTTGCGGCACTGTTTGTTATTCATGTTTAATTTAGGCAAACGTGTGAGTGAAGCATATAGTTCAATATGTCAGGCGTATGGTGAAATGGTTATGGGTGAGCAGACGTGTCAAGAATGGTTTGCCAGGTTTAAGAAAGGTGATTTAAGCTTGGAAGACAAGCCACGTGAAGGTAGACCACAGGAATTCTCAGACGAGGAGCTGGAATCCCTGTTGCAAGAGGATGTCACACAATCGACCACGCAACTGGCAAAACGTTTCAAAGCAGCTCAATCGACAGTGGTATGGCATTTACTGGCCTTGGGGATTATCCAAAAGATTGGTAGTGTAATATTGGTCAATGATTGGGCATCTGCATGTCGTTGCTGAAGAGGTTTCAATGGAAGACTTTCTCGTGGAAGGTTGTCGCCCAGTATGAAAAGTGGGTCTATTGTGACAACCTCATATACAAGCGATCCTGGGTCGACCCAGGCCAGCCATCAACATCCACGGGAAAAAGGTGCTGTTGTGTGTATGGTGGGATATGCATGGGGTGCTGTACTTCGAACTGTTGAAACTGGACGAAACAATCACTGCACAACAATATAGCGATCAGTTGAAACTGAATGCCACAAATGAGCAAAAATGCCCATAGACTGGTAAAGGACACCACCCAGTCATCTTGTTACATGATAATGCCAGATCACATGTCGGTGCCACCACATAATCAACCCTTAAATAGTTACAATGGGAGGTTTAACCGCACCCGGCTTACTCCCCGGACATTGCATCCTCAGACTTTCATCTGTTTCGCTCTATGCAACATGCCCTAGCCCAAAAGTGGTTCACCACAGTTCCAGAGGTGGAAAATTTCATCACTGCATTCTTCAGCTCAAAAGCAGAGTCCTTCGATCACGGGTCATTCACGTGGTGCCTGAAAAATGGCAAAAGATCATTGATGCTAATGGCCAATATTTCATTGAACAAATGTGTACTGGTTTCCTGATTGTTCCTGTCTCCTTTCTCCTTAAAGTGGTGGAAACTTTTGCATACCCCTAATATATTACTGTTTGAAATATTTACAACTTGGTTCAAATAGTTCGCAGATCGAAACTTATTTGCTATGTAATTATACATACACTAGCTGTAAAGGAAAGCCCGTTGAGATAAGAATACAACGGGTTCTAGAAATCACTTATTGCTATTCAAGCACTTATTAATGACGTTGGAAAATATCATTGTACACAATATTTTTTGTAAATATTTTTTCGTAATCTGGGAGTAGTTTTCCTTGTGCTGGCGCATGAACTACTTTAACTGTGGCATCATCAAACTGTTGAACTCTTGAGAATGCAACATAAAGTTGTCCATGGCTTCATGGAATAAAAACAGTTTTAACACATGCTGAACCTGTGAGTACTTCTGCAATGACCAAATTGGGTTTTAGTTCTTTAATTATCAGTCATGTTCCATTGCATAAACCTCGTGATGTATTGAGGTTTTTCAAGAGCATGATAATAGCTCCAATCTTCAACTTCAGTCTGTGAAGTGGCATTCCTGATGGAGTTTGCTGATTAAAAACTCTATAGGATAATACCGTTCAGTATTTTCTTCGCCGTTGGCATCAATTGAATTAGAGCTTAAGTATGGTTTATAATACAGGGTGTTTCATAAAGAATGTCCCGGTTTGAAAAGTGGATATCTCTGCAACCACGAACCACCGATGAATGCGACTCATATCATGTCTATGGGCATGGCCCAGAGTTTGTTATGACTACTGTGCTAGATGGCAGCACGAGCATCCAAACAGTCGCTACGCTTAGTGAGTGAGAAGATGGCATCGAGGCAACAGAAGGCGTTTTGTGTGCTCGAATTTAGCAAGACCAAGTCCGTAATTACGGTGCAGCGGGCGTTTAAACGGTGTTATGGCAGTGCTCCACCAGTAGGCAAAAACATTCATTGTTGGTATCGACAATTTGAAGAAACAGGGTGTTTATGTAAGGGAAAGAGTCCTAGACGACCAACCACCTCAGCGACGAATGTGCAACGAATTCACGAGGCGTTTCAGCGAAGCCCACTCGTCGTGCGAGCCGCAAACTTGCCATCCCTCAAGTGACTGTTTGGCGTGTTTTATGACGACGTTTGCTGCTGAAGCCGTACAGATTGCAACTGGCACAGGCTCTTTGTGGAGGTGACAAAACACAACGAAAAGATTTTTGTGCAACTCTGTTAGAGGACATGGAGGACCACACCGTCGTACAAAGGTTTATTTTTAGCGATGAAGCAACCTTCATGTAAGCGGGAAAGTTTTGCGCCACAATGTTCACATATAGGGACTGGAGAATCCACACGAAACTCTCCAACATGAACGTGATTCACCAAAACTGAATGTTTTTTGCGCGGTTTCTGTTAGAAAGGTTTATGGCCCTTTCTTTTTGCGGACAACATGATTACGGGCAACTCCTATCTTGCAATGCGGAAGGACTGGCTACTTCCACAGCTGTAGGACGACTCTGAAGATTACATTTTGCAGCAGGACGGCGCACCGCCACATTGGAACCTCCAAGTTCGTCGGTTTCTAAACGACACATTGCCTCAGCGTTGGATTGGACGTAAGGGACCCCATGACTTGGCACTACACGCTTGGCCTCCGAGATCTCCAGACATCACACCATGTGACTTTTTTTATGCGGATACGTAAAAGGCTGTGTTTATGTTCCTCCTTTACCCGCTTACTTTGATCAGCTTCGAATGAAAATCACGGCCACGGTAAATTCTGTGACTAAAGACACTCTCCGACGCGTTTGGGATTAATTCAGCTATTGGCTTCATGTTGTCCGTGCAGCAGGTGGAGGGCACATTGAGCGTTTGTAATTGTGGTGAGTGAAACTTTAGACCTTCCTTCATACTTGGCTCTTTGTTTTGTAACTATCCCACATTTGCCTTATTAAATATACTACTTTGAAATCAGGTCATTCTTTTTTAAACACCCTGTATAATAGCAACCTCATTAGATCTTGAAGCATTATAACGCCTTTGATCATTTCTACGGTCTTGAATAATAGCCATTGATACATTAGAAGGAACAGCATTATTCATTTGAGCATCTTGAATACTCTCTTGCTCGACTTCATAAAGCATTTTACACGCTTCCACAAATGGATTATTTTTTGTCATGAATGTATTCAGCATTTGTAACAGATCTTTATTGCCCCCCACTATTTTTTCGCATTTGCACTCTTTGGGCAGCAGCCTCATCAGGATCTAATATGTACAATAGCGCATATTTCCACTGTTCACCATTATCAGGATGCAATGCTCCTGCACGATGATAGATGGATCCATTTATTCTAAAACAATAAGGCCCATAACCTGGTGGAGGAGCCATTTGTGCTCCCATCGATGCAAATGCAAGAGAACAATTAATTGACCGTATGTTAACCATAAAGTTTTTTGAATGCTCATGCTGATTTCATAAGTTGTTCAATTAATGGGGAAGTGCAAATAGGATCTAATTTTAGTGCTCCTTTTGAGCAACATTTAGAAAATTTATCATCTGAATGTCTTTCTCCAGCAAATTTTTTGGCTTTACAAAATTCACAAATTTGCTCAGGAATGCTACATGAGTGTCTCACTAGTCTTTTCATCGTCTATATGGTTTAAAGCCACATGATGTGTAGCATTTGTTTGTTGTTGTCGGTTCGTTAATGTCCTCTGAACCTCTGGAGTGCAGCATTCATTCCTTTGTTCGGGGGTCGTATTTTGTGCCTCTGCAATATGTACATTCGTCGTGCGCTGAGATTCAGCTGCAATATGTTCCGGCATCATATTATTAGTATGGCGATCATGCAAACACCAAATTTCAGAATTCCTTTCAACTGCACTGCATTTTGTCTTTTTTTCTTGTGTGGCATGTTCTGCATTCCGAAAATTAACGTCTTCTCTTTCGACTGCAGTGCGTTGTTTGCGTCTTGCTCGATCGTAATAGGCTTTATTATTTTTTTATTGGTGGTTTAACGACCACCATGAGCAACTCAATGGGCTATAAGCAGTTGCCCGTACCTAATTTAGGGCCACTGGTTCCAGGGAAGGAAGAAACCCGGTGACGTAAGACAAACACATCATCCATGCCTCACCGGGACTCGAACCCAGACCCAGCTCAGATGAATGAGCAAAAGCCATCGCTTTAGACCACTGCACCACCGGGGCGGCAAATAGGCTTTGTGGCATTTACCTTCAATCGAATGAGCAGAAGCCATTACTTAGACCACTGCGCTACCGGGGTGGCAAAAATAGGCTTTGCAGCATTTACCTTCAATCTCTTCGTCTAATGAAGGAGATAAATTTCTTTTTTGACACGGCATAGGCGAGGTTTAAAACAACAGTCAAGTTTGCGAAGCACACTTACGTTTGTCCTTGCCTTACTGAAATAAAAGTCATCCACGTCGTTGAAAGTACGTTTTGAAATTAATAAATTTATAAGTATTAATAACTATTAAATATTTTTAGGAGGAAAATGCATGAAAAAATAATAATCTTGTATGTTTAAATATATAAATAGTAAATATCTTACAGCCTAGAACTGAATTCTTTCACTTCCACCACATTTGGAAAAAAAAAACAAAAAAAAAACTGACTTCGATCGAAAGAAAAAAGATGTAAACAAAACGTTAAACAAAAACGGTTACGGATAACACAGTGTGAGCACCGAAATATAAATGTTCATCTTTTTCTGGTAAACAGCGTAATAAAGCATATAAAGAGTATGTGGGTAGCACTGAATGTAATGTAAGTATAAATGGCACTGTGATTGACCAGGTGAGTGAGTTTGTGTATTTAGGAAGCATGTTTGACAGAGAGAACAAGTTGGATTGTGAAATCAGTAGGCGAGTGAATTCTTCTTTGAAAGTCATAGCTGCTCTGGGAAGTTTTCACAGGAATGATGGGTTCTCTAGAGAGTCCCGCATGGCTGTGTAAGAAACAGTAATTGTTCCTACTCTGATGTATGGCAGTGAAACCTGGGTACTGCAGAAGAAACATAGGAGTCGTTTGTGTGCTGGAGAAATGCGTTACTTACGTGGGGTTTGTGGCAAGACACGATCTGGTTGTGTGAGGAATGAAGATGTATTGCAGTTGTGTGATGTAATGATGTAAAGCAAAATGTTGTTAGCAAGGTGGAGACCAATATGCTTCGGTGGTTTGGCCATGTTGAAAGAATGAGTGATGAAATGCTTACTAAGAAAATATTTTCAGCCCAAGTGGCAGGAAGGAAAGGCAGAGGAAGGCCAAGGAAGACATGGGTGGATCAGATTCAGGAGTGTCTGCATGAGAAAAAGATTATGAGTATGAAGTGTAAAAGATCTTGTGTACAGCGTGCAATGGATATCAGTGAAGCACGAGTTGTATGTCAAGATCGATGTAAATAGAGAAGTTTGATACGACAACAATAAATAAAAATATCTGGGAGTTTGTATTTCTTTTTGGAGCTAACCTCTGAATCTCAGAGAACAGCTTAGTGATATGTATGTATGTATGTAAGAGTATGTCAAGTGGAACCAAAATTCCTGACGTAGTTTTCCTATTTCTAAAGAGTTGACCATGTGACGTAATGCATCTCTGACGTCATGTGAGAATGATTTGGATGAGATGATGTCATACCAGCAGATGTGTTCTTTGTTGCTATGAAAACAAAACAAAGTGATATACTCATGAACTGTGCACGTGTAGCTGATGACGTCACCTGCACGAAAACATGAAAAGCTAATCTTGACGTCACAAACATTTGTTTCTCGGTTGTTGATACGACGACTTAAAAAGGGATCCAGGTCATCGGCAACTTAGCCTTTTATATATAAGGATACCATTAAGCTGTTATCTGAGATTCAGAGGTTAGCTTCTCAAAGAAAGACTGTCTGCCAAGTAAACATTTAACTGATGGAAGTAGAATTTACTTACTGTTTGTGTATCAAATTTCTCCATTTACAACAATCTCTGCCAAACGCAATCTTCATTGATATCCATGACACATCACACACAAAACCTTTTGTACTTCATACTCATAATCTTTTCTGAAGCAGTCAATAGCTTGTGAGAGGTGGGTGCTGAGCCATCTCAGTAAAACTGATGTATTTTCTTTTTTTAAGAAAATAAAACATCTTATTTCATAAAAAGATAGTATAACAAAAATAAAAGCTAGAAAATATGATAAAATATTATGTAAAAGAAGAAAATGTATACAAGATTGTTCTCTAGCCTTGATTAGTGTAAGTGGTGTAATACAAAGCATGGAAACCTCACAGGAGTTGCAGTGCTGAAACACAGTTCAACAGATGGTAAACAGTCAGCCTCAGAGAAGGAAAAACTGTGAAAAAGTGCCATTAAGCAGTTCTTTGTTTGCAGATTATTGAAGTATTAAGTACCACTTTATTGTCATAAATGAAGAAAAGGCGATCACGTAAGGAATTCCTGGTGGAAAGAACACTGAGTTCAATAAATTTCAAATGGAGTATTCAGTCCAGTCTGTCTGCTAACACAACTAAAGTCAATAGGAAAGCAGTGAACATAATGTATAGAATGAATAAAGTTTGATGAATTTCTTTTAAATGAGAAACATACATTTATTGCCTTTTTAATGATACAAATGGGGCATTGACTAAAGAGTTTCTTTTCAGGAGGATGAATACTTATAGACACAAAGTGTGGAAGACATGTTGGCAACACCATGAGCACAGTGTTTTATGATTTTCAATTATGTGTTTGAAGTTGCATGTTAATGAAAGGATCTTCCACATGAGTGCTAAGAATTGCCTTAGAATCACACAGTTTAAATAAATGTTCGTTGCAACATATTCTTTGTAAAAGAACGTAAAACAGAGACAAAAACATACTGAATTGGTTGAGTGTAGCAGGAATCGCCTAATGACAAGGAAAGATGCACCAGTGAATGGTGAATTTCTTGTGGTCATGAATGTTGCATGCTGCATGCCAGACCTTTGTGGGCATCATTGTTGCAACAGAAGTGGGAAGGAGAGGGGTAACACTTCATAGGAAGATGATGTAAATGTCTGATATGGAGAGGTGGACACAAGTGCAGAGCTGCTTTCAGTAGAACATATTCCCAGGGGATGCAGAGAGGATACCCCATGCATCCATTATCAGTGATGAAGTGAAAATAAAATTATATCGAAGTATTTATTTAAAAATTATATCTAATCAACAATGTATGCAACATCGGAATAGATGGAATTTTGCCAACTTAAAAAACAAGTTTTCAATTCCTCCTGAATAAAAGTGTTATGGTTTGGAACTGAAAAATTAATGGATGCTTATTTTGGAGGTCTTCCATTTGCTAACAGATTTCTCTTAAGATGTTGCTGAGGACTTCCCTTATGAGAGCAAGCATTATTCTGGTGAAGTATGACTACCCTTTGATTAACCAGTTAGCAATTAATAGTTTTTAAACAATCAAATGGATGAAAATAAATCTCAATAGTAATAGATTCATTTTGTGGTGGTTACTTAAAGTGTACTGTTCCATTGGTATTTCACCGAGTGCTTGTCATGATATTCTATGGGAAAAGCCTGGCTCTGTCTTGTGTGGTTGTTGAATTGCTTTGGTTATGGGTATTACTATCAATTTTTAACATTTCCATAAAGGACCCACTTGTCATTTTCAGTAGCTTTTCTCATTACGCTGATAGGTTTCCAATGAAAAGCAGACATTGACTTGCTCCATGCAGTTTTGTGATGACAATTCATGTGGGATCCATCAGTTGAACTTTTCACACTTTTCCTGTTACCGAAAGATGGCAATGAATGGTCATATAACTCAGTCCAAGTTGCCTGGCTGTCTCTACTCTGCTTCCTTATGGCATTTACCCTTGGACTAGTTTTAGGAGACAAGATTCTTTCAGCCTTTCTACCATGCTGACTATGTTGGTATAAAGTTCCTTCCCAGTGGATCCAGTGCAGAGTAGAAGTAGTATGTATTAATCATTGTCACTCCTGGGTGCCACAGGAAAATTTCTTTCTAACCTTGCACATTTCATTAATCATAGTGTTCTCCCTAGAGCCTTTTTACTGGGTGGCCCACCCAGTTAATTTTCTCTGCCGCCCAGCTAAATTTCCTTTAATGAATGTTTTCACAACACGCATAATAGTAAGATTGAAAAACTTACTTCCACATACACCATAAATATTGGTGAAAACGACTGAAATCTGTGTTGAATATGATTTGTCAGTAAGTATTTAATAAGTACAATCATGTTAAGCAAAAAAAGATCCTTTCTTCTTTTTCGATTGAGGAAGGGGTCATTTAAAGTACCACCCAGCTAAAATTACTTTCCACCCAGCTGTAAAAATACTCTAGGGAGAACACTAAATCATGTATGATTACTTCTCAATCTTGAGTTAACTTGTTACCTCTGGCAATGTTTAATATGCTTGTTACAGGGAAATGTTTAGTATGTTTTGGGGGAGGGGTGTGTTGTGGTTCTTTTATACCATTGGTAATCAGTGCCTCTTTTCCAGGTCGTATTTGTTTCTCCTTTGACTTTACATATCATCTTCATGGGTTAGTCATAGTTTAATCAAAAGTTGAGTTCCTCTCTGCACCATACTTAGCCAATTGGTCATCCCCCTCATTACTCCATAAACCAACATGGCTGGAAATCCACTTCATAATTATTTTACTGTTCCTATGGAAGTTGTTTAGCTTATTTGCTACATTTTTTAATAGGGGATCAGTACTTTTGTAACAGTTTTTTTATGGTTATAAGTGTTGATTTATAGTCTGAATTTATATAGCAAGTAAAATAACCATTTGGACTTAGGTCTTTCTGGAGCATTCTGGATGGCATTCAGTTCAGCTATGTATGCTGAAGTATTGGGATACACGAGGAACTGATTTGGTGGTGGCCATCTTCACTTATGACTATACCACTTCAGGAATTGCCATAGGTCTCCAACTTTTGTAATCTGTGTAAATTTGAGTGCTCTTCCTTGAATACCAGTCTAAGGTTTTTAGAGCAGTGTAGGGTGGTCAGTTCATTTCTACCATGTTCTTCAGCATAGCTACACCAAGCCCTATTGCTATACTGTGATGTTAACTGGAACACCAGATCAGAATTTTTCAAACCATTTGTGGTAGGTTCTTCTGGGTTCTCCTTAGATGTTGGTGATGAATGTCCAATCCTGTGTAGCATACCCCCACCCCTTCCACCTTCTGTTTTTCTTAAACTCGTGCAGCATAACATGCTAAATAAACATTTAATGACCCATCTTTTGCTACTAATGTTCTTCATCGCATTAACGGTAAGGGTATGATCCTATTCATAACCTTACATAGTCTACCATAATAGCACTTGCTGCTTACATATGAAAATATTTCTCCATGTACAGTGATGACTTGATGGCAGCAGGCACCACCTCTGAACCAGGTGGCAATTATATATCAGATGACTAATGATATGATAATACTTAACGTAAGTCATAATTTGTTTCTTTGTTGTTTTTATTTTGTGAGATGATGAATTTATATTGAACAAATTCAGGATTAAAACATTTAATTTTATTTTAATGCCACATGTCTACTCTTGCTTTTGCAGGATGATTTTGATAAAGAGCCCAAAGTACTCAGAGGTGAATCTCCTGGAAAAGAAAGTGACAAAACAGTTGAGTAATTTTATTCATTCTTGTCTAATATGAGTGAGAATTTAATTCTTTTGTTCTGCTGGTATTGTTATACCATACTATAGTGTGGCATCTTTTCAGGAAACCTGAAATAACTTGAATTTTTAAAATATTACATTTGTATGGAGCACAAATATACACATATGTCTGTGTATTATGCAGTAAGTTGTCGATTTATGTGAGGGTTACATTCTTGGAGAATTTTGCATAAATTGAAATTGCACATGTTGAATGCATTAACATGTAGAGAAAAGGGGTAGTGTGCAACAGGTTACAATATAATGTTTCAAATGCATTTTAACCACTTGAATTCACGTATGAGGGTTGTACTGAAAGTAATGCAAAAGTAGGCATAACGTTTTTATTAACTGACAGAGGTCTTTCAAATTGCACATGTTGATAGAGTAACTTTTCCTCTATACAAAGGTACTACTCAACATAGTCTCTATCACAAGCGATGCATTTGCGCCATTGTTGAACTCAACTCTCGAATCCTGTTTGAAAAAATTCAGGTGTGGACTGTTGTACCCACTTCTTTGCAGCCACTTTCACCTCGTCTGTATCATCAAATCGTTGTCCCTGGAGACTGTCCTTCATTGGAATGAACAGGTGGAAGTCGGAGGGCACCAGATCTGCGCTGTACAGTGAATGGGGGACCACCAGCCAGCCTAATTTGCTGATCACCTAATTTGTTGCCAAAGATGTGTGTGGTCTCACATTGTCATGGTGGACGTGGATCCTTTTCAGATTCTTGTTCAGTTTCTTTTTCCTTATTATCTTCTCTGAGCTTCCTGAGTGTCTCAATGTACCGCTGGCAGGTCACAGTACAGTCACGTTCCAGAAAATCAAAAAGGATGATACCCCTGTCATCCCTAAACACAGTCACCGTGACTTTCTTTGCTGATTGCTGGCTCTTGAACTTCTTAGGCCTTGGTGCATAGGTGTGACACCATTCCATGGATTGAATTTTCGTTTCCAGATTGTAAAGATATGCCCATGTTTCATCCCCTGTGACCAGATCAGAAAAAAAAAACTTGTCTTCATTGGCTTCAAATGTTTCCAGCAGGTCAGAGCAGACTTCCACCCTTCTCTCCTTCAAATCGGGTGCCAACTGCCAAGGTACCCACGTTGCACACACTTTCCGATACCCTGAGTCTTCCACCATCTTCTGTATGGCATTGTGACCACAGTCCAGTTGTGCAACATGTTCACGTATTGTGACTCGTCTCTCTGCGCGAATCAGTTTATCCACTCTGATTATTCGTGTCAGTGGTCACAGATAATGGTCTCCCACTGCGTGGTTTGTCTTCAATGCTGGTTTCCCCTTCTTTGAACTTCTTCATCCATCTGTGCACTTTGCTTTTTTCAGTGGTGTCAGCTCTATAAACATTCTGTAACCTTCTGTGGATGTCAGACAGCCTGCACCCTTCCTTTGTCAAGAACTCAAGATGGCACATTGCTTCTGCTCAGAATCCATTATTTACCTTGTAATGAAGAAGAAGGGTTGCTATAGAGCAGTGGCGTATATTCAAGGGGATCTAGGTAATCGCAGATGGACCAACTATTTTTTTGCTTTTTAACAATTTTTGGAATTTTTCGCAGCTATTTTTCTTAGTACAATTCATGCAGAGCGTAGGTATGTATTCAAGAAAAACTATTTGCAAAGCCTTTTTAATAAAAAAAAAAAAGAGAAATCCTTCGTTCAACCTGTTGTCAGAAGCGTCAATGAGCAGCTCCAAAGGCCATCTCATTTCGGAGAGCAAGAGACCACGTGACCCAGGAGCGAAGACATCTCACTCCCGCTGAACGTGTGGTTTCCCTGCCCTGCAGAGAAAACAAGCATTAATGTGCACGCGCTGCTTCGAAGTAATATGCGGCGAGGGCCATCTCATATCAGGGAGAGGACGCAGGATTTTTCAGTGTTACAGAGTGTGTTTGCTTGAGACTGTTTCATTACTAATTCTGTTACTTATTTATTCGTCTGTTTTTGTTTCATGATTTTTCTTTATCAAGACCAGTATGGCGTGCCCGTGTGTTATAGATGAATTATTAAAAATATCTTGAGGAAGCAAACTGTTTCAAGAAAAATTGGCATTAATAAGAAAAAGGCGACCAGTTCCTAAACTTCCAAATCTCTCTGCATTATACAAGTACAAAAACCGTTCTTACACGCGGCATTTTACTGAAGCAAATTATGAGTAAACATTGTGGTTAACAGGCTGCTTAAATTCAAATAGATTATTTTCCTGGCCTTGCCTATTGTTTAGTTTCAAGAAGTCTGTGTGGTCAAATGGAGAATTCTGTGACCTGAATAATTTGTGCAAAGCTGTGGGAAAACATGAAGAAACCAGAGCTCACACAAATTGTTTTTTTGTTTTTTTTATTAGTTACAAACTTTTGGAGATTCAAGCAGCAGGATTGACCTTCAGTTGGGTCATCAGAGAGCTCTAAAAGTCACCAGGCACAACGAAGAGGTGAATAAAAACAGACACATTTTATCATGTTTAATAAAAGCCGTTTGTTTTTTAGCAAAACAAGAACTGGCCTTCCGTGGACGCGGTGAGGCGGATGATTCCCTATATAAGGAAATTACTCGAACTTTTAAACTACACAGCCCAATATGACGCTCAGCTGGAAGAACATTTAAAAACATAAACTCTTTTCAGAGGTACATCTCCTCAAATACAAAACGACCTAATTGCTGCAATCAGCAGTGTTTTGGAAGATGTTGTTCGGGGAGTTTAATAAAACTGAGTTTGTTTCTATTTTTTTTGGATGAAATATCTGATGTAGCAAACAAATCTTAATTATAGATTTGTAACTGTTATGTTGACGAGGAAGGCGATATGCAATTGAAAGATTTTGAAGTTCACTGACTTGAGTGCCAATAAGACTGCTGGGTCACTTTTGTAGCTTGTGGATCAAGATATTTGTGAATATGAAGTGTCATAAAATCATAGGACAAATTTACGATGGAGCTGTTATCATGTTGGGAGGGGTTGGAGGGTGTACAGGTCAAAATTAAAGAAAAATATCCAGAGGCTTTATTTGTCCACAGCTACAGTCATGTCTTGAATTTATTTCTCCAACAATTTGTGCACATTATTACAGAATGTAGTAATTTTTTTACTACGCTGTCTGGAATTAGTTCATTTTTCTCCAAATCGTCTAAAAGGACAAATGCTCTGAGTCTCTTTATGAATAAAAAACTGCCCATTATATATAAAAAATTGTCCAGAAATTCCCTATTAGGGAATTTTTCATCTCGCCCAGTGAATACTGTGAGAGAAAACAGAGTCCACTTGACAGATTTTTTTTCAAAGTATTGTAGATAGTTCAGATGAATGGGATTCTGAAAGTATTCTACAGGCTAGAGGATGTGCTTGAATAGTTTTTGAATAGTTTCAAAGCATGTTTCTTGTTGGACATGTTTTTTCCATTTCACATACAGATACTTCCTTTGATGTCCTGCAAAACAAAAGTTTGGATGTAGCATATTGCTATTGCTGCAAAAAGGTTGAAGATGTGAAAAATGTAATAAAAGAAAAACGCCAAAATTCCTTCGATGATTTCTGGAAAAATGTTTGGGAAAATTCCACTAAACAGCACAGGAAAAGAAGAAATGAAGACCCAGAAGTACTTTACAGAAGTTTGTTCTACGAAATCTTAGACAATCTAATTGAACAACTAACAGACTGATTTGGAAATTACAAAAATCTTGAATTCAAAACAATTTTGGAGACATACAGATTTCCACAGATGAAAGAAAAATTTCCTGAAACAGAATTTAGTTCCCTTTTTACAGACTTATAACAGACATTTCGATTCAGTACGCTTACGAAATTAACTTATTGAGATATTATTGAAAATCTTAGTTGAATGTAAGCCTAAAAATATTAGCTAAACTTTGACAATCATAAAAAAATATAACCTTTAAAAAGAGAGAAAAATGAAGATAAAGTGCG
This sequence comes from Macrothele yani, assembly GCA_039090855.1. Classification (NCBI taxonomy): domain Eukaryota; kingdom Metazoa; phylum Arthropoda; class Arachnida; order Araneae; family Macrothelidae; genus Macrothele; species Macrothele yani. Next base: position 71,228,452 of record CM076995.1, read on the forward strand.
TTCAGAATTTCCCTTTCTCTGAACTAGAGATTAGGGATAGGAGAAAAAATCGATGTCGTCCTACTCTGTCATATAAACACACACAGACCCCCACTCCACTGCAGACACCTTCCGTACCCCACTCTATACACACGCTCGGGGTCGAATCTTTTTGCTGTCAACAAGCCCCAAAATGGTTTTACCATCTATTGGTAAAAACACTGAGTTCCTCTCCTTGCTTTTCTGATTACACCCTGGGCTATGTCATGGAAGTAAGTAAAGTCAGCGAAACAGTTAAAAACACCAGGAAATCGGGGAACACGACTTTTTTCTTTCTTTACCATTGCGATAAAAAGAATGGGTCGACTTATCCCGGCCCGTTGCTTTGTTCTCTAAATTAAAAAAGGCCCGCCGGGCCGGGTTCGTGCTTGGCGGGCCAGCTGGGCCCGTGCAGACCTCTACAAACCCCTTAATCTCATGTTGAAGTACATGATTCAAAAGAAACTAAATCGAGTGATGCCTAAAACTTTATAGGCTCTTCTTACTATTTCTTACAATACCAGCAGCAACAGTAGAACATACATTTTCAACTTTGAAGAGAATCAAGACTTTCACAAGATCTACTGAGGGACAGGAAATGAAGAATGTTGAGCATTAATTATATTTCAACTTTGAAAGTAGTTTTAAAAACCATGAATTCATAAAAAATATTTTTTTTATATTATGTAATAATTTTATTAACGAACTTTATATATATATATCATCATCATCATCATCATCATCATCATTGTCAACCATTATCAATCCACTGCTGGACGAAGGTCTCCCCAAGTTTCCTCCACAACGGTCTGTCTTGTGCCAGTCTCCTTCATGTCACCCCTGCATACTTTCGAATTTCATCCACCCATCTCCCATGTGGTCTTCTTCTGGGTCTTTTCCTGTCCCTTGGATATATATATATATATATATCATCATCATCATTGTCAACCATTATCAATCCACTGCTGGACGAAGGTCTCCCCAAGTTTCCTCCACAACGGTCTGTCTTGTGCCAGTCTCCTCCATGTCACCCCTGCATACTTTCGAATTTCATCCACCCATCTCCCATGTGGTCTTCTTCGGGGTCTTTTCCTGTCCCTTGGAATCCAATCTAAAATTTCGGCTGTCCATCGATGATCTGTCCTTCTGGCAGTATGTCCAGCCCATTGCCATTTCAGGGATTTGACTCTGATCATGATGTCTTCCACTCTTGTCATTTTTCGGATCCACGAGTTCCTCTTCTTATCTCTCCTGGTTACACCAAGTATGCACCTCTCCATGCTTCTTTGAGTTGTCTGCAGCCTTTGTATGTCTCTTTTAGTTAAGGTCCACGTCTCTGCACCATACGTAAGCACTGGAAGGATGCATTGATCAAACACTTTTCTTTTAAGACATAATGGCATATTGCTCTTGAAAATTATGCTGTTTCTTCCAAAAGCTCTCCAGGCAAGTTTTGTACGCCGATTAATTTTTTCATCAATGTGACCCTCACTTGATATCTGCTGTCCAAGATAAACGTAAGTGTCTGTTATCTCCAGCTTTTCTCCATCAATCGATAAATCTTCATTTCTTGTAAAAGCATTGTACATCACTTTTGTCTTCTGAAAGTTCATTTTTAATCCCACTTCTTTACTCTTGTCAGCAAGTTCCTGGATCATACTCTGTAGCTCTGATGGGGTAGTTGCAAAAATGACTATGTCATCAGCAAAACGAAGGTGGGTTAGATAATCTCCATTAATCTTTATCCCTTTGTTTTCCCAGTTCAGTGATTGAAAGACATTTTCCAATGTGGCATTAAAGAGCTTCGGAGATATGGTGTCACCTTGTCTCACTCCTTTTCCAATTTTTATGTGTGTTGTATTTTCAAACAGCCTAATCTTTGCACTTGCATTTTCATAGATGTTATTAATAATATTAATGTATGCATCTTCAATACCGCAGGATTTCAGAGCCATTGCAACTGCTGATGGCTTCACCGAATCAAAGGCTTTTTCATAATCGATAAAAGCCATGCACAATGGAAGTTCATATTCCCTCGCTCTTTCAATTAGTTCTCTCAGCACATGGATATGATCTATTGTGCTGTAGCCACTCCTGAATCCAGCTTGTTCTCTCGGTTGAGCCATGTCCAGTGTTACCTTCAAGCGGTGTGAAAGAATTTTAGTGAAGATTTTATAAACTACTGATAGGAGGCTGATAGGTCTGTAGTTTCCGAGATCCTCAATGTCACCTTTCTTATGTAGCAGGATCATTGTAGCGGTGTTCCAATCCTCAGGAATCTTTCCTTCAATATATATATATACCTTGTGAGGTCAGGTAAGGTCAGGTGATGCGTAACATCACAGCCTCTCCTTGACAAATGTCAACCCCGCCTTCTCGTGGTTCATCCTGTTACCACTAAAGGGGCTCTGACGACCGCCAATAGCGGTATAACTATACCATCGGGATTAGAGGAAATGCTATCCCACACTCACCAACCCGCTTGGCCAGCGTGGTGAGTTATGGCCAAACCCCTCCAAAATGACTCCACAACTTAAATCTTGGCCCTCAGTCTCCGGCAGCTGGAATGTACCTGGCCAAGGAAGCGGCCAGTGCGACATTAAGGCAGAGGGTGCTAAGAATCTCCGGAGGACCGGACTAGGCTGCCATCTGATGCTGACCTTGGCTACGTATAACGGACGCTCCCTATCTTCTGATTCAAGGCTTCTTGAATTGGAAGAGGAACTACAAAGGATCAAGTGGGACATTGTCGGGCTAAGTGAGGTAAGGAGAAAAGGAGAAGATCTCATTGAACTGAAAAGTGGACATTTCATCTACTATCGTGGGACAGCTACTGGCAGAACTAGTGGTGTTGGATTTATAATAAACAAGAAACTGAAGGATAAAGTTGTAGAAGTTGAAAGTTCCTCTGACAGAGCTGCACGACTCGTTATCCAACTCTCGAGAAGATACCAGGCTCAGATTATTCAAACTTATGCACCCACCACAAGTCATGCTGAAGAAGAAATTGAAGAATTTTATGAGGAAATTCGTCATCTAAATAATAAAGGTAAGCAGCACTTAAAGATAATTATGGGAGATTTCAATGCAAAAATAGGGCAACGGCAACAGAATGAAACTTCAGTAGGTAAATTCGGTCACGGCAACAGAAACCAGCGTGGAAATACTCTCGTAGAGTTTGCAGAGGCAGAAGGGTTTTTCATCTTGAACTCCTTTTTCAAGAAAAAGCCACACAGGAAATGCACATGGAGACATCCAAATGGGACGACAAGTGAAATTGATTTTATTATGTGTAACAAAAAATTCGTCATAGAAGACTGCAGTGTGCTAAACAAGTTCAACACAGGTAGTGACCATAGATTGGTGAGATGTAAGATGCACCTCAACACTAAACTCGAACGTAGCAAGCTCACAAGACAAACAAAATGTATTGACATAACCAACCTTAAAAAACATCATAATACCTTCAAGTTGGAACTGAAGAACAGATTCTCTGCTTTAGAAGGCCTAACATCGGAAGAAGTGGATATTTCTGAAGTTAACAGAAAAGTAACCAAAGCTCTTATGGAAACAGCAACAAAATTAGCTGGGTCTAAGAACAAATTGTATGTGAACAAATTATCAGGAAAAACCAAAATGTTGATGCAAAAAAGAAGAGTGATGAGGACAACTAAAGAAGATGTGACTTCCAAAGTGGAATATATAGAGCTATGCAAGACAGTACGAAAAAGTATCACTGAAGACGTAAGGAAATTCAACTGTGAACTAGTAAGGAAAGCAATTGAAAACAACCAAAGCCTAAAGATAGCAAAGGGACATCTCAGTAAGGGAAAAAAACAGATTATGGCACTGAGAAAAGAAGATGGTTCTGTAACAAGAAATAGAGGCAAAATTTTGACAAGAGTGAAAGATTTCTACTCCAAATTATATGAAAGGGATGATACATGTACTTCAGACATCATGAAAGGTACCAGTACCAGAGTTCTTCCAGTCCTTCCAGCAGAAGTTGCACATGCAATCAAGAACATGAAGCGAGGAAAAGCTCCAGGAGAAGATGGAATTACTGTAGACATCATACAAGAAGCAAGTGGAGAAATCGAAACAGTACTCGCCCAAATTTTCACTCGATGCCTTAATGAAGGGAAAGTTCCTGAGGATTGGAACAACGCTACAATGATCTTGCTACATAAAAAAGGTGACATTGAGGATCTCAGGAACTTCAGACCTATCAGCCTCCTATCAGTGGTTTATAAAATCTTCACTAAAGTTCTTTCACACCGCTTGAAGGTGACACTGGACATGGTTCAACCGAGAGAACAAGCTGGATTCAGGAGTGGCTACAGCACAATAAATCATATCCATGTACTGAGAGAACTAATTGAAAGAGTGAGGGAATATAAACTTCCATTGTGCATGGCTTTTATTGATTATGAAAAAGCCTTTGATTCGGTGAAACCATCAGCAGTTGCAATGGCTCTGAAATCCTGCGGTATTGAAGATGCATACATTAATATTATTAATAACATCTATGAAAATGCAAGTGCAAAGATTCGGCTGTTTGAAAATACAACACACATAAAAATTGGAAAAGGAGTGAGACAAGGTGACACCATATCTCCGAAGCTCTTTAATGCCACATTGGAAAATGTCTTTCAATCACTGAACTGGGAAAACAAAGGGATAAAGATTAATGGAGATTATCTAACCCACCTTCGTTTTGCTGATGCATAGTCATTTTTGCAACTACTTCATCAGAGCTGCAGAGTATGATCCAGGAACTTGCTGACAAGAGTAAAGAAGTGGGATTAAAAATGAACTTTCAGAAGACAAAAGTGATGTACAATGCTTTTACAAGAAATGAAGATTTATCGATTGATGGAGAAAAGCTGGAGATAACAGACACGTACGTTTATCTTGGACAGCAGATATCAAGTGAGGGTCACATTGGTGAAGAAATTAATCGGCGTACAAAACTTGCCTGGAGAGCTTTTGGAAGAAACAGCATAATTTTCAAGAGCAATATCCATTATGTCTTAAAAGAAAAGTGTTTGATCAATGCATCCTTCCAGTGCTTACGTATGGTGCAGAGACGTGGACCTTACCTAAAAGAGACATACAAAGGCTGCAGACAACTCAAAGCAGCATGGAGAGGTGCATGCTTGGTGTAACCAGGAGAGATAAGAAGAGGAACACGTGGATCCGAAAAATGACAAGAGTGGAGGACATCATGATCAGAGTTAAATCCCTGAAATGGCAATGGGCTGGACATACTGCCAGAAGAACAGACCATCGATGGACAGCCAAAATTTTAGATTGGATTCCAAGGGACAGGAAAAGACCCAGAAGAAGACCACATGGAAGATGGGTGGATGAAATTCGAAAGTATGCGGGAGTGACATGGAAGAGACTGGCACAAGACAGACCGTTGTGGAGGAAACTTGGGGAGACCTTCGTCCAGCAGTGGATTGATAATGGTTGACAATGATGATGATGATGATGATATACCTTGTATATATACATGAAATGTGATTTTTGTTCGGGTGAGGGGGGGGGGTCAAAAATGTGAGATTACCCACTGTCTGAAATCACCCTACGCCACTGCTATAGAGGAAGAGTTACTCTACCAACATGTGCAATATGAACGACCTCTGTCAGTTAATAAAAACAATATGCCCACTTTTGCATTATTTTTGGTACAACCCTCATACACCAGAAATATGAACACAAACGTTGACAGAAACATTATTTTTATTAAAAGAAATCAATATTCCCCAAGATAAGCACCATATCTCACTCTAGGAGATGAGACTGCAGTTGAAGTGGTAGTTGTTTATGCCCGCAAGAGGTGGGTGCATGGTGAACTGGGTTAGAATCATCAAAACCAGGAGGGATTGCATCAATGGGAGAATCTTCTGTGTGTCTGTTAGTAGCAGACTGCACCAGTGGAAAAAGTGAAGTTGTTGAAGGTGATATAGGTTCATTACCAGTGAGTGGGCTGTTGACATTCATTGTCCTAGTTCAGAGTGGTAGGCCATTGTCTGAGGTATTGTTTCATACAGGTCTGCTTTGCCAGTTTTAGTTTCTGAGTGTATATTTCCTTGTGAGACATAAGGATGTTGTCAAGACTGCTTAAACTACAGGCTTCTCTCAAAACTTAGATATTCATCTGAAATCTGTTGTGCAATTTTATCCAGCTGTAGATACAGTGGTATCAATCTCTTCATACTGAAATCTTTCACTGTTCTCCTCCTCCTCCTCTTCATGTTCCTTGTATTTCTGAGTCATGTCCATCAGATCATCAACGTTAAGTTCATTATGTGAGTCAGTCAACCCCATATTTGAGCAATCTTCACCAACCTTGCATCTAATCTCCACAATGTTGTGTACCACAGAGAGAAACTGGGAAACCTTTGAAGTCATCAATGGGGAATTTCTACAGTGTCAATGTCTTGATTTCTCATGGTGCTTGAATATTTTCTATAGCATCCTTGATGATGTAGCTCTTCTACCACTCTTGAATTATAGTGTTACTTTATCGGTTATCAATCATCAGTTACTTTAAGGAGTGGGGACATGGTTCTTCCCACGTGATATGCCTTGAAAGTTGATATGATTCCCTGGTTTAGTGACTGGATCAAAAAAGTTATGTTTGGAGAAAAGAACAACACATGAATGTTAGGGTTGATGTTATCCAAATGCTTAGGGTGGCCAGGAGCATTATCAAGGATGAGTGACTCTTTAAAAGCAAGGTTAGATTTCTGACAACATTTCTAAGTTTCACTTTCAAAATGATTCATGGATTCAGACTTAGCCTGTTACCCAAGCATTTGCTTTGGAGTACAAGGGTAGCATGTTCTTTTTAAAGCCTTCCAGTGCATGGAAATTTTGATGGTTGTTGACCAGCAGAGGCTTCATTTTGCAGTCACCTGCTGTGTTGACACATAGCAGCATCCTCAGCCTATGTTTTGCTACTTTAAATCCTGGCACAACTTTCTCTTCTCTGCTGATGTAAGTTCTGGGTGGCATCCACTTACAAAATAAGTAAGTTTTGTTTGTCTTGAACCTTGCTTGAGATGGAATCCATTTTTCTTTGACGGCTGCTTTTGATTCTCCAGGAAACTTATCAGCAGACAAACTTATCCAACCATCTGCACTTGCTTGCAATGGCTCAGGTTCAGTGACATTTTTCTCTAGAGAAAGATGATCATTAATCTTCTGAGCTTTGGATGTATGCTCCAGCTTACTAAGACCTGATTTCTTTGTTTCATTTCCAATGTAAAGTGATAGCATTTTTTTGGTCTCCATCAGTGAGTTTCTAATCTTTATGGTTATCTAGGAAGACAGCGGTGTGGAAAGAATAGGAGTAAGAATTTTGTCAGCATTCTTCTTTATGTTCCTGATTATTTACTCACCCAAATTTAATGTATGCTCAAGTGCCTGTGACTCTTTATCAGCACCAGTGTGTCGTAAAATTTCTGACATCATTTCCAAAATCAAGAAAGTTTTATTCCATTCATTTACTGCTTATCAGTAGTAGAAACACATGCAGGATGTTTAGAATTCATAATAACCAATAAGATGAAAGCAGGGTGCAATAAACAGGATGGTAAGTAATGTATCTGTTGCACACAACAGCACAGATCTGCACAATGCAATGTGTACCGTGAAACTAAATTATTCTATTCTTTGTATACTGTGACACCTTCCAGGTGACCCATGAAGGCCACATACATTGTGGTGGGAAAGCAGAAGGTGTGGAAGTGTCCAGTCATTTTGTGCTCTTCCAACAAAACAGCAAAATGTTCTCACATATAACAAGTATCTGGGATATTTTCCCTCTTGCATATTAGCAAAATCGCATATGCAGAATTCGCATAAATTGAGGACTTCCTGTGTGTGAGTGCGTGGGCATGTTTGTTTGTGTGTGCGTGCGTATGTGTGTGTGCGTGCGTATGTGTGTGTGCATGCGTGTGTGTGGTGCATGAGCGAGTGCGCGTGTAGCTTGTACTGGGACAGCACACTTTCATCCTGAAATGAAAAAAATCTTGCAGCTTACCACATTTAGTTGAGATTTATCATTAACTTATACAAAGCTGAACTAAATTTTCTTAGAAATTGGCCATGTATTAATTGTTTCTGATACACAACCAGCTGTGTGTGTATAATGTGTCACTGTTGTGCCACTACATAAATTAAACACGAGTGCTTGAAATGGCATTTTTTTAAAAGATGATTAATGTAGTATATGAGGTGTTGTTTCTCTATTCATGTTTTATAACTGAACTACTAACAAGATTTAATCACATACAGTACATAAGAAATGGTGAATATTTTGTGTGGGTAGAGGTTTCAGGAGGTGGTTATCACAACAAATCATTCATTGCAGTAAAAATCAGAACATAAAGATTGCATGAATGGAATGTGGGATTACACCATACAATACAAATTTTGAAGATTACAATCCATAAGTCATCTTCAAAATTTGTGAAGATTGGATCTTATACATAAAACCTAGGCAGCACTGGGTGCAGTTTAGCTAATTATTTATGTACATTCTGGCAAAAGACAGAATTAAACAGAAGTAGTGCCAGAAATAAATGACCTGTAGCAAAGTCCTAGTGCCTAATATTAACATGTGCTAACTTATACACTGGCGTGCAAAAATTAAGGACGAGACGGTTTTTCGAATGTAACGTCAAGCAGAAGTGCTCCATATCGACTCAAATCATACCATAAGATCCCCAAAATGTAAGAATATGGGACAAGTGAGCAAAACCGTCCAAACAAGGAATCCAAAGGATACAAAGGCACTTTATTGAAAAGGTAGCTTCGAGCACAACTGGACATAAGACAGAAACGTCCATGTGACAGGCGGAATCCAGTCTTTTTTAGTAGGGAATATGATCACCCCTTACTGCGTTGCAGGATTTACAACGTCTGTCCATGCTGAGGACGAGGTTGTCAAGGAGCTGGCTGTTGAGGCATCGCGGCCCATTCCTCTTGTCCATTCACTCTTCGCCCATTCCTCAGCGCCAATCGCAGCTATGAAATCGTTGCTGGCGACTGGTGACATGCTGCCAAGCGTCTTCCAAAAAGGTTCCACACGTGTTCAATTGGATTTAGGTCCGGGGTCCTTGCGGGCCAATCCATGCGTTGAATATCTTCACTCTCCAACAGCTCTGCGACAGCCACTTTATGCTGAGGTATAGCATTGTTGTCCATGAAGAGGAACTCAAGACCTACAGCATCTCTAAACAGACGCACGTGAGGCAGGAGAACTTTGGTACAATAGCGGACACCAGTGACTGAACCTCCTTGGAAGATGTAGAGGTCAGTACGGCTACCAAGCATGATATCGCCCCAAATATGAACTCTGCCACCTCCAAGCCGGTCCCTTTCGATGATGTTGGAGGTGTGATTGCGTGTTCCCTGCTCTCTCCAGATGTGTATATGTCCTGAATCGCTTGTCGGACTAAATCGGCTCTTGTCCGTAAAGAGAACTCGACCCCATTGCTGATGTGTCCAGTTCTTGTGTTCCTGGCACCACAGAAACCACCATCTCCGATGAGCAGGTGTTAATGGCACACACTGTACTGGTCGTCATGCAAATAGACCACCTTTGTGCAGCCTCCTGGCCACGATAAAATACGATAACAGACGTCCAGTTGTCTATTGCATGTGCCTTGCGATTTCTCCCACTGTCTGCCGTCTGTTTCTTCTCGCCTGTAGGACAATATACTGGTTGTCCGCCGCCGTGGTTGCTCATGGACAACCACTGCTAAACTCTCGGACAGCTGTTCGTTCAAAATGCTCTCCAAGCTCGTGAAACGATGCTGTGAGCGATCCCGAACTCCTCGGCCACACAAGTCACACTTCGACCTTCTTCCAACTTCCCAATGACGCGACCTCAGGTAAAGTCATCCAGATGCTGTCTACTGGATTGCCTGTTGGCCATATCACACGGTGGCAGCAACTCGACGTCGTTCAAACCGATGTATACCGTGCAATAGCTTTCACCGAATTGCTGAGCGTACACTGCTCGTGTGCTTTATACCCTTCCGACACTCCCTCTTCCCCTACGTCATGCTGCATATATGCGCATGCCCTACCGTACCGGACCCTAGTCTATCTCGTGAATGGTCTTTCGGTCCGTTCTGCCTGCTCGTTCCGCTGTTATGCTAATTTCTCCTCTTCGTCCTTAATTTTTGCACACCAGTGTAGAAAGTTATATAAGGGAGCTAAAAATGACATCAGAAATATCCAAATTAGATAAATGAATGAGATAAATGTCATAAGGTGATTAAATTATCAGTCTATCAATTCAGTGCCCCAAATGAGCACTGTTTCAGCGATTACCAGATGCACCTGTTTTTTCATGGATTGCATGATTGTATAAAAAGATAGTTTGGGACATAATGAATGAGACACAGTAAATACATATCAATACAAAGTGCTCAAACTAAGCATTTTAATCATCTTTCTAAATGAAAATAGAAAAATGCAGCACAGGCATTTCATTGTAATACATATGTGTTTCTCATTCCTTTTTTCCTTCATTTTGCAACTGCTGTCTTTTCAGAGCAAAGGGAAAGGCAAGTCACGGGGTCGTCCTCTTATGAAACGTCTTAGAGTGCGTGGAGATTGGTCTGACACTGGCCCAAATGCAAGACCTGAAAGTGAGTCAAGGGGTAAGCAATTTGATTTTAATGGATTTTAAAAGTAGCTTAGTCCACATTATTTAGTATTGCAAAATTGTAAATGGTATTGAAATGCTTCTTTACTTCATAAAATCTGCTGTTTGTAGTTATAATTTCTTCTTCAAAATAACAACCTAACGATTGATTTAACTGATATATAAATACATATTTATGCAACATGAAGTTTTATTTTTAAACATGAGACTTGCCATTCTGTTGATATAAAATGCAAAGGCAGTGATTTTGATAAAATTTTATTTACAAATAAAATACAAGTATATTCAATTTTTGGATCCTGTTTTACTATCAGTTACCATAGAATGTAGTTAGAATTATCATGTTGAGTAATATATTTTTGGAAATATATGTATCATAAATACATTTGTATAATTAAAATGTCCTCTGAACTTCATGAATTAGCTTGTTAAAGACAGTCTACCAGGTTTTAATTGCCATGTATATATCAAACATGTCCATCTTGGTACTTAACTGAAACTTCCCACACATGACCTTTTCTACTTTATGGGTATGAGTACTTATCAAACCAAAAATCTAAACAAATGAAGCACTCTAACCATCTGAACAGTTATTCTGTTTAGCATGGAAATAATCCAGCAATGGTTGGAAAAGGGATTAATAAACTGGAAGATCACTGAACACTGGTGCTGGTATTTTGAAAGCATTTCTACTTGAATGTTTGTCTGGCAAGAGGTTCTTCAACCCCTATCTGCCAGGTGGAGGAAGTTACTGATTTGGAGGCACTAGAGAATTTCTAAACCTGGTTGCACATGTTTCTGCATTTTTTCCAACATTAAAAATAGTTTCTCACACAAATATAATTTTAAGTTTCATTGTTTGTTATGGGCTTTTCTGCGAGTGTGATTGCCATACAAAGTGGCATACAATAGCCTTCAATGAGGAGAATTATCAGTAGGTGCAGGGCCAGATTGTGGGGAGGGGGGGGTCTACAGGGGCTATAATAGCCTTGGGGCCCACCATGACCAAGGGCCAACAGATTTTTACTCACTAAGAGTAAAGGCTTCACGTCGCTGTGCATAGCGGGGTCGGCGAAGAGAGTTCCAGCTTTCTCACATAATCCATCCACACCTCCCAATTTGCAGTTGGAACTGTTAATAGTCGAAGTTCCCTGTGACTTCACATTGCATTATAAATAGGATGGACTGAGAAAGTATACAATGCTAAATCATTAGAAAATCCAAAACAAAATCTAAGAATCTTAACTCATATTCTTATGAGAATAATGGAAAATGCAGTGACTTATTAGAATGAAAACTCTACAGATAATTTATTGGTTTGAAGAATGTGCTACGTATTAATTATCACAAGCATATTGTTACAGTTTCATGTTTTAACGGACTTCATAATGATTCCTGTCATAATTCTTTGAGGGCCTACTCAAATGGCTTAGCCTAGGGGCCCACTAAGCCTTAATCCAGCCCTTAGTAGGGGTGGGGAGCAACAGGAAAATGTTTGTCTGAAGAATTAACACACAACCAAGCCCAGTCCTAGGTGTACAGTAAGGTTCACATTGTTTAGAAATCCATCAAAACTGTGTTATAATCAGCCCTCTGTCTGCATTGTGGAAAAATAGAGTCATTTACTTTTGGGTATGCATTCAGTGCTTATGAACAAAAATAATGCTAAAATGCAAATTCTCTCTCAAAATTATGAGGAAGGTTTGAAAAAAAATCAGGCCCAAGTACAAAAGCGTATTGAAAATAAGTGACAAATAGGTAGAATTCTACATTTCTAGCTGTTGGAGCTATTCATTCTACTTTTCAGCCATATCAAATAAAAAGCTGAAACATTTAAAAGAATAATAAAAAGTTTCAAAAGAGCTTGATGTAGGTAGGTTTTGCATCTACAGGGTCAGGTGCACATGGGTGCTTGAAAACCTAGAAAGTCCTTGAAAATCATGATTACATTTTCAAGGCCTGGAAAAACAGTGTTTTTCATACATGAGATTTTCCTTTTTTTTTTTTTTTTCATCATTTGGGTCACTCTCGAGATTGATGCAGAACAGAAGAGAAAGGGGGAGGGGGTCTGTCAGGGGATGGTATTTCGTCTTTTCCCGTAATCGTAATTTTTTCTCTCACAATGTTGCCTGTTCCCAATATTATTATTAAATGTCATTTTATTGCATAAATGTTTGTATTTCAGCATGAAACTGTGGACAACGATTTCCAAAAATGGAAATTAAGATGGTGCAAAGATTTTCCTGTAGTCTTCAGGCAAAGAATCTTCTGTGGATTCAAAGAATTCTGCCATTTCCATTATCATTTTGGGCATTCTCGAGATCAATGCAGAACTGAACAGATATTTGGGGGGGGGGGGGTTAATGGTGGGGAGAGAGGGATTCGTTTTTTGTTTGACAACGGGATTTCGTCTTCGGCTTATGAAACTTTCGAAAACGGAAGTTAGATGCAGCGGATTTCTCTCATTAACCTTTTTTTTTTTTCTCGCAATGTTCCTTCTGCCCAGTATTATTCTTAAATATCCTTTTATTCCACAAATACTGCATTTCAACCTAAAAATGGAGGAAGTTTCCGAAAACGGAAGTCGGTCGAACGGAAGATTTCACCCGAAATCACATTTTTTTTCTTCCCGTGATGTTCTCACTATCCTGTTTTGTTGTTAGGGTTACTTTTCCCCATAAATGTCTGCACTTAAGCTTGATAAGTGAGGGAAAATTTTCCAAAAATTGAAGTGACGGAGTTTGAAAATTTGTTAGAATTGATGCATGGTGTTCAAAAGTATTCATATTCTGATAGTCACACCATTTATCTAAGGTAGCGAAAGCTTTGATATCATTCTTTCGTGGTCCTCAGGCTGAAAGTTCTTTCAGCATGATGGATAAATTGTCATCTGATTGAATAAAAGGGGAGGAGGAAAGAAAAGTGGTGAAGAAATAGGAAGGGAATTATATCAGCAGAAAGAAAAACTAAGCAAAGAGATTGCTGTGCAGCTTCAGTGTCAACAAAAGACAAATATGGCCATGGAACTTGCTGAGAAGAAAGCAACACAAGAGGAAAATTGAACTGATATTCTAGCAAGTACATAAAAAAAGGGGGGGGGGTAGGAGAGATGTGTTTGAAGCAGTGTGTTTTAAAATCACTTTATTTTGTTTTTGTTTTTAATTCAGTAATTTTATATTGTGAATACAGTGAACAATTACATCTTGCTTGTGCTGCTTTATATTCACTTTCTTGTTGCATGTTCTGATTTTTTTTTGCCCGATTAAAAATTTCAGCTTTTTTGTTCCTTGATCAGTCTCATGTATGGTTTTTGCAAAGCTGTTTTGGAAAGCCTTGAAATTTGAAACTAGTGCTTAAAAATATATTTGAATTTCTTATAGGAAATCAGTGTTACCTCTTTTTTAGCACGTCTTCTGTAAAAAGATCGTGCTTATGTTACCGGTTTGTCCGTCCTTTCGTCCGTCCGTCTGTGGACACCATACCTCTGCAACTATTAGTCCAATTTGAAAAATTCTTTTTGCATTGGGAAGCTTGAAATGTGCGAATAATGATGTTTGCATTCCTTTTTTTTTTTTTTTTTTTTTTTTTACAAGGCACAATTTCGCCTCTAGAGGACGTAAATGCAGAAGATGTCAAATTCAAAATAAACTTTATTCTATATAGTTACGTCCCAACATCCACTTGAAAATATTCTTTTACCTTCCGATTCCATTTATGTCTAAGACTATTTTAGGTATATTCACTTTTTCAAGTTACGTATAGATTTTCTGCCAGGGGGCATAAAAGTAAATTGCATTTTTTCCCGATATCTATGCTTCTAAAACTATGATATGAAAAATTCTTTCTGAACCGGATACAGCTCCTGATAGGAAATGTTTTGCATATAATTTCCAATTGTTGGTAAAGAATGGTTTGGCCACCAGGGGCCATAAGTGATAATTTCTACTTCTGATGTATTTTCGGCAAAATATGAGCTTCTAAACTCTCGATTGACAAAATTCTTTCATGGACCAATACCACTCACACTGATAAACATTTTTGGAATAGTTTCTTCTTAAAATAATGCTAGTTTCTCCACCAGGGGTCATAAATGTTTATCTTATTTCTGTCAATATCTGTGCTTGTAAGAGTCTGATTTAAAAAATTCCTTCTTTGTCAGATAGTGTTTTTGGGTGTGAAATGTTTTTCATATGTTTTCAAAATTTTGCAAGTAATTCATGGACTTTCCGCTAGGGGGCATAAAGGTAAATTGCGGTTTCCCGATATCTGCTTCTAAAACTCGGATTTGAGAAATTCTTCCTATATGGAATACAGCTCCTGATGGGAAATGTTTTACATATAATTTCTAATAGTTGGTAAAGAATGGTTTAGCTACCAAGGGGCATAAGTGTGTATTTCTGCTTCAATATATTTGCAGCAAAATCTGTGTTCCTGGAAAATCAAGTGAAAAAATTCTTTAATGGACTGATACCGCTCACCTCAAAAAATCTTTTTTTTTTTTTCACTATCTCTGCTTCTGGGAGACATTTGAAAAAAATTTTTTCCTTGGCATAGCTTTTTCCATGAAGAATATTTTTCTCCTATTTTCAACTTTTCCATTCTCAATTCTTCCACTAACAGGCGTAGACTTATATCATGTTTCGTTCTTTATTTCTTCTTTTAACTGATTAGACATGTGCCCTCCCCATTATTAAATTCTGAATCTGCCCTTGCTTTATGTTATAATAATTTTAATTGTTATCAATAATAGACTGATTACATGGAAAGATAGTGCAGAATAGTGATGTAGCTAAAATGACATTGAATTAATCATTTTCAGACTGAGAAAAAGGATTTTCGAATAGGCCTTTTGGTTTAAAACTCAGGCTTCACGCGACAGTAACACATAAACATATAAAAC
The DNA here is from genome assembly GCA_039090855.1 of Macrothele yani. Taxonomy (NCBI): domain Eukaryota; kingdom Metazoa; phylum Arthropoda; class Arachnida; order Araneae; family Macrothelidae; genus Macrothele; species Macrothele yani. Next base: position 71,244,063 of record CM076995.1, read on the forward strand.
GACTGAAACACACAGTCACGTACAGTAAAAGGTACGTGGCTGTGTGTTTTGCTCGTTTATATGTTCATGTGTTATTGTCGTGTGTTAACTGCAATTCAGAGACCCCTCACTAAATCCCATTTATTTGGATCTCTCTTCTAAAATCTGGCAACATTTCCAACACCCAAACTTTAAATTGTAGTTCTGGCAACAGCCCATCCAGTCTATCGCGGGTTATCAAGGTCGTAGGATGACCGAAAGCTACCGCTAAACGAACCTTTTACTGTACGTGACAGTGTGTTTCGCTCGTTTTATATGTTTATAGGCCTTTTGGTAATTGCACCACCATGATTTAGTTTTGCATTATTAGGTAATTCTCCATTAAAAAAGTTAAAAAGCAATGTAATGAGTAAAAAAGCACGCTCATCCATTTACCTCTTTCATCAGTTTTATAACTTAAAACCAAAATTACTTTTAAAAAAGTAATTTAACCATGATACCGTAAAGCATAATAATCATCCTGGAATTTTTGTATATGTCCTTTAAAGTCCTTTAATTTTTCCACCCAAAAGTGTGCACACCCTGATTCACAATGTGCTGTCCTGCTTTTGAATTGCTATCAAACATGGCACGTGCTTAAATGTTTTGGTACTCCCATGCTTTCTTCAAGAGTCTTTATCATGAGTGAAAGTACTTCACTGTTGTCTATCTTGTTCCACCATGCATGTGTGGCATTATCTAACTTTTTATCTTGGTTTCCATAACACCGTTTGTTGACCATTTTTTGTATTATTCTTTTTTTCTTCATTTTTTATTAAATTCTCTCAGTGGGTATGGTATATTGATCATTTCATTATTGTTGCAGTTTTGGGCCTTAGTTTTTGCTCTATAAACAGTGTTGTCTCCAGATTTTTTTTTTTTTTTTTTTCTTTTCTGGTTACATTTACATCTCCAAAAATTGGTTCTGAATTATTTTGCCTGCAAAATCCTTTCAGGGCGGTTTTTTCCCCATTTTATATTCTAATCTTTCAGGTGTTAGCTTCAGTCTTTGACAAGTTATATTTTTGGCGCTTCTAATGTGTGACATTACTGTTATAGTTTCATTTTGTTTGATTGGTTAAGACCTACTTTATTTTTATTTTTATCCATATTTTTTAGTAGTTATATCTTTGGGTTTGTACTTTTGTTCCAAAATTGAGATTAATGAAAGCTTTACATGTTCTTTTCAATATAGTTTTTTTTTTTTTTTTTTTTATCTCTTTTATATGCATGCTTCCACAGTAAGGTAAGAAATTTTGTTTTTAGAAATGCTGTTTCTATGTATATTCTATGTGTTACTGGTATACCATACCCATTGAAACAATAAAAAATAATAATACCCAGCAAAAACAGTCTTGCTGGGCACTGCCAGCAATGGCCTAGCACTATGTTGCCGCTGCCGAACCGTCAATAAAATGTCCGGGTGGCCAACAGAAGGGCCAGCAGTTCAGGCCAACAGCTGGCCAACAGTTGGCACCCCATCAGTTGTCATATGCCACAACAGGGCCATCAGTGGTCCATCACAGGCAGTAGCTGCCACAGGTGGCCCTTCAGTGGCCCTGCAAGCACATGCCAGAAATGATGGCTAGCCTAATGTGGTCCACTAGTGGGCCGTTAGTGGCAGCCAGCAACCAGGTGACGTAACTGGTGGCTTGCCGAATCTTGTCCGCCAATTTCCCAGTAGTAGCCATAATAATAATTAAAAAAAAAAAAAAAAAGCAAGGATAACCGCAGTTTCCTAAATCTACAATTTTTTTTTCTACCCTTACGAAGCTTGTGAATTAACGCACTGCGCTGGGGAAATTTTCTCGACAGACCAGAAAAACGCCGTTTGCATCTGACTAGATTCGATCCTGGGCCGTTTGCATGGAAGCCGCGCTCGCTACCGACCGGACTAATTCACGACGCTCGGGTACGTGCTGGAAGCTATCTGTTTGGTATGCAATTTGTAATCGAATGCTTCGCTCTTTCATTTTATAATATTGCGAGGTATTTTTCATAAAAGTCAGTTTCATGCAATTGATAAATTAATTTTTTCAATGTTACAATAGTTTTTTTTTTTTACCTTAAGGGGACTTCACTCATTTTCAAGGCGTGTACGTACTTAGAGTCGCTTTCCAAAGTTTTGTACTGTCCTTGCCGTCTTGAAAAGAGATTGTTGAATAAATATATATTTACCCGGGTTCATGTCACATTCTGTTACATTTTTAACGTTGTGTCTTTCCTTTCCATTGTCCGAAGCTACATTTCGTTTAAAGAGTAAAAGATATTTTATTTTACTTCTCGTTATTTTTAGAAGCGAATTCCTCCCAGTCTTGTGTATTCAACCCATGGATGAGTACACCACATAGCATTGCTTTTTTTTTTTCTTTCAAATAATTAATAAATTTTGTACGCGTGTAATTCTTTTTTTTTTTCCCAACAAACGCTATTTTAATGGTTTTCCAGGATATGTGTTTCAAGCGGTTTCAAATTTTTTCTTGTTATTCATCCACTCCATTCCATGAATTGTGTTATTCATGGGAATGGAGTGGGTGTATTTCATGGCTGTAATCTAGTATTTCACGGCTTAATCTGATATCTTCGTCGACGTAAAATTTCATTAGGAAATTAATTCGCCTCTCCACATATGGATTTTTTTCTTAACATCCACTAAAATAACACGATGGCGATAGTGTCGTCTTCAACTAACTGGTACCATGAGAGACACAGCAAGTGTTGCTTCTGCGCATGCGCAGTCCCGATGCTTCCACCTGCTGTTGGGGGTTGCATTGGTTGCCAGCAACGGGCCACTAGTGGCACTTGCTTGGAGGCCCACAATTCACGGCGATGCTGCAGGGCCATCAATGGCTCGCCAACTGATAGCGCTGCCACCAACGGACCACTACCGAACCGTGAGCGGCAGATTTCAGCCAGCAGTGACCCAGCACTGCCAGCTGGTGGCCAGCAGTTTCCCAGCACTTGTGTTTTTGCTGGGTAATAATAAGGAAATGAAACATTGATAGATGGTACCAAAACAGATGAACAACAAGCTTCACTCATACTGAAAACCCCTGAAGAAGGCAGAGTAAGTGCCAAAATGTTAAAGCATGTACTACATTGGGTACCAAGGCAAAAGCTAGATGGCACATTGTTAATCTACTTTAATTAAGTTGTCCTCAGGGTTTTCTTGGCTTTTAAATATGTTTAATGTTTGTGATTTTAACTAGAGATTTTGAAGATTGAACAAGATCTTAGCAATAACATATGCCAAATAGAATAGACTGATATCCCCCTCCCCCCCCCCCCCCCACACACACGCACCAAATACGGCAACAGAACGAAACTTCAGTAGGTAAATTCGGTCACGGCAACAGAAACCAGCAGGGAAATACTCTCGTAGTTTGCAGAAGCTGAAGGGTTTTTTTTCACCATGAACTCCTTTTTCAAGAAATAGCTGCAAAGGAAATGGACATGGAGGCATCTGAATGGATTGACAAGTGAATTTGATTTTATTATGTGTAACAAGAAAATTTTCATGGAAGACTGCAGTGTGCTAAACAAGTTCAACACAGGTAATGACCATAGGATGGTACGATGTAAGATGCACCTCAACGCTAAACTCGAGCGTGGCAAGCTCATAAAACAAATAAAATGTATTGACATGACCAACCTTAAAAACATCATAATACTTTCAAATTGGAACTGAGGAACAGATTCTCTGCTCTAGAAGGTTTAACGTCGGAAGAAGTCAACATCTCTGAAGTTAACAGAAAACTGACCAAAGCTCTTATGGAAACAGCAACAAAAATAGCTGGTACTATGAACAAGTTGCATATGAACAAATTATCAGAAAAAAATCAGAAATTCTGATGCAAAAAAGAAGAGATGAGAACAACTAAAGATGTGACTTGCAAAGTGGAATATATAGAGCTATGCAAGATGGTACAAAAAAGTGTCACTGAAGATGTGAGGAAATTCAACTGTGAACTAGTGAAGAAAGCAATTGAAAACAACCAAAGCCTGAAGAGAGCAAAGGGACATCTGAGTAAGGAAAGAAAACAGATTATGGCTCTGAGAAAAGAAGATGGTTCTGTAACAAGAAATAGAGGTGAAATGTTGACAAGAGTGAAAGATTTCTACTCAAAACTATATGAAAGGAATGATACATGTACTCCAGACATTACGAAAGGTACCAGAGTTCTTCCAATCATCCCAGCAGAAGTTGCACATGCAAAGATGAAATGAGGAAAACTCCAGAAGTTGCACATGCAATCAAGAACATGCCTTCGTTGCTTGACGAAAATGGACAGGAAGATAAAATTTTACCTGAAGAGCATTTAGCTTCAAAAAGTTCTTAAAACCCCACGCCTTGCAAAGTGCCATGGGCCTTACTGTGAAGAAACCAACAAAGGAAACTCATTGAAAAACACTATCACCAATATGCATAGTCCTAGCAGAAAAACCTGTAAGGAGATGAAAGAACTCTGGGTAATAACTCCTTTAATAAAAGTAAACTGTACAGTTTCTCATTTTTTAGCATGCTAATATGAAAAACCATTTTTTTTTTGAAATTATTTAAATCACATGAAGTTTGATTAAATTCATGATCGACATGAGCTGATCATCAACCGTAATGAAACAACAATTTTTTTGGAGTACCAGTGGCCTTACACATTCCTGTATCACAACATGTTGCTAGTTCCTGAAGAAGGAACTGGCACTTTAGTAGCAAAAGATTTTTGTGGCATGAACATCAGTGTTAGCAGTATGGAGACTTCTTGAAATCTTTTATGAAATTTATTGTACTGATAAAAAGTATCCTCAAGTGATAGCGCACCTGCTGCAGAGAATACTGCTGTCATATCATCTTGTATACATGACTTACATCATAGAATATTCTGTGATTTTTATCTGGATCTGTCTGAGCTATTCTGAGTTCAGTGTTTCCTCTGTCACCAGAAAAACTGATACACCAGTCTAATACTTGGTAGGTCCCCCACAGGAGCGCGGGACTACAGAAATACGATGGCGCATGGATTCCACTAGCTTCTCGAAATATGCTGTAGGCAATGCACACCATACTTCCTGCAGAGCGTTCCACAATTCGGGTGTATTCCGAGGTCTCGGATTCCTGTGTTCGATAGCGCGTTGCATGGCATCCCAAATGTGTTCTATCATGTTCAGATCTGGGGACTTGGGTGGGAATGGCAACACCCCAAGCTCATATGAATGCTCCTCTAACCATAATGTGGCATCCTGACACTTGTGTTGTCCTATTGGAAAAGGCCCAACCCATCAGCATGAATGCAGGACATGAACGGCTGTACCTCATCAGAAAGAATGTGCACATAGCGTTGGCCGGTCATAGACATTTGTAGACGTACCAGGGGTCCCAGTGAAGTCCAGCTAAACACACCCCATACCATTACGGACCCCCTCATCAGCCGGTACAGTTCCCTGTTGACAGGCGAGATCCATGGCTTCGCGCCACACACGAATCCTTCTATCTGCCCGATACACTTGGAAACGCGACTCGTCAGACCAGGCGTGTCCAGTGGCGGTGTTGCCGTACCCAAGCGAGGCGCATAGCTCTGTGTCGTGCACCCATCAGGGGGACTCAAGTTGGGCATCGGCTCCCAAAGCCCGTATTGTGCAGGGTACATTGCACAGTCCGGACGCTGATGCTTGTTGAGGCTCCAGCATTGAATTCCGATGATACCTGCGAGAGTGTTGCACGCCTATCGCTTGAAACGATTCTTGACAGCAGATGATGGTCACGTTTACCCAATGTCTTTTTATGGCCACACTGGTATCGTAAGTTGGAGGTTTTGCCAGAATTCTTGTAGTCACGGTCGTCCATAAAAATCCGAACTTTGTTTGTACCTCCGAAATACTATGGCCCATCTCACAAGCGCCAAACTATGACACTGCATTGAAAATTGCTTAAATCGTTATTACTTGTCATTCTGATGCCGAAAACAGCTCTGACAGCTGGCAAGGATGTCTATCGCTTTATATACGCACTGGCGGACACAACCGAGTACACGCATAGGTGATGTTGCTATGTATTTTGCATAAACTCGTCTGTACCAGTTTTTCTGGCACTTCAATGTATAACCTTTATAGTTGCATTTATAAACTGTTCCTTTCAGTCTTTATTTCACTCCCTTTTGATCTAGGAGAACAACAGCCACGTTCTTTGCACGCGAGTTTGATGCAACGTATGTCAGATGTTCTCACACGCATGTTCAACAACCCAGCAAGAGTCAGACAGCGATCTGCAGCATCTCATTCCTCATCTGCATCCTCTCAAGTTTCCTCTCATTCTGCCAGTGAGGAAGAAGCTTCTGAAGAAGAAGGAAAAGGTATTTGTTTTATTATGTGATATCTGAAAAATTGCAGCCTGGAGTAATAATTAGAAAGTAACTTGATAAACTTCCATTCAGATAAGTGGGCTAAACAAGAATAAAAGTAGGACCATAAGGGATGCATTATCTGTCAGCTTATGATTATTGTTTGGAAAAGGATCATGACTGTTTTTGAGTCTGTGTACACAGTCCCTTTTCTTTAAAATTATTCCCTTAATATTGTTTTCACAAGTTCACCTGGCATATTTTTTTCTTACTAAACCATGCTTTTAATTACAAAGTTATTTATTAGATATTCTTAGCAAAATATTTCTAAATCAATGTCATCATCATCATCATCATTGTCAACCATTATCAATCCACTGCTGGACGAAGGTCTCCCCAAGTTTCCTCCACAACGGTCTGTCTTGTGCCAGTCTCCTCCATGTCACTCCCGCATATTTACGAATTTCATCCACCCATCTCCCATGTGGTCTTTTTCTGGGTCTTTTCCTGTCCCTTGGAATCCAATCTAAAATTTCGGCTGTCCATCTATGGTCTGTCCTTCTGGCAGTATGTCCAGCCCATTGCCATTTCAGGGATTTAACTCTGATCATGATGTCTTCCACTCTCGTCATTTTTCGGATCCACGAGTTCCTCTTCTTATCTCTCCTGGTTATACCAAGCATGCACCTCTCCATGCTTATTTGAGTTGTCTGCAGCCTTTGTATGTCTCTTTTAGTTAAGGTCCACGTCTCTGCACCATACGTAAGCACTGGAAGGATGCATTGATCAAACACTTTTCTTTTAAGACATAATGGCATATTGCTCTTGAAAATTATGCTGTTTCTTCCAAAAGCTCTCCAGGCAAGTTTTGTACGCCGATTAATTTCTTCATCAATGTGACCCTCACTTGATATCTGCTGTCCAAGATAAACATACGTATCTGTTATCTCCAGTTTTTCTCCATCAATCGACAAATCTTCATTTCTTGTAAAAGCATTGAACATCACTTTTGTCTTCTGAAAGTTCATTTTTAATCCCACTTCTTTACTCTTGTCAGCAAGTTCCTGGATCATACTCTGCAGCTCTGATGGGGTAGTTGCAAAAATGACTACGTCATCAGCAAAACGAAGGTGGGTTAGATAATCTCCATTAATCTTTATCCCTTTGTTTTCCCAGTTCAGTGATTGAAAGACATTTTCCAATGTGGCATTAAAGAGCTTCGGAGATATGGTGTCACCTTGTCTCACTCCCTATGCTGACCTTGGCTACCTACAACGGACGCTCCCTATCTTCTGATTCAAGGCTTCTTGAATTGGAAGAGGAACTACAAAGGATCAAGTGGGACATAGTCGGGCTAAGTGAGGTAAGGAGAAAAGGAGAAGATCTCATTGAACTGAAAAGTGGACATCTCTTCTATTATCGAGGGACAGATACTGGCAGAACTAGTGGTGTTGGATTTATAATAAACAAGAAACTGAAGGATAAAGTGGTAGAAGTTGAAAGTTCCTCTGACAGAGCTGCACGACTCGTTATCCAACTATCGAGAAGATACCAGGCTCAGATTATTCAAACTTATGCACCCACCACAAGTCATCCTGAAGAAGAAATTGAAGAATTTTATGAGGAAATTCGTCATCTAAATAATAAAGGTAAGCAGCACTTGAAGATAATTATGGGAGATTTCAATGCAAAAATAGGGCACCGGCAACAGAATGAAACTTCAGTAGGTAAATTCGGTCACGGCAACAGAAACCAGCGTGGAAATACTCTCGTTGAGTTTGCAGAGGCAGAAGGATTTTTCATCTTGAATTCCTTTTTCAAGAAAAAGCCACACAGGAAATGGACATGGAGACATCCAATTGGGACGACAAGTGAAATTGATTTTATTATGTGTAACAAAAAATTCGTCATCGAAGACTGCAGTGTGCTAAACAAGTTCAACACAGGTAGTGACCATAGATTGGTGAGATGTAAGATGCACCTCAACACTAAACTGGAACGTGGCAAGCTCATAAGACAAACAAAATGTATTGACATAACCAACCTTAAAAAACACCATAATACTTTCAAGTTGGAACTGAAGAACAGATTCTCTGCTTTAGAAGGCCTAACATCGGAAGAAGTGGATATTTCGGAAGTTAACAGAAAAGTAACCAAAGCTCTTATGGAAACAGCAACAAAATTAGCTGGGTCTAAGAACAAGTTGCATGTAAACAAATTATCAGGAAAAACCAAAATGTTGATGCAAAAAAGAAGAGAGATGAGGACAACTAAAGAAGATGTGACTTCCAAAGTGGAATATATAGAGCTATGCAAGACAGCACGAAAAAGTATCACTGAAGACGTAAGGAAATTCAACTGTGAGCTAGTGAGGAAAGCAATTGAAAACAACCAAAGCCTAAAGATAGCAAAGGGACATCTCAGTAAGGGAAGAAAACAGATTATGGCTCTGAGAAAAGAAGATGGTTCTATAACAAGAAATAGAGGCAGAAATTTTGACAAGAGTGAAAGATTTCTACTCCAAATTATATGAAAGGGATGATACATGTACTCCAGACATCATGAAAGGTACCAGTACCAGAGTTCTTCCAGTCCTCCCAGCAGAAGTTGCTCATGCAATCAAGAACATGAAGCGGGGGAAAGCTCCAGGAGAAGATGGAATTACTATAGACATCATACAAGAAGCAAGTGGAGAAATTGAAACAGTACTCGCCCAAATTTTCACTCGATGCCTTAATGAAGGGAAGATTCCTGAGGATTGGAACAATGCTACAATGATCCTGCTACATAAAAAAGGTGACATTGAGGATCTCAGGAACTACAGACCTATCAGCCTCCTATCAGTGGTTTATAAAATCTTCACTAAAGTTCTTTCACACCGCTTGAAGGTAACACTGGACATGGCTCAACCAAGAGAACAAGCTGGATTCAGGAGTGGCTACAGCACAATAGATCATATCCATGTACTGAGAGAACTAATTGAAAGAGCGAGGGAATATGAACTTCCATTGTGCATGGCTTTTATCGATTATGAAAAAAATCTATGTAATTATATATTTTTAAATCTATATATATATTTCTAAATCTATCTATATACACTGAGTGGCCACTTTATTATGACCACCTGACAGTTTTAAGCAAATGAGCTATGGCTGCACGCTGTTGCCGCCAGAGGGCGAGGCTAGTATAAAAAGGGGAAGCTTAGTGCTTGCGACAGTAGTAGAAGTGATTTTTGGGTGAAGAGATGATTAAAAAATGTGATTTGACAGACTTTCAACGTGGGGTGATTGTAGGAGCTCAGAGCCATAGAGCGAGTATCACCGAAACCGCCGCTTTCATGAAATGTTCCAGAGCAGCTGTTGTTAAAGTGTTTAAAGACTGGACTGTCAGCCAAAAAACTGGGTCCTCATCGACTAGTGATTGCTCGAGCGGAATTGAGAGTGTCCAGACTGGTAACAGACAACAGAAAAGCAACAGTGCAACAAATTACAGACCATCTTAATCAAGGATCCCCTCAAATGATCTCAGCTCGCACTGTTCGTCGTACACTACATCGGATGGGATATGGCAGCCGAAGGCCTGTTCAAACACCTTTGCTGTCTGCAGTTAACAAGAGAAAACGTCTTCAGTTCGCACAGGAGCACAAGGATTGAACAGTCGATAATTGGAAACAAATTATGTGGCCCGATGAATCACGTTTTCAGTTGCACCATGCCGATGCCCGAGTGAGAATTTGGCAGAGACAGCAGGAAAGCATGGACCCCAAATGCATTGCTACAACCCTTCAAGCTGATGGAATCAACGTTATGGTTTGGGGAATGTTTTCCTGGCATGCTTTGGGTCCTTTAATTTGTGTTGATCAACGTCTGACTGGCACATCATATCTAAACATCATTACGGACCAAGTGCATCCTGTCATGTGGATGGTTTATCCCAATGGCTACTTTCAACAAGATAATGCGTCCTGCCATAGTGCTCGTATTGTACAGGATTAGTTTCAGGAACATGCCGGTGAGTTTACTTTGCTTAGGTGGCCCCCCACAATCTCCAGATCTCAACCCCATTGAGAATTTGTGGGATGAAGTTGAACAAGCCATCAGACAGCTGGATCCACAACCCTGCAATCTCACACTCCTGGAAAGTGCTATTCATCAAGCATGGTCTCAGATTCCACAAACCATCTATCAACATCTTGTGGCGTCCATGCCACGAAGAATCGACGCAGTATTAAAGGCAAAAGGTGGCCCAACAAAGTACTGAGGGAGTGGTCATAATAAAGTGGCCACTCAGTGTATAATATTGTATATAAAAGGGAAAGTTTGTAAATTTGTTTGTTTGTCCGCTATACAAATCTAGTTTTCAACACTTGGAACCACCAAATTTGGTATACTATCTCATGGTACTCTAACTTAGACCGTAGAAGGGTTTTGGAAGGGATAGGAGTGGGGGGGGGGGTGTCAAGGGGTCCCCATACAAAATTTTAGTTATTTTAGTTACAATTAATACAGTTTTCAATTTACAACCACCAAATTTGGTATATTATCTCAGGATACTCTGACTTAGACCGTAGACAGTTTTTGGATGGGGTCAGAGCCGGGGGGGTGTCAAGGGGCACCCCATACAAAATTTCCGTAAAAAGTTCTACAGTTTTCAATTTAGAACTTACGTAGAAAACTGTGCAAGATGTCTTGTTTGCACTCATTTACAAACTGAATAGCATGGACCTCAAAGTTGTTGCAGCTTCGGGACCAGCAGGAGGCTCTAGTTCTTAAGAAGTGTATTCTTTGTTATTTTCTTTCCTTTCTATCTCCTTTTTTTTTTTTTTTTTTTGAGAGAGAGAGAATGAGAATTTATATGTGGCAGCCAAACCAGGACATTTAAGGTATAATGGGTAAATCTATCTGGAGAGAATTGGTTGGAAAATACTTATGGGGACAAAACTAATTTCTTTATGTTCAGTCAATGAACTTTTATAATTACTAGCACTATCTTTAACACAAAAGCATCCACAAATTTCCTTGGTGGAAAGTGGCTAGGAAACTGGAAAAGTATAGTTTGTTTGTTATGTCATAGTTGAAATGCTCTTAAGAAATGCTGTAAAGGTTATTGGTTTCCAGAACTTTTGAGATAAGTTATGATTATGGAAGCATTGAGGTGGAGTGGCATGTTTATAAAAGGGGGTTTACTGATGCTGCAAGAAATGCAGGTAGTGTAGCTGTGTGTAAGGATATAAAAGCAGACCTGCCAACTGTTACAATGTTATCATATTTAGTATGATAAGTCATGCTACTGTACAATAATATGATTTTGCTTTCAAAAATACGATTTTTTTTAAAAAAAGTCATGTTTCCTCCTCTTTTCAGACAGAAGTAGGGAAAATTTTTATGTGTAATCTGTTTTTTCTCCCTTCAAAAGATTTTTTTTCTTAGAGAGGTTTCCAATTTCACTTAACAAATTCCCCTGCCTCTCGTATAACGTTCGAGTCTGATTCATATTTTCTACTCTTCGTCATACTTAAAGCTGCTGATTGGTCGATGCTGGAATGTGGACGAGTGTCTGTTTATTCGAAGCAACCTCCCCCCTACATCTGCAATCAAGAATTTAAATAGCTACACCTTACACCATCGAGAATTTATATAGCTGAAATAGGCTTAAAAAAATATCAGCTCTTGTCATGTTACGATTTTTCTATTTGAGTGTTACGTTTTTTGGTTCTGAGAGGTTGGCAGGTCTGTAAAAGTTGTGACCCTTTGGAGGACAGCAGACATTAGTGAAGCTGTCTAGAGAAGGAAAAAACCTTTAGGAAGTATCTTAACTGTTTGTTGTAAGCTGATGGGGAGGATTATAAAATGTCTTATTAAACAGTAAACATCATGATGTGTTAGGGATGCAGAAAGGAAGGCATCATTTTGAAATTTTGTTAAACATATGTATGAAAGGGAGGGAATTCTGTTACTGAGGGAATTACTTCAAAAAGGTATTTGTGTTAGATGAGGATATATTTAAAAGATGGAGTGAATATTACAAAGACTTGCTGAATGGAAATTCAAGCACAAAGTGGTAAGGAACTGTGCATAGTAAAAATGTTTATGATGAAGACCAGAAAGACTAGAGGACCATGGGTTATCATAAAGTAAATTATATTTTGTCCCTAAAATGTGGTAAAACTGCATTTTATAATGAAGTTAATCCCAAATTGTTTAAATGTAGTGGATTAACATGTTTCCTTTGGTTTCATAGAATGATTAAGGTTGTGTGGCAAACTCTGGTTAAATTCCATAGCATTGTCATTATGCTAACATATAAGAAATAAATTGGGAAAAATTGTAATAATTATCATGACTTCTGCTTAGTGTTCTTTTCAAGGGTGACTCAAGTATTTGGTGTAAAAAGTATAGCAAGATGATTGAAAATCTTCTGTGTAAATGATAATGTTGCTACAGGATGGGTAGTAAATTTCAGGTTGATTAATTTTGCTTTTCTGAAAAAAATCGCAAATGTAAATGAGAATGCCAGTTCAAAGACAATACGTGATGTTTATTGTCTTTGAAATGGCTTTTATGTGGGTGTTTAGGAACAAGTTATTCAGCATATTAAAAGCTGCATAACAAAAGCAGATTATTGAAATCACTCAAAAGCCTATCACCAAGAACCTTGCAACAGTAAGGATGTAATCATATAATGGTAAGTGGTTTGAAATTAGTAAGACAGATGCAGATTGGTAGCATTTTTGTTTGTGATTTATATAGATAAACTGCTGAAACAAAGTAACTTACTAGTACTGATGCTGAAGTTGGTGGTTCTAACATCATCATGTATGCTAATGACTTAGGGCTAATCTCTGAGAGTGTAAACATGATACTGAATAACCTGAATCTTCCGAGCATGACGTGTGGCAAGAGAAATGTCTTAAGAAAAATAGGTAGATTCACTGACAAAACAGATGTAGTAATGCAGACATCAGAACAAAGCTAGGTACCTCTTCAGTAGAAGAAAAAGTTCATGAGAATGCACTGAGAAGGTTTGGATGTACAATTTGAATGGGAGTTATAGATGGTCTAAAGAAGTGTTTAATGCTGTAGTTTTTGCTGGACTACAGAGCAAGGAGGTGGTAGTCCTAGAAGGTGGATTGAGTGTGTGAAATCAGACATTAAAGATTGAGGAGTCAATGACAGAGTTAGAAAATCTTGAAATGAACAGAAAAATTAAAAAAGATTGGCAATAAGATTTGTTTTTCTTTTTTTAAGTGGTCTGTGCCAAGTCCATGCCTGAACACACTATTGTTCATAGATGTGAAATGATAGATAATGAAATGACTACAAATTTCATAGGATATTAAAAGAACTTTTCTAAGATACACAGAGAAAACATGGAATTTTGATATACTATAAAAACAACCATTCACTTACCCGAAAGATCTTGGTCATTTTTTTATCTTGTAACACTTCAAAGCACGTCAATCATATTGTTGTTGGCTTTCTGAGGTTGAACTGACTCTTTGCCTATGACTTTCCTTCTTCCGGGGTTGAAACATCGTACTATCTTTTTTTTTTTTTTTTATTTACTGGACAACACACGCAGGTTTCCTTCTGCCATATGAAACGTAACCATAGCTCGTCATCACGATAAAAACCTCACACATACACACACCATACCACTCATTCATACATTCCGTTAAAAACACTATGTACATATTTACACTATCTACATTCCCAGGCAGTTAAACCATTTGTCAACTGTGATTAAAAAAGTGCTCAATCCGTTTCAAACTCCGTGTTAACCCTATTGCATGTGCCAACCTCATTCAGCCTGTCATACACAACCCTCTAGCGCTTTCAACAGGCACTGTCATCCTCAGGAGGCAGATGTGTCTCACCCGCCTACCATAGCTCAAGTGAGCTGATTTATTGAGGTTCTGGTCTCAGTCGCAATCTCTGCATCTCTGGCGCCATCTATTGTCATTGTTGCTCTTTTTTCTTTTTTTCTCTCTTAGTTGTTGCTTTATTTTTATTAAAGCCTTCCATTGTTCATTTAAGTTGCTAGGCTCATTAATGTTGCATAATCTTGATCTGTTTTTTTCGATTAATATTGATTCTGCAATTCGCAACTGCCTTTCGTTTTTACAGCTCTTAATAATTTTATTATCTTCAAACCTTGGATAATGATGATTTTCCAGACAGTATTGGGTTAATGCGGTCTTAGCTTCTTTTTTATTCCAATTACTTATATGCTGGTTCAATCTGTATTTTAATTTGTTCTTGGTGCTGCCTATATATGACACAGGTGGTTGTTGGTTTATAGGAATTTCATAAACTCCTGCTCTATCCAATTGGCTGATTTTTTCATTTTTTATTACTAAATTTTTTATAGTCTGTACCTGATTTCCTACTTGTATGTCATATCTGTCACATATTTTATTAATTTCAGCTGACACGACTTCAACATATGGGATTGCACCAACATATTTTAATAGTTTTTTATCAGTCTTGCCTTTATTATTAGCCTGAGTTACTTCATAAATCCATTTCTTTAATACTTGTTTAGGATAACCAAAATCATGTGCAATTTTTTCAATATATTCAATTTCTTCTTTTTTATATTGTTCCATTGATGAGTGTGTTAAACTTCTTTTAATTAGTGTTTTAACACTATTTCTCTTATGTGTTAACGGGTGCGATGACTGAAATGGTAGTAACACAGGAATATATGATGATTTTCTATGCACTCTGTATTGCATATTATCATTTGTTTTGATTATCATAATATCCAAAAATGCCAATGTATTGTTATGTTCTTGTTCTACTGTCAATTCAATTGATGGATAAATATCACTATACCTTTTTGTCAAGGGTTCAAGTTCATCATTTTTTAGCCTCAACAACAGAAAAATGTCATCAACATACCTGCAGTATAACAGTGGTGGATCTTCTAGTTTACTTATTATTTTAATTATCCAAGGTTTGAAGATATTAAAATTATTAAGAGCTGTAAAAACGAAAGGCAGTTGCGAATTGCAGAATCAGTATTAATCGAAAAAAACAGATCAAGATTATGCAACATTAATGAGCCTAGCAACTTAAATGAACAATGGAAGGCTTTAATAAAAATAAAGCAACGGCTAAGAGAGAAAAAAAGAAAAAAGAGCAACAATGACAATAGATGGCGCCAGAGACGCAGAGATTGCGACTAAGACCAGAGCCTCAATAAATCAGCTCACTTGAGCTATGGTAGGCGGGTGAGACACATCTGCCTCCTGAGGATGACAGTGCCTGTTGAAAGCGCTAGAGGGTTGTGTATGACGGGCTGAATGAGGTTGGCACATGCAATAGGGTTAACACGGAGTTTGAAACGGATTGAGCACTTTTTTAATCACAGTTGACAAATGGTTTAACTGCCTGGGAATGTAGATAGTGTAAATATGTACATAGTGTTTTTAACGGAATGTATGAATGAGTGGTATGGTGTGTGTATGTGTGAGGTTTTTATCGTGATGACGAGCTATGGTTACGTTTCATATGGCAGAAGGAAACCTGCGTGTGTTGTCCAGTAAATAAAAGAAAAAAAAGATAGTACGATGTTTCATCCCCGGAAGAAGGAAAGTCATAGGCAAGGAGTCAGTTCAACCTCAGAAAGCCAACAACAATATAATTGACGTGCTTTGAAGTGTTACAAGATAAAAAAATGACCAAGATCTTTCGGGTAAGTGAATGGTTATTTTTATAGTATATCATTAATGAATTGCATGCAAATATACACACTTTGCTGGCGATTGATACCTTAAAAGGGCAAATATTATAATAAGGAATATTTGGTATTACTTTTATTATAGTAATTTTTTTCATTTTAAAGAACAGTCACAAATGACAATATTTCAGCGTATTGTGCTAGAAACATAGTGGAATGAGGATTATCTGATACAATAAATTTGAGGATTGTGGCTGACTGCTTTTTTGCATTTACAGAAGAAGAGAAAGTGTATTTAATGAGTGATCTAGTTTGTGTGTGTAGATGGTCAGGAAGTAGTAGTCTGTAATTGTTAGGATAAAAATGAACTTGACATATTTTTGAATTTCTTAACATGGAGTTGGAGTTCTCTTTTTCCTTAAACTAGCTGTCAAGAGTGTGATGATGTCAGATCCTATTTCATAGACACTCTGCTTCCTTCAACAACAGCCATTTCCACTGGTGAAGTTAATTTGTTTCATCTCTCCATCATTAGGTTGCTACCATCTATGATTAACTCCTAAACATAATATCTTCCTTATTTTCTTTTGATCATTTTGTAATGTGTATCAAGTTTCTATTATCCATTATTTATTTTTTATTTTACTGTGTGGAATTAAAAAGAAGAATCATTATGTTTTTAGAGAAGGGCACAAGAAGGGCACAGCAGTACAAAAAGTTACGATCAGTGAGGCAAATATTTACCATTGGAACAATGACTGTACTTAAGTATTTTAATGTAAGGCAACAGCACTTCATAGGAGCAAACAAAGGAAAACTCTCAGGTATGAATGCTGCTGCAGTATTACAATTCTCCAAATAAATATGCAAAAAGGAATGTCTGGCACATGGTAAAAAATGCAGTCAGTGATAATCAAAATTTCCAATTCATGTGGAATAAAGAATTTTAAAGCTGGTCATTATAAGTGTGACAGATTTACCCACTCAGGCATTAGACATAAGTTGCCCCAAAAATTTCCAGCCAACTCTATAATAAGGTGCCAAAGTTTTAGCAATATCTCATCAGATTAAGGTGTGGAAGGAAAAGAATAAGTTTAAGTGTGTTGGGAAATATTTCAAATTAATGCTGTTGCTATTAAAGATGTTAAATAGTAATAGCATTACTATGCGGATGGTCATAAGTTAACATTTTAAATCATTCTGTCCCACCGAGAATGAGATATTTCCTACCCCTGGTTTTGTGTGTGCCTCAAAAGTTGAGTGAATAGCAGTGAATGAAAATCAGAAAAGAAAAAGAAAAATGTCTGGAAAGACATAGAACTCTGTGAATTCACCAAGTATGCCAGCTCTTTATGCTATTTTTGTGTGTGTGAATATTTGTGTGAACTGAAAGTTACACTAAAAAAAAATTAAGGTACAGTTGTAATTTCTAGTGATGTGACGAGTCAATTTTAAATTTTAACCCCTGGATGTATCAGAGAATAAATTATTGAGGCAGTATGAGGCTTGATTGTTGTCAGAAAGCTTCCACCAATCAAGGGAGCATCTGCCTCATGATTTGCAGAATGGGTCTCTGCGACTTGGAAGAAAATTATAAAGTACTGCTGCAGTCATTTAAAGAATATTGCATTACAAATGCATTTTAGAATGCATAAAATGATCTTTGTGGGTCCATCCTGAATTTACCGCTCTGACACAAAAAGGAGCTCAGAAGAATTGGTAAATTCAGATTATGCAAATCATTTGGGAGTAATGACAACAGCAAATGTATACAAATTAGTGTTTTTATTAAATTTACCATAGATACATGTATTCAAGTTTTATGCTTAAATTTAGTTCTGTAGTACTATTTAATTTTTTAGTGTAATGTATTCTAGTATACAATCAATGGCATCTATGTAACTGAAAAAATATAATACTTTTGTATTGTTGCCATCATGTCATTGTGAACTTATTTTTGCAGTGCCACTATGCGTCCATGACATACAGAAAACCACTCTCTCAGTCAAACAGGATTTGACATCATCAAACTTAAAGAACTGTTTTAAGAAATGAACAGAGAGAGGAGTAGGAGTTCATATTAAATTAGTAATAAATGTATCAGGCATATTTTTGTCCCAAGAAATGTGTGTTTCTGTGTGTATGATTAATTATGGTCACTCCCATTATTCTCTGTGTTGCTAAGTAAAATTTCCATATAATCTGGTTGGTACATTGCAGTTACCATTTGTAGATTGCATTCGTTTGTAAAACATTTTACTTATGACAGTACATAAGTATAATATTGTATATATGCATCACTAAGGTGTTCTCTAAGATTCAGAGGTTATCTCCTCAAAGAAAGCTGTACTATCATAAGCAACATGCTTACAAACATTTAGCCAAATCCGAGTCTCAAACAACACTTGCCAAATCAGTGTTATTGGTGGTGTTAGATTTTACTTATTGTTGATATATCAAACATCTCCATTTACAGCAATTTTGCCACGCAACTTGAGCTTCACTGGCATCCAATACATAGGGTAATGCATTGATGTAGTCTGTGATATTGCATAATAATTTTCAGATACATTCTTAATCTGCACAAAAATTGATCATTACTTCCTATACATTTATAGATTGTAAATTTCTGATTCGAGTATTGCTGTAACAAAGAAAAAGGAAGCATAATGTTTAATTAATATATATGTATATATTTAAACAGGAAGTTTTTCCCATCCAGAAAGTGGAGTTGATCTCACTAAAGAAGGTTCTGACAAAAAGGAAGGAGGAGAATTTTCAAATGTGGGAAACAGTTCTTCTGCAGAACCCCATGGAAGTGATTCTGAACCAATTCATGAACCATGTCAAAGTGATATTTCTGGTGCTACTACTTCTGCTTGTTTACAAAATTCTGAAAAGTTAAAGGTGGAAGAACCTGAAGAAATGGAAGTTGACTCTGACCATGAAGAAAAACCAGGATCTGAAGTTCTAAACCTCAGTCTTCAAGATTTAGAACAAGAACTGTCTTCTCGCAGAAAGGACCTTATTGAAAAGTAAGTTTGATAAACCTAAACAAATCGGGCTTTATGAGAGCATTGGTGACCATGCATTTATAAAATATTAATATATTTTTGTTTGTTTTTTTGTGAGATTTTTTCTTATAATCTTCATCACAAAATGCAAATCCTTGCGTTAAATGCTGTAAGTTTTTTTTTAACATGTTTTTTTTATGCTGAGGACATGTTTTTATATGGTCTCATGGAAAGGAGACTCTCCTGCTTTTCCTGGATAAAATCAATGATATACACCCTATGAACAATTTCACTGTGGAGCTAGAGCACAATAATGCATTGCCTTATCTGGATGTTTTGCTAAGTAAATCGCCTGAAAATCGCCTCCTCCGTACACAAGTCTATTATAAACCTACTTCCATTCCCAACCTGATGCTCTGCAACTCATTCTGCCCCGCTGATTACAAGACAGCTTTCTTCCATTCTCACATCAGAAGAGCCTTCGCCATCTCCTCCAATTTTCCTTCTAGTCTAAGCAAATAAAAAGCGTTATCGAATTGGCCACTGAGGCAGGATATGGCACGAACATGGTACATAGATATATCAAAAGAAACAGAAAGGTCATACCAATCTTTCTATGCCTCGGCTATGCTATCTGGGCTCTATTCCTTACATGCCAAATGGTTCCTATAAACTCAAGAACACGCTCAGGAAAATAAACCTTGATGTTGGCATAAGATCTCAGAGATCTTTATATTCTATGCTTAAGCAAAATACTGACAAGCCCCCTCTTTCCAACAAAGCAGGTGCTTATGCCATATCTCTACAATATTCGGATGGCTGCAAGCGATACTACATTGGAATTACCAAACGTTCTTTCTGAATTAGAGTCAACGAGCGTAAGAGGGACATAAAGAACAGCAAATTAACCACGGCCCTATCCAGAGAAATCTAGTTCAAGTCCACTGATCTTATGTGGGGTGACATAAAGAAATTAGCTTCTTACTCTACTCTGAAATCTACTGCCACTTGGGAAACTTTGGAGATCACTACCAACAATGAGACCTGCAATGACAGCATCTCGCTAGAGTTACCATGAATTTAGAAACAGTTCTTCAAATAGTCAGTGCCTTTTGTTTTCCCGAAGGATTCCACGTGCGAAACGAACATGATACCTCATGCCTTTAGTTGAATAATTACATTTGCATCTCTTCGTTTATTGTCAAGTCACCATGTTCAAATTGTTAAAGAGTTCTATTATCCAGTTTGCAATTTGCTATCTACCTTCCATGAAAAAACTATCTGATTGATGTGCAAAAGCTGGGAAACTGATTTTCTATTCTACACCAAGAAATTCGGATTACTAGTATAGTTATACTGTTTTGAGTGCATAACTCCGCTGGTGATAGTGCCAAAAATAGATATTGACACTTTTATTGTTCTGATTTTGTGGTAAAGTATCCTACAAAAAATATGCAAACAGAAAAATCAGAAAAAGCTTGTTGCTTTATTAAAGAGACAAAGCTTCATAACAGAAATTAAAATTTTGCAAAATAAAATTATCAGAGTAGAATTTGAAAACTCAGGTGCCAGGTGAAAATTTTCAGGCACCATGGTGGCTGGGCACTTTTGATTTGTCTACCCCTGGTTATGATGGTCTTCCATTCATTAAAGTATTAGTTTATGCCACTTTAACTTATGAGGTATCAAATTTGATTTGAAGTATCTATATTCTTTAGTTCTCCAAAACATTAGGGTGCATACTTAACTGTTAGAAAACATGCAGTCTCTTTACTGCTTGTTACAAAGTTGTAACTATTGTAGAACTATGTATGCATGGTGCTATGCTTTCGCCAGTGACTGTTCTGTAGTGCCATGATTTTTTTTTATGTTAAATTTTTTATATCTGAGTATATGAATCTCTGTGTTTCTTTCATTCAGCTGTATTTCAAATGGCAGGATTTATCAGACTTTGAGAAAAGACAGATTGTGGGAGCTCGGAGAGCCGGTGCCTCAATTTCCCAAACAGCTAAACTGGTGGGTTGTTCGTGAGCCGCCATAGTTAAATTGTATCATAGGGCTCAATAAATATGTTCCAGATCTAGGAACCAGCTCCTAAAATTTAAAAGCCAAGTCAAGAGCATATATAGAATTTATTTTTAGGGAAGGTCAACAGAAAATTAAAAGTTTTTGAAATCCACCAGGACAAAATAAAAGTTATATTATTTGCATCTTCATAAGCAATAAGCAATAAGCACCAAAAAAGTGCACTATTTACGTGCAAGTCATTAATGATTTAACAGTCAGAAAGGCCAAACACTTACCTAAAGGTTCTTGGCTTCATTCTTTTTATACACTTCATGCACGTTAACGAGAACATTTTGTTATGCAGCTGGCCTTTTAAGGTTATGATTTTGGCTATCCTAACAGGTATTAAGGAAATGGATTAATGAAGTAACTCAAGCAAATAGTAAAAAACCATTAATATATGTAGGAGCAATTCCATATGTTGAAGGTATTTCTGCTGAAATTAATAAGCTTTGTGGCAAATGTGACATGCAAGTAGGAAATCAAGTACATACTATAAAAATATAGTAATAAAAAATGAAAAGATCAGCCAACTTGATAGAGCTGGTGTATATGAGATTCCTATATATCAGAAACCACCTTTGTCATATATCATCATCATCATCATTGTCAACCATTATCAATCCACTGCTGGACGAAGGTCTCCCCAAGTTTCCTCCACAACGGTCTGTCTTGTGCCAGTCTCCTCCATGTGACCCCTATATACTTTCGAATTTCATCCACCCATCTCCCATGTGGTCTTCTTCTGGGTCTTTTCCTGTCCCTTGGAATCCAATCTAAAATTTCGGCTGTCCATCGATGATCTGTCCTTCTGGCAGTATGTCCAGCCCATTGCCATTTCAGGGATTTAACTCTGATCATGATGTCTTCCACTCTTGTCATTTTTCGGATCCACGAGTTCCTCTTCTTATCTCTCCTGGTTACACCAAGCATGCACCTCTCCAGGCTTGTTTGAGTTGTCTGCAGCCTTTGTATGTCTCTTTTAGTTAAGGTCCACGTCTCTGCACCATACGTAAGCACTGGAAGGATGCATTGATCAAACACTTTTCTTTTAAGACATAATGGCATATTGCTCTTGAAAATTATGCTGTTTCTTCCAAAAGCTCTCCAGGCAAGTTTTGTACGCCGATTAATTTCTTCATCAATGTGACCCTCACTTGATATCTGCTGTCCAAGATAAACGTACGTGTCTGTTATCTCCAGCTTTTCTCCATCAATCGATGAATCTTCATTTCTTGTAAAAGCATTGAACATCACTTTTGTCTTCTGAAAGTTCATTTTTAATCCCACTTCTTTACTCTTGTCAGCTAATTCCTGGATCATACTCTGCAGCTCTGATGGAGTAGTTGCAAAAATGACTATGTCATCAGCAAAACGAAGGTGGGTTAGATAATCTCCATTAATCTTTATCCCCTTGTTTTCCCAGCTCAGCGACTGAAAAACACCCTCCAATGTGGCATTAAAGAGCTTCGGAGATATGGTGTCACCTTGTCTCACTCCCTTTCCAATTTTTACGTGTGTTGTATTTTCAAACAGCCTAATCTTTGCACTTGCATTTTCATAGATGTTATTAATAATATTAATGTATGCATCTTCAATACCGCAGGTTTTCAGAGCCATTGTAACTGCTGATGGTTTCACCGAATCAAAGGCTTTTTCATAATCGATAAAAGCCATGCACAATGGAAGTTCATATTCCCTCGCTCTTTCAATTAGTTCTCTCAGCACGTGGATATGATCTATTGTGCTGTAGCCACTCCTGAATCCAGCTTGTTCTCTCGGTTGAGCCATGTCCAGTGTTACCTTCAAGCGGTGTGAAAGAACTTTAGTGAAGATTTTATAAACTACTGATAGGAGGCTGATAGGTCTGTAGTTTCCGAGATCCTCAATGTCACCTTTCTTATGTAGCAGGATCATTGTAGCGGTGTTCCAATCCTCAGGAATCTTTCCTTCATTAAGGCATCGAGTGAAAATTTGGGCGAGTACTGTTTCGATTTCTCCACTTGCTTCTTGTATGATGTCTACAGTAATTCCATCTTCTCCTGGAGCTTTTCCCCGCTTCATGTTCTTGATTGCATGTGCAACTTCTGCTGGAAGGACTGGAGGAACTCTGGTACTGGTATCTTTCATGATGTCTGGAGTGCATATATCATCCCTTTCATATAATTTGGAGTAGAAATCTTTCACTCTTGTCAAAATTTCGCCTCTATTTCTTGTTACAGAACCATCTTCTTTTCTCAGTGCCATAATCTGTTTTCTTCCCTTACTGAGATGTCCCTTTGCTATCTTTAGGCTTTGGTTGTTTTCAATTGCTTTCCTCACTAGTTCACAGTTGTATTTTCTTACGTCTTCAGTGATACTTTTTCTTACTGTCTTGCATAGCTCTATATATTCCACTTTGGAAGTCACATCTTCTTTAGTTGTCCTCATCTCTCTTCTTTTTTGCATCAACATTTTGGTTTTTCCTGATAATTTGTTCACATGCAACTTGTTCTTAGACCCAGCTAATTTTGTTGCTGTTTCCATAAGAGCTTTGGTTATTTTTCTGTTAACTTCAGAGATGTCCACTTCTTCCGATGTTAGGCCTTCTAAAGCAGAGAACCTGTTCTTCAGTTCTAACTTGAAGGTATTATGGTTTTTTTTAAGGTTGGTTATGTCAATAGATTTTGTTTGTCTTATGAGCTTGCCACGTTCGAGTTTAGTGTTGAGGTGCATCTTACATCTCACCAATCTATGGTCACTACCTGTGTTGAACTTGTTTAGCACACTGCAGTCTTCTATGACGAATTTTTTGTTACACATAATAAAATCAATTTCACTTGTCGTCCCATTTGGATGTCTCCATGTCCATTTCCTGTGTGGCTTTTTCTTGAAGAAGGAGTTCAAGATGAAAAACCCTTCTGCCTCTGCAAACTCAACGAGAGTATTTCCACGCTGGTTTCTGTTGCCGTGACCGAATTTACCTACTGAAGTTTCATTCTGTTGCCGTTGCCCTATTTTTGCATTGAAATCTCCCATAATTATTTTCAAGTGCTGCTTACCTTTATTATTTAGATGACAAATTTCCTCATAAAATTCTTCAATTTCTTCTTCAGAATGACTTGTGGTGGGTGCATAAGTTTGAATAATCTGAGCCTGGTATCTTTTCGAGAGTTGGATAACAAGTCGTGCAGCTCTGTCAGAGGAACTTTCAACTTCTACAACTTTATCCTTCAGTTTCTTGTTTATTATAAATCCAACACCACTAGTTCTGCCAGTATCTGTCCCACGATAGTAGAAGAGATGTCCACTTTTCAGTTCGATGAGATCTTCTCCTTTTCTCCTTACCTCACTTAGCCCCACGATGTCCCACTTGATCCTTTGTAGTTCCTCTTCCAATTCAAGAAGCCTTGAATCAGAAGATAGGGAGCGTCCATTGTACGTAGCCAAGGTCAGCATCAGATGGCAGCCTAGTCCGGTCCTCCGGGGATTCTTAGCACCTTCTGCCTTCATGTCACACTGGCCGCTGCCTTGGCCAGGTACATTCCAGCTGCCGGAGACTGAGGGCCAAGATTTAAGTTGTGGAATCACTTTGGAGGGGTTTGGCCATAACTCACCACGCTGGCCAAGCGGGTTGGTGAGTGTGGGATAGAATTTCCTCTAATCCCGATGGTATAGTTATACCGCTATTGGCGGTCGTCAGAGCCCCTTTAGTGGGAACAGGATGCACCACGAGAAGGTGGGGTTGACATTTGTCAAGGAGAGGCTGTGATGTTACGCATCACCTGACCTTACATCCCTTGTCATATATAGGCAGCACTAAGAACAAGTTAAAATATAGATTGCACGAGCATATGAATAATCGGAATAAAAAGAACCTAAAACAGCATTAACCCAGTATTGTCTAGAAAATCATCAATGTCCGAAATTCGAAGACATTAAAATTATTAAGGGCTGTAAAAACGAAAGGCAGTTGAGAGTTGCTGAATCGGTGTTAATCGAAAAAAACAGATCACGAGTATGTAATATTAACAACCCAAATAACTTAAATGACTATTGGAAAGCCTTAATTAAAGTAGAACAACAATGGGGGCGGGGGACAGCACTTGCAATAGATGGCGCCAGAGATACAACGATGCAGAATTCGCGACTGAAGCCGGAACCCTGATGAATTTGCTCACTTGATCTGTGGTTAGCAGAGCAGAAGGATACATCGACCACCTGAAGATGACAGTGTAGCTGTTGAAAGCACTTGGGGATTGTTTGTGACTGGCTGAATGAGGTTAGGGTTTGCTGCAGGGTGTTTACGATGTATGAGGCAAATGGAGCACTACATAAATCATGGTTGACAGTGGTTTGACTGCCGTAAAATGTAAACAGTGTAATTATGTAGATAGTGGTTTTTAATAGAGTGTATGAATGTGTTGTATATATAGTATGTAAATGTTTTAGTATGAGGTATGTAAATTGTATGATGTGAAATAGGTATTGAGTATTTATTAGGTGTATGGGTATGTGTTTTAGAATTTTGAATTTTAAGAGCAAGTTGCTGAGGGAAGAGTGAAAGAAGGAGAGAAATACAATAATAAAAAAAAAGGGTGTAATGAAGGTCGACAGCTCTCACGTAATAGTGAGTATGCGTCTAGTGTTGATGAGCTATCACGCATGTCAAACAGCAGTCAGAATTCAGCGTTTTTTTACTGTCCTGTGAATGAAAATATAAATGTTTCATGACCTGAGGAATTATAGTAACAACAACAACATTACAACCTGTGAGCAGATATGATTAAAGTTTCAACCTTAAAAGGCCAGCTGCATAACAAAATGTTCTCGTTAACGTGCATGAAGTGTATAAAAAGAATGAAGCCAAGAACTTTTAGGTAAGTGTTTGGCCTTTCTGATTGTTAAGTCAAAAATAAAAGTTAATGAAAAATAGAAGGAAAAAATTAAAGAATTATTTTCTAATATAAATTGCTACATTTTTATTGAATTAAAGAATTTTTTCTAATGTAAGTCGCATTTTAACACAAAAATGAAACACTGGGGAAAGAGGTCCGTTGCCTCCCTCTAAATACTCCTCTGAGCCAGGTGAAAGGAAGTCAAATTTCAAAGAAAAAAGCATGAACATAATGTGTGGTAATCATGCTGGAATGAAAGGTGATAAAAGTATATTTGTTGTCAATTTTTTTCTTCTTATCCAAACCACTTATTACAAAATAAGGTTCCAATTTGCTCCACGATTTTTTCCCTCATTCTTACAGTTACTGCTTTCAAAAAATTAAAACTTTAGATTTTGATTTCATTAAAACACAATTTGTGGAATTAAAATTTTGTACATATTAATTCATAGTACTGCATTTCCCTTCGTACAATTTGCAGATCATAAAATTCAGAAAGAAAATTCCTCCATAAGATCCATGCTGGCATGTAATCCACAGGCCATGTAAAAAAATCTGACGCATAATTTGCGGCAGTGTATAAGCCGTACATCATGAAGTTATGAGAAAAACAATTTTTTACTTTATGTAATACTTGGCGCGTGACTGTATACCACGAAATTCAGATCTGTCATGTTGATCTGAACCATGACTTCCAACAGAAAGGGGGTGCAATTCACAGGATGACTGATTCAGTAGTCCAAAGAAGTAAGAAAGAGACAATCATTATATTAAAAAACAACTGTCATTTTTAAGTATTTATCTTTTACTTTTTTAGTAAATAAAGAACTAAAACCCAGACTCTTGCAGCATTATCGTAGTTCATTAGTTAGACCTAAAAAAGTCTAGAAATTGTGGCAATCCATAGTTGTCTCTTTCTGAATATGTTTCAACTGAATAGCAAACAAAAATCATTACTGATACAATTAGCGCAGCAAAACTAATGAATATGATTCGTAAAATGATTATGTGCCATGTACTCTGTAGTTCTGCGGGCTTTTCACAGCACGTAGGCTTCTGTGAGTGCAAATAGTACCGCTTTCGTTGTATTATATTTTCTGTCAGAATGCTGTAAGTTGGTTTAAAACTCGAGTTTCACACGACAATAACACATAAACATAGAAATTGAACAAAAACACACAGGGTCACGTATGGTAAAAAGGTTCGTTTAGTGGTAGCTTTCAGTCATCCTACAACCTTGATCACCCGCGATCCACTGGAGACGCTGGTTGCCAGAACTATAATTTGCAGCAACACCCCAACTTCAAATTGTAGTTCTGGCAACCAGCCCATTCAGTCGACCGCGGGTGATGAAATTTGTAAGATGACCGAAAGCTACCGCTAAATGAAACTATTTATCATACGTGACTCTGTGTGTTTTTTGCTCGATTTCTATGTTTATGCTGTATGTAAAATATACAGTGTAACTTGTCTAATTCAAGCATTTTTAATTCTAATTCTTGGTTAATTCGAATTTTTCTTTGGTCCCTTGTATTTTCTATATAAATAATGTTAAAAAAAAACCCCTTTAATTTGAACTTTTTTTTTTTAAATTCGAAGAAAACTCCATTTTCGTATTTTCAACAATTACCTTTTAAAATGGGCATGTACTGTTCTGGATGAAGCAACAAGTTAAACCTGAAACCATAGCCGACTGCTTTGGAAAAGCAGGCTTCCAGCTCCCCGATAATCAGTCTCAACTACATCAATGTAATGGTGGCGAAGAGATCATACCCACTGTGGAGTATTGGGAAGACGTAGGTCGGGATGTACCATAGGAGGCTTTTGTGAGAGTTGATGACAATTTAGGTGTTTGTGGTGAGCTCACAGATGATGAGATCTTGGCTGATGTTATTATGAATAAGAAGACCTGCTGTGTATCTTCAGATGAAGAACGGGAACGGCCAGAATTTCCTGAAGAGTGCCTTCCAAATTCAGTAGAGGCCTTGGTTCACCTCCAACAGTTAAGGAAATTTGTTGAGGGACAGCAGAATGTAAGAGACTTTCTATTTCATTCACTTGATAAACTTGAGGAATTTACACTTACCCATAACATAAATTCTAAGAAGCAGGCCAAAATTTCCCTTTTTTTTTTAGAAAAAATTTGTAAATTTACCGTACTGTACTTTTTTTGTATGTTATGAATAAATATGTTGTTTTTTACAGTACTTGAATATGCCCATATTCAAACTTGCCTAATTCGAATTTGTTAATAATTCGAATGATTTTTGTGGTCCCTTCAGCTTCAAATTATCCAAGTTAAACTGTATATATACACACACTGAGTGGCCACTTTATTATGACCACCTGACAGTTTTAAGCAAATGAGCTATGGCTGCATGCTGTTGCCACCAGAGGGCGAGGCTAGTATAAAAAGGGAAAGCTTAGTGCTCGCGACAGTAGTAGAAGGGATTTTTGGGTGACGAGATGGGTAAAAAATGCGATTTGACGAACTTTCAATGTGGGATGATTGTAGGAGCTTGGAGCCATGGAGCGAGTATCACCGAAACTGCTGCATTCGGGAAATGTTCCATAGCAGCTGTTGTTAAAGTGTTTAAAGACTGGACTGTCAGCCAAAAAACTGGGTCTCTACGTGCAACGTGTGGTCGTCATCGACTAGTGACTGCTCGGGCGGAACAGAGAGTGTCCAGACTGGTAACAGACAACAGAAGGGCAGCAGTTCAGCAAATTACAGACCATCTTAATCAAGGATCCCCTCAAATGATCTCTGCATGCACTGTTCGCCGTACAATGCATCGGATGGGATATGGCAGCCGAAGGCCTGTTCGAACACCTTTGCTGTCTGCAGTTAACAAGAGAAAACGTCTCCAGTTCGCACAGGAGTACAAGGATTGGACAGTCGATAATTGGAAAAATATTATGTGGTCCGATGAATCACCTTTTTCAGTTGCGCCATACCGATGGCCGAGTGAGAATTTGGCAGAAACAGCACGAAAGCGTGTACCCCAAATGCATTGCTACAACCCTTCAAGCTGGTGGAGGCAACGTTATGGTTTGGGAGATGTTTTCCTGGCATGCTTTGGGCCCTTTAATTCGTGTTGATCAACGTCTGACTGGCACATCATATCTAAACATCATTGCGGACCAAGTGTATCCTGTCATGTGGATGGTTTATCCCAATGGCGATGGCTACTTTCAACAAGATAATGCGTCCTGCCATAGTGCTTGTATTGTACAGGATTGGTTTCAGGAACATGCCGGTGAGTTTACTTTGCTTAGGTGGCCCCCCACAATCTCCAGATCCAACCCCATTGCAAATTTGTGGGATGAAGTTGAAAGAGCCATCAGACAGCTGGATGCACAACCCTGCAATCTCGCACTCCTGGAAAGTGCTATTCATCAAGCATGGTCTCAGATTCCAACAAGCCACCTATCAACATCTCGTGGAGTCCATGCCACGAAGAATCTACGCAGTATTAAATGCAAAAAGTGGCACAACGAAGTACTGAGAAGGTGGTCATAATAAAGTGGCCACTCACTGTATATGTATTCTTTCAATCTCTTTGCAGCTCTCTGTGTCCGTATTGCATTACATTTTTCTGTTACCACATTTTCGGTACTTTTCTAATAACACCACCTCTCTTAACAATTACCAAGCAGAATTTTTAAAGTGCCAATTTTATTTTTTTTTATTACTGGTGTATTATTCATAGAAACAAAATGTATGACAATTTAAGAGATCTGTGGATTATAATTGCAGAAATTACAGTATTTACTTCGAATTACAAAATTTGAAGGGGAAAAATTTCGGCACCGGTGCCAGTTTTCTAGGCACCGAGGTGACCTTGCATCCAGAATTTGTTGAGTGCTGGTGTATGAGGACTGATGTGAAAATGGCCAGACAATGACCTGGAGGCAAAACTGCACAGGACAGCGAAAGGTTGTTGTGAGAGGTGAGCACTGCGTCTGGTAACTTGTACAGGCCAACAAACACAGTTGTACTGGGTAGTCACTGTTCAACAGTTGACTACCCAGTACAACAGAGGTCAACCCAGAACAGTATCTGTCATGACCATGCATCACACAGTCGCACGTATGGACTATAACAGCAGATGACCCTGACGACATCCTCTCCCAACCATGGTTCATCAGCGCAAAAGACTTGCCTAGTGCATAGATCATGCAAGTTGGACGTTGGATGACTGGAAAAAAGTGTGCTGATCTGATGAGTCACATTTTTTTTACTCATCTCCATGGATGGTCATTTACTTATTTGCATGGTGTGGAGTATGTTTACCTAGAAGGAACTTGGACCCCTGGTTCATGTGGAACAATGTATGACTAGTGCCCACTATCACGAATTACTTGCAGACTCTATACACCCAGTAATGTTGCACTTTTTCCCGAATGGTGACAGTGACTTCCAAGATGACAATGTGCTGAGCCACCGGTCCATTCCTTGTGCAGGAATGGTTTGAGGAA
Source organism: Macrothele yani (assembly GCA_039090855.1). Lineage (NCBI taxonomy): Eukaryota > Metazoa > Arthropoda > Arachnida > Araneae > Macrothelidae > Macrothele > Macrothele yani. The sequence continues at coordinate 71,274,540 of CM076995.1, forward strand.
CACAATTCAGACCTCCAGCATATCGATTGCCTCGTAACTCCCCCATTATCAATCCCATAGAGCACTTGTGAGACACTATGGAACTGCGTATCAGGTGTCTGAATACACCAATTGCCTCCATACCTGCATTGGAGGCCGCATTACATACAGCTTGGTTGGCCATACTTCCCAACTGTTTCTGGAATCTTACTGAATCGGTGACACATCGGATAGCTGCTGTACTGAGGGTGAAGGGAGGTCCTAAAAGGTATTAGGTAGGTGGTCATAATTCACTGATCACTCAGTGTATATAGTTCATGTCAAATATGAGAGAAAATTAATATTACTTCTGCATTTAGTTTTATTGACTTTCCAAAATTCTGAAATTTGTTACAGAACAGAATTCCATTCTTATCTATATTTTGTATAACTTTGTGTGTGTGTGTGTGTGTGTGTGTGTGTGTGTGTGTGTGTGTGTGTGTGTGTGTGTGTGTGTGTGTGTGTGTGTGTAATTTTTGCAGTTAAGTGTACATACATCATTAATCAAATAACGCAAAAATTCTTTTCTACAGACATCAGGTTGAGCCCATGGTAAATTTGCATTTCACTGGCGAAGGTGTAAATAGTGGTCTTATTACAATGAATGTCGCAAGCACAAGTAGAAGCAGAGATCAATCATGGATGGAAGAAACTTCTGAGTCTCAAGCTTCAGAACAAAATGAAAACATCATCCTAAATTCAGAAAAGAAAGAAAATAGCACTTCAGTTAGCAGTGTAAGTTTCTATGTTTCCCACCTTCATTTTTGGTGGTGTTTTTATATTTTTTGAAAACTGTGTGACACACTCAACTCTCTCTGCATTTTTAGCAAGGGGATTATGGTTGCTAGCTCCTCATGGGAAAGATCTGAATTCAAGTCCTGTGTAAGACATTGTTGTTTTGTTTGTTTCTCTGTTCTGGTTGGTTCCATTCCCTGAGACTAGCAGTCTTAAATTGAAAGTGGCCCCTTCTATGTTTGTGGGTGCCATTAAACTGGAAGAAAATCATCCAAGGTTTTGAGAAAATATTGGGATTGATTATAACAAATTAGGGTAGCAATTTGCTACCATAATTATCTACAGCACCTTACACCACTCCACACTTTTTCGCTGCTTGCTCTGACATTATATAGCTAGTTCTTATGTCCGCACGCACAATCGCACGTCACGCACCCTGATCTCAAGACTGCTGCCAACATACATTCCACAAGCAAGAAAATATAATATTAAGGTTGAAATGCTAAGAGAGGATAAAGGATAAACTTAAAATACTTTAAAAAAAGACAACTAAAAATGTAAATTAAATTAGAGTATATGTCATAACAACTGAAGATGTTCATGTTAAAAATGAAGTAGATTTGGGGTCATATTCTTCCTTTAAAAAAATCTGCTGCATATGTTCGAAAAGTAAATTTTTTTTCATGATCAGAGCTGATCCTATGAATAACTGTGTTGTCTCGTGTCTTTGATTAGGAACTAGGTGCTACTATATAGCTGCATATGGCCTTTTTACCTTTTTGTCATTGAACTGTGCTTAGTATTTGAACTAGAATAATTGTTCTATATCTGATATTTGAATCCTATGGAAAAAGTGTGCATGTGAAAGAACATGTACTATATTTTTTAAACTTAGATGTCCACAATGAACATCTAAGGCTAGATGGAAGAGTTCCCTTATAGAACACATTCCTTGAAAAGTTTACTTTTTGTCAGTCAGATATATTGTCAAGCTGCCATGTTTATATCTATTCTATCCAAGTTTAAAAATAGCTCACACATTTTACTCCTGTGAGGATCTGTACATGAACAATCTATAAGCTGCTGTATTTTCGAAGGTTACTGTCACACCTGCTCATTCTTGATTATTTCTTGATACCAGAATAAATCACACTAAACATGCCACCAAGATCACATTCCCTGGCCTGCACTTCTAGGTCCCACTGACAACTGCGTCACTAGGTGTTAAACATGCATACACATGGAGAGAGTGAAATCCAGATGATAGCTTCTCAGTGCAAGATAGTGTACAGAATTTAAATTACGGTTGATTATCACAAACAGAGATTTCATGTATTACATCTTAATTTATATAGCTACATCTTTGCACGTGGTTTGAGTTTCGTACATCTCACACATGACCTTTTATTCATCATACGCATTATTATTTTTCTCTTTCAGAAATTTTGGAAATCTGATCATTTTACAAAAATTTTACTAGTGAGAGCCATGCGTTTTATAATTTCTTCACTGTTCAGTTTAAACAGTGAGACTAACACTGTGACTGGTCACCTCTTTGTTACTTTCTGGTTTCTACTATAATTGAACATTGCATGTTTTATGCATGTCTTTTTTTTTTAATTGTTTTGCTAGTTGAATCATCTTGAATGCATGTGTGTCAATGCTGGATTTAATTGGTGAAAATTTTATATGTTTTTATGCATGTCTTCTTTTAATTTACTTGTTTTATCATTATGCATGAGTGTGAATGTTTGATTCCATTCTGTGTTCATTCTATGTTTTATGCATGTCATTTTTAAATTGTTTTACTCAGACAAATCATCATGTATTTATGTTTGTTAATCCATTCAATGTATATGTTTTTTACATCTTTTTTGTATGTTATACTAGTCTAGTCTTCATGTATGTATGTATATGAATGCTTGTACAGTGAAACTTCCCGTAACAGACACTTCGGAATAGCAGACACTTTTCAGTATCAGATATTTTTATATTCTCCAGATGTATGCTATTTGATCTTGAGGTGCTTGCTTCTGTACAGCAGACTTTCCAAATAACATGCATGTGCATTTAAAACTTCAGCTGATAGACATAATCTATTTGGAAATCAAGGAACTGTGCATTCTGAAATCATCCATGACTCATTGCAGTTATGCTGCAGAGCAGTGTTTCTCAACCAGGATCCTATAGGTTGTGCCTAGCCCCTTAGCAGAATTGCAGCAAATCACAATGTACATCACAGATTTCATTTTGGTTCAGCAGACAAAAATGATATTGTCAGAACCTTTATTCTGGTCCTGCAGAAAAGGAAGAGAATATATCCCCAGAACCCTTTTTAACTCTCTCTTGCACACTTGCAATCATGAGTGCAAGCTATCCATCTGTGGGTGGAATTCTGTCTTTCAAAACTTACTGAAAATGGAAATTAGGTGAGGTAAAAATTTCTCCTATAATTCTGTTTTTTTTTTTTTTTTTTTTTTTAGTTGTTGTTTTTCCTCTCACGACATTTGTTCTGTCCATGTTATTGTTAAACATTTTATTGCCTAAATGTTTGTGTTTCAGTTTGAAAATGGAGGCAATAATTTCAGAAAACTAAAGTTAGACAGAGTGCTTCTCATGTAGCCACAGCTTTGCAATTTAACCTAGGCCCAACACTGAGCCACAGTCTTCTATTCCTAAAAGATGGTGGCTGAGCATTAGGCATATGTTACATTGCAAGGCTGTGCTACCTGAGGGTAATCTTGAACTCCTTTTTGTTTTGTTTTTTTACCCATGATGCCCCCTCTGCTCTGTATTGTTGTTAAATGTTTTATTCCATAAATATTTGCATTTGAGCTTGATAATGGAGGAAAATTTAATGAAAACAGAAGTTAGAGAGAGCACTGTAATCTTATTATCGTTTTTGCTGTGCCCACTCTGCTCTGTATTGTTGCTAAATGTTTTATTCCAAAAATATTTGTATTTAAGCTTGAAAATGAAGGGAAATTTTCTGAAAACAGAAGCTCGACAGAACAAAGATTAATCTTGTAATTGTAATTTGTTTTTCTGTTATCTTTTGTGTGTCCAAATATTGTTGCTAAATATCATTTTGTTGCAGAAATGTTTGTGTTTCAACTTAAAATTAAAGATGATAAACATTTCCACAATGGAAGCTAAAGGGAACAAAGATTTATTTCTCTATGATTGTAATTTTTTTCACAGTATTCCCCTTGTCCTCATTGTTGTTAAATACCATTTAGTTATTTAGTTACATAAGTGTCTGCATTTAAGATTGAAAATGGCAGGGGAAATTTTTCGTACATGGAAGTAAGACAGAGCAAAGATTTCTCGTTGTATTTTTTTTTTTTTTTTCTTGCGATGACTCCTCTGACCAGTATTGTTGTTAAATATCATTTTGCTCCATAAATCTTTGTGTTTCAGCTTGAAAATAGAGGCAAGAATTTTTGACAATGGAAGTTGGACAGAAATTCTTGGACTCGCCTTTTTTATTATCGGACTTTCTTATTTTGTGGCACCACGATATCTGTCGCAGCCTAATTGGGAACTTTCTGCCATGTGGTGCCTAGGAAGGGGGTGTAAGTGAGATGTCACAAGGTGTCCTGTAAGTTAAATATTGTTCAGTCTATATCAAGGCTAGTTCTTAGTGAATCACTTCTCGGCGAGGGAGACTGTGACATAGCTGCTGTGCCAGCTCTCTCCGTTAGAATGGAATCCTCCTTCAATATCTAGGTGCACAAAGCAAGTGTGGCCATGAATTAAAAAGCAAAGCCATATTTATCCCAGTGAACGCAACAAGTATCATTGAAACACATTAAAACAGGAGGAGTATTTGTTTTGAAACCTTTAAACAAAATATTTCATATTCGAAGATCTAAAAGCTAAATATTGTGGAATAACTAAATATACTAAACTTATAATAGGATAATTTGCGAAGCCAAATATACAATAAGACAATTTTATAAGACAACTAATTTATAAAGCCACTGCTAATATTTCTGAAATGTATGTAACTATTCATAACAATAACAAGAAATAAAGAAGATAAGAATGGACTTACTTATGATTTGCTGCATTCTACAATAGACCACACTGTCTAGTTAGTTTATTAGCTCAAGAAGCTTATGTAAGGAATGAGGGAACATTTGACTTCAGCCATTTGCTGGACTTCTGCTGCACTTTCCTCTTTGACATCAATAAAGAATTCGTATTTAAATGGTAGATTCTAATAAGTGCTCACAGTCTTCTAAATAATCATATAGCATTCTTATTTACTGCAGGAAATCGATTTTCAAGTTCTTTTATAAGATCTTTAATAACGCCTTTTCCCTTACGAAACTTGCTTCCATGAGCACACTGACAGATATGTTCCATATTTTTTACAGTGTCCATCCGTGTTTATGTCGATACAGTTAAACCTCCTGCAGATAGTAAATTTATCCAGTTACAATCGGCTAATTCTTCGGAAGAGTTCTTTGAAATGGTCTCTAAAGGTGGATATTTGTTTTTCACACAAAATGCTACATAGCCAGCTAAGTATGTTAAAGATTCCAGTTTGTTTGGAGAAATGTCTATGGATATACTTGAAGTTTCAAGTGTAGGCAGGGGCAGATTTAAAGTCATGGGGACCCTGTGCACAGCATTGGTTTCAGGGCCCCTGTGACTTTGACAGCCATACTTAAAAAATAATATTTTTCTGTAGTATCCCCCCCCCAATGTTAATTTTTTCCCTTCATCTGGATTTTTAGTTAATGGAAGTAAATGAATATGTGTAGCATTTTATAAACTACAAATAGATTGCTGTTACAGAGTAAAATAATTTTTTTTGCTATGTATACCCCCCCCCCCCTTCTTTATTTTTTGCCTTAATCTGGTTTATAAGTAACAGGAAGTAAATGAATATGTGCAGCATTTTATCAACTGAAACTATAATACAGTTATAGGCTATTACCATAAGCAAGAAGAACGGAGAACTATATGCAGATCCATATTTTTCAACAATATTAATTATGACATTTCATTGTACATATGTTTCGAATACTTGTGTTTGGAGTAGAAGTTTACTTTTACATATTTTTGCTTGCTATGAATATAAATAAGAGGAAGTAAATTAATGTGTTTTATTAACTGCACTGCATATGTGCTACTGGTATAATAATAGAGCATAAATAAGAAAGTCTAAGAATATCATGCAAATATCTTTTTCTTTTTTTTTTTTTTTCTCAGAAAGATTTCATTATGATATTGCATTATTTATGTGTTTCATTGCAGTGCATTTTTACATAACTTATTTAGGGATAAAATGAAAACAGGATGAGAGGAAAAACAGAATGAAAAAAATTGTTACATATTTTGATATAATTGATTCTGAAGTATGTAAATGAATATAAAGTCAGGTTACCTGGATTATATTTCCGTTCTAGTTGGATTCAGTCTTCAGTGAATTCATATAGTTTTCTTTCTACCTTTACAAAATCATCTATTATGCTATCATAAGTCACATTCTTTAAAGTAGCACTTTCTATTGTCAAAATTGCGGAATTCGTCGAATGTTCTTGAGTCCTAGAATTCCTCAAATAATTTTTCACTCTTTTTAACACTGAAAAAGAACGTTAGCCCGAAGCATTTGTTACAGGTATTGTTAGAAATATTTTTAGGATAGTATCTACACTCAGAAAGGTTGCCTGTAAACCATCATGCAAACATTTATACAGATCAGTAGGTGATCGGGACGGACAGACTGCTTCCTCGTTGTCTATAAAATGGAGGAAATTTCTCAATTCATCTTCAAAAAGAATTTCGTCGATGTCCTCTTGGTACAACTCAGTTAACTTGTGAACATGTTTGTTTTTAAGATTTTCGTCCATATTTTTATCAAAAAACACGCAAAATAAGTCAACAATTTTTTTTAGAGATATGCTTCTATTCTTCAAGTGCACAGTTAATGTGTCACAAATAACGTTGACAGTCTCAAAGTTGATTTTGTCTTTACCTTTCAAATCGACTTCATTGTCTCTTGTTTCATCGAAAAATAACTTTCTGCTTCTTTTACGCTTCTCATCAGAGATATCTGAAGAAGCTTTATTTTGCACTAAAGTATATACTTCAGCTTCTATCGAACTATAGTCATTTCGAACTTCAAAAACGAAACTTTGAAGTGAGTGAAACAGTTTTACAGCACTGAGTATATTTGTTTCGACTTTCAGCAGTGATTTGCAGACAACATCAATTCTTTGAAGTAAGCGATTCCACAAAACAGTAAAAACAGCTATATCGTACTTTTCAAACTTTTCCGCTAAGGACTTTGCTTCAATGTTTGCAAGCGTTTTTTTTTTCCGAATTTGATAAAGCTGTGTCTTTTAATGTTTTCTTTATATTATTATAGCCCATTTTCAGTGATAAAACAGCATCAGCGCGTGCAGACCATCTGGTGCCACAAATCCTCTTTACCGTGAAGTATATATTTTCTTCTTGCAAGCGTGCTTGTAGCATATCCCACCAATGTGTGGAAACCAAAAAAAAGGCATGCACGTTTTGAACGTTGAAACTGTATACTTCTTTATGAATCACCCTGTATTTTTAGCATCTGAAGTACAGCAAAAGGTTAAATGTGGTTGAAGATTAACTAATTTAAAGCAAATTACATTTAGCACAGAATTCGAAAATATGGATCACGGGCAAAATATCTGATATTCATTCAAATTTATTGTCTTTTGACAGGAAGTTAAAGTAGTGTAAAATTGGGTAAAAGCTTTATGCATGTCTTTTTCTGGTGAACCTAGTGTGATTCCTTTTACAGAAAACGGCTCAGTGATTTGGGACAAGTTTCCAAAGGCCTGTAAGTATATTTTGTTAGCTGATTAGGTTGCAGCCTTTGTCTGTCTGTGAACTTTATTACTGACATTCCATTTATTGAATCTATCACTGATTACTGCAGATCATACCAAATCATTTGTTCTGTTATTTGATCGTAGACGAAGCTAATTCATGCGTCATGGATGTCTCTAATATGGATGCGAAAAGAATCGAAAATGTTCGTTGAATTTTAATGATTTCTGTTGTGTATTTAATATAATTGAATTTGTAGAAAATATTGTAGTATGACTCTTCAGATTAATGTTAAAAATTTGTTACCTTATCTCTTTCTGCAGAAGTTAATACGTTAGTTTTTCTGATTGATTATGAACTAACCTATACAATGACTATGAGATCCAGATTAAAGTATTTTTTGGCAACATAAGACCAAAAACACTATTGTGATTTAAGAGGGTCTAAAAAAAAAAAGACAAGACCAAATAATAAGTAATGTCATTTATACATAGATTTGATTAAAAAAAGACATTTATGTGTCCTTAATTAATATCTGCTATAAGTTAGTTTTAAAAACATTACATGAGGTATTTTAGATGGAGAGGGTTCATCTAGCAGTCCAGTTGGTATGCAATAGAAGTAGAAATATCCCATTGTTGTTAAATAAATAAAAAAACTATATAATCACCAACAACCATTATTTGTCCACTGCTGGATGAATGTCTTTCCAAGTCTGCACAACTTTCTGTGTTTAGCCAGTCCAAGTTACTCCAAAATGTTTTCAAATTTCATCCACCCATCTTCTTTGTATTCTTTTGGGTCTTTTTCTGTCCTTTGGTGTACATATACAGTATATATTGTTGAATTTTGTGTGAATGTGTAATGATACTGTCCCACTGAGGAACATATTAACAGAACTATTTTGCCCTGAAACACAACTTGTTAGATGCACTAATAGCTTACATCATTCATTAATAGTACATATAGCAGTGTTCATTACCCAATTGCAGCAACTTGCAGCTGGCTTTGATTTATGCATGCATGTATGTGCATGTTTGTTGAAGTACTAAACAGATGTTAAAGCTTATCTTCAAACCTACATATTTGTTCTTCCTAACTCATAATTTGCAGTATCACAGCTGTTGAACAATGCTGTCAATAATATGAGCATGACAGCATGCACATATTATTTGAATAAAAATGCTCTGTTTCAGAATTCTTTTGGAATATACCCATTAATGTGTATAGTGGATTTATTTGTGTTTATTCTTTGATTTGTCATCATTTTTCCATTTGTATTTGTATCTAATTCAAAAAGTAAAATTTAAACAGTTGGGATTTCAGTTTGCATTTTTCACACACCAGCCAAGTTTTCTTTGATTTGATACTAGTACCAGATTTGACATTCTAAAAGGCAACTTACAGTGTGATCTTGGCTAATTATCCTTCAATTTGTGTTTAGCAAAACTAAACACAAATTGAAGGATGGTAAATAGTGCTATTTGGCTTCAAAGTACCATTCATCTTGGTGCTTGTACTGTATGAATTTTGGAGAATTTTCAGCTTTCAGCTCTGGTTCAAGTAGAAGCATAGTCTCCAAGTTTTGTTGAATTCTGTCATAAAAATTAAGAAGCATATTTATATATATATGGGATGTACGGTCAGGTGATGCGTAACATCACAGCCTCTCCTTGACAAATGTCAACCCCGCCTTCTCGTGGTACATCCTGTTCCCACTAAAGGGGCTCTGACGACCGCCAATAGCGGTATAACTATACCATCGGGATTAGAGTAAATTCTATCCCACACTCACCAACCCGCTTGGCCAGCATGGTGAGTTATGGCCAAACCCCTCCAAAATGACTCCACAACTTAAATCTTGGCCCTCAGTCTCCGGCAGCTGGAATGTACCTGGCCAAGGCAGTGGCCAGTGCGACATGAAGGCAGAGGGTGCTAAGAATCCCCGGAGGACCAGACTAGGCTGCCATCTGATGCTGACCTTGGCTACATATAATGGACGCTCCCTATCTTCTGATTCAAGGCTTCTTGAATTGGAAGAGGAACTACAAAGGATCAAGTGGGACATCGTCGGGGTAAGTGAGGTAAGGAGAAAAGGAGAAGGTCTCATTGAACTGAAAAGTGGACATCTCTTCTACTACTGTGGGACTGATACTGGCAGAACTAGTGATGTATTTATAATAAACAAGAAACTGAAGGGTAAAGTTGTAGAAGTTGAAAGTTCCTCTGACAGAGCTGCACGACTTGTTATCCAACTCTCGAGAAGATACCAGGCTCAGATTATTCAAACTTATGCACTCACCACAAGTCATCCTGAAGAAGAAATTGAAGAATTTTATGAGGAAATTCGTCATCTAAATAATAAAGGTAAGCAGCACTTGAAGATAATTATGGGAGATTTCAATGCAAAGATAGGGCAACGGCAACAGAATGAAACTTCAGTAGGTAAATTCGGTCACAGCAACAGAAACCAGCGTGGAAATACTCTCGTAGAGTTTGCAGAGGCAGAAGGGTTTTTCATCTTGAACTCCTTTTTCAAGAAAAAGCCACACAGGAAATGGACATGGAGACATCCAAATGGTACGACAAGTGAAACTGATTTTAATATGTGTAACAAAAAATTCGTCATAGAAGACTGCAGTGTGCTAAACAAGTTCAACACAGGTAATGACCATAGATTGGTAAGATGTAAGATGCACCTCAACACTAAACACAAACGTGGCAAGCTCATAAGACAAACAAAATGTATTGACAAACAACCTTAAGAAACACCATAATACCTTCAAGTTGGAACTGAAGAACAGATTCTCTGCTTTAGAAAGCCTAACATCGGAAGAAGTGGACATCTCTGAAGTTAACAGAAAAGTAACCAAAGCTCTTATGGAAACAGCAACAAAATTAGCTGGGTCTAAGAACAAGTTGCGTGTGAACAAATTATCAGGAAAAACTAAAATGTTGATGCAAAAAAGAAGAGAGATGAGGACAACTAAAGAAGATGCAACTTCCAAAGTGGAATATATAGAGCTATGCAAGACAGTACGAAAAAGTATCACTGAAGACGTAAGGAAATTCAACTGTGAACTAGTAAGGAAAGCAATTGAAAACAACCAAAGCTTAAAGATAGCAAAGGGACATCTCAGTAAGGGAAGAAAGCAGATTATGGCACTGAGAAAAGAAGATGGTTCTGTAACAAGAAATAGTGGCAAAATTTTGACAAGAGTGAAATATTTCTACTCCAAATTATATGAAAGGGATGATACATGTACTCCAGACATCATGAAAGGTACCAGTACCAGAGTTCTTCCAGTCCTCCCAGCAGAAGTTGCACATGCAATCAAGAACATGAAGCGGGGAAAAGCTCCAGGAGAAGATGGAATTACTGTAGACATCATACAAGAAGCAAGTGGAGAAATCGAAACAGTACTCGCCCAAATTTCCACTCGATGCCTTAATGAAGGGAAGATTCCTGAGGATTGGAACAACGCTACAATGATCCTGCTACATAAAAAAGGTGACATTGAGGATCTCAGGAACTACAGACCTATCAGCCTCCTATCAGTGGTTTATAAAATCTTCACTAAAGTTCTTTCACACCGCATGAAGGTGACACTGGACATGGCTCAACCGAGAGAACAAGCTGGATTCAGGAGTGGCTACAGCACAATAGAACATATCCACGTACTGAGAGAACTAATTGAAAGAGCGAGAGAATGTGAACTTCCATTGTGCATGGCTTTTATCGATTATGAAAAAGCCTTCGATTCGGTGAAACCATCAGCAGTTACAATGGCTCTGAAATCCTGCGGTATTGAAGATGCGTACATTAATATTATTAATAACATCTATGAAAATGCAAGTGCAAAGATTCGGCTGTTTGAAAATGCATAAATACATACATGTCACTAAGCTGTTCTCTGAGATTCAGAGGTTAGTTCCAAAAAGAAATACGAACTTCCAGATATTTTTACCTTTTGTTGTCGTATCAAACTTCGCCATTCACAGCGATCTTGACATACAACTCGTGCTTCACTGATATCCATTACACGCCTTACACAAGATCTTTTATACTTCATACTCATAATCTTTTTCTCATGCAGACACTGCTGAATCTGATCCACCCATGTCTTCCTCTGCCTTTCCTTCCTGCCACTTGGGTTGAAAATATTTTCTTAGTAAGCATTTCATCACTCATTCTTTCGACATGGCCAAACCACCGAAGCATATTGGTCTCCACCTTGCTAACAACATTTTGCTTTACATCACACAACTGCAATACATCTTCATTCCTCACACAATCAGATCGTGTCTTGCCACAAACCCCACGTAAGTAACACATTTCTCTAGCACACAAACGACTCCTATGCTTCTTCTGCAGTACCCAGGTTTCACTGCCATACATCAGAGTAGGAACAATTACTGTTTCATACACAGCCATGCGGGACTCTCTAGAGAACCCATCATTCCTGTGAAAACCTCCCAGAGCAGCTATGACTTTCAGAGAAGAATTCACTCACCTGCTGATTTCACCATCCAACTTGTTCTCTCTGTTAAGCATGCTTTCTAAATACCCAAACTCACTCACCTGGTCAATCACAGTGCCATTTATACTTACATTACATTCAGTGCTACCCATTCCTCTCTCTCAAACACCATAACTTTGGTTTTTCCCTTATTTATACTCAGTTTGAATTTCATGCAAACTTCGTGCATCCGAGTCAACATACTCTGCAACTCACTTTTGCTCTCTGCCAACAGGACAGTGTCATCAACATACAGCAATCTGCACACACGGATATCACCAAGACATAAACCACTGTTATCTGTTTTGGCCTCACGCATGCATGCGTCCATAAATATATTCAACAGCCATGGTGACATTACACAACCTTGTCTAACTCCTGCACCAATGGAAAACCATTTTGATAAAACACCATTCACTCGTACACAAGCTCTACTACCAGCATACATGGCTTTTACACTATTAAGTAGATTCCCAGTAACACCATATTCATTCAATACCTTCCACAAAAGTGTCCTATTTACTCGGTCATAAGCTTTCTCTAAATCTATGAAGGCAGTAAAAATTTTCTTCCCAACAGCCAGATACTTTTCAATCATCATGCGTAATGCAAAAATCTGGTTAGTGCAGCCTTTACCAGGCATAAAACCACTCTGAACATCCCACACTTTCAATGATGTAAGACCCCGTACTTTTTCAATAACAACCTTACCAAACACTTTCCCTGGCACACTCAGTAGGCTAATACCACGATAGTTCTTGCATTCAGTCTGATCACCTTTTCCCTTATACAAAGGAACAATAATAGCATCCTTCCAATCCTGAGGGACTATTCCTAACTCCCAGCACAACTGGCAAATTTCAGTTAACCAGTCAATTATAGAGTCACCACCATACTTCAACATCTCTGCAGTTATGCCATCAACTCCTGGAGCCTTACCATTCTGAAGAGATTTTAGAGCTTTTCACACTCCTTCTCTTGAGATCCCTCCTGTGCTTTCATCCCTCATTGTGACATCATCTACATCTGTCTCAGAATCATTTTTGCTCTCCTGATCTAATAAATCACAGAAGTATTCACCCCATCTTTCACTTAACTCATTGGGCTCCCATATCATTTCCCCGATCTCATTCTTCACACAACTTACAACTTTGTTTCCCTATTTTTCCTGAGTCTCATGTACTTCCAGAAGGACTTTCTATCTTTACAAAAAGTCAGTTCATGCCTTTCCACTTTCTCTTTCCTATCTTTTGCCTTACTGTGGCGAACCAGCTTAGCAGCTTCACGCTTCTTACAGCGATATTCATCCACAGAGACTCTACCTTGCAACATCCCCAAATAGGCTTCCTTCTTTTTCTTTACTGCCTCATCAATCTCACTATTCCACCAAGCATCACCTCTATTGTTACCCACTATTGTAGTGCCACAGACCTCTTTAGCAGCAGTGACAACACAGTTCTTAAAACATTCCCACTTCTTTTCTACATCCATCTCAGAAGATTTCAGATCCTTCAGTCGTTCTCTGAGTAAGTCAAAGTACCTCTGATGATCTTCAAGGAGCCTATCAACCTTTTTTCTTTCTATCCTGGGTCTCTTCCTACTCCTTTTCCTCCAACCAACATTAGGTTTCACTCGTGACACTACCAAGTAATGATCAGAACCAACATCCGCACCTCTCATCACACGGGTGTCAACAACTAAGTGTTTCAAATGCTGATCGTAAACAACAAAATCTATCACACTCTTTTGACCAAGAGTACGATTTTCCCAAGTATATGTGTGTATATATTTGTGGTTGAAAAATGTATTAGATACACACAAATTATTCTCAATGCAGAGTTCAATTAATCTTTCACCATTATCATTCACACAAGGATCATTAAACTTACCCAGAACATTGTCAGAAATTGCATTCTGTACACCTACTCTATCTAGCCTTGAAATCCCTTGCTATTATAACTTTTTCTTTAGCACCAAATTGGCTCAAAACAGCTTTTAGCTCATTCCAGAAATCTTCTTTCTTATCAGAAGGTTCCGAGTCACAAGGAGCATACACTACAACAATTACAATTCTCTGAAGTTTCATTTTCAAACAAATCCAGATAATTCTCTCACTTAGCAACTATAATGGATCAAGTTGTTCTTAATCTTTTCACTTAAAATCACAACTACACCAGCCTGTCCTCTCATATTATCCAATACTCTAGACCACACACTCACCGTGCCATTCACTTCTTCTACCCCAATTTCCTTCTTTTTGGTTTCACTTACACACAGCACATCCAGTCTATACTTATTCATCTCCTCAATCACCTCACTCATCTTGCCATTTATACCTCTAGTATTCCATACACCAATCTTACATTCACTCAGCCGAGATCTCTTTCTCATACGCCGTTTAGAAAATCCAGGTCGATTCCGTGGTGGACCGTCCTTCTCAAGTGTAGTAGGTCCACCATATCCCACACTTGAGTCATTCTTAATATTTCTTTTTGTCTTTTTAATCAGGTAAGTACATCAGTGTGGGGGATTAGCCCACAGCTGAGGGTTCCAGTTGGTCATTCAACCTAAGGATTGTGGAACAAAACCCAGAGAGTTGGGGTCTTTTTGCCAATGTCACACAGAACTAGCTTGCACCTCTCCAAGATTCACAGAGGCCTAGTTGCTGTTGTGTGTGCCATTGTTACCACGGAGCGCCCCGAGGAGGCAAACCCATCGCTCACTACGACCGCCCGCTGTTTGAAAATACAACAGACATAAAAAAAATTGGAAAAGGAGTGAGACAAGGTGACACCATATCTCCAAAGCTCTTTAATGCCACATTGGAAAATGTCTTTCAATCACTGAACTGGGAAAACAAAGGGATAAAGATTAATGGAGGTTATCTAACCCACCTTCGTTTTGCTGATGACTTAGTCATTTTTGCAACTACCCCATCAGAGCTGCAGAGTATAATCCAGGAACTTGCTGACAAGAGTAAAGAAGTGGGATTAAAAATGAACTTTCAGAAGACAAAAGTGATGTTCAATGCTTTTACAAGAAATGAAGATTTATCGATTAATGGAGAAAAGCTGGAGATAACAGACACGTGCGTTTATCTTGGACAGCAGATATCAAGTGAGGGTCACATTGATGAAGAAATTAATCGGCATACAAAACTTGCCTGGAGAGCTTTTGGAAGAAACAGCATAATTTTCAAGAGTACCATGCCATTATGTCTTAAAAGAAAAGTGTTTAATCAATGCATCCTTCCAGTGCTTACGTATGGTGCAGAGACATGGACCTTAACTAAAAGAGACATACAAAGGCTGCAGACAACTCAAAGAAGCATGGAGAGGTGTATGCTTGGTGTAACCAGGAGAGATAAGAAGAGGAACACGTGGATCCGAAAAATGACAAGAGTGGAAGACATCATGATCAGAGTTAAATCCCTGAAATGGCAATGGGCTGGACATACTGCCAGAAGGACAGACCATCGATGGACAGCCGAAATTTTAGATTGGATTCCAAGGGACAGGAAAAGACCCAGAAGAAGACCACATGGAAGATGGGTGAATGAAATTCGACAGTATGCGAGAGTGACATGGAGGAGACTGGCACAAGACAGACCGTTGTGGAGGAAACTTGGGGAGACCTTCGTCCAGCAGTGGATTGATAATGGTTGACAATGATGATGATGATATATATATACAGTATATATCATTGTCAACTATTATCAATCCACTGCTGGGTGAAGGTCTCTCCAAGTTTCTTCCACAATTGTCTGTCTTGAGCCTGTCTCCTCCATGTCCCTCTGACATGCTTTTGAATTTCATCCATCCATCTCCCATGGGGTCTTCTTCTGGGTCTTTTTCTGTCTTTTGTAATCTAGTCTAAAATTTCAGTTGTCCATCGGTGGTCCGTTATTCTGGCAACTTGTCCAGCCCATTGCCATTTCAGTAATTTCAATCTGGTCATGATGTCATCCACTTTTGTCATTTTCCTTATCCAGAAGTTCCTCTTCTTATCTTTCCTGGTTACACCAAGCATGCATCTCTCCATGTTTTCTTTGAGTTGTCTGCAGTCTTTGTATATCTTTTTCAGTTAAGGTCCATGTTTCTGCTCCATATGTAAGCACTGGCTGGATGCATTGATTAACCTCTTTCCTTTTAAGACAGAATGGCATACTGCTTTTGAAAAATGTACTGTTTCTTCCAAAAGCTCTCCATCCAAGTTTTATATGCCAATTAATTTCTTCATCAATGTGACCTTCACTTGATATCTGCTTCCCAACATAAATGTAGGTATCAGTTGTTTCAAGCTTTTCTCCATCAATCAATAAATCTTCTTTTCTTGTAAAAGCATTGCACATCAATTTTGTCTTCTGGAAGTTCATTTTTAATCCCACTTTTCTTTACTCTTGTCAGCAAGTTCTTGGATCATACTGTGCAGCTCCGAAGGGGTAGTTGCAAAAATGACTGTCATCAGCAAAACGAAGGCGAGTTAAATAATCTCCATTAATCTTTATCCCTTTGTTTTCCCAGTTCAATGATTGAAAGGCATTTTGCAATGTGGCATTAAAGAGTTTGGGAGGTATGGTGCCACCTTGTCTCACTCCCTTTCCAATTTTTATTAGTGCTGTATCTTCAAATATTCAAACCTTTCCACTTGCATTTTCATAGATGTATAAACAAATACATCACTCTTTCCATGTTTTAGCACCGCACAGCAGCCAAAAAATTGTTGTTTGGTCAGCACTGGGGAATTGAATCCTGTCTCAATATCTAGCCAACTAGATATAGAGAGATCCGGGCTTCAATTCCCCGACGGTGACCGAACAATAATTTTTTGGTTGCTGTGTGTTGCTAAAACGTGGAAAGAGTCATGTATTTGTTTATTCACTGGCACCACGTATTTGGAGGATTTTCACTTCATGGATTTATTAATAATGTTAATGTACACATCTTCAATACCGCAGGATTTCGATGCCAATGTGACTGCTGATGGTTTCACAAAATCGAAGGCCTTTTCATAATCAATAAAAGCCATGCATAATGGGAGTTCATATTGTCTTGTTCTTTCAATTAGTTCTCTCAGTACATAGATATGATCCACAGTGCTGTAGCCACTCCTGAATCCAGCTTGTTCTCTTGGTTGAGCCATGTCTAGTGTTACCTTCAAGCGATGTGAAAGAACTTGAGTGAAGACTTTATAAACCACTGACAGGAGGATGATAGGCCTGTAGTTCCTGAGATCCTCAACATCACCTTTTTGATGTAGCAGGATCATTGTAGCATTGTTCCAGTCCTTAGGAATCTTCCCTTCATTAAGACATCCGGTGAAAACTTGGGCGAGTGTGGTTTCAATTTCTCCACTTGCTTCTTGTATAATGTCCATGGTAATTCCATGTTCTCCTGGAGCTTTTCCTTCATTTCATGTTCTTAATTGCATTTGTAACTTTTGCAGAAAGGACTGGAGGGACTTTGGTACTGGTACCTGTTGTAATGTCTGAAATAGTGGTATCATCCCTCTCATACAGTTTTGAGTAGAAATCTTTCACCCTTGTCAAAATTTTGCTTCTATTTCTTGTTACAGTCCCATCTTCTTTTCTCAGTGCCATAATCTTTTTCTTACCTTACCAAGATATCCCTTTGCTCTCTTCAGGCTTTGGTTGTTTTCAATTGCTTTTCTCACTAGTTCACAATTGAATTTCCTTATGCCTTCAGTGACACTTTTTTGTACTGTCTTGCATAACTCTGTATATTCCACTTTGGGAGTTACGTCTTCTTTATTTGTCCTTATCTCCCTTCTCTTTTGCATATGTATATGCCAATTTTTCGTAGTTCAAAGTAGAAGCTCGTTATTAATACAGAGTGACTAAAGGGCGTGCATGTGTGTGTGGTGGGGGGACATCACAGCAGCTAGCCAACTTATCTGGAATATAATTAGTCTGAGACACTTGACTGGCTTGGAACAAAGTAGAAGCTAAGTGTGTAGTGCACTCGGAAGAGTTTAATGACATTGGGACTAAAATAATATGGTAAATGATTTCTTCAAGAAAACTGGTAAAACCAATCCGTTATCAATCTTCTATCCACTAGGGAGTTTAACAGATGGTAACATTTAGTATCTGTTATTCATTTACCCCTTATGGATGAAGTTAATTCTAAAACAGCTAGTCAATCAGGTGCATTACATAGTGAGAATATATAGGGAAGAGAGACTGAGTTAGCCAAAGAATTGAACCTAAATGTGATGAGTGTCAGCAAGATCAGTAAGCATGTTTTAGGGGAGTATAATCTTGGTGGCAAGTTTAATATGACTTACTCTAATGTAAAAAAAAAAGGTCAAGTAGCATAAGGTCCAAAATGAACTACAATATCAAAGGCAAAAGAAATAAAATCAGTACAGGCTACTAAATAGGGTGACATAAGCCAAATTTTATGAATCCCTGGCATAAACTGATATATCCCCTCTGTTTGTCTTTTTGTTAATGATGAGAAATGATGAGAATTTTGACTGCTCTACTAGAGGTGAAGTTACAAATGCATTGAAGAAGACTTTCATATAAATATGAACTAAATATAAAGAAAAAGAAAAAAAGGAGGGGGAAAAAGTTTATCAGTGCCTAAGCCAGAAAAATTTAATGAAAATAAAGCTGTGCTGGTAAGAAAATTTTGTAACAGTGAAGACAGTAGTAGAGTAATGCCAAGAAAAGAGATTTTGTCTCTCTCACAGAAACAAATGAAAAAAATTAGCACACAAAAATATTTTATATTGGCAAATTTAAATAAAATCTGCTGGACATTTAAAACAAAAATTTTATTGCATAGAATGTGATTTCCAAAATTCTGTAAATTAAAAATTGAAGGGCTATGTTTCAGTTGTAGGAATACAATACATCTGTATGTGTTTGCATGGTTCACTAATATGTCAAGTTAATGATGTGAAGTGCTGATTTTCAAAAACCCCATAGATGGTGGTGACATAGCTCTAAAATCATGCAGAACTTGTATTGCTGAAATTACTTATAACCCAACTCATGCAAATGATTTTTTGGCAATAAGTGAGCAAAATGCCCTGGAAGCAATGTGCATGAAAGGATTTGTTGACACAGAAATTTGAATAAGTGGTAAAACATGTTACATTCATACAATGGGTTCCAGTTGATCGCTGTACAGTGGAAACTGTGTAGACTGTTCAAAAAGTAATGAGAATGGCTTTATAAAAAATCTGACTTACATTTTTTCAGTCTAAATCCACATGATTCTTTTTGAACTAATCCCCCTTTAAGGGAAATGCATTTTGTTCCATCTATTTTGTAAACACATGATCCAAGCCATCTTTTGAGAGTTGCTTCAAGTTTGCCTCAATACATGTTTCATCAACTAAGAAATGAATGCCTTTTATTCTTTGTTTGTTTTTAACCGAAAAGTTGCATGGAGCTAATCAGGACTATAGTGAGGATGGAAGAGAACACTGATCCCTTTGTCTTGCAAAAATTGAGAGACAGTATGGGAGACTGGATTGTGGGCATATTATCATAATGAAACAAAATGTTAGACTATCATAGGTAGGATGTTTTATCCCCAGATGTTCCAGCATTAGTTTCAGAACTTCTGCATAATATTAGTCATTAACCATTAGGCACATACAGCATGTTAGTACACAATTCCTAGGTGATCAAAGAACATGATTATCATGACCTTCACAGCATTTTTTGACTTTTTTGGAGTAAGAGAACAATAGGATTTCCACTTATTGTTTTGATGTTTGATTCAGGGGTCAAATTGATATGCCCAACTGTCATCTGCAGAAAATAAGTATCATGTTCCGCAAAATAACCTTTCAGTTTCTCACAAACTAGTACCCTGTATTGTTTCTGGTCTGGCATTAGCAGTCGAGGGATCCATCGGGAATACACACATATTTCGTTCACAAACTAGGGAGAGTATTGCACAAGCACTTCCTTTAGAAGATACTGAAAGGTGTTCAGCAAGTTCTCAAACAGTCATATAATGTTTGTTACTGTTGTCTTTGACTCATTGATACATAGTCAAAGACGCCTAAAAACAGTTCTTTAGGCAATTATAACGTGCCAAAAGGAAATTTAATATTTGCAAGTAAATTTAATATGTGAAACATATATACTTACACTACAAACGTTGTAGTACTAACAATATTTTTACAGCACGTTTCTTTTTTGTTTGTTTGCCGATTCGTGATATGAAACGTGTACTTCGTCTTTGTTTGATATTAAAATATAAAATATACTGCTGGCCACCAAAAATGCAACACCAAGAAGGAAGCATCCGATTGGCCTGAAATTCGCAGCAAGCGTTGGCCGCGAGAGGACATGCAAACGATTAGCATTGCAGGGCATATGCAAGTCATGTGCGCCCGGCACGCCACCGAGAAGCACTATAAGAAGGGTGCACAGAAGGCAGGGTATAAGTAGTGGAAGTGTGTTGTGCTGCCGGACCTATGCATGGGAAGCTTCCTGATGCCTTGTTGCAGAATTCGGCAGTCATTCCAGCACGTTTCGGTGTTTGACAGAGGACGAATAGTGGCTTATTGCGACAGCGTTTTATTGTACCGAGACATTGGCGTCCGTGTGGGATGACATCCAGCCACAGTGAGACAAGTATGGATTTGGTGGGTGCAAGAGGGACGGACGTACGAACGTGAGCGATTGCCGCAGCCGCGGCACACCACCGAACGAGAAGACCAGCATGTTGTGCTGCGGGCATTAACGGCTCGCACCGTCACATCACGAACATTAGCGCAGGAATTAGGGTGTGTTGCGCAACAACCTGTGTCAGCATGTACCGTTCGACGTCGTCTGCAGGAGTGGGGACTTGTCACACGGCGACCATTGCTCCGATTACCATTGACGTTACACCACCGACAAGTGCGGCGGCAGTGGGCCATTGAACGCTGCACCTGGACTACAGAATGGCACGACATTGTCTTCTCCAACGAATCCCACTTCTGCCTGCAACACCACGATGGTCGGATCCACGGCGAGAGACTGTATGACGCCTGCATTTTGCATCGCCATACCTGTCCGTCGCCTGGCGCTATGGTTTGGGGTGCAATTGGATATGACACCCGCCCCCTCTGGTACGCATCGCCGGTGCACTCAACAGCCACTGCTACATCTCAGACGTTTTGGAGCCTGTTGTCCTCCCTTTCCTGCAGGACCTGCCAGCAGCCACATTTCAACAGGACAATGCACGCCCGCACGTGGCACGCATCGGTCAACAATTCTTCACGGCCCACGAGGTGCCACTGCTGCTGTGGCCCGCCTGTTCTCCCGATATGTCACCCATCGAACACCTCTGATCGCTGATCGGCAACCGAGTGGAAGCAGCTTGGACCAACATACCCCAAGCCCACATACAAAGCCTCTTTCGTCCGATGCCGCGGCGTGTACTATTGATGTCTGTGTGTTCCGCAAGTCGCACGGGCCTGTAAGCTCAATCGTTTCATTTTTGTATCTGTTGTTATGTGTCCAGTAAATCTCTGGCTTTGCTATCTCGTGTCCTTCTTGATGTTGCATTTTGGGTGGCCAGCAGTGTATTTAGAAGGGTCAAATGGTAATATTTTATTATATTGTAAAGAAAATAATAGTTGGTTTTCGGAAAATACTGTTACTATTAATAAAAATTTAAGTTTAACTTACCTTAAAACCACGTGGTTGGATACTTACTTGGTTAGTAACGATGTTCAAAGACATTTTTTTTAATATATTTGTCTTTTTTTAATAAATTTTAACCTAAAATACAGGTAGATGAGGTACACAGCAAGATCAATCGTGAATGCCGCTAATAGAATTGTAACCTAGATTTTCGGTGTTTCTCTTGACACCATCGGCAGCATTGTTCTAGCATGCACCCACACACTTCAAGGAATAGCGAATGGCAAGTATTTATCTACGTCTCAATTTTACCAGCAATATCGATGTGCTGACACGCATGCAGAGTTGTTAGTTTGTCATATATGAGAGATTCTCTCTTCGAACGTTGTCTATTGGTTTCATTATCGATCATAAAATTGATTTAATTTAAATTTAATTGATTATTGTTGTACAATCCCAGTCTGAAATTGATTTAACTTTAATTTTAAAAGATTGACAATACTCGAAAACTAACAGAAATTAATTTGATTTTAAATTTAATGGATGTTTTTGAGTTTTTCATTTTTGTTATTAATTTAATCTCGGTATATTTTATTATTATTTTTTTATTTTATTTTTTATTATTTTTTTATTTTTTATATTTTATTTTTTATTTTACTTTTTTTTATTTATTTTTTTACTTTTTTATATTTATTTTGTTTTTCTTTAATTATTATTATTATTATTGCTCATTTTTGATAAAAAAAATTATTTTTGTTTTGAAAAGTTTTTCTCTCTTTTAATTATTTTTTTCTACACTACGGGAAGGGTTGTTGGGTGTAACAATAATCAATTAAATTTAAATTAAATCAATTTTCTGATCGATATTGAACCTAATAGACGACGCTTGAAGAGAGAATCTCTCATATATGACAAACTAACAACTCTGCATGCGCATTTGCGCAGCGATATTGCTGGTAAAATCGAGATGAGGGTAAATACTCCCCATTCGCTATTCCTTGAAGTGTGTGGGTACACGTTAGAACAATGCTGTTGATGGTGTCAAGAGAAGCACGGAAAAACCTAGGTTACATTCTATTAGCGCCATTCGCGATTGATCTTGCTGTGTACCTTATCTACCTGTATTTTAGGTTAAAATTTATTAAAAAAAGACAAATATATTAAAAAAGTCTTTGAACATCATTACTAACCAAGTAAGTATCCAACCACGTGGTTTTAAGGTAAGTTAAATTTAAATTGTTATTAATAGTAACAGTATTTTCCGAAAACCAACTATTATTTTCATTACAATATAATAAAATATTACCATTTGACCCTTCTAAGTATTTTATTTTTTAATATCAAACAAAGATGAAGTACACATGTTTCATATCACGAATCGGCAAAAAAAAAACAAAAAAAAAATGTGCTGTAAAAATATTGTTAGTACTACAACATTTGTAGTGTAAGTATATATGTTTCACATATTAAATTTACTTGCAAATGTTAATGGTCGTACAATGATTTTCTTGGATGATATGTACCACAGGGTTGATCATGTTTTCGCCGCTTGAGGTTGAAAGTCGACCCTGATGTTCTCCATCAAATACGTCATTTTGTCCTTTTTAAAAACTCTTATTCCACCAAAAAGCTGCAGCATATAGTCATTCAGAAAAGCTTTGCGAAGCGATACTAAACATTTCAACATTGGATATTTTTAAACAACAACAAAACATTGTCATAAACATCATTTTAGTTAACTCTCCATTTTGACATCTGTAGACAGGAGAAAACAGAAAGTGATATTCAACCCTGCCATGCAGCATAAACACAGGCAACTGTTACCCATGATACCTCACTTTACAGCTCAAGATTGCACCTTTGTGAACATAGCCCAAAATCTGTGACATGTTTCTTTTACACTCTGTTATTTAATCAGTCTCATTACATTTTCAGTTGCGTTTTTGCAATTAAAAGTGGTGATAACTTGCAAATATGTTTGTGATTATTTGAATCCAGAGACTTACTCCTTTTTTAGTTCAATAACAAAAGTCATATTTTTCAAACCTCAAAAAAAAAATAACAATAATAATATGTGAAGATGCACTAATCATTTTTGGCTTCACGAAAAATGAATTTTTCATCTGACAAGATGAATGCAATCCAGTTCTGTCACTGGACAAAAATAAACTAGTAACTTTGCATCCTTTTGTTTTGTTTCAGAAAGCTGAAGTTAAACATGTTTTTTTTTCTTATTTGTGTATACTTAACATGTTGACTGCCAAATATGAGTTAACTCATATCTGGTGATCTGGCACACAATGCCACATATGAGATAAATCGCAAAGCTCTTTTTTTACAACAATAAGCTTTTTTTTATGAGTTGTGGTGGTGAGTATACATTATAATTTGAGTTTTGAAGGATTTATAACATGCCTAACTCAAATTGGCATTGGACACCTATTTATCCCAATAATCCTTGGCAATTAATGTGTTAGAACATAGCATTGTCACTATTATTCTCTCTTGAAATATTTGCAGTTTATGAAACCAACAATTTCTGACCTAAAAAAAATTAGGCTGTCTCTCTCAGATGAGAAATAAACAGAAGAGCCAAAACATTAGGACCGCTTGCCTAATATGATGTTGTTCCTCCACGTGCTGCCAAAACAGCTCTTACCCAGTGAGGCATGAACATTACATGATTTCTGAAGGTGTCTTGTGCTATCTGGTACCAACACATTACAAGTGGATCCTTTAACTCCTGTTTATATGGTTGAGTCGCCACAGACCAGATTTGCTGTTCCTGATCAATGTCTTGGGAATTTGGAGGCCAGGGAAATACCTGGAAGTCTTCCTCATGTCCCACAATCCATTCTTGAACAATCCTGGCAGTGTGGCCCAGCACATTATTCCGCTGAAAGAATGCACTACTAGAGGGAAATGCCATTGCCATGAAAAGATGTATCTGGTCTTCAATGATATGTAGGTAGGTGATGTCATATTGGGTGTGTGCAAAAGTTCTACCCGTTTTTGTAATAAATGCAAATCGCGATCAAAGTAGTTACATTACAGATGATGCTGTTATGCCAAATTTTTGGCCAATAAAGCATGGAGCAGTAAAGCAATATAGAGGCACTAGGTTTGTCTGAGTAAGTCATTCGTAATGGAAATCACGGATGGTGTAACAAGGCAATGCGATAAGAAGAACATTAGACATTGTTTACTGTACGAGTTCGATAAAAGCAGTACTATAGCCGCGGCTTGCCACAACATCTGTCAAGTGTATGGGGAGGATGCAGTTGATGATAGCACATGTTGCCATTGGTTCTGGAAATTCCAGGATGAAGACAGAAGCTGTAAAGATCAACCACGTCCATCCATGGTTTCTGACGAGGATGTGGACCAAGCCATAGCAAATGACCCACATCCAACTGTTCAGGAATTAGCGGAAATGTTGTTGATACACAGAACAAAAGTCGAAAGACAGATAGATGCATGTGCTTAGATTCATCACCAAATTCGATAAGTGGGTTCCACACCAACTTTCTGCAAAGCAGTGAGAGGAGAGAATCGGTACCTGTGTTTTTTTGCTTTCTTGTCACAGAAATGAATCATTTTTGGGATGAATTTGTGATGGGTGATGAGAAATGGGTACTGTAATGTAAAGGGTCGACGGTCTGTGTGCCAAGGTACGGAGCCTTGTACATCGACCTCAAAAGGACTGCATCCCAAAAAGGTTATGTTGAGTGTTTGGTGGGATGTTCAGGGAATAATCCACTGAGAGGTGTTGGCACCTAACCAAACAATAAATGCTGACCTCTACTGCCAACAGTTGGACAGATTGCGAGGACAAGTGACATCGAAGAGGCCAGCACTCGTCAATTACGAAGGTGTGATCCTTCATCATGATAATGCCAGACCTCATGCTGCTTTAATCATTCGGCAAAAATTACTGGACTTTGGTTGGGAAATGTTACCTCACCTGACATATTCCTCTGACCTGGCACATATGGACTACCACCTTTTTTTATCATTACAGAATGCCTTTGCTCTCCAAACCTTTGATGATGTGGACAATGTGAAAATGGCATTACATGATTTTTTTTACTCTAAAATACAGGAGTTTTTCTGGCGTGAGATTCACCTACTCATAGACAGATGACAAGAGATCATCAGAATGATGGCAATTATGTGAAATCCTAGGTACGTTATTTGTTGTGTTCTCCCTTTCTTTGTAGCCTACAAAAATGAGTAGAACTTATGCACACACCCAATAGTTTGCTGCACATGAATCTGGCCCAGGGTTTGCCAGTAGAACCTTGCCCAAAGCATTACACTTTTTTGTCCCATGGTGCATCCTGGTGCCAACATTTTCACAGGTAAATGGCACACATGTACCCAGCCATCCACATGGTGCGACAGGGCATGAGAGTTATCAAACCAAATGACCTTCTTCCGATCATTCAAGGTCCAGTTTTGATGTAGGTGCTTTAGACGGTGAACCAAGGTTGGCATGGGCACTTGGAGCAGCCTACGGCTACGAAGTCCCATTTTCAGCAAGGTGTGATGTACGATGTGTTGTGACACATTACTCTTATCACCAGCATTTAAATTACCAGCAAGTTGCACCATAGTATCCCTTCTGTTGGCTTGTACCATACAGAATAGCCTTTTCTCACCTCTACCATCCATGAACCATGGTTGTCCCACACCTTGCTGGTGGTTCATGATTTTTTTCTTCTTGGGACCACTTTTTGAAGGCACTAACCATGCCTGACTGTAAGCACTCCACAAACTTTGCCATCTCAGAAATGCTCTGACACAAGCCTTGCCATTTGAGAAATGTCTGGCCATTACAATTTGGCCTTTGTCAAACTCGCTTAAGTCTGCTGGCTTTCCCATATGAAGAACAAAAATGACACTGATGAACATTGCTCAGTATCGTGTTACTTATACCATTTTGTGACCTTCACACCCACCGTTGTTTACCTGTAGTTGCTTCAATTTGCGTAAAGACAAGCTGGTCATAATGTTTTGGTTCTTCGGTGTATAACTTAATATAAAAACTGCGAATGAAAATGCCTTGACTTAATGCTTACACATCAATATTTTTGATTCACTAGTTGGATAACATTTATTCATTTGCATTTTTGAACTTCACTTTTAGTTGGTAAAGTTCGATGAACACTTACCGCACGTGGGGCTTGGCTTTCAATTCATATTTTCGTTATGTGGATGCGGCACGGGGTTGTTGTTTTTTTTTCCATTTGGCCACGGTTCACTTCTTTTTTTTTTTCCCTTGGAATTATTTTGCCTCATCACCAAATGAGTTTTCCTTTGCTGCATCCTCATTTACTTCAATATTTATTCTTAACCCGAGTACTTTCGGTACTACTACTATACCGTCTTCGAGGGGACATTTTGCTCCAACTAGCACGGACCGTGTCAGCTGGGCATTTCGGTGGTTCTCGCGGGCTGCTTCTGTCATCTGCTATCGCTTCTTCTTGGGCGTTGTGGCGCCATCTCTTGTTGGTCAGTGATCTCCTTTTTCGAACTTTTTCTTTTTTTTGCTCAATTTTAATTAAATTTCTCCAGCTGTTTCTCAAATTATTAGGGTCATTGTGGTTGCAAACTTTTGTCCTATTTTTTTCAATCATTACCGACTCTGCTATTCTGAGGTGTTTTCGGATTTACAGCTTTTAATGATTTTTATATTTTCGAATTTTGGATATTTTTGGTTATCCAGACAGTATTGAATCAGTGCTGTTTTTTTCTTCTTTTTTCTGCCAGTTTTTTATGTGTTGTTTTAATCTGTGTTTAAGCTTATTTTTGGTACTTCCTATATAAGCCATTGGAGGATTTTTCAGTAATAGGAATTGAATAAATACCTGCTTTTTCTAACATTCTTATTTTATCATTATTTTTTGTTACTATATTTTTGATGGTATTTACTTTTCCTCCAATTTGAATGTTATGCTTTTTACAAATATTATTAATTTCATTGGTAGTGCCTTTAATGTAAGGAAAACCATTTAAATATTTGATTTCTTTTTTATTTACTACAGCATTATTTTTTTTATTTTCTTTTATTACTTCTGTGTCCACGTTTTTTTATTAAATGGTTAGGATAACCAAAGCTGCTTGCAATTTTTTTTATGAATTTGATTTCTTCATTGATGAACTGACTATTTTCAGAATGCGTATATGCTCTTTTAATTAAGGTTTTTATACTATTGCATTTTGAGGATATGGATGTGCTGAATTGAGGCACATCCATATCCTCAAAAATACAATAAGTATAAAAACCTTAATTAAAAGAGCATATACGCATTCTGAAAATAGTCAGTTCATCAATGAAGAAATCAAATTCATAAAAAAATTGCAAGCAGCTTTGGTTATCTAACCATTTAATAAAAAGCGGATACAGAAGTAATAAAGAAAATAAAAAAATAATGCTGTAGTAAATAAAAGAAATCAAATATTTAAATGGTTTTCCTTACATTAAAGGCACTACCAATGAAATTAATAATATTTGTAAAAAGCATAACATTCAAATTGGAGGAAAAGTAAATACCATCAAAAATATAGTAACAAAAAATAATGATAAAATAAGAATGTTAGAAAAAGCAGGTATTTATTCAATTCCTATTACTGAAAATCCTCAATGGCTTATATAGGAAGTACCAAAAATAAGCTTAAACACAGATTAAAACAACACATAAAAAACTGGCAGAAAAAAGGAGAAAAAAACAGCACTGATTCAATACTGTCTGGATAACCAAAAATATCCAAAATTCGAAATATAAAAATCATTAAAAAACTGTAAATCCGAAAAACACCTCAGAATGCAGAGTCAGTAATGATTGAAAAATAGGACAAAAGTTTGCATACAATGACCTAATAATTTGAGAAACAGCTGGAAATTTAATTAAAATTGAGCAAAAAAAGAAAAGTTCGAAAAATCACTGACCAACAAGAGATAGCGCCACAACGCCAGAAGAAGCGATAGCAGATGACAGAAGCAGCCACATGAGAACCACCCGAAATGCCCAGCTGACGGATCCGTGCTAGTTGGAGCAAAATGTCCCCTCGAAGACGATATAGTAGTAGTACCGAAAGTACTCGGGTTAAGAATAAATATTGAAGTAAATGAGGATGCAGCAAAGGAAAACTCATTTGGTGATGAGCAAAATAATTCAACGGAAAAAAAAAAAAGAAGTGAACCGTGGCCAAATGGAAAAAAAACAACAACCCCGTGTCCATCATAACGAAAATATGAAGGTGAAAGCCAAGCCCCACGTGCGGTAAGTGTTCATCGAACTTACCAACTAAAGTGAAGTTCAAAAATGCAAATGCATTAATGCACGTTAAAATATAACCTCCAATATCGGAAGTAAATTGAAAAATTTATTCATTTATTTTGGTCACATGACCTGGCAAGAGTATCTGCAATGAATTATGTGGTAAAATGAGGGGACTTGCAATGAAGGCAAGTTATACAGACTTACATTGCATTAAACTGTTCTGAGATTCAGAGGTTAGCTCCTCAAAGAAAGTCCATTTAGCTGGTGGAAGTTGATTTTGCTTTCTGCTGATGTATCAAATTTCTCCATTTAGAGTGCTTGGCACACAGCTGGAGCTTCAATGATATCCATCACATGTCTCTCACAAGACCTTTAATACTTCATGCTCATGATCTTTTTTATCGTGCAGATATTCCTGAATCTGATCCTGCCATGATTTCCTTGGCTTTTCTCTACCTTTCTTTCCTACCAATTGGGCTGAAGAAATTCTCTTAGTAAGCATCTCATTACTCATTCTTTCAACATGGCCAAACCACCTAAGAATATTTGCCTGCACCGTACTAACAACATTTTGCCTTACAGTGACACATCTACAGAACATCTTGATTCCTCACATGATCTGAGCATGTCTTGCAACACCCCCCCCCCCCATAAGTAATGCATCTCTCCAACACATGACAGCTCCTTGCTTTCAAACTAGGCAAGTTATAGCATCAATATGTAGACATCCCACGCAGCTTTCTAAAATTTCAAGGAAAGCATTGCATGTGTGTGATTTTCTACTGAATTAGCAACAAACATTTAGAACACGGTAAGTAATTAAGTGCAAGATTCAATAATGTTAGCAGTTTCATATCTGAATGGGTTGGCCAGCAGGGCTTGGCTGAAGAAAGGGGCCTCCATTTAATAAATTTTATTTCTTTTAATGTGTTTAGTTGATTTTAATTGGATATTGGAATATGGTGTTGTAAATCAAGAAACAGTGTAAAACAGTAAGGACAGACTGCTAGCAAATAATTCACTTAGTGACTTCATTTATACTATTTTTAATGTACAGAATCGTTGCATAAAAATACTTCATGTTAGGCTCTGTTTCAATACTGGACAATAATAACACCCTCTGTTTGACAATAAATGCACTACTACTCTCTTCTGTAATCTGTTTGACTCGGCAATTAACACAGGAAAGAAAAACATATTTAGGAAATACAGACTGATGTGAGACACAGAAATTACAGATGTTCACATTTTAATTGACAGGTTTTTTTATAAATACTTTTTTCTTAATATGATAAATGAGTAACTCCTACACATTTAGTAAACATATTGCTTTTATTGGATTTTGATACATTGTATTTGAGTCAATTTTAGTTTCAATTGCTGTTTTAAATTTCAGTTTCTTTCCTTCTTTCCTTCCTACTTTGTTTTTTCCTTTTGAGAAGGGTTTACTTGCTTGTCAAGTTGTTTATTTTTATTGCACACTGTGTATCCCTAAAAAGGGTAACCTGAGAAAAAAAAACATTTTTAAATCGGAGAAAGGAAACCAAATGGTAAGTGTGAAAAGTGCCCCAAAATTTTCTGCTCCAGGGCCCCTAAATGTGATAAGGTGCCCTGACCACTTAGTCTGTCTTGAGTATGCAAAAAATTCTCTGAAGGTAAAATATGGAGTTAACTGAAAAAAAAAAAAAAAAATTCAGTGACAAAGATATATTACACTTCGTTGTGAGTTTAATGTCTTGAAATATTCCATTTGGTAAATTTTTTGGCTTCATTTGGTGTGATGAGTCTTAGTGGCTTTCATGTGTACTGGCCAGTACGAAGGGGAATCAGAAAAGCAAATTAGTTTCCTACACCTCAAAAAGCTTGCCAATCATTTCATTACCAAAATTTGTTGAAATACGAGTAATTTGTGTAATGACCTTTCGTTAGCTTTAAACTTTTTGCATGTTACCTTCCTAGTAAGTTCCATTTGACAAATCGTGGAAGGACTGCCAATTTTCTGATAACACTTTCTTTGACTATTGCAAGTCTTAAAAATATATAAAGTTAAAATATTATTAAATTATTGTAATTTCCTTTATCTAAAAATTCAGATTTCTTACATACCTTTCATGACGCACGTACATACGTCATATGTTGTACCATAGCAATCTGAGATGAACGTAGGACTATCATTATTTCCTTAGAAAGCAAAATGACTCTAAAAGAAGGGAAAGAACTGCATCTCAGGATGAAATATCATAACAGATGCTTAAGACATCCACTGACAAACTGAGGGTGCAAAAACGTTATTGCCGCTGTTGCAAATTTTTCGGGTTGCACAGAACTTTCATAGACAAACATAAAAATCTTATTTGTTCACAGTAATAAAAATACTGTGGATTCATAATTTTGAAATAATTTTTTGAAAAATTAATTTATGAAACATTCAGATTTTGCTCGAATTTAACTGGAAGGAACATACTTTTATTTGCAGTTTACGACATAAGATGCTGCCGCATCTGACAGTCTCACTACCTTGCTGTTTGCCAACAGTTTGCAGAAATTAACCTGTTCGTTTCTTTGACAATATTTTTTATTTTGAACAGTTCTTGGCAAGCTTTTAGATTTTAAAAAAAGATAAAAAAAATAAAACATGGAATTGTTTGTATGCCACAGAATGCTGACAGACTTTGACCAAGACTATCTTACTTTGACACATAAGCCATGTGGCGAGGATGACCATTGGAACCAATAACAAACGCCATTGGCTGATGGATTTAGTGGTATTTATCTGTGCTGTTTTTATCAGCAGTATCGCACATCGCTAATTTTGCAAACCGCAAGAATTCAATGATTCATTTGCTGATGTTTTTACACATCACTTTTTTTCTTAATAAAAATCTTTAAAATGCAGCAGCAAATCTATATATTCAGCATTAATAAAATCTGTATATTTAGCACTACGGAATTGAGTGTTGTAAAGTGATTAATCTTTAAAATGCTATTTTTTTTTCTTAAAATTTTTCTCAAAAAATAAGGGCGTTTATATACCGGTGCATCTTATATTCCAAAAAAAAACAACAACAGTAGTTAGTAAAGATGTATTTGTATTACATTAGTGACACAATTGTTGAAATCATTTTTTGGTAACACAGAAATTGCAATAAGTTACATCATTTGCTAGGAGGCTTTTCATTGATACTTCAATTTTGCCAGAACAGCTACAGATCAGATTCCACTTCTTAAAGGAGTTATTTCTCCACTCGGCATTTTGGCAGAATGCTAGATGGAAGTTTTTAAATAAAGCAGGGATTTTTTTGGGAGGGGAGGAATGAAAGAAAGGTAAGGAAAACAGAAAATAGTTGTTGTTTTTTAGTAATTCTAGTCCAAAGTATTGTTAAAATGATTTCAAACTTTTATTCTTACCAAATTATACTTTTTATATACTATTTTAAAATATGTATTCAGCACCATGAAAATGAGCCCTGCATAGATAGCAGTGTCTTTTAAATTCATAAGTTATAGCAATTTTGAAATTATGCTATAAGATCAGTTCTACTGTTTTCTATATGCACTTCATAAGCAGGTGCTAACAATTTTGCAAATTGGGAGAAGTCAATTTATTTTTCATTAGCTGATTTTAACACTGTAGATGTATGTTGACAGTTAGTGGTTGCCCACTTATTTTTTTAGAATGTGTATGAAAATATTTTTATAATTTTTTATACATTTTGCACAATTTCTTCTGTTAATTCAGTTCTTAATGCATCCTGAAAATAGCATAGAATTTTATGTATGTGTGCCCCCCATACATTAATAATGATTAATCAAAAATTATCTGTAGAGTTTCTGCTATCCTTGTCATGCAAAATAATCTGCATTTTTATGACATCATGTAAGTAATTTACAAGTTTTAATTATGCACAAAAGACATAGGGTAGGTGGGAAGAAGGAACATATATCTTTTGTCCTTATACTGACTCTTGATATCCTGAATTTTTGTTAGTTTTGCACCGAAATCTCCAGGCCTTTGTCAAAATAGCCATGTGGTTTGAAATAAATGGAAAATGGGACTGCTGTATTGCATTGCCTTTGCTTTTTCATTCGCATAAAAAGCTAGAGGTGTAATGTACAGCTCTGTGTTTTATTCATTTTGCTGGGAAAATAATTCACTTATTTAGATGTGGATCGATTATATTATGACTAGCCTTGTGAGGTAGTAATTCTACTTTTCAATTTTATTTTGGAATAATTTTTTTACGGGTCTTATAGAGGTTATTTTTCATGAAAGTTGGTTGTCAAATTTTTGAACTAAAGCCTAGTTCGTCATCAGGACTATGTCACTGGAGTAGTTGCTGCCACTCAATTGGAAGAGTCCATCCACAATTATCATTAATTGTGGTACTTCTTCTTCTTGCTATTTCGATCCCTTCTTCTAGTTTCCTCTTTACTAAGTTTGACTGGTGGGTGATTATTTTCACTGAGTCCCAATTTATGGAGTGGCAGCAACTACTCCAGTGACATAGTCCTGATGACGAACTAGGCTTTAGTTTGAAAATTTGACAACCAACTTTCATGAAAAATAACCTCTATAAGACCCGTAAAAAAGTTATTCCACAATCACTATGAATAGAGGTGCCATAAATGCATTTACAACTAATTTTATTTTTTAAACTACCTTTACATTTTATTGAAATTATTTTTGTAGCATGAAGTGTCTATGCATGTGCATGCTGTTATGAAAACTGGTCTGATGTTGCATTGTGCTTGATTTTGCCTTTTCCTTTTCACATTCTTTTCAGGAGCACACATATATAAATGACAATGAACCTGTGCAGAACCATGTAGTTGAAAGCCAAACTGAGGCAACTGAAACTTTGGATACCTGTGATACTGCCATTAGTCTTGTTACTGCTTCTGAAAGTGATTCAAATTTAAATAGT
This sequence comes from Macrothele yani, assembly GCA_039090855.1. Classification (NCBI taxonomy): domain Eukaryota; kingdom Metazoa; phylum Arthropoda; class Arachnida; order Araneae; family Macrothelidae; genus Macrothele; species Macrothele yani. The sequence goes on from CM076995.1 coordinate 71,308,468, forward strand.
GCTCATTCATCTGACACAAATACACAAGATGCCTCACAAGCACAGCTGGAAATTGTTCCGGAAACTTCCTCTTCATCAGTAAAAGTGCCGAGCGGAAACCCCATTGAAAGTACTTCTAGCAATGCCGAGCAGCAGACACCTGTGATAAATATTCCTCCTGACGATGATGAACCTGCTTTGCTGATGGAAATGGATGCTTGGGATGTTGATTCCAGCAGTGATGATGAGCAAACAAGGCAGCGAAATGAAGAACGTCCTGCACAAAGAAGGTAGTCACTATAATTTTGGTTTTTGTTAATTTTGATATGTGTTGGAAGGTATGTTAGGCTATTATCTAATTGAAACTGATTCACATGCAATTTATATATATATATATTTTTATCATGCAGCTTTTCCTTGCTTTTTCTTGGCAGTATTTTCTATGACAGAGTGAACTCTGTTTCAGATACTGTAATTTTTGGGCTAAGAGCTGCGGCTCTTACATTACTAAAAGTGAAATTTTTTGGGTGTGCCGAATTTGTTTTCGATAAGACTTTCTTCCCTCCCTTTTTTTTAGCACGTCTTTTGTAAAAAAGATCGTGCTTATGTTACCGGTTTGTCCGTCCGTCCGTACCCACGATATCTCTGCAACTATTAGTCTGATTTGAAAAATTCTTTTTGCACTGTGAAGCTTGAAATATGCGAATGGCGATCCTTCATTTCATTTCTTTTATGATGTACAATTTAGCCGCTAGAGGACGTAAATGCAGATGATGTCGAATTCAAAAATACGTTTTAATCCACATATTTGCTTCTAAACATCCGATTGAAAAAATTATTTTATCTTTCGATTCCATTTATGTCGAAGAGTATTTTAGATATAGTTACTTTTTCAAATTATGCATAGATTTTCCACTAAGGGGCATAAAAGTAAATTACATTTTCCCTGATATATCTGCTAAAACTTCGATTTAAAAAAAATCTTCAGCATATACACCTCCTCATGGAAAATCTTTTGCATATAATTTCAAATTTTTGGTAAATAATACTTTGGCCACCAGGGGGCGTAAGTTTTAATTTTTGCTTCTGATGTATTTGCCATAAAATCTGAGCTTCTAAAATATCGATTGAAAAATTTCTTTCGTGGACTGATGCCACTCACATTGATAAACCTTTTTGGAATATTTTCTTCTTAAAATATTCCACAGTTTCTCCGCCAGGGGGCGTAGATGTATATCCTATTTTTGTCAATATCTCTACTTCTAGGAGTCCGATTTAAAAATTCCTTCTTTGTTAGATAGTGTTTCCAGTGGAAAATGATTTTCATATAATTTCAAAATTTTCTAGTAATTCATAGACTTTCCGCTAGGGGCGTAGAGGTAAATTGCGTTTCCCTCTATATCTCTGCTCCTAAATCTCCGATTTGAAAAATTCTTTCTGCACAGGATACAGCGCCTGATGGGAAACCGTTTGCACATAATTTCTAATTTTTGTAAAAAAATAGTTTGGCCACCAAGGGGTGTAAATCTTAAGTTCTGCTTCCGATATATTTGCAGCAAAATATGAGCTTCTGAAATCTCGACTGAAAAAAACGTCGTTTGTTGACCGAAACTACTCATGTCGACAAACCTTTTAGGAACATTTTCTTCTTGAAATAATGCATGGTTTCTACGCCAGGGGGTGTACATGTATATCTTATTTTTGTCAATATCTCTACTTCTAGGAGTTCGATTTGAAAAATTCCTTCTTTGTTGGATAGTGTTTTCGATGCGAAAAGTTTTTCCTATAAATTCAAAATTTTCAAGTAAATCATAGACTTTTCGTTAAGGGGCACAAGGTAAATTGCGTTTTCTGCGTTATTTCAGCTTCTAAAACTCCGATTTGAAAAATTCTTCCTGTATCGCACACAAGACCTGATGGAAAATATTTTTCACAAAATTTCTAGTGTTTGGTAAAGAATGGTTTGGCTGCCAGGGGGCATAAGTGTTAATTTCTGCTTCTGATGTATTTGTAGCAAAATCTGGGCTCTTGAAAACTCGACTGCATTTTTTTTTTTTCTTGGACCGATACCACTCATATGGAAAACCTTTTGAGAATACTTTCTTCCTAAAATAATGCATGGTTTTCCTACCAGGGGGCGTAAAGTCACATCTTATTTTTATCGATAACTTTGTTTCTAAGAATCCGATTTGAAAAATTATTTTTGTGTTGGAGAGCGTTTCCGGTGCGAAATGTTTCTCATATAAATTCATGTTTTCTTAATGCACAAGTCTGCAACCAGAGGGCGTAAGCTCGCGATTCCGTTTACAGCAATATCTGAGGGATTAAAACCCCGATTGAAAAACTTCTTTCTTCCGTCAGATACTATTGTTTTTCATACCGGTTCCATTGATTTTGAATAGCTTTGATAAATTTAATTTGCATCGGAACGGATTCAAAATACGTGCTTATTACACCCGAAAATTCGGTGTCATCTTTCTTGTTTTCTCGTGCAGATGCTTAGTAATTTTTTTCAAACAACGTCTTCTTTTTTTTTTCACAAACTCGACTGTGATCGTTTCCCCCCCTTTCTACTCATACGTTAGACACATCTATTTAAACGATAACTCCGCTGTCCTGATGTTGGTTTAGGAGGGAAAGTGGGGGAGGACGAGGAAATGCTCGTGTAGGTCTTAAGGTAAGGTGGTTCGTTTGTGAAAGGAATGCCAGACTCAAATGCTCTTTGCATGGGGGAGTGGATTATGGAATGGGGAAATAAACACATAGACCAGTAGTGTGACGTCCGAGGCTTCTGTGCAGAGCGCGCTCAGGGTATCTCTTTCGTTGGCTGCAGCATACATCATGCAGGAAGGCGCGATGCAACCAAGGAAAGGAACGGTGATTTTCACTGGGGTGGGGAGACCGGTTTGATGGGCACTTCCCTGAACAAAAGCTTAAAAACATAAACGATGCAAAAGCCTGCCCCAGGATGATTCCATTAGCCGTGACCTATTCGAAACAATGCTGGCAAGAAGGAAAGACAAATTCTGTTAACTCTTCTTGGTTAATCTGGCATGTGATACTGGAGTTTCTTGGCTCTGTACTCCTGAGTTTTGCTTCGATTTTAATTTTTTTTTTTTTTTTCAATTGACTGACAATAGTGGAAGTTGAAGGCTTTGGCTGGAAATGCTTTCTCACTAATAAGCGCTGTAGCGTTATCATCTGATGTTAACAATGGATAATTAATTTAATACTTGGCTGAAGATAAAATCTTCACAAATGCAAAAGAAAAAAAGAAGGGAGAGATTTCCCATTCCTATAAAAGTGGAGCTCATCGTGAAGGCTGAGTGCGCAGTAAATGAAAGTAGGTCAAACCACCTGAAAGAAAAAAGCGAGAAAGCGGAGACACCGCTGTTTCGAAGTGTTGGCGGGGAGATCTGCGAAAACGTGTGAGGCAGCTGGTAAAAGGAAGCGTAAAGCAAATTCATTCTAACAAAAACATCTGTAGATGAGAAAAAAAAAGCATAACAAACATAGAAAGAACATATTATTAAAGAAAACATTAATCAAAAGCATTACAAGCAATAATTTATAAGTTAATTTACTTCTAAGACGGATTCTACTGTGGTGAACAAAGAACCATCATGTAGCAGACATCCCCATTGAATGGAATTTAGACAACTGTGCGGTTTTACGAGCAATGCAATATTCTAACGGGAGTCTTAAGATTAACTGTGATTTATATTGCTAAAACTGTGATTTATATTGCTAACATAAATGGTTTTGAGCATTTAATAAAGGCAAACAAATAACATCATTAGCATGATTAACAAAAATGTATAAATAAAAGCTTTTGCCAGTATGAAAAAATAAGTGCATAAAGCAGATCGACACTGAGTTGCAGAATTAACCTTTGAAGTATACATATAATCACGTTGGATGTGAGTTAATTCATGAAAATAAGGAAGATAATTTAGTTTTCTGAGCAGTACCACGACTTAACAGGTGCGGCCTTATGCCGGTCCGGCCCTTAAGGCAAATTTTGCTTCCAAGATCGCAAAATTCCTCACCTGCGGCTCTTAGTCTGAAAATTATGGTAATTAGTTATTTTGAGAAATCTTGTTGTGATGTGAACCATGTATTTTGTCAGAAATAAAAATAGGGTTTGCTATAAATGATTGATGCTTCCTGGAGGAATCGGTCATTTAAAGGACACTTTTATGTTTTAAGAGTTCCTATGTGTACTGGTTATTATTTATTATGGTGATGGGTGTAATTAATTACAAAACATGAATATTAGTCAGAAAGGCATGGAATTTGATACTCTGTTTATGTATGAAGTGATTTTTGTAGGTGATAGTTGAGTTATGGGATCCATATGTGTAACTCTTTACATGAGCTAGTATATAATCTCCTATTATGTTTCATTAGTAAAATTCATTATAACTGATCTGCATCAACAAAATGTAATATGTACAATCTGATTGATGACAGAGAATAATGTCTGTTACACAAAATCTGGAAATATTGAAATTAAATTGGTAATTTACTTCTTTGTAAGAAAATTCTTCCTGAAAACATTTTTCTCACACACACATCATATCACTTTTGTGCCTTTAATTTTTAAAGAACTGGGTTAACCAAATTTCTAAAGTTTCTTCATTATAGGGAGTAATTGAGAGGTAAAATTATGGTAAAGAGGTAATCAAGGGATTATCACTTTACCACAACTATAGTTAGAACCATTCCCATGAGACTTAATTACACTCAATGAGATAAGAAGAGTGAATTATTTTCATGAATTTCCTCACAAATGAAGGAAGTCATCAATTTGCATAGGCTGTTCAAGGTTATCCTGACTCCTCTTTATCTTTCTTTCTTCTCCCTTTTTTTTTTTTTTTTTTTTTTGTAGTGAAGAAATTAATAAGAATACACTTACCAAATTATAGTTCCTTTCCCCAAACTATGGATACTATTCCCTAAGATTAATAATATGCTTGCCCCATCTGCATGGAAGACTATTTTAATTGTGTTGTAGCCGCTGTAGGGCACACTCCTGTAGTTGTTCATATATAGTGAATTTCTTCCCTTAAGTGGGTTGAACAAGTGGATATCACTTGGAGTCAAGTCAGGACTGTAGGTGGATGGTTGAGTATTCCCTAGTCCGTTGACACCACAGCTATCATTGTCACGTGTAGTGTGTGGACTGACATCATCATCCAACATGATAACCTGTTTTGACAATTTTCATGGTTTTCTCTTGCAAATGGCAGGTTGGAGCATCTCTTTTATGAGAGTAGTCTAATACTGTGCATTCATTTTTACCCCCATGTAAGAAAATCCACTAGGAGTATGCCGTTTGCATTCCAGAATATGTAGTCATTTGATTTCCTGCAGTTGGCACTGCCTTGAATTTCTTTGGCTGTGGGAAATCCCTGTGGGGCCATTCACAGTTGTCTCACTTTGTTTTTGAAATAAAATAATTAACTCAAGTCTTGTCACTAGTAATATTCTGCTGCAGAAGTGCATCTCCCTCATACTTAAAGCATTGCAGAAGCTTTGTGCAAATGGTGACTTGAAATTACTTCTGATCAGACGTCAACTCCTTTGGTGCACACTTTTCTAACCAGCAGGTGCTGATGGATGATTTTTTCCACACTATCAACACTGATGTTGACTATTTGTGCCTATGTCATGTACAGTTACCCTCCTGTTTTCCAAAATAACCTGTTGCACATGATCAATGTTTACTTCAATAGCTGACACATGCCCATGTGGTTCATTTGCTACCCTTCTTAAACCTCAGAAAACTTGTTGAACCAATCATAGTCAGTTGCTTCTGACATTGTTTTATCTCTGTAATGTGCTTGCAATCTTTGCCAGATTTCAGCGAGTTTCATCTTCACAAGAAATTTAGTAATGAAATGCTGTCACATGTTCACTAACACCTCTGCGGACCCCATGCTTCCCACAATGCGTCTTGCACATGTAGCATGGTCAAAACCACTACCGGCATGAAGGGGAGACTGTCATGTATTTACCAACAGATTCTGTCATAATTGGTACAGAACATGGACAGTTACAATAAAAAGTCCAAGTCAACCTTGAATCACTCTCATATGTAATGCCTGTTTCTGAATAATTTTTATGTAACTGATTTCAAACATAACTTCCCTTATTTTTTGTTGCGCTAGAATATTTAACAAGTTGAAAGAAATGTATTCTGTGACTGTAATAGTTACTTAATTGTGTTTCATGATAAGGTTCAGTTTCAAGAGTTATTTTATATACATAAATTGAAGTATAGAATGCAGAGAGAGAGTGATAGCACATTTTTTCATATATATGACCATCTTTTTCTGTATCAAATTTCAAGTTCTACATTTTTCCTGAAAATATTCATACAGAAATATTTCTAATGCGACATTAGGAATGAACTCTGTGCTTTTTTAAGTTATGTAAATAAAATTATTATATGGGATATTTTGGTAGTGACTGCCACCTTCTTAAGACAAGGAGTGTATGAGAATTGTGTGAGGTGGTAACATGTTGATTCAGACTTTGTTGGATTTGAAAATGGATTTCTAAATTATTTGAAATTTACCATTCCCACAACAGTTGTAACCCAAACTCACCGTGTCATGTTCTTATCATTTAAAAATCCATTCTCAAATCTGGCACCATTTGAATCAACGCATGTTACCAGCACAGATGAAGAAGGTAGCAGTTACTGCTGAAAAGTCCCATATAACAATTTTATTTACATAATTTAAAGCATAAAGTTCATCTTGACTGGGAATACTTCTCCATGAATCCCCTTATTGTCAGCTTCTTACATAGATTTCTACTATTCCTTGTCCATTGCTTTCTAATTTTTTGCTTCCTCTTCCCAGGAACTGTCTGTTCAGCATCTAATTATGGATAACCATCATTGTATTCATATTCCACCATCCTTGGTACCTCTTCCCCTTCCCCTTTCCTTTATGCATTGTGATTTGTAATTATTGTTGGTGTTAAGAACATTGAAAATGTGACAAAAAACAGGCTGTGTTTCTGTTTGTGACATTGTCAGTGTCCTCAATGTGTGTGGGGTGGGGAGGGGACTATAAATTTAACTTTGGAAAGGAGGGTGTTGTATAATACCCAGAATTTAGTAATCTATTCTGCTGATAGACTAACAGCCATGTCATTGTCCCCCCCCCTTTACTGTCCCTGCAGCTAGCTAGCAAAGAGAGGTTTGCTTGTCCCCCCCCCCTTTTTTTAAATCTCATTTCTGTTGTCATTATTTATTCAAAGAGTACATTCATTGTCATATATTGTCTTGTGTTGGTGAAGTGAAACAATTGTGTATTATTAAATATAATTTGTGCTTCTTCTGATGTCACCACAAACTGGATAAATTAGAACAAAACTTGCACAAAATGAATTGATAACATAATCAGAATTTTAATACTACCATGGATCATAGGCTTCTTTCAATTCAGAGTATTTTCCTTCCAAAAAAAAAAAAAAAAAAAAGTAAGAAAGCAACACCCTGTTCTTTACTGTCTCTTTCTAGGTTTTCCAGAAAAATATTCCAAGCAAAATGCAAAAATTTACCTTTAGATTCATATTGCAACCCAGTTGTCAATGTGTTTCTAGTTGCATTTTCCATTACTGTATTTTCATTTCCATCCATGTTCTTTTTCAAAATGTTTTGGACAAAATGTGAAGGAAGGAAACTTACTGCAGATGACCAATCTCATTATCATCATCATCATCCGTTATCAGTTCACTGCTGGAAAAAGGTCTCCCCAAGTTTTTTCAACAACTGTCTGTCTTGAATCGGTCTTCTACATGTCACTCCACCATGCTTTCAAATTTCATTCACTGATCTCCCATATCGCTGCCTTCTGTGTCTTTTTCTGTGCCTTGATATTCAGTCTAATATCTCAGTTGACTATCGCTCATCAGTTCTTCTAGTAATATGTCCATCACATTGCCATTTCAAGGATTTTGCTTTGAACATGATGTTACCAACTCTTGTCACTTTCGTTATCCATGAGTTTCTCTTCTAATCTTTCCTGGTTATCCCAAGCATGCACCTCTCTATGCTTCTTTCAGTTGTGTGCAGCCTATGTATGTCTTATTTAGGTAAGGCTTGTGTCTCTGATTCATAAGTAAGAACTAGAAAGATGCTTGATTAAACACTTTAAAAAAAAAAAAACACATAATGATAAATTGCTCTTGAAAATTGTACTGTTTCATCCAGATGCTCTCCAACTTTCTTCTTATGCTCTCCATTAATTTCTTGGTATGTAGACATCATAGTTTTTGTTGTTTTGTATGTGTCCATATCTTCAGGAAACTTGAGAATTGCATTGCCCTGGAGCAGGAAGAGTTACTTGGAACTTCATTGTCCTGGGTGATGTAATGGTAGCAGGCTAGAGTGAAAATACAGAGACGCAGGTTTGATTCCTGCTCCGGAGCAATGCAATTGTCAAGTTTTCTGAAGAGATGGCTGCTTGGATTGTGTTCACACAGTATTCCAGGTTCATCACTTCATGAAGTTCTCAGCAACTTAAACGAACAGTGGAAAGCCTTAATAAAAATTGAACAACAATTAAGAGAAAAAAAGAAAAGAAAACAGCACTGACAATAGATGGCGCCATAGGCACAAAGATGTAGAATTTGCGACTGAAGCCGGAACCTCAACGACTTTGCTCACTTGAGCTGTGGTTGACAGAGAGACACATCGACCTCCTGAAGATGACAGGGATGCTGTTGAAAGCGCTAGGGGATCGTGTATGACTGGCTGAATGAGGTTGGCGTTTGCTGTAGGGTTTGTGCTGTATATGAGGCAGATGGAGCACTACATTAGTCACAGTTGACAATAGTTTGACTGCCATGGAATGTAAATAGTGTAATTATGTACATAATGGTTTTAATTGAATGTATGAATGTGTTGTATATAGTGTACCTTAGAGTGGTTTTTATGGGGAGTATAAATTCTTGAGAGTACTATAAATGAGTATTTATTAGGTGGGTGAATGAGTGTTTTCGAAGTGAGTACCATTTTTTGAATTGTGAATTTTTAAGGCGATGTTGCATATTTAGGAGTGAAAGAGGAATACGATTTTAAAAAAAAATAGGCGTAATGAAAGTTTGACAACACTCACGTTATAGTGAGTATACACCTAGTGATGATGAGCTATGTTACATCTCAGACGGCTGACAGAAGTCAACGTTTTTTGTCCTGTGAATAAAAATATGATGTTTCATGACCGGAAGAATGAATATAAAACAGCACCCTATAAGCAAGAAGTTTTCAACCTTTGAAGGCCAGCTACATAACAGGATGTTCTAATTGACGTGCATGAAGTGTATAGCAAGAAAGTGGCCAAGAGCTTTTAGGTAAGTGTTTGGCTTTTTTAATTGATATGTCACCTTTGGAATGGTTGTTTGTGAGAAGTCACTAATTTTCCTTTGTTGTTCCTGGCTTCTGCTAAACATGTTCCTACTACTAGACCTTCATTGAATTTCAGAAGATCCTTGATTTTTTGTGTTTTGCAAGAGTTATTGTAGCTGAATAATTTGTACGCTCTTTAAGCCAAGGCAAAACATCAGTCCATGTGACTGTTGCATTTGCACATATTGCTTGTGACTGCCTTATAATAAAGTTTCATAATTTTTTGGCCTTGTCCTAAAAAGCCCAAAAATCATGATATATACAGTACACCAATGAGCCATTACATTATGACCACCTACCTAATAAGCTGTTGGATCCCCTTTAGCCCGCAAAATAGCGGCCACTCGATGAGGCATCAATTTGATGAGGTGGCAATAGGTATCCTGGGGTATCTGGTACCATAATGTCAAAAGCAGGTCCTCCAGTTCCTGTACATTTCGGGGTGGTGGTGATTTAGTGCGAACCCGCTTTTCCAAGACGAACCACAAATGTTCGATTGGGTTCATGTCAGGTGAATTTGGAAGCCAGGGCATTAACAGAAAGTCACCAGAATGTTCCTTGAACCATTCCTTGATGATTCTGGCAATGTGGCATGGCGCATTATCCTGTTGGTAATGGCCATCACCAGCAGGGGACAGAGTTGCCATGAATGGGTGAACTTGGTCTCCAGTGATGTTCAGATACCTCACAGCTGTCAGGGATTATGCTATTGGGATAATGGGGTCTAAAGTGTCCCAAGAAAACGTCGCCCACAGCATAACACCGCCGGCCTGTTTCCTCCCAACAGTGCATCCAGGTGCAATAGCCTCCATTGGTAATCAGCGTATCCGTGCTTGGCCGCCTACATGATGCACCAGGAATCTTGATTTGTCAGACCAGGCCACTTTCTTCCAATCATCCACGGTCCAATCTTGATGATCTTGGGCCCATTTCATGTGTTGTTGACGATGGCGTGCAGTGAGCATGGGGACCCGGCTGGGTCTTTGGCTACGCAGGGTCATGCACAGAAGGCTGCAATGAACTGTGTGCTGTGACACATTGCCCGATCACCACTGTTGTAGCTGTAACAATGCACAACAGTTAGCTGTAACAATGAACGACAGTCTCCGCTACCCTCTGGTATCAATGAGCAGCGGACGATAAATGGCTAGACGATGGTTCATCGTTTGGCCATCTGTGCACCACTTTTGATACGTGCTCACTACAGCGGCATGTGAATATCCCACAAGTCGCGCCGTTTATAAGATCATAGTTCTGAGGCACCGTGCCATCACAATTTGTCCTTTATCAAACTTCAATAAATCGGCAGCTTTTCTCATTCTGACTCCGAACACTCTACTAACTAAAAGCCGGTCCTCGAGTTGTATATATACAGCTCTGTGAACTTCGCCTGCACCACCGTTCGGTCTCCAGGTGCACTCATTTCTCTAGGCTGTGGGTGGTCATAATATAATGGCTCATCAGTGTATGTACAGTATAGGTCATAATGTAATGTAATGTAATTGATCGAATTATGCTCATCGGTGTATGTATACAGTATATATAGCCTGTCATGATAAATTTGTCTCAATATTTTTTTTTTTTTACCATCACTTGTGACTTGCACAAAAATGTGTGGTTCTGTGATTGTATGATTGCATTTGGAAAAAAAAAAAATTTTTTGTTCATATGTGGCTGCAAATGTCATTAATGATTTTTGTCTTTTTGTCTTCATAGTAACAGACATAACAGTGAAAATGTTCCAGAAAGCATAATTCGATCAATTGATGAAGAACTGAAATGGCGTAGAGAAGAGCTTCGGAAAGAAAAAGTTCAAATGATGAATGTTCCTCAACCTCGAGTAAGAAGCAAATTCACTGGACATAGAAATGCTAGAACCATGGTAATTTTTATTTTATGGTATATTTTGCTTGGGTGGAAATAAAGTTTTGATATTCTTCTTCTGAGATCTATGTATAGTTCTTTTCTTTCTTTCTTTCTTTCTTTTTTTATTTTAAAAGAAAAGGGTTTATCACATATTGCCAGAGCTGTAACTATGGTATGGCCCATGCCGTAGGCACTAGTTAAATGAAAGTGCCATACAGGATTTCAGATACTTAAATGCATAGTAATTAGAAACTGTAAGACTTTAAAAACAGCAGCAGGAGCATATACCTTCTATATAGTATCTTAATATTTTCATTATTTTTACATCTCTTCAAATTTTGCATTTTTAGCTGCAACACAAACTGATGTTTGAAGTATTTGCACACTTTCATTAATCCATTTCTCATGTATATTTGCTTTTATAGGAAATAAAGAACCAGATAAATGAGCAGTGTTTGGTAGTATTATTGATTCACAATTTCAGTCAGTGAAAATAAACATACCAGATATGTACTTGATGCTGCTTTGGTGGCAGAATGGTCTAAGCACTGGCTTCTGACCATTCGTTCAAGATGGGTCTGGGTTCAAGTCCTGGTGAGGCATGGATATTGTGTTTGTCTTATGGCACTGGCTCTGTTCCTTCCCTGGAGTCATTGTCCACAAATTAGGGATGGGCAACTGCTTATAGCTTGTTGAGTTGCTCCCTGTGGTTGTTAAACCCTCAGACTAAAAATTAAAAAAAATGTTCCTGATCTATGAGCTGCAGACTAAAAAAAAAAAAATGTTCCTGATCTACGAGCTGCTGCATTCATTTTGCTGTTGGATCTTATTTGTACCTTTTCAAAAATTCCGGCACCAAGATATTTGCAAGTCAAGCTTGACTCATTTTTAAATCGTACATATCCAACTCTCTTCGGAATTCTGTTGGAAGTTCAAAATTTTAGTTGAAAATATAATAAAGTAACAATTATAAAATGTAATGAACCTCATGAATGGAATACGAAATTGCACCATACAATACAAATTTTGAAGATGACAGTCCATTTTTTAGTGTAAATATGATGAGGATGGTAAGTCAGATAATATCCGAAAACTTGAAAATTTCGTCTTCCTGAAGCGGGAATCGAACCTGCGTCACCCAGATAATGCCCGGTCATGCTAACCACTACACCACCCAGAATGACACAGTCTCAAGTTTTTGATTAATTTGAATATAACCAAATTATATAAACGAAATTTTCAAGTTTTTGGATATTATCTGACTTACCATCCTCGTCATATTTACACCAAAAAATGGACTGTCATCTTCAAAATTTGTATTGTATGGTGCAATCCCGTATTCCATTCATGATTTATCTGCTCCTCTGGGCAATCACGGGATAGGATTCTTAATCTCCATATTCGCTAAACATGAATGCCAGTTGCTTCTACTAGCAAATCCTGTGATGGTTATATTCAAATTAATCGGAAACTTGAGACTGTATCATTCTGGGTGGTGTAGATTCCCGGGCGCTATCTGGGAGACGCGGGTTCAATTCCCACTCCAGGGCGACAAAAGTTTTCAGATTTATCTGACTTACCATCCTCATCATATTTACACCAAAAAATGGCGATTATGGGCAAAACACGTAACAATATTAACAAATAAAGGTAACTTGATCACGCTTGTTACGTTAACTGAAAACTTTTACAAAAGTTCGTAAGTTGGAAGCTTTCGACCTTATCTTAGGTCTTCATCACGCCAGTGGAGGACTAAGATTGTTGCCAGATTCTACATTTGAATTTTTCTTATTTTTGTTGCCAAAACTTAGAATTGATCTCCAGATCAACGGAATGTAGAGAGGAGATTCGGAGTTGCAAGTCATTGAGTTGAAAATAATTTCTATGCTTTCACGGTAACGGAGGGCAAAACGATTGTCAAAAGAAGCAATTCGTTTTGCTTCGTTCCAGTGGGGAACTGCAGATGTGTCTTCCATTGTCAAAATAGAGAAGGCAGTATTAGGATTGGCTTTCGAAACATCTTTTCTATGTTCTAAAATTCTATGGTTAATGCTCCTGTATGTGCTTCCAATGTATAAGTTATTCCCAGTAGAAGAAGAGATAGGAATGCAGTAAACTCCTGGGAGGTTCAGGCTTTCAACTTTGTCCCTATCCCTTTGTAGAAGTTTCAAGATGTTTGGGGTAGATTTAATGGCAAGATGGTAACCAAAACTTCTAAAATGAATCTGTAACTTATAAGCATAGGAAGGATGGTAAGGAACAGAACCACAGAATTTCAGGTCTTCTTTCTTGTGAGGAAGGAGGCATTCGATTTTCGAATGGTTTTCATATTTCTTTATGAGGGAGTGGACTGTAACAGCAGGGAAACCATGGGAGAGGGCAATTGTAGAAATTTTGGAGAGTTCTTCTTGAAGAGAGAGTTGGTTGTTGCAAATGATATGAGCCTTGTGGATGTATGACTTTAATGCTGCAAGCTTGTAGAGATGCAGGGTGCAAGATTTGTAGGGAATGATGTTAGTGGCCGCAGAAGGTTTTCGATAGACGGAACGAGTAATGGAGAGAGGAGAGATCAGCGTTTCTGCAGATAGATACATCCAGGAAATCAATTTTGTGATTTACTTCCTTAGATATGGTGAGCTTAATGGAAGGAAATTTTTCTGTAATGGAGTTGATCAGTATCTGTAGTTCAGACTCGGAATGTGGCCAGCTAATGAAAATGTCGTCTACATATCTTAACCATAGGGAAGGTTGAAAAGGGTGTAGAGGAATGATGGAAACTTCAATATGTTGCATGTAGATTTCAGCAAGCAGAGGGGAAAGAGGTGAGCCCATGGGGAGACCAGATTGTTGCCTATACACAATTTTGTTGAAAACAAAACAACTGTGTTGATGAATAGTGTGGAAACAATCATAAAGATCTTTGATAAGAGGACCGGGGGGTTCAAAATGAAGAATCAATTTCTTCATGAGGAGCATGTAGGAATCAAAATATGGTACAGAGGGAAACAAAGATTCTACATCAAGAGTATACAGATTATCACAAGGAGAAAAGGAATTAGGAAGGTTGTGGATGAAGTTTGAAGTAGAGACAGCTGTATGAGAATGGTTGGCTGCCAGGGATTTGCATTTGAGGACCAATCTCTTTTCAAGGTTTACTGCTGGAGAAAAAGAATATTCCACTAAAGGTCTGATGGGGTTACCAGCTTTATGCAGTTTCACTTGCAGGAAGAGCCTGGGAGTTCTAAAGTAAGGAGGGGTGATATATCACCAAGGAAGGATTGAAGAGTTTCTTTCTTAGCTAATCTGTCAACTGAGTTTTTGAGTGAGTTGGTGGTTTCTGACTGCAAAGGGATGCAGTTAGCAGATGTAAGAAAAGAAAGCATTTTTTGGTTTAGAGTTTCTTTACCAATGATGACTGGGCAACCAACTTTATCTGCTTTGCATACGGCTAGGTCATTTTCCTGAATAAATGACCTGAATTCTTTTAAACAAGAAGAAGAGTACTTGATTGGCACAGAATTTTGCTTGGATAAGATAACAGCAGCGTTGGCACGAAGGATAGGCTGCTGAACAGTCTCAGTTCTGTGGATGGCTGATTCTATAACAGAAACAGTTTGTGGAAGATTGATAGGAAGAGCAGGTGAAAATTTTGGGCCTAATGATAAGAATTTATCCAAGCTAGGAGGAATAGTGACAGAAGAATCTGACAAGCCAAAGTATGTAAATCTTTCTTCTGTCACTATTCCTCCTAGCTTGGATAAATTCTTATCATTAGGCCCAAAATTTTCACCTGCTCTTCCTATCAATCTTCCACAAACTGTTTCTGTTATAGAATCAGCCATCCACAGAACTGAGACTGTTCAGCAGCCTATCCTTCGTGCCAACGCTGCTGTTATCTTATCCAAGCAAAATTCTGTGCCAATCAAGTACTCTTCTTCTTGTTTAAAAGAATTCAGGTCATTTATTCAGGAAAATGACCTAGCCGTATGCAAAGCAGATAAAGTTGGTTGCCCAGTCATCATTGGTAAAGAAACTCTAAACCAAAAAGTGCTTTCTTTTCTTACATCTGCTAACTGTGCATCCCTTTGCAGTCAGAAACCACCAACTCACTCAAAAACTCAGTTGACAGATTAGCTAAGAAAGAAACTCTTCAATCCTTCCTTGGTGATATATCACCCCCTCCTTACTTTAGAACTCCCAGGCTCTTCCTGCAAGTGAAACTGCATAAAGCTGGTAACCCCATCAGACCTTTAGTGGAATATTCTTTTTCTCCAGCAGTAAACCTTGAAAAGAGATTGGTCCTCAAATGCAAATCCCTGGCAGCCAACCATTCTCATACAGTAGTTGTCTCTACTTCAAACTTCATCCACAACCTTCCTAATTCCTTTTCTCCTTGTGATAATCTGTATACTCTTGATGTAGAATCTTTGTTTCCCTCTGTACCATATTTTGATTCCTACATGCTCCTCATGAAGAAATTGATTCTTCATTTTGAACCCCCCGGTCCTCTTATCAAAGATCTTTATGATTGTTTCCACACTATTCATCAACACAGTTGTTTTGTTTTCAACAAAATTGTGTATAGGCAACAATCTGGTCTCCCCATGGGCTCACCTCTTTCCCCTCTGCTTGCTGAAATCTACATGCAACATATTGAAGTTTCCATCATTCCTCTACACCCTTTTCAACCTTCCCTATGGTTAAGATATGTAGACGACATTTTCATTAGCTGGCCACATTCCGAGTCTGAACTACAGATACTGATCAACTCCATTACGGAAAAATTTCCTTCCATTAAGCTCACCATATCTAAGGAAGTAAATCACAAAATTGATTTCCTGGATGTATCTATCTGCAGAAACGCTGATCTCTCCTCTCTCCATTACTCGTTCCGTCTATCGAAAACCTTCTGCGGCCACTAACATCATTCCCTACAAATCTTGCACCCTGCATCTCTACAAGCTTGCAGCATTAAAGTCATACATCCACAAGGCTCATATCATTTGCAACAACCAACTCTCTCTTCAAGAAGAACTCTCCAAAATTTCTACAATTGCCTTCTCCCATGGTTTCCCTGCTGTTACAGTCCACTCCCTCATAAAGAAATATGAAAACCATTCGAAAATCGAATGCCTCCTTCCTCACAAGAAAGAAGACCTGAAATTCTGTGGTTCTGTTCCTTACCATCCTTCCTATGCTTATAAGTTACAGATTCTTTTTAGAAGTTTTGGTTACCATCTTGCCATTAAATCTACCCCAAACATCTTGAAACTTCTACAAAGGGATAGGGACAAAGTTGAAAGCCTGAACCTCCCAGGAGTTTACTGCATTCCTATCTCTTCTTCTACTGGGGATAACTTATACATTGGAAGCACATACAGGAGCATTAACCATAGAATTTTAGAACATAGAAAAGATGTTTCGAAAGCCAATCCTAATACTGCCTTGTCTATTTTGACAATGGAAGACACATCTGCAGTTCCCCACTGGAACGAAGCAAAACGAATTGCTTCTTTTGACAATCGTTTTGCCCTCCGTTACCGTGAAAGCATAGAAATTATTTTCAACTCAATGACTTGCAACTCCGAATCTCCTCTCTACATTCCGTTGATCTGGAGATCAATTCTAAGTTTTGGCAACAAAAATGGGAAAAATTCAAATGTAGAATCTGGCAACAATCTTAGTCCTCCATTGGCGTGATGAAGACCTAAGATAAGGTCGAAAGCTTCCAACTTACGAACTTTTGTAAAAGTTTTCAGTTAACGTAACTAGCATGATCAAGTTACCTTTATTTGTTACCAAAAAATGGATTGTGATCTTTAAAATTTGTAATGAACCTGTGGGAACATCACAGATTCTATATATACTTGAAATCTTTTAGATGATTAAAATTTGCACTCTTTTTATTGATGTTGCACTCCTCTGTTTGATGATGCATTTTGTGTAGCAATCTTCACTGGCATTTTCAACAACTGTTTGTTGACGATCAATCTTAGATGACAATGATGAGTTCAGCTTTCTCTGTTGATGCACTTGCTGCTTGGCATCAAGTTTTTGTGTTGCCCTCTATTTTTTCTTCTTGTATGTGTAACGTATGGTTTCTTTTTATTTCCTTTCCATTTTTTAATTTCTTTTCTTCTATGATGTGTTTCTAGGCACAAGACAAATTTATTGGTGTATTGGCATTACAGTTTGTATTTTTGGTCTTTTCTATATATACTGCTTCTGTTGTTAATACTGCCTAAATACTATGTAAACAATCGTGCCATTCCAGACTGAGGAAACATAGATATAACAGTGCAAGACAACAAATGATGTGAAATTAATAGTATCTTGAATAATCAGACAAAAGTCAATTATATTTGTGCACAATAAGTTCAGCATCAACTTTTAATTAAATTTTGTACTATGAGTACTTAAAGTATCAGATTTGTGCATTAATTTGAAACTCAGAAATGTGCATGCAAAATTATTTTTAGTAGTTTGACAAATATTTCTTGCAAAATTGATTGGATCATAATAATATGGAAGTTGGCTTTTTAGTCTGTTACTTTGTTCAGTAGTTAACTTTGCTGTCAATCGTTTTGCTTTACATGATTTTTTTTTTACTTATCAGTATTTATATGTCTGATTATAGTTTTTGGAATGTTGTTATTAATTATTAAACATATTTTGGTAATCATTAGATAAAAGAAGCCACATTCTGGGGTGACAACTTCATAATGAGTGGATCTGACTGCGGACATATCTTTGTTTGGGACCGATATACCACCGAATTAGTTATGCTGATGGAAGCTGATCACCACGTTGTTAATTGTTTACAACCACATCCATTTGATCCTAGTAAGATATACGTTTCATAAGTCTTTTTTTTTTTAATTGTTTGTTTGTATTCTGCAGAACTAATCAACTGTTTTAGGTCATTTCATCATGAAATAAATTTGTATACACTGTTCAGGATGCCTTGCTTATTTTTCAATGATTTGTTTTTCTCATTTTTTGTCACACTATAACCAGCATTAATTTGCATAGCTCAGATGTTCAAAAACAGGCTGTAGACTTGAGATCAAAAAATTTCTCACATCCCAGTTAAAAGAATGAAACATTAAATTGTGCATGTCAATGGCAAAGCCAGAAATATCCTGAAAATAAGCTTCCTAGTTCATTAATTAAAAACTCAATTAACTAAGCTATTTATTCTTAAAACAAATTTGCAAATTTTGGGGAAAACTCTTCTTCTGCAGGCAGTTATTTTTTACTCTCCACTACTATTGTGGTTACAGTTAACTTTGATGGTTATGATTATTTTGCAGAGTATCTTGCCACATGATAGCTAGGGATCCATGGAAGCAGTGGTGATGGAATCTTTTTTCTTCTCAATTTCAGATCCTCCTTTTAATTTTCGTTTTAAGGAGCTGTTTTGGGGGCTGATGATTTAGAGTATCGCAGTTCATTCTGTACCAGTTTCTCTAAAATTCCTATCTAAATGCTTATCTACTTCCTTCATTTATCACTTGTACTGATTTTTGGTTAACTCCTGCAACTGTAATGTCCTTTACATGACTAAGGACTGCTGGGTTATTATTTTTACAAGTATTATTTTGCATTAAAAAAATTTTGTTCTTTAAGATTAAGGTTTTCTAGAAATTTTCTATTTTTGTCTACTCCTATTTTTAGCCACTCTTCTGATTCTAATTTTGCCAAATCTCTTAAGATTCCAGAAAATTTCAGCTCATTTTATTCCTTCACTTTCTTATAATCAGCTAAGTTTTTATACTTTGCTTCAGTGTCTTTTAATGTATTGTTTTTACAAAGTCATTTGAAAATAATTTCATAAAAGGTTTTCTAAGTCTAAATGAATTTGGGAAAAAGTCATTTACCTTGCAATTCCATTTTTTAGGAACTTGGTTTAAGCTGCAGATTTGTCCATCTTTAATTTACCATGTTGAACTTTCTTTAGTGTACCCTCATGCATCAGACCCATGTGCTGTTTTGATTCTAAAACTATAACTCATCTTTTTGAAAAACAGGCTTCATTATTTATTAATTAAAAACTCAATTGAAATATTATGTGGGATTTTAACTAGGACATTAATTCTTAAAGAAAGTTTGCAAATTTTTGGAGAAAGGTCTTACTTTTTTCAGTGAGTTATTTGGCGTCATTCTTCTACTTCAAGTAGGAGAGTGATTAATAAACGAATAACGGCCGAGAAGAGGAAGTTTTCTCCAAAAATTCACAAATTTGTTTTAAGAATAAACATCATAGTAAAAGTTAAAATTCCCATACAATATTTCAGTTAAAGAACTTTTTTCTTTTTACACTTCACCTATCTCTAGGAGGGAAAGTCCATGCCCAAGGACTTCTCCTGTTGGCTACATCTCTGATGAATGTAGCTGTTTGATTAGTTCCCAGCTTTGGAGAGTCAAAATCTCAATTTGTGATGTCCAAATTTTTGGAGAAGTACTCTAGACGTGCCAACTCTCCGGATTTAGGCGTGAGACTCCAGATTTTCAGCCCTTACTCCTGCCCTCCTTATGAATGTCAAATTCCTCTGATTTTCACTGAGAATTAGCCGTTAGGATGGTCAAAATTTCATCAACCATCATGATTTTGAACCGCCTGTGAAATATTTTTCTTTCTGCTTAGATGCAAGGCGGCATTAGTCATCAGTTTCATGCTTTTCCTATCTGTGAAAAAGAAAGCTGCCCCAGTGGCACAGTTGTCTAAGCACTGGTTTCTGACCTATCGTCTGAGATGGGTAGGAAACAATTTGCTTTAAAAAATTTTTTGCCCAATTGTCATACGACGCCTTCAGCAAACAGCTCACCCGCTGTGGCACTAGAATGCTGGGCAGGGTTAGTAATTGATTGATAGATGGAAGCTGCCCTGCCTTCTCCTTGCAGTTCAGAGTTTCAACCCCTCATGTTCAAAGAGCCGTGTGAATTATAAGTGATGATAAACTGTTGAGTAGCGGAGAATTTACTTAACGACAAAAGGGAGAAGTTACACTTGGCCTCGCCTTGTGACAAAGATGATGTTAGAGTACAATGCTTTTTTTCATCTTTGCCTTCATGCACAACCTAAAGAAGAAACTAAAAACAGTTGGCTGCTATTTTATTCGTAAAAAAAAAAAAAAAAAAACGTGGGCTATTTTACGTTTTCATTATCTTGCGGAATCGACGTACCTGAAAATGAATTTCATTTCAGTAGGGGAAGGGGGTGTTGATTTTCGTGCTGTTTCTTTTTTCTTGTCCAGAACTTTTAGTGGACCAATAATACTATTTTTCGAAAATTGTTCCTACGTCTGGAAAATGTCGATAAAAAATAGTGCTCGTGTGATTTTAAGAGCTGTAAAAATCTCCCGATTTTCAGAATTTGAAGGTTGGCAGTGTCTGGTACTCTTTATGCATTCACCCTTGCTTAGATATGCACAGTCGTATCAGAATAATGTGACCACCTACCTATTAATGGGAATAACCACCCTTGGTCAGGATGACGACGGCATGGCATGGGCGCAATGAGGCCTGGGAAGGTTGCCCGAGGCACATGTGCCCTATAAATACTTATTATTAATATACTTGACTTCAATTGCCAATACTACGTTAACGTCCTTTTGCAATCTCCCGATAGCTGAACTTGCATAACGTGTGAAACAGTATTTACAGACATTTAATGTCAACCGAATTAAAATATCGTAGCCACGTAAAAAGTTTGTTCATCGCAACTTAGCGAAAATTGAACAACGATATATGCACACGTGCCCATTTGGACTGCAGCAAAACACGGAGATCCCAGAGATGACGTTGTGGGTTGGCACGTCGAATTCAAATAGTCCCATAAGTGCTCTATCTGATTTGAGGTCAGGCGATTTCGCCGGCCAAGGGAGAATGGAGACATCGTTGTGTTCCTGGAACCAGTCACACATACCCATTGCGATGTGGCACAGCGCATTGTCCTGTTGGTAGACACCATCACCACCAAGGTAAACGTACAACATGAAGGGATGCATGTGGTCAGCGAGGATGGACAGGTAGCCATTGGCATTCAGGGACCCATTTAGTGGTACCATCAGTTCCAGGTCATACCAGGAAAACATCCCCCAGACATGCACACTGCCACTGCCAGCCTGTACTTGACCGACAAGCATGTCCGGGTGTTGGTTTTCATGTGTCTGATGCCATATCTACCACCACTCATCCCTTCTGTGGAGTGGAAACCTTGATTCATCAGAGAAGGCAACCTTTTCCCACTCTTCCACTGTCCAATGACTGGTCCCATGCAAACTGCATGTGTCATTGCCAATGGACCTGGGTTAACATGGGCGCCTTGACACAGCAACTCCTGAGACCCATGTATAACAGGGTTTGCTGTACTGTTATTGGGGACACATATCTGGGTGCCCCAGTGTTCATTTGCATGGTCAATTGCTGCACAGTTGCACATTAATTGCCCTTTACCAGCCGACAGAGGCAACATTCTCTTCTGGGGTTGTTTATCTTTGGAGCTCCACAGTTATGACTTCAAGAGGTACTCAGTGTGCCAGCGGTCCATTCTTGGTACACCCTTACTACAGCACCTCGTGAACAGCCCATGAACTCTGCTGTTTCTGAGACACTTTTCCACCCTTGGTGTGGTAACTGATGATTTTCCTTTTTGGACATCCGTCAAATCACTACCTCTGCCCATTTTGCTCATGTTATGCACTATGGTTCATCTGTCTTGGCTGGCTGCTTATATCTCCGTGTGATCGACCTTGTCACATGCACTCTGTCATGCACCTGGGAAGGTACACTGTGATTCCAGGGGTGGTCATATTATTCTGATATGACAGTCATTTTGGGGGACAGCCATGGACCAGTTGGAAGGTTGGCATATAGAGGATTCCTCTTCTGGGATGTGTTCTAAAACAGTAAAGGACAAATTCTAACTTGGTCACATGATCTTAATCTCTTCAGTTGTTGTTTTTTTCCAATATGGCCATCAAGAAACAGCGCGGTTGCTATAGTCCCTTCTCCAGATAACAGGGTTTACTTCAAGAACTACCGACCTTATGGAGTGATTTTTAACACAGTATTGTTCCCAAGATTATTCTGAACAGTTTTAGTAATTTATAACTATTCACCTAAAATTAACCATTTTCATAAAAAATTAGCATTTTTGTTGAAAAACTGCAAATATGTGGTTTAGTAATTAATACTGAGTGATCTACATGACAAATCTTCAAGGTAAATACTTCTCCATCTAGAATAGTTATTTTTACCAAAAACAAAAAATACAGGAATTTTTCTGTGAATTGAAGAAACATGAAGTACTCAGTTGTCTTTAATATCAGTATGAATCATAATTTGCAGAACAAAGAACACTTTTGTGAGGAACATGTTCCAGTATATGAACAGTTTTTTACTTTCATCCTTGCTGTACAAATGAGCTGGAATTCTCATTAATGTGTTATGTGAGACTCAGCAGCAGTTGAGAAACTTTAAATTTAACAGAGACAGGAATTTCATTTTTCAAATTCCTTTTGCAGAGATTTTAAATAATGTTTCAGAAAACTTAGCATACTTCTTTCGATAATTCTTTTTGAGGAACTGCTCCCACTACAGAAGCACACAAAGGCTCCTGCTATAAGAGAATACACAATATCATCTTCCCCACATCTTCATATAAGGCAAGTCTATCTTCAAAGCAATTAGTGGTACCACATTATTGAAGATTCTCCAGCCCTAAGTCCATCTGAGTATGGAGAACAAAATGGTGAATAGTTGCATTGTATCACTGAAACAAAATTGCTTAAAGACTTCGCAGTCCCATGGAAATGAAAGAGATATGTGTGAGATGCCATTTGCAAATGCTGTATGTACTAGCATGATTTTGTGCTCCAAATTCTGTGACTGTAGAAGAAGTGATTGTTGTCAAAATACAGTAAACTAAAATTTAAACTTATATTTGTATGCAATAATGGTATCTGAATAAAACTTGTTCATTTGTTGTGTAGGTCACTCATTGTTAATTAGTAAACCACAAATGTGCAGGTTTTCAATGAAAATGCTCGTTTTTATAAAAATGGTTAACTTCAGGTGAATAGTTATAATCCTTAAAATTGTTAAGAATAGTCTTGAAAACAACATTGTAATAGCAATCGTCTCCATAAAGTCAATAGTTTGCAAATTAAAGCCAGATTTCTGTAGAAGTGAATATAGCCACCATACTGTACCTTGGTGGCCATGTTGGAAAAGAAACTGATGAGATCAAGATCATATGACCAGGCCAGAATTTTTCCTGTACTGTACTAGAACACATCCCATAAGAGAAATCCTCTATATGCCAATCTTCCAACAGGCCTATGGCTGGTCCCTTGGCTAATAAAAGCTATTCACCACTTGTTCAGGTATTAGTACTCTCACTGCCCAAACTGACTTTGGCCACCATGAATCATTTGACCACCATGGATGTTCTTTCCTTTCTTATGTGTGACTGTCCTGTTCATAGTGCTTCAGAAACATGCATAGATCCCATGCCATAAAACTGCACACATTATGTTAGTATTTTAGAAAAAACCTTGGAAGAATATCAAACAAAATGAATGGCAGATTATGTATCTAGGGAACTGTGTTTATATGTTATGGTCATTGAGACATCTTGTGCATTTTGTAGCCTCCTTAGTAGAGTTAGTAGAGTTATTAAATTTTATTTGTAGCTGTATAGAAATTAAATTTAATATTCATAAACCTTTTTAGTACTTTGTAACTTTTTGCAAGAAGTTTGCCTGGGGCTTTGTGAACAGATACTAATTTTGATTTATAGGGATCCGTGTAAACATCACACAAATTTGATATACAGTATATTATATGATGTTGAGATTTCATCACCTAAAAAATTTTTATTTTTGTGGAGAATTCATCTACACAGTGTCTGGAGTTGTGTCTGCCTTGAAAAATTTTAGATACAGAATGATATCATTGTCAGTGATAAGTCCCTGTTTTCTCTCTGAGCCAATGATTTCTGAATTTACTTGAGATTGCACTGAGGTGGTTTATACTTGTGTGTCACATGAGTGATGAATGATTGCCTGGTAGATGTCACATTCTGTACTATCAAACCACAGATCTAGAGGTGGATCTCAAAGCAAGCTTTAAGAAGTAAAATTAGGCATTAGTGATCAAGTAATCAACATGTTAGATACAGCAAGTCATGCAACAAACAGAAAGACATGCTGAAAGTTTTTCCAACTCAAAATTATTATTTTTCTTTTCACTATATTTTTTACTTAGCATATTAATATCAAAGTAGTTCTTAGTATTTGCCAACACCATCATCAAGATGGAAGTTTTTGAGATGTAATATTCATCTGTTCTCAGGCCATGCTGTTGTTTTCAACTAGAGAATGATGCAAACATGTTACTTTTGCCATGATTTCATTAATACACAGTGTTACTTTTTCTTCTTACTTAACTTTCAAACATTTCTTTGATACATGAAGACAGTCTTTGGTTTAAACCTGAGACTCGGTAATATACCACTACAGTCAAACAACACTGGTATCTCCTAGTATAGGTTTAGATGAGTGATACATGTCTTTTTAACATTGTATTTATTTTCATAAGAAAAACAGAAGATTCAAAGAGATAATTGCATTGTAATTGCCAATCTAATTAAATTATTCCAGTGTTGTTGTGTGAACAGATTTTACTAAAACAGTCCTCAGAAATATGTGACACCACGTGAAATACTGTCAACAGTAGTGATGTCAATGCAAATAAGTTTGTGATTTAAGAATTTGATTTTTATTACAGTACGTTTGCACAGAAGAATTTTTATTTGTTATGATTAAGGCAACTCACTTTGTGCAAATAAAATCTAGAAATTATGCAATTTAAATCTAAAAATTATGCAAATTGTGCATTTTGCATTTAATTACATATAAATTTAGTAGAAAACCCCTGCTGCACTAGGTAGACTTTTTTTTTTTTAATTATGATTTTTGTTTATGTGAGAAAAAGGTAAAATTTGAATAATACATTTTGAAAATGCCTTGAATTAATGCCTAGGCTTTAATGTCTACAGTATTTAAACAAATTGTCTGTGTTAAAAATCAAACATTAAAGGGATTAGCTCACTATTTATTCGAAATCTGAATCCCGAGCTGAAATATGTTCAAGCTCTGATTCCAACTCTTCAGCTGCTCCGTTAAATGTCACTCGAAGGTGGGCTTTCAGGTTCGTTTTGGTAAATCCGGATCTATCCGCAGATAAAAAAAATTTGTGGTAAGAGAAGCTTCTTTCAAGGTCAGCAGTGCTTGCTGTGATGGAAAGCGCTCCAGAAGGACACCGGATCCACCTCTTTCATCAACTTGTCTTTCTCCAGTGTCGCAGTATAGAATGAGAACTCTCGGGCTGATATATCTTCTAGCGTAAATTGTTGAAGTTCCGGGTGCAGAGACAGTCCCACATCTTCTGGACAACACTTGCGAAGATAAAAAAATTGTACTTCTTTCCAGAATTGAGCACTAGGGTGCCTGCCATTTAGGTAGGCCTGCAGCTTGGAGCCTAGAAGGCCACTTCATTGCAAGAGGTTCCGGATCAAGGCTAGCAGCAACCAAATCTCTGAGGAATGGGTTCTACGAGTTTCCAGTTTCTTGATTACAACGTCCAAATTGACTGCATCCAATGCAACTCGCTGCATTTGCTCAACCAAGGTGGGGTTGCAGAGCAGCTCCTTCAGTTCCTCTACTGCCGGGCTATCGTTGTCAAGAGCTTCTATCCACTGCACTTCTACCTCAACGTTCTCGGAATGGTACTTGGCAGCTCGAAGCCAGGTCCCCCTACGAGTAATTACTAGAGAGGGCGGAAGTATTGGATTTTTCCCGACAGCGCATAGATTGTCTTGTAGGGCTAGCCATCTAGCTGGAGCCTTGGGAAAAGCAGACTTGATGCATGCAATGTAGTGATCAAGGATTTCATGCAAAGATCATATTTCTTCGCAGACTAGGTGCAGAACGTGCACCCAACACGTGCTCTTCGTAAGTCTGCTGCAAACTTCTTTCAACCGATTTGCAGCAGCACATATGTAGGGGGCATTGTCCGTGGAATACACTACTAGATTTATTCTATTGATGCCTGCGGTCTTCAAAGCAGTGAGAGTGACGTCTATGACAGTATCTGTGTTGCACTTGTCTACGAGTTTTGAAACGACCACTCTTAGCCTTCTGTGGCTCTCCAGTGGAGTCAGCAACACATTTACTATTTTCCGAGTAAGAAAATCCTTCATTTCATCAATTATTGCACACACATTGTGATCTTTGCAAAGGCATCTCGTTTCTTGGAGGTCAGGGTTGCTTACTTGTTACTTGTACCAATGGGGGGGGGGTACATTGACCTAGCACCGCAGCCTAAGGTCTATTGCGCATCCCCAGCCCTAATCTCGAAAGAGACCAGATGCACGAGCAAAAGCAAGAATGCTCTTGACTGGTACTAAAGAGAGATTCACTTGGTCTCAAGTTGTGAGTACCAAAGTGTTCAAGCCTGAGTGCTGCAAAAAAAGTCACAGTCACAAAGGAAAATGCAAGGAAGTCTCTTTGAGATGGCATCCTCTTTCACCCCAATCAAATTAAGGTGTCTATTAAGACGACAGTGTCCTGTAAGTAGACCTACAATCAGTCCAATATCCTTTTTTTTTTTTTTTTTTTTTTTTTTTTTGCAGTTTAAGGAGTACCTTAGCCCTATGAGGCAAGGGTTCTTGATTAAGTTCCTTTGCCTGCCTCTGACTCCTGGTAGCATGCCAGAGGTCAAGCTGCTTAGTCCTTAGCAGCCTTTTAGTTAGTCCTCTGGCCACACCAGAGGTGAGCCCTAATGAAGGCTCTGGACCATAAAAAGCCTGCTCTGCCTCGTCTTTAGCAAGAAGGTCAGCTTTCTCATTACCTACAAAACCCCTATGTCCTGGCACTCAGAACAGTTGCACTTTGTTCCAGTTTGCCAGTTCAGTTAGGGTCTGGAGGCAGTTCCAAACAATTTTGGATGAAATGCAGCACTGACAAAGTGCCAGTAAAGCCGCCTGGCTGTCTGAACAAATCTGGATACGCACATTGTGATACCCTTTGATCAGACATTCTGAGGCACATGCCAGAATAGCATACACCTCAGCTTGGAACACAGTAGCATGCCTTCCAAGGCTTTGGCATGAACCATAACCTCTGGATAGGCAATACTCCCCTGCTCCAACCCCTGCATTTGTCCGGAGCCGTCAGTAAACCAAACAGTTTCACCGCTGCACCCAGGGACAAAGGACGTTTCCCATTCACTGCGACTGGGAAAATTCACACTGAATGCTTTATCGAAATGATATTTTACTAGCATGTTGTCGGTTGCCATTTGAAAGATGGGCTCCTTACAAAAATACTCTTGAATAGGCTTGGTATGGCTGCCAACCCACAATGAGGGTCTCCACATGTCATTGCAGCATAATCTATGTGCCCCCATAATGGCCTCACCCTCAATATGAAGGTGAAGTGGCAGAATATCAAGAAGCAACTCCAATGCAGCTGTTGGAGTAGTTCTCATTGCTCCTGATATACCTATGCAGGCCAGCCTTTGTAACTTGTTAAGTTCAGTCTGCACCATGCAGAGAGTAACTCTGCGCCACCACATCATTGAGCCATAAGTGACCATAGGTCTGGTGACCATAGTATATATCCAGTGCAAGATCCTCGGGTTGAGACCCCAAGATTTGCTAATAGCACCTCTACATGACCAGAACACTTTCTTGGCTCTGGCAATACAGTAATCTAGGTGCTGCTTCCAGGTTAAGCCTCTGTCCAAAATGATTCCCTGGTACTTAACCTGTGTGATGAGAGGAATTGTTTTTCCGAGTAGAGTAATACCTCCAAGGTTTCCAAGATTCCTCTTTCTAGTGAAAGGCACAAGGGTGGTTTTGTCAGGGTTTACTGATAGACCAACCTTCCTGCACCAATCCTCAACAAGTCCCAGTGTTCTTTGCATTACACTCGAGACTGTTTTAGAGAATTTTCCCTTGACAATTATGGCCACATCATCTGCATAGCCAAAACAGTTGCAACCAGACCCCTCTAGGATCCTCAGCAGTTCATCCACCACTAGGCACCCACAACAGGGGAGAGCAAACTCCTCCCTGAGGGCAGCCCCAGTAGGTGGAGACCGACAGAGTCTCCCTGAGTAGCGAGGCCACGACCGTTCTGCTTGTGAGCATGGCCTTAATCCAATGACAACAGGTTCTATCAACACCATGTCTTTCCATAGCTCCCACAATGGTCTCCATTGAGACCCTGTCAAAGGCACCTTCAATATCAAGGAAAGTGACTAATGCCACCTCCTTAAATTCTAGTGCCTTCTCCAGGCAACAAACAATGCCATGGAGAGCTGCTTCTGTTGATTTGTCTTGTTGATAGGCAAACTGAAATTTTGAGAGGGGTTTAGGGAGTAAAACCACCTCACCTCCCTAATATGCCTATCCACCATTCTCTCAAGAGCCTTGAGAAAGAAAGATGTTACACTAATAGGTCTAAAGGCCTTTGCTTCTTGGTAATTTGACTTACCTGGCTTGGGAATAAATATTACCTTAGCCGTCTCCAAGCACTTGGTATATAACCAAGAGCAACGCAGGCCCGGTAAATTTTGCACAAGAGTGGAGTAATTGTCTCCAGTCCTTGCTGCATTAAGATGGGAACAATTCCATCACAGCCAGGAGATTTAAATGGTTCAAAAGAATTAATGGACCACTTAATCCTAGAATAATTGACCACCTCCCTGGCAACCGTCCAGTCCTCAAGGTTAGCTGTGCTCAAGGTTAGCTGTGCGTACGCCAGTGGGATCAATTATGCTTGAATCTGGAAAGTGTACACCTAGCATTTCTGTTAGTGTTTCTTTACCAGTTTTTGTGAAGCTCTCATCAACTAGTTTGATGGTGTTCAGGCAATTTGCATTGTCCTTAGCCATGATTTTCATAAATCTGGCAGTACTGGGAGTATCTGAAATACTTCCACAGAAATCTCTCCAAGAGGCTCTTTTTGCCTCTCTAATTGCTTTGTTGTACTGTGTGAGGGTAGTCTTATATACCGTTCACTCACCAGTACGTTTGGCTTTATTAAAAAGCCTTCTAGTTTTGCCTCTAAGACTGCTAAGCTGTTTATTCCACCAAGGAACTTGCCTTGGTAAGCTAGCAGTCTTGGCCTGACATTTTTGGTGGTAAGATTCGAGAATTGATCATTGCAACTGGTCAATGGCTAACTCGAGATCTAACACCGAGCATATGTTAAATTCCATGCCTCCAATATGTGCCGCCAGATCTTCCCTGAAGCCAACCCAATTGGTTCGTCTGGAATTTCTGACTTGCACCAGCTGTTGTCTTACATCGGCAACTGAAAAGCAAATATATTTATGATCAGACAATGAAGGTTCACTAGATACATGCCATTTAATAATGCGATCAAACATGTTAGCACTACAGAGAGTGAGGTCAATGACTTCACTTCTATTGGAAACAATAAAAGTTGGCTCATTGCCTCGATTAAGAATATAAAGTATAGTACTTACCAAATATTCCAAAAAATTGTCCCCTCATCTGTTGCAGTCGCTGCTCCCCCACATGATATGGTGAGCATTGGCATCACAACAGATGATGAGGCGTCTTCCACTTGACTCACAGAAGAGGACAATGTCTCTTACCTCCTGAGAAGGAAGTGGTTCAGGTTCATCAAATGGTAAGTATGCAGAGATGGCAAACAGCTCTTCTCTGCCACCATCAGATGACATAAAAAGTTTAATCATGGTTGTGTCACCTGTGGTAAACTCAGGAAGTGGCATAGCATGATGTCTTTTGCTCACCAGTATGCAGCTCCTTGGTCTCCTACTTGATGTATTATAGAAGACGGTAAAGCCTGCTCCCTGTAAGCCCAGGATCTTCCCATTATGTATCCATGGCTCTTGAATGAAAGCCAGATCAACATCCTCTGCAGCCAGTCTGCAGCACAAAGCAGCAGATGCAGACTGACTATGGTGGAGATTGATCTGGATACATTTCATGCAGTTCTCCGTTGTGAGATAGGCATGGAGACTAAGTGGTAGAAGGATCAGTCAGGTCAGAATCCATCCGGTGGGTGCTGGAAGCCAGCCCCACACCTTCACGGACACCACCCAGGCCAATCACATCCACCTCCTCAGTCCCCCCACTCGCAGCTGGACCTGAGTCCTTCCCTGCTTCGAGACCATGGCCAGGGGAAGACAATGCAGTTGTTTCTGATTCCACAACTGCAGAATGAGGCTCTTCCATTTCTGTGTCCTCCTTTGAAGTGCTAGGGCCCTGAGGGTCATGTAGTACTTTAAATTTACCCTCATCGACCCCAGTGTAGGCAGTAACTTGGCTTCAGCAATGGCTTTAGCCGATTCCCTGTATACATGGAAAATCTCCACCTGACAGCCTTAGGATCTTGTACTCGATCCAACACGCTCCAGTGATTTGTATGCAAACTGCTGTTGTAGGCACACAACCTCCTGCAGAGGAAGTTTGAATCCTTGGTCCTAATATCCCTTGCCCTAAAGGCAACCTTGATCGGTTTTGGAAGATCACTAGCCCTCATCACCTTGATCCCAGTGCCCCTCAAAACCTTATCATTTTTTCAAAGGCTGATGTTAGCCATTGCCCTGTTCCCTCGTTCTCACAAAGGTAAACAAGAGCTCCAGAGTTCAGGGAAAAGCTCTTGATGCACGGTAGAGGCTCTCCTACTTGAGAACCATCCACATGCCTCAAAAGCTCCTCCTGAATATTCCCAACCTCACTGTCATCAAGCCACTCGTTCAGGAAATTTTCCTTCACGATGGCCATCCTGACAGTGAAGACAGCCTCACCATAAATCCTGGGACGAGACTCGTCCCTACTCCTTTTGGTTGGCTTCCTCACATCTGGAGAAGGGGTAGAGAGAACATATCTCTGCCTCTTGCCTTTCTTGTCCACCACAGTTGGAAAAGTGTCTACAGATGTGGGTCCCACTGAACTCAACTCCTTGTCAGTTTGACCCTTCATCTGCCTTGCTAGTTTTCTCCTGATGTTGCGCTTAGCAGTCTTGCTAAGTCGCAACCCTTCCTTGCTGTTACCAGCCTCACTAGAAACCACAGACTCTTTTGGCAACCCGGTATTACTTGCTGCCTCCAGATATCTGGTTTGCTATTGTGAAACAACTTACCCCGCCTTAGCCTGAGAGGTGTTCCCAGAGCAACTGGGCCTCACCTCAGGATCAACAGATCCTGGCCTTGGCTGGGAAGATGCTGCTTTTATAGGTTGGGTACTGACTGAGTCAGACCCTAACCCAGGGTTTGTTGTGTTTATTAAAGAATCCATTTCTGGTCCCACGAAACTGGAGGAAAATAATAAGGTCGTCACCCGGTGATCCTCCTATCCCGGGTGGAAGGCTAATTACGACAGGGTTTCGCCTGGTGCCCTGAAGGGATCGTGAATGATACTGATATTTTACTACCTCAGTACCATTCAGCCCTCAGCACGATACCTCACACCTTTGGCTTAGGTAGACCAGAGCCTCAGTTAACCAGCATGTTTTGAACGCTCCAAAGAGAGGAGCTACTGTGAATCACAGCACCTAATCCACCTGTTTCCACCACCCCACAATGAGGACGTTAAGGTTGGTTTTCTGGGGGCCAGAGTTGCTTACTTGAGGGAGGATTCTGAGTGTGGCCTCAGAAGGATGATTCTGGCATTTACACACACTTTCTTCATCTACTGATGAAACTTTTTGTCTGGGGGCACCAATGAAAGCTGTCACCATTTCATCCCACTGTTGTTTACTGCTATTTTAGTGGTCAATGGTTTTTTCCAATGTCTCTTGATGGGTGTGTCTTTCTTTGCACCGCAAATGTTTTCCACTTGCGACTGGGGCAGACACGACAGATTTTCTTGTGAAATCGACAACTTCTATACAGTACTTGCACCACAGATTATTGGATTTCAATTCAAGTCCAGTTCTTGGAAACTGTAGAAGAGGAGATCTCGCTTGTAACTTTGTCTTTTCCCATTTCTGGTGGCTTCATAAACTTTTTAACTAAACTTTAACACCCCGCTGGAAAAAATGTGCTTATGCGCTGCCTTCAGATGGCTGAGTGGCGCGGCTGTGATAGGGAGAGAACTCAGAGAAGTTTGGACTTTGGCAGCTGAACTACATCATCTCAGCAGATTCCCAGCTCACACTCCTACAACCCATCCAATGAAACCTGAAACACTGCTCAGCTATGCCCCCCTCCCCTCTACCACCAGAGATAAATCCACCTTGCACCGTTGTGTCGCTGGTCGCGTTGTCATCAACGCACACCTCAGTTTTATCAAATAAAAAACTTTGAACACCAGATATTGCTTGAAAAAATGTAGCCTATGCATTTTGGAGTGGAAAATGCATATAATGCAAATTGATGGCAAATTTGTGTATTTCATGCATATTGATGGAAAATTATGCATTTTGTGCAAAATGGGTATTAAGGTTTAAGCACTTTCTGAGCATAGTTTGTATAAGCATCTTATTTAATATAGCAACCCAGGGTCTCTGGGGTCAAAATGCATTTTATGCATTTGGGTTGTTCTAGTAATGATCAAATAAAATGTGAAAAAGCTGTCCACCAGAATATCATGAATAATGCAGTATTATGTAAACAAATGCTTCCTCATAATTATAACTAAAACATATTCCTTCAAGATGACCATTTACTTTTTTTATTTTTTTCATTTGGCAGTTGAGTTACCCAGGGAGAAGAGTAAACTTGTTATTAATGTTTGAATCCATTGGGCAGTGTAGTGAACATGTTGTTGTCTACTTTTAAAACATGTATTTAGTTTGTTGAGTTCTTTTAAAATTTCAGTTCATTTCAACTCTATTGCTTAAATAAAAATAAATATGTATTTTTCTTTTTAGTTTTAGCTTCTAGCGGTATTGATTATGATATTAAGCTATGGGCACCTCTAAGAGATGAGCCATTTTTTGATGTAGAGAAAGCTTCAGAGGTAAATTTCTGAATTTTCTAAACTTCATGCATAAATTTTATTTTCCAGCTGTTTTCCATTGATATGCTTTCAATAGTTTGGGCATCCATTATTTTTCAGTGTTAAAATCCTTTTGCATTATTGAAGGTTGTTTTTTTTAAGCAAACTTATGGCAGTGTATAGTTTTATTGTAAAATAGAATTTCTTGTACTTTTATGAGTTCTTAGTATGTAGTAATATTATTTATAATTTTCAAAGACAGAACATTTTCATCAGGTCCTTATGGGTGTAAAACATTGTCGCTGCAATTGTTATAATTAATCACCACTGATAAGCTCTCTTCTAGTAAAGATCAACCCCATGTGATCACTAGTAATAAAAATCTTCTCAATTTCAAGCCCTCATAATTTCCTTTTATAGTGGTTACCAACCCATGTAATTATTGATAATAAAGTCCTTCTCAATTTCGAGCTCTTTTAATTTCCTTGTTTGTTATTATCTTATCATATCTTGTATTATCCTATCCTTACCATACTCTACTATTAAAATGTCCATTCTTAAAGATTATGATATTATAAACCAACATCTTTTAAGTGATATTTTTTATTTGAATACTTAAAAATGCTACATAACTCAAGTTATGGTTTTCCTGTTATTTAACTGCATGTAATTCAACATAGTTTTGTAGCATTTCTCATATTTTCTGTAGTGTAGTTGAAAAATTTTGAAAGAAAATTTTTGATATACTTTATTTGTGCATCCAGTGAACCAAAGTTTTCTTCAAACTATTTCTTCATATTGTTGTACATTGAACAAAATTTCATTTGATACCAATATAGTGAAGTCATGTTCTTGTGCAAAATAAAAAACAGAACTTATTTATTGCACAATTCATATCATTACAATTTTTCTGTGAACTAAGTGTGTACCAGGTAATTAATCATAAACAAAAAAATTACAAGATCCTCAGTTTGAGCTCCAATTGAGACAAGGATATTGTTTGTTCTATGGATTTAGTAACCCCTCAAAGGGGCAGGTAACCCCCTCTTAACATTGATGCTCAAGGTAATTATAAAATGAACAAAAGCATACACCATAAATGTGCACACTACTAAACTATGTCTCATAATAATAATTAAAATGAAGAATAACAGTTATAGGCTTATAAAATTAAAGTTCGGGTAGATTACGTCAAAGAATTGGTATGCAAAGGAAATAAGATATCTGTTTATTGACGTACAAATGTTATGATTAATGAGAGGCACATTAGCTTAAGTTGCAGAGTTATGCTTAATCAGAGGCATGACAGTTTAAGTTGTAGGCTTATGCTTAATCAGAGGCATAATAGCTTGTGAGTGCTATCTTTAAATATCAGAAATGTCTAATTTTACTGGACTACATCCTCTATAAAAGGGTACATACCACCACACCCCCATTTCTGTAAACTAACATTCCCCCCCCCAATTCATTGTAGTTATCATCCTCATTAGCATATCTGATTCTTGAAAGAGTCATCTGTGTTATCTAATTTAGAACCTTTGGTTGCATGAAAAGAAAAGAACTCAAATTGTGAAACAAACCTTTTCCATCGTTGTCTGACACAGACTCTGAACCAGGCTGTATTATATACACAGAGTTGCCAAATTATTATGACCACCTGATTAGTACATTGTTGGGCCACCTTTGACCCTTAATACTGCTTGAATTCTTCTCGGTATAGATTTTATTAAATACTGATAAGTGGCTTGGGGTATATTAGCCCAAATGCAATAAATTGCACCCTCCAGCTCTTGAAGATTTGATGTTAGCAGATCCAGCTGTCTGCTCCCTCTTTTGACTTCATGCCACACATGCTGTATTGGATTGAGATTTGGTGATTCAGGAGGCCATTGTAGCTGGGAAAAGTCTCCATGGTTCTCTTCAAACTTTTTGCGTACAGTGTGAGCAGTGTGATATGGAGCATTGTACTGCTGGAAGTATCCATCACCATTGGGATAAACCATCGACACAACTGGGTGGACTTGGTCAGCAACAATATTTAAATACTTCTGGGCAGTCAGACGTCACTTCTCATGAATTAAAGGTCCAAACACTCACATGAAAACATTCTCCAGACCATAACATTGCCTTTGCCAGCTTGAAGAGTAGTGATGATGCAAGATGGGCCCATACTGTCATGCTGCTATCCCTGTATTCTCACCCTTCCATCTGCATGGTGTAGTTGAAAACATGATTTGTCAGGCTACATTACCCTTTTCCACCCATTTACTGTCCAATTCTTGTGTTCCTGAGCAAACTGGAGGTGTTTCTTCGTGTTTGCTGCAGATAGCAATGGCTTATGGATAGGCTGTCTGTTTCTGTAGCCCATGCAATGTCATGTGCAGCAAACTGTACATTGAGAGGCCATTGGACTTGGTCTCTAATTTAGATTATCTATAATCTGATGAAGTGTTGCCCATCTGTTTGACTGAACAAGTCTCCGCGCAACTTGAGCATCCAGTAGTCATTAATGATCACACGCCTTGGGCTCAGACCTGGTGTTTTGACTGGTGGTTCCACTCTCTATAAACTTTAACAGCTGCTGCCCTCAAACATTTCACAAGTGCAGCCATTTTGTTAATGCTGGCAATAATGCTTCGAGCACTCATGATCATTCCATATTCATCAGATCTCATCTTTTTTACCCATTATTTTTTGCTCAGTGCACTTCATTAATCTCTGCATACCTTCAGCGTTCCTTTTTTTATACAGATTCAGCTGTCTTGTGTCAGCAGCATCTGTGAGATAGCTACTTTGCTTAAAATGGTCTGGTGGTCATAATAATTTGGCCACTAAGTGGCCAAATTATTACAAACATCAAAGATGACATAGCAAAATAACCACTTGATTGACTTTAATGAATTTCAGGCGATATGTGCATCAGACCATGGAAAAGAAATAAATATACAAACATGAGATACATAGGAATAGTGTTGATTGTGTCAAGAAAAATATCCTTCACTTTTGGTAGCAGAAGTGCATCATTCTGATGATTAATAAGAAGTATGATTGCTCCCTGACTGCCAGTGATTGTGCATTCTGATGACATGAGTTTGTATGATAATAAACATTTTTGTTTCAATAGCACAAATCAATCACAGCTGTAGGAGGCTTTTGGAAAGGGGCTGAAAAGCAGCAATGCATCTCCCCAGAATGTCCCAGACATGCTCAATAAGATGAAGAATTGGAGACTTGGCTGGGAAGTTCGCCCTGTGGATATTCTTTCTTGAGTTAATCATCAACCACTCAAGTCCAATGAGGGTATGACTGTCCATAAAAAATGAATTCCAGGAATATAGCACCCCTGAAAAACCTTACATAGGACTAAGGATCTCCTGTATGTACAAGTGTCTAAAAGCTTGCATTGTGCAACCCTCAAACACATGGAATAGCATATGGGCATATATGTTATTAATTATGGGCATACATATTAGGAATAACCTCTTTCTATGAACTGAAGGTGAAGGGCTCCCTAGTTCATCATTACTACTTGAGGCATAATATTTGTAAGCAAAGATGGGGAATTCACTTTTTCTTAAACCAAAGCAGTTCACTTTAACAACCACTTCTTCCCCATTTATAGTAAGGAAGATTTCTTTTCCATTTTTTAATAGTTTTTTATGTGTTATCTAAGTAAATGTTCAGGTAACAAATTTAAGACTTTAATTGGTTCATTATTTGCTTTTTGTCTTTACAACTCATCATCTCTTTGATTTTTCACTTTTTCACATGGAACATGGCTACCTCTGGTCATTGTACTTTAACACAAACACAGAGAATGTTGTTTCTTCCATTTTCTTTTCTTATCTTTTTTAAAATAACTTCACAGCTTTTTTTTTTCTTTTTTCTTTTTTTTTTTATAAGTAAAACATTTTCTCTTAATCATCATTGTGTTTCATTGTGAACCCATAAATTTAGCTACTGTAACAGATTCTGCAATTTCATTGGAAAACTTTTCTTGAGTAGTTCACTGGTTTTTCAATTTTTGTTTACTGTTAAAGGTCAAACTTGTTTATGGTGAGGATAATATGACCAGCACTTTTGCTCATTAAATCTGAGTGCTCATAAAATCATGGTTTTAAAAATCAATAGAAAAAGAAAAGTGCACTCCCATAATAGTAAATACAAAGCAATAAATGAAACAAATATGTATATAGTACAGATTTACTGGCCAAGGAAGGCAGGTAGAATCAGAAAAATTATACATGCAGTATGTACTGCACATCCATAAAGGTTATGAGGTGACTAGAAATGGGTCAGAAATCACATCATTTTTACAGGAAACCCACTGTCACTATTATAAGCAGTGAGTGAAACTAACAATTCTAAAATCACTGTTAAGGTGTCACAGTTTTGGCTTTGGTGGACAGCACATTCTAAGATGAATTTTCCTTCTGTAGGAGAGTTTTACCCTAAGGGCTGTTGACTGCTCAAGATGAGCTGAGTTAGATCATTGTCACCCTAATCCCATTGGCGTAAATGGTGGCATGTGGGGCAGTGAAAATGCTAGTCTAGTTTTTTCAAATAGGGGAACAATACCTTATTATTATTATTATTATTATTACTTCCATTTAGTGTCACTACTGCCACAGTGCTTCTCCACTCCATTCCATACCCCTTACAAATAATGGTGACTCACAGTTTCAACTTTTTTATAGCTCCATCGCCACTATTCTAAACACGGATTTTGTTACTCTCAAACTGTCACCATCACCACTGTGAGAAAAATCACTGTTAAGCATATCTCTAGTGGTGACCATTTTGCTGTTACATACATATCACTAAGCTGTTCTCTGAGATTCAAAGATTAGCTCCACAAAGAAGTACAAACTACTAGATAAATTTTTAACTCAATACTTACTTACTGTTGCTGTGTCACACTTCTCCATTTACAACGATCTTGACGCACAACTCAGGCTTCACTGACATCCATCACGTGATGTACACATGACCTTCTATACTTCACACTCAAAATCTTTTTCGTATGCAGACACTCCTGAATCTGATCCTCCCGTGACTTCCTTGGCCTTCCTCTGCCTTTCCTTCCAGCCACTTGGGCTAAAAAAAATTTCTTAGTAAGCATCTCATCACTCCTTCTTTCAACATGGCTAAACCACCGAAGCATATTAGTCTGCACCTTGCTAACAGCATTTTGCTTCACATTACACAACTACAACACATCTTCATTCCTCACACGATCAGAATGTGTCTTGCCACAAACCCCTCGTAAGTAACGCATTTCACCAGCACACAACTCCTATGTCCTGTATTACCCATGTTTCACTGCCATACATCAGAGTAGGAACAATTACACTTTCATACACAGCCATGCAGGTCTCTCTTGAGAACCCATCATTTCTGTGAAAACCTCCCAAAGCAGCTATAACTTTCGATGAAGAAATTCACTCGCCTTCTAATTTCACCCTCCAATTTGTTCTCTCTGTCAAACATGCTTCCTAAATACACAAACTCATTCACCTGGTCAATCACTGTGCCATTTAGACTTATATTACATTCAGTATTAACAGTTCCTCACTGAAAAACCATAATTTTGGTTTTTCCCTTATTTATACTCAGTTTGAATTTCATAAGCATATTTGACATATTTGTGGAAGGTACTGAATAAATATGGTATTACTGGGAATCTTCTTAATAGTGTAAAAGTCATGTATGCTGGCAGTGGTGCTTGTGTATGAGTGGATAGTGTTTTACCAAATTGGTTTTCTATTGGTGCAGGAGTTAGACAAGGTTGTGTAATGTCACCATGGCTGTTTTACACATTTATGGATGGATGCATGCATGCATGATGCCAAGATGGACAATACTGGTTTATGTCTTGGTAATATCCGTGTGTGCAGATTGCTGCATGCTGTTGACACAGTCCTGTTGGCAAAGAGCAAAAGTGAGCTGCAGAGTATGTTGTCCCAGATGTACGAAATTTGCATGAAATTCAAACTGACTATGAATAAGGAAAAAAAAACCAAAGTTATCGTTTTTGAGCGAGGAACTGTTAGCACTGAATGTAATATAAGTCTAAATGACACAGTGATTGACCAGGTGAATGAGTTTGTGTATTTAGGAAGCATGTGTGACAGAGAACAAATTGGAGGGTGAAATTAGTAGGCGAGTGAATTCTTCATCGAATGTCATAGCTGCTTTGGGAGGTTTTCACAGGAAGGATGGGTTCTCAAGAGAAGCCCGCATGGCTGTGTATGAAAGTGTAATTGTTCCTACTCTGATGTGTGGCAGCGAAACATGGGTACTACAGAAGAAACATTGGAGTCATTTGTGTGCTGGAGAAATAATTACTTACGAGGCGTTTGTGGCAAGACACGTTCAGATCGTGTGAGGAATGAAGATGTGTTGTAGTTGTGTAATGTAAAACCAAATGTTGTTAACAAGGTGGACACTAATATGCTTCAGTGGTTTGGCCATGTTGAAAGAATGAGTGATGAGATGCTTATTAAGAAAATGTTTTTAGCCCTAGTGGTAGTAAGGAAAGGCAGAGGAAGGCCAAGGAAATCATAGGAGGATCAGATTCAGGAGTGTCTGCATGAGAGGAAGATCGTGAGTATGAAAGATAGAAGGTCTTTCTTATGTACCAGAGCTGAGTTTGGACTCAATTTTCGGAGCCAGAGCTCGTGGTATATCAGCCAGAGCCTGAATTTTATATTGCAAGCTAGAGCCTGGGCCCAAACAAGACCGAAAACTGGCTAACCTGTTCAACCATTAATAAAAAAATCTCCTTTTCTACACTTCCACTCTCTCTTCCTTCTGCGATTAACCAATGTATTTCTCCAGTGGGGAGTGGGGAAGGGGCCTCTATCAATTTTTATAGTGTAACTGTATGTTTTTGTTTGACCATTCGTTTTCACCTGAAGTGCTTCGGGCGGTGCTGCACTATGTGCATTGCTAAATAGAATTAGCAGGAAGAAACTGCATGGAGATAGGGGGTAAATTATCGTCGGCAAGCTATCAACTATCCAATATCTATAGTTCTTGAAAAAGCTTTTTCTTCTCTGAAGAAGCATACTAATGTGCTGCATATGACATTTTCTACCCAAGCCCGGAATAAATAGCCGTCTCGAACACCTGCTCCCTAACCAGAACCAGTTGCCAAAGAATTCCCTTTACCAACTATAAAGTGTCTCATTTGCTAATTCATATAAAATAACAGTTTTATATTAAAAAATATCTCGCTCTTTCTCTAAGAGCCTGAGCTTGAACCACAGTAAATATTCTACAGCCCAAACCCGATGCGGGCCCGGGCTCTGCTTCGGGCTCAGGATCAGCATGTCTTGGCTCTGTTGTGTACGTTGAGTGATGGATGTCAGTGAGTCCAGAGTTGTGTGTCAAGATCACTGTAAATGGAGAAGTTTGATACCGCAACAGTTAGTAAATAATCAGTTAAAAATTTATGTGGTAGTTTGTATTTCTTTGTGGAGCTAACCTCTGAATCTCAGAGAACAGCTTAATGATATGTATGTATGTAATGTAATGTACGTATGTATGTTTGTTTGTTGAATTTCATGCAAACTTCATACATCCGGGA
This sequence comes from Macrothele yani, assembly GCA_039090855.1. Lineage (NCBI taxonomy): Eukaryota > Metazoa > Arthropoda > Arachnida > Araneae > Macrothelidae > Macrothele > Macrothele yani. The sequence continues at coordinate 71,349,340 of CM076995.1, forward strand.
CAACATACTCTGCAACTCACTTTTGCTCTCTGCCAACAAGACTGTGTCATCAGCACACAGTAATCTGCACACACACAGATATTATCAAGACATAAATCAGTATTGTTCATCTTGGCATCATGCATCCATAAATATATTAAACAGCCATGGTGACGTTACACAAACTGTCCGACTCCTGTACCAACAGAAAACCATTTTGATAAAACACCATTCACTCGTTCACAAGCTCTACTTCCAGCATACATGGCTTTTACACTATTAAGTAGATTCCCAGTAACACCATATTTATTCAATACTTTCCACAAAAATGTCCTATTAACTCGGTCGTAAGCTTTCTATAAATCTATGAAGGCAGAAAGAACTTTCTTACCAACAGCCAGATACTTTTCAGTCATCATGATTAATGCAAAAATTTGGTTAGTGCATCCTTTATTAGGCATAAAACCACTCTGAACATTCCACACTTTCTCTGTTGTAAGACCTTGTACTTTTTCTATAATGACCTTACCAAACACTTTCCCTGGCATACTCAGTAGGCTAATATCATGATAGTAATAGTTCTTGCAGTCAGTCTGATCACTTTTTCCTTGTACAAGGGAACAATGATAGCATCCCTCCAATCTTGGGGGACCATTCATAACTCCTAGCACAGCAATATAAAATACATTGACAATGATTATACATATATATTTTCTCTTCTATCCAGGCCTGCAAAAGGTGTCTGATATTGTTTAAACTTTACTTTTGTCTCTTTCGCCTGTTAGTTTGTGACAAATCTTGCTCATTGCATAAATAATATCTCCTGCTGCTCTGGCTTCAAAGGAATTTTGAAGCTTTTCTGTGTAATCCAAAGCTGTGGGAATAAGTTGGCAACTCTGCTTGAAATTCTTTGTCACTGGTATCATCCACCAACACACCATTTTGAACTGCTTGTAGTATTTCCCTAACGATGCTATCTGCAGTGGGAAAAATCTGATGATGTCATGACATCACTGTCAACAGAAACACAATTTTCAAATTAAATAACATCAATTTCTAAGCTTTTCTCTGATGTAAGTAAATCAATTCAGAGTTTCTGTCTTGCAAAATCTGCAACTCAGTCTTATGAAAGCAATTTCTAATACACTTTGTTGACCCACCTCTATTCAAAAGCTTTCCTGTGACACAGTTTTTGCAGTTAAACTTCACAGTGTGTTTTAGAGTGATGTTATAAAAACCACCCATTTCATCACCATAAGAAAGTGTGCGCAGTGTTGTCCTTTTTCATTTGGACCATCTTTCATCCAATCAAGTTGAAATATTCTCCTTGCTTGCAGACTTTGTTTTCCACAGATTTTTTCAGAAGAAATGCTGTGTCTGTTATTAAAGTGATTAAGTCTTCTGTTTCGACATAGAAAGTCTAAATATACCATACACATACATACATATCACTAAGCTGTTCTCTGAGATTCAGAGGTTAGCTCCAAAAAAAAAGAAATACAAACTACCAGATATTTTTACTTACTGTTGTCGTATCAAACTTCTCCATTTACAGCGATCTTGACATACAACTCGGGTTTCACTGATATCCATTACACGCCGTACACAAGATCTTTTATACTCCATACTCATAATCTTTTTCTCATGCAGACACTCCTGAATCTGATCCACCCATGTCTTCCTTGGCCTTCCCCTGCCTTTCCTTCCTGCCACTTGGGCTAAAAAGATTTTCTTAGTAAGCATCTCATCACTCATTCTTTCAACATGGCCAAACCACCGAAGCATATTGGTCTCCACCTTGCTAACAACATTTTGCTTCACATCACCCAACTGCAACACATCTTCATTCCTCACACAATCAGACAGTGTCTTGCTACACACACACACACCCCTCCCCATAAGTAACACATTTCTCCAGCACACAAACAACTTCTATGTTTCTTCTGCAGTACTCAGGTTTCCCTGCCATACATCAATCACAGTAGAGTAGGAGCAATTGCACTTTCATACCCAGCCATGCAGGACTCCAGAGAACCCATCATTCCTGTGAAAACCTCCCAGAGCAGCTATGACTTTCAATGAAGAATTCACTCACTTACTGATTTCACCATTCAATTTGTTCTTTCTGTCAAACATGCTTCCTAAATACACAAACTCACTCACCTGGTCAATCATGGTGCCATTTATACTTATATTACATTCAGTGCTAACAGTTCCTTTCTCAAACACCATAACTTTGGTTTTTCCCTTATTTATACTCAGTTTGAATTCCATGCAAACCTAGTACATCCGAGACAACATAAACTGCAAATCACTTTTGCTCTCTGCCAACAGGACAGTGTCATCAGCAACAGCAATCTGCAGACACGGATATCACCAAGACATAAACCACAATAATCTATTTTGGCATCATGCATGCACACGTCCATAAATATATTAAACAGCCATGGTGACATTACACAACCTTGTCTAACTCCTGCACCAATAGAAAACCATTTTGATAAAACACCATTCACTCGTACACAAGCTCTACTACCAGCATACATGGCTTTTACACTATTTAAGTAGATTCCCAGTAACACCATATTCATTCAATACCTTCCACAAAAGTGTCCTATTTACTCGGTCATAAGCTTTCTCTAAATCTATGAAGGCAGCAAAAACTTTCTTACCAGCAGCCAGATACTTTTTAATCGTTGTGCGTAATGCAAAAATCTGGTTAGTGCAGCCTTATACCAGCTGTATCTCTCTTTGTCTGAACTTTCAATAGAGTGCCATTACAGGGAATTGGTATTATGTTGAACAATAAACCACTTTATCAAAGTTTCTCATCTTTTTCACGTTCCATTAGTCATTTACATATAATGTCTTTTTTTTTTTTTGTTGTTGTTGTTTTCTTGAAATGCCTTTTTCAGAATGTGTTTTTCCACAGCTTGGAAACAGTAGATGAAGAAAGTTCTCCCCCACCCCCATGTTTCCTTTATTTTTCCCCATTTTAACTTGTGGATAATTTGAACTTTGTCTTTCACTGAAACTCTTTGCTTTGACATAACACAAAATGCTTGATTTGCTGCCACTTTAAAATGCCTTGTTTGTACTGTGATTGAACAAAGTAAGCTTTGACCTGGGAATTATCTATCAGAAAAGTAGGTTGTTATTCCCTCTTTCAATCTACAGGTTTCATTACTAGCTATGATGTGTAATAGGTAATGATCTTAATTCCTACCCTTCTTCCTCTGGTTCTGCCACAGTGTGTGTGATGTAACGACAGATAGCAATGTCCCCTTCATTTTACAAGGCATTTTGATTGCACGCTGATCATTGTTAAACCAGTTTCCTATTCAATGCCATTGTTAACAGAATAGTGTGCAGGAACAGCTGGTTTACTGAAAATTGAAGAGTGAGGTATCTGAAATTTGCTCGTTAAATCTGAAAAAGGGTTCAGCGCTTGATATTTAGTGTTGAACCAAACAAATCTTAAACATGTCCTCACTAAACCAGAGTCCTTGTTAAATGTGAGGTTGTTGTAAACAAGTTTGACCATATTATTGTTTCCAGAAGCAAAACAAGGATACTTCTCAACTTAGAGGACCGGGGTTATGATTCTCAACGATATTAGTGGGCAGCTACCTGAAGTTGTTCTCTCTGCAGTCATCAAAACCAGTTTTTCATGAAATGGTGATTAAACTTCCCTAATTTAAATGTCAGGCTACTTATATTTACATTAATCTTATGTCATTTACTAGTGTGCTACATTGTACACTAACTGTTGACATTCTTTTCTATTTATTTCCATGGAACTTTGAAATTAAGTTACTGGTATGCTACACTGTACAAGAACTGGAAACAACTGTTGATGTTTTAACATTTATTTCTGGGAAATTACTGAGTTAAGTTGTTGATGAAAGTAATGCATACAATATTCTTTCAAGCACATGAGGTAGTAAATTGGTGGATTATTAAAATGAAAGGTGGTTACAGGGTAAATACTCTTCATGAGCTTCCTCCCCTTTCCAAGAAAAAAAAAAGAAACTTATTTAATTTAGTTTTTCTCTAAGAATTTTTTATTTTAAATTGCAAGTTTTCGGAGAAGTCTCTTCTCCTTCACCAGGCAGTCCCTTGTTGTCACTCTTTCTCCATCACTATTGTGGTTACAGTTAAGTCTTTTCAGAAAATTTGTAATTTAAAATAAAAAAATTCTAAAAAAAAAGCATATTAGAAGCTTAAGCATTTAATTTAATAAACTAGGAAGCCAGTTTTCAACATGAGCTTTATTCACAGAAATTTATTTATCAATTGTGAGTTCTTGTGTGTAAGTGTAATTCCCCATCCCTGCCAGTAGTATTCTGTTAGTCATGATGCTATGAAAGAATATGAAAAAAATGTGCCGCCACATTCACCAGCATTTCCCATGTGCACAAAACTGAGACAATACTGAACTGTTGTTCACATCTCAGTTTTGGGCGCGTGTGCAATGCTGATGAATGTGGCAGCACATTTTTCTAAAGGCAGGGCCTGGTGATGCAATTTTATATTGCAAAAGTGCTAGCCATGTGTGAACTGTCTTTGATAGAGTTTCTTGTTGAGTTCTGTAGCTTTTAATAGCACTTTAGAGTTTTTTAATTCTGTAAATATGTTTTAATAGTTTTAAATTGCAATGGTAATAGTACATTTTAATAAGAATATTTGGGGTTATGTGTCAGACTTGGGCCTGCCTGAGACAATAATTCAAGAATGATGTGAAATTGTTTTTATTCTTTTGTTTCTTTTATTATTATCATTCCATAGTATTCTGTTTATCTAAGAATTTTTGTGTGTATTTTCAAAATTAAGTTGCTGAAAAACAAGAAACAACAACTGTGGGAAATGAGCACATTCCAATTAAACCAGTGTGTTTTAATCCTTTTGCTGTGACTGAGTATGTATGTTATACTAAGTCCATCATATGTTAAAATAAATGCTTTTCTATGTTATTAATAAACGTTTGGGTGTGAAAATAATACCTAGGGACATGGTTATTTTAATCAATTACCTTGACTATTAATTTCTTTTTCTCTTTTGGTACATTACTGTATTTTCATAAAGAAATAGTGACACTTGTTGAAACTTAAAATTATGTGATATATCTGGAATTTTTCTTTATTTCAATACCTTTTCAGATTGTAAAAAGAAATGAAGTCATGCTTGAAGAAACCAAAGACACAATCACAGTTCCAGCTTCCTTCATGATTCGTATGCTGGCCTCCTTAAACCATCTAAGATCCTGTAAGTTTTTTTGTTTTCTGGATGTTATAATCCATTGCTTCTTGCTGCAGTTTTGATTTCATTGTAATATAATACATTCATTATCACTTCTCAATTATATTTTTAAAATGTAGTATAGATTTTGTAGAGAGGGAAAACAAACACTTGTTCACTCTAAATGTGGATTTTATTCTATGCCCACATTCATTTGATGACATCAGCTGTAGCTCTTGTTTGAGTAAATGCATAAAAAATAGATTTCCATAATTTTTACAGGTGCTCATCAGTATTTTGATTCTTTCTCTATGCATATGCTTAGAATATCTTCAGTGGTAAAACTTACCATGATAATGCCACAGAAATTGCTGTCTAATAAAATTGATGCACTTGAATTTTGTATCAGTTTGATGTTTCATGTTTAAACTAACAGTTTACCTTTTCCCAAAGCTTGCTGCTGTGGACTTCAATTGAATAAGCAACAATTCGCCCATGATGAAGTTTTTCAATCAATTTGACCTTGATATTAGTTAAAATATCATATAACATGTTCTCTTTAGTTTAATAGTTTCATAAAAAGAAGGCATAAGAGTTAGCAAATTTAAAGAACTTCATGCACTTAAAAGTTTATGCTATAATTTGAAATATTAAAAAGGAACTCAGTGTTTACAAGTAATAAACTTTATCAGCAGGAAATTCAGTTTTTTATTCATATTCAATGGGTTTTAACCTGATATGTTATTTTGGGAACACACTGAAGAAAATTAGACTTGATAGTCAGCAGATCTTTTATTAATTTTTGCAGTTTTTAGTAGACACTGTGCAACCCCAAAGATATACTGTAGATTAGCATGTTCCTTCATGATCACCACTACCATCTCTCAAATGTATACGAACATAATTCTCAGGCATGTTGTTGGCACAACCCATTGAAAACAACATCAAAAAAGAAGGGGGGCGCAGAGTTTCCAAACTCTTGTTATCCCTTTCTCTTCACATGTTCCTTGTTATGTGTATATCATTATATCTTTGCACATTTTGCAGCAATTAGTTGTATGATTTACTGAACTTTTTCCAAATTTCATACTCAACATGCATTCAAACATCTGAACATTTGCATTTTACCCTTTTAAAATATTTTAGTTATCTTTATGTAAAAATGTTTGATGCAGCAATGAGTACAGGAATTGATAATTGTTACCTTTCAAAAAATGAAACTCAGTCATTAAATAAGGTAGAGAGAACACATATTGATTTGTTATATGAGGTAGTTCTCTTAATACAAGGATATGTGATCATGATACTGTTAACCCTCATGATTCTATTCTGTGAATTGAACCATATCAGTTGTTCTGCAAAAATGAGGAGACAGTTCTTTAGTAAAGTTGTTGTGAACAACAGAGAAACAAACAGAGAAATATATATTTTTAGTTGTCCTTGTTCTCTTCCCCTCCCCCTCCTTATGCTGTAGGATAAGGATAAAGAAATAAAGAAATGGAAAAAGTGGTTCAGCTTTTGCACCAACATTTTTAGAAAGCCAATTAATGCAATACATCCTCTTTGTCATGTATGCTTAATGGGCATATGTAATTTCTTCTGGAAGTACTGAAGGAATTTAGTACTTAAACATAACAGAAAACTTATTCAGAATAGTTAACTTTTTTATGGGATTTATCTAGGTAAATTCTTAAAATTTCTACAAATTTTCGGAGAGAACTCCTCTCCTTCGTCAGGCAGTCTTTCGTTCAATCTCTGTCACGGTCTTCGGTTACGGTTAACCTTGACGGTTAAGGCAATTTTGCAAAATGTCTTGCCAGATGTTAGGCAGTGAAAACCCCTTACAGTCATTAATAATGAAGTTCTGGTATTTTCCAATTTCAAGTCCCTCTTTCAATTTTTGCTTCAGGAAGTTGGATTGATGTCCAATAACTGTCAAAGAGTCCCAGTCCATGCAGTGTCTGGTTTCTCTAACGTGTCTGTCTAATCCTGTCTTGTTTGAACAATTTTTTATTGCTGCCTTGTGTTCCGCGATACGAGTTTCCAGCCTAGGACCTATTTCTCCTATGTAGTATTTTCCACAGCTGCAGGTTACTTTATAAATGACTCCTTGCATTTTTGACCAAGCTAGGGCAAAAAATTTAAGCTTGTTGTCTAAACTGGGAGCTAATCTAATATCATATTTACTGCTTATTCTCTTTAAAGATTCAAACAAACCTTTTTTATACGTAATTTTTCTTGTGAACCTGAACTCCTGCTTGCTTGTATTTTTTTTTTTTTTTTTTTTGTTTAGCTTGTTTGATTAATTTATCTATTTTCTTTTTTGGGTAGTTATTTTCTGTTAGCATTACTTCCAGATCATCCATATGTGGGCTTTTTTCATATCTTCTGAGGAGACCAAATTATTTATTTTTTCTAAAAATTGGTTTGCAACATTTTTCTTCATTGAATATGGATGAGAGGAGTTAAAATCCAGTATTTTGTTTGTATCCAAAGTTTTTTTTTATATTTTTGTGAGGAACTTATCTTCCTGGACATAGATGGTCAAATCCAAGAAGTTTAATTTTCCTTCAGTTTGAACCTCCAAAGTGAACTTTAAGGGAATCATCTAATTCACTTGTGTTTTCTCTTTTGTATCTTTCCATGTAGGATTTCTGTAACATTTAATTACTGTATCCTATCTGCATTTTTTTTTTTTGTTACTGCGGTGAAATTATTTATGACTGTGTAAGATAGCTTTTCTTGACAGCTTACGCTTAAAATTTTTGATGTTTGAATGACATATTTCCACATTCTCTGTTTTTGTTAGAAAAAATAACTGGCAGTGAAAAGAGTTTCAGAAAAAATAACACAGAAGTATTCTTTTCTGTGCTGTAATCATTGATTAATTTCTGTATTAACACTGTAAATTATTTGTCAAAAAAATGTTTCAGTAAAACTGTTCAGTGTTTATAAAATTAAAAAAAAATAGTTTCTTAATATTCTCCACAGTATTTCCTTTTCTTTCATGGTGTCTGTTTAACATTTGAAATTAGTTTTGGGAGTAAAACCCAAGAAAAACACAAATTTATCTTGTTTCTATAATGATTTCAGTTCTGCTGTAACCAATTTCTACAGCAAATTTTTCAGATGCTGAGTTTTGAGTCACACTTTGAGGTTCGAATCACAGTCTTTATACACACTTTTCAAAACATTGTTCAGTTTGGTGCAAAAAATGAATTTAGTGGCAGTGTTTTTTGTTGTTGTTTTTGTGAGTGATTGATTTGCCCCTGTTACTCCCTTTTTTAATGGACAAGTTTAACTACTTTTTCCTTTCCCTTATTAGTTCAATGCATTCATTATCCATCTCTTCTTGAGTTCTTCTTTTACCCTCTTACTTAGTGTGTGTGATCTAAATTTTTTAGTCTGTTTGTCTTATGTGTCTGGATGATTGGAGTCTATTGGAATCAGAGCTGCCCTTAGGGCTATGCGACCGCATCTGTCACACAGGGGCCCTGTGCTCACATCGTAAGGAAAAAAAAAAGAAAGAAAATGAGAGAGGGAGAGAGAAAGAGCAAGGGAGCAAATTTCTTATTTTCAATTATTCAAATTTTATTTGTTAAACTCCGTCTTGCTTAGTTCTTTTTTTTTTTTTTAATATCAGTTGCTGAATTTATATTTACCCAAATATGAGCAGCAAACTACAATATTATGTCTAGCGAAACATTAGTGTTGAAGCCATATCTTTCAATGTGCCCGGGCACTGACAGTTATCAAAACAGTTGTGCTACACGAGTTACTTCCATCTGATGTCAAAAATGCGGCTGGTGCTTTAAGATACATAAATAAAATTCAGAATCCTTTCCCTAATGCCTTTTCCCTAATGCCTTCATCGCCTACAGGATATTACTTACTGTCCCAGTAATGGTGGCAAGAATAGAAAGGAGCTTCTCCCGCTTGAAGCTGATTAAATCTTATTTAAAATCTGTCATGTCTCAAAAAAGATTGATGTCTTTGGCAAAACTTTGTGAGTTGAACAGGATAAAGTAAGAAAAATAAATTTTGATGATTTAATAACTCACTTTGCAGTGATAAAAGCAAGAAAAGTCCAGTTCTTATAAAGTGAGTTCAATAATGTAAGTCATACAAACATATCACTAAGCTGTTCTATGAGATTCAGAGGTTAGCTCCAAAAAGAAATAGAAACTATCAGATATTTTTACTTACTGTTGTAGTATCAAACTTCTCCATTTACAGCGATCTTGACATACAACTCGGGCTTCACTGATATCCATTACACGCCGTACACAAGATCTTTTATACTTCGTAATCATAATCTTTTTCTCATGCAGACATTCCTGAATCTGATCCACCCATGTCTTCCTTGGCCTCCTCTGCCTTACCTTCCTGCCACTTGGGCTAAAAAGATTTTCTTAGTAAGCATCTCATCACTCATTCTTTCAACATGGCCAAACCACCAAAGCATATTGGTCTCCACCTTGCTAACAACATTTTGCTTCACATCACACAACTGAAACAAACTTCATTCCTCACACAATCAGACCGTGTCTTGCCACTAACTCCCCCCCCCCCCCCCGTAAGTAACGCATTTCTCCAGAACACAAACGACTCCTATGTTTCTTCTACAGTACCCAGGTTTCACTGCCATACATCAGAGTAGGAACAATTACACTTTCATACACAGCCATGCGGGACTCTCTAGAGAACCCATCATTCCTGTGAAAACCTTCCCAGAGCAGCTATGACTTTCAATGAAGAATTCACTCGCCTACTAATTTCACCATCCAATTTGTTCTCTCTGTCAAACATGCTTCCTAAATACACAAACTCACTCACCTGGTTAATCACAGTGTCGTTTATACTTACATTACATTCAGTGCTACCAGTTCCTCTCTCAAACACCATAACTTTGGTTTTTCCCTTACTTATACTCAGTTTGAATTTCATGCAAACTTTGTACATCCGAGACAACATACTCTGCAAATCACTTTTGCTCTCTGCCAACAGGACAGTGTCATCAGCATACAGCAATCTGCACACACGGATATCACCATGACATTAACCACTATTATCTATTTTGGCATCACACATCTGTAAATATATTAAACAGCCATGGTGACATTACACAGCCTTGTCTAACTTCTGCACCAATAGAAAACCATTTTGATAAAACACCATTCACTCATACACAAGCTCTACTACCAGCATACATGGCTTTTACACTATTAAGTAGATTCCCAGTAACACCATATTCATTCAATACCTTCCACAAAAGTGTCCTATTTACTCGGTCATAAGCTTTCTCTAAATCTATGAAGGCAGCAAAAACTTTCTTACTAACAACGAGATACTTTTCAATCATCGCGCATAATGAAAAAATCTGATTAGTGCAGCCTTGACCGGGCATAAAACCACTCTGAACATCCCACACTTTCTCTGATGTATGACCCCGTACTTTTTCAATAACAACCTTACCAAACACTTTTCCTGGCACACTTAGTAGGCTAATACCACGATAGTTCTTGCATTCAGTCTGATCACCTTTTCCCTTATACAAGGGAACAATAATAAGCATCCTTCCAATCCCGAGGGACCATTCCCAACTCCCAGCACAACTGGCAAATTTCAGTTAACCAGTCAATTACAGAGTCACCACCATATTTCAACATCTCAGCAGTTATGCCATCGACTCCCGGAGCCTTACTATTCTGAAGAGATTTTAGAGCTTTACACACTTCTTTCCTTGAGATCCCTCCTGTGCTTCCATCCCTCACTGTGACATCATCTGCGTCTGTCTCAGAATCATCTTTGCTTTCCTGATCTAATAACTCACAGAAATATTCACCCCATCTGTCTCTTAACTCATTGGGCTCCCACATATCATTTCCCCAATCTCATTCTTCACACAACTTACAACTTTGTTTCCCCTATTTTTCCTGTCTCATGTACTTCCAGAAAGACTTCCTATCTTTCCATAAAGCCATTTCATGCCTTTCCACCTTCTCCTTCCTATCTTTTGTCTTACTCTGGCGAACCAGCTTAGCAGCTTCACGCTTCTTACAGCGATATTCATCCACAGAGACTCTACCTTGCAACATCCCCAAATGGGCTTCCTTCTTTCTCTTTACTGCCTCTTCAATCTCACTATTCCACCAAGCATCACCTCTATTGTTACCCACTGTTGTGGTGCCACAGACCTCTTTAGCAGCAGTGACAACACAGTTCTTAAAACATTCCCACTTCTTTTCTACATCCCTCTCACCAGACTTCAGCTCCTTCAGTCGTACTGTTCCATAATAGGTAGAGACGGAGCCATTGGGAGGGATGGATGCACGCTGGTGTGCTTGTTTTATCTACATCATTTAAGACATTTACAAAATATCAGTTGTGTTGAAAAAAATTTAAATGCTGCCGTTCATTATTGGTTAATTTTCAAACATCTTGATGTTTCATTAAACTGTAAAGATAACTATAATAAACTATGTTTTATGTCTATTGTAGGAAAGGGGGGGGGGGTTAAAGCAAGGGCCTTGTAGCTAGGTTCACACCCGGCCCTGCGGCTTCTAAGGTCAGCTCTGATTGGAATCAATACTGATATGCATGAAGCTTTTTGAATAGTTTATAGTGCAAGCAGTGCCATTGTTTCTAGTGATCAACAAAGCTGAAAAAGTTGTACTTCTTTTATTTCCAAATCATTAAGTTAATTTGATATTAGGGGGGGGGGAACTTATAAGAATTTGTCTTTCAGATCTTCAAGTTATTTGATTTTCATTTTTGAAATTCTTAGGATATCCTCGACATACATAGAATAAAATAAACTTTTCTCTTCCAGGGGTCCCAGTACTGTATTTTCAAGAGTTTGCATGATAACTTCAATGACCAGTAATATTAGTGAAGAACACATTGGGCTACTAATATTCTACTTGTGTATTTCCCCTCTAAACCAGAAAGTCATTTTGAATATGTATCAGAAGTCTTTTCAATATCAAAATTTTCAATTTTTTTAGAGGTTTCCAATTCTTTTAAAAGTTATCTGTAATTTGCCGAATTACTTGGTAAGAACACAATTGCACCAAAGCTTTTTGAAGTGAATTTTTTATTTATGTTTAAGCTTTTTATTCTTTTAATAACTGAAAAACTGTTTTATACTACATTTCCCAATTATAAACAACATATATTTTTTTTTAGATTAATTAATGGTGATTGGGCTTGGAACACTATTTACTTGAAAGATTGATGTTCTTTATGAGTTTTTACTTTTGTGGCAAAAGTTTTGAGATTGTTGCTCTTAATGGTGAATCAACTTTTTAATTTTTTCAATGTCAAACTAGTATCGAATAACTTTTTAGTGGGATCTGTCCTTGTGTTTTTTCTGTATCTTAATCTTAAATTGCAATTTCTGTTTTCTGTACAAAATAGTATTTCTCCATTAAACCAGTTGATTTTATTTGTCTTCTTTAAAAATGTTTCATTAAATCTGGATTATTTCTTAATTATCTTAGTTGTCTTTTGTATTTGAGCTTATTGTCACTTATTTACCCCCCTCCTTCCCACACACACACACAAAGTTTTTCAGATATTTTTCTGTTTTGTACAGTTTAAACTTATTTTATTTTGGCCTTTATCATCAAGGTACTTAATAACTGCTTTTAATTTAGGTAAATTTTGTCCTGAGTCTTTAAGCAATCTTTGGAGGTAAATTTCTTACTTTTTTTTTTTTGGGGGGGGGGGGGTGTCACTGGACAGAATTTAACTCTGCATTTGACTGATTCATATTATGTTTCAAGTGTTGTGTTTTAATAATCATTTAGGGCAGCCAGTACTTTCCTAGCTTTCTCCATGGTGTTTTTCTTTGTTTTTAGCTTTATTCTGTATAATTTCGAGAATGCATTTTACTTTTGATCCAAAACCTGATTTTTTTTTCTTTAGTCATTAATACACTGCTGGACAATTGCTAAGGACGGATCATAAACGGCTATATAGCGCATAAAAAAGTAAGTGTGGTTGGATGCCAAGTGAAATAAAATAATGTCAGAATGCCAGGACATTACAAGAAAGACAATTTATTGGACATTACAAGAAAAACAATTTATTGTGCTCTGAAATCCAGAAGGCTTTGGAACGTGTTCAAGGGACAAACAGGCCATTTTGTGCAGAATACCTAAACGTGAAAAAAATGCAATTACCATCCGCAGGCGTTCCGGCGTAAGATGTCAATACAGGATATGGCCACCATGGAGGGCGATGCAAGATTCCACACGTCGTGTCATGCTTTGCACAACATTATCAAGCAGCTGTTGGGGTAATTTATCCCATTCATCTGTCAGTGCACGGATGAGAGTGTCCTTGTTTATTGGAGGGCATTGGCAACCAGCAAGACTCCTCCCCAAAGCATCCCACACATTTTCAATGGGATTCAGATCTGGAGAACGTGCTGGCCATACGAGGCGTTGAATATCCTCGCTCTGAAGACACTCCTGGACAGCGACTGTTCTATGACATGTTGCGCTGTCGTCCATGAAAATGAATCTATCACCGACAGCACCACAGAACATGCGAACATGAGGTAGCAGAACATCATTAATGTATCGTTGGCCAGTCATAGTCCCAGTTGGAAGCACATAGAGGGACGTACGGCCATTGATCATGATGCTAGCCCATACCATGACACTACATGTCGGATATCGGTCCCTTTCCTGTATGTTTGCTGGACAATATGCAGTACCACTATCACGCCAGATCAGTTGTCGTCGACAATCAGACGATAGACTGTATCTACTCTCATCTGAGAAGAGGACAGCAGACCAGTCGTTATCAGTCCAATTGCGATGTTGATGGCACCATTGCAAACGGGCGGTATGGTGACGTCTGGACAATGGGATGCACACAACAGGATGGCGGGCGTATAGTCCTCCTTCATGCAAACGTCTGGCGACAGTTTTTCGGGAGATCCACTTGCCAGTAGCAGCCATAAACTGATTTGCTACCTCACTAGTTGTGCTGCGCTGGTGTCTTTTTGTTGATAGCACTATGTACCGATCTTCTGCAGGTGTCATACTGTGAACACGGCCTCTCCCGTGACGTTTGCTACTCTCTCATTTGTTTGAAATGATTTCCAAAGCCTTGATTGAAACAACACTGTGGCTGACGTCGAACTCCCTGGCAACATCTGTTATTTTTCGCCCTTCTTCAATCTTGCCAATAATACGGCCACGCATAAAATCATCTAGGTGATGTCGGGAAGACATACTGAAAATTGCAAGTTCGTCAATTGATTCTTTCCCTTTCAACTTTGCGTTTGAACAACAACGGTCAATGCGCACCAAATCCTTTATATCTCTTATCAGCGCTATGACGTCATGAACAAGTTCGGCAATCCAAAATTTGCATACGCACAACACGTCTTACTGTATCCCGCACTTATACTAATTTCCACGTTTTCCTGCCTTCCATTTTATGGTTGCTATCGTTGCTATTGTCATCCGTCCTTAGCAATTGTCTGGCAGTGTATTTAGAAGTAGCTGTTAAATATGCACAAAATGAACCAAAGCATTCTTTATGTTAATAAGTTTTTCCTTTCATGTCTAATGTGTAATTTTTAACTTTGAATTCATAATTTTCAATTTCTTTTTCTTATTCTTTAAATAACATTTCTGAATTCTAGTGTTAAGCTTAAATTCCTTGCAGTTGTAAGGCATTCTAACTAAATTTATTTTGTTAATTTTATTCATTTTTGTGAAATCATTTTAAAGAAAAGTTGCAACAGGATATATCTCCAACTGGGGAAATAAATCAGATCACAGTGGCCTTAGTAATTTTTCTTGTGAAGAGAAAGGAAAGCAACACTTATATGTGAAGACAGAATATTTTTGGTATTCTAAAAAATGAAAATTAAAGTAGATTGGTAGAAGTCATTTTGATAGAAAAGAATCAGGTACTATAACTGCTGGAGTAGCAATGCCATAGCATTTTTCACAGCTGCTAATTCAAAGGAAAAAGTTTACAAAAGGAAGGAGTAGATTTAACAAAATCTGTTAAGAAAATTACCTTTTAAAGTTAGCTTTGATTGCAATGTAGGTTGCCACAAAAAAGTGCAAATGTATTTGGAAAAACAGAGAATACTTTGAAAAGAAAATTAGAAGTCATCGCACTCTAGTGGCAGATGCCATCAAAAAAGAGACGTATATAAATAAACCTTTAATGTTCTAGAAAATAAGTAATGTTCAACTTTGCATATTTTTAATCTAGACTTTTCCAGTGAATAAGTGAAGTTCATTTATTTAAAGGAGTTTCTAAACACAAAGAATGGATAATTGATCCAAGATTTATCAGAGGTTGGATGAATTAGGTCAGCATGATAATATTGTTACCGTATGGAGGTAGCCAAACTAAATTAAGAAACACCTCAGTAACTCAAATGATAATGTGTGTCATGCATTGGCTAATGTCCCAGAGATAAGTATTAGAATTTAAAAATAATTTAATATTTTGGAAATCCATTACCTCCCAAATCTTATTTATTGGGTGAGAGAGTTTAGCCCAAAAATTTATTAACCAATAAAAAAGCAAATGCCATTGACACTACAAATAACACTAACAACTTCAGGACTGGTGTAAGACAACATACATTTTTGATTAATTAACAAAAAGATAAATGAAATAAAGATGTTACTTGCAAATACACAAAAATTGGGCACTGAATGGCCTCAATTTTTATGTACAGCAATGCAGACTCAATTCTTCAGAGTCAAGGCTTATAAACGGTTCGGCCACTGTCTGCATAAAGTGATGCTTATTAAATTCAGTTTAACTAACAATTCATGTAAGCTTGAGTCCTACTGAGACTTCATGCTCTTTACTCTGACAGGTGAAACAGTCATGCCAATAATAAATAGGGGCTGTATTTACAGTACCCTTGTTGTCATAATAATCCTGTTTGATACCACCGTTACTTATTTTTAATTTGGAGTCTTAATTTGTCATACCTCCTTTAATTTCACACATGCTCACAGGATACTGTCAGTATACTGTTTCAGTGACTATGGACACAAATACACTTCTCGACCTTGGGCTAGTCACTCCATTTTTATCACTGTGTGGGAGAGACTGTGAGCAACACTTTATATACATGCACATAGGATTTTCTTCCCCTCAACTGTTAGCATTTTGGTGTGGGGGAAAGTAGCAGAACCTCCTCTCACCTACTTCTATGGAGGTGGATTGATAGTGCCGTGAAGTCAGATGGAATCTCGTACTTTTTATGGGCCAGGCGAAATTTATGCAGGAAGATCACTCTCCATGTTAGACCTGGGCTTGGCACCAACATACATTCTCACGCATCTCCATAATAACTGTTCCTCTATCCAGGGGTCAAATGGGTTTACTTCATCCACAACAGCCATCTAACGTGACTAACTTCATCATGAAGTCCTCACTGCATACAGCAGCCCATCTTTCCATTCAGGACTTTCTGGATAACTGCCTTTTTCCTCTGGATTATTTAAGTACAAGCCAAGTGAATCATAGCACAGCACTTTTACTTGCCACAGGTGAATCTTTTCACTTTGCCTCGGCTCCCAACCTAGCCGACAAGTCCTCAGGCTCCAAAACTATTGGACCTTTTGTTTGATTTCTAACCACAGAACTGACTCAAAATCTCTTCTTACACTCGTAGTTCACCATTCTCCTCCCACACGTCATATTTATGGCAAAAGGCTTTTAATAAAGTTGTAATATGTGCAAGCCGTGCAAAATGAGTATGGAATGCATTACCCTCTGACTTCTTTTAGCAGAATTCACATAATTTTGAGATCTGTTCTTTGTTGTGCCATCTTTAAGTGTTTTTGTCTCAGGCAAAGCTTGGTATTAATGGCTCTCACATTGGTATTGCCTGCTACTATTTTTTGTGTGGTCCCAAAAATTATTCTAATGCTTTTTTGTCCCTTCTGTTCCACCTCCCTCCATATTCTCTTTCTCTGAAGAGCTTTGTTTACTACAGGATTTCTTTTTAGTTGGTCGATGACTAACATTCTCATGGTGCCCAAAAATTTAGTCCCTTTAATTGACCTCTTACATTTCACAGGTACATAATTTGCGTAATTAATTCAAACATTCATTTTATTTATTTACAGTTTTTTGCAGCCTTAAGCCAGGTCTCTGCCTTCTGGAAAATTAATTTAGCAACCCCCAAAATTTTGCATCCACATTATAAAGTGTTTTGAATAATAATACATCATTCTCAATCCTAAAAGTCGTGTTCAGGAGTCATAATTTTAGTAAACGTATTTATTATTTTGCTTTCTGTTTGACACGTTCATATTAACATCAAATCTCAAGTTTCACTTTTAATATAGACATGTCGAACAGAAAGCAAAATAATAAATACATTTACTATAACATATGATATTTACACCATGTAATTTGTTGCACTCATTGCTATGATATTTTGAGTCAAATGAATCTTAAGTGTTCAGGGATGTTAGTGGTGTGCCAATCACATTGTACTATACAATTCAAAAACAGCAAGTTTATATCATTCTGCATGAACATTTTGATTTTCGTACTTTGATGTACAAGGTGCGATAATTTAATTCCTGGAACAGTTGCATAGTGTTGCCCTTTTAGCAATACAGGTAGAATCATGTGCCTATGTGTGTGTCTGGACATGTGTCAAATAGTGCCTGTGTTAACTGCAGACCAGTAGAGCCATTCATGAATGAGCAGTTGTGAAAGCTATGCAAGTCTTCATGTGCATTTTGAGGTAAAAATGAGTGATAGAAATTTAGAGCAGTGCATTAATATCAGATTCAGCATGAAAATCAATAAAAGTGCTACTGAAATGTTAGAGCAATTGAAAATGGCGTATGGTGAGGATGCTATGAAAAAGTCAAGTGTCTTTAAGTGGCAAAAAAAGAAAAAAAAAGCTTGCATTTCACACTTGCAGTTTAAGACCATGCTTATGTGTTTTTTCAATCACAAAAAGATAGTTCATCACAAATTCATTGAACAGGGTAAACAGTCAACCAACAATGCTATTTAGAGGAGTTGAAAAGTTAAGGGATTCTGTTCAAAGGACAAAAAGAGCTGAACAATGCCCCAAGCCATATTTCTCTCAGTTTTCATGACTTACTGGCTAAGAAATTAATTACCAAATTGGATCATCCACTCTATTCACCTGACTTAGCCCCCTTGTGATTTCTGGCTCTTCCCAAAAATAAAAAACTGCCATGAAAATATGGAGGAAGATTTTCAGACATTTCTGACATCCAATGTATGATGATAAAGGATTGGAGGAGGAGGAGGAGGAGGTTTAACGACCACCGTGAGCAACTCAATGGGCTATAAGCAGATAAAGGATTGCAAGAGTATTCGAGAACAGAGTTTCCATGTATGTTTCTATCAATAGCAACAGTGTCTAACTAAATGCATAGCTGCAAAAAGGGGATTACTTTGAAGGTGTTAGTAGCCGCTAATGCACAAATACACAAACATTTTTCCTGTAGGTGCATTCCGGGAATTAAATTGTCACACCTCATATATTAAAATTAAATTGAAAATAGAATCTTGATACAGAGTTCATGGGCACTTGAGTGTCTGTTAACTGTTATTCACCTGGAACGTTATTCTGAAGTGAAATCTTTATTTTCTCATAAAGAAATTTCAAGAAATGTTATTAATAGTAATTTGAATTTCTCTTGATCACATTTTTATAAATCTTTATTTAAAACAACCATTATTTGTCGCAATTACAAATCATACTTCAGGAATGCTGTGAACCTGCTTATTAGTCACTCGCCGTGTAAAACCTTTTCTGGACCGTGATTTGATGTACACAGTCGTTTCAGAATAATATGACCACCCCTGGAATCCCCGTGTACTCTCCCATGCGCGTCACAGAGTGCACATGACAAGGTTGACCACACGGAGATGTAAGCCGCTGGCCAGGACAGGTGAGCCATAGTGCGTAATGTGAGCACAGTGGGCAGAGGTAGTGATTTGATGGACATTCAAAAAGGAATTATCATCGGTACCGCCCCAAGGGCGGAAGCATCTCAGAAACAGCAGACTTTGTGGGCTGTTTGCGAGGTGCTGTAGTAAGGGTGTACCAAGAATGAACCGCTGGCACACGGAGTACCTCTTGATGTCATAACTGTGGAGCCCCAAAGGCCATCAACCCCAGAGGAGAACGTCGCCTCCGTCGACTGGTAAAGGGCAATCAATGTGCAACAATCCTTTCTATTCCCTAAATTAAAGTTGCATATTTAAAAGGAAAAGTTTCTCAAGACATTGAAAACATACAAAGAACTGTAACATCAACTCTTCACTCCATGGTGAAAATCCCCCAAATACGTGGCGTCAGTAAATAAATAAATACATCGCTCTTTCCACGTTCCAGAAACACATAGCAATCGAAAAATTGTTTTTCAGCCGCCGCCGTGGAAATGAACCACGGAACTCTCGATATCTAGCCGAGTGCGTTAGCTTTTACCCGCTTGGCTAGATATCGAGAGTTCCGTGGTTCATTTCCACGGCGGCGACTGAAAAACAATTTTTGGATGCTATGTGTTTCTGGAACGTGGAAAGAGCGATGTATTTATTTATCTTCACTCCATGCCAAGAGGTTATCTCTGCAAGTCCTTCCTTTCGTTGACTGATCATGCCACTCTGACACAGGTGGAATATACTTCGAATCAAATACATTCATGTAAGTTTTCCCGCCTTCCATGTTTTAAAAACAAATTCAGTCACATTACTTAATTGCCACACTGTGTAAAGAAATTATGCTGTACTTATTACAAAACTGTTTACCAAATGATATCAGTGGTAGCATAAATCATTCTACAAGTAAAAATTTTCAAATTAATTGTTCATTTTTAGAAATGATCTTTTGTTTGATGTGGCACTAGCTGAATGATTCTTCTGTCTGAGCGATGATTTGACACAGTGAACCGCATCAAACTCTTTCATCCATTTCCCCATTAAATTGAACTGTCAGTAAGTAGAGTATTCTTCTGTGCAAAATCCAATAAAATGTAAATATTTCTTATTTAAACTATTTACTTCAAGCTCCAACTATAAATTTTGATAATTTATGTCAGCTGTTCTTTCCAGCTCAACAAAAACCATTGAACTACCATCAAAATCTTGAATTATGCCTATTAAGTAAATTAGTGAAGCAAACTTAAGTGAAAAATTGGAAGATTCACCTATTATGATTTGAAATTTACTGCTGCTTTGTTTTTGTAAGTTTTCCAAACAGCTGTTTTGTCATTTTAGTAGATATGTTTTGAAACAAGTGGGACCACAAATCTAAATCATCCATATCGATATTTTTTTAAGTTCTATTAAATATTTCTTATTTGGAAATGGCTGCTGCATGTAGCAGGAAATGCAAACACCAACAGGGTTTTTTAGTGATCAAATCATCGTGAAAATCTCAAGAAGTGTCCAAGCCCTGACAAAGACACCAGTTCACTCCCCTGACATTTTTCTGCTGAGGAATTGCCAGAATTAATGTGTTGCTGGTAGATGCCTCTGTTTTTTCCAGCTCATTTTCCCTTCACTTTCCATTAACTGGTTTCCATTATACAATAGAATTGCCATGGTTTTTTTCCTAGGTTTAACAAGGACAAGCAACTGCTCTTATGTTATTCCATTATGTGCCTTTGTCCCCAAGAAATGAAACTTTGATCATCTGATGCCCTTTCAGTGCCAACCAAAAACTTTGTAACAGTTACTTACTTCTAGATCCTACAATGGCAAAGTAATTTTATAGAAACAAATATAATAAATAGAACTTCTGTTTATCTCATTCAAATTTTATTTTTTATAAAACATTGGTGTATATTCAATCACCCCCCCAACCATCACAACAAATTGGCAAACATTGAAATGGTAGCATTAAGAATAAAAGTTGTATAAAAGTTTATCAAACCTTTGAATAAAAGTTTGTACATATAGCATTACTTTGTCCATTCATCAGTAGATATATGTTTGCTCAGATGAAGAGCAAAAAATATATATATACACAGAATGAGGCAGAGAAAATCTGTTTTAAACATCTCTGGTGGGATGCTGTTTAGGTATTGCCTTGCAGCATCATGTGTTACTAATCCAACTCAAAGTTCAATGAAAGCTTGTCATGGCAACAGTTTTTGAGGTGTGTTTGATAGGAAGGCAAAAACTAGTTGTGATGTGACCAATGAAAGGGGGACCTCATTGCTGCTTAGCTGATTAATGCAATGGCAGCATGCTTTTGTTTCTTTTATACAAGCCTTACTTTTCAATTTCTATCCTGCATGATGGATTAAAGCATAATTTTGTGCATTTATATATGCTTACTTAAACCCATAAATTTTGAATTTCAAAGATTTCATGCAATAGTTTGTACCAATAAAAATAAATAAATAAATAAATAAAAGCATTTGTAACCCATTAAAACATAAAATAAAAGCTGGGGAAAACTTTCTCACCTTTCCCCATTAGTTTCCCATCCTTTGACACAGGGACCTTGATCTCTAAAAGTCATTCATCCTTCAGACTGCCTCCTTAAAGCTTGAGGCCAACCTTTACTCCTTCACAGTGTCACCACTCCCAATCTCCACATCATGAGTTTGGTTTATTTTGCTTGTTTGTATGGGAGATAGCCTTGTATCAATTACTTGTTACTTCCCAGTTTCTCATTGAGGAAATTCAAGCAATGAAAAAATTGACAAAAAGTAGCCAGAAGAATGTGGCTACTAAAATTTCCTATGAAGTGTAGATGTAAAAATGTTCTAGACAGAAATTTATCCCCATGCCAGAAGTATTGCCCCCAGATGTACATTAAAGTCACTTTATGTAGCATGTATAATTAACACATGTACAGAGTTTAAAAAAAACATCCATTAATAAAAGTTGCAATATAAATTTTAAAAACGAAGTTATTTCTAATCTCTATCTTAAAATCCCTTCATTTTATCAAACCTTTGAATAAAAGTTTGTACATATAGCATTACTTTGTCCATTCATCAGTAGATATATTTTCCATACAGGTCATATTCAAAAATTCTTTTTGTATCAGATGTATCTAACCATGAGAATGATTTTTTCATTTAATTTTTTTTTAACTTTTGGATTTCAGTGATACTTTTTAAGGTTTTGTTTGTTTGTCTTCCACCTAATGCATGATATTTTCACATTTTATACAATTTCTACACTTTTAAGAGTCAGATTGGGTAAAACCTTTTTCTTACAATCAATAGTTGAAATATGTGCAAAGACTTTCCACATGTTTTTTTTTTTTTTCTCAATGATGCTCAATTTTTCCTCTAGGTAAAACAAGTATATATTTCTGCATGCTTATATATGTTTGCATTTGACACTATGTCACTGCTTCTAAAAGTCCAATTTGTAATTTTTTTTTTTTCACATCCAATAGCTGTAATAACAAGTGTAAAGTTCATGCATGTCTGACCTTTTGTGTTTGATTAAAAATGTTTGAGCTGGGTGGCATAAATGTAGAGGTTTTTATTCAGCATCTCCATTACTGGTTTTTGGATTGATAAAAAAATATCAGCCAGTTTTGATTGTGATCAACTGAATACATGTTCTCATTTCCTGGATGCACCAATTTTCCCACCGGGGTGCATTGCAGTGTACTACTAACATTTGGAATTATATCTCTGCTTCTGAAAGTCATACTTTGCATCTGATTTACAGTCATGATCACCATTTCTTCCACTTTTTTTTTTTTTTTCATACAAAATTTTCCCTTTAGGTGGCATAAATTTTAACAAGATATTTGACAATATCTGGACTTCCGTAGAATTGGAAAAATTATTTTAGCAGTGGGAAGTTCTAGCCGCAGTGAATAGTATCCACGTGTGATCATCCAGATGCACTATTTTCCCTGCTGGTGAGTGAGGGTAATTAATGCATCCAGATGTTACACTATATTTGCACTTGTGAAAATTGCATTTAGAAAAAAAAAAAAAAAAAGAACTTTTGCATTAAATTGATGTTACTATCTATGACCACAACTTTCTGTGCATTTTCTAAGTTTTTGGAGACAAAACTTTGCATAGAATTACTTATTGATTGAACTCTTTAAAATTTAAGAAAATAAAATAAAACAAAAGGAAAGGAAAATCTGAGTGTAATATTTGCATTTTTGAACTTCACTTTTAGTTGGTAAAGTTCGATGAACACTTACCGCACGTGGGGCTTGGCTTTCAATCCATATTTCCGTATACGTGGATGAGGCACGGGATTTTTCATTTGGCCACGGGTCTCGCTTCTTTTTTTTTTTTTCTCCGTTGGAATTTATTTTGTCTCATCACCAAATGAGTTTTTCCTTTGCTGCATCCTCATTTACTTCAATATTTATTCATACCCAGTACTTTCGGTACTACTACTATACCGTCTTAGGGGACATTTTGCTCCAACTAGCACGGACCGTGTCAGCTGGGCATTTCGGTTTCTCGCGGGCTGCTTCTGTCATCTGCTATCGTTTTCTTGGGCGTTGTGGCGCCATCTCTTGTTGGTCAGTGATCTCCTTTTTCGAACTTTTTCTTTTTTTGCTCAATTTTAATTAAATTTTCCAGCTGTTTCTCAAATTATTAGGGTCATTGTGGTTGCAAACTTTGTCCTATTTTTTCAATCATTACCGACTCTGCTATTCTGGTGTTTTCGGATTTACAGCTTTTAATGATTTTTATATTTTCGAATTTTGGATATTTTTGGTTATCCAGACAGTATTGAATCAGTGCTGTTTTTCCTCTTTTTTTCTGCCAGTTTTTATGTGTTGTTTTAATCTGTGTTTAAGCTTATTTTTGGTACTTCCTATATAAGCCATTGGAGGATTTTCAGTAATAGGAATTGAATAAATACCTGCTTTTTCTAACATTCTTATTTTATCATTATTTTTGTTACTATATTTTTGATGGTATTTACTTTTCCTCCAATTTGAATGTTATGCTTTACAAATATTATTAATTTCATTGGTAGTGCCTTTAATGTAAGTGAAAACCATTTAAATATTTGATTTCTTTAATTACTACAGCATTATTTTTTTTATTTTCTTTATTACTTCTTGTATCCCATTTTTTTATTAAATGGTTAGGATAAATTAAAGTTGCTTGCAATTTTTTTATGAATTTGATTTCTTCATTGATGAACTGACTATTTTCAGAATGCGTATATGCTCTTTTAATTAAGGTTTTTATACTATTGCATTTTTGAGGATATGGATGTGCTGAATTGTATGGGATTAGGACCGGAACAAATGAACTTTTCGATAAACTCTGTATAGTAACTTATCTGTGGATTTGATAACATGTACATCCAAAAAGGCTATTGCATTATTTTTTCCATTTCAACCGTGAGTTCTATAGTTGGATATAATGCGCTGTAACGTTTTGTTAATTTTTTTAATTCTTCTTCGTTCAGTTTTGATAGAATGAAAATGTCATCTACGTATCGACAGTACACTTCTGGTTTTTCTTCCATATGATGTAGGACATTTTCTTCAATTTCGCTTCATCAACCTCAGCATATAGAGTTGATAATGGTGAGCCCATTGGGCCTCTGAATTTTGTTTGAATATTTTGTTTTTGTATGTAAAAATATTATTTTCATATAAATAAACTAAAACTTTTTTGAATTCTTGAATTTGTGTGTTATTTAAAATTTTAAGATTTTGCAACTTCTTAATGATGATTTCAATAGCTTCTGGAACTGGAGTGCTTGGATATAATGCTTTAACATCCATGCTTGCCATGTTTAAGTCCATTAGGCCAGTTTTTACATTTTAATTTTCTCTATAAACTCATATGTGTTCTTGATGGTGAACTTGTTGTTCATGAAAAAGGGTGCTAGGAATTTGTAAATGTTTTTTTCTAATGTTATCAAAGGTGAGTTTTTTTTTGAAACTATC
Source organism: Macrothele yani (assembly GCA_039090855.1). Lineage (NCBI taxonomy): Eukaryota > Metazoa > Arthropoda > Arachnida > Araneae > Macrothelidae > Macrothele > Macrothele yani. Next base: position 71,374,472 of record CM076995.1, read on the forward strand.
AGTCTCATTGGAGCACCATTTTGTGCGTTTTTATCTTTGCACGATACGTGGTATGCGTTCTCCCATTGGTGGAAACGAGCGTTTGATTTCATCAGGTAATGTGCTATGATTTCTTATATCGCTAAGAATTTAATTTGATTATCAGTTGGGTCTTTCTTAATTTCAGTACAATTTAATCCATCAATTTTCTGTCATTTTTTGTTCAAATTCATCAGTGTTGAGAATAATGATTTGGATTTATCTGCTTCACAAAATTTGATATATGGGTCATTTTTCAATTTAATAGTTGTTTTTCATATTTTAATTTTTCTCTATATAGAAGTTTTTGTTGTTTTTGGCATTATATTCTTTTAGAATAACTCTATATAATTTGTTCTCTACTTCAGTTTTATTCTCTGCGCCTGGTATATTTTGAGAATATCTTCGAGGCAAGGGATGATTTCTTCAGTTTTAGGGAGGCCTTGTGGAAAGGCAAATTTTTCCTTTTTGTAAAATTGCTTTTTGTGTAAAGCTTAAATTCTTTATCAGACCGATTTTCATATACATTAAATTCATTTATGGGTTCTTTATTTAATTTTTGTTCATCAAATAGTGCATTTAATTTTTTATCTACCGTAACGCTATTGGAGTTGGCTTCTTTGTTAGCAATTGCTTAATTTCGATGAACGTAGTATCCAAAATGCGATCTTTCCAAGTGCCATCAAATTGTGCATATTTTGAGTTCCTTATCAGCTTCCATAATTCATAAACTTGAGCATTAAGTCTGAATATTTGTTTTCTTTTAGCTATAATTTCGTTACATTAAGTCGTTTTTGTTGACATCGAAGCAGGATGTAATAATCCTTCTTACTTGCTTGGCTTGTTCTTAAGTCTCAAAAATTTGGGGATAAATCCAAAATCTCTGCAAGTTACAAGAAAACGTTCTTGAACTTCAAATTTCATACATTTGATTTTAAGACGTTTGAATTTGGTGATTGTTGTTACCCACGGTTCGAAAAGAGATTGCGATAGTGCATCGTGAGGCTAAACTGCCTTTGATCTAACCACTTGAAAGAATAATTCGTGTGCTTCAAGCTAATTTACTTCCGATATTGGAGGTTAATTATTTAACGTGCATTAATGCATTTGCATTTTTGAACTTCACTTTGCATTTTTGAAGTTCAAAAATGCAAATGCATGCAAATGCAAAAATGCAAATGCATTTGCATTTTTGAAGTTCAAAAATGCAAATGCATTAATGCACGTTAAATAATTAACCTCCAATATCGGAAGTAAATTGAAACTTTGAAGCACACGAATTATTCTTTCAAGTGGTTAGATCAAAAGGCAGTTTAGGCCTCACGATGCACTATCGCAATCTCTTTTCGAACCGTGAATTAACAACAATCACCAAATTCAAACGTCTTAAAATCAAATGTATGAAATTTGGAAGTTCAAGAACGTTTTCTTGTAACTTGCAGAGATTTTGGATTTATCCCCAAATTTTTGAGACTTAAGAACAAGCCAACAAGTAAGAAGGATTATTACATCCTGCTTCGATGTCAACAAAAACGACTTAGTAACGAAATTATAGCTAAAAGAAAACAAATATTCAGACTTAATGCTCAAGTTTATGAATTATGGAAGCTGATAAGGAACTCAAAATATGCACAATTTGATGGCACTTGGAAAGATCGCATTTTGGATACTACGTTCATCGAAATTAACGAAATTGCTAACAAAGAAGCCAACTCCAATAGCGTTACGGTAGATAAAAAATTAAATGCACTATTTGATGAACAAAAAATTAAATAAAGAACCCATAAATGAATTTAATGTATATGAAAATCGGTCTGATAAGAATTTAAGCTTTACACAAAAAGCAATTTTACAAAAAGGGAAAAATTTGCCTTTCCACAAGGCCTCCCTAAAACTGAAGAAATCATCCCTTGCCTCGAAGATATTCTCAAAAATATACCAGGCGCAGAGAATAAAACTGAAGTAGAGAACAAATTATATAGAGTTATTCTAAAAGAATATAATGCCAAAAACAACAAAAACTTCTATATAGAGAAAAAATTAAAATATGAAAAAAAAACAACTATTGGAATTGAAAAATGACCCATATATCAAATTTTGTGAAGCAGATAAATCCGGCCAAATCATTATTCTCAACACTGATGAATTTGAACAAAAAATGACAGAAGCAATTGATGGATTAAATTGTACTGAAATTAAGAAAGACCCAACTGATAATCAAATTAAATTCTTAGCAGATATAAGAAATCATAGCACATTACCTGATGAAATCAAACGCTTCGTTTCCACCAATGGGAGCAGGCATACCACGTATCGTTGCAAAGATAAAAACGCACAAAGATGGTGCTCCAATGAGACTGATAGTTTCAAAAAAAACTCACCTTTGATAACATTAGAAAAAAACATTTACAAATTCCTAGCACCCTTTTTCATGAACAACAAGTTCACCATCAAGAACACATATGAGTTTATAGAGAAAATTAAAAATGTAAAAACTGGCCTAATGGACTTAAACATGGCAAGCATGGATGCTAAAGCATTATATCCAAGCACTCCAGTTCCAGAAGCTATTGAAATCATCATTAAGAAGTTGCAAAATCTTAAAATTTTAAATAACACACAAATTCAAGAATTCAAAAAAGTTTTAGTTTATTTATATGAAAATAATATTTTTACATACAAGAACAAAATATTCAAACAAAATTCAGGAGGCCCAATGGGCTCACCATTATCAACTCTATATGCTGAGGTTGTGATGAACGAAATTGAAGAAAATGTCCTACATCATATGGAAGAAAAACCAGAAGTGTACTGTCGATACGTAGATGACATTTTCATTCTATCAAAACTGAACGAAGAAGAATTAAAAAAATTAACAAAACGTTACAGCGCATTATATCCAACTATAGAACTCACGGTTGAAATGGAAAAAAATAATGCAATAGCCTTTTTGGATGTACATGTTATCAAATCCACAGATAAGTTACTATACAGAGTTTATCGGAAAAGTTCATTTGTTCCGGTCCTAATCCCATACAATTCAGCACATCCATATCCTCAAAAATGCAATAGTATAAAAACCTTAATTAAAAGAGCATATACGCATTCTGAAAATAGTCAGTTCATCAATGAAGAAATCAAATTCATAAAAAAAATTGCAAGCAACTTTGGTTATCCTAACCATTTAATAAAAAAATGGGACACAGAAGTAATAAAGAAAATAAAAAAAAAATAATGCTGTAGTAATTAAAAAAGAAATCAAATATTTAAATGGTTTTCCTTACATTAAAGGCACTACCAATGAAATTAATAATATTTGTAAAAAGCATAACATTCAAATTGGAGGAAAAGTAAATACCATCAAAAATATAGTAACAAAAATAATGATAAAATAAGAATGTTAGAAAAGCAGGTATTTATTCAATTCCTATTACTGAAAATCCTCCAATGGCTTATATAGGAAGTACCAAAAATAAGCTTAAACACAGATTAAAACAACACATAAAAAACTGGCAGAAAAAAGAAGGAAAAAACAGCACTGATTCAATACTGTCTGGATAACCAAAAATATCCAAAATTCGAAAATATAAAAATCATTAAAAGCTGTAAATCCGAAAACACCTCAGAATAGCAGAGTCGGTAATGATTGAAAAAAATAGGACAAAAGTTTGCAACCACAATGACCCTAATAATTTGAGAAACAGCTGGAGAAATTTAATTAAAATTGAGCAAAAAAAAGAAAAAGTTCGAAAAGGAGATCACTGACCAACAAGAGATGGCGCCACAACGCCCAAGAAGAAGCGATAGCAGATGACAGAAGCAGCCCGCGAGAACCACCGAAATGCCCAGCTGACACGGTCCGTGCTAGTTGGAGCAAAATGTCCCCTCGAAGACGGTATAGTAGTAGTACCGAAAGTACTGGGTATGAATAAATATTGAAGTAAATGAGGATGCAGCAAAGGAAAAACTCATTTGGTGATGAGACAAAATAAATTCCAACGGAGAAAAAAAAAAAAAAAAAGAAGAAGCAGACCCGTGGCCAAATGAAAAAATCCCGTGCCGCATCCACGTAACGGAAATATGGATTGAAAGCCAAGCCCCACGTGCGGTAAGTGTTCATCGAACTTTACCAACTAAAAGTGAAGTTCAAAAATGCAAATGCATTAATGCACGTTAAATAATTAACCTCCAATATCGGAAGTAAATTGAGTGTAATATGTTTGATACTTTTTTTTTAAAGATGTGGTTATCACAGCTGAAAATTTAATCTGTTCTTCTTGTTTCCTGCCTTCCCATTCCTTCATTCCATAAGCACATTTGCTTTTCTTCACATGCAAAAGAGAAAATGCATAATACTGTGCACGTGTCGCTTAGAAAGTGGCAGAATAAATTGACATTGCTGTGTAACTCATGTCTTGAGTTTTTGTTTATCATGTTTTATTTCATATTCATGAAAAACTGCACTCAGTTAGCCCCCCCCTCCTATTTGTGTGGTACTGTAAAAAGTTGGTTTGTTATTCTTGTTCTACTAAAGGGGAAAGAAAGGTATATTAGCAACATATGCTCACACAGGAAGAATTAATGTGGGTGTGTTTTTAGAGGTTGTAGTTGAGTCTTCTAATAAAAGATTTGCTAGAACTTTGCACTGCTGTCAGCTGGGTGCATACATAGGGTGTTCCAAAAGTTCTTGGCCCAACTATGAAGGCATAGTCATAGATGTGTTCATAGTCATAGTAAAAGTTCTTGGCCCAACTATGAAGAAATAGTCATAGATGTGTTCATAGTCATAGTAAAAGTTCTTGGTCCAACTATGAAGAAATAGTATTATGTTTTTTTGTTGTTGTTGTTGTTGTTTGTTGTTGTTTTTGCAGTTCTTAGATAGTGACTATGTGAAGCATGGAAGGAAAAATGGAGAAGCAAGAGCTCAGAGCTGTGAAGTAGTATCTGCATATAAAAGGGTTGGAGCCAAAAAACATGAAAATATGGTGGTAGCAGCACTAGTTAGTTGAGGACCCTTTCATACAATATGGGAAATAAGTGGACAGTGGAATGTGTGGTAGAATGGGTACAGATGACATTCACTCAAGTAGACCCTCTGAGGTTATCATTAAAATAATGTGGACAGGGTGCATGAAGCAATATTGGAAGGTAGATGTTTTCATAGACAAGCAGATTAGTGAGACATTACACATGTCAGAAACAACAGTTGATTGCATTTTGGCAGACCATCTGGCAGTGACAAAGGTTACTACTGCCTGTTGGGTATCTAAACCTCTGAAACCTGGGCAAAAGCTGATCAGACTGAACAGGTCATAAGACAAACTTGTGCTCTTTGAAGCCAGTCCAGATGAATTTCTGCAACAATTTGTAACAGTGGATGAAAAGTTGGCACATTACTATATTCCAGAGTCAAAATGATGGAAGCATGGTGGCTCACTAACTCTGAAGAAGACGAAGTCTGTCATTTCTACTGAAAAGATGATGGCAATAGTTTTCAGGGATACGGAAAAGATGGTAGCAGTCGATTACCTAGCAAAGGGCCAAACTATTACTGGCACCTACTAAGGAAACTTTGACTGCATTTGAAGGATAAACAATGAGAAAAGCTGAGCAAGTGTTGTTTCATAAGCATAATGCTCCAAGCCACTAATCAATAGTTGCCATGGCTGCCATCCATGAATGTGAGTTTGAACTGCTACCATACCCTCCATACTCACCTGACCTAGCCCCATCAGACTATCATCTGTTCCTGAATCTCAAAAAGAACTTGTCTGGTGTACATTTTGAGATAGATAAGGACATTATTGATGTTGTGGAAGCCATTTTTGTCAGCTTTGACAAATCATTTTATTTGGAGGACATGAGAGCCTTGGAGCACCACTGATAAAAGTGTGTGGACCTTCAAAGACATTATTTAGAATAATAGGCCTACCATATTTTTTCTTGACCATTCATTCCTGGTCGGGTCAAGAACTTTTGGAACACACCTCATAAATATCAACTTCTCACTGCTAAAAATCAATTTGCACACTACGTGCAAACAATGGCTGCACATAGATTGGCTGAGTTGTTTATAAATAGTCAACCAGGTGACTCTTATAGTTTTATCTGTAGGAATGGGTATAATTTTCTCAGGGTACAGTAACAGTATTTCTAATTAAATTTCTATTTTGCCTTCAAAGAACAGCATCAAATTAGAAATTTTTGATTTCAGATTGAATATGAATAAGCTAGAAGTTAAAAGGGAAATAAAAAAAAGTTTTCAATGAATGAATGAGTTCAACTTTATAATTTTCCATGCTTAAAGTAAATACTGTATAATCAGAAATTCAAGATGCAAAAAAATGTGGTGCCAATGTTATGTGATTATTTTTGGCCTAAAAAATAACTGTATAATCATATATGACTATCCTTTTTTCTCCACATTCTTTTTTTTTTTCTATTGTTAGTAACACTTTTTTTTTTTCATTGTTTGTAAGTTTGAATCCAGCATGCTTGCACATGGAAGGAATGTTCAGAACACACTATGGATGCCACCGTAAATGCAAAGATGGTTCTTGTTTAATGATAGCTCTTCCTTCATCCTCTTAACAAATGTTCTGCTCTGTCTGACCTGAAGCAGGAGCTGGGCACATGTAATGCATGGTCAAAGCAGCATCATAAAGAAATATTAATTTGTTATTTCACTATAAAAATTAATACTTGTATAAGGATTTAAATTCTTTTCATAAGCTTTTAATTTTTACATTATTAAAAGTAAACAAAGCATGGAAACTTGATTTCCCCCAGTGTTTCTTAGACTCAGATCTAATCTGACTGGAGGATAGGTGTACCAAATGTTTGACACACGAAAAATAATTAAACAATAGGAAATAAGAAGTGTTAATTTGACACTTGGAGCAAAAATTTCGAATCTATTAGGATCTAAAGTGTTTTCAAAATAATGTAATAATAGCAATAAATAGAAAGATTAATCAAAGCATCTTATCTAAGTGATTTCCAACTGTATGAGGTATTAACTGTATTCATATGTACATCATTCACAAAAGTAATGAGCAACTTACTCTGAATTTTCTTCAGAACATTTAAATTACCTTATTTTTTTGTTTTATAATCAGATTCAATAAAATTATGCGTTTGATATATTAATATCTACTTATATTTTAATCTAGCTGGAGCATCTGCCTGGAGACGTAACCGGGCTAACAGAAACGAGGATTCAGAATCCAGCAATCAGTAGAGTGCAAGTACAAAGCCACCAGCGTTGGAGATGTCAAGAAATTTTTAGTGTCAAAATCATGTTCATTTGTTTCAAAATTTATTCTATGACATCATTTAACTTCCTTTTCGTCAACTTAGTTTATTTTGTGACTATTGACATTTGATAGCTATTTATTTTGTGTTGTTTTCGTGGTTTACTTGTCATGAAGTATTAAAAATACCAAGGCAATATGTTTCTGTGATGCAGAAATTTCATGCAAAGTTAGTCTTTTTTGCAGAAGTTGCATAGCTGGAAAGTTCATTAAAGTATTTTGTTAACACGTTTATTGTCATCATTTGAGCTAAACTCTGTTTGTTTATCCACGATATGAATATTAAATCTAGTAAATATGTAGATATAACAAAATATAGTTATGCTTTAACAACTTATGAAGGGGGTTAACATTTTATTAGAATTACAAAAATTGGATATTTTACTCAACTGTAGAATATAGAGTGAGTGGGAACTTAGTGAGATTACAGTCTTTCTGTTATGCCTGTGGAAAGAAACATGCAAAAAAAAGTGTAGTATTTTTTAATAACATTTTCATGAAAAATGATTGCACAGAATACATGTTGAACTTCACAGAACTTATGTACTGCTCCTAAGGATTGTATCAATTATTTGCTGAATTGCAAGAATTGAAGAGTTCAAACTTTTGAAACTGATTTCATTATAATAGGGACAAAAGAAAACTATAACATTTTCTTCAGGACAAGGATAAAAAAATTTCTCTGTTCTCATGCTTTGAGACACATTGAATTCGTACAGTGACTTTGCTGTTTCTACCCTGGTTTAATCAAATTTTGGAGCACAACTACAAGACAAAATTTATTCGTTGTATTTAAGATACAATATTCTTGAGATATGTAACAGGTGTTAAATTCGAATGCCATACATAGATTTTGTAAATGATTTGTGTGTATACACTGCCATGCCGTTTATATCCAGACACTTGCACATTTACAAGTAATCATTATTTACACAAAATTTAATATTGTGTGCCAAAACTACTCTCCACCAGTTTTTTGTAAATATCTGCCGACATGTTCTGCCATTCAGCGTTCATAGCAATGACCACTTCAGCTTTGTTTGTTGGGCGATCTTTTCTTCCATGCACCCAGCAATCCAATTCATTCCAGAGATTATAGGGTTCAGGTCAAAGATTAAGCTGGCTCAAAAAATGCTAAAGTGGGTAAAAAATTGTAGCAAAATGCTAAAGACAGTTAGTCGCTTTTGTCACTCAAAAAATTTTAACCGCAGTTGAATCATTCACACCAACAGTGCTTTGGACATCAGTGGAAAACTGTTTCATGGCCTTGGGGAGAATGCCGTAGACGTCACAGCTGACTGGTTTAAACTCGAACTTTGAATGAGGGAAGAGATCTAATTCCTCTAGCTTCTGTAATCTTAACCCACCCTTCATGGAGTGATCTAGAAAGCACAGATGGGGAGGGGGTGATTGAGCCAACAAGTGCTGTAGGAACATACCTTAAGGATTAAGAAAACAATGTTAGCGGAGTGCGAATTGCTGCTAGAATTTTGGAAACTTTAGTTTTCACAGAAATGCAAGAGCCAGAGCAGAATTTGCTAAGGGTTGATAGCCCCTTTTTCTGAGCTGCTAGTGTCACCACTGATGACATGGTGTGTTGTGCTGCTGATAGAGGTATGGGCTTTTCCTGAAGCACTCTGACTACACTAGCAGTACTACTCTACCCATGAAATCCCATGCTACAGTAACTTTCTCTTAAGCACCAAACTGACTCAAAACAGCTTTCACACTGCTGCACAAAATTAAAGGATTGCACAGAAAATTGCACTAAACAGGGGGTGCATGGAAGTAAATGCAATAAAATTGGATGAATATGCAAATATAGTGATGCTGAAGAAAAAACTGTGTGCATTTCTTTTAATGCAGAATATGCAAATCAGGACCTCATTATAAAGGCGGTAGATCAGCTCGCTTTTTATCATCCCTAGTATTCCTTCTTGAAACAGGCTGGACAGTATTGCAGTGTTAGATTGAGTTTAAAATGTCTCATAGGCAGTATCTGGACGATTCACAGCAGTGGCAAGTGATCAGTAGTACAGAGCAGGTCAACCACAGTCGGAGGTGTCCAGAGCATTAAATATACCACAAAATGTCATCTCAAGAATGTAGGCAGTTCCTTTGTACTAGAGAGGTTCATCGTCGGCAAGGCCATCCCAGGGCTACCACTGTGCAGCTCCAACAGTCAGAAGACATCAGTAGATAAGAGGTAGTAGACACTGCCTGGGAGCTCGCAACAGTCACTGGCACGAGAATAAACTTGATTTACAATTTACTATAGGCTGCATGAGAGCTTTCTATGTGATGAGACATATGATTTATGTTCCCTTAACTCCCGTCTCAAGAGCGGCAGGCCACAGATGGCCTTGTACTCAATGTTCGTGACTGTCCTGGAGGAACCTCAAGGTTCGAACACTCGAACCACTAAATATCCACCATGCGTCGGACGGGCACGTTAAGCAGTCGGACCCCATGTACTGTTCCTCCCGGTAATAAATAAGGGCGTCTTCCTCCCCTATCTACCTCGCTTCCTGTTGGGCACTATAGCCCAAATCTCCTAGCTTCCTATTTCTAAGGGTTGTTTAAGACCTGGGGTCTAACACTGCCTTCCTAGAATCCTCTACATATGATCTGATCTGATTCTCCAGAGGGGCACATTTAAGATCGAGTCACAATACAGTTTAAATAGCGATTCCCAATGTACTTTGACCTGGCAAAAACCAGAGACTTGTGATAGCCCCTCAAATAACCATGAAAGGTTGTTTTCTTGGCAGTGGGTTTTTCGTATGGGGAGGCTTACAGATCGTCGCAGTGAGCTGCACATCTTTCAGAGATATAGAGATGAGATTCTGAGCGTATGTGTTATGCTGTTCAGTGGTGCCATCGGCCCAGATTTTCTCCTGATGGACAATAGCACCAAACTGCAGTGAGTTCAATTGGTGATGAGGCCAGCAAATTTGCCAAACATGAAAAATTTGCCTATTGAGCATGTCTGGGATATCTTGGGAAGATGAGTTGCAGGACACCAGCCCCCATGTAGGACCCTCCAGGAACTCTTCAGAGGAGTGATGGTTAATTCCAAAAGCCTTAAATGACAGTCTCATTAACAGTATGAGGAGTGGTTGCAAGAGATATATATCTGTTAGAGGCACTCATACGCCTTGCTGACTGTTCCAGATGACAATGGAGACCACCTTTGCTCTTCTTGTTCCTACATACATATTTTCTGTTTGATTTATTTTTATATATAAATCTAGTAAATGTCTCAAAAGTTCCTGTCAAATTTCACTGCATTTGCTTTCATCAATTGCAAGTAATATAGGACTTTGTAGATTATCCCTTAATTTTGCACACCACTTTACATCATTCCAGAAAGCATCCTTCCTATCAGGATGCTTCAGAATCACAAGTAGGATATGTACACTACAAAAATAAATATTCTCTGAAGTTTCACTTTTAAATGCACCCACAGAATTCTCTCAGTTATCATTGGTGGTGAATAAATTTGGTTTTCATCTTTTCTTTTAAAATCATACTTACTTTAGGTTGTTCTCTTACATCATCCAACACTCTGGACTGTGCACTCACCATTCCATTTGCTTGTGCTATCCCAATTACTTTCTTTGTGCAAGTTTCTCATTTACACACAGCACATCCAATTCATACTTATTAATTTTTTCAATCACATCATTCTTCTTCCCATTTATTCCACACAAAATTCTTGACACTCACACTGCAAACATCTCTATCATATGCCATTTTTTGGTTTTAGGTTGCTTCAATGATTGACGTTTCTGTAGTGTGGTGGAACCATCACATCCCACCTTTGAATCAGTAGTTTTCTTTGAGTCTTGAATATCATAAGAATACATGGGTGTGAAGGATGAGCATATAACTGATATTTCTAGTTGAACATTCCACCTGAAGGTTCTGGAACAAAACTTGTTGAGTTGGAATCTTTCAGCCAATGTCATGCAGAACTAGCTTGTACTTCATCAATATTTGTACTGAAGCCTAGTTTTGTGTTAGGTTCATAAAAGTCCCTGTTGCTGCCGTGTGCCATCCAAGGCATAACTATGGTGGCCCTGGGCACAGCTCAAGAGAGGGTGCAAAAATCGCTGCTTGCAATCTGATTAAAACTGGAATTGAAACTTTTGCACCAGTTCTTGGTACAGTTTCTTAGCAGCATACTTTGTCATTTGTCTTTCAAAGAATTTTCTCATATGTTTTGCCAGTCCTTGGCAGCTTAAAATTCACATTTCTTCAAAATATTCTGACAATGCTAGTTGCTTACATTTAAAAATAAAAGTGCAGTTGCCTGTTCATCTACACAACCTCAACCTTCATCGACAACAATGGAGCCTGCGATTCTTCTTTAGTTGGGTACTTTGCAAAATAAGGATGTCGTTCACATAGTGCAAGTTTCTCAGTGAACTATTTATAATTATTGCAGCTGTGAGCCTAGATTGCCAGTTGTATTTGGTTCGTTTGATGTGGTACTGAAGATCCGAATTCTGAAGCAGTTAGCAAAAGTTGTACAAACAGCCATAGTTTGATATGACATGAATTTTGATTTGAGAGAGAGATATAACTATTAAATTAGTAATATATTTAAATAAGAGGAAAATACAGATGGGGTGCAATATTTTATGGTTGCCCTGGGTGCAGAAATTCCTAATTAAACCTCTGTGTGCAATTGTTGCTCAGCAGAACACCCCTTGGAGGCAAACTTATCTCCCACTAAGATTGCACTCCATCTTTTATGTTCAGTTTTATTCCAATATCACTTAGTCCTTTTACCCTGCTTGAATACTAGCTATCTTCAGATATTGGCAGTTCTGGCTGTAGCTTTAGAAGATGTAGGATATGAATGAAGGTTGCATTCTTTTGTGAAAGGATATTATGGCATGTTCATCTGCAGTCAAATTAAGAGTTCATAAAGTCTTTTGTGTGGCTGCAATATGATTCGAATGCCCCCCCCCCCCCCCCCACTGTAACTGAGCAGTCTAACTCATATGGCCATGTAGTGGTTAAACCACCTCAGCAGAGATATCCTGAAAATATTTCCATCTCAAGCATAAATGCTAACTATTACATCAATGCAACCTCCCCACCCCCGCCCGAAGGTTTAATGATCACCATGATGCCACCCCAGGCTTATGACGCCCTAGGCCAAATTTTCTATGACACCCCCCCCCATATTTGATTTGCTTCTATAATATTTTCTAATAAACTTATCTTCAAGTTAAGAATATAATACTTGGTAGTATAATTTTTTTGTTAAATAAGTATTTTTAAATAAAAATTATTTTGATACAACTTGTTATTAAATTAAAGGTTACAAAAAAAATATTTGTAAACATAGACAAAGAGGTTCATGCTTATCCAGAAACAACACTTTACATTTTGAAACCTTAAGGCCTACATTTGAAATCGACACACAATGCATTCTCATAACACGAAAGGAAACTATAGTCTTTCTTGTTTTGATTCTTTACACTTATACACTCACTATGCAGATAAGAACTGTCAACAAGACAAGCACTGTTGTTTTGATTGCTGTTGGGGCAGTGGAGCCGGCACAGTGTTGTTTCTCATTTGCTCTCCACTCCTCTCCTGCACTCTGTCCGACGTCGCATGCGCTCTCTATCGCACTCGTGCGAACACAGGCATGCTCACAATGAGCTATTATTACGTTCTTATTTCTTAAGTTATCATTCAAGATAAAATAAAAAATTACCACTACTGTATTTTATTCAAGTAAATTAAAATAACGGTACCTCCCTTTTCTGTTCTATTCTCTCAGTTTTTCTGGATTCTACACCTGCGGCCTAGTGGTAAATCCACCGCTGCTTGTGACCATTCGTCCAAGAAGGGTCTGGGTTCGAATCCCGGTGGGGCATGGATATTGTCTATGCCTTACGGCACTGTCCCTTCCCTGGAACCAGTGGCCCTAAATTAGGAACGGCCGCCCAGTGGTCTAGGCGATGGCCTCTGATCATTTGTCCAAAAGGGGTCCGGGTTCAAATACCGGTGAGGCATGGATGTTGTGTTTGTCTTATGGCACTGGCTCTCTCCCTTTCCTAAAACCAGTTATTCTAAATTAGGAACGGGCAATTGCTTATAACCCATTGAGTTGATCACGGTGGTCGTTAAACCTCCAATAAAAAAAAAAAAAAAAACTAGTAACAAGCGACTGCCTATAGCTCATCAAGTTCCTCATGGTGGTCATTAAACCTTCAATCAAAAAAGAAAACAAAACAACATAAGCATTTCTGAGGGTTATAAGCAGTCGCCTTCGTAGCTTAGAGTTCCTGGTTTCAGGGACAGAGTCAGCATCATCAGATAAATACACCACCCATACCTTAGCTGACCCGATGTCCCAAATTCTTGAGAACAGTCCTCAAATTTACTGTCCTCAAAAACATCTGATGTCTGTGGGGATGCCAATTGTCTTCAAATGTTGTCGAATTTGCACTTTATCGTTAGATTTCTAATGAATAGTTTTCGTCGCACTAATTTTCCAACTTGCTCCTTGTGAAAAAATTTGACCCCCCCCCCCTCCCACCTTTTGTGAGTTAACGACCACCGCAAGCAACTCTAAAGACCATAAGCCGCCCCGGTGGCACAGTGATGGCCTCTGATCATTCGTCAAAAAGGGGTCCGGGTTCGAATCCCGGTGAGGCATGGATGTTGTGTTTGTCTTACGGCACTGGCCCTAAATTAGGGACAGGCGACTGCTTATAGCCCACTGAGTTGCTCACGGCGGTCGTTAAACCTCCAATTAAAAAAAAAAAAAAAAAAAAAAAAAAAGCAGTTTCCAAGTTGGAGGGCATTTGTTCTAGGGAAGGGAGAGAGCAAATGCTGTAAGACAAACACATTACCTATGCCTCATTCGGGACTGGAATCTCTACCAACTTTGTACAAATGGTCAGGGGCCAGCACTAAGAGTACTGAACCACTGGGGAGGATAAATTTCAACTGTACTTGTTCTGAGTTCCTCCAAAAACTTTGTCAAAATGAAAAATTCACCATGCAATTTGTTTATTAGTGTGCACATTTATTTTAATTCAGTACATATGCCCAAGGTAAAGATTTTGCTAATACGTTCTCTCTATCATAGCTTGTCTTTGCCAGTATAAATTACCAACATTCTACAAGATACACAGTCAAGTCACATTATTGTGACCACCTCCTACTTTTGACGTCAACAGCATGTAGCCAATGAAAGAAGGCACATGTCGTGAGCTGGCTTGGAGGGTATATAAGGTGTGCTGTAGGCATTCTGAAAACATATCGCTCATTGCTGTCACGGATAAAACTAGCAATTTATCAGATTTGCAAAAAGGGATGATTATTGGCTTTCAAACCAAGGGTGGCAGTATTTCTGAAATAGCGCAGTTCGTGAACTGTCCGCGTGCTGCTATGGTTAAAGTGTATCGTGATTGGAGAAAAGGCACCAATGTGAATAAGGGACGTAGAAACTGGGAGCACATCACCGTTGATGTGAGAGGTGAACGTCGACTGCGAAGGTGCGCATGGGCCGATCGACACACTACAGTAGAGCAACTTGCAGGCCGAATGAACCACAGGGCTACCAAAAGTGTGTCTAAAATGACAGTTCAGCGAACCCTGCTGCGTATGGGGTTCCAGTGCAGACGGATTATCACTGCACTTGTGCTAACAAAGGTGCATGGGCAGAAAAGGCTTACATTTGCACGGCAGTATCAGAATTGGACCTCCACTGATTGGCAAAGGATTGCGCCTTCTTCGATGAGTCACATTTTCTGCTTCATCGAACGGATGGATGCATGTTAGGTGAGAAACATCAGAGAACAAACACTCTTCAGCCATTGCTGAAAGAACACAAGCTGGTGAAGGCAGTGTTATGATCTGACGAATGTTTTTATGACATTCCCTGTGTGTCCACTAATACATACCTGTGGAAGGCACTATAAACCGAATGCATTATGAATCCATCCTTGCAGACCACGTACTCCCATACATGCTGATTGTCTTCCCTGGGGCGGATGGGATTTTCCAGCACTACGATGCAACATGTCACACAGCTAGAAATGTCCGAGAGTGGTTGAAAGAGCACGATGAAGACTTCAAAGTACTTCTCTGGTCCCCTAATTCCCCAGACTTAAACCCAGATAAGCATCTGTGGGACCACATCGATCGTATTGTTTGCTCTATGGGTCCTCCACCACGCACTCTCCAGCAGCTGTCATATGCACTGCAGTCAGCATGGCTCCACATAGCTGTAAACACCTTCCAGCACCTTATTGGGTCACTCGCAGCGTGTCTAGCTGCTGTCCGCGCTGCACACAGCGTTTACTCTACATATTAGCTGGTGGTCACAATAATGTGACTCGATCGTGTACATCCTTTTAAAACATAAATTTTCATATACTAGGTGTATAAATAAGTTTTAAAGCGTTTTTAAGACAAAACAACATATAATCTGAGAGAAAACAATACCTTTACGAATCAAAATATATGCCGTCATTATCTATCACCTTCTGCCATTGGTAGGGCAGCTGAGCAATTTCAGCCATGAAGAATATTTCGTCTTGTGATGCGAAGAAGTCGTCAACCCATTTTTGCACTTCGTCACATGTCCGGAGCCGTACAATAGACAAACCATGTTGCATCAATTGGAACAAATGATAGTCTGAAGGGGCTATGTTGGGACAATAAGCCAGGTGCTCCTAAACTTCCCAGGCAAGCGTCAATCACGTTTCCTTGACCGATTTTGCGACATGTGGCCAAGAGTTGTCGTGCAGTAATTTTACAGGACACAATCCTTTGCCTGTGAATGGACGTTACCGACAGATTTCCTGATTCAACTGCAGCAATTGTTGTTTGCAGCGATCAGCAGTAACAGTTTGACCCTGTTCCAATAGTTCATAATAGAGCACACCCTTCATACCCTGCCAGATGCACAGCAGAGCTTTCTTGGAGTAAATATTGCATTTTGGTGTCGAAGTTGTTGCTTCACCGGGGTCTACCCAGTGTTTTTTGCATTTGGGATTGTCATACCATATCCACTTTTCATCACTGGTAACAATATTTCACAGGAAAGACTGTTGTTTATTCAACAGATTCAAACACTTCATGACACACTGATCCTTGTTTCTCATGTGGCACCCATTTTCCTTCCTTCTGAATCTTTCCCATTGTGCGTAAATGATTGGAAATGGTTTGTTCATGACACACTGATCCTTGTTTCTCATGTGGCACCCATTTTCCTTCCTTCTGAATCTTTCCCATTGTGCGTAAATGATTGGAAATGGTTTGTTGAGTAACCCCCAGTTGTTCAGCTAGTTCTTTTTGCAATTGAGAGGAATCTTCATCCAGCAATGCTTGCAGTTTGTGCAACCTTCTGCGGGGCGCAGCTATGTTCTCGATTGCTAACATCAGAATTACCCCGATATAAACCATCTAAACCAAAACTCGCACATGCTTTTCGATACAATGTTCTCCCCCAAAACAGAACAGATTGATGCACATGCTTTTCGATACAATATTCTCCCCCAAAACAGAACAGATTGATGCACATGCTTTTCGATACAATATTCTCCCCCAAAACAGAACAGATTGATGCACATGCTTTTGCAGCACTTTTTCCTTGATGAAATTCATAGCAAATGCAGTTTCAAATAAATGCAGTATCGCTTGCCATCTTTCACCCACCGATGTGCAAGTGCATTTAACTGTTGGGCAGACTTCTGTGTCACATTTTATACTCTGGACCAGTTACGGTCACATGACAACAACGCAGGAGAATGTCGGATATGTAAATTAGCAGTATATGTCATACAAAAAATGCTTTAAAACTTATTTTTACACCTAATATACAGACCTCGGTACAAGTCACTTTTCTCACTATTTGTCACCTTTTTTTAAATTTGTCACTTTTTGTTACCTTTTTTAAAATGTCACTATTCTCACCTTTTTCTTAAGTGTGCCCGTATTTTTTTCAATTTAACTATAGTTTCGCATTGTTGTTTTTTATATCTAGGGGATTTTTTGTCAGATGAAAAAAGAAATGCTGAAACAAAAATAAATTGTTTTGTTAAACACCCATCCCTGTGAACACGTGGGTGGGGTCACGAGTTGTAAACACAACTCACCACTCACCACAGCAGCAAGAGCGAGCTTCGTAACCAAGCAAGAGGCAGTGACCCCGCCCACAGCAGCCAGCGGGTTCTCTCAAGGATTTTTTCAAGTGGAATAAATATCACAAAAGTTTATCTCCATGGATTTTTCAAGAAAATCTCTGAAATTTTGATCAAAGCCATAAATCACTAATAGAAATCAGCCCTCCAAATTTCGTGTAAATCAATTAAAAACTTTTTAAACGGGCCGTAATTTTTTTTATTTGCTCTTTATCATGTGGCTGGCATGCCCAGAATTCATAATCGGCATTTTAGGGCTAATTTAAAAACGTTTTTGCCGATTCACTTGAAAATTTTAAGGTCGTCACATTTTCTAGCCAATTATAGTATATGTACAAATTTCAGCCAGTTACGTGAAGAATTCAGAAAAATAGTTTTCTTAATTTTTTAGCACGTCTTTTGTAAAAAAAGGTCGTGCTTATGTTATCGGTTTGTCCGTCCATCTGTAAACACGATACCTCTGCAACTATTAGTCCGATTTGGAAAATTCTTTTTGCATTGGGAAGCTTGAAATATATGAAGGATGATCCTTCGTTTCTTTTTTACGATGTACAATTTCACCGCTAGAGGGCGTAAATGCAGATGATGTCAAATTCAAAAATACATTTTATTCCACATATTTGCTTCTAAACATCCGATTGAAAAAATTATTTTATCTTTCGATTCCATTTATGTCGAAGAGTATTTTAGGAATAGTTGCTTTTTCAAATTACGCATAGATTTTCCGCTAGGGCGTAAAAGTAAGTTATGTTTTCCCCGATATCTCTTCTTTTACAACTCTGATTTGAAAAACGTTTTCTTTAGCGGATAGAGCTCCTGATGAAAAATCGTTTGCATATAATTTCTAATTTTTGGTAAAGAATACTTTATCCACCAGGGGGCATAAGTGTTAATTTTTGCTTCTGATACATTTGCCATGAAATCTGAGCTTCTAAAATCTCGGTTGAAAAGAATCTTTCGTGGACCGATGCCACTTCCGTCGATAAACCTTTTTTGGAGTATTTTCTTCTTAAAATATTCAATGGTTTCTCCACCAGGGGCGTAGACATATATCTTATTTTTGTCAATATCTCAGCTTCTAATGGTCCGATTTGAAAAATTCTTTCTTTATTAGATAGTTTCCGGTGTGACATTTTCTTCATATAATTTCAAAATTTTCAAAAGGTAAATTGTGTTTCGCCTATATCTCTGCTTCTAAATCTCCGATTTGAAAATTTCTTTCTGCAGTGGATACAGCTCTTAATGGGAAATCCTTTGCATATAATTTCTAATTTTCGTAAAAAATGGTTTGGCCAACAGGAGGCGTAAGTCTTAATTTCTGCTTCTGATGTATTTCCAGCAAAATATGAGCTTCTAAAATCTCGATTGAAAAAAAAAAAGTCGTTTGTGGACCGATACTACTCATGTCGACAAACCTTTTAGGAACATTTTCTTCTTAAAATAGATGGTCTTATTTTTGTTGATATCTCTACTTCTAGGAGTCTGATTTGAAAAATTTCTTCTTTGTTGGATAGTGTTTCCGATGCGAAATGTTTTTCATATAAACTCAAAATTTTCAAGTAAATCATAGACTTTCCATTAGGGGGTGCAAAGGTAAATTGCGTTTTTTGCGTTATTTCTGCTTCTAAAACTCCGATTTGAAAAATTCTTTCTGTATCGCATACACCACCTGATGGAAAATATTTTTCATATAATTTCCTAATGTTTGGTAAAGAATGGTTTGGCCACCAGGCGGCATAAGTGTTAATTTCTGCTTCTGATGTATTTGCAGCAAAATCTGGGCTCCTGGAAACTCAACTAAATTTTTTTTTATTTCTTGGACTGATACCGCTCATATGGAAAAACCTTTTGCGAATTCTTTCTTCCTAAAATAATGCATGGTTTTCCCACCAGGGGGCATAAAGTCACATATTATTTATATCCATATATCTTTTTCTAAGAGTCCAATTTGAAAAATTATTTCTGTGTTGGAGAGCGTTTCCGGTGTGAAATGTTTCTCATATAAATTCATATTTTTCTTAATGCACAAGTCTGTAACCACAAGGCGTAAGCTCACGGCCACCCCGGTGGCGTAGTGGTCTAAGGCGCTGGCCTCTGATCATTCGTCCGTCTGGGGTCCGGGTTCGAATCCCGGTGAGGCATGGATGTTGTTTGTCTTACGGCACTGGCTCTCTCCCTTCCCTGGAACCAGTGACCTAAATTAGGGACGGGCGACTGCTTATAGCCCATTGAGTTGCTCGCGGTGGTCGTTAAACCTCCATTCAAAAAAAAAAAAAAAAAAAAAAAGCTCACGATTCCGTTTACAGCAATATCTGAGGGATTAAAAACCTGATTGAAAAACTTCTTTTTTCCGTCAAATACCATTGTTTTCCATTTCGGTTCCATTGACTTTGAATAGCTTTGATAAATTTAATTTGCGTCAGAATGGATTTAAAAGACATGCTAATTACACCCGAAAATTTGGTGTCATCTTTCTTGTTTTATCTAGTCCTGCCATGGGGAAAACTAAAGCAAGGAGGCACTGTTGCTGGGAGCCAAGGAAGGAAGGAAGCAGGCAGTCATTTCATGCTCTAGTTTTGAGTGGTAGCTAGGCATTTTGTGTGTGCATTTTTATTAGCACGTCTTTTGTAATAAAGATCATCGTGCTTATGTTATCGGTTTATCCGTCCATCTGTGGACACCATATATCTGTAACCAATTGCCTGATTTCAGAAATTCTTTTTGCATTGGGAAGCTTGAAATGTGTGAATGATGATCCTTTATTTTGTTTTTGTTTATTCACCAATCACAATTTTGTCTCCAGAGGGCGTAAATGCAGATTCAAAATACATTTTATTCCATATATTTACTTCTAAACTGCTGATTGAAAAAATTCTTTTACCTTTTGATTCTATTTATGTCGAAGACTATTTTAGGTATGGTCACTTCTTTAAGTTACGCATAGATTCTCCGCTAGGGGGCATAAAAAGTAAATTTCGTTTCTCCCGATATCTCTGCTTCTAAAACTCCAATTTGAAAAATTCTTTCTGCAGCAGATGTAGCTCTTGATGGAAAATATTTTGCCGGTAATTTCTAATTTTTCCTTCAGACTTCACACACGCTAACTTCCGTGACTCACTTATAAACGTGGAAAGAGCGAAGACCTTTGTTTGATGTTCCTGGTCCACGTCAAATGTATGTATTAATTATTAATTTTCCTTCTAATTATTTCTTCAGTTGCTGCTTATCATCTTTGGTGAATCCCCAGCATTGTGTGGGGCTCCAAGAAGCAACCTGCCAAATTGGCTTGGCAGTTAGCGTGTGTGTGAGTCTGGAGGAATTCAAGGCCGCTGTGGTGTAGTGAAAGCATACCCGACGCGTAACTGGAATACCCTGGGTTTGATTCCCGGTGGCGGCAAATGAGAATTTTTCCGCGACTCATTTATAAACGTGGAAAGAGCGAAGACCTTTGTTTGATGTTCCTGGTCCACGTCAAATGTCTGTATTAATGAAGAATAATTTTAAACTTTTCCGTTATGCAAAATTTTTCCGCTAGCAGACATAGACTTATATCATGTTTCCTTCTATATTTCTCATTTTAACTGTTTGATTTGAAAATATCTTCATCTCTGGTACCTTCCTTGTGATATGATAAACTTTTTGTTCACCATTTGTTAATTTTCGTAACATATTTTTTTAGCCACTGGTAGAACTAAGTAGATGTTTCTGTTTATGGATATTTTATCGATTGTTGGAACCGATTGATTGTTTTCCAAACCGGTTCCATCGATTTTGAATAGTTTTGATAAATTTAATTTGCATCAGAATGCATTCAAAAGACATGCTTATTGCATCCGAAAATTCGGTGTCATCTTTCATGTTATCCATTAAGAAGCATAAAAGTAATTTACCCTCTACACATTTGATTTTAAAGTAAATTGCTGAAATTTATTTGAAAAATAAATGATATTTAAAGAGTGAAATTATTTCAGATACACCCTTTATCTTATATCGCTTTGTTTTGTTATTCTTCTTAGATTTCTGTTTAAAATAAATGATCTCTATATTACAACAAATTGCATGTGAACAAATTATCAGGAAAAACCAAAATGTTGATGCAAAAAAGAAGAGTGACGAGGACAACTAAAGAAGATGTGACTTCCAAAGTGGAATATATAGAAGAGCTATGCAAGACAGCACGAAAAAGTATCACTGAAGACGTAAGGAAATTCAACTGTGAGCTAGTGAGGAAAGCAATTGAAAACAACCAAAGCCTAAAGATAGCAAAAAGACATCTCAGTAAGGGAAAAAAAACAGATTATGGCACTGAGAAAAGAAGATGGTTCTGTAACAAGAAATAGAGGCGAAATTTTGACAAGAGTGAAAGATTTCTACTCCAAATTATATGAAAGGGATGATACATGTACTCCAGGCATCATGAAAGGTACCAGAGTTCTTCCAGTCCTTCCAGCAGAAGTTGCACATGCAATCAAGAACATGAAGCGGGGAAAAGCTCCAGGAGAAGATGGAATTACTGTAGACATCATACAAGAAGCAAGTGGAGAAATCGAAACAGTACTCGCCCAAATTTTCACTCGATGCCTTAATGAAGGGAAAATTCCTGAGGATTGGAACAACGCTACAATGATCTTGCTACATAAAAAAGGTGACATTGAGGATCTCAGGAACTACAGACCTATCAGCCTCCTATCAGTGGTTTATAAAATCTTCACTAAAGTTCTTTCACACCGCTTGAAGGTGACACTGGACATGACTCAACCGAGAGAACAAGCTGGATTCAGGAGTGGCTACAGCACAATAGATCATATCCACGTACTGAGAGAACTAATTGAAAGAGCGAGGGAATATGAACTTCCATTGTGCATGGCTTTTATCGATTATGAAAAAGCCTTTGATTCAGTGAAACCATCAGCAGTTGCAATGGCTCTGAAATCCTGCGGTATTGAAGATGCATACATTAATATTATTAATAACATCTATGAAAATGCAAGTGCAAAGATTCGGCTGTTTGAAAATACAACACACATAAAAATTGGAAAAGGAGTGAGACAAGGTGACACCATATCTCCGAAGCTCTTTAATGCCATATTGGAAAATTTCTTTCAATCACTGAACTGGGAAAACAAAGGCATAAAGATTAATGGAGATTATCTAACCCACCTTCGTTTTGCTGATGACATAGTCATTTTTGCAACTACCCCATCAGAGCTACAGAGTATGATGCAGGAACTTGCTGACAAGAGTAAAGAAGTGGGATTAAAAATGAACTTTCAGAAGACAAAAGTGATGTTCAATGCTTTTACAAGAAATGAAGATTTATCGATTGATGGAGAAAAGCTGGAGATAACAGACACATACGTTTATCTTGGACAGCAGATATCAAGTGAGGGTCACATTGGTGAAGAAATTAATCGGCGTACAAAACTTGCCTGGAGAGCTTTTGGAAGAAACAGCATAATTTTCAAGAGCAATATGCCATTATGTCTTAAAGGAAAAGTGTTTGATCAATGCATCCTTCCAGTGCTTACGTATGGTGCAGAGACGTGGACCTTAGCTAAAAGAGACATACAAAGGCTGCAGACAACTCAAACAAGCATGGAGAGGTGCATGCTTGGTGTAACCAGGAGAGATAAGAAGAGGAACACGTGGATCCGAAAAATGAAAAGAGTGGAAGACATCATGATCAGAGTTAAATCCCTGAAATGACAATGGGCTGGACATACTGCCAGAAGGACAGATCATCGATGGACAGCCGAAATTTTAGATTGGATTCCAAAGGACAGGAAAAGACCCAGAAGAAGACCACATGGAAGATGGGTGGATGAAATTCGAAAGTATGCGGGAGTGACATGGAGGAGACTGGCACAAGACAGACCGTTGTGGAGGAAACTTGGGGAGACCTTCATCCAGCAGTGAATTGATAATGGTTGACAATGATGATGATGATATTTTTTTTTAAAGCTAATGGTATAGTATAATAGTAAACTTTAACACTGTACTATGGTTCACTTCAGTATACAGTAGTACACATCAAGAAAGAACCCTTTTATCTTTTTTTTTTTTTCAAATTAAAAAAAAAAATTTTCAAATTTTAAACATTACATTCAATCTTTATTACTAGTCTTTCATTATATAAACCTGTTGTAGTTTGCATATGTAATCATTTCTAGAGCATACTTATTTTGCTAGTGCAAATCATTTTGCTAGTATAAAACATCAAATCCCATCATGCTGATAAAATAACCTACTGTTTGTGAAAATTGCAACACCATGAAGGAATGATGGTAATCACATGAAACTTACACATACAGGATATGCAGAGCAGGGTAGGATATGCAAATGATTAGAAATGCAGAGTCATTGCGCATGTCTTGGCCCAGCAGCGCCGCCTGAGCAGTTGAGTGAGGGATATAAAGAGAGGGCTGTTTAGGATACACGCCAGTAGTGCATCGTGGACAGCGGGTTGTGAAAGTGCTTTGGTGACAATGAAGGGCACAATATCATCATACGACAGAGTTTGAACAGGGACGAATGATTGGTCTGCGTGAAGGTGCATTTTTGTACCGTGGCATTGTGGCTCGGACGAGACATAACGCCATGATAGTGAAGTACGTGTGGTGGCAGTGGACCGAGGAGAACCAGGTGTATCGACAATCTAGCAGTGGACCCGAGAAATGTGACGACACAGCAGATGTCCGACACCTCGTCCGCGTGACAGTGGCGAACCGTTCCGCATATTCGCAAGTGTTTGCACAACAGTGGAGCACTGAAACAGGTGTGGCATTGTCTGCCTCCACAGTTTGACGCCTCTGTTGCACAGAGGACTGGTTGCACGCATCCCTTTGCGGCAGATTCCTTTGACCCTGAACCATGGACGCCTCAGGCTACAATGGGGTTTTCAATGCAGACAGTGTCGTGCTAATTGACAACATGTCGTGTTTTCGGTTGAGTCCCGATTCAACTTGGACTACCATGATGGCCTCATATGCATTAGACGGTATTGTGGTGAGCGCCTTCTTCCAGCATGCATTGTTGAGCGTCATACAAGCCGAACTCCAAGTGTGATGGTGTGGGATGCCATTGGGTAACATTCGCGATCTCGGCTGCTATGACTTGAGGGCAATATCACCAGCGACCACTAAATCAGGGAAGTTGTACAGGCAGAAGTCATACCCTTCCTTCATAGCACTCCAGGCGCTATATTCCAGCAGAACAATGCCTGACCTCATGTTGCCAGGAATGTTCAAGCCCTCTTTGCAATCACAGCAGATACTGCTTCTTCCCTAGCCTGCATGTTCACCAGACATGTCGCCTATTGAACATGTCTGGGATATGGTCACTTGGCAACTGGCCCATCAAAGTCCTCCAGTGGTCAGTACCACTGATCTGTGGCCACGTATACATGCTGCCTGTCAAGCAATTACCCAGGACACCATTCAACGCCAACCCGTCTTGAAGCTCTTATTGCAGCTCACAGAGGCTTCACAAGATACAGATTTTTGCAGGTAAAAATTGTTGTATTGTTCCAAAAATTAAATCGCTTATGTACAGTCATATCAGTAATGTTTGGTATAAATTTCATTCAAATCGCATGGTTTCTCCTTCGTGTTGCAATTTTCACAAACAGTAGTGTATAAAAAATATTGAAAGGAATCACCTGCTCATCCAATATATTGTTGTTGTTTTTTTACAACAGATAATCACATTAATTAACATATGTTCTATCACAAATCATAAAGTGAATTATTCACTGTTGAGCAAAGAATAAAGTAAATCCGTTCAAAGTGCAAATTACATGTTCTATCCATATACTCTGTGTGTGTGTGTGTGTGTGTGTGTGTGTTCTATCATTTTAAACGGTTTAGTCTGGTTTTCCAATTATTTAAGCAGTCACTATTTAGTCACTAAAAAAAAAATTTGGTCACTTTTTTCTCCAAAAAAGTCACTTTTCTCACTACTTTTTACAATGAAGTCTGTGCTGAGGTCTGAATATAATGTCACTAATGGGAACAATACAGTTTTGTTAGAAAAAAAGTCGCATACTTGGTTTGAGTATATACACTGTATTGACAAAAGTCACCGGACACCTACAAGAGAAACACAACATAGCATTTTTTTACGTACATTAGTATGGTGTCGATCCACCTTTGGCCTTAATGCATGCATTGACCCTTCGAGACAAGCTTTCAACAAGGTTTTGGAACACAGTGATAGGTATGCGCTTCCATTCAGTACATAATGCTACTGCTAACCGTTGCTTAGTAGTAGGCCTTGGTTCCAAACTTCTTATGCAGCACTCTAATTCATCCCATAGGTGCTCTATGGGAATAAGATCAGGGCTCTGTGCTGGCCAGTCCACGCATGACACGAAATTATCATCAAACCACGCTGTAACAGTCCTTGCTTTATGGCTCGGTGCATTATCCTGCTGGTACTGACAAGGCTTGGTTCCATAGTATTGCCACAGAGTTGGTAGGGTATAATTGTCCAGAATATTGAGGTAGACATGCTGGTTAACAAGTTTGTCCACGATAACCAATGCGCCGGGACCATACCACAAAAAACGCCCCCACACGAGTACACTGCCAGCTCCAAACTTGACCGTAGGAACAGTACACTGTGGTAAATAGTATTTCTCTGGCTGCTGCCATATCTACACATGACCATCAGAGTGATGGATTGTATATCTGGATTCATCAGCCCATAGGACCCGTTTACATTGATCTGGGGTCCACGATAAATGTTCTTTACACCATCGTAAACGACATGTAGCATTCCGAGTGGAGATGAAAGGCTTATGAGTAGCCGTACGACCACAGTAATTCATGGAATGAAGTTCTCTGCGAATGGTACGTGTACATACCGA
The DNA here is from genome assembly GCA_039090855.1 of Macrothele yani. NCBI lineage: Eukaryota > Metazoa > Arthropoda > Arachnida > Araneae > Macrothelidae > Macrothele > Macrothele yani. Next base: position 71,400,850 of record CM076995.1, read on the forward strand.
GGTTCCAGCATTGTTCCTCACCTGTACACCGAGGTCTTGAGTAGTACTCCGTCGATTAGCTATAACGACTTTCCTGAGACTTCAACGTCCTCTTATCACTGAATTTTTTTTTTTTTTTTTGGTCTGCTGCTGCTTGTGTCTTCCACTTATTAAATACATCCAAAACAGTTGACTTGGGTATATCTAAACACCTCTTGGTTTCTCTCATGGACAACTCACTAATATAATACCCAACAATCTTTCCTTTCTAAAAGTTGGTTCTCTTCTGCTGCAACATTTTCACTCAACCTCACAGTGCGATATGATCGCGGTCAGCTGCAGGCTTGTTTTTATACCATTTGCAGCTGCACCGTGCATCTTAACAACGCAGCGGATCAGTTCATTTGCTTTTGAAGGGGTGTCCAGTGACTTTTGTCAATATAGTGTATGTGTCTCCAAATGATCTACTGATTTGGGGACACCACGCCATTTTGTCCTCAAATCAGTGTTCCAATATCTGGTCACCTTACCCATCCAGGACTCGAACCCAGTCCTATCGTAGATGACTGTCAGAATTCAGTGTCTCAGGGCACTGAATTCTGACAGTCATCTACAGCCCAGTGCACTTCCATGCAAGCAAATATAAATTCAGTTAATTCGTTGTTTATCATAATATACATTGATCAGTGTGGCCTTTGCTCTGAGTAGTAAGCCAGATTTGTAATCTTGAACAAAATGCCAGATTTATCCTTTCCCATGCAAATAAAAATTAGCAAAAACACAAGGGACATCAGGAACATAAGCATTTCATTTAACCACACCACATTCCTGTACACCTAACAAATACACTGTATTTTAACAGAAACAGAACTAGAGATTCAAGCAATTTAGTCCTAATTCTAAAAGACAGAACATTTTATTCTGTACTAGATTTACCACTGAAGTTTTATATGTGCTGAAAATTGGAAGTCAGCAAAAGATAGTTTCAAAGCTCTAAAACATTTTACTTTTACTTTACATCTGGAAAGCCTTCTTCCCGAGTTTAGAACTAAAAACTGGTAACTGCATGGATTAAATTTTTTGCCTGATGTTTTAAAAATTGGAAATGTGATCTATTCATATTACAGATTTTAAAACACTAAATTTTATAAAACATATAATGTCTTGAATTAAAAACAAGAAAGATGACACCGAATTTTCGATTGTAACGAGCACGTCATGAATCCTTTCTCATGCAAATAAAATTTATCAAAGTTATTCAAAATTAATGGAACCAGTAAAAAAAAGAATCAACCCGATTTCTACAATTGATAAAACATCCAGAAATAGAAACAGGTACTTACTTCCAGCAGCAGCTAAGAAGCATGTTAGGAAAATTAGCAAATGACACAAAAAATTTCTGATAGTAAAAGGAAGGTGTCAGAGACAAAGAGATTTTCAAATAGAACAGTTAATAGAAGAAATATAAAAGGAAACATGATATAACTCTACACCTCCTAGCAAAAGAATTTTGCATAATAGAAACGTTTAAAATAGATGAAAAGTATTCATGGCAAAAGCTATGCTAAGGGAAAAGAACTTTTCAAATACGTCTCGTGGAAGAGAAAAAAAAAATGTTTCGACCTTCACGCTCCCTAGCGGGAAAGCTGTGCATTATTTAAAGAGGATAATGCTCCCTGTCTTTATTGTAGCGAATGGCATACAGTAAAAAAAATTCTCAATAACGTTTTTAGAAGTGGAGATACAACTGCAAACAGAAGTACACAACCACCACTTAGCAACAGAACTATGAACCACAAAACTCCTCAAATGCATACCTAAAGTGTACCACAAGGTAAATGGTATCTGATGTGAAAATAATTTTTTAAATTGCACATTTAGAAGCAAAGATATTGAGAAAACCATTAAACATTTGCACCCTTAGCTGCAAAATTGTGCATTATTTTGGGAAGAAAATACTATTACTGGGATGGCTGAGCTACTTAAGCGTCTGGAACCATCAGAACTTCTGACACCATTTATTTCATTGAATGAAAATCCGGGCAGGGAACATATCTCTGGATTCGAGCGTCGCTCCTTATTTCAGGCAATCCCTTAGCCAACTCTAAACATGCAGAAAAGGGATGCAAATTCTATTAACAGCGTTTATTTACAAAGCTAGAGGTGATTTATGTACATGGCTATTTACATGGATGGAGAGCCTTATAAGTGCTCATCAGTTATCAAAGTTTTTCCTGCCCAAGAATAAGTGAAAGTTTATCCAAATGAAGAAAAATGAATTAATCACGCATAATCCAAAGAATGAGCACAGTGTACAGCATAATAATCCACAGCGTCAGCAGAAAGCACTCTTTCGTAAACACACAGGTAGTGAAATTCTCTTTCTCAAGAGATGGCACTTGCATACGCTGTCCGCACAGCGATAGAGCATTGACAGAGCATTCTTTCTTTCTTGGCGCCCGAGCACCATCCCAAAACAAGGAGAGGTCTGAATAGTTTGCGAGATTTTCATCAACTGCTTTAGTTTCTTCAGAATTCTCAACACTTATTTTCATAAATCTCTGCTGGTACAGTCTTCCTTTCTCACCTTTGGTCGAGGTACAACAGAGAAATAGTATTGCACTTCCTTGTTAGTCCAAAGTGCAGGCATGTTTACCAATCTTGTTAACATCAGTTGTGTCTATGACCACTCAAACTGATGGAATGCACCACCTAAAGAGGGCCTCCTGCCTGCATGCCAGAGAAAGTATTCTGCTTCACTCTTAGAACCCAAAAATCTGCAACCATACACACAAAGAGTTTTCAAAGTTAGTAGTATCTGACCAAAAAAAGTTTTCAGTCGGGTTTTTAGTCCTGCAGATATTGCTGTAAACGAAAATGTGAACTTACACCCTACACTTGTGCTTCAAGAAAAAATTTTAATTATATGAGAAACATTTTACACTGAAAACGCTCTCCAACAAAGAAAGGATTTTTCAAATCGGACTCTTGGAAGCAGAGATATTGACAAAAATAAGATATACATCTATGCTTTCTGGTGGAAAGATGATGCACTATTTTATGCAGCAGGTATTCTCAAAAGGTTTTCTGATATGAGCAGTATTGGTCCACAAAAGAATTTTTTCAATCGTGTTTACAGAAGCTCATATTTTGCTGCAAATACATCAGAAGCAGAAATTAACAAAGCATTCTTGTGGACAAACTATTCTTTACCAAAAATTTGAAATTATATGCAAAATATTTCCCATCAGGAGCTGCATCCAATACAGAAAGAATTTTTCAAATAAGACTTTTAAGAAGCAGAGGTATTGAGGAAAACACAATATACCTTTATGCCCCTAGCGGGAAATCTATGCATTACTTGAATAAGAGACTTGCCTAAAATAGTCTTTGATATAAATGTCATCCAAACAAAAAATAATTTTTACAATCTGATATTTAAAAGCAAATATATGGAATAAAATGTATTTTGAATTCGATATCACCTGCATTTATGCCTTCTAGTGGTAAAGTTGTGCATCAGGAAAAAAACGGAATGCAAGGATCATCATTCTCACATTTCAAGCTTCCCAACTGAATTTTTTTTTCAAATCTGACTGATAGTTGCAGAGATATGATGTCCACAGACCAACAGACAGATGATAAGCACGATCTTTTTTTACAAAAGACGTGCTAAAAAAAAAGTGTTCTGTATTCTTATCACATGAACCCCAAAGTCAGCAAGTGGTCAGGCTTGCAATTAAAATGAGTTTTGTTTACTTATATTTTCAAGGTAAAATACTTAAATTTAACAATATTACTAGCAAAATGGGAACTGAGCTTTAACTTAAATCTTGAACACCACAAGACATGAAAGCATTTGGTAATTTTGTAAAGGTTACATTTTCAGAAGTATGTACCACCGAGGGGCACCTGAAATTTTGGACTGGATTCCAAGGGACAGAAAAAGACACAGATCCCATGGGAGATGGATGGATAAAATTCAAAAGCATGCCAGAGTAACATGGAGGAGACAGGCTCAAGACAGAGAGTTATGGAAGAAACTTGGGGAGACCTTCATCCAGCAGTGGGCTGATAATGGTTGACAATGATGATGACATATAAATACACGGTCATATCAGAATAATATGAGCACCCCCGGAATCACAGTGTACTTGCCTAGACGCATCAATGGGCAGAGGTAAAGATCCAGACTCACGGTCGCCACTGGCGATAAACTTCATCTTCGTGGCGACTAAAAATGCTTGATTAAATCGCCAATTCTGGCGACCTGTATGGGAAAAACATTTATTTTATTTAACTTGTATGGAACTCGCACGTTTTTGAAAAATTTTAGTCCAAATGTATGGAAATCGCACGAAATGGCACAAAATTTGAATTGTACGGAAGTCGGCCATCACCTTTTTCATTCTGCTTGAACAGGAGAAAAGAAAAGAAAAAGTTTATTAAAAAGGCGAGGGCTTCGGTTTTTGATCACAAAGAATGTGCCAAGGCTGATGGGTCATGACATTGTAGGGGAACAAGGTTCGCAACGTTGCGGTGGAGATGAAAGCCGGGGTGGACAGCTCAACTGTCTGCATCAGAAAAGTCCCACTGGGAGAATTTTTTTATTTAAAAATAATTCTCCAATGTTTTAAATAACTGAATGCAAATTTTACAGTAACCAAGACACGTCAAAATAAACTCCCATGTGAATTTTCGTCAAAATCCGATGAAAAATTTAGAAGTTAGGCATTTTCTTTTTATTATTTTTAATGAATGTTTGCTGAAAACTTGCATAGTCCATAAGAAAATTCTAAAATCCGGAATCTGCATAGTCCGGATTTTTGAGGTTGTTCTGTAATAATATTTCCATACCTGCGAACTACTATGGAATGTCCGTAGTTTCTACGGATTTAGTTGGCTGACTACAGACTTCGCTGTCGAAACTACGGATTCTATGAATTTTCATTTTTTTTTATTTTATTGTTTTATGATATGCATGAGATTCTTAAGCAGACTCGCAGAATTCCGCGATTTGGGGGGGGGGTCAGCATTTAATCGTTCTCAGGATCAGTGTAAAAGGGGGGGGGTAGTTCCGTCTGGAAACAGTATTTCGTGTCTCTAAACTTTAAAAAACGGTAGTTGAATGGAGTGAAGTTACAGTAATCATAATTTTTTTCCCGATGATGCCTTAGTGTAAAGTTTTATTTTTAAATATGATTTTATTGCATAAAAGTATTTCAGCTTGAAACTGTAGGCAACAATGTGCGAAAACGGAGGTTAGACGCCTCAAAAATTTCCCCGTTAATCTCAGGCATCAGATTCCACCTTTTTCGTTATTATTTTGGTCATTTGTGAGATCAGTGAACCAGTGAACACAATTAGAGGGGGTGACAGGAGATGTTCGTCGGATGATGGAATTCCATCTTTACAAAAATTTCGAAAACGGAAGGTCGACGGAGTTCAGATTTTTACCGTAATCGTAATTCCTTTTTTCTCGCGATATTGTCTCTGCCCAGTATTATTGTTAAGTAATATTTAACTGCATAAATATTTGTATTTCGGCTAGAAAATAGCGGGAAAATTTCCAAAACTGGAAGTCGGACGGTGCAAAGATTTCCCCCATGAGCGCATTCCCCTCCCCGGGCGATGTTCTCACTCTCCTGCATTGTTTTATTACTTCAGTTTCAACTTTTAAGAATACTATAACTGAAATATGCAAAATAAAACATACTGATATTATACTAAGCAATTTTATAAAAATAATTTAGTATGAAATATACAATTTGATTTTTTTTTTTTCAAAGTTTGGCCACTGAGTTTGTTTTTTTATGGCCACTAACAATTTTGGTCTTGGTGGCCAATGTCTACTAGCAAAATTTGTAAGTCTGGATCTTTAGGCAGAGATAGTGATTTGATGGACGTTCAAAAGGGAATGATCATTGGCTACCATGCCAAGAGTGGAAGAGTCTGAGAAACAGCAGACTTTGTGGGCTGTTCGCAAGGTGCTGTACTAAGGGTGTACCAAGAATTGAATAGACCGTTGACACACTCCCGACATCATAACTGTGGAGACCCAAAGGCCATCGACACTAAGAGGAGAACATCAACTGGTAAAAGGCAATTGATGTGCAACAGTGCAACAACTGACCATGCAAATGAATGCTGGGTACCCAGGTACGTATTCCCCGATAACAGTAGAGCAAACCCTGTCACACATGGATCTCCAGAGTCGACGCTGCGTCAAGGAGCCCATGTTAACCCAGGTCCATCGGCAACAATGCCTGCAGTTCACATGGGACTACCATCATTGAACAGTGGAAAAGTAAACAAAGGTTCCCTTCTCTGGCGGTTTCTACTCCACAGAAGTGATGGGCGGGGCCAGATGCGGTGTCGGACACACAAGAACCAACACCTGAACACGCTTGTTGGTCAAGTACAGGCCAGCAGTGGCAATGCACATGTCTGGGGGATGTTTTCCTGGTATTATCTAGGATTGCTTGTTCCACTGGATGGGTCCCTGAATGCCAATGGCTACCTGTCCATCCTTGCTGATCACATGCATGCCTTCATGTTGGACATCTACCCTGGTGGTGATGGTGTCTACCAAAAAAACAATGTGCCCTGCCACGTTGATAATGGGGTGCATGACTGGTTTCAGGAGCATGACAGCGATGTCACCATTCTTTCTTGGCCGGAGACATCGCTCGACCTCAATCCCATAGAGCACTTGTGGGACTATTTGAATCAACAAGTCCGACGTGCCAACCCACAACCACCTCATTTCCAGGACCTTTGTGCTCTTCTGCAGTCTAAATGGGCACGTGTGTCTCGGGCAACCTTCCAGGGCCTCATTGTGTCCATGCCACGCCATCTTGGCGCTGTCAACCAGGCCAAGGGTGGCTATTCCCATTATTAAGAAGATAGTCATATTATTCTGATACAACTGTGTACATTTTTGTTCATCAGTTGATGAAACATACATTTATAGCAACAAACAACTAGTAACACTATAATATGTCCCTAAATGCTGCATACCTATTCCTGTAAAAATTCCATTTGCATACAAAAATAAAGCTTCAAAAACAACATATGAAAACATGCTTAAAGAATCACACAGGAGATGTTCAAAATAACAATTTTTTTTATTGTACTTAAAAATAGGTGGGATTCACTTTGTTCCCAAAATAAGAATAAAAAACCTAGTTAAGTGTGCAATTTATTTCAAAATTGTGTGCTTTTTAAAACTTTTTCTTAACTAAAACCAGCTGTGGAATTTGTGAAGCAACATTTCTTTTGAATCACAAAAACAAATGAATATATTTAAAATCACTTCTGAAAAATGCAGTCAGAATTTTCATTTCTTGCAACTCACAAAGAGCAATCCATATCATGCAAAAATGAATAACACCTAGTAGAAACAGGCTGCTTCTACAAAATATATAAAATCCATTTTTTTTTCAAGTAGCACTTATGCAAACAAAATTTTCTGAAATTCATGACAAATACATTTTTTCTTGTACAAGAGCAAAAACAAATTGTGATCCAATTTCCTGTTTATCAGTTTAAAAAACTTGTGTACTAATCAAAAGCAACATATTATAAATACACTGTCTTTCTGATATAACAATGATTTTTCTCATGCAACAAAATAGTGATTAACAAGAACTTAATATCACAAAGCCTTGCATTTTATGTTTTCAAAATAAATAATGTAATGTATATAAATTCTCGTCAAACAATGAGATTTTCACAGGGCTAGTATTCAAACTTGACATAAGTTTGGAACATATACTGAGACATTTTAAAGTTTAATTCCATCAGTACGGATTTTCAAACTGACATCAATCATTATGAACACAATACGAATACTTAAAGCACTTAAAGGTGAAAATAATTCGTGCAAAAATATGGATATCCTATACACATAACTAAAAGCATTTTCAACAAAATTAAAGCAGCTTTATCTACCACATTAGTTAGGGAACCCGAACGTAATGGTTCATTCCGTGTCAAAAATTAACACAATTTTAATATGAATTTTAACTCCCCATCACAGATTTCGATGAAACTTGGTACAGAATTAGCCTACATATAGATGAAGAAAAATACCCAATTTTATTAAAATACGTCGACCCATTTTGAAACTACGGCGATGTGAAGTTGTCAAAAATCGCCAAAAAACACCCCACTGCCATAATTTTAAACTGCTGTAGCAACTCTCCTAATTAAGCTAATATGATGGGAGAGGTGTCATTTTGCAGCATTTTCCAAGAGCTTCCCTATGATATACAACACAATATGGGTTTGAGATGAAAATTGTTTTTCAAATTTAAATTTATATTTAAATTTTTAATTTATCAAAAAACGCATCTTCAAAAATTTTCAAAAAATTATATACAACACTTCACATTATTGTTAACTAATTCCCTAAGTATGAAAGTGGGACTGTCATGGATTCACACCTTTATAAAATTTCAAAAATACATATTTCACTAAAAAAATGACATTTTTGTAAAATTTATAGATTTAAGCAGAAATATACATAACTTACCTGTAAATAAATCTTCACTTTTTCATAAATTTATTTGTAATATATTTAAAATGTAACTAGTGACTATGACAGGGTGATTATTCTATTAGAACTACTAAAAATATAAGTTTTTTATGAATACAATTGTAATCTGATAGTCATAATTATTAAAAGTTTTGAGTATATATAAAAAGTACAAATTAGGATAAAAAAATCTAATTGTTTATTCCAACTATCATAAATAGCAAATTGCAATTTTATTGGATCTGCTCAGACCCAGCTATGCCAGTTTAGGGTCAAGTCACATGTCTGGAACTGCCTGAGTCTAGAGCTGTTATGACTCAACTGGTTTAAACCTGTACCAACTGGTTTAAACCACTTTAAACCTGTTCCAACTGGTTTAAACCACAGGCAGACTGATCAATCTTTATACTGATTTAGTGGCAGTTGGATGTGTATGTTGTTGGTGATTAATGTGGTGGTATAAGTTTCTTTTTTAAATGTTAATATTTTGTGAGGTGTGGGTATTAGTGAAAAAAAAATATTTTCAAAGTTGTTACTCATTATTTCAGTATATTTTCTTAGTGTTCTCTTCAGAAACATTTCTAAATTTTAACTGAGATCTGTGTGATATTATACAATGGAGAAAGAAAGATATCGGACACTACAATGTTGCAAACCTTTAAAAAAACATAATCATTCTGTGAAAAACATAAAGAGACTAAGAAATGTGCCTGAATGGATGTGTGATATGTTTCCTGATATGATGCCAAAGATATCAAAAATTTGTGATAATTGTAGGAAGCAGATTGGTTCATTGAAAAATATGCAAGAAAATAATGATTGCAGTTCAGATGATGATGATGAAACAAGCTATGATCCTCCACCTGTTCAGCTGTTCTGGAGACACTAAATATGTCTCTTCAGGAATTAGGAGAGTCCCCCGTATGTAGTACAAATCTTCAGATGAAGCAGTATTCAACCAAAAAATTAAAAAACATTGGGTTAGCACTTAAAAAACAACTATTTGCTAATGCAGAGGATTCCTCAGAAAATGAATGAGTCACTGGAACAATCTGTCATAGGTAATCTGAAAACTAGTTTTTCTTCAAGTAGTAGGAAAAAGAAAGTAATGCTACTAACTTGTTTACCTGAATCTTGGAGTATAAGAAAGATAATGCATGAATTCAATACTCCTAACTACATGGTACACCAGGCAAAATGGCTTTTGAAGGAAAGAGGTATATTAGAAAGTGCTGACCAAAAACCGGGAAAGAATCTGTCACAAGAAGTTGTGCAAACAGTATGTTCTTTTTATGAAAATGATGAAATAAGTAGAGTAATGCCAAGGAAGAGAGACTGTGAAGGGGGAGAATGGAGATAAAACAGTAATATCTAAAAGACTTATTTTGTAAAATTTAAAAGAAGCATATAAAATTTTCAAAGATAAATTTCAAGAAATGAAGATTGGGTTTTCTAAATTTGCAGAACTGCACTCAAAACACTGCATTTTAGCAGGACATAGTAGAATACACTCAGTATGTGTTTGCACTACACATCAAAATGTCAAACTTATGATAGAAAATGCTAAGCTCAGTGTGTTAACCATTGGAGAATTGGCCTCTTATAAACACTGTTTGGCAAAAGTGCTGTGCAACCCAGCATCAATTCACTGCATTATGGAAAACTGTAGTTCTTGCCCAGGAAGTGACCCAATAAAAAGTACACTACAAAATGCATTTGATAATAATATGGTTGAAAATATCACTTTTTGACAGTGGGTTTCAGTAGACAGATGTAACTTAGAAACAATGCAGAAGACCTCATCAGAGTTTATTGAATTATTTTCTGAAAAATTGACCACATTGATACTCCATTATTTTTTAGCTAAGCAGCAAAGCTCTTTTATAAATGAAGTCAAGGAAAACTTGAATGAGGGTGAATATGTTGTTACATGTGACTTCTCTGAAAATTACACTTTCGTGATCCAAGATGAGGCCCAGAGTTATCATTGGTCAAGTGATCATGCAACAGTGCACCCCTTCGTAGTGTATTACAAAGGAGAGAAGAAAACAGAGCATATGAGCTATGTCATAATTTCTAACTGTCTAGAGCATAACACCATAGCAGTCTACTGTTTTCAATTAAAAGCTAATTCAATTTTTAAAAACCAAATTTCAAACTGATATACAGAAGATATACTACTTTTTGGATGGCAGTGCAGCCCAATACAAGAATAAAAAGAATTTTGTAAACTTATGTTTCCACAAAGAAGATTTTGGCATTGAAACAGAATGGCATTTTTCTGCCTGTGCTCATGGAAAAGAACCTTGCAATGGTGTCGGTGGCACTGTTAAGAGAATAGCAACAAAAGCAAGTCTGCAGAGGCCATATGATAACCAAATTCTTACTCCACAACAACTTTTTGATTGGGCAGTTAAAAACATTACATCTGTACACTTTAAATTTTCAACACAAGAAGAGTACATTGAAACTGAAACATTTCTAGAAGCACGTTTTAGTCAATCTGTTACAATCAAAGGGACACAGAGGTTACATGCCTTTATACCAATAGCATCAAGTACATCAAAAATATTGGTAAAAACTTTTTCAGATACAACAGAATCTACTGTTGAAACAGTCCTAAAATCTCCGGAAAAACTGGCTTTGAGAGATATTCATGGATACATTACTGCCATCTACGACAAGAAATGGTGGCTAGCTTATGTTTTAACAAAAGACAAAGGTCTTGATGAAGTTAAAGTTACTTTTCTTCACCCAGCTAGCCCATCACTATCTTATACATATCCTACAAAACCTGATATTCTATGGGTATCTGTAAATGATGTTCTTTGTAAAGTAAACCCAGTAAAACCAACAGGAAGAATATATCAAATTCCTGGGGATGATACTGTAAAAACAAATGAAGTGTTTAAAAAGAAGTGAAATCTTAAAACACATACTGTTTGTATCAGGTTTCGCCAGTGACATTTCAAATGTACATGTTAACAGTAAATTTGAATGTGTACATAAGATATATTAGGAATAAAGAGTGAAGATTTATTTACAGGTAAGTTATGTATATTTCTGCTTAAATCTATAAATTTTACAAAAATGTCATTTTTTTAGTGAAATATGTATTTTTGAAATTTTATAAAGGTGTGAACCCATGACAGTCCCACTTTCATACTTAGGGAATTACTTAATAATAATGTGAAGTGTTGTATATAATTTTTTGAAAATTTTTGAAGATGCACGTTTTAATAAATTAAAAATTTTAAATTTGAATTTAAATTTGAAAAACAATTTTCATCTCAAACCCATATTGTGTTTTGTATCATAGGAAAGCTCTTAGAAAATGCTGCAAAATGACACCTCTCCCATCATTTTAGCTTAATTAGGAGAGTTGCTACAACAATTTGAAATTATGGCAGTGGGGTGTTTTTTGGCGATTTTTGACAACTTCACATCACCACATTTTCAGAATGGGTCGACGTATTTTAATAAAATTGGGTATTTTTCTTCATCTATATGTAGGCTACCTCTGTGCCAAGTTTCATCAAAATCTGATATGGTGGGGTAAAATCACTGTGTTGACTTGACATGGAATGACTCTAATAAGAGGTTCGTGGGGTTTTTGGAATGCCATCCTTTCATTATGAATGTGCCATTCTGCATTTGCTCTTGCCATAACTTACAGTTTGGCATTTGTTCAAAAAATCTGTTATTCTACATTAAAGATCAAGAAAAAATGGAGATACTTCAAAGGTGGAGTGTTTATAACATTCTGCTTTTAGACTCAGCCTCTGGTGAACATTTTAGTAATTACATGGGATCAACGAGAAGGAATCTGGAATTGCGCTTACAAGAACATAAATATAGTGTAAAGGTGGGCCTACATACTACAGCACTTGCAAGAAATGTTAATGCAGGTAGTGTGTATCCTGATTGGTCTGGTACAGATTTTAGTAACCCCCGCCTCTGTCTACACATTAATGCTTGCCGAGAGTTTATTTATTTCAGCCTTCGGCAAGAAGTGCTGCAATGATCACAATCCATATGAATTACCTGGACTTTGGAAGCATTTTATTAATTCGTTGAACTTGAATGCTGAATTAGTTATTCCGATCGGTATATTTGAACTTTAGATGATTTACTAATGTATTGCACTCTGAAAGTGATATTCATGTTTAACTAATTTCAGCAAATCCTGAAGGTGACAATCCGATTTTTGGTGCAAATGTGACAAGGATGGTAAGTCAGAAAATATCCGAAAACTTGAAAATTGTCATCATCCTGGAGCGGGACTTTTTGGCCTTGTCACATTTGCGCCAAAAATCGGATTGTCATCTTCGGGATTTGTATTATATGGCATAATCCTGTATTTCTTTCATAATTTCAGCATTTGAAATCTTTTGATTATCTAGTTTTGTAACATGTGACCAACAGATTACCAACTGTACCCACAATGCACCACGTCTTCTTGTATATAAGAGCGTAGAAATGAACAATATCTCACATCTGAAGGTGGGGTGATTGTCAACCCTGAAAGTACTCATGTGTTTTAGCAGTAAATATTCATCATATTTTAACATTAAATCGTGCCAAGACAGTAACTGATGACTAGTTTTTTGGCCTAAAGTACTGGTGATAAACACTGCAGTAAGTGCTGAGAAGCATTCTCTTACAGTGGAATGCCAAAAGAGAAAGTTCACTGAATTCTGATCAAATGAAATGAAATAGAGTTAAATCCAGAGTAAAAATGCTACAAATTCTAGGATACTCAGAACTTCAAACAGGGTGCGATTTCACCGATTAGCAACTAGCAAATAGCTAGTGAAAAATCAAATTTGCTAGTGAAAAAAAATTGCAGTAGCAAATATTGCTAGTAAGGTAATTTCTTTATTTAAAGTAACCAAAAATCATTATTAATCCACGAAGTTTACATAACAGTTTCTATTATCACTTGTTAAAACAGCGACGATCAGCGATTCTCTTTCGTCAATTTCCTTTCGACATTTAATACCCATCCTCCCCATATCTTTCATCCCTTCCAAACTGTCGTAGAAGTGCATTGAAACTCCTCTCCATCGTGCCCTCATTGGTCTATTACAGAAACTGAACGTGACGTCGGCAATGGTTGCTATGGCAACCCAGAGCTCTGGGATGGATCGGTTGTTTGACCACCTGCTCTGCCACCCTCCCTTCTTTTGCCCCACAAACTTTGTCCTCAACTCCTGCGTACCCTAAGCCAAGCGATCGCCTTTATTGCGTGGCATAGATAGACGCTTTTTTACGAAACGTGTTCGTGGAGGGGGTAAACGATTACGGAAGAAACTTTTTGCTTCGTCTGACTTCTGGTTTTGGAAATTTTTCTTGTATTTTCAAGCTGAAATACAAATATTTATCCAGTAAAATGTTAATGAGCAATAATACTTGACAGAGGCAACATCGTGAGAAAAAAAAAAAAAATTATGATTACGGAAAAAATCCGAATTCCGTCGACCTTTCGTTTTCTAGTTTCGTAAAGACGGAATTCCAATAATAACGAAAAAGCCGGAATTCCTTGAATTCGCGGAAGAATCTCATGCCTGAAGATTACAGAAAAATTTTGCAGCAGCCAACTTCCGTTTTTTCCAATTGTTCTCCACAGTTTCAAGCTAAAATGCAAACATTTATGCAATAAAATGATATTTAACAAGAAAAGCAGACACAAAGACAACATTGGGAAAAAAAATTTGCGATTACGGCAAAATTTTCTTACTCCGTTTCACTACTGTGTTCGAAAGTTTTGAAGCACGAAATTTCGTCTCCAGATAGAAAACGAGCCCCCCCCCCTCCTTTTTTTTTGTCATCAGTTAGAATGATCTAACTGATGACAAAATATAAATAAATAAAGCGGTATTCCGCGAATCCCTGTAAGAATCTCGTGTATATCATAAAAATAATAGCAAAAGAAAAATTTGTAGAATCCGTAGTTTTGATAGTGAGTTCCGTAGTCAGACAACTAATTCCGTAGAAACTACGGCATTGTGTGGTAGTTGGCAGATATGAAGTGTGTAGAAGTTTAGCAGAAATTTGTGCGATACTTCCACTTAGTACTGCATGTTGTGAGGTGGGATTCAGTTTTTTAAAAAGAATACAAGGGGATTGGAGGAACAATTTGTCTGTTGAAACTTTAAATGCTCTGATGACAATTGAAATACTGTAGAAGGGCCACAAGAAGAGATTTTTAATCCACGGTCAGCAGTTATAAAGTGGTATGATGACAAAGTCAGACACCCTGAGCGTAAACCATATGGGAAGAAATCTGAATTAGAATGTCAGTGAAATATATTCATGTGGTATGAGAATTTGTTAGAAATTAATAATAAAGATAGTCACTAAACTTATCTAAGATTCTATTCATTATTCAAAAAGGTAAGTCAAAATATTTATACACATATTTAAATTTCTGTGTAACTTTATTAGAAAATAAGTTACGATGTGATTTAGTTTTACTTGCTAGTCATGCAAATGTTTTGCTAGCAAACTATTTGGTCACTAGCAAAATTTGCTAGTGAGCAAAAAAGATGAAATCTTGCCCTGACTTCAAACATCATGTTCACATGTCAATCCAATGTTGTACATGGAA
Source organism: Macrothele yani (assembly GCA_039090855.1). Lineage (NCBI taxonomy): Eukaryota > Metazoa > Arthropoda > Arachnida > Araneae > Macrothelidae > Macrothele > Macrothele yani. The sequence continues at coordinate 71,415,978 of CM076995.1, forward strand.
ATGATGTCTTTTGAGTGATACATGTATCTAGGATTTGTAAGTTTTGGGGGCTGAACTCAAAGATCTCCCATACAGATTCCAAACAGCAACAATTAACAGTTTACCAACATTAGTTACTACTGACCCATTATAGTTTCTTCTATAGCAAGAACTTCAGGAAAATCTTTCAGTGTAGCAGCAAATAATGGTGCTGATCTGAAGGATTTGTGATAAGAGCTATTACTAATATTGGACAAAAGGACAATGCAGGCCCTAATACTCAACCATGATGCACGTATCTGCTCCTCTGTGTGTGTACACACACACTTATTGTGTATCAGTCTGAAAATCTGCATTTATGGAAAGAAACTTCCAACTGATTTTTGCTTAATAAATATTCATATTTCATGAATTTGTAAAATTCCGTACTTTAATAATATAACTTGTATTATCTGAGACAAACTTAGATTGGTATTCACCAGCAAAATGAATAAAATATGTTCACAAGGAACAAACTGAAAAATTAAATGTGCATTAAGTTAATTGTAATGCTAAGTGTTCTTTCATAACATTTAAAGAAATAGTGCATATAAAGCATACTCTGCTTTTATATTATATCCATTGTACATAATGATCTGCACATTGTAATTTAAATAGCTTTAGAAATTCATCCAACCGCTGGTATGGATTAATAAATACATCATAGTAATACTTGTGTCAATCATGGCGACCAAAAGTGATAGAAGAAAGTGGCAGCAAGGAGATTCAGATGATTCTGACTGCTCACCTTACCTGAAGGAATTTTAATGAGTCTGGTAAAATTCTATGGCCCAAATGGTCACACTGAAATACTGAACCTATGTTTCACAGACACACCATCTCCCATTTTAATGCCTTGCTCACTTCTCACCTAAAAATAAAATAAAATAAAATAATTAAAAATAATAATAATAATAATAATAATAATAATAATAATCTCCTTCTGACTCACCATTTTTACATTGGCATTTTTAGTTGGCTTTATTCAGAGACAATGTTAAATCAAAGCATTGTTTATTTGACAAATAATCTGATTTAACTATTATATTTGCAAATAATCAGTGGAAAGTAAATTCTTCAAATGGACAGTACCCTGATCTAATACTATTTAGGGCCTACAGATGTTATGTAATTTACAGCTATAAATTTTGTTCTTCAACATTCCTATGGGAGAGAACAAATACCAACAAATATTAATTTGCTATTAATAATCTAAAGCAACTTATGGGATTTTACTAGGAAATTTTTTCATTAATAGCAAACTTTCGGAGAAAACTCTTCTCCTTCTTCAGGCTGTCTTGTTGTCACTTTTTACTTTTACAGAAGTAAAAAGTGACAACAAGACAGCCTGAAGAAGGAGAAGAGTTTTCTCGAAAATTTGCTATTAATGAAAAAATTTCCTAGTAAAATCCCATAAGTTGCTTTAGATTATTAATTCAATTAAACTAGGAAGCCATTTCTCAACATGAGCTTTATTCAATTAATTTGCTATTAATTTCTCTAATCTTCATGAACACCTGAGACAGAGAAGTTGCACAGTTTACTGGTATCAGCACAAGGTATAGATAACCAAAATCACAGCACAACCATAACCTCCTATCCCAATTTTCACCTCAAACCTAGCCATTAATCAAAGGGTTAATCCTTAGGGCTACCAGGTTGTATGGCATCATGAAGTCTACTTAACATATAAAAAAGAGAGTAGGGGAAGTGGTTGTAACTTGGGTCAGTTCTTTTGGTAATTTTTTTTAAAATTTAGTTGAACTCCTAGTTTGATTTTTTTTTTTTAAAGATTATTACCCATACATTTATCTTTTTAACATTATTTTTTATTTAAAGATAATTTTAAAAATAACCCTGTAAAAAATAATAAAATAGAAGAATGAGAAGTGACCCTAGGTACAACATATCAGCCGGTGTTGCACCTTAGGTCAAAATAATAACAATAGATGAAATGTAAAAACAACTTTATTTCACACAATAGAACAAACACAATATAGAATAAAAACAACTATGCTACTAAATGAAAATGATCACTAAAAGATGTGGAATTAAGTGTTTCAAGTTATTAATTTTAAATAATGTTCATTTAACAAACATCATATGCACTAAAGTCCACTTGAAAAGAAATTTCACAAATTTGTTGTTCAGATCTTCTAGTACTGATTGGTGCAGTCAGTTTTCTCCCTATGTTATCACTGTCAATAGTATAAACATCTTTTTCTAGAACAAATTTGTTTGTAACACCACAATACTTGTAGTATTTTACTTCCAATTCTCCTCCAGCCAAATCCTTAACAACTTGTGCCACAAAATATGAAACTTTTATTCCCTGTTAATTTGGTTAAAACAAAACTTCCTTCTGATATAGGCCTAACTTCCATGTCTTCATCTCCTCATTTGTATTCAGTAACTTCATCCAATGTTGCATCTTCATCAGTAGAATCTGTGAATGCTATATAAAAATTGTCTTCATCAGAACTGGATTCAAGAATAATTTTTTCCTTGGAATTTTGTGTTTTACAACTGATCGATTCTATTTGTTTTTTTTTTTTTTTTTTTTTTTTTTGCTCTTTTGTATATCTTTCTTCTCTGGCGTGTCTCAATATTCTAGTTTTTCTACGTTTCTTTCCACCTGAAGCCTTTTTTCGAGGTTGTGCTTTAGGAAAAGGTGTAATCATTTGAGGAGATTTTGTAACAGGGGATGCTAAAAGACTTGAAGAAAAGAGTGTGGGCTCAGATGCAGTGGCACTAATAACTTCAAAGGAAATGGAAGGCATTTCTTCAAGAGTGTGAGGACGGTGGGTCACAAATGAAGATAAAAATTCATCATCCTCAAAAATGCTCTCATTAAGAAGATATATCCCTGTAACCTTGAAGCCTTTTTCTATATATATATATATATATATATATATATATATATATATATATATATATATATATATATATATATATATATATAAGGTCAGGTGATGCGTAACATCACAGCCTCTCCTTGACAAATGTCAACCCCGCCTTCTCGTGGTGCATCCTGTTCCTACTAAAGGGCTCTGACGACCGCAAATAGCGGTATAACTATACCATCGGGATTAGAGGAAATTCTATCCCACACTCACCAACCCGCTTGGCCAGCGTGGTGAGTTATGGCCAAACCCCTCAAAATGACTCCACAACTTAAATCTTGGCCCTCAGTCTCCGGCAGCTGGAATGTACCTGGCCAAGGCAGCGGCCAGTGCGACATGAAGGCAGAGGGTGCTAAGAATCCCCGGAGGACCGGACTAGGCTGCCATCTGATGCTGACCTTGGCAACGTACAATGGACGCTCCCTATCTTCTGATTCAAGGCTTCTTGAATTGGAAGAGGAACTACAAAGGATCAAGTGGGACATCGTGGGGCTAAGTGAGGTAAGGAGAAAAGGAGAAGATCTCATCGAACTGAAAAGTGGACATCTCTTCTACTATCGTGGGACAGATACTGGCAGAACTAGTGGTGTTGGATTTATAATAAACAAGAAACTGAAGGATAAAGTTGTAGAAGTTGAAAGTTCCTCTGACAGAGCTGCACGGCTTGTTATCCAACTCTCGAAAAGATACCAAGCTCAGATTATTCAAACTTATGCACCCACCACAAGTCATCCTGAAGAAGAAATTGAAGAATTTTATGAGGAAATTTGTCATCTAAATAATAAAGGTAAGCAGCACTTGAAAATAATTATGGGAGATTTCAATGCAAAAATAGGGCAACGGCAACAGAATGAAACTTCAGTAGGTAAATTCGGTCACGGCAACAGAAACCAGCGTGGAAATACTCTCGTTGAGTTTGCAGAGGCAGAAGGGTTTTTCATCATGAACTCCTTCTTCAAGAAAAAGCCACACAGGAAATGGACATGGAGACATCCAAATGGGACGACAAGTGAAATTGATTTTATTATGTGTAACAAAAAATTCGTCATAGAAGACTGCAGTGTGCTAAACAAGTTCAACACTGGTAGTGACCATAGATTGGTGAGATGTAAGATGCACCTCAACACTAAACTTGAACGTGGCAAGCTCATAAGACAAACAAAATCTATTGACATAACCAACCTTAAAAAACACCATAATACCTTCAAGTTGGAACTGAAGAACAGGTTCTCTGCTTTAGAAGGCCTAACATCGGAAGAAGTGGACATCTCTGAAGTTAACAGAAAAGTAACCAAAGCTCTTATGGAAACAGCAACAAAATTAGCTGGGTCTAAGAACAAGTTGCATGTAAATAAATTATCAGGAAAAACGAAAATGTTGATGCAAAAAGAAGAGAGATGAGGACAACTAAAGAAGATGTGACTTCCAAAGTGGAATATATAGAGCTATGCAAGACAGTACGAAAAAGTATCACTGAAGACGTAAGAAAATTCAACTGTGAACTAGTGAGGAAAGCAATTGAAAACAACCAAAGCCTAAAGATAGCAAAGGGACATCTCAGTAAGGGAAGAAAACAGATTATGGCACTGAGAAAGAAGATGGTTCTGTAACAAGAAATAGAGCGAGAAATTTTGACAAGAGTGAAAGATTTCTACTCCAAATTATATGAAAGGGATGATACATGCACTCCAGACATCATGAAAGATACCAGTACTAGAGTTCCTCCAGTCCTTCCAGCAGAAGTTGCACATGCAATCAAGAACATGAAGCGGGGAAAAGCTCCAGGAGAAGATGGAATTACTGTAGACATCATACAAGAAGCAAGTGGAGAAATCGAAACAGTACTCGCCCAAATTTTCACTCAATGCCTTAATGAAGGAAAGATTCCTGAGGATTGGAACACCGCTACAATGATCCTGCTACATAAGAAAGGTGACATTGAGGATCTCGGAAACTACAGACCTATCAGCCTCCTATCAGTAGTTTATAAAATCTTCACTAAAGTTCTTTCACACCGCTTGAAGGTAACACTGGACATGGCTCAACCGAGAGAACAAGCTGGATTCAGGAGTGGCTACAGCACAATAGATCATATCCATGTGCTGAGAGAACTAATTGGAAGAGCGAGGGAATATGAACTTCCATTGTGCATGGCTTTTATCGATTATGAAAAAGCCTTTGATTCGGTGAAACCATCAGCAGTTACAATGGCTCTGAAAACCTGCGGTATTGAAGATGCATACATTAATATTATTAATAACATCTATGAAAATGCAAGTGCAAAGATTAGGCTGTTTGAAAATACAACACACATAAAAATTGGAAAGGGAGTGAGACAAGGTGACACCATATCTCCGAAGCTCTTTAATGCCACATTGGAGGGTGTTTTTCAGTCACTGAGCTGGGAAAACAAGGGGATAAAGATTAATGGAGATTATCTAACCCACCTTCGTTTTGCTGATGACGTAGTCATTTTTGCAACTAGCCCATCAGAGCTGCAGAGTATGATCCAGGAACTTGCTGACAAGAGTAAAGAAGTGGGATTAAAAATGAACTTTCAGAAGACAAAAGTGATGTTCAATGCTTTTACAAGAAATGAAGATTTATCGATTGATGGAGAAAAGCTGGAGATAACAGACACGTACGTTTATCTTGGACAGCAGATATCAAGTGAGGGTCACATTGATGAAGAAATTAATCGGCGTACAAAACTTGCCTGGAGAGCTTTTGGAAGAAACAGCATAATTTTCAAGAGCAATATGCCATTATGTCTTAAAAGAAAAGTGTTTGATCAATGCATCCTTCCAGTGCTTACGTATGGTGCAGAGACGTGGACCTTAACTAAAAGAGACATACAAAGGCTGCAGACAACTCAAAGAAGCATGGAGAGGTGCATACTTGGTGTAACCAGGAGAGATAAGAAAGAGGAACTCGTGGATCCGAAAAATGACAAGAGTGGAAGACATCATGATCAGAGTTAAATCCCTGAAATGGCAATGGGCTGGACATACTGCCAGAAGGACAGATCATCGATGGACAGCCGAAATTTTAGATTGGATTCCAAGGGACAGGAAAAGACCCAGAAGAAGGCCACATGGGAGATGGGTGGATGAAATTCGAAAGTATGCAGGGGTGACATGGAGGAGACTGGCACAAGACAGACCGTTGTGGAGGAAACTTGGGGAGACCTTCGTCCAGCAGTGGATTGATAATGGTTGACAATGATGATGATGATGATATATATATATATTGTGTGTGTGTGTGTGAAAGCTTTGTTAAAAAATTTTTCAATTACAGAAGCAATATCATAAATGGTTACAGATTTTTCCTGGGTTTTCTAACATCCACTCATTAAGAGACACATTGTAATACGATTTAAAAGGGCCAAATACTGATCAATAAAGAGGTTGCATCTTATGCGATGTATGGGGTGGCAATGTGAGAATGACCAGACCACTCTGCTTAGCTAAATCTATGGCTTCTATTTGTAATGTGAGATACATGGTTATCAATAATTAGCAGGGCAGGATCAGCAAGAGAGGGCTTCATACTTTTCACAAAATGATTGAGGTAATCAACAAACAAGTGTTCATTTGACCATCCAGATGGATTGGCTCCTTCTATTGAACCTACTGGTACACCTATTAAAATGTGTTGTTTAAAATTAACATGTGGAAAAATGAACATTGGAAGGATGTGGTTTCTGATAGCATTAATTGAGACAATCATAGTAATATTCACACCTCGTTCACCTGAGGTCATACTCCCTACTTGTTTTGACCCCTTTTCACACATGATTTTCAGAGGAACATGAACGGTTGAATTTCCCGTCTCATCTAAATTGTAAATTCTATCTAGTGCAAATTTATATCGCAACATCAATTCTTTCAGATTATTAAAAAATAAAACAATGTTTTCTTTGTTAAAACTCATTGCACAGGAGAGACTTATAGCTTCAGGTTTTCTTAGTGATGGATGACGTTTTCGCAAACCTCTCAGCCACATAAAACCAGCAGATTTTTTAGATTCCCAGTTTTCTGGTATTTTTATATCATTTGTCTTTCTGTATTCATAAGCTAGTTTGAGTACATCTCTTTGTGTTAGTTCATAATGCAGTTCCAGCTGCCTGCTTTATATAGTCCTCAAGCTCTTGATCTTTACTAAATACTTTTTTAACATCGTTTCTTGCTTCATATCCAAAGTTTGTAGACTTTTCCATATACTGACCAGTGCTGGCGAACTTCTTCAAGTGTCGATCAAGTGTAGTTTTAGAAACTCCAAAATTTCTGGCAGCTGTTCTTATTTTGGTCCCATTTTTTAAAACATCATCAGCAGCTCGTTCTAGAGCATTTCCATCAACTTTTGGTCTAGTGGCTCCAGTCTTGCTTCTGGCATGATCTAGAAAAAAAAAATCTATGTTAGGTATGTAAACCTTTGTACAATATTTTTTTTTATAGAAACATTCAAACATACTGATAAGGGAAATGAAAACCACATGTGTGCATGCAATGGTAGGTAGGTAGCCTATATTAATATAGGCTATATTAGGCCTACTTACTCAAAGTAACATAATTTTAACTTGTGAAAGCTTTAGGGCTATAGGAGTTTTTTTTTTTTAAAAAGCTGCTCTAAAGAAAAAAATGTGTTTTATTTCTCATTCAAGATTGTAGGCCTAATGTGAACTATGAATTTTATGTTTATCAATAGTCAATCTATTCTTAGGGTTATTAAAGTATATTTCTAATAAACAAATGTGGTAACAGTTGTATGGTACACACATACCTATGTGATGAGTAGAATAGGCCTACCTGCATAGAAAATACCTAAGTGGACAGGGTAGGTATAAGCTTACATTTCAGATTCATACAATATATTAAGTGCAAAAACACTTAGTTTTCATTTTAAAAAATCCATAGGGGGAAGCATTAGACCCACAACCTAAAGATTAAAGATCCAGACTCACGGTCGCCAGGTCGCCACTGGCGATAAACTTCATCGTCGTGGCGACTAAAAATGTTTGATTAAATCGCCAATTCTGGCGACCTGTACGGGGAAAACGTTTATTTTATTTAACTTGTATTGTACAGAATTTTTTTTTAACTTGTACAGAACTCGCACGTTTTTTAAAAATTTTACTCCAAATGTACGGAAATTGCACGAAATGACACAAAATTTGAGTTGTACGGAAGTTGGTCATCACCTTTTTTATTCTGCTTGAACAGCAGAAAAGAAAAAAACAAGTTTATAAAAAAGGCGAGGGCGTCGGTGTTTGATCACAAAGAATGCGTCAAGGCGGATGGTTCATCGTAGGGGAACAAGGCTGCGGTGGGGATAAAGCCGGTGGTGGACAGCTCAACGTCTGCGTCGGAAAAGTCCAACTGGGAGAAATTTTTATTCTAAAAAAAATTCTCCAACTTTTTAAATAACTGAATGCAAATTTAACAGCAACCAAGACACGTCAAAATAAACTTCCATGTGAAATTTCGTCAAAATCCGATGACAACTTTAGAAGTTAGGCATTTTCTTTTTATTATTTTTAGTGAATGTTCGCTGAAAGCCTCTGCGTATTCCATAGGAAAATTCTAAAATTCGGAATCAGCATAGTCTGGATCTCCGGATTTTCGAGGTTGTACTGTAATAATATTTCCATACCTGCGAATTACTACAGAATGTCCGTAGTTTCTACGGATTTAGTTGGCTGACTACGGACCTCGCTGTCAAAACTACAGATTCTACAAATTTTCATTTTTTTTTTTAAATTTTATGGTTTTATGATATGCACGAGATTCTTAAGCGGACTCGCGGAATTCCACGTTTTTTTTGTCATCATTTAGATTAGGAGTGGCCAAACCATGGCGCATTGGATGATTATAAGTGGCGCATTGCATCCTTGCGCCTACTTATTTTCTTTTGAAGTAGGCGCCATAACTGAATTTATCCATCTTCATATTTTCAACACCTGAGTGCTCTCAGTTCAATTCATACAGCCTTCTTACTCATCAGTTCAGCCGATTTTTTTTTTTTTGACAGTTTACAGAGAGAGAGAGAGAGAGAGAGAGAGAGAGAGAGAGTGTGTGTGTGTGTGTGTGTGTGTGTGTGTGTGTGTGTGTGTCTAAGAGAGAGAGAGAGAGAGAAACTGCGTGAGTGAGATGTGGTACGATTGAAAACGGTGCGATTCACCCAATAAAACGCTCTCGCAAAAACTCTGCTTCAAACTCCATGCCATGCCATGGGTGGCTGACCTTGGCAGGTCGCCAGTAAACATCGCTAAGAAACATTACTTCAGAGCGCTTTTTCTTACGAGTGCTGCGCCCTCTGGCAGAAGTAACTGAGTGAGCCATCGTGGCGTGGAGTTTGAAGCAGGGTTTTTGTGAGAGCATTTTATTGAGTCTACTAGCGTGGTTTTAGTATTGAGAGTGATTGAAAGACAGATTCAAGAATAAATATATATGACGTTTGTCGAAGAAGAGCGCCACTACTGTTTCTTAACGCGAACATAGAATTCAAATCCCACATAATTGATATTCTGTGACTGTGTGATACGATGTACGTACTTGTGATTTATTTGTTCTTTTTCAACATTTAGAGTTTTGTACTTTTCTATTTTTTTTTTAAATTCCTTTTATCCATCACAGAGCAAAAGAAAATTAGCAAAAGAAGCGCAGAAAGTGATAGTAAGCGTTAATTTAACGAACAGTGGGAAAATTAGTTGTTATTTATAGCAAGTCCATCAGGAAAACTGTTTTGCATTGTTTGTGAAAGTACTCTTTCACATAATAGAAGACATGATCTTAATAGACACTATAAAACACAGCATCAGACTAACATAGAAGAAAAAATGAAGCTTGTTTTTGGGTCTGAGTTACGAAAAGAATATGTGACTAAGAAAAAAGGAAGAAATCCGAAGAAGACAAAATATATTTGCTAAAGTAAGTTGTGAAGACTTGGCGATGACAGAAGCGTCATATGAAATTGCTTTAGCATTGGCGAAAAAAGAAACCTTTTTCTGACGGGGAAGAAATTGTGAAGCCTTGTCTCCAAATATTTGCATGCCATCTTGATAATAAAGGTATTGAAAGGAAAGCAGATGAAATTGCTATATCAAGGCAGACAGTTAGGAGACGTATCGAGGAACTCTCTCAGGATGTATCTCCGCAACTGGAAGACCTTGTCCATTCTTGTACATTCTGTTCTCTAGCTTTGGATGAATCAATGTACACATGTGATGTTGCCCAGTTAACCATTTTTATAAGAGGAATTGATGATAATTTTCATGTCTTTGAAGAACTTGCCAGTCTGGAGTCATTGCATGGTAAAACGAGAGGATCAGACATATTTGAAAAAGTAAAATCATGCATAGAAAATCTAAAATTAGATTATAGAAAACTCATCAGTGTGTGTACTGACGGAGCGCCGTCAATGATAGGTAAAGTGAATGGCACTACAACTTTGTTTGAAATTTTTTTAAACCGTCCTGTATTTAAATATCACTGCATTACACACCAAGAGCAACTGTGTGGGAAAACTTTAAATATGCAGCATGTTATGCTACCGGTTGTGAAATGTGTGAATAAAATTAGAGCAAGAGCATTACATAGACGAGAATTCAGAGAATACTGTCAATTTTTAGATTTGGAATATGGTGAACTTGTCCTTCATTGCGAGGTACGCTGGCTTTCTAAAGGACAGGTTCTGAGTAGATTTTAGAAATTGAAAAATGCTGTTTCTAATTTTTAGAACAGGAAAATGAACTACCTGATGAAAGAACCCTATTATTGGACAACAACTGGCTATTTGATTTGGCATTTTTAGTTGACGTTACTAGCCATCTCAGTGATTAAAATTTAAAACTACAAGGCAAGAATAAATTATTTCCTAGCTTAGTCAACAGCATCAGTTCATTTAAAATAAAATTAAAGGTGTTCATCTCTCAGTTACAAAATGAGGATTTGACTCAATTTCCACACTTGAAAGAGCAGAGTGAATGTGCTGCAGATAATAGCAATTTGACCAAATATATTGAAAGAATCAAGATATTGCAAAGGTCATTTGAAAGTTGTTTTCATGATTTTGCTAAAGAAGAAAACTGCATGCTCACATTTAAAACCCATTTTCACTTAGTGAACAAAACGTAATGCAGATGCCTAGTAACATACAAATGGAAGTGATTGATTTAAAAACAAATTCATTATTAAAAATGAAATTTGATGAGCTTTTTCAGATCAAAATGATTCTGACATAATTAATTTCTGGCGTTCATTACCCTGTGAACATTTCCCAGAGCTAAGAAAATTTGCAAAAAGTTATATATGTCGCTTTGGAACGACATACAGACGTGAACAAGCATTTTCTTCTATGAACTTGAATAAAAGCAAAACAAGGACTTTGAAGAATTCTCTGCTGCTCTCAGTAAAAAATTTAACACCAAACATTGAAAGACTAGTGAAATCCAAACACGCTCAAAAGTTTTACTAATGGTAAGTAATGACAGCTGTAATAGATATTGTTTACATACAATAATTAAATCATTTAAAAATGTCGATTATGTCTGTAAACAAAAGAGATCATTTCTGACTATTGTAGATTGGTGCTCCAATAGACTTGTCTTTTGAACTGGTGTAAATTAATTAATTAATTTAATTGCGTGATTGAGTTATTCCTTTTCCTCCACGAAGCGAAGAATGTCCTACCCCTATTTTTCAACCCCAAACTTGAGTTCTATGGCGCATCTGAACTCATACGTGAAAAAATTGGTGCATGGTATGTAAAAGGTTGGCCACCACTGATTTAGATTATTCTCAGGATCAGCATAAAACTGAAGACAATTTGCGGGTGGGTGGGTTGGGGAGTTCCGTCTGGAGATGGTATTTTGTGTCTCAAAACTTTCGAAAACGATAGTTGAGTGGAGTTACAGTAACCATAAGTTTTTCCTCCCGATCTTGTCTTAGTGTAAAGTTTTATTGTTAAATATGATTTTATTGCGTAAAAGTATTTCAGCTTGAAACTAGGCAACAATGTGTGAAAACGGAGGTGAATCTGATGTCTGAGATTCCCCGTAATCTCAGACATCAGATTCTTCTACAAAATTGAGGAACTCCACCTTTTTCGTTATTATTTTGGTCATTCGCAAGATCAGTGAACACAATTGGGGGGGGGGGGGGTCGTCGGAGGACGGAATTCCATCTTTACGAAAATTTCGAAAACAGAAGGTCGACGGAGTTCAGATTTTTTCCGCAAACGTAATTCCTTTTTTCTCGCGATGTTGCCTCTGCCCAGTATTATTGTTAAGTAATATTTAACTGCATAAATATTTGTATTTCAGCTTGAAAATAGCGTAAGCGACACCCCGCGCGATGTTCCCGCTCTCCTGCATTGTTTTATGACTTCAGTTTCAACTTTTAAGAATACTATAACTGAAATATGCAAAACAAAACATACCGATATTATAGTAAGCAATTTTATAAAAATAATTTAGTATGAAGTATACAATTTGATTTTTTTTTTTTTTTCAAAGTTTGGCCACTGAGGTTGTTTTTTTATGGCCACTAACAATTTTGGTCTTGGTGGCCAATGTCTACTAGCAAAATTTGTAAGTCTGGATCTTTACCACAACCCTCCTCTTGGGTACACCTGTGCATATGATAACAATGATTTAAAAGTATTAAGTATAGCCTATATTATGATTTTCAAAAGAATATTAACCATTCAAATGTTTTTGTATTTTAAAATTTGTTCAGTTGAATGACCCAAGGGCCAAGGTACAACGTCAAGTACTGAAAGGATAAAAAATGGCTACTGGGTTTAAAAGTTAACTTTCCAAAACAAAGATATTGCATAAATGAACAGCAAAAAGTGTACTGCTTACCTGCTGTTTAACTTTAGCTGGCTTGTTAAAACTCTTTTTACTGAAACAAAAAGCATGAACAAAATTAATTTTGGATGGGAAAAATTTTTGTTGTCCCTTTGCTCAGCATGCACATAAGTTATAAGCACAAAACTAACCTACAGTGCCCCCAAGTGGTAAACTGAAGAAATAGGATGAATTTTTGGCCTGCCACCTGTTGTCAGAAAAGAGAACAACATGCTGACCCAAGGTACAACCACCTACACTTAAATTGATCAAAGCATATGATAAATATAATTGTAAATAACTTGGTATAAGAATCTTTATTATACAATATATGTTATATAATAAATTATTTTGATATTTGTTATATTAATTCTTATTGTACTTGTCAGTTTGTTCTATCATTACCAACAAGTCATTATTTGTTAAATGATGTTGATAAGAATCATCACATATTAACTCATAACACATCTACCTTTTTTCAACTTACTAGGGGCTGTGCCTCTAGGCTCGTACGCTCATTTCCAAAGTAGTGCTCGGGCCCTGCAGCCCGATCTCTAAGTATATCACATGATATAAAAACTGGAAAATTCATATAAATTTCAATTTTTATTGCATGTCTAAGCAAATAAGGCTTGTTATTCCAAAATTTCAAAGTATTTTTTTACTGTCGTTAATTTTTGGAAGGTCGGACTTTTGTCGTTTGAACTTATAGCACTTATTAAATTAACCACTAAGGAAAACAAAAGCAGTCCAAAAAGCATTTCCGTAAACTATTATGCTAAACTGTTAAGGTGGACGTCAAGTAATTTGGCTTCCTGTATTTCCAATGGAAAAACTAGACAAACAAATGTTGGATTGCATAATTATGGTTATGTTTTAAAAAATATTAAGTATTCCAAGTTATAAAATGAAGCTATTTTAATCGATGTTCAAATTTTCATCCTTGGGAATGCATTAATTGTGAAGAAAATGTGTACAGAAGTTTTTCTGTTGGAAGTATAGGAAGCAAAATTACTTGATGTCCACCTTAAACAACTGAGATAGCTTTACTAACAAAAAGTATGCATAACAAATTATCTGCGTCACCATGGCAGCAGGTCACAGCATCAAAATGTTCCTCTATGGTTATCGTGAAGACAGACAAGCCACTCGTTTCTTTCCTTTGCGTCTTTAAAAAATGCTTACAAATCAGAAGACTTTTTCTTAATTTTTTTTTTAAAAAAAGGGAGGATAGTTGTAAGTTTATGCTGTAAAAATTGCAATGCGTTATGATTTATAGTTTGCCTTATATCTGTTTTTTTAATGGATCCCATTGCGAAATAGAGAATTTTGTGAAATTTAGAAATTTAATTTCTCGTAAACTAAATTGAAATTCAAAAAAAGGGTGACAAGGTGCAAAAATTCAGTCATGGCACTTCATGCCTACAAAGTTTCGTGGTTCTGTTGCTGTTAGTGTGTCCGGAATGCGACCTGATAGCATTTTTTGCTTACCTTAACTTCGAAATACAATAGCTCTTGAAGTATCACTAGAATCAAGAAATGGTTTATTTCAGTGTGTTCTCCAAACAATTCTCTACAAACGATGTAAATTTCATATTTTTGTGTTCAATACGTTTTGCGCTGCAAGCTAGGAAAGCTAGAGTGTCGCGAAATTTCTAAAACAGTGGCAGTTACTTTTTTTTTTTAGAATAGAGAGATACATGACTGAAAAATATAATTAATTAATTTTAAATAACCACTTAAATAACTTGTTAAAACAGACCTTGTTTTAATTATTATTGTACTTGTCATTTCTTTGCACCTTTGTCAACAAGTATTTGTTAGCTAAACGATATTGATAAAAATCGCCACAAGTTAGTTCTTTAAAACTGAATTGGATCATTATTAAACTTTTCACAGATTTGGGTAAAAGGCAGTTTCCCTTATTCATCCACTGAGCATTAATGAAGCTAAACACTTTTCATATCTGTATTTTGAGTCAGTAAGGTGAAAAAACAGTTACAGATTTTTAAAATTCAGATGTGCTTTTTATTATGTTAGCTATTTTACATCCAATAATAAATTTTTAAACACAGTATTTTGCCCATTTCAACTAAAAAATATTTAAATTTATACTTTGGTCAAATAATAATGAATCACCAATTTCTTCATCCTTCTCTTAAATATTCAAGAGATACTGTAATCTCACTCTTAAGTTGGTTTATTGTCCAAGATGAAATATTCTGAAATCTTCAAAATGCATTCATTTATTTAAATAAGAAATGCCACATAACAACAGTTTAAAATTATATTTCATAACAAACTGCTATGTAATCACCACAAAGAATAAGCTGTTCTCTGCAGTAATGTCATTATTATTGTACAGTAAATGATGGGGTTTTCACAGTGGCTGAGATTTGGGTACAGAAAGTGGACGGTGTTGCTAAATTATCCCTATTTTCATATGTGTAAAACTGAAATTTTTTACACAAAAAGAAAAGAGCACAATGATGTAAAGTCTGTAAAGTAAAGAGTACGAAAGAGGCATACCTCAAAAAGAGTATGCCTGGTAACCCTATCAACCCCTCAAATGCATGTACAAAATGTAATTTTTTTCTACAAAATGTAATTTTTTCAGTATCTTTCCCAGAGAATGCATCAAAAAAGTAGTTCAACCAAAAATTATATATTTTCAGGCTTCAAATAACTCTTTCAAATAAATGACCACATATTTGGACCCAGCATACAATTCCGAGAAGTAAACCATCTGCATAATCTGTGTAAGAAAGGTACAGTAATTTCTATATGTCTGTTTTGTTTTGTGTTAACTTTTCGCATCCTCATCTCATCTGACCAGTCCTACAAGAACAATCATTGTGGAATGACTTTTTTACGGGTCTTATAGAGGTTATTTTTCATGAAAGTTGGTTGTCAAATTTGCGAACTAAAGCCTAGTTCGTCATCAGGACTATGTCACTGGAGTAGTTGCTGCCACTCAATTGGAAGAGTCCATCCGCAATTATCGTTAATTGTGGTACTTCTTCTTCTTGCTATTTCGATCCCTTCTTCTAGTTTCCTCTTTACTAAGTTTGACTGGTGGGCGATTATTTTCACTGAATCCCAATTTATGGAGTGTCCACTTGCTTGTATATGTCTGTCTAGCCCTGTTTTGTTCCCAATGTTCCTAATAGCTGCTTGGTGTTCTTTCATTCGGACCTTAATACTTCTCCCTGTTTCTCCTATATAGCTGAGTCCGCAGTTACAGTCGATGCAGTAAATTACTCCCTCCTGCAATTGGATGTCCAATTCTTTCTGCTTTAAAGCTGGCAGGAATTTCTTTATTTTGTTATTAAGATCTGGAGCTAGCCTGATATTATATTTTGCTCCGATCCTTTTCAGTTTCTCGAAAAGTCCCTTGTGGTACATAATTTTGCTGGTGAATTTGAAGTTGGTTTTTCCTGCTTCTTTTTGGCACTTGTTTAAATATTTTCTCAACATATGGGGAGGGGCAATTCTTTTCTGCCAATATTTCCTTTAATTCTTCTTTGTGAAGATCTTTCTGAGTAGCTGAAGAGACCAGGATTTCAATTTTTTCCAAAAATTGTCTCGCCGTATTCGATTTAATATAATCAGGGTGGAATGAGCAGAAGTCTAACATCTTCCCTGTGTTGGATGTTAGACTTCTGCTCATTCCACCCTGATTATATTAAATCGAATACGGCGAGACAATTTTTGGAAAAAATTGAAATCCTGGTCTCTTCAGCTACTCAGAAAGATCTTCACAAAGAAGAATTAAAGGAAATATTGGCAGAAAACAATTGCTCCCCATATGTTGAGAAAATATTTAAACAAGTGCCGAAAAAGAAGCAGGAAAAAACCAACTTCAAATTCACCAGCAAAATTATGTGCCTGGGGACTTTTCGAGAAACTGAAAAGGATCGAGCAAAATATAATATCAGGCTAGCTCCAGATCTTAATAACAAAATAAAGAAATTCCTGCCAGCTTTAAAGCAGAAAGATTGGACATCCAATTGCAGGAAGGAGAAATTTACTGCATCGACTGTAACTGCGGACTCAGCTATATAGGAGAAACAGGGAGAAGTATTAAGGTCGAATGAAAGAACACCAAGCAGCTATTAGGAACATTAGGAACAAAACAGGGCTAGACAGACATATACAAGCAAGTGGACACTCCATAAATTGGGACTCAGTGAAATGTCGCCCACCAGTCAAACTTAGTAAAGAGGAAACTAGAAGAAGGAATCGAAATAGCAAGAAGAAGAAGTACCACAATTAACGATAATTGCGGATGGACTCTTCCAATTGAGTGGCAACAACTTCTCCAGTGACATAGTCCTGATGACGAACTAGGCTTTAGTTCGCAAAATTTGACAACCAACTTTCATGAAAAATAACCTCTATAAGACCCGTAAAAAGGTCATTCCACAATCACTATGAATAGAGGTGCCATAAATGCATTTACAACTAGAACAATCATTATTAATTTGATAATGTGACCCAATCTTGTCACAAAGAGAGACTACAGAATTACACGGGCCTAAGCCCAAGTAATTCTCAAACAATCACTTGAAAAGGGCCAGCATCTGCCTTGTTTTTTCTTCAGTGATAGAAAAGTGTAAACATAATTCATCCAAAATGGTTGTAAAATCTTTCAAAACATGCTACATGAGCACTGATGTGGACAGTACAGAAGATAAACTGGCTTATAAATTAGATGAAAACATCTATGACAATAAGGATGTTGATATTGTAGTTAGAACTTGAATGGACTCACTGGAAATCTATTTTCTTCTGAAATTCTGATACTGAGTTGCACTTTGGTGAAGTTTTAAACTACTGACTGAATTCAGTCAGCAGGAGTTTTACACTTTTAAAGTTTTAAACAATGAGTTACAGTGTTGAAGTTTTAAAACCACTGACTGAATTCAATCAGCAGGATGCAGTCTGTCATTCACCAGAGAAATCACTTCATCATCAAGGATGAATTATACCTATCAT
Source organism: Macrothele yani (assembly GCA_039090855.1). NCBI lineage: Eukaryota > Metazoa > Arthropoda > Arachnida > Araneae > Macrothelidae > Macrothele > Macrothele yani. Next base: position 71,433,747 of record CM076995.1, read on the forward strand.
AGGCGTAGCCAGGGGGGTCCTCAGGTGCAGACCCCCCTGAGGGGAGATTTAGTATGAATTTAAAGCGATATATATGTATATATATGGGGCTTTCACCAATGAACCAAACCCATGGACCCCCCCCCTTAAGACATTTCTGGCTATGCCACTGATACCTCTCCAGTATTTTTAGAATGCTCATTGTGATACTTTGCCCACACAGTCATTGTTATGTTCTAGAAGTATGTAAGGTAGTGTTTTTATTTATGAGAGGAAGTTAGAAAGTAACTTTCCATATTGAAGAACTTTAAAAGTACTGCATGTATTGAAAATGTTGTTTGCTGACGTGTACTTGACATGTTCTGTTTTAAGTGGCTGCAGTTTGAAGTTCCAGAGATATGTTCCTGAACTACACAGATCCAAAATGGCTACTGTACTGGTTGAATGGACAAAGGAAGAAGTCCGAGGAATCATTTGCTTCTTGTCTGCAAAAGAGACACCGCCTATCGAAATTCACTGTGAACTGCAAGCTGTGGACAGCCCAAACATGATGATAGTGCAGCTTGAAGTTCATGGTGAATTTCAATAGGTGGCATCTCTTTTGTCCACAAGAAGCGAATGACTCCTCAGACTTTTTCCTTTGTCCATTCAACCAGTACAGTAGCCATTTTAAATCTGTGCAGTCTGAGGAGTCATTCATCTATGGAGCTTCAAAACTGCAGCCACCTAAAACAGAACATGTCAAGTTACACATTAGCAAAAAACATTTTACATACATACACTCACTATCCAGTGCACAAGATTTACTAAAAGTTTATGTCTTTTCCACCATCAGTAAATAAAAATCGCTAAGGAGCTGCCATAAGATGTGGGTTAAAAACTCAATTTGATCGACTTTCAAGTACATTTATGCTTCAAATATATCTATGCACTAAATCAAGGTGCAAGCCTGCACATGCCTGCATTCACAGGACAAAGAAACTAGATTCACCACTACATTTCATGTGAAGTATCTGTTAGAATAATAATTTTGATGCTGTAATAACTACCAATTTTAATACAAAAGAGAAAAATGTTGTTGTTGTTTTATATTACAAAGGAAATGTAGAATCACAACATAATTGTTTTTGTTTTGTTTTGTTTTTGTGTGTGTCTATTTTTAAATTCTGCTATATATAATTTGGTAACTTTACAACTACTCATATTGTCGTTAAATGAAGCAGAAGCTGAGAATTCACACTTCTATACTAGAACATTGGGCACACAGGGTCTTGGATTTTTTGTTTCACACCCACCCACCTGCAGTGTTCAGATCCCTTTCAGGAATTAATCAAAGTAATTCAGTCAATAGAATGGTAGATATTCAGGAACATTACAATCAACCATTCAGGAATAAATAATAAATCATCTATGCAATAAAATGTCTTCAGTTTGTTTTTTGTTAAGCTATGAATTTCTGTTCTGTACCTCATATATTGATTTGTTGTCCATTTCATACATTTTAAGTATATTCTATAAAAAAAAAAAAAAAGAAAGAAAGAATGCTCCAAATTGTACCATTTCTTCTTTTTTTTTCTGTTTATGTTTCTTTTTTTTTTCAGTGGTGGAGTTGTGTAAGCTAAGCACATTAATACACATAATTACATAAAGCGCTGATAATTGGAAGTTTGCCTATCAATTCTTTTAAAAATTATATTATTGCAATCCATAAGGAACATAATCTTAAATTGTCACAGTTGGAAGTATGGATGAATCATCAATATATTTTGACCTTTCAAATAAAAGGATAATAAAATAGAGAAAAAAGTGCCTTTTGACTAAAATAACAAGACCATGAAACATAGTATGCTTTCTAGTTATAATGTTTTGTTAAGCAAGTGGAACCAAGCTTCCTTCTGTTGTTTCTAAACATAAAAAGATTACAAAATGCATGAAAATTTCCAGCTGTAATCACTGTCCATACCCAAAAAGCAACAGATGGATGAAAAGGAGACAATTAACAGAACTAGAAAAAGACTGGAATAAATGAACAAAAGCTCATTGGTTTAAAACTCAGGCTTCATGCGACAATAAGACATAAACATAGAAATCGAGCAAAAACACAGTCACGTATGATAAAAAGGTTCGTTTAGCGGTAGCTTTCAGTCATCCTACAACCTTGATCACCACCGATCGATAGCAGGTGATCAAGGTCATAGGATGACTGAAAGCTACCACTAAACGAACCTTTTTGTCATACGTGACTCCGTGTTTTTGCTCGATTTCTATGTTTAAAAGCTCATTTTTTAAAAATCAGCTATACTTGTTTGGGCCTTTGGGGAGCGCATAAAACTGAAGATGTTAAGGGGTTGGGGTAAAAGAAATGAACACTATACCGCCCTTAATATCCAGTTCTTTACCATTATTTTTGCACCTTTTTGATGTTAGGTTGAACTTTCATTTCAGAAACAGACTGTGATAAAAATGTAACAAACGGTACTCTCATCGTATACGGTCGTATCAGAATAATATGACCACCTACCTCATAATGAGAATAACCACCCTTGGCCCCGATGACAGCGGTGAGACAGCATGGCATGGATGCAATGAGGCCCTGCAAGGTTGCCCGAGGCACACGTGCCCATTCGGACTTCAGCAGAGCATGGAGGTCCCAGAGATGATGTGGTTGTGTGTCGGCGCATTGAACCTGTTGATCCAAATAGTCTCACAAGTGCTCTATGGGACTGAAGTCGGACGATTTCGCTGGCCAAGGAAGAACGGAGACATCACTGTCGTGTTCCTGGAACCAGTCTGAACCCCTTTAGCGATGTGGCAGGGCGCATTGTTCTGTTGGTAGACACCATCACAACCAGGGTAAACATCCAACATGAAGGGATGCATGTGGTCAGTGAGGATGGACAGGTAGCCATTGGCATTCAGGGACCCATCCAGTGGTCCCACGTCATATCAGGAAAATATCCCCCAGACATTAACACTGCCACTGCTGGTCTGTACTTGATTGACAAACATGTCTGACTGTTGGTTCTCGTGTGTCCGTCACTTCTGTGGAGTAGAAACCTCGATTCATTGGAGAAGGCAACCTTTTTTCACTCTTCCACTGTCCAATGACAGTAGTCCCATGCAAACTACAGGTGTCGTTGCCCATGGGCCTGGGTTAACATGGGCACCTTCACGCAGCGTCGACTCTGGAGACCCATGCATAACAGGGTTCACTCTACTGTTATCAGGGACACGTACGTGGGTGTCCCAGCATTCATTTGCATGGTCAATTGCTGCACTGTTGTGCATCGATTGCCCTTTGCCAGTCAATGTTCTCCTCTTGGGGTCGATGACCTTTGGGGATCAGGTGCCACAGTCATGACATTGGGAGGTACTTGGTGTGCCAGCGGTCCATTCTTGATACACCCTTAGTACAGCACCTGGCGAACAGTCCACAAAGTCTGCTGTTTCTGAGATGCTTCCATTCTTGGCACAGTAGCCGATGATCATTCCTTTTTGAACGTCCATCAAATCACTATATCTGCCCATTGTGCTCACATTACACACTGTGGCTCATCTGCCCTGGCCGGCTGCTTATATCTCCATGAGAAGACCTGACACTTGCACTCTGTCACCCGCCTGCATAGGTATGCCATGATTCCGGGGGTGGTCACATCATTCTGATATGACTTTGTATGTGTATGCACAAAACAAAACAAACCAGCAAGCATCAAACTTATTTCATCTTGGGTGTGAGGAGCAGGAGATGGAATGTCACGAGCAATGGCTGCAGTCTTTCCAAAATGCTGTAGAAGTAATGCCATGAATGGTATCAAGTAATTCCATGAATGATTAGTGTTCAAAACAAATTCATACTTTACATAATTCAATCTTTTTTAAAAAAAAACATGTTCATTTTGTTGTGGCAATGGTTCTGCTCTTTGCAAAATTTAGTATTGTGTGCAGTTCCTTTTAAACAGAAAATTGCAGCTACAGATAGCTGAAAGTAAGTTGAACTAGCAGTTGATTGTAGTGAATGGGCTGATGAGTCAAGTTTAACCAGAAAAAAAAATCATCCTTTTCATTAATATTCGAATTTCTTCGGTATAAAACCTAACATTTTGTGTATAAAAAACTTAGTATTATTGTACAGTTGAAATCATTATTTTTGTTTGTAAATGCATGGGTGGTGCATACCTGACAACTTTCAGAAACCAAAAATCGTAAAAATAAATCAATATATTCGATGAAATTTTTAATCGATATATCCAATGAAATTACTAGTTGCGCATATTGATTAAATGTGCTGAACATATCGATTAAAACACTATGTTACCTAACTCAAGTATCAACTTTTAATTGATACGACTACAGATGTTTGAATTTATCGGCACGTTTATTTCGATTACCCATACATAATTCTCATTACTATGCTATATCATTATGATCTATAGAGATAAACATTTATTTTTATGGAAGCTTGCATCTAAAGGGAAGGATTTTTTTATATTTCCTTCCCTTAGATGCAAGCAAATCAATATTTCCAAATCCAATATTCGCTTCCCTTAGATGCAAGCTTTCATAAAAATAAATTATAAAAATTTATTTTTATGGAAGTTTGCATCTAAGAGAAGGAAATATTGGTGTTCCACACCCTTTGACCCCCAAATCCAATAGAATCGTATCCCATGCCATCACAGAACAAACTAAAATGTTTTCAAAACAAACCATTTTCATGCTAGGATTAGCTTACAAAGAGACGGACGATGTAAGCTGAAATAAATGAGTGAGTGAGGGACACTAATTGGTAAATTATGCTCAACTAAAGATGAAGTGAACAAACATTTTGCACAAATCGCATCCAGTTCATTATAACTTTTAACAAAGGAAGTTAATCTTGTATTTTTTTTCAACGCAGTCAACACATTAGATTTGTGCTTGGCACTAGAAATATGATTAGTAATATAATTCCTTCCACCACGTGAAACACTGAAATTACATTGACACATAGTGCAAAATGCATATTTTTCATTTTTTGCAATACACGGGAATTCTGCAGAATACGCATCACAGAATGCTTGTAGTACACACACACACACACACACACACACACCTTCATATTGCTGCTCATAGGGAATCACTAATACTAAATTTATTGACACTTGAAAAAAAATGAAAGTAAAACTGCTATAGTAAAACAATAACAACTTAATGAGATGCAATTTGCAGAGGAAAAAATAATACCCCATATTAATTTTGTTGAATCAAGCCAAGACATTTTTATGCACGTTATCGAGCGACGAACAAAAAAAGCACGGTTGGAAAGCGTAGAAAACTTACTGACTAATGGACCAGCAAAATAAATCATTGCTGAAGAAGCACAAGCTTGAATGAACATTGGACTTTTGTTTTAACTTCCTCTTATAGCAGCATTCTTTCGCTAGGTCAAATTTATTGCCACAGAAGAAGTTACGAAACCATGCCTAATGCATTTTTAATTTCACAAAACTGGCAGCTTTTGCTTAATTTCGTCATGTTGGGTATCGATCTGGGTTTAAAAATTCCACAGATTTAAAATCCGTTTGAATTTTGTTTCTACGATAACTACGTTCTGAAATAGCATTTCGAACTGGGACGACTAATAAAGGCACGTGCTGGAAGGCAAGACACACCCCACGCTGGCCTCTGAGAAGTTACGACCCGGGATACTGAACAATGCGTTATCTGAAAAGAAGGGGGGGGGGATAACAGCAAGAGAGAGAACGTGATTGTAACCCTTACGTTACGCAGCTGCAATTTTTATCAATTTGGAGTACACAAAAATTAGCGTAACTCCCTTCAAAATTGTCGTAGCAAAAATTTTTTGGCTCATACTACAGCTCTTCAAATGCTCTTTTATTTGATATATTACACAAAACATTTTGTGCAACAACAAAAAATTCAAGGTCAAAGATTATTTTATTTGACCTTGAATTCCAAAAAAACTAACTTTTTTGGGGAGGTCAATTTTTATTTTCTAAATAACCTTAAATATCCCTTAGTATGCTCACCAATTTACAGAATGGGGTTCCTAACAGTTCAGGAGATGTGTATTTTAATGTACCTGCCCAACATATACTAGTGGCCAAAATTCATAATTTCTTACCATTTCTGTTATTATTTAGTCATAACTTTTGCTAAGAATAAAAATATTTCAACATAGTTTGTTGCATTACATTCTGCATTAAATTTTCTTTCTAATGATATATAATTTTATCATATTATTTTAAAACAGACTGATGTTATGAGCCATCAAACCTCAGAAATACAAATTTTCCAAAAGGTTTCCACAATTTTGACCAGTAGTATATGTTATGTCTCATGTACAGCTGTATTCAGCCTTTACTTCAAGCAGCTGACAGTCAGAGAAACTACAGCAAAGATCATATGAAGTTGACAAGAGATTCCAACCCCACTTTTATTGGATTGGTGGGAGTGGCAAGAGTCATAAAATCCACTTCAAAGAGAAGGTGAACTAAGTGGATTTTTATTACTTTTATTGCTGAGTTTTACTGCTTTCCCTATACCCAACCCTCACACTGCACTGTCTCCTCCCAAATGGAGGCTGCTGAGTATTGCTGCAATCTCTTCATTCTTAGTTTGCCCTCTGCCAACTAAAGATACCTAAGTGAAACAAGCTTTAAGCTTAAGTTTAGCCACAGTTAGATAGCTGTGTTAAGGAGAGCTAAAAGAAATTAACACAGAATATAACTTACTCAGGCTGTAATGTCTGTCCTTTAAGTTCTAATTTTTAATCACAATGAATGAACTACCTTCTGTTCATTTGTGGTGATGTAATCCATTTCATATAAAGCACTCTAAAAAACATGCAAGTGGATTATTTCACAAACCATGGTTGACAAGATGCCATCATTAGTACTTAGAAGAAGAATATGTGAAAGTTGCAGGATAAGAATTAATAAAATCCCATATCCGAAATCTGAAGAAGCTTCACCTAGCAGCAGTGATTCATTATTTCACCCTAGCACTAGTTCTCAAGGAAATGTGGATACTGAACAACAGATGATTGAAACAGAAGTTGCTATAGACTTGAATAAAAGTTTGATTGCATGTGGTGAGTCTCCCATACGTTAAAAAAAATATCCACATGTGAAGCTAAGGAAAATTACTTCTGCTATAAAGAGAAAAATATTGCACCATGAGGAACTGGAAGTTGAAACAAATAAAATGTTTGGCTTGCAATGATGAAAGAGAAACTATTAATCAGCTTAAAGAAAAATTTAATGTTAGTACAAATAAAAGTGAGAAGCTTCAAATATTAACCATATTGCCAAAAAGTGGACTGTACACAAAATTGAAGAAGAATTTAATGTTTCAAATTTCATGGCACGGAAAGCTAAACAGTTAGTAAAGGAAAGGGGAATAATGGCAACTCCAAACCCCAAACCAGGAAAAACATTGTCACAAGAAAGAGTAACACTTGTAAAGGAGTTTTACAAATGTGAGGAATTTAGTAGGCTAATGCCAGGGAAAAAATATTTTATTTCAGTCAGGCAAGGAAACACAAGAATTCATATGCAGTAAAGACTGGCACTCAGCAATCTGAAGGAAGTGTTTCAGTTATTCAAGCAGAAGTATCCAATGAAAAATATTGGTTTTTCTAAATTTGCTGATCTCCGCCCAACAAACTGTGTTTTGGCTGGCGGAAATGGTACTCACTCTGTATGTGTCTGCTCCATTCGTCAGAATGTGAAGTTGATGCTGATAGGAGGAAATGTTAGTGAACTGACTAAATTTAATGAAACTCCTTTGAAAACATATAAAGATTGCCTTGCAGCAATGGTATGTAATCCTGCTCAGCCTCAATGTTTTTTGGGAAACTGTTACAACTGTCCAGGGACAAATTAGAAACAAAATTTTGTTAAGAAACAAAGGGAACATTTTTTCTCTCCATAACCTATACATAATCAAGAGTAATATCCAAGAGCTTTTAAACAACATCAAAGGTGTCACGTGTGTTAATAAAATTGAACTGCAACAATTAATAGTCTAAAGGTGTTGGGTAAGTAAATTTTAATAAAGTTTTAAATAACATGCAGAACAGAGATTCACCATAGCTTAAGGAATTTGCTTATGAAATAACCTTTTGCTAGTTAATAAAATGTTAAGTTAGATATTAAACGTCAATAAAAACATAACATCCCCCTTAACATTTTATTGATTAGCAACAGGCCAATTTAATATAGGAACAGGCCTCGAGCAGCTAGACGGAATCTTTTTTTATACAAAGTTGTGCTACTAGTATCACAAAAAATATTTTACCTAATATCAAACTTTACAATTAGATCAACATAGTTTTATAAATGCACAAGTTTCATGCAAGAAATTAAGTTAAAATGCATGTTTCCTTCTAATATAATATGTACATAGATACCATTCAAATATGAACTAGAACTAGGACAAACGTACACACATACCAAAATTTATACCTCCTATGCTATTAATAATTCAATTTTGAAATTCAGTATATGAACTAAGCAATAACTGAGGATATTCTAAAATAAAAAAAAGGGTTAGTTTTTTTGGAATTCAAGGTCAAAATTTTGTATTTCACCTTGAAAAAATATGTTTTTCAAAAAACACTTGTGCCACATATCAAATGAATGGGCACTAAAAGAGCTTTCAAATGCCACTAAATTTAACTTTCTAACTTTTATAGAACAGGAATTATGCCAATTTTATTATTGACCGACGAGTGCAAATTTATGTTGGGTTTTTTTGGGGGAAATTTTAGATTCCAATATCTCAGAAAATTTTTGTCCCAGAAAACTAAATTTCACATCAGCTCATTTTCACAGCAGACCTAACAAGTTCACCAAATTTGGTAAAATTTGGTGATGGTCAGGGAAATTCATTGGTTGATTTGACGTGGAATGATCCCTATTCACTTTACTCATTTCACAGGAATGGAATGCTTTGGAGACACAACATTCACTTTGTGAAGTTGTAAAGGTCAACAACTACTTCTGATGCAGTAACTAGTTATAACTGACACCTTACTTTTTTTTTTTTTTTTATTGGTGGTTTAACAACCACCATGAGCAACTCAATGGGCTATAAGCAGTTGCCTGTCCCTAATTTAGGGTCACTGGCTTTAGGGAAGTGAGAGAGCCAATGCCGTAAGACAAACACAACATCATCCATGCCTAACCTGGATTCGAACCCGGACCCCTTTTGGATGAATGATCAGAAGCCATCGCTTAGACCACTGCACCACCGGGGCGGCATAAATCTTACTTTCAAATCTGTTAGTTTCTGCATTTTCTGATATATTAGATTACTATTTGCATAGAAATGACACTACTAACTGTCACATATGAGAAAAGTTTTGGAACTATGCTACCCTGAAGAACAAACTTGTCTGTATCTAGTAACTTTAACTAAGTATGCTGTCCACAACAAACACATGATAAAGATTAAGATTATATGCCAGTCACTTGAAATGCCTGTATGACATGATACACAATACTGTTAGATGGCAACACATTAGCTAAATTGTGAGAATGACCATCCTAGGCAATGTTGAAGGCCATTGGCTGCATGAAAGTGTGATATCGCAGTCTTCTGTGGCACATGTACTCCATTAGTTGATGTAAGAAGTGGGTGAACAGTAGTACCGCACAATCCTTGCAAAGATCAGAACAACTTCCTTCGTAAGAAAAATAATCGCATTAATCTATAACTGTGACCCCATGTGGGACACAAATGAGGATATAATTGACATGTCATAAAACTATCACAGATATGGAAAACATTAAGCCACTGATACAAGAGCAACCTCAAGGAACGCTTGTTAGAAACCGGACCTTGATAAATGATGAAGATACCTGACGCCATCAGACAGTGAGTGTCACACCGCTCCGGTGGTCTAAACGCTGGTTTCTGACTACTAATCCAAGACGGGTCCAGGATTGAATCCCAGTGAGGCATGGATGTTGTGTGTTTGCCTTATGGCACTGGCTCTCTCCTTACCCTGTAATCAATTACTCTAAATTAGAGATGGGCGACTGCTTATAGCTCAGTGAGTTGTACACAATGGTCCTTAAGCCTTCAAGCAAATTAAATAAACAAATAAATTTAAGACAGCAACACAAAGGTGGTGTATATTCTAAAGGTTAGCCTAACCAGATCTGCCATGATTTCTCCTCTCTATCTTAGCAGGCCCAGCCACCAGATTAAGAACTTGCTTGTGATGTCCTGCTAAGCAACAGGCATGTCCATAGGTAGCTAGCCATTGTGAAAATATTCATTATTTGCTTCAAATTATTTAAATTCCTTTTGACTGATGATTGCAAGTAGTTACTTTATGTACAAAATGTAAAATTTGTGTTAAAAAAATTAGTAGCAAAAAAGGTTGAAGAGCTGAATGTGGTAAATGGAAAATGTTCAAAATGTAATCAAACTAAATTTGAACTGGAACTAAAGTGTGCTTTTGTATTTTTAAATAAGTAATCAAAGTTGAAAAATGACTGCTTAAATATCAAGTCAGGGAAAAGAAAATGTGCTATGTTTGCAGCAGTTTCTTAATGAATCTGATCATCCAGTGTGCCTCACTAACAATGGGAATATCTCGAAATTATGGCAAAGATATTTTAATAATCATTGTTACAGGGAGACTAAATCCTAGCCCCAGTCAAACTACCCCAACCCCTGTGCAAATAAATATATTTCAATCTCTCATTTTTGTATATTTTCAATCTTCATTTCATTTGTGGGAAAAAATAATCATGCATGCATGTTCTAACACATGATCATGAACATGGGGTGGGGGGCAAAAGGGGTCAGTACAAGGTAAGTTTATTTTTCATTTATTTATTTTTGTGTGTACATTGTGCTGAGAGTTACACATCCTCAGTATTAATTTAGTCTAGTTGTCACCCTTGAAAGTTGAAACTTTTTTTATTTATATCTGTATGCCCTGCAACATTGTGTAGATAAATAGTGAGAAAAGATTATCTCTAAATTCCTACAGTTTCAAAATAGACTAGGGGAGGGGAGTCTAAGTTGTTAAAGCCACACATAAAATATAGATTGATGTATCATTTGGGTCATTCCATTTTAATTCAACAAATGCAGTTTGCTCCAACATTTTTGATATTGATGAAAATGTTCAAGTGCATTCCCTCTACCTCCTAGAACTCAAAAATGATATTAGTTTATTTTTAAAAAATATACCCCTTGATGTATAGGCTATTCAGTGGTGTTGCATGCCCATTTAGGTTGGGTGTGCGCTGTTGATGGGAAAAAACACGCAACAATTTTACTATGTATCCCAAGCTGCAAAATTCGTGCATTGATTTTCAACATACGAAAAGCATTTCTTTTATTTAGCTGTCGTCTAATAACTTGCAGTAATAAAGATCTTTACGTACACTCCATTGTAAGAAAAAACTGAATTTCCTGCGCAAATACTAGAGTGATGAACAAATTGTCGGTATCTTTTTCTTCATATATATACACTGAAGAGCAATTGAATTAGAGATACCTGTCTAGTAACATGTAGCACCACCTTTCGCCCTGATGACAGCGACGATTTGTCTTGGCATGAACTCGACAAGACACTGGAAGCGTTGGGAAGCCATACGGATTCACAACCCCTGAACAAGCTCCTATAGTTCACGAAGATTTGATGGAGGGGTGTCAGAGCCTCGAACATCTCTCTCTATGGCATCCCAGATGTGCTCGATGGGATTGAGGTCAGGTGACCAAGCTGGCCAAGGAAGTGAGGTCACATCGGTGGAGTGTTCATCCAACCATTCGGATACAATTCGGGAGCGATGGCACGGTGCATTGTCTTGTTGCAGGATGAGGTCCCAGTGGGATGTTGAAGACGCACAAACGGGAGCAAATGGTCGTCCAGGATATTCCGGTAACATTGACCTGTGAGGGACAATGTCACACGTACCAGGGGTCCCATTTCAGTCCACGTAACAGTCCCCAGACGAGAATGCCACCCCCACCAGCTTGAAGAGTACTCTGCTGGCAAGAAGGATCCATCGCTTCATGTGGTTTCTGCCGTACTCGTATCCTGCCATCCGCATGTACCAACGTGAATCTCGGCTCATGAGTCCAAGCAACATTTTTCCACATGTCTAGGGTCCAGTGGCGATGTTCCTGCGCCTGTGCTAATCTTTGCAACATGTGATGTGCGGTCAGCAGCGGTACCCTCGTGGGACAATGGCTTCTGTACCCCATAGCGAGGAGATGGTTCTGGATGGTGTGGCTGCTTACACGTTTTTGTGCACCAGCGTTAAATTGCCAAGTGATTTCTTGCACTGTGGCCCATCTATCCGGTTACAATACGAGCTAGCCGACGATGACCCCGCTCATCCACACACTGCTGTCCACAGCAGTTGACCCTTGCAGGGATGGTTTTATCGGATTCGATGTACTCACGGTGTACCCGTGACAAAGTGACTCGTGAAAATCCCAGTGCCAGCATGCATGACTTCCGAGATGGAGTGACCCATTCGTCGGGCCCCGACAATTTGCCCACGATCAAATGCACTTAGTCTTAGCCATAATACGTCCGACTGTTACAGATTCCCGTCACATCACTCCTTATATTGTCGGATTGCTGCATACGTCATGTCGTTTCCGTTTACAGGGCCGCCCACAGCGCCACATTTGCATAATGCCAGCTGTCTCTAATTCAATTGCTCTTCAGTGTATATAAGTTTTAAATACAGCACGAGGCTTACTTTCTTTAACCCGCTTTACACAATCTGCAAAATCTCTGGCAAAAATGGGACACTTAGTACATCGTCAACCTAAATGGATGTCAAAATTAAAACTGTAAATGGATGTCAAAATTCAATTGCATCTGTGCTCATAAACACATCGATTCACACAGCGACGAAAAGACAGAAAAACAGTAACTCGTAGCAGAACGATGAAGTGTGTTTATGACTCCATGCTATTCCAAACGGAAACAAGTATGACCAGTGGTGCTTTTTAAGTGTGCACACCCTGGGAATTTAAACCTCTGCGTTAGATTCATGAAGAAATAAAAACATGACCTGTAGCGCCATCTGGAAAGTTACGAATTACAGTTGCTTTAACGACTTAGGATGCCCGCTGTTAAAATAGCACTCCTGTAGCTGCAAATATTAAATATTATTTATTACATTTTGTTTACTGCATGAAGCAACAAACCTTCTCCTCTTCACAAAAATATTGAACAAGGGAATTAAGTTCAGCGGACAAACTTCTGCGAGTCTTACTGGAAATACATATAAAGAAAAAAATATATAACAGCAACTGGCTGCCCTGCGAGACTCAAGCGGTGCTGATTTTGGGTAGCACACCTTGACAGTTCCGCTGGTACATTTTGAGACCACAGGGAAATAAGAATGTGACCTGCAACACTATCTGGGGAGCTCTTGTAACACAGCTGCTTTAAAGTCGTCAGATGTGTGCATCACACAAAACAGCACACCCCGGGATTCTAGCGTGAATGTGATATGCTTACTGAACGAACCTTCTCTTATTAATGAAAACATCACATGGGGAAATTAATTTTAACCACCACTAAAAGCCTTAAGACGAACTCTGGCGAGTTTTATTAGAGACAAATCCGAAAAAATAATATCAATAATATAGGTTGAATTGCGACTCTGTGTGGGTGTGTGCAGCACACCTAGCACACCCAGAATATTCGCCCAAGACTATTTTTTTCATGGCCGACAACAAAAAAGTGACATTTCAGAGCTTTTTCTTATGAACTATTAACTTTTTTCTATCAAAGATAAAAGGCTCAACCATAGCTTGTTCAAAAGCTTTAAAAAAAAGCTATTTTTTTCATGTGGTGTGAACAAATTTCAGATTTTAAGCCAAAGCCTATTCTTCTAAGGTCAAAGTTTACCACACAAAACTCATTTTTTACAACTTTTGGAAATTTAAAAACCCATGAAGGGTTGGAATAACAAGTCAACTTTTTTTCTTAGATACATGTCTATGATTAATGTTTGTACAAAAAGCATTGGCTTGTTACTCTGACCCCTTCATAAGATACAATCCTCCAAATAAGTCTTTTTTCTCAAAAATCTGGTTTCCAAAGCTAAAAAAAAGTGGGGGGGGGGGGTAAATTTTTTTTCACTCATATGAGTTAAAGTACTTTTTACCAGCTTTCAAACAAAAAAAATTGCTTTGTTATTCAAAGGCATTTAGGAACTGCAAGGGCCTAAATTTTCAAAAAATTACACAACAACAGCACAATTTTTGCAATACTTTTTTAATTCTACTTTTTAATGAAAAGAAATTTTATGTAATTATCATAAGTTTTAAACGGTGAAAGTAGCTCAAAAATACAAAAGAAAAAAGTTATGGAATATGTCTTTAATTCTTTCACATTTAAGGCAATGGGCTTTTTTTTTAAGAGGGATGCAGAATAGGTCCAAACTTCCAAACAATGTTTGGGTGAAATCACTAGAGTTGGAAGGAATTTTTCTTCAAGAGGAAAGAAACATTAACCTTTTAATATTCAAACTTAGGCTAAGTTACCAGAATCTCAGGGCTGATTTAAACTCTTACTATGTTAGGCCAAAGTAAATAGAATAGATTTGTCTCATTGCCATTGAATTCCTCAAAATAATACCCCACCCCCATTTAAATTTAGTTCAGGGTTTTATGGGAAATTTTAAAGTCCAGAAATGTTTTGCAGCCGTACTTTCCAGAAAGTATGTATTATATTTCAAAAGCTTGTGTTTGTAAAAAAAGGAAGAATTGGGGGAAAAACATATCCCTATGGCAGTAACTTAATGAGATCGTTTAGATCTAATTTTAAAACATGTTATAATATATCTACCTTCTTTATCATTTTGTTCAATGACTTGCTTTCTCATGGAGAACTGTTGACAGATGTTCACTCATTGCAGGTGTGATGTTATGTCCTCTTCCTTGAGCAGATCATAGTTCTGATGGAGTTAGGATCTTCAAAACATCTTGAAACTGAACCCAAGTTTGGTTATCATGACTTGATTTCTTAAATGATGTCCCAGGTCCTCTAGGATGAAAAAAGTGGATCCTGTATTCCTGTTCAACATCATACACTTTCATCCCCAACACTTCCCTAGCCACCAGTCATCATCATATATGCAGCAAACATAATCTGACAACTTTGGGCAAGTGCTTGGCATATAGACTGTCTAAGGTTCATAATCTTTGCTCACCTGGAAAATCTTGAAATCTGATGAGAATGATTGATGTCTGTCTGGCCTGAATGATATTTCTGCTGAGTAGAATGTAGCTGTGGAAAGACCAAGTTTGAGGTACTGATAGTGCTATTTTATATCTGTTCTCAAGGCTCTTTTCTGCTGCATTGTCATCACTGGAAACACAGAAAAATGTAACTCCATGAATATGTTCATTACAATATTCAAAGACATCCAATGGATTCAAGATTTCATCACTAACATGCTGCTGCAAACTAGCCTTTCAAACTAGTCTCTTGACCGTTCTCCCAATCCCATCACATGGGCCTTTTCCATAGGATGTGGCAAAAAATGCCACTCTGCTTTTATTCCAAAGTCCTATTTGTGGTGACTTAAGTTACTGAATTTTTTTTTTTTATTTTTGTAATGAGCTGCTAAAAAATCTGAGAAATAGATTAATTTTGAAATTAAAGGGTGATCTGACCAGGTTTTTAATGAGAACCTTTTGAAAAGCATAGAATGCAGTGGTGGTGGTGTGATCAAGGTAGTCACTTACAAAACAATAACTTTGAGTTTAAATTTCACTATCCCTTTTCCAGTAGATAACAAAAGGATGAAGTGTAGATGGTAAACCTGACCAGATACGGCTGGACCTTGTCCTGGACAACACAAGAAAAATTCTCAGATAAATCCCCAAGAACCAAAAATTCTCCCTTATCTAGAGTTTCTTTGTGATTTTAGATACTCTGCTTGTTTCCTGGCAATAAAATGGTGGATCTTTAGATGCTCAAGTTTTTCACCAAAATTTACCAAGAATTCATGAAGAGATAGCACACATGATGTCAGCTCACAAGTCTATGTATACCCACTGCCTATATGAAACTTGCATTTCCTCACTTAAGTTGCAATAATCTTCCAAGCCAACTTGGACCATTCTTAAGAGAGCATCGACACCAGGACATATAGTACATCCAGAAAGCATGCAATTCTTATTTTCAGTGTCACAGACCATATTCTTCAGCAGATCTTTGTAGCTGTGGTGACTTTTAATTGCCAACAGCATGAGTTTTATATTTTGGTGATACAAACAAACACACACAGAATGTGTACCAGATCCTCCTGCTAATAGACAAAATTTAGGCCTAAGTTCTGCAAATTTAAAAAATCCAATTTTCAGATCGGGTGATTTTCTTTAAAATGTAGGTAAAGTTCCTTTAAGTCGCACAAAACGAGCCTTTTCTGAATGTTTGATTTTTCCCCATCCTTCCCTTTAACAGAAGTGCAGTCTTTTTCACCAGGTGTCATGCAACTACTATCATCTCTCTGATAAAAATCTTGTGCAGTTTTAATTGTGTTACTATCAAGGATATTACCTAGCAGCTTAGCTTCTACTTTCAGTAAAACTCCATGTTTTTTAACTAAATGTCTGGTTTTTCGACCTAGGTACTGGCTGATTCCAAATTCTGACTGAATTTTTGCATAGCTCCAAGTTAAAGACAACAAACTTGTAATGTTTAATTTTTCCTGAACAGACTCAGCAGTTTTCATTCTCTCTTTGAGATTTCCTATTAATTTTTCATACTTATCACATAGGCCTAACTGGTTTTGGCAAGCACTGTCGTTTTCATTTGGAGCAATCGAGAGGTCAAACGATTTATTCAGTTTATGGGTGACAGATTGTGTAATCTTTGAAACTTTCTTAAAGCAGATGATTTGGCATCAGATGATAGTTTGGAAACTTTCACAGGTGACACACCAAGGGCAGTACATGCTTTATTTACTGACTCAACTAAAACACCTTCAGGTTCATATATTTTGACATTGTCACTATCTTCATAGGTTGCAACTAAAGATCCAGACTCACGGTCGCAAGGTCGCCACTGGCGATAAACTTCATTGTTGTGGCCACTAAAAATGTTTGATTAAATCGGCAGTTCTGGCGACCTGTACGGGGAAAACATTTATTTTATTTAACTTGTACTGTACAGAAATTTTTTTTAACTTGTATGGAATTTGCACGTTTTTCAAAATTTTTATTCCAAGTGTACGGAAATCGCACGAAATGGCACAAAATTTGAGTTGTGCAGAGGTCGGCCATCACCTTTTTCATTCTGCTTGAACAGCAGAAAAGAAAAAAAAAGTATATAAAAAAGGCGAGGGCATCGGTTTTTGATCACAAAGAATGTGCCAAGGCTGATGGTTCATCGTAGGGGAACGAGGTTGCGGTGGAGATGAAAGCAGGTGGTGGACAGCTCCACTGTCTGCATTGGAAAAGTCCAACTGGCAGAAATTTTTATTTAAAAAAATTCTCCAATTTTTTAAATAACTGAATGCAAATTTAACAGTAACCAAGACACGTTAAAATAAACTCCCATGTGAAATTTCATCAAAATCCAATGAAAACTTTAGAAGTTGGGCATTTTCTTTTTATAATTTTTAATGAATGTTTGCTGAAAGCCTGCATATTCAATAGGAAAATTCTAAAATTCGGAATCGGCACAGTCCGGATCACCGGACGATTCCAGATTTTCAAGGTTGTACTGTAATAATATTTCCATACCTACGAACTACTACGGAATGTCTGTAGTTTCTACGAATTTTGTTGGCTGACTACGGACCTCGCTGTCAAAACTACGGATTCTACAAATTTTCATTTTTTTTATTTTATTGTTTTATGATATGCATGAAATTCTTAAGCGGACTCGCGGAATTCCGCATTTTTTTTTGTCATCATTCAGATCGTTCTCAGGATCAGCATAAAACTGATGACAATTTGCGGGTGGGTGGGTTGGGGGAGTTCCGTCTGGAGATGGATGGTATTTCGTGTCTCAAAACTTTTGAAAACGGTAGTTGAATGGAGTTACAGTAACAGTAATTTTTTTCTCCCGATGTTGCTTTTGTGTAAAGTTTTATTGTTAAATATGATTTTATTGCATAAAAGTATTTCAGCTTGAAATTGTAAGGCAACAATGTGCGAAAACGGAGGTTAAACGCTGCAAAAATTTCCCCGTAATCTCAGACATCAGATTCTTCTGCGAAATCGAGGAACTCCGCCTTTTTCGTTATTATTTTGGTCATTCGCGAGATCAATGAATCAGTGAACACAATTGGGGGGGGGATCGTCACAGGACAGAATTCCAGCTTTACAAAAATTTCGGAAACTGAAGGTCAACGGAGTTAAAAAAATCCACAATTGTAATTCTTTTTTTCTTGCGATGTTGCCTTTGTACAGTATTATTGTTAAGTAATATTTAACTGCATAAATATTTGTATTTCAGCTTGAAAATAGCGGAAAAATTTCCAAAACCGGAAGTCGGACAGTGCAAAGATTTCTTCGGCAAGCACACTCCCCTCCAAGCGTGATGTTCCCACTCTCCTGCATTGTTTTATTACTTCAGTTTCAACTTTTAAGAATACTATAACTGAAATATGCAAAATAAAACATACTGATATTATACTAAGCAATTTTACAAAAATAATTTAGTATGAAATATACAATTTGATTTTTTTCAAAGTTTGGCAACTGAGTTTTTTTTTTTTTTTTTATGGCCACTAACAATTTTGGTCTTGGTGGCCAATGTCTACTAGCAAAATTTCAAAATTTGTAAGTCTGGATCTTTAGTTGCAACTGACTATTTTTTAACTATTCAAACACTTAGAACAGAGAGATTTTCCAGGAATAAGGTTCAAATTAGGGTTTCTCAAATACAATTCTTTACTGATGATTCTAAGTGTTTTTGTGATCACTTTATTGTGCTCAGAAAATGGATCACAACAGGAAGTTCCAAAAAGGTGGGAAAATTTGTCTAGGAATTTTTACCCATCGTAAGTACAGTTTCAATGTATTTACACTCAGTTCTACACTGAAGAGCGATTGGATTAGAGACAGCTGGTGTTATGCAAATGTGGCAATGTGGGCCGCCCTGTAAATGGAAACGACATGACGTATGCAGTGATCCGACAATATAAGGAGTGATGCGACGGGAATCAGTAAGAGTCAGACGCAGTATGGGTAAAACAAAGGATCTAAGCGCACTTGATCATGGGCAAATTGTTGGGGCCCGACGAATGGGTCAATCCATCTCGGAAGTCGTGCAGGCACTGAGATTTTCACAAGACACTGTGTTACGGGTGCACCGTGAGTACATTGAATCCGGTAAAACCATCTCTGCAAGGGCCAATTGCCGTGGACAACAGCGTGTGGATGAGCGGGGTCATCGTCGGCTAGCTTGCATTGTAACAGCGGATAGATGGGCCACAGTGCAAGAAATCACTTGGCAATTTAACGCTGGTGCACAAAAACGTGTAAGCAGCCACACCATCCAGAACCATCTCCTCGCTATGGGGTACAGAAGACATCGTCCCACGAGGGTACCGCTGTTGACTGCACATCACAGGGTGCAAAGATTAGCATGGGAGCGAGAACACCGCCATTGGACCCTAGACATGTGGAAAAATGTTGCCTGGACTGATGAGTCGAGATTCACGTTCGTACATGAGGATGGCAGGATACAAGTACGGTGCAAACTACATAAAGCGATGGACCCTTCTTGCCAGCAGGGTACTCTTCAAGCTGGTGGGGGTGGCATTCTCGTCTGGGGACTGTTTATGTGGACTGAAATAGGACCCTTGGTACGTGTGACATTGTCCCTCACAGGTCAACGTTACCAGGATATCCTGGACGACCATTTGCTCCCACTTGTGCGTCTTCAACATCCCACTGGGGACCTCATCCTGCAACAAGACAATGCACCGTGTCATCGCTCCTGAATTGTATCCGAATGGTTGGATGAACACTCCACCGACGTGACCTCGCTTCCTTGGCCAGCTAGGTCACCTGACTTCAATCCCATTGAGCACATCTGGGATGCCATCGAGAGAGATGTTCGTGGCTCTGACCTCCTCCATCAAATCTTTGTGAACTGTAGGAGCTTGTTCAGAGGTCGTGGATCAGCATGGCTTCCCAACGCTTCCGGTGTCTCGTCAAGTCTATGTCGAGACGAATCGCCGCCATCATCAGGGCGAAAGGTGGTGCTACATATTAATAGACAGGTCTCTCTAATTCAATTGCTCTTCAGTGTAAAGTAGAATGAAGACTTATCATCATCTGTATACTCAGAAATACTATTTACAGTTGACTTCCTACTGTAACTTAAAATGTTGCAATCCTCTTTCTTAAAAAATCCAATGGAACATTTAGGCCTATCCATGACTGATTATTTACTGTATTTTATGCAGAGAAAAGACAAATTTATACCACCATAATTCCAATAAAAGTATTAGCCTCTAGTTTTGAATTGGCACTTTTATCCTAATTTAACAAGTCGTTTCACCAATATACCAACTATAATTACATATGTATCATGATCTTGAAATGAAAAAATTTACATCTGAAACACTCACTGAACTTCACAAGACACAGCAGGAACACCTTGCCCAGCACTTACTTCTTCAGAGTCCTAGAAGCAACTAAGCTAAGATAGGGAACATAGATGTGGGAGCAAATATGGACCTGCTGAAATGTGCACATTCCTATGGTGGCTGACAAGTGAAAATCTTGCAGAAGACAGGGAAGAGGAATTTATTATTCTTATGCCATTAAATAATACTACCTAAATATCATTAAATATTACTCAAAGCATTTTCTTCAGGAGAAAAGCATAATAATGCAACATATGCACCAGAAAATTATTTTTCCTTATGAATATGAAGCTCAAATAGCAGTGCAAAAATTGTGTCATTTCAGTACAATATTTTGAAAATTTAGAACCTTGTAACTCCTAAATGCTTTTGAATAACAAATAAACTTTTTTTCATTTGAAAGCCGGTAAAAAGTACTTTGGCTCACATGAGTGAAATTTATTTTACCCCTTCCCCAACATGCTTTTTTTTAGCCTTGGAAACCAAATTTTTGAAAACATTTGACTAATTTTGGGGATAGTATTTTATGAAGGGATTAGAGTAACAAGGCAATTTTTTTTTTTTTTTTTTATGCAAACAGTAATCATAGATATGTATCTAAGGAAAAAAAGTTTACTTGTTATTCCAAGCACTTCATGGGTTTTTAAATTTCCAAAAGTTGTTGGAAATAAGTTTTGTGCGGTAAACTTTGACC
Organism: Macrothele yani; assembly: GCA_039090855.1. Lineage (NCBI taxonomy): Eukaryota > Metazoa > Arthropoda > Arachnida > Araneae > Macrothelidae > Macrothele > Macrothele yani. The sequence continues at coordinate 71,455,032 of CM076995.1, forward strand.
TTGGAAAGAATAAGCTTTGGCTTAAAATCTGAATTAGTTCACACCAGGAACTAAAATACCTTTTTTTCAAGCTTTCCAACAAGCTATGGCTGAGCCTTGTAGCTTTGATAGAAAAAAACTTATAGCTCACAAAAGAAAGCTCTAAAATGACACTTTTTTGTTGTCGGCCATGAAAAAAAATAGCCTATACATCAAGTAGTATAGTTTTCAAAAATAAATAAAAATAATGTTCAAGGTCTTGGAGGTAGGGGGAATACACATGCAAATTTTCATCAAAATCAAAAATGATGCAAAAATTATTTTGAAAATTTGTTGAATTAAAATGGAATGACCCATTAATTTTTTGTGACTTTCTTTTCCAAATATGTTCTCAGTATCAATTTAGTATATAGTTGGCCTCCTCCAATTTTTTTTTATTTATTTATTTATTTATTTCTGTGTATATTGCAACATCAACCTGGTGCAGCATTATTATAATTTTATTTTTTGTTAATCACCTTTTCAAACACATTATCAGTATATTATTAGTTTTGGGGCAGTTTGCTTCTTCAAATTTAATATTTTTTGGATGAAAGCAATGTTATTTGATCAGAAAAAGTTAGGGTCTAAAAACGTAATTTTGGAGGCTGTTTTAGTAATTTTTTGCCAGTTTTTCTCTTACAGATGCAAATTGCAATGTAACAGTACATCAACATACTAATGGATATATATCAACATATTTCAGTTATTTTCTGCATCTGTTTAACACTACATTGAGCTTTTTTGGTATAACCACTTCCACAAAACAGAAACGAGAAAGTGTAGTTCCTGAGAAAGGTAAAATAAGTTGTTGTTTTTTAATTTGGTAGAACCTCTATGTCATAAAATAACTTATAGAAAACTAAAATATGGACTTTATTTAAGCTCTTACTTCAATCATTAAGTACAACTGAATGTCCAGAAATGTAGTGCTGTAACCTACTTAGTGCCTGAAAGCTTAGCGTGACATCATAAAAATGATGGCTAAGCCCGCAAAGAGAAAAGGGGTGAATGCGGGGAGTCCTGGCCTAACACATCTCCAAACAGCTGAAATTATTTGGAAAGTATGCCACATGGACATTATATAGCAGCATTTTTATATCAAAGGACATAGATTTTATTTAATTATTATGTACCTTAGGAGTTAAAATTTTGATCACCCACTCATTGTGCAGATTGGAAATTATATGTTAATTATTTGTGAAGTTTTTTCTTTTAATTTTTATCTATTTTATTTCTTTTCCTCTCACTGTGCCATTTCACAATTATCAGTTACCAGAAATGCAATGTATTGCTTTCATACATGTACATTTAAAACTTCTCCTTTCTTACAGAAGTGCATCAATTTTATTAATTAACAGCCCAATTTCTTTAGACCTATAACAATTTTTAAAACAAATATTCAATAATAGCTAAGGGTAGACAAATTCAAGGAGCCTGAAAATTTTCACCTTGCACCTAAGTTTTCAAATTCCATTTGGAAAATTTTATTTTTTAAAATTTGGATTCCTCTTTAATGAACCAACAAATACATTATATGTATCATTTTTATTTGCATTTCTTTGTAGGATATTTACTGTAAAATCAGAAAAATGAAGATGCCAATTTAATTTTTGGCACTGTTGCCAGCATATTTATGCAGTAGTAATTCAGGCTAAAGTTTTATGGCACAACCCTAGATGTGTGCATGCATGCATGTTGAGTGAGCATCAGGATGTTTGTAGCCTTGGATTTGATTTAGCATGGGTGGCTACAAGTGTATTTATATATCAGTGTTCTTACTGACAGTTACACTCCAACAACAACAAAAAAAACCTGAATTTCATGGCATTAATAACTACTTTGGAATGCAACTATTAATACAGGAGTATAATATGTTCTCCAGTTTTAGTTGTAGATTTTTCACTGAATTATTGAACAATACCTAAGAAATAATATATTGAATTTGATAGGACACAATTCTGTATTAATGATGTAGTACAGTGTTAAATGTAACATACAAAGCATACCTTATTTACCCACACAGTCACAGCAAATGTAGTAAACACATTGTTTTTCAGGGGTGTGCATATATCCTGAAGTAACTGTTTCTTGTTTGCTAGCAAATTAATTTTGAGAATTATAATACAGAGAAACTCTTATATTTAAGTCATAATTACGGAATGATAAAAAAAAAAAAAGAAAACCTTTTCCCGTGCCATTCTCAAGTTATTTATTGTCTGCATCAGCCCACATCAGACACATAATTCAAAGTAATCTTATTGAAATGCACTCTTAACACTGCACTGAAAACTGTTAAAAATAGGTTGAAATATTAAATCATCATGCCAAAAATTGGCAAAAGAAAAAAAAAAAAAGAAGAAAAGGCATCACTAATTCAGTACTGCATACAGAACAATATCCTAGTTTTGAAGATGCCAAAACTATTAACAGGTCCTAGGAATGAATTTGAATGACGTTATGCTGATGATCTGGTTTTACAAAAAATAGATAGCTTGCACCAATCATGATCCATGCAAAATGTCAAGTCCATGAAAGGTACTAATTAAAAAGTTGAGGAATGGTTTTTAATAGTTTTAGTGAAATATCAACAGTCAATTTTAATAGGATTACATAGTGTCTGACTTAAGCCCACATGGACAATAATTCAAAAATGGAATGAGGAAAGGTTTTTGGAGTTCTTTACTATTCCATAATTTTGAGATACGTAAGAGTTTGTGTGTACTCGTTTATAATTTTCAAAATTAATTTGTTAGCAAACAAGAAACTATAACTCTGGAAGATATGCACACCCCTGAAAAAAACAATGTGTTTACTACATTTCCTGTAACTGCATGGGTAAGTAAGTGTACTTCACATGCTACAGTCAGGGCTAGCTAGTGTGATAAAACAAGATTTTTTTAAATTTCAGGATGTACAATATGGTCATTATCTGTAACATAGAAATTTTGCACACACATACAAAACAAAAGCATTTTATCTTATCACAGGCCGCCCCGGTGGCGCAGTGGTCTAAGCGATGGCCTCTGATCATTTGTCCGGACGGGGTCCAGGTTCAAATCCCAGTGAGGCATGGATGTTGTGTTTGTGTTACGGCACTGGCTCTCTCCCTTCCCTGGGGTTAGTGACCCTAAATTAGGGACGGGCGACTGCTTATAGCCCATTGAGTTGCTCACGGTGGTCGTTAAACTTCCAATCAAAAAATATAAAAAATCTTATCACATTTTCCCCTTTTCCCTACTTCAGTCGATATGAGAATAGACTAAGTAAAAAAAAACTCATTCTTAAACTATGCTTTCAAATTGTACAGAATGCAACATCGCAGATATTAAACAGAATCATGGATATAAGTTGATCATAGGGAATCAACCTAAATTATTACTATAACAATACATTTTGACTTATTTATTTTTTTCAAAATTCCAATATTGCTTGGCGAATTTCACTTGCCACTTGCTCATTTCCCACAGATAGCATCATCTGGACAACTCGAACTTCTCTCATATTATTATTTTCTTTAACACCACTGTCTAATTATTTTAAAGTTTCAACCAAAAGCTTGTGTGACGCATCTTGTTAGAACACAAAGGGGACTTCCCTGCACTGTTTTCGAGTTTGTACCCCCCCCCAGCCCCATTCTATTTCGATGGAATCTTGTCTTTCCTTTCGGTTTGTTTTTTATTTGTTAAGTATGAAGCATACAGTGCATGGGTCTACTTCACACAATCCAAGAGCTCTTTAGTAATTGAATGAACAAAGTTTTAAGTTTTCATGTAATCAGATTGCATCTTTGCACAGCTGTAAGGAATGGATGGATGAATCCAAAAGAGAAACTCTGCCCTTTGTAACAATGCAATCATTTTGCAAAAAGCCCCTTTCGGGCTGTGTGTTACCGTGTGATAGTATTATAAAAGCTTTTAAAATAAGCTGACAAGAAACTAAATTCGAATGCACCAGCAGAATTTTTAATGCCAACAATTTAAAACTAATATTTAGAGATATTCACTTCTGAAGTTTTTATAGGTGCTGCAACTTAATTATACACTGCCGGACAACTGCTAAGGACGGATGACAATAGCAACGATAGCAACCATAAAATAGAAGGCAGGAAAATGTGGAAATTAGCATAAGTGCGGGATACAGTAAGACGTGTTGTGCGTATGCAAATTTTGGATTGCCGAACTTGTTCGTGACGTCATAGCGCTGATAAGAGATGTAAAGGATTTGACGTGTATTGACCGTTGTTGTTCAAATGCAAAGTTGAAAGGGAAAAAATCAATTGACGAACTTGTAATTTTCAGTATGTCTTCCCGACATCACCTAGATGATTTTACGCGTGGCCGTATTATTGGCAAGATTGAAGAAGGGCGAAAAATAACAGATGTTGCCAGGGAGTTCGACGTCAGCCACAGTGTTGTTTCAAGGCTTTGGAAATCATTTCAAACAAATGGAGAGTGTAGCAAACATCACGGGGAGGTCATGTTCGCAGTACGACACCTGCAGAAGATCGGTACATAGTGCTATCTACAAAAAGACACCGGCACAGCACAGCTAATGAGGTAGCAAATCAGTTTTTGGCTGCGACTGGCAAGCGGATCTCCCAAAAAACTGTCGCCAGACGTTTGCATGAAGGAGGACTATACGCCCGCCGTCCTGTTGTGTGCATCCCATTGTCCAGACATCACCGTACCGCCCGTTTGCAATGGTGCCATCAACATCGAAATTGGACTGATAACGACTGGTCTGCTGTCCTCTTCTCAGATGAGAGTAGATACAGTCTATCGTCTGATTGTCGACAACAACTGATCTGGCGTGATAGTGGTACTGCATATTGTCCAGCAAACATACAGGAAAGGGACCAATATCCGACATGTAGTGTCATGGTATGGGCTGGCATCATGATCAATGGCCGTACGTCCTTCTATGTGCTTCCAACTGGGACTATGACTGGCCAACGATACATTAATGATGTTCTGCTACCTCATGTTCGCATGTTCCGTGGTGCTGTCGGTGATAGATTCATTTTCATGGACGACAACGCAACATGTCATCGAATAGTCGCTGTCCAGGAGTGTCTTGAGAGCGAGGATATTCAACGCCTCGTATGGCCAGCACGTTCTCCAGATCTGAATCCCATTGAAAATGTGTGGGGTGCTTTGGGGAGGAGTCTTGCTGGTCGCCAATGCCCTCCAATGAACAAGGACACCCTCATCCGTGCACTGACAGAGGAATGGGATAAATTACCCCAACAGCTGCTTGATAATGTTGTGCAAAGCATGAGACGATGTGTGGAATCTTGCATCACCTTCCATGGTGGCCATATCCTGTATTGACATCTTACGCCGGAATGCCTGCGGATGGTAATTGCATTTTTTTCACGTTTACGTTTTCTGCACAAAATGGCCTGTTTGTCCCTTGAACACGTTCCAAAGCCTTCTGGATTTCAGAGCACCATAAATTGTCTTTCTTGTAATGTCCTGGCATTCTGACATTATTTTATTTCACTTGGCATCCAACCACACTTACTTTTTTATGCGCCATATAGCCGTTTATGATCCGTCCTTAGCAATTGTCCAGCAGTGTATATTATCGCTCTGCAAATTTTACTCGAATCCAACGAAAACGTATTGAATTTTCATAAAAAAAAATTATTCAGAGATTTAGAAAAATGCTGTTATTGGGCATCGTGTTTCGAAGAAGCTGATAACCCAATAAAAGTGCTGATTTTTTTAGTGGCTGGAGCTATTGTTTGTTACCTCTTGCAGAGGAGAGGGAGCTCAAAGGGTTGCAAGTGGTACGTATAACATTCTAACTCAGGGTGAGTTCATTGTTTTCACTATTGTTGATTGTAGCTGTTTTTGATTAAAAAATTCAATTTTGAAAGTGTATCATTATTTCTCAGGATAAAATAGTAAAAACAGGCATTTCAGGATATGAAAAAGAAAAATCAAGAAAATTTCTACCCCTAGAGTAAAATCACATTACAGTAAATGCTTTTCTATGTCATTAACTTTTGGGTGTCAAAATAATATCAAGGGGCATGGTTAAATTAACCATGCATTAATTTAAACAATTCTGCATGTGTAGTTTTTCTGATAATGGCCTAATAGAGACAACTTTGAAATGCAGCAAAGTGTCGTGGCAAAGATCGTGGCAAAGATTGTGGGCCCGCACGGGGATAACTGGTTTTCCAGTTATTTGGGGAGCGGCGCCCCCACGGCCCGAGCTGACCTTGTGACGGGTCATCATCTGATGTCATGCCACCGCTTGATTTTTATTTTGGTGCTATTGGTGTTTGCAGGGACGGCTGTTCATCCAGCTGTTGGGGAGTCGCGGCCCCACGATCCCGAGCTGGTCTTGTGTCTCGCTTTTTCGTTTTTATTTATTTTCTCCACTGGCTAGTTGCCCGTGTTGTATACTTTACCTAATCGCTACCACGTTATGCACTAACACCCCGGTCTTGTGGTTTTGTTACCCTCCACCACTAACTGTATTATATTAACCGCTCAGTTCGTAGGTTGCTGAGATTCCGTTTAGGTTCCCTTCCAGGATTTGTCTTCTTTGGATTTCTTTTTTTCCTTTTAGCTGGTTTGGGTGCTAGACCTACCTGCATGTTTGCCGCGTGCGGAGACCCGTGAGGCGGAAATGGGATGTCTGGCGGCTGAGGTCGCAGGAGACCGGATAAGTGCCTCCTGTGTACCAACACTCCTCTTCGACCCCGGCTTCGCTGTAAACGGGAGGCTGGAGACTAACCCACCTCTAGTCAGAAGTCTTGTACCAAGTTGTGTACACGGCTTTAGCGGCTTTTGTCGTATAGCACGGCAGGGTGAGCCCGGGGGCTGTGGGATCATGCCAAAGGCGTTGGCATGACGGTACCCGGAGGCCGAAGTGTCCGCCGAGTGCGTGTGATCACAGCCAACGGACTATATCTGCAACGTATAAGCTCCAGAACTGTGTCCAGCGTCATTTTCTTGGCTTGCAGACCTCCAGTTCTCCCTTGTAGGGCTCGGTGGTGGGTGGAGTAGTCTGCAGACGAATCTTCCTCCTTTTTTTCCATGGGTAAAAAGAACAAAAACTCCAAATTTAAGTCAAATGACAAAATGATAGTTGACAACGACTGTCCTTCGTCTTCTCAACCTACCAAGTCTCATACCCTTAAACGGTCTTTAGACCTTGACCTGGACCAAGAATGTGGAACCTCTTCTTCGGCGGCTGTACCAGTCGCTCCGAAGCGTCGTCTCCCCTCAATTGCTGTGACTACGCATGCTACTCACTTGCTTGTAGAATCCATCGATCCGAATGAGAGACTGTCCACCAGATCTCCCTTTTTCATTTCTAAAGCTTTGGACGCTGCGGTTGGCCCCTTGAAGTCTGTGAGGAAGCTTCGCTCTGGGGACCTGCTTGTCCAAACTTGCAGTGTTTCTCAGAGTAACACTTTTCTGAACCTCACTAGTCTTCAAGGCATTCCTGTGAAAGTGACACCTCACCCGTTTCTTAACACCTCTCGGGGTGTGATTTCGGAGTTTGATCTCTTGCCATGCAGTGAAGACGAATTCGTGACTGAACTTGCTGATCAAGGTGTTATTGCTGCACGTCGTATGATGTTCCGGCGTGATGGTTCCATGATTAAGTCAAAAAATGTCATCTTGACTTTTGACTCCCGAAAGTTCCGACAGAAATCAAAGCAGGCTACTTGGTCTGTGCAGTTCGCCCGTACATTCCCAGTCCTCTGCGCTGTTTCAGGTGCCAGAGGTACGGGCATTCACAACGATTCTGTAAGAGTTCCGCTCGTTGCGCTAATTGTGGCTCCGGTGAACATGACGGGGAAGGTTGCACTTCTGCGGCCTGCTGTGTTAACTGCGGTGAGGCCCATGCAGCTTACTCCCGCAACTGTATGAAATGGAAGGACGAGATGGCGATCCAGCGCCTCAAGACCCTGGAAGGCCTCTCGTACCCTGCTGCCAAGGCCAAGTTGGGTATTCCCAACACCCGACAGCGTAGTTTTGCCGCAGTTGTTAAGTCTCTGCCACAACCCGTGCAGCCCTTTGTTCCGCGCCCTGTAGCTCTCGCAGCGCTTGCCAAGCGATCTACAGCTGACCAGGCGACACAGGTGTTTTTCCCCGAGCTCGCGATTTTTCGACTACCTGATTCTGGGCCTTCTCTTTTGCAGCCGACCCTCTCTTCCAGTTTAAAGCAGAAAGCCTGCACGTGCGTACGACCCGGCCCTCAATCCGCGAAGGTGTGCAGTGTCCATCCAACTGTCTCGGCCTCAGCGAGGTCCCCACCCTCAACCAACATTATAGAGGAACATAGGGGGAGGAGAGTGACAGTTCGTCCCCGGCCTCAAACAACATTGCAGAGGAACATGGGGGAGAAGAGAGTGACAGTTCGTCCCCGCCCTCTGCCAGCATTGCAGGGGAGTGTGGGGGGAGGAGAGTGACTCATCCTTTGTGTAGTTCTGTTTAAAAAAAAAAAAAAAAAAAAAAATTATAATTATAATAGTCAATTAATAAATTTTTATATAAACCTAATTAACTACCTTGTCTTCACAGCTTTCATCATACTCTTTTTCAACTTTTACCAAGCCTGTCTGCTCTTAATCATTTTCCACGTTTTTTTAAAAATCTGTGGCTGATAGTTCTTGGTCTGGCGCTCTTTGGCCAAACCTGGCCCTTGCGCCAATAAAATCCAACAACCAACCAACCAAAGATTGTGGTCAGACACGGCAGCTATCTGCTGATGACTGTTGATCCTTTGTACCTCTTACGGCCCCGTCTGCAAATTGCGTTTTTAACAGCAATGGGAAACACAGCCAGGAGTGGACCAATTTTCTCTTTTAAACATAGCACAAATAGGTATGCTACACTAATACCAAAGGATGCGTGTACCATTAGATGCATGCATGCTGATTACGAAAACCTCAAGTTGAAAAGTAGCTTTATTTTCTCTAGTTGCCACACTTTTTCACCTGCTGTCAGCATTTGGTATTAGCCCAGAGTTTATTCCGACAATGTACTTCAGATAGCACTTGTCCTAAGCTTTCAAACAAGTCGTACTACGTTTCTGTATCTCCATTAGTTCTGGAGATAGCCCTTTAGATTTATTTTTTTTAGTTGCCTCACTGTTTTATCAGCTGTCAGGGTTATAACATTTAATAACTTTTTTGGTATTAGCCCAAGGTCCATTCTGACAATTTATTTTATTATACTTGTTCTAAGCTTTAAAACAAGTGGAATTAGATTTCTGCATCACCCTTAGTTTGGGAGATAGCCCTTGGTGCCAGCTCATTTTCAAACTGACCCCTTGCTTTTCCTATTTAGGCTCTCATTTGTTTTCCTGCTGCAAGACTCCTTGGAACAAGTTAGGTTAATGTTACAAATGCAATTTGCAGACGGGCGCCTTAGAGGTCCGAGAGTCAACGGTTGTCAGCAATGAAAGCTGCCCGCATTTGCTCGTGATCTATGCGGCGAGACATCGCTGCATCTCCAGGTGGATTTCAAAGCTGTCTTACAACATTGCTGTTTTTCTTCAGATACATTGTGGTTTCCTCCTAGTATCTCTTGAAAAAATGTGCTAGCACCTGAAAATTTTGCATTTTTTATCTATCCCTGATTATAGCATATCTTTAAAATGCCTAAATGTCACAAAAGGAATAATACATAACTGATATTTCAAGACCAACTTACATGCAAATGATCGTAATACTACAATGCAATTCTATTCTTGAACAGTCAGGCTACTTTCAGTAATCACCAACTAGCATTAAAAAGAAGTTGCTGGAGTACTTCGATCAACAGCAACACTTATGGCAGGAATGTCATCACATTCAGTCTTTGCAAGCTGCAAGGATGAATCCTGATTTCCAGCAACAGACTTACCTGACTCAGCATTTACATGTGGCAAACATGAGTCAAAGTCAGTTGTGGTACCATCATCTGATTCTGACTTTAGAAGTTCCATAGCAATATCAAATTTTTCTTTTCTTTTAGCTGACACTTGCTTTTTATTATGTGTAAGTGCATGTCTTCTAAGGTTTGATTTCTGGGTGAATCTTTTTAAACACACCTTGCATTCATGTGGTTTTTCACCTGTATGGCAAAGAGCATGTTTTTCAAGATCATCCTTCCGCAGAAATTGCTTTCCACATACTTCACACTTATATCGTCTGTCTCCAGTGTGTGTTGAGAAGTGCTTCGTGAGATAACGCTTGTTTGAAAACAGCTTATGACAGACCGTGCATTCATGGGTCTTCTGGCCGGTGTGAAGGTGCAAGTGTTTTGTAAGGTACCCTCTGTCTGCAAAACGTCGCAGGCAAACTTCACACTGGTGGGGTTTTTCACCTGTATGGGTGAGAAGGTGTCTCGAGAGGCTACGTTTCTCAGTAAAACACCTCAGACACACTTCACACTGATGTGGTTGTACTCCAGTGTGAGTTAGCAGGTGACGTGCCAAGTGCTGTTTCCCTGCGTATCTTTTCTGACAAATATCACAGTGATATGGTCTTACCCCGAGGTGTGAAAGCATGTGCCTCTGCAGTTGGCTCCGGTGCAGAAAACGTAACAAACATTTCTCACACTGATGACGTCTCTCAGCAGTGTGTGTACGCATGTGTCCCCACAAGTTCCTCTTTTTTGTGAACCTTTTAAGGCATATTTTGCACTCGTGGCGCCTTTCAACTGAATCTGCTGGAGGCGACCTTAAGTTGCTTGAATATATTGGTGTTAATCTTAGGTTGCTTGAATCTGTTGGTGGTGATCTTGTATTGCTGGATTCTGTTGGTAGTGCTTTTATGCTGCTTAAATCTGTTGGTGGCGATTTTATGCTGCTTAAATCTGTTGGTGGTGATCTTGGGTTGCTTGAATCTGCTGGTGACAATTTTAGGTTGCTCAAGTCAGTTGATGGCAATTTTAGCTTGCTCGAATCTCTTGGTGGCAATCTTAGGTTGCTTGAATCTGTTGGTTGCAATCTTAGGTTGCTTGAATCTGTTGGTGGCAATCTTAGGTTGCTCGAATCTGTTGGTGGCAATCTTAGGTTGCTCGAATCTATTAGTGGTGATCTGGGGTTGCTTGAATCTGTTGATTGTAATCTTGGGTTGCCTGAATCTGCTGGTCGTGATTTTAGATTGCTTGAATCTGTTGGTGGTGAACATAAAATGTTACTGCTTTCCATCTTTCTTTTACAACAGAAAAATGGTAATCTAACCATTACACGAAAAACCTGCACTTCATTTTGGTGAATCACGATCTATTTCATTAAAAAAAAAAAAAACATATATTTGTGCTCATTCTATTACCAATCACTACACATTCCAAGCATTCTACGTTGACGACAACCCACTGAACAAAGTTTTTTTTTTTTTTTTTTAATATAACCTTTGCTAACCGAGAAATAATAATAATGCACTTGAAATAACACTTTCAAAATTTCTGCATATTTGTATAATGCCTACAGTCAATCGATCTACAACTTCGCGGAAGCGGGACATTTCTGTACATTTCCAGAAGTGATCTCTATGTTCTTTAGGGTACCTATGAAACTTCGGGTACTACACAGTAGGAAACATCAATACAGATTCGATTACTAATGGTCTGATGAATAACGTTCCAAACGGGAACTTACATTTCTAAGCCACAGCTTTTCAGTCAACATCGTACAAAGTTACAAAACGGAAAAAGGAAGAAACACCACAAAATAACATCTCCGAAGTTTCACCACCCAGTCACATTTTTAACACACGCAAACAACAAACATGTAACTTGACTTGAGTTCGAGCTCCTCTCAACAAAAATCCCGATTTGCCAAAAAGACTAGAAAGTTCGTCAAATATTGTGACTCTCGTTAGTCGAATCCTTGCCGCCCCGATGACACAGAGGCCAAGGCCGTCAAGAGAGTGTGTTCTTCCTTTTTAGACGTCAGTCCCAAATAACATGGCTTAATCGGTAGCCACGGCTTCATACTTCGGCATTGTGTTTGACGTCTTGCACAACAAAGTTGGAAACCAAAAAACCTATCCGAAACGTTGTTTTCGCGTGACGTCACTAAAAGAGGAAACATCTTTACGATGTCAGGGCCTTGCGCTTTCTAGCCGGCCTTGTCCAAGGAAGTCTTGATACCTCACCAAGCCTGCCACAAACATTTGTGATGTCACGGTCGAGGTGCTATTGATTTGTTTAGCTTTTCGTGGAAATTGGTAAAGTATTTAACTTTTGCAATGTTCTTTCCCAGGGGAGGCTCCTGCTATGGGGCTGCGGAGCTGCAACCCCTAGCCATACCCACTACCCAAAGCAGTTTTTTTTTCATGCCGTACTAAGAGAGAGAAGTTTTCTGAACTCAACTGGAAATTTTCCTTGCATAACACAACTAGGAGCAGCAGGAATGTTGGCGGACTGTGCTGCTTGCAGCCCTGACGGGTATTGAAACCAACTCATGTGGGAAACTCTGCCTATTCCCATATCAGTTCGTTTCCTTTCAATAAAACTTGCCTGGGGACAGCATTGACGGCAGCCTCACTAGCGGGGTTGCTCGCCAATGCAGTCTCACGTTGGGTGGAAATGCAGCGCAGGGCCTGTGTGCTTTGTTGATTAATACGGTTCTTGTGCTTCCGAATAAGAAGTAAAATAGGGGAATGAATTAAAAAAAATAACCAGTGTTGAAATAAAATATGTTTGAATGTATTACTCAACCTGTTTTTTTTTCCTTCCAATTTTTGTTTTGTTCCTGCTTTTATTCAACGTAATAATTCTAACAATGTTACTCCCATCAAAATGTAGAATATTTGTGTTTGCTAATAACAAATATTCCGTCGCCGGACTTTTTGCAAAAAAGTTTTACTTATATTTTCTCTTCTGGTAAAAATGGGCATGTGAACAAATTGCGATGAGAGTTCAGTATTGAATAAGTTGAAAGAAAAAGAGAGAGAGAGAGAGAGACTAATTTCTGCAGCGAAATACTTGCACAAAATTGATTTCTTCACTTACCAAGCACAGCGAAATTTTCGCTTTTAAACTCACGTAAATTTTTATTCACCAAAAATCATTCAAGTCACTCAATTGTGAACATTTTATTTTTCTGCTGTATCCCCCCTCCCTCCCAAAAATAAGCTGCGCATTTCAATCGAGGTAATGCATTATACTTAATTACCTTGAAAAGAACATGTAATCAGATATCATTGTTTAGAAAATTTACGAAGCTGGTAAATTTTGGAAAACAAATTTTTCTACACAAAATTGTTATCATGACTTCAAAATTCAAATTGGACTGAATATGTTTACAATCCGTTTTTATTAAAGAGAATGCCGGTGTATGAGTATCGCAATAACAACTCATCGCCAAATTCTGGCAAATCCTTCAAAATTCCACAAAATCTTTTTCATCGCAGTCCAAGTTACAGTGGTCGGTATCAAGTCGAAGTTTCAAAGGGAGTGTAACAGAAGAAATAATATTTATTGTCATATTTCTAGGGGTCACAATGAGACACTTGAGAACGCGTACATGACTTTGAGTGTGTGTCTCCACTGCCACTGCATAACGCATTAATTTTTTTACATTTTTGGTCCTTATATACTTGTGTATATATACATATTTCATCTTGAACTCCTTTTTCAAGTAAAAGCCACACAGGAAATGGACATGGAGACATCCAAATGGGACGACAAGTGAATTTGATTTTATTATGTGTAACAAAAAATTCGTCATAGAAGACTGCAGTGTGTTAAGCCGCCCGGTGGCGCAGTGGTCTAAACGATGGCATCTGATCATTCGTCCGAACTGGGTCCGGGTTCGAATCCCGGTGAGGCATGGATGTTGTGTTTGTCTTACGGCACTGGCTCTCTCCCTTCCCTGGAACCAGTGATCCTAAATTAGGGACGGGCGACTGCTTATAGCCCATTGAGTTGCTCACGGTGGTCGTTAAACCTCCAATCAAACAAACAAACAAAAGCAGTGTGCTAAACAAGTTGAACACAGGTAGTGACCATAGATTGGTGAGATGTAAGATGCACCTCAACACTAAACTTGAACGTGGGAAGCTCATAAGACAAACAAAATGTATTGACATAACCAACCTTAAAAAACAACATAATACCTTGAAGAACAGATTCTCTGCTTTAGAAGGCCTAACATTGAAAGAAGCGCATATTTCTGAAGTTAAATAAAAGGAACCGAAGCTCTTATGGAAACAGCAACAAAATTAGCTGGGTCTAAGAACAAGTTGCATATATATATGGGATGTAAGGTCAGGTGATGAGTAACATCACAGCCTCTCCTTGACAAATGTCAACCCCGCCTTCTCGTGGTGCATCCTGTTCCTACTGAAGGGGCTCTGACGACCGCCAATAGCGGTATAACTATACCATCGGGATTAGAGGAAATGCAATCCCACACTCACCAACCCGCTTGGCCAGCGTGGTGAGTTATGGCCAAACCCCTCCAAAATGACTCCACAACTTAAATCTCGGCACTCAGTATCCGGCAGCTGGAATGTACCTGGCCAAGGCAGCGGCCAGTGCGACATGAAGGCAGAGGGTGCTAATAATCCCCGGAGGACCGGACTAGGCTGCCATCTGATGCTGACCTTGGCAACGTACAATGGACGCTCCCTATCTTCTGATTCAAGGCTTCTTGAATTGGAAGAGGAACTACAAAGGATCAGGTGGGACATCGTGGGGCTAAGTGAGGTAAGGAGAAAAGGAGAAGATCTCATCGAACTGAAAAGTGGACATCTCTTCTACTATCGTGGGACAGATACTGGCAGAACTAGTGGTGTTGGATTTATAATAAACAAGAAACTGAAGGATAAAGTTGTAGAAGTTGAAAGTTCCTCTGACAGAGCTGCACGGCTTGTTATCCAACTCTCGAAAAGATACCAGGCGCAGATTATTCAAACTTATGCACCCACCACAAGTCATCCTGAAGAAGAAATTGAAGAATTTTATGAAGAAATTTGTCATCTAAATAATAAAGGTAAGCAGCACTTAAAAAAAATTATGGGAGATTTCAATGCAAAAGTAGGGCAACGGCAACAGAATGAAACTTCAGTAGGTAAATTCGGTCACGGCAACAGAAACCAGCGAGGAAATACTCTCGTTGAGTTTGCAGAGGCAGAAGGGTTTTTCATCTTGAACTCCTTCTTCAAGAAAAAGCCACACAGGAAATGGACATGGAGACATCCAAATGGGACGACAAGTGAAATTGATTTTATTATGTGTAACAAAAAATTCGTCATAGAAGACTGCAGTGGGCTAAACAAGTTCAACACATATAGTGACCATAGATTTGTGTGATGTAAGATGCACCTCAACACTAAAATTGAACGTGGCAAGCTCATAAGACAAACAAAATGTATTGACATAACCAACCTTAAAAAACACCATAATACCTTCAAGTTGGAACTGAAGAACAGGTTCTCTGCTTTAGAAGGCCTAACATCGGAAGAAGTGGACATCTCTGAAGTTAACAGAAAAGTAACCAAAGCTCTTATGGAAACAGCAACAAAATTAGCTGGGTCTAAGAACAAGTTGCATGTAAATAAATTATCTCGAAAAAAGAAAATGTTGATGCAAAAAAGAAGACAGATGAGGACAAGTAAAGAAGATGTGACTTCCAAAGTGGAATATATAGAGCTATGCAAGACAGTACGAAAAAGTATCACTGAAGACGTAAGAAAATTCAACTGTGAACTAGTGAGGAAAGCAATTGAAAACAACCAAAACCTAAAGATAGCAAAGGGACATCTCAGTAAGGGAAGAAAACAGATTATGGCACTGAGAAAAGAAGATGGTTCTGTAACAAGAAATAGAGGCGAAATTTTGACAAGAGTGAAAGATTTCTACTCCAAATTATATGAAAGGGATGATACATGCACTCCAGACATCATGAAAGACACCAGTACCAGAGTTCCTCCAGTCCTTCCAGCAGAAGTTGCACATGCAATCAAGAACGTGAAGCGGGGAAAAGCTCCAGGAGAAGATGGAATTACTGTAGACATCATACAAGAAGCAAGTGGAGAAATCGAAACAGTACTCGCCCAAATTTTCACTCGATGCCTTAATGAAGGAAAGATTCCTGAGGATTGGAACACCGCTACAATGATCCTGCTACATAAGAAAGGTGACATTGAGGATCTCGGAAACTACAGACCTATCAGTCTCCTATCAGTAGTTTATAAAATCTTCACTAAAGTTCTTTCACACCGCTTGAAGGTAACACTGGACATGGCTCAACCGAGAGAACAAGCTGGATTCAGGAGTGGCTACAGCACAATAGATCATATCCATGTGCTGAGAGAACTAATTGAAAGAGCGAGGGAATATGAACTTCCATTGTGCATGGCTTTTATCGATTATGAAAAAGCCTTTGATTCGGTGAAACCATCAGCAGTTCCAATGGCTCTGAAAACCTGCGGTATTGAAGATGCATACATTAATATTATTAATAACATCTATGAAAATGCAAGTGCAAAGATTAGGCTGTTTGAAAATACAACACACATAAAAATTGGAAAGGGAGTGAGACAAGGTGACACCATATCTCCGAAGCTCTTTAATGCCACATTGGAGGGTGTTTTTCAGTCACTGAGCTGGGAAAACAAGGGGATAAAGATTAATGGAGATTATCTAACCCACCTTCGTTTTGCTGATGACATAGTCATTTTTGCAACTAGCCCATCAGAGCTGCAGAGTATGATCCAGGAACTTGCTGACAAGAGTAAAGAAGTGGGATTAAAAATGAACTTTCAGAAGACAAAAGTGATGTTCAATGCTTTTACAAGAAATGAAGATTTATCGATTGATGGAGAAAAGCTGGAGATAACAGACACGAACGTTTATCTTGGACAGCAGATATCAAGTGAGGGTCACATTGATGAAGAAATTAATCGGCGTACAAAACTTGCCTGGAGAGCTTTTGGAAGAAACAGCATAATTTTCAAGAGCAATATGCCATTATGTCTTAAAAGAAAAGTGTTTGATCAATGCATCCTTCCAGTGCTTACGTATGGTGCAGAGACGTGGACCTTAACTAAAAGAGACATACAAAGGCTGCAGACAACTCAAAGCAGCATGGAGAGGTGCATACTTGGTGTAACCAGGAGAGATAAGAAGAGGAACTCGTGGATCCGAAAAATGACAAGAGTGGAAGACATCATGATCAGAGTTAAATCCCTGAAATGGCAATGGGCTGGACATACTGCCAGAAGGACAGATCATCGATGGACAGCCGAAATTTTGGATTGGCTTCCAAGGGACAGGAAAAGACCCAGAAGAAGACCACATGGGAGATGGGTGGATGAAATTCGAAAGTATGCAGGGGTGACATGGAGGAGACTGGCACAAGACAGACCGTTGTGGAGGAAACTTGGAGAGACCTTCGTCCAGCAGTGGATTGAAAATGGTTAACAATGATGATGATGATGACATATATATATATATATATATATGCAGTGTGCTAAACAAGTTCAACACAGGTAGTGACCATAGATTGGTGAGATGTAAGATGCACCTCAACACCAAACTTGAACGTGGCAAGCTCATAAGACAAACAAAATCTATTGACATAACCAACCTTAAAAAACACCATAATACCTTCAAGTTAGAACTGAAGAACAGGTTCTCTGCTTTAGAAGGCCTAACATCGGAAGAAGTGGACATCTCTGAAGTTAACAGAAAAGTAACCAAAGCTCTTATGGAAACAGCAACAAAATTAGCTGGGTCTAAGAACAAGTTGCATGTGAACAAATTATCAGGAAAAACCAAAATGTTGATGCAAAAAAGAAGAGAGATGAGGACAAATAAAGAAGATGTGACTTCCAAAGTGGAATATATAGAGCTATGCAAGACAGTAAGAAAAAGTATCACTGAAGACGTAAGGAAATTCAACTGTGAACTAGTGAGGAAAGCAATTGAAAACAACCAAAGCCTAAAGATAGCAAAGGGACATCTCAGTAAGGGAAGAAAACAGATTATGGCACTGAGAAAAGAAGATGGTTCTGTAACAAGAAATAGAGGCGAAATCTTGACAAGAGTGAAAGATTTCTACTCCAAATTATATGAAAGGGATGATATATGCACTCCAGACATCATGAAAGATACCAGTACCAGAGTTCCTCCAGTCCTTCCAGCAGAAGTTGCACATGCAATCAAGAACATGAAGCGGGGAAAAGCTCCAGGAGAAGATGGAATTACTGTAGACATCATACAAGAAGCAAGTGGAGAAATCGAAACAGTACTCGCCCAAATTTTCACTCGATGCCTTAATGAAGGAAAGATTCCTGAGGATTGGAACACCGCTACAATGATCCTGCTACATAAGAAAGGTGACATTGAGGATCTCGGAAACTACAGACCTATCAGCCTCCTATCAGTAGTTTATAAAATCTTCACTAAAGTTCTTTCACACCGCTTGAAGGTAGCACTAGACATGGCTCAACCGAGAGAACAAGCTGGATTCAGGAGTGGCTACAGCACAATAGATCATATCCACGTGCTGAGAGAACTAATTGAAAGAGCGAGGGAATATGAACTTCCATTGTGCATGGCTTTTATCGATTATGAAAAAGCCTTTGATTCGGTGAAACCATCAGCAGTTACAATGGCTCTGAAAACCTGCGGTATTGAAGATGCATACATTAATATTATTAATAACATCTATGAAAATGCAAGTGCAAAGATTAGGCTGTTTGAAAATACAACACACGTAAAAATTGGAAAGGGAGTGAGACAAGGTGACACCATATCTCCGAAGCTCTTTAATGCCACATTGGAGGGTGTTTTTCAGTCGCTGAGCTGGGAAAACACGGGGATAAAGATTAATGGAGATTATCTAACCCACCTTCGTTTTGCTGATGACGTAGTCATTTTTGCAACTACCCCATCAGAGCTGCAGAGTATGATCCAGGAACTTGCTGACAAGAGTAAAGAAGTGGGATTAAAAATGAACTTTCAGAAGACAAAAGTGATGTTCAATGCTTTTACAAGAAATGAAGATTTATCGATTGATGGAGAAAAGCTGGAGATAACAGACACATACGTTTATCTTGGACAACAGATATCAAGTGAGGGTCACATTGATGAAGAAATTAATCGGCGTACAAAACTTGCCTGGAGAGCTTTTGGAAGAAACAGCATAATTTTCAAGAGCAATATGCCATTATGTCTTAAAAGAAAAGTGTTTGATCAATGCATCCTTCCAGTGCTTACGTATGGTGCAGAGACGTGGACCTTAACTAAAAGAGACATACAAAGGCTGCAGACAACTCAAAGCAGCATGGAGAGGTGCATGCTTGGTGTAACCAGGAGAGATAAGAAGAGGAACTCGTGGATCCGAAAAATGACAAGAGTGGAAGACATCATGATCAGAGTTAAATCCCTGAAATGGCAATGGGCTGGACATACTGCCAGAAGGACAGATCATCGATGGACAGCCGAAATTTTAGATTGGATTCCTAGGGACAGGAAAAGACCCAGAAGAAGACCACATGGGAGATGGGTGGATGAAATTCGAAAGTATGCAGGGGTGACATGGAGGAGACTGGCACAAGACAGACCGTTGTGGAGGAAACTTGGGGAGACCTTCGTCCAGCAGTGGATTGATAATGGTTGACAATGATGATGATGATGATGATATATATATATATATATATATATTCTATTAAGAAGATACCTAAGCAAAAAAATACATACATAATTTTGACTCACACCAAGTACAACATAGGAAAGGTTATGTATCTACCTGTGTGAGTAAAAGGAGAAAAGATAAAAAAATAAAATGAAACAACTGAATGAAGAAGGTGTCGAGAATACTGAGCCTTGGCTTTATCAAGGACCAGCAAAAACTCTGCATTTTCTCACTTCCACAAAGACCTAGTTGGAAATGGGTTTCTGCAAGGCCATAGATGCAAGTAACATTCCCACCTAAAATAGTTTAAAAAATATATATATGTCATGTCCTCCGTAGAGTTGCATGACTTAGCACTAGTTAACAATTTCGCTTGCATCCATTGACCTTCCTGGCCCGACCCATGCTCTTCATCTGTTACTATTAAACAGAGAGAAGAAGATTAAAGAGAACTCAAGCTGTGAGAGTGACATAATAATTAGAAATGATTTTCAGCTATAACGAAATGCCAAGTTCGTTTGAGAGAGAATTTAAACCTGAAAATCAATGCAAAAGAAATCCAAATTTTTACATTGCAATTAAAAAAAGGAAATATTAATTTTTAACAAACAGATTTTTGAAAGAAAACTTGAGTCTAAAACCCCCTACTCTACAACTTATGACAGCACGAAAACGAGAATAAGTTAAAGACAATAATTAACTAAAGAAAACTTTGTGAAAGTTATATACCTTAAACAGTTAGTTGCAATATGTACAAAGTATTTCAGCAGTGCTTTAAGTGCATAATTAATTAGTTATTAAGAACTTAACTACTTTGAAAATACAGCGCATAGAAAAGGAGCAAGCTTAGCCATCTTCTGTTCCTAGGTACCCCAAAAGACGCGCAAAGTTACAAAGAAAAGAAAGAGTTAAAGCCCGCAAAAATGTTAACAGACAAGCCAGTGCCTAAAAGCTGAAAAGCTAAAAAACAACAGAGAAAAAGTACATGAAGTACAAACATTGAACTTATAAAACCTAGAACCCTAAAACAAGGAAGAGAGCTTACCTCTTGTGTGACAAAACCTTTCTCCTCACAAGAGTAGAACATGGCTGACCTCTTCCGCCACTCCCTAGTCGCTGGGGGGCAGTGAGGGTGGGGCTGATGGCCTCCTCATACAGCAAGAAACTAACTCGCGGAGATTTTAACCAGAGAAAAAAATATATAAACTTAAGACTGTGGATCTGTATGATCAGAAAGAGCAGAATTAACTCTCCAGAATACATGAGAAATATTATAAAATACACGAGTAGTGTATTTAATAATCTTTGCATGTATTAAATCACCTTAGTGAGCTTCTATAGATTAATCAGAATCTTATTAATTTTAATGTTGGTTTTACTATTTTTAGTATAGCTATCCTAGAGATGAATAACTAGTTTTCTTTTTTATTTGTTTTTATTTTCTTTTATAAACAGATTTTTAAGCTTTTTTTGTGATTTTGTTTATATTATTTAATTTTTTGTTTTAATAGGACCGTCATATCCATAGCACTAAGGTTCCTTTAGGTAGTTAATAGGCATCCTCTAGCCAACCTCCTTACGGCTTTGATTGGTCAGAATCATATTATTAACTGTGTAGAAAATTAAAGCAGATCTGCCAACCTTACTCTATTATTCAGAATAATTTTTCTTAAAGTTCTTTTGATGAAAGAAGAAGGAATTTCGTTCTCTAGAAAACTTTCTAATAGTATATTAATGTGGTAATTGAAGTCCAAATTGTTGCTGCAAATTCTTGAAATTCTTAGGACCTGAGAAATTAGTACATTCTCAATTACTTTGGTTGAAATGTTATTATTCCAGTGTAGATATTTAATTACTTTGAAAGGAAAATTAACTCTTTTATCAAAGAGGCTAATAGATGGGTTACCTCTGTTGAGCTTAATGCTTAAGTCTAGGAACTCAAGTTCCTGATTACTGTGGTTGGTTTTACATAAGTTAAGAGAGCTAGGATAGATATTATCAAAATCACTCTCTATAACTTCTGAATTATTGATACACAGCAGATCATCAATATATCTAAAAGTGTAAAGGTAGTTATCTGAGCAGGTGGGGTGATTTTTAATGAATTTATATTCCTTAAAGAACAGGAATAGATTAGCGATATTCGTGGACGTTGATGTTCCCATGGGAATACCGTTCACTTGCTTATAGAGAGTATTATTATATAAGATATGGTTATTATTTATGCAGCAATTGAGATAAGAGTTCCAAGTTCCTACATTAACAAATTGGTTAAGTTTAAATTCTGCATACAGCTCTTTAAAGGTAGTGATTATATCTGATGGAGGCAGATTAGTATATAGGTTTTCAAAATCATAACTATTAATATCTAGGGGACAAACTTTGAGTATAGTAGAAATTACTTCTGCATTATTATTAATTATCCAAAAATCTCTGTACATCAAGTTAGAACAGTTTCTAATGTGTCTCAAAACCTTCTTTAAGACATCTTCAAAAGCAAGATCTATTTTCTTTTTATGACTCCTTACTCCACTAGCTATGAACCTGAAATATATATATATATGGGATGTAAGGTCAGGTGATGCGTAACATCACAGCCTCTCCTTGACAAATGTCAACCCCGCCTTCTCGTGGTACATCCTGTTCCCACTAAAGGGGCTATGACGACCGCCAATAGCGGTATAACTATACCATCGGGATTAGAGGGAATGCTATCCCACACTCACCAACCCGCTTGGCCAGCGTGGTGAGTTATGGCCAAAATGACTCCACAACTTAAATCTTGGCCCTCAGTCTCCGGCAGCTGGAATGTACCTGGCCAAGGCAGCGGCCAGTGCGACATGAAGGCAGAGGGTGCTAAGAATCCCCGGAGGACCGGACTAGGCTGCCATCTGATGCTGACCTTGGCTACTTACAATGGACGCTCCCTATCTTCTGATTCAAGGCTTCTTGAATTGGAAGAGGAACTACAAAGGATCAAGTGGGACATCGTGGGGCTAAGTGAGGTAAGGAGAAAAGGAGAAGATCTCATCGAACTGAAAAGTGGACATCTCTTCTACTATCGTGGGACAGATACTGGCAGAACTAGTGGTGTTGGATTTATAATAAACAAGAAACTGAAGGATAAAGTTGTAGAAGTTGAAAGTTCCTCTGACAGAGCTGCACGACTTGTTATCCAACTCTCGAAAAGATACCAGGCTCAGATTATTCAAACTTATGCACCCACCACAAGTCATCCTGAAGAAGAAATTGAAGAATTTTATGAGGAAATTTGTCATCTAAATAATAAAGGTAAGCAGCACTTGAAAATAATTATGGGAGATTTCAATGCAAAAATAGGGCAACGGCAACAGAATGAAACTTCTGTAGGTAAATTCGGTCACGGCAACAGAAACCAGCGTGGAAATACTCTCGTAGAGTTTGCAGAGGCAGAAGGGTTTTTCATCTTGAACTCCTTTTTCAAGAAAAAGCCACACAGGAAATGGACATGGAGACATCCAAATGGGACGACAAGCGAAATTGATTTTATTATGTGTAACAAAAAATTCGTCATAGAAGACTGCAGTGTGCTAAACAAGTTCAACACAGGCAGTGACCATAGATTGGTGAGATGTAAGATGCACCTCAACACTAAACTCGAACGTAGCAAGCTCATAAGACAAACAAAATGTATTGGCATAACCAACCTTAAAAAACACCATAATACCTTCAAATTGGAACTGAAGAACAGGTTCTCTGCTTTAGAAGGCCTAACATCGGAAGAAGTGGATATTTCTGAAGTTAACAGAAAAGTAACCAAAGCTCTTATGGAAACAGCAACAAAATTAGCTGGGTCTAAGAACAAATTGCATGTGAACAAATTATCAGGAAAAACCAAAATGTTGATTCAAAAAGAAGAGTGATGAGGACAACTAAAGAAGATGTGACTTCCAAAGTGGAATATATAGAGCTATGCAAGACAGTACAAAAAAGTATCACTGAAGACGTAAGGAAATTCAACTGTTAACTAGTAAGGAAAGAAATTGAAAACAACCAAAGCCTAAAGATAGCAAAGGGACATCTCAGTAAGGGAAGAAAACAGATTATGGCACTGAGAAAAGAAGATGGTTCTGTAACAAGAAATAGAGGCGAAATTTTGACAAGAGTGAAAGATTTCTACTCCAAATTATATGAAAGGGATGATACATGTACTCCAGACATCATGAAAGGTACCAGTACCAGAGTTCTTCCAGTCCTTCCAGCAGAAGTTGCACATGCAATCAAGAATATGAAGCGGGGAAAAGCTCCAGGAGAAGATTAAATTACTGTAGACATCATACAAGAAGCAAGTGGAGAAATCGAAACAGTACTCGCCCAAATTTTCACTCGATGCCTTAATGAAGGGAAAATTCCTGAGGATTGGAACAACGCTACAATGATCTTGCTACATAAAAAAGGTGACATTGAGGATCTCAGGAACTACAGACTTATCAGCCTCCTATCAGTGGTTTATAAAATCTTCACTAAAGTTCTTTCACACCGCTTGAAGGTGACACTGGACATGGCTCAACCGAGAGAACAAGTTGGATTCAGGAGTGGCTACAGCACAATAGATCATATCCACGTACTGAGAGAACTAATTGAAAGAGCGAGGGAATATGAACTTCCATTGTGCATGGCTTTTATCGATTATGAAAATGCCTTTGATTCGGTGAAACCATCAGCAGTTGCAATGGCTCTGAAATCCTGCGGTATTGAAGATGCATACATTAATATTATTAATAGCATCTATGAAAATGCAAATGCAAAGATTCGGCTGTTTGAAAATACAGCACACATAAAAAATGGAAAAGGAGTGAGACAAGGTGACACCATATCTCCGAAGCTCTTTAATGCCACATTGGAAAATGTCTTTCAATCACTGAACTGGGAAAAGAAAGGGATAAAGATTAATGGAGATTATCTAACCCACCTTCGTTTTGCTGATGACATAGTCATTTTTGCAACTACCCCATCAGAGCTACAGAGTATGATCCAGGAACTTGCTGACAAGAGTAAAGAAGTGGGATTAAAAATGAACTTTCAGAAGACAAAAGTGATGTTCAATGCTTTTACAAGAAATGAAGATTTATCGATTGATGGAGAAAAGCTGGAGATTACAGACACGTACGTTTATCTTGGACAGCAGATATCAAGTGAGGGTCACATTGATGAAGAAATTAATCGGCGTACAAAACTTGCCTCGAGAGCTTTTGGAAGAAACAGCATAATTTTCAAGAGCAATATGCCATTATGTCTCAAAAGAAAAGTGTTTGATCAATGCATCGTTCCAGTGCTTCCGTATGGTGCAGAGACGTGGACCTTAGCTAAAAGAGACATACAAAAGCTGCAGACTACTCAAAGCAGCATGGAGAGGTGCATGCTTGGTGTAACCAGGAGAGATAAGAAGAGGAACTCGTGGATCCGAAAAATGACAAGAGTGGAAGACATCATGATCAGAGTTAAATCCCTGAAATGGCAATGGGCTGGACATACTGCCAGAAGGACAGACCATCGATGGACAGCCGAAATTTTAGATTGGATTCCAAGGGACAGGAAAAGACCCAGAAGAAGACCACATGGAAGATGGGTGGATGAAATTCGAAAGTATGCGGGAGTGACATGGAGGAGACTGGCACAAGACAGACCGTTGTGGAGGAAACTTGGGGAGACCTTCGTCCAGCAGTGGATTGATAATGGTTGACAATGATGATGATATATATATATATATATATATATATATATATATATACTTCAGTACGTAAATTCGGTCACAGGAACAGAAACCAGCGGGGAAATACTCTCGTTGAGTTTGCATAGGCAGAAGGGTTTTTCATCTTGAACTCCTTTTTCAAGAAAAAGCCACACAGGAAATGGAGATGGAGACATTTAAATTGGACGACAAGTGAAATTGATTTTATTGTGTGTAACAAAGTTCGTCATAGAAGACTGCAGTGTGCTAAACAAGTTTAACACAGGTACTGACCATAGATTTGTGAGATGTAAGATGCATCTGAACACTAAACTCGAACGTGGCTAGCTCATGAGACAATCAAAATGTATTGACATAACCAACCTTAAAAAACACCATAATACCTTCAAGTTGAAACTGAACAGATTCTCTGCATCAGAAAGCCTAACATCGGAAGAAATGGATATTTCTGAAGTTAACAGAAAAGTAACCAAAGCTCTTATGGAAACAGCAATAAACTTAGCTAGGTCTAAGAACAAGAACCAGGTAAACAAATTATCAGGAAAAGCCAAAATGTTGATTCAAAAAAGAAGAGAGATGAAGACAACTAAAGAAGATGTGACTTCCAAAGTGGAATTATAGAGCTATGCAAGACAGTACGAAAAAGTATCACTGAAGACGTAAGGAAATTCAACTGTGAACTAGTGTGGAAAGCAATTGAAAACAACCAAAGCCTAAAGATAGCAAAGGGACATCTTAATAAGGGAAGAAAACAGATTATGGCACTAAGAAAAAAGATGGTTTTGGAGATTTCTACTCCAAATTATATGAAAGAGATGATACATGTACTCCAGACATCATGAAAGCTACCAGTAACAGAGTTCTTCGAGTCCTCCCAGCAGAAGTTGCACATGTAATCAAGATCATGAAGCGGGAAAAAAGCTCCGGGGAAAGATGGAATTACTGTAGACATCATACAAGAAGCAAGTGGAGAAATCGAAAGAGTTCTCGCCCAAATTTTCACTCGGTGCCTTAATGAAGTGTAGATTTCTGAGGATTGGAGCAACGCTACAATGATTCTGCTACATAAAAAAGGTGACATTGAGGATCTCAGAAACTACAGACCTATCAGCCTCCTATCAGTGGTTTATAAAATCTTCACTAAAGTTCTTTCACACCGCTTGAAGGTAACACTGGACATGGCTCAACAGAGGGAACAAGCTGGATTCAGGAGTGGCTACAGCACAATAGATCATATCCACGTATTGAGAGAACTAATTGAAAGAGCGAGGGAATATGAACTTCCATTGTGCATGGCTTTTATCGATTATGAAAAAGCCTTTGATTCGGTGAAACCATCAGCAGTTACAATGGCTCTGAAATCCTGCGGTATTGAAGATGCATACATTAAGGCTATTAATAACATCTATGAAAATGCAAGTGCAAAGATTCGGCTGTTTGAAAATACAACACACATAAAAATTGGAAAGCGAGTGAGACAAGCTGTCACTATATCTCCGAAGCTCTTTAATGCCACATTGGAAAATGTCTTTCAATCACTGAACTGGGAAAACAAAGGGATAAAGATTAATGGAGATTATCTAGCCCACCTTCGTTTTGCTGATGACGTTGTCATTTTTGCAACTACCTCATCAGAACTGCAGAGTATGATCCAGGAACTTGCTGACAAGAGTAAAGAAGTGGGATTAAAAATGAACTTTCAGAAGGCAAAAGTGTTGTAGAATGCTTTTACAAGAAATGAAGATTTATCGATTGATGGAGAACAGCTGGAGATAATAGACACGTACGTTTATCTTGGACAGCAGATATCAAGTGAAGGTCACATTGATGAAGAAATTAATCGGCGTACAAAACTTGCCTGGAGTGCTTTTGGAAGAAACAACATAATTTTCAAGAGCAATATGCCATTATATCTTAAAAGAAAAGTGTTTGATCAATGCATCCTTCTAGTGCTTACGCATGGCGCAGAGACGTTGACCTTAAATAAAAGAGACATACAAAGGCTGCAGACAACTCAAAAGAGCATGGAGAGGTGTGTGCTTGGTGTAACCAGGAAAGGTTTTTGTCTTACGTCACTGGCTCTGTCCCTTCCCTGGAACCAGTGGCCCTAAATTTGGGACGGGCGACTGCTTATAGCCCATTGAGTTGCTCACGGTAGTCGTTAATAACCACCAATAAAAAAAATAACCAGGAAAGATAAGAAGAGGAACTCGTGGATCCGAAAAATGACAAGAGTGGAAGACATCATGAACAGAGTTAAATCCCTGAAATGGCAATGGGCTGGACATACTGCCAGAAGAACAGACCATCGATGGACAGCCGAAATTTTAGATTGGATTCCAAGCGACAGGAAAAGACCCAGAAGAAGACCACGTGGAAGATGGGTGGATGAAATTCGAAAGTATGCGGGAATGACATGGAGGAGACTGGCACAAGACAGACCGTTGTGGAAGAAACTTGGGGAGACCTTCGTCCAGCAGTGGATTGATAATGGTTGACAATGACGATGATATACGTATATTCATGTATATAAAATTTGCAACCACTATCAATCCACTGCTGGATGAGGGTCTCTAAGTTTCTTCTTCCACAACAGTCTGCCTTGAGCCAGTTTCTTTCATGCTTTCGAATTTCATGCACCCATCTCCCCTTCTCATCTCCTGGGTATTGTTTTTCCCCTTGCTATCCAGTTCAATATTTCAACTCTCTGTCAGTGGCTTTCTTCAAGCGATGTGTCCATCTCATTGCAATTTCAGCAATTCTGATCATAATGTCTTCCACTCTTGTCATTTTCCCGCTCCACGAGTTTCTATTTGTATCTTTCCTGGTAACATCATACATGCATCTCTACATGCATCTTTCAGTTGTCTGCAACATCTGTATGTCTATTTTAGTTGAGGTCCATGTCTGTACGTGCTCCATGAGTAAGAACTGGAAGCAGTGGCGTAGGAACGGGGGGTACAGGGGTACAATGTACCCCCCAAATTTTGGAGAGGGGTACATTAATATCTACTGTACCCTCCAGATATGAGCAAACACAAACCAATCATTCATAAACAGTGAACTGTAAAATTTATATGCTACTTATTTTTTTTTATTCTCTTTTTTTTTAAAGAAATATCACGGGTCATCTTTTTTTTTTATATCCGAAGCTTGTAGTCGGAGACTTTTCATCCACCAAAAACAGGCCAACCATCTGGGAAACTCCAGCAAATTAGCAAATTAGTTCTGCAGGGAAACGACGAGCGCGAGGTTTTTGTTAATAACTTCAAGCAGCATATGGTCGGGCTAGGGCTTGAAAACATGCTTGCGATCAGTGTTTCCTTTCTCTTAAAATTCCATGCATCTTGATCAGGTCGTCCTTTCTGCACTTCTAAAAAAAAATTAATGCACAAGTGGACATTTCAGCGTCTGCAGTCCCGGCACTAAAATTGTTTTCTGTCTTAAGATCTGTAGCAATACAAGTGCATTACGGATTTCACATAGAACTCCAATTCCTCGATATCTCCACCATCATTTAGCTTTGCACCAGACCCATGTGCTTTTTACATCAATTGTCAACCTATGTATCGTTCAAAGTTTTTAATATAGACTTCATAATGCCTCAATGGTACTATCTTCGCTGGTAGAGCAGTTTTTATCTTACGGCGGTTTTACTTTATATACGTAAACAAAAATGATAAGAAATTTAATTCGTTCTTGTAAAGAGTTATATAGCATTTCCTGAGAAATCCCTCTTTTCCAAACCCTGCTAACAGAAATTCATCCTAATGTTGACTTGTCCCTGCTGAATATTTAAAAAAAAAAGTACAAAAATTAAAAAGAGAGATCACAAAAAAAAACAAAAAAACACTTCTCCATTCATTTTCTGATAAGAAATTAATATTGTGAACTTTTTGTCAGCAATAAAAATAATAATGGTAATAATTAATAATAATATGATGATAACAATGTCATTCGGATGAATTCCTGGTCAGTATACGTATTTTATAAGAACCCTAATATACACCCCCCCCCCCCCAAAAAAAAATAAATTCGGAGGGGGTCATTCATAGATGGCTTAATCATTGAGATGTAAGGTTCATGAGCTTGTAACCCCTAAATCAAAAGCGTTCCTACGCCACTGACTGGAAGGGGGCACTGATTACCCAGTTTCTTTTTAAGAAATAATGCATCCGACCAAGTTTTATAGGTCGATTATTTTCTTCATAAATGTGGCAATGTGGCCATCGCTTAATATCTGTTGCCTAATTTAGGTATAGGTACCATGGAGGTAGGAAATATAGGAGACGCTTTCACCGCAGATTTCTGAAGCCGACCTTATAACTGCTATAATATCCCTTTGCGTACTTGGTTACCCTCTTGGTCGTGTCTGCCGTAGGAAAGCATTGATAATTTGTGATTTTTAGAAGCTCATATTTTTTGTTAAACTGGTTTGTCAACGTAGATTTTTTCTGTGTTTGACAACATAATTTAGCTTGTTCATATTTAGTTTTCACGGGATCCTGCGTCGCATTCAGCTGTGCAAATAAATTTAAAAAGAAAATACCAGGTATGTCATTCCACCGGTTAGTATCACTTTATTTTCCGTGTACTAGGTTTAATTAAGTTATTTGGGATTCAATCGTCGATTGCAATTTACTGTGAATGACAACTGTATATTTTGCTGTGATTTGCTTGCTTTTAGCATATTATGTAATGTTCTAAATTTGTAGCAAAATTAAAGAAGTCTCTAGGTTTACGTAGGTTATACAGATCTGTTTACGAAAGTTGTGAAAAATTTTCTGGAATAGTGTAGGTTATGCAATCGGAGAAGTATTCATAACTGAACCAAGTTTAAAAGGATGTTCAATATAACTACATTATTAAGATAATCGTCTTTGAATTATTAATAACCCACCTATAATTATGACAGTGTTCATATCCAAAAACTTTGCACTGTAAAGAACAACGATAGGGGTTAGGAATTAATTACATTTACCAAAAGTTCACCTATTTCTTTTTTCCTGTTTTAGGGCTTGACCAGTTTACCAAATTGCAGATTTGACTATTGCTAGTAAATACTCATATTAAACTAATAAACAAGGTGTTTTTTGATAGGGTGCTACAAGATCAGTTAATAGAACTGGAGCTCCTTTATTTAAAACTGAACTTCACAGTACAAATACAGATTCTCTTGATTAGCAGAGGACAATAAAACAGTAACTTTTGCATGTGAGACACTGCACTGTTTCTTGGAATTATATGACAATGCAAAACATCACTGTTAATATCTCCTGATTCACAACAAAACCACTTTGTATGTGAAACATAAAATGATAGTGATACTAAGCACAGTTGATGAGAAAAGTGAAAGTTGAAACACAAAGGGTGCAAACATATTTAAAAGATAAAAAAAAAATAGAAGTAACAGACAAATGAACAAGGAAACATTTGAAAGTGACCGAACATGAGTACCTTACAGTGAAGATTTGCACTTCTGTCTCCTCTCAAGCTATGACCCCAATGGCGTAGCTCGAAATTCCTTAAGAAGGGGGTGGGGGAAGGGTTATGGGTTTGGTTCATTGATGAAAGCAAAAGCCCCATGTATACATATATATCGCTTTAATTTCATACTAAATCTCCCCTCAAGGGGGTCCAGACCCGAGGACCACCCCCTTGGCTATGCCTATGTATGACCCTATGAACATATGTATGTATGCCGCCCCAGTGGCGCAGTGGTCTAAGGCGCTGGCCTCTGATCATTCGTCCGTAAGGGGTCCGGGTTTGAATCCCGGTCAGGCATGGATGTTGTGTTTGTCTTACGGCACTGCCTCTCTCCCTTCCCTGGAACCAGTGGCCCTAAATTAGGGACGGGCGACTGCTTATAGCCCGTCGAGTTGCTCACGGTGGTCGTTAAACCACCAAAAAAAACATATGTATGGACATTCATTTTGATTTTTGAAGAAATATTCTCATAATACACGGAAATACATTAGAACTATCAACACAGCAATCATACGTCTCTAAATTGCCTGCATTTCCTGTTCATTCCAAAAATAGATTTGACTCTCTTTGGCCACCCCGTTTCTAGTCACTGCACATTTTCGTATTCTAAAACTTGATGTTCTCTTATTCATTTTACAGAGCAGCAAACATTTTAGGATCATCAGTTACTTTGATATTACCCAAATAAGCTATCAGTCAAATATATTTCATTCACTTCTGGTACCAAATGTTTTCTTTACCTGATTTAGTTGCTATTCTGTAATGCATGTATATGTTCTGAGATTAAACATTGTTTTCATGCATTTTAACTCTCTCATGAATAATCTGCTTTTTCTTCCTTTACATCATATCTTATTTTTTTGGTAAAATAAGTGAGATGTAGCTCATTCCTTGCACAGTGGGTGCGGCATGTGTGTTTTTTCTATCGAGCTTATGATATGTCTCTGCTTTATCAGCATATTGTAATTTCTTTAAAGCCGAGGTATTTGTGGTAGCTGAAACATTCAAATATTTATTGTGGTTTATTTGCTCACAGTTTATGTTCTGATTAGCTCAGTGTGATTAGCCTTTACCGTTTTGCGCATCAATGTAAATCTCTTATACCCAATATTTTGATAGTTGTTACAGATTTCCTGTATTGTATATATTTTTTTTATATTCTTTGGTATTCTTGTTGTGTTCCACACATCCCCCACACTTCATTTTTTGTTTTCCCATTAGGACTGAAGGACTAAGCCTTTTGAGAGAAAAGACACTCATACCTGGTGTGGCACCCATTGTATGTAAAGGAAAGCATTTTGTTGCTGCTAGTAAAGGTTACTGAAGATTAGATTTAACTATTTGAGATAAGTGTTTTGTATTGGATGTACATATAAATTTCCATACAAACATTTGCCTTTAATGGTTTGAATTGCAGCAGTAAACTAAGTTCCAGCTACAAATACTGTTGGGTAAGCTTTTCTTTTCTCGCATATATAAAAATGACTTCAAGAAGTTTAATATGTATGTGGGCATCAACTCATAATAATATTTCTTCATGTTCTAACTAGCTCATTTTCTTTTGTCTTCTGTAACTAGAGGTATGTTGAACCCCCATTAGGAAATGATAGCACTGACATATTTTCTACAGCTTACAATGTACATAATGAGTGTGAAATGTAGCTCACAGCTAGGCTTTTTGATAACAGAAATGGGAAGAAATCTTGAATTCAGCTATGGTAAAAATATAACAACATAAAATTATAAAAATATTAATTGCAATATATGAAAATGTATAGTTATGATAAACAAATAAATTACTTGAGTGAAAACTTTATTGCTTAACTAATCAGATGAAATAGGCGGTCGTAAGAAGTTCTAGCTTAAAATGTCAGCATAGTTTTTGGAAATCTGATTTTGGTACTGGAGATGTTACATGGATAACAGTGAACTAAAGACGATTTAGTATCTGATGGCAGAAAATTTGCACTTCTATATTTTCCACGCACTTCTGATTAGTTATCCAATAATTTTTGTGGCCATAAAATGTAGGTTAAATGTGCATTAGCATATGGGCTGCTGTTAGCAATGCTCTCTGTCATTAGAGCTAAAATTAATCACCTTGTTGTGTTGATTAACCACACCTTATGTGATCAGATTTTCCTATTCTTGAACATCTGTTGTGCTAGCAACAAACTGCCGGATTTATTCTCAATTAATTCTTTATTAATATAAATATAACCTTGCTCATAAATGGTATACATATATTTCAAAAACCAAATTAAAAATCCTTATTATATACACACGTCTGTTTCATTTACTACTTGAAAGCTATATTAACTTACTAAATTATGAATGTGCCTCTGTTAATGGGGATGTGTATTAGAAGTATAATATTTTGAATGCAGTTGGATTTCTTTTAAAAGAGATCTTACAGTAGGAATTATTTCTGCTGCTTATGTAAATCTGTTTTTATCAAGTCAGATTTCCTTTACTATCAGCAGGACTTGTAAATCTTATTTCCACAAACAATTGTATATTTTCTTGCTATATTTTGAAACTGCACCCTTTAAAAAGATAAAAAGTTACCCCCCCCCCCCCCCGAAAAAATTCATTTCCTATTAAGGCCTACAGTTTTAAAATTATTTGCATTCATACCTTTGAAGCCCACCACAGTTCTAACCAAACCAGTTGGAATTTCCTACCTTCATTAGAAGAAACTAAATTCAGTCAAGTGCTTAAAGCAATTATAAAAAATAAAATGAAGACACAGTAACATCATATTTTGAGTCTGATTTCTTAAATTTCTTTGAACAAGCTCGCAGATTCCCCATTTTTTCTATAAAGGCTTGGAAATAAAATCTAGATATTTCATGATTTTTTTTTAAATAATAATGTTCAATGAGAATATTCTCCCCATCCCTTTGCTTATTTGCTTAAGAACAATCATATTTGTTCTTTAAGTAAAACATACGTGGAACGTCGTTGTTTACTTTAATTTTCCTCCTGACAACATGGCAGAAGTGTTCCCTCCCTTTAAAGCGTGATCTTTTGAAAAATTCACTCATAATCAAATTCTCTGAAGCTCGATCGTTACAATTTCCATGATAAACAATATTTTACGATAATCCGTAAAGACCGAGAAATATTTTAAACGTTTTATAAAATTATGTTTAGTATAAACACATTTCAAATCGTCAGTTCATATACGTCTCAGTCGTTACGAAGACGCTTTTTTAGATTTCATTTCCTCCATGAAAATCTAAGTTTTTTGTACTGAAATTCCTTTCATGTAAACCTAAGAGTTTCTTAAACCTATTCCACTGCTTTTCCATTTCGCTTATAATTTAAGACAATGTAAAATCTTAAGAAAACGAACAGGGTCTCACTAATGCTTTCCTACGGAAAATCATCTGCTTTCGCATCTTGAGGGTAACCACGCCAAAGCTGGCGGTACTACTTTCACCGCGGAAGCGTACAAACCCGGCTTCACTTTGCTAGCATGGGAAGAGTTGGCAACAGCGCCTCTTCTTATTCCTACCTCCATGATCGTTACCTCTACATTTTCCCTATCAATCACTAAATATAAAATCTAAATATTAATTTCTTGTAAAAAAAGCACTTTCAATCAATTTATATATCTATATCGTCATCATCATTGTCAACCATTATCAATCCACTGCTGGACGAAGGTCTCCCCAAGTTTCTTCCACAACGGTCTGTCTTGTGCTAGTCTCCTCCATGTCATTCCCGCATACTTTCGAATTTCATCCACCCATCTTCCACGTGGTCTTCTTCTGGGTCTTTTCCTGTCGCTTGGAATCCAATCTAAAATTTCGGCTGTCTGGCTCTATGTCCAGTTCATTGCCATTTCAGGGATTTTACTCTGATTAATGATGTCTTGTCATTTTTCTGATGCACGAGTTCCACTTCTTATCTCTCCTGGTTAGTGGCGGCTTTTCAGATGAAGTAGGTGAAGTGCCTCTTCGCCTAATTTACTTAAAATAAAGTTTTATTCAGTAATTTTTTATAACATATTCTTTTTTGCTTCTATTCAGTTCCAAAACACTCAAAATTTTGAATAGATATTAATTCACATGGTGCGCTCAATACGGAAAACAAACCTTATACGCAAAACAGTGCAATGGAAGAGCCGAAATGAGAATGCTTGGAAGTCTGCATTTTCTGCCGAATTGTCATGGTAACGGTGAAGCCACCCTCCCCAATCTGCTCGCTCTAGTGAAGTGTTTCAGCTTCAGGCACCTTAGCTCTGCATCTCTCAGTTTTTGAGCGTGAAGTCGTGAGAGATCACGGTGGAGCGGGCGGACTACAAGGGTACCTTGCAATCTATTAGGGCTTTTTCCTTGTGGTGCTTTGGTACATTATTTTCCGAAAGGAATTTCTTCTTTCGTGCTTTGTGATTATTTGTTGAAAGGTTCAGCTCATATTTTAGGTTTGTGTACAATTTAACTGATAGTAATAGTTTTTAGTATGCATACTGTGGACGACATTGTAATTTATTGCGAACTCAATTTAATCGGTGGAAAGAAAATAAAAGAGACATTTTGCATCAAGGACGACCGACGGATTCACTGACAATTGCTGCCAAGAAAGAAATCAAGAAGAGCGGTAAATCTAATAATATTAATATTAAAAATTATTGTTTTACTGAATATAAATGGATTTGCAGCACTTCTGCGTTGATTTTTTTTTTTGGCCCTGCTTACTTTTTAGTTATAAACATTCGGCGTGGCATAAAGACGGATTCTCAGATTTATTAAGCATAACACGGTCACTTCATAATTATGGTGATTCTAGCGAACACCTGAAATGTGAATTAAGGTTAAGGAATTTTGAAAAAAATCAAAACACATTGCCGATGCACTGAGGAAGAAATGCTAGGCTTTTGAAAATGCATTTTAACGAAAACGTTCCCTTAAATAGACTATTCCTGCACGCAGTGATTGATGCAGAAATTCAAAATCAATACGAAAGGATAAAAAAAGGCCTTCACTGGGAACTCGAAAACTATTCAAAATGAATTAATTGACTGTATTCCTGAATATATAAACAATCACGTCAAAAATTAAATAATTTTTTATTGTTGATTCGGAAGGTGTATTGGTTGAGGGATTTTTGGGTTTTCATGATTTGAGTAAAGACAGACCGTCAGGAGCTTTATATAAAACGATAGACAAAATTTTGGAACAGTTTGATTACCAACGCAAATAAATAAGAAAATATTACGATGGGGATGATGTCTGGACACTTAAATAGGCTACAGAAAAGAAAGTCAAGGATAAAGCTTATCAAGCTGTTTTTGTTCATTGCTTAGTTCATCGTTTGAATCTTGTATTACACCAGAGTTTTTCTAAAATTTCTAAGTGTCGAATACTTTTTGCAAGATTCAGTGGAATTGCTTCGTTTTTTCACAATTCTGCGAATCGGTCTTATTCACTTACATCAACAACTGCAAGACGCATACCAACCATAACAGAAACTCGATGGTCCTCCACTTCGAAATTAGTAAGTGTAATTGTTGAAGATTGGGATAAATTGAAGAAAGTTTTCGTATTTCTGACGAATAGCGAACAATCAGACAAAAAAAACAAAAAACAATTCATCTTGTCAAGGGTTTTTTTGAATGATACGAACACTTTTGAATTTACATTTTTGGCTCCACCGATCTATTATTCAAACTTTTGAAGAAAAACTCACTGAACATAAACTACTGTGTAACTCAAATTAAAAAAAAACTCGTGAAATTTTGAGCCATAAAACGAACGATGAGGTATTTGAGACACAGTTTGGAAAAGCTAGCAAAATTACAGAAATCAGCACGGGAATATGCTGCTCTTACACAGGAAACAATTTTTCAAAATTAAAAAACAATTGCATTTTGAAATTTTGGACCACATTCTTATGGAAATGGATATAAGATTTCAAGACTGTAAGGAACTTCAATTTGACTGAATTGCTGACATAACTAAATTCGAATAATTTAATGCATGCTTTCCCTCTCGCGCTCTTGAAAATTTACCTTTTTACGGAAACATATTCACTAAACACCAGCGCCTTAAAAATGAACTGAGTCTTGTATATGCCGATTTAAAATTAAGGTATATATTGACTCAAAAACTTCTTCGAGTGTTTCACGGAGACAAAGACATTTTCACAGAGGATTCTAAACTGGTTTCACTCATTTCAACAATTCCATCTACAAGTGTGTCAGTGGAAAGAAGTTTTCTTGAAAGAATACAAACTTGCTCGAGAAACACTAGTTCCCAAGATATACTTGCTTCTTTGGAAATTATTTTTATTCAGGAAGACATTTTATTGATGCTCACGAAGAAACAATCATCGTAAGACGATATAATCCACAAATTTGCAGCTTTGAAAGGAAGGAAAATTGATTTAATATACAAAAAATAGGTAAGTTCTCATTAAGTGATTTCCATTTTTTTTTTTGATTGAAGGTTTAACGACCGCCGTGAGTAACTCAATGGGCTATAAGTAGTCGCCCGTCCCTAATTTAGGGTTACTGGTTCCAGAGATAGGGGAGAGGCAGTGCCGTAAGACAAACACAACATCCATGCCTCACTGGGATTCGAACCCGGACCCCGTTCGGACGAATGATCAGAGGCCATCGCTTAGACCACTGCGCCACCGGGGCGACAATTTTCATTGTAGACAGTACATATCTTCTTTTTTTTTTTTTTGATAGGAGGTTTAACGACCACAGTGAGCAACTCAATGGGCTACAAGCAGTCGCCCGTCCCTAATTTAGGGTCACTGGTTCCAGGGAAGGGAGAGAGCCAGTGCCATAAGACAAATACAACATCCATGCCTGACCGGGATTCGAACCCGGATCCCTTACGGACGAATGATCAGAGGCCAGCGCCTTACACCACTGCGCAGCCGGGGCGGCGTACATATCTTCAGTGGCGGATTTCCAATTAGGCACGGTAGGCACGTGCCTATGGGCGCAGCTCTATGAGCGGCACAAAAATTTCAGTGAGGGTGTAAAATTGTGATAGGTCTGGGAACAATGCTAAGCAGAGTCATGTTCGGACATAGCAGCGTTCCCTAAAATTAATTTTTGGGGTGTGTATGAGAGAGAGAGAGAGAGAGAGGGAGACAACAACACTACCAGCGCCTTTGGGGCAACACTGGACCATAACCTCCTGTTTGGGAAGGAGGGAGTGAGTTTTATTTGTCTGAGTGAGTTCCAGCTCACATTCTTGGACGGAACTACAGCTGCAACGTGCTGATTTCTGTAAACTTAAGGGTAAAGTTGTAGAAATTGAAAGTTCCTCTGACAGAGCTGCACGACTCGTTATCCAACTCTCGAGAAGATACAAGGCTCAGATTATTCAAACTTATGCACCTACCACAAGTCATCCCGAAGAAAAAATTGAAGAATTTTATGAGGAAATTCGTCATCTAAATAATAAAGGTAAGCAGCACTTGAAGATAATTATGGGAGATTTCAATGCAAAAATAGGGCAACGGCAACAGAATGAAACTTCAGTAAATAAATTCGGTCATGGCACAGAAACCAGCGTGGAAATACTCTCTTAGAGTTTGCAGAGGCAGAAAGGTTTTTCATCTTGAACTCCTTTTTCAAGAAAAAGCCACACAGGAAATGGACATGGAGACATCCAAACGGGACGACAAGTTAAATGGATTTTATTATGTGTAACAAAAATTTCGTCATAGAAGACTGCAGTGTGCTAAACAAGTTCAACACAGGCAGTGACCATAGATTGGTGAGATGTAAGATGCACCTCAACACTAAACTCGAACGTGGCAAGCTCATAAGACAAACAAAATGTATTGACATAACCAACCTTAAAAAACACCATAATACCTTCAAGTTCGAACTGAAGAACAGGTTCTCTGCTTTAGAAGGCCTAACATAGGAAGAAGTGGATATTTCTGAAGTTAACGGAAAAGTAACCAAAGCTCTTATGGAAACAGCAACAAAATTAGCTGGGTCTAAGAACAAGTTGCATATGAACAAATTATCAAGAAATACCAAAACGTTGATGCAAAAAAGTAGAGAGATGAGGACAACTAAAGCAGATGTGACTTCCAAAGTGGAATACATAGAGCTATGCAAGACAGTACGAAAAAGTATCACTGAAGACGTAAGGAAATTCAACTGCGAACTAGTAAGGAAAGCAATTGAAAACATCCAAAGGATAGCAAAGGGACATCCCAGTAAGGGAAGAAAACAGATTATGGCACTGAGAAAAGAAGATGGTTCTGTAACAAGAAATAGAGGCGAAATTTTGACAAGGGCGAAAGATTTCTACTGCAAATTATATGAAAGGGATGATACATGTACTCCAGACATCACGAAAGGTACCAGTACGAGAGTTCTTATAGTCCTGCCAGCAGATGTTGCACGTGCAGTCGAAACAGTACTCGCCCAAATTTTCACTCGATGCCTTAATGAAAGGAAGATTTCTGAGGATTGGAACAACGCTATAATGATCCTGCTACATAAAAAAAGGCGACATTGAGGATCTCCGGAACTACAGACCTATCAGTGGTTTATAAAATCTTCCCTAAAGTTCTTTCACACCGCTTAAAGGTGACACTGGACATGGCTCAACCGAGAGAACAAGCTGGATTCAGGAGTGGCTACAGCACAATAGATCATATCCACGTACTGAGAGAACTAATTGAAAGAGCGAGGGAATATGAACTTCCATTGTGCATGGCTTTTATCGATTATGAAAAAGATTTTGATTCGGTGAAACCATCAGCAGTTACAATGGCTTTGAAATCCTGCGGTATTGAAGATGCATACACTAATATTATTAATAACATCTATGAAAATGCAAGTGCAAAGATTGGGCTGTCTGAAAGTAAAACACACATAAAAATTGGAAAGGGAGTGAGACAAGCTGACACCATATCTTCGAAGCTCTTTAATGCAACATTGGAAAATGTCTTTCAATCACTGAACTGGGAAAACAAAGGGATAAAGATTAATGGAGATTATCTAACCCACCTTCGTTTTGCTGATGACGTAGTCATTTTTGCAACTACCCCATCAGAGCTGCAGAGTATGATCCAGGAACCTGCTGACAAGAGTAAAGAAGTGGGATTAAAAATGAACTTTCAGAAGACAAAAGTGATGATCAATGCTTTTACAAGAAATGAAGATTTATCGATTGATGGAGAAAAGCCGGAAAAAACAGACATGTACGTTTATCTTGGACAGCAGATATCAAGTGAGGGTCACATTGATGAAGAAATAAATCGGCGTACAAAACTTGCCTGGAGAGCTTTTGGAAGAAACAGCATAATTTTCAAGAGCAATATGCTATTATGTCTTAAAAGAAAAGTGTTTGATCAATGCATCTTTCCAGTGCTTACGTGTGGTGCAGAGACGTGGACCTTAACTAAAAAAGACATACAAAGGCTGCAGACAATTCAAACAGCATGGAGAGGTGCATGCTTGGTGTAACCAGGAGAGATAAGAAGAGGAACTCGTGGTTCCGAAAAATGACAAGAGTGGAAGACATCATGATCAGAGTTAAATCCCTGAAATGGCAATGGGCTGGACATACTGCCAGAAGGACAGATCATCAATAGACAGCCGAAATTTTAGATTGGATTCCAAGGGACAGGAAATGACCCAGAAGAAGACCACATGGAAGATGGGTGGATGAAATTCGAAAGTATGCGGGAGTGACATGGAGGAGGCTGGCACAAGACAGACCGTATGTATATATATATATATATATATATATATATATATATATATATATATATCATCATCATCATTGTCAACCATTATCAATCCACTGCTGGACGAAGGTCTCCCCAAGTTTCCTCCACAACGGTCTGTCTTGTGCCAGTCTCTTCCATGTCACCCCTGCATACTTTCGAATTTCATCCACCCATCTCCTATGTGGTCTTCTTCTGGGTCTTTTCCTGTCCCTTGGAATCCAATCTAAAATTTCGGCTGTCCATCGATGATCTGTCCTTCTGGCAGTATGTCCAGCCCATTGCCATTTCAGGGATTTAACTCTGATCATGATGTCTTCCACTCTTGTCATTTTTCGGATCCACGAGTTCCTCTTCTTATCTCTCCTGGTTACACCAAGCATGCACCTCTCCATGCTTCTTTGAGTTGTCTGCAGCCTTTGTATGTCTCTTTTAGTTAAGGTCCACGTCTCTGCACCATACGTAAGCACTGGAAGGATGCATTGATCAAACACTTTTCTTTTAAGACATAATGGCATATTGCTCTTGAAAATTATGCTGTTTCTTCCAAAAGCTCTCCAGGCAAGTTTTGTACGCCGATTAATTTCTTCATCAATGTGACCCTCACTTGATATCTGCTGTCCAAGATAAACGTACGTGTCTGTTATCTCCAGTTTTTCTCCATCAATCGATAAATCTTCATTTCTTGTAAAAGCATTGAACATCACTTTTGTCTTCTGAAAGTTCATTTTTAATCCCACTTCTTTACTCTTGTCAGCAAGTTCCTGGATCATACTCTGCAGCTCTGATGGGGTAGTTGCAAAAATGACTACGTCATCAGCAAAACGAAGGTGGGTTAGATAATCTCCATTAATCTTTATCCCCTTGTTTTCCCAGCTCAGCGACTGAAAAACACCCTCCAATGTGGCATTAAAGAGCTTCGGAGATATGGTGTCACCTTGTCTCACTCCCTTTCCAATTTTTACGTGTGTTGTATTTTCAAACAGCCTAATCTTTGCACTTGCATTTTCATAGATGTTATTAATAATATTAATGTATGCATCTTCAATACTGCAGGTTTTCAGAGCCATTGTAACTGCTGATGGTTTCACCGAATCAAAGGCTTTTTCATAATCGATAAAAGCCATGCACAATGGAAGTTCATATTCCCTCGCTCTTTCAATTAGTTCTCTCAGCACGTGGATATGATCTATTGTGCTGTAGCCACTCCTGAATCCAGCTTGTTCTCTCGGTTGAGCCATGTCTAGTGCTACCTTCAAGCGGTGTGAAAGAACTTTAGTGAAGATTTTATAAACTACTGATAGGAGGCTGATAGGTCTGTAGTTTCCGAGATCCTCAATGTCACCTTTCTTATGTAGCAGGATCATTGTAGCGGTGTTCCAATCCTCAGGAATCTTTCCTTCATTAAGGCATCGAGTGAAAATTTGGGCGAGTACTGTTTCGATTTCTCCACTTGCTTCTTTTATGATGTCTACAGTAATTCCATCTTCTCCTGGAGCTTTTCCTCGCTTCATGTTCTTGATTGCATGTGCAACTTCTGCTGGAAGGACTGGAGGAA
This sequence comes from Macrothele yani, assembly GCA_039090855.1. Lineage (NCBI taxonomy): Eukaryota > Metazoa > Arthropoda > Arachnida > Araneae > Macrothelidae > Macrothele > Macrothele yani. The sequence goes on from CM076995.1 coordinate 71,497,160, forward strand.
CTCTGGTACTGGTATCTTTCATGATGTCTGGAGTGCATATATCATCCCTTTCATATAATTTGGAGTAGAAATCTTTCACTCTTGTCAAAATTTCGCCTCTATTTCTCTATTTCCCCCAAATGATATATATATATATATATATATATATATATATATATATATATATATATATATGTATATATATATATATGTGTATATATATGTAAGGTCAGGTGATGCGTAACATCACAGCCTCTCCTTGACAAATGTCAACCCCGCCTTCTCGTGGTGCATCCTGTTCCCACTAAAGGGGCTCTGACGACCGCCCATAGCGGTATAACTATACCATCGGGATCAGAGGAAATGCTATCCCACACTCACCAACCCGCTTGGCCAGCGTGGTGAGTTATGGCCAAACCCCTCCAAAATGATTCCACAACTTAAATCTTGGCCCTCAGTCTCCGGCAGCTGGAATGTACCTGGCCAAGGCAGCGGCCAGTGCGACATGAAGGCAGAGGGTGCTAAGAATCCCCGGAGGACCGGACTAGGCTGCCATCTGATGCTGACCTTGGCTACTTACAATGGACGCTCCCTATCTTCTGATTCAAGGCTTCTTGAATTGGAAGAGGAACTACAAAGGATCAATTGGGACATCGTGGGGCTAAGTGAGGTAAGGAGAAAAGGAGAAGATCTCATCGAACTGAAAAGTGGACATCTCTTCTACTATCGTGGGACAGATACTGGCAGAACTAGTGGTGTTGGATTTATAATAAACAAGAAACTGAAGGATAAAGTTGTAGAAGTTGAAAGTTCCTCTGACAGAGCTGCACGACTTGTTATCCAACTCTCGAAAAGATACCAGGCTCAGATTATTCAAACTTATGCACCCACCACAAGTCATCCTGAAGAAGAAATTGAAGAATTTTATGAGGAAATTTGTCATCTAAATAATAAAGGTAAGCAGCACTTGAAAATAATTATGGGAGATTTCAATGCAAAAATAGGGCAACGGCAACAGAATGAAACTTCGGTAGGTAAATTCGGTCACGGCAACAGAAACCAGCGTGGAAATACTCTCGTTGAGTTTGCAGAGGCAGAAGGGTTTTTCATCTTGAACTCCTTCTTCAAGAAAAAGCCACACAGGAAATGGACATGGAGACATCCAAATGGGACGACAAGTGAAATTGATTTTATTATGTGTAACAAAAAATTCGTCATAGAAGACTGCAGTGTGCTAAACAAGTTCAACACAGGTAGTGACCATAGATTGGTGAGATGTAAGATGCACCTCAACACTAAACTTGAACGTGGCAAGCTCATAGGACAAACAAAATCTATTGACATAACCGACCTTAAAAAACACCATAATACCTTCAAGTTAGAACTGAAGAACAGGTTCTCTGCTTTAGAAGGCCTAACATCGGAAGAAGTGGACATCTCTGAAGTTAACAGAAAAGTAACCAAAGCTCTTATGGAAACAGCAACAAAATTAGCTGGGTCTAAGAACAAGTTGCATGTGAACAAATTATCAGGAAAAACCAAAAGGTTGATGCAAAAAAGAAGAGAGATGAGGACAACTAAAGAAGATGTGACTTCCAAAGTGGAATATATAGAGCTATGCAAGACAGTAAGAAAAAGTATCACTGAAGACGTAAGGAAATTCAACTGTGAACTAGTGAGGAAAGCAATTGAAAACAACCAAAGCCTAAAGATAGCAAAGGGACATCTCAGTAAGGGAAGAAAACAGATTATGGCACTGAGAAAAGAAGATGGTTCTGTAACAAGAAATAAAGGCGAAATTTTGACAAGAGTGAAAGATTTCTACTCCAAATTATATGAAAGGGATGATATATGCACTCCAGACATCATGAAAGATACCAGTACCAGAGTTCCTCCAGTCCTTCCAGCAGAAGTTGCACATGCAATCAAGAACATGAAGCGAGGAAAAGCTCCAGGAGAAGATGGAATTACTGTAGACATCATACAAGAAGCAAGTGGAGAAATCGAAACAGTACTCGCCCAAATTTTCACTCGATGCCTTAATGAAGGAAAGATTCCTGAGGATTGGAACACCGCAACAATGATCCTGCTACATAAGAAAGGTGACATTGAGGATCTCGGAAACTACAGACCTATCAGCCTCCTATCAGTAGTTTATAAAATCTTCACTAAAGTTCTTTCACACCGCTTGAAGGTAACACTGGACATGGCTCAACCGAGAGAACAAGCTGGATTCAGGAGTGGCTACAGCACAATAGATCATATCCTCGTGCTGAGAGAACTAATTGAAAGAGCGAGGGAATATGAACTTCCATTGTGCATGGCTTTTATCGATTATGAAAAAGCCTTTGATTCGGTGAAACCATCAGCAGTTACAATGGCTCTGAAAACCTGCGGTATTGAAGATGCATACATTAATATTATTAATAACATCTATGAAAATGCAAGTGCAAAGATTAGGCTGTTTGAAAATACAACACACGTAAAAATTGGAAAGGGAGTGAGACAAGGTGACACCATATCTCCGAAGCTCTTTAATGCCACATTGGAGCTTGTTTTTCAGTCACTGAGCTGGGAAAACAAGGGGATAAAGATTAATGGAGATTATCTAACCCACCTTCGTTTTGCTGATGACGTAGTCATTTTTGCAACTACCCCATCAGAGCTGCAGAGTATGATCCAGGAACTTGCTGACAAGAGTAAAGAAGTGGGATTAAAAATGAACTTTCAGAAGACAAAAGTGATGTTCAATGCTTTTACAAGAAATGAAGATTTATCGATTGATGGAGAAAAGCTGGAGATAACAGACACGTACGTTTATCTTGGACAGCAGATATCAAGTGAGGGTCACATTGATGAAGAAATTAATCGGCGTGCAAAACTTGCCTGGAGAGCTTTTGGAAGAAACAGCATAATTTTCAAGAGCAATATGCCATTATGTCTTAAAAGAAAAGTGTTTGATCAATGCATCCTTCCAGTGCTTACGTATGGTGCGGAGACGTGGACCTTAACTAAAAGAGACATACAAAGGCTGCAGACAACTCAAAGAAGCATGGAGAGGTGCATGCTTGGTGTAACCAGGAGAGATAAAAAGAGGAACTCGTGGATCCGAAAAATGACAAGAGTGGAAGACATCATGATCAGAGTTAAATCCCTGAAATGGCAATGGGCTGGACATACTGCCAGAAGGACAGATCATCGATGGACAGCTGAAATTTTAGATTGGATTCCAAGGGACAGGAAAAGACCCAGAAGAAGACCACATGGGAGATGGGTGGATGAAATTCGAAAGTATGCAGGGGTGACATGGAGGAGACTGGCACAAGACAGACCGTTGTGGAGGAAACTTGGGGAGACCTTCGTCCAGCAGTGGATTGATAATGGTTGACAATGATGATGATGATGATGATATATATATATATATATATATATCAGCACTTGAAGATAATTATGGGAGATTTCAATGCAAAAATAGGTCAACGGCAACAGAATGAAACTTCAGTAGGTAAATTCGGTCACGGCAACAGAAACCAGCGTGGAAATACTCTCGTTGAGTTTGCAGAGGCAGAAGGATTTTTTCATCTTGAACTCCTTTTTCAAGAAAAAGCCACACAGGAAATGGACATGGAGACATCCAAATGGGACGACAAGTGGAATTGATTTTATTATGTGTAACAAAAAATTCGTCATCGAAGACTGCAGTGTGCTGAACAAGTTCAACACAGGTAGTGACCATAGATTGGTGAGATGTAAGATGCGCCTCAACACTAAACTGGAACGTGGCAAGCTCATAAGACAAACAAAATATATTGACATAACCAACCTTAAAAAACACCATAATACTTTCAAGTTGGAACTGAAGAACAGATTCTCTGCTTTAGAAGGCCTAACATCGGAAGAAGTGGATATTTCGGAAGTTAACAGAAAAGTAACCAAAGCTCTTATGGAAACGGCAACAAAATTAGCTGGGTCTAAGAACAAGTTGCATGTGAACAAATTATCAGGAAAAACCAAAATGTTGATGCAAAAAAGAAGAGAGATGAGGACAACTAAAGAAGATGTGACTTCCAAAGTGGAATATATAGAGCTATGCAAGACAGCAAGAAAAAGTATCACTGAAGACGTAAGGAAATTCAACTGTGAGCTAGTGAGGAAAGCAATTGAAAACAACCAAAGCCAAAAGATAGCAAAGGGACATCTCAGTAAGGGAAGAAAACAGATTATGGCTCTGAGAAAAGAAGATGGTTCTATAACAAGAAATAGAGGCAAAATTTTGACAAGAGTGAAAGATTTCTACTCCAAATTATATGAAAGGGATGATACATGTACTCCAGACATCATGAAAGGTACCAGAGTTCTTCCAGTCCTCCCAGCAGAAGTTGCTCATGCAATCAAGAACATGAAGCGGGGGAAAGCTCCAGGAGAAGATGGAATTACTATAGACATCATACAAGAAGCAAGTGGAGAAATTGAAACAGTACTCGCCCAAATTTTCACTCGATGCCTTAATGAAGGGAAGATTCCTGAGGATTGGAACAATGCTACAATGATCCTGCTACATAAAAAAGGTGACATTGAGGATCTCAGGAACTACAGACCTATCAGCCTCCTATCAGTGGTTTATAAAATCTTCACTAAAGTTCTTTCACACCGCTTGAAGGTATCACTGGACATGGCTCAACCGAGAGAACAAGCTGGATTCAGGAGTGACTACAGCACAATAGATCATATCCACGTACTGAGAGAACTAATTGAAAGAGCGAGGGAATACGAACTTCCATTGTGCATGGCTTTTATCGATTATGAAAAAGCCTTTGATTCGGTGAAACCATCAGCAGTTACCACGGCTCTGAAATCCTGCGGTATTGAAGATGCATACATTAATATTATTAATAACATCTATGAAAATGCAAGTGCAAAGATTCGGCTGTTTGAAAATACAACACACATAAAAATTGGAAAGGGAGTGAGACAAGGTGACACCATATCTCCGAAGCTCTTTAATGCCACATTGGAAAATGTCTTTCAATCACTGAACTCGGAAAACAAAGGGATAAAGATTAATGGAGATTATCTAACCCACCTTCGTTTTGCTGATGACGTAGTCATTTTTGCAACTACCCCATCAGAGCTGCAGAGTATGATCCAGGAACTTGCTGACAAGAGTAAAGAAGTGGGATTAAAAATGAACTTTCAGAAGACAAAAGTGATGTTCAATGCTTTTACAAGAAATGAAGATTTATCGATTGATGGAGAAAAGCTGGAGATAACAGATACGTATGTTTATCTTGGACAGCAGATATCAAGTGAGGGTCACATTGATGAAGAAATTAATCGGCGTACAAAACTTGCCTGGAGAACTTTTGGAAGAAACAGCATAATTTTCAAGAGCAATATGCCATTATGTCTTAAAAGAAAAGTGTTTGATCAATGCATCCTTCCAGTGCTTAGGTATGGTGCAGAGACGTGGACCTTAACTAAAAGAGACATACAAAGGCTGCAGACAACTCAAAGAAGCATGGAGAGGTGCATGCTTGGTATAACCAGGAGAGATAAGAAGAGGAACTCGTGGATCCGAAAAATGACGAGAGTGGAAGACATCATGATCAGAGTTAAATCCCTGAAATGGCAATGGGCTGGACATACTGCCAGAAGGACAGACCATAGATGGACAGCCGAAATTTTAGATTGGATTCCAAGGGACAGGAAAAGACCCAGAAAAAGACCACATGGGAGATGGGTGGATGAAATTCGTAAATATGCGGGAGTGACATGGAGGAGGCTGGCACAAGACAGAGCGTTGTGGAGGAAACTTGGGGAGACCTTCGTCCAGCAGTGGATTGATAATGGTTGACAATGATGATGATGATGATATATATATATATATATACTTAAGAGCAAGACTGAAGACTAAGGAAAAACTTTAGAATTTAAAACGAAAGTTGCAAAATAACCTGAAGATCAAAACGCGCAACGCAGCAGTTTTGAAAATTCAGAATTCACATTCTATTAAGAAGATACCTAAGCAAAAAAATACATATATAATTTTGACTCACACCTAGTACAACATAGAAAAGGTTATGTATCTACCTGTGTGAGTAAAAGAAGAAAAGATAAAAAAATAAAATAAAAACAATTGAATGTAGAAGGTGTCGAGATTACTGAGCCTTGGCTTTATCAAGGACCAGCAAAAACTCTGCATTTTCTCACTTCCACAAAGACCTAGTTGGAAATGGGTTTCTGCAAGGCCATAGATGCAAGTAACATTCCCACCTAAAATAGTTTAAAATATATATATATGTCATGTCCTCCGTAGAGTTGCATGACCTAGCACTAGTTAACAATTTCGCTTGCATCCATTAACCTTCCTAGCCCGACCCATGCTCTTCATCTGTTACTATTAAACAGAGAGAAGAAGATTAAAGAGAACTCAAGCTGTGAGAGTGACATAATAATTAGAAATGATTTTCAGCCATAACGAATTGCCAAGAGTTAATTTTCCTTTCAAAGTAATTAAATATCTACACTGGAATAATAACATTTCAACCAAAGTAATTGAGGATGTACTAATTTCTCAGGTCCTAAGAGTTTCAAGAATTTGCAGCAACAATTTGGACTTCAATTACCACATTAATGTACTATTAGAAAGTTTTCTAGAGAACGAAATTCCTTCTTCTTTCATCAAAAGAACTTTAAGAAAAATTATTCTGAATAATAGAGTAAGGTTTTCAGATCTGCTTTAATTTTCTACACAGTTAATAATATGATTCTGACCAATCAAAGCCGTAAGGAAGTTGGCTAGAGGATGCCTATTAACTACCTAAAGGAACCTTAGTGCTATGGATATGACGGTCCTATTAAAACAAAAAATTAAATAATATAAACAAAATCACAAAAAAAGCTTAAAAATCTGTTTATAAAAGAAAATAAAAACAAATAAAAAAGAAAACTAGTTATTCATCACTAGGATAGCTATACTAAAAATAGTAAAACCAACATTAAAATTAATAAGATTCTGATTAATCTATAGAAGCTCACTAAGGTGATTTAATACATGCAAAGATTATTAAATACACTACTCGTGTATTTTATAATATTTCTCATGTATTCTGGAGAGTTAATTCTGCTCTTTCTGATCATACAGATCCACAGTCTTAAGTTTATATATTTTTTTCTCTGGTTAAAATCTCCGCGTGTTGGTTTCTTGCTGTATGAGGAGGCCATCAGCTGCCCCCAGCGACTAGGGAGTGGCGGAAGAGGTCAGCCATGTTCTACTCTTCTGAGGAGAAAGGTTTTGTCACACAAGAGGTAAGCTCTCTTCCTTGTTTTTGGGTTCTAGGTTTTATAAGTTCAATGTTTGTACTTCATGTACTTTTTCTCTGTTGTTTTTTAGCTTTTCAGCTTTTAGGCACTGGCTTGTCTGTTAACATTTTTGCGGGTTTTAACTCTTTCTTTTCTTTGTGACTTTGCACGTCTTTGGGGTACCTAGGAACAGAAGATGGCTAAGCTTGCTCCTTTTCTATGCGCTGTATTTTCAAAGTAGTTAAGTTCTTAATAACTAATTAATTATGCACTTAAAGCACCGCTGAAATACTTTGTACATATTGCAACTAACTGTTTAAGGTATATAACTTTCACAAAGTTTACTTTAGTTAATTATTGTCTTTAACTTATTCTCGTTTTCGTGCTGTCATAAGTTGTAGAGTAGGGGGTTTTAGACTCAAGTTTTCTTTCAAAAATCTGTTTGTTAAAAATTAATATTTCCTTTTTTAATTGCAATGTAAAAATTTATATTTCTTTTGCATTGATTTTCAGGTTTAAATTCTCTCTCAAACGAACTTGGCAATTCGTTATGGCTGAAAATCATTTCTAATTATTATGTCACTCTCACAGCTTGAGTTCTCTTTAATCTTCTTCTCTCTGTTTAATAGTAACAGATGAAGAGCATGGGTCGGGCCAGGAAGGTCAATGGATGCAAGCGAAATTGTTAACTAGTGCTAGGTCATGCAACTCTACGGAGGACATGACATATATATATATTTTAAACTATTTTAGGTGGGAATGTTACTTGCATCTATGGCCTTGCAGAAACCCATTTCCAACTAGGTCTTTGTGGAAGTGAGAAAATGCAGAGTTTTTGCTGGTCCTTGATAAAGCCAAGGCTCAGTATTCTCGACACCTTCTACATTCAATTGTTTTATTTTATTTTTTTATCTTTTCTCCTTTTACTCACACAGGTAGATACATAACCTTTTCTATGTTGTACTAGGTGTGAGTCAAAATTATATATGTATTTTTTTGCTTAGGTATCTTCTTAATAGAATATATATATGTATATATATATATATATATATATATATATATATATATATATATATATATATATATATATATATATATATATATATATATATTAATATTAAACGGACAGCAACAGCACAGGCTTGTGACGTACCTGCCAGCAGGACGCACATGACATAAAGGCAGATAGGAATCAGAATACATGTCTGCGTAGCTCAGTTGGTAGAGCGACTTGTTCCGGAATAAGCGTACTCGGGTTCGAATCCCGGCGTAGACCAAAAATGACGGAGAAATTCACTTCGTTATAGGCTCAGTAACTTAGCTTATTCGAAGTGATATCTACAAAATTGAGATGCAGCCCCCCCCCCCCCATTCTCAGCTTATCACGAGCCGCCACTGTTCTCTCCATTACAGCTCCGCCGCGACCCGGTGGCGCAGTGGTCTAAGGCGCTGGCCTCTGATCATTCGTCCAAAAGGGGTCCGGGTTCGAATCCCGGTCAGGCATGGATGTTGTGTTTGTCTTACGGCACTGGCTCTCTCTCTTCCCTGGAACCAGTGACCCTAAATTAGGGACGGGCGACTGCTTATAGCCCATTGAGTTGCTCACGGTGGTCGTTAAACCCCCAATCAAAAAAAAAATAAAAATAAAAATAAAAATTACAGCTCCGCTTGGCCGGTACAAGTTACCAATAGTTTTTAACTACAAGATATATTCTTTTAATATTTTTAATTTTCCGATGTGATATATCATTTACCAAAACATCAGAATTTTGGATTTTTTTTTTTTTGTTACGTTCTCAGTTTTAGTACATATATGTCTCCAAATGAGCTGTCGATTTGGGAAGTCCGCGCTGTTTTGTCCTCAAATGAGTTTTCCAATATCTCTTCACTTCACTTTACTATAAGCAGTTTCCTGTCTCTAATTTCTTTCCTGGAACCAGTGGCCCTAAATTAGGGACCAGCGACTGCATAGCCCACTGATTTGCTCACGGTGGTCGTTAAACCCCAATAAAAAGAAATCTCATTTTGGACGACCCGTTACAGGGAAGGAAAAGAGACAGTGCTATAAAACAAACACCCCAATCATGCCTTATCCCTGAGAGCTGTGACTCGAACCCGGGCTCACTTAGATGACCGTGCTGCCAAGACAGTTTAATAAATTTGAGTCCAACTATGTATAGGCCTGGTTAGCATAAATTAAAATCAATTCCATGCGAGTGGGTTAGTGAGGTTCGTAAAATAAAATGAATCCAATTCGGAAAATAGAAATTCTGCTGAATTAAGTTCGTCTTCATACCATAGGGTGGTTTAAAAAATGAAAAGTTCAGAAATTTTGGAGAATTGTGGACAAGCTAATCTTTTCAAGAAAAATTACTATGACCTAAATGTCATTCACTCATGGCGTGAAAAGTTCACTAATAAAGTACAGAATCTTTTATTTAATCTTAACAATACTCAAAAGCATTGATTGATTAATTTTGTTATCTCTTAGGGGGTACGTGTTTTTCATCTTTGTTTAGCCATTTTGGGAAACATTTCCATTCTGCAGAAAGAGACGTGGTAAATCCATGTATGGCAGCACATTAGTTAATGTTTTGATTTGTTTCCAGCTCAAGTTCCGTCTTTTCGTCTGTCGATCTGGTAGTACCTTGTACCAGTTCTCGTTGTAGGCTGCTGGGATACAAGGAATAGGTACGGCATGGTTTTGGCGTGAATGTTTGGTTGTGCAACATAAGGATAGAGATCACCTAGTCAGTTTAGTTTTTGTCGCTTACAGAACGTGTCGAACTTTCAAATGTAAATTCAGTTAATAATCTTTTAAACTCGTTCCTCATTCCAGTAACGTATTTTACTGAAGTTGTAACAGCACAGGCAACAGCTTACGCAAGTAAAAATATCTATCAAATAAAAGTTCTTAATCATATGCCTTTACCCACCGAATTTCGTGAAAATCAACATAAATTTATTAGTTTTTACCCAGTAATAATTATGATTTAAGTGTAATGTACAAATTCTACATTATTTCCCCATAAACCATTCTGTGATTACAGGAGTTAGCCTGAAACGGAGACTATATTTATATATATATTCATCAGTGCATGATGTATGTATTCATCTGATGTGTATAAATGCAGGATAAAATTTTCGGTCCAGTGCAGTGTTTAGGTGTAGGAATATTTATGTGCGTTGTATGAATGAATCAGTTTTGGCCAGTTAGTCTTTCAGTTGAAGTATTTGCACCAATCCTTTCTGCTGTGAACTAGAATCATTTTGGAGGCAAAGACGTGGTTTACTTGTATTAGGTTCAGTGTTCTTTAAATCTATACTTTAAAAAGGGGGAATGCAGGAATGATTACATTCATGAATGGTGTGCTTGACTATAGCACTGGCTCCATTCCTGCTGGAGCCTGTGGACTCAAGTTAACGACATAAGGGATTGACATCCACAAGATGGTCCAATTGTGAATGTTCATGGGAGTTGTTAAACTCTAAAGAAAGAAAAAGATATTGTGGGACAGTTATACAAAAGCCGTTTGTTTGGGTTATTATACATCAGTTTGGGGATTTAAGGTTTGACTTTGATAAAGAGATACTGATTTGTTATTTTCAGACACTTTTTAGTTTTGCTTGATAAAGTACAGATTGGGGTATTTTTAGAGATGTAGAACATTGTGTCTTTAAGTGTTACTGATAATTGATTTCACCTTCCATTAAAGACCAAGAATACAGAAAATGACGAGAACAAGAGTTTGAATACTTTTTATGTATTTGCTACCGTAGATATGTTTCCTGTGTTGGAATGGTTTTATCGTTGGCTACATCATAGCTTTTGCTGGGTTTCCCATAAACCATTCTGTGAATACAGGAGTCAGTTCCATATAGTAGTGGCAGTTATCAGCTTATTCTTCCTACCACTTATAATGCACATTTATTTCTCACAGTGAAACCACTGATCATACCTTAGGATGATCTTGGAGTTGAATGTTGCAGTTCTATATAAAAACTGCTATGAAGTATAAGGAGTCTGTTTTAACTTTTGAATATTCTTCAGATCAGTTGCTATGGAACAGTGTGACAAACACAGCCAGCTAGCTGAAATTTAAACTGGCTTTCCTGATCACATCCTCTTTATATAATTGTGTTCCCAACATGGATGGCACCAAAAAAATAAATTTTTTGATTAGTCAAGGAGATTTTTTTTTAAAAACCCATTACCAGTCCCGGGCCCGGTCAACAAATTGAGTCAATATTTTTTTTTTTTTTTTTTGGCATATATTTTTGGCATTACGCAAGTAAAAATATCTATCAAATAAAAGTTCTTAATGATATGCCTTTACCCACCGAATTTCGTGAAAATCAACATAAATTTATTAGTTTTTACCCAGTAATAAAATTGTATGATTAAAGTGTAATGTACAAATTCTACAATATTTTCCCATAAACCATTCTGTGATTACAGGAGTTAGTCTGAAACGGAGACTGTATATTTATATATATATTCATCAGTGCATGATGTATGTATTCATCTGATGTGTATAAATGCAGGATAAAATTTTCGGTCCAGTGCAGTGTTTAGGTGTAGGAATATTTATGTGCATTGTATGAATGAATCAGTTTTGGCCAGTTAGTCTTTCAGTTGAAGTATTTGCACCAATCCTTTCTGCTGTGAACTAGAATCATTTTGGAGGCAAAGACATGGTTTACTTGTATTAGGTTCAGTGTTCTTTAAATCTATACTTTAAAAAGGGGGAATGCAGGAATGATTACATTCATGAATGGTGTGCTTGACTATAGCACTGGCTCCATTTCTGCTGGAGCCTGTGGACTCAAGTTAACGACATAAGGGATTGACATCCACAAGATGGCCCAATTGTGAATGTTCATGGGAGTTGTTAAACTTTAAAGAAAGAAAAATATTTTGTGGGACAGTTATACAAAAGCCATTTGTTTGGGTTATTATACATCAGTTTGGGGATTTAAGGTTTGACTTTGATAAAGAGATACTGATTTGTTATTTTCAGACACTTTTTAGTTTTGCTTGATAAAGTACAGATTGGGGTATTTTTAGAGATGTAGAACATTGTGTCTTTAAGTGTTACTGATAATTGATTTCACCTTCCATTAAAGACCAAGAATACAGAAAATGACGAGAACAAGAGTTTGAATACTTTTTATGTATTTGCTACCGTAGATATGTTTCCTGTGTTGGAATGGTTTTATCGTTGGCTACATCATAGCTTTTGCTGGGTTTCCCATAAACCATTCTGTGAATACAGGAGTTAGTTCCATATAGTAGTGGCAGTTATCAGCTTATTCTTCCTACCACTTATGATGCACATTTATTTCTCACAGTGAAACCACTGATCATACCTTAGGATGATCTTGGAGCTGAATGTTGCAGTTCTATATAAAAACTGCTATGAAGTATAAGGAGTCTGTTTTAACTTTTGAATATTCTTCAGATCAGTTGCTATGGAACAGTGTGACAAACACAGCCAGCTAGCTGAAATTTAAACTGGCTTTCCTGATCACATCCTCTTTATATAATTGTGTTCCCAACATGGATGGCACCAAAAAATAAATGTTTTGATTAGTCAAGGAGATTTTTTTAAAAAACCCATTACCAGTCCCGGGCCCGGTCAATAAATTCAGTCAATATATATATATTTTTGTTTTTGGTATATGTGCGATTGTTGTGATGTGCCTTAGAAAGTTCCTCTAGGTAAGTGGTCTGGTGGTCCTAATCCCCAACAAAGCTCCTTATGCATTGTTTTTCTTCTGTTTGTTCCGGGAAGCAGGAAGGGAGCGGGTGCACCACGATTCGAAATTTTGGGCCCAGTCAACGAACTGCGCTTTCTGCCGCCCCTGCCAGTTACCATAGGTAAACATTAAAGTGAGCCTTGCCTACTGAAATTTCTACTTTTTATCAGAGCTTGCTTTTAAGTGTGTAAACTCATGTAATGATTGTTATAAATGGAAAGTGATTTAAGTACTTTTAAAAGAAGGGGGAGGCAGTAGAAGATGTATTATGTCCACAACAGGAGCTTCAATACACAGTTACGGTTGTTTGGTTATCAGAATGGGACTAGATTTCGATTTAGTAAGTTTTGTGGCATTTAATTATTTCTTGCTTTCTCCTCTGAATAAGTACTTAAATTTTGTCGTGGAGGGGTATTTTCAGATGAACCTATGTTATATTGTAAAACAGTTTACAAAACAATGATTCCATCCTAATTAAATCAGTAACTACACCTTTCATGGTTTGTAAAATCCTGTTGTGGTCATAATATACTATTTTATTAAAATATCTTGTGTTTTAATTTCAAATGTAGCGTTCTCCCTAGAGTTTTTTACAGCTGGGTGGCAAGAAATTTTAGCTTAGTGGTACTTTAAATGACCCCTTCCTCAATCAAAAAAAAAAAAAAAAAAAGAAAGGATGTTTTGCTTAACATGACTGTACTTATTAAATATTTACTGATAAATCATGTTCAACACAGATTTCAGTTGTTTTTACCAATATTTATGGTGTATTTGGTAGTTATTTTTCCACTCTTACTATTATGTGTGTTGTGAAAATATTCATTACAGGAAATTTAGCTGGGTGGCAGAGAAAATTAGCTGAGTGGGCCGCCCAGTAAAAAGGCTCTAGGGAGAACACTATTAATGATTCTACTTACACAAATATGTACTCTATATCTGAAAAATAGTCAGCATATCCAAGATACTTTTTTTATATACAGTTTATGTAGAAATTTAAAATTTCTGTATATAAAGTGTATTTTCCATGTTTTTATACAGCATTTTTTTAAAATGCTTTATAAAAGTACCCTTATGATGTCTTCTAGATAAACCAGCCTTTGAAGTAGGCTGAAAATGGGAGATAATGTGGACATGAAAAATAGTGAAAATATGTCTTCAGATAATGCACTGTTGACTCTAGGACCATCAGAGGTAAGTACAGTTTTCAAGAATGTGGTTTGTGCTAACCAGTTGTGTACAAGCATGTATGTAGTATTTTCTATGATATGTCATATGAAACTATCCTTCTCAGCTTATTTATCAGGGATGGAACAGACATCTAGATTTAATTATTTTTGAATATGCGATTCAAAATAAATTGTTGCCCTTGAAGGGAATTTAAGTGTTAACTTTTGTATATGTCGTAACTAAACTTGTAGATTTCTAAGAATTAGTATATTTTTATGATTTTGTAATATTCATAATTAAAGTGCGTGTGTTTTGCTCAGTTCACTTCAAGAGCTTCTTGCGTCATGTATCATGTCACTATTATATACAGGGGTTGGACAGAATAATGTGAGCACCACGCTCAGAGACGTGACTTTTAATGCAGCTGTGTAGGTCGCAATGCGCAAAGGTATCCACCACTTTTTGGTTGTGATAGCTTTGTTTAGAACCTCAAGGTTTTGTTTAAGTGCATTTAAAGTGTCTTGTTGCAAAATTTCTTTTAGGGTGACGACAAAAAGTGACCTAACCGGACTTCGATGGTGTCTGGCTAGTTGGTTGACCTAACGACTTTGGTGGCTGGCTAGTTGGTGCTTCCGTGACAACAGTCGCCAGGGTAGTCGAGGTATCGAGAGCTACTGTGTCTAGAGTTATGATGGCATACCATGTTCGTGGCAAAACACAAGAGCGGCTAGAAAATGACCCTGACTGATAGAGACAGGAGAGCATTAAAGAGGATTGTTATCCGTAATAAGACCATGGCACTGAAAATTAGTGCGGAGCTCGATCTGCATCTTCAGACTCCAGTGTCAACAAAAACAGTGTACAGGAAATGCATAAACAAGATATTCATTGCAGAGCTGCTATTGCAAAACCTCTAGCGACCTGAGTAATTGCACAATGGTGACTGCAGTGGTGCCAGGAGCATACAATGTGGACTGCCGATGCATCGAAGTGTGTAATGTAGTCAGATGAATCCACATTCCCACTATTCCCCACTGCAGGATGTGTTTATATATGGAGAACATTGCCAGAAGCATACAACCCAAACTGTCTGTTCCCAACAGTGCAGCATGGTGGTGGTTCTGTCATGCTCTGGGCGATCGTATTGTGGTTTTCAGCAGGTCCCCTTATCACATTAAAAAGTTGGATTACTAGCAGGGCATACGAAACCATTTTGGCTGACCAAGTCCATCCAATGGCTCAGGCATTGTTTCCTGCAGGGTATGCCATTTATCAAGATAATGCCCCAAGTATCAGAGCTCAAAATGCCCAAGGGTTTGAGGAACATGAGGATGAACTTTCACACCTTCCTTGGCCTCCCCAATCACCAGACTTAAACAACATCAAGCCACTGTGGTTTGTGTTGGAAAATGGTCTAACATCCTGTTATCCTCTTCCTGTATCTCTCAAGGACCTGGAACAGTTTCTGCATGAAGAATGGTGTAACATCCCACTAACCACCATCCAGGATTTGTATGCATCCATT
Source organism: Macrothele yani (assembly GCA_039090855.1). Classification (NCBI taxonomy): domain Eukaryota; kingdom Metazoa; phylum Arthropoda; class Arachnida; order Araneae; family Macrothelidae; genus Macrothele; species Macrothele yani. Next base: position 71,512,893 of record CM076995.1, read on the forward strand.
CCAAGCAGGATTCAGGCAGTTTTGAATGAGGTGGTCCTACACCCTATTAGGTATATAAAACCTTCTTTTCTTAGGTGTTCACATAATTCTGTCCAACCCCTGTATGTGTGTATATCAACATCATTGTCAACTATTATCAATCCACTGCTGGATGTAGGTCTCCAAGTTTCTTCCACAACAGTCTGTCTTGAGCCAGTCTCCTCCATGTTACTGCCACATGCTTTCAGATTTCATCCACCCATCTCCCATGTGGTCTTCTTCTGGGTGTTTTCTTCCCCCTGGAATTGAGTCTAAAATTGGCTGTCCATTGGTGGTCCATTCTTCTGGTAACATGTCTAGCCCATTGCTATTTCAGGGATTTTACTCTGATTGTGATGTCTTCCACTTTTGTCATTTTCCTTATCCACGAGTTCTCTTTCTTATCTTACCTGGTTACACCAAGCATGCATCTCTCTGTGCATCTTTCAGTTGTCTGCAGTCTTTGTATGTCTTTTTTAGTTAAGGTGGACGTCAAGTAATTTTGCTTCCTATGTACTTCCAATGGAAAAACTTCTGTACACATTTTCTTCACAATTAATGCGTTCCCAAGGATGAAAATTTGAACATCGATTAAAATAGCTTCATTTTATAACTTGGAATACTTAATATTTTCTAAAACATAACCATAATTATGCAATACAACATTTGTTTGTTAACTGAAGTCATCAAAGTACAGGTCACGCCATCTTTTTTTCTGGTTTCAACACCACCAAAGGAAAAGTTATTGATTTTTTATATAATTATGGTTATTATACAACTTGAAATATTTATTCCGTATGGTGTAACAATTTATAAACATACAACGACTAAGTGCCGAGCTTTCACACTTCGAACGGGAGGCTTTCTCAAGGCCAGTGAACACAAGAATATTTTCGAGAACAACAACAATTTAAAGTCTTGGAGCGCGTATCTACTACGTGTCTAGGGGATATTGCGTCTCACGGAAGGTGGTGTCTCGTGACCTACCTTTGAGACATTCTCTCTCCTTTTCCCCTTAATGTCCTATTTCAGTAGAATCTTCCACGCAGCCGAGAGTTCGAGGGAAGGGCTCTCGTTGCAAGGGTTGGGGTGCATGAATATTTCTACGCTTTCTCTAGTCAGTGTTCCTCTGTAGTCAGTGTACCGAGCGATCCTCCTCATGTTTTTCCACATCGGTACGGCGTCATATTGGACTACTTCTTTGCAAAGCGCTGTTTGTGTTTTTCCTGCTTTAATGTCCCTTATGTGTTCTTTTTCCCTAATTGTAAGGGATCTTTTGGTCATTCCGATGTATGATCGAGACAAGCCATCTGGATATTCTAATGATATCTCCTACACCCCAGCTCCAGAATTCACATCAGGGTCCTTAGGTGTATTTGTTGTTGCTGTGGCGATGGACATTGGTGATTTAATTCCAATGCGTAGTCCATGGCGCTTCATAAGGTTCTTAAACACAAATGAAAATTTCGGGATGTATGAAATGAATCCAGCAAACTGTAAGTTGTCAACTCCTGGGCGTGGTGTCTTGTGGCTCCTGGTTATCATCTTGTGTGATATGGATTGCAGAGTTAGTTCTGAGAATCCAGCAGTGACCCCTTTGTTGATGATATTTGTTATTTCGCTGCAATCCATATCACACAAGATGATAACCAGGAGCCACAAGACACCACGCCCAGGAGTTGACAACTTACAGTTTGCTGGATTCATTTCATACATCCCGAAATTTTCATTTGTGTTTAAGAACCTTATGAAGCGCCATGGACTACGCATTGGAATTAAATCACCAATGTCCATCGCCACAGCAACAACAAATACACATAAGGACCCTGACGTGAATTCTGGAGCTGGGGTGTATGAGATACCATTAGAATATCCAGATGGCTTGTCTCGATCATACATCGGAATGACCAAAAGATCCCTTACAATTAGGGAAAAAGAACACATAAGGGACATTAAAGCAGGAAAAACACAAACAGCGCTTTGCAAAGAAGTAGCCCAATATGACGCCGTACCGATGTGGAAAAACATGAGGAGGATCGCTTGGTACACTGACTACAGAGGGACACTGACTAGAGAAAGTGTAGAAATATTCATGCACCCCAACCCTTGCAACGAGAGCCCTTCCCTCGAACTCTCAGCTGCGTGGAAGATTCTACTGAAATAGGACATTAAGGGGAAAAGGAGAGAGAATGTTTGAAAGGTAGGTCACGAGACCCCACCTTCCGCGATACGCAATACCACCTAGACACGTAGTAGATACGCACTCCAAGACTTTAAATTATCGTTGTTCTCGAAAATATGCTTGTGTTCACTGGCCTTGAGAAAGCCTCCCGTTCGGAGTGTGAAAGCTCGGCACTTAGTCATTGTATGTTTATAAATTGTTACACCATACGGAATAAATATTTCAAGTTGTATAATACTAAGGTGTAAGTTCCATTATTGTAATTATGGTTATGTTTTAGAAAATATTAAGTATTCCAAGTTACAATATGAAGTCATTTTAATCTATGTTCAAATTTTCATCCTTGGGAACACACTAATTGTGAAGGAAATGTGTACAAATGTTTTTCCATTGGAAGTATAGGAAGCAAAATTACTTGACGTCCACCTGAAGGCCCATGTCTCTGCTCTGTACATAAGCACTGCAAGGATGTGCATTGATTAAACACTTCTTTTAAGACATAATCGGATATTGCTTTAAAAAAATCATCCAAAAGCTCTGCAACCAAGTTTTATGTGCTGATTAATTTCTTCATCAATGCGACCCTTGCTTGATATCTGCTGTCCAAGGTAAATGTAGGTATTGGTGATCTCCAGCTTTTCCCCATCAGTCGATAAATTTTCATTTCTTGTAAAAACATTGTACATCAGTTTTGTCTTCTGAAAGTTCATTTTTAATCCCACTTCTTTACTCTTGTCAGCAAGTTCCTAGATCATATTCTGCAGCTCTGAAGGGGCAGTTGCAAAATTGAATATGGCATCAGCAAAATGAAGGTGAGTTAAATAATTTCCATTCATCTTTATCCCTTTGTTTTCCCAGTTAAATGATTGAAAGACATTTTGCAATGTGGGATTTAAGAGTTTGGGAGATGTAGGGTCACCTTTCACTCTCTTTCCAATTTTTATTGTTGCTGTATCTTCAAATAGTCAAACCTTTGCACTTGCATTTTCATAGATGTTATTAATAATGCTAATGTATCCATCTTCAATACCATAGGATTTCAAAGCCATTGTAATTGCTGATGGTTTCACAGAATCAAAGGCCTTTACATGATCAATAAAAGCCATGCATAATGGGAGCTCATACTCCCTTGTTCTTTCAATTAGTTCTCTCAGTATATGGATATGATTTATCGTGCTGTAACCACTCCTGAATCCAGCTTGTTCTCTCGGTTGAACCATGTCCAGTGTTATCTTCAAGCAACATGAAAGAACCTTTGTTAAGATTTTATAAACCACTGAAAGGAGGCTGATAGGCTTTTAGTTCCTGGGATCCTCAATGTTACCTTTTTATGTAGCAGTAACTACACTGATGAGCTGTTCTATTATGACCACCCCCAGCCTAGAGAAATGAGTGTGCCTGGAGACTAAACACTGTCTCAGGTGAAGCTCACAGAGCAGTATATATATACAACCTGAGGACCAGCTTTTGGTTAGTAGAGTGTTCGGAGTCAGAATGGGAAAAGCTGCTGATTTATCAGATTCTGATAAAGGACAAATTGTGATGGCATGATGCCCTGGAACTACGATCTCGAAAATGGTGTGGCTTGTGGGTTCAAATGCCGCTGTAGTGAGTATGTATCAAAAGTAGTGCACAGATGGCCAAAAGACGAACTGTCGTCCAGCCGTCTGTTGCCCACAGCTCATTGATGCCAGAGGGGAGCGGAGACTGTCGTACATTGTTTACAGCAACCGCAGGGTCACAGTGCGACAAATCACCCTCAGCTACAACAGTGGTGATCAGGGCAATGTGTCACAGCGCACAGTTCATCACAGCCTTCTGCACATGGGCCTGCGTAGCCGAAGACCCAACCTGGTCCCATGCTCACTGCACATCATCACCAACAATGCATGAAAAGGGCCTAAGATTATCGAGATTGGACCGTGGATGTTTGGAAGAAAGTGGCCTGGTCTGATGAATCAAGATTCCTGGTGCATCATGTAGACGGCCGAGCGCTGATACACCGATTACCAATGGAGGCTATGGCACCTGGATGCACTTTTGGGCAGAAACAGGCCGGCGGTGGTGGTGTTATGCTGTGGCCAATGTTTTCTTGGGACACTCTAGGCCCCATTATACCACTAGCACAATTATTGACAGCTGTAAGATATCTGAACATCATTGCTGACCAAGTTCACCTATTCATGGCAACTGTTCCCAACTGGTGATGGCCATTACCAACAGGACAATGCTCCATGTCACACTGCCAGAATCGTCAAGTGGTGGTTCGAAGAACAGTCTGGTGACTTTCTGTTAATGCCCTGGCCTCCAAATTCGCGTGACATAAACCCAATTGAACATTTGTAGTTCGACATGGAACAGCGGGTTCGCACCAAATCACAGCCACCCTGAAAAGTACGGGAACTGGAGAACCTGCTGTTGACATTATGGTATCAGATACCTCAGGATACCTATTGCCACCTCATCAAATCGATGCCTCGCCGAGTGGCCACTGTTTTGTGGGCCAAAGAGGGTCGTACAGCTTATTAGGTAGGTGGTCATAATGTAATGGCTCTCGGTGTATATATCAGTGTTTTTATTGACAGTAACACTCTAAGAAAAAAAAAAAAAAAGCTGAAGGTTACTTGCAGAAGGTTACTGCACCTCTCAAACCGTTGTTGTTTCTGATGCTCCGTCGGTTCATGTCCTTACCAATTTGGTGGAGATGATTGGAAATGGTTGATTCCGACTCATTGTACTGTTTGGCAAGTTCTCTGATTGTGATGCGAGGATTTACCTTCAGAGCATTGTTATCAATGACCAAATGTTGTCCTCGGCCCTCCTCATCGTGTAGACTCATATCACTGGAATGAAACTTTTCAAACCACCAACGAACAGTACGTTCAGATGTTGGCTCTTCGCCCAAGCCTCGACCACATTATGGTAGGTTTGTGGCACATTACGACCCAGTTTGAACTCGTGAAGCAGAATCACCCGCAACTCACTCTTTCCTAACAAGTTATACAGACCATTCTCACATGAGCAGCAATGACTGCAACTCAACCAATTATGGTGTGTATGTGGCATCTGAGTCGCCCTTCAGCTCATATGAATGGTGCAGCTAGTGGGTTGGTCTTATTTTCCGAACGACCTGATATATATATATATATATGGGATGTAAGGTCAGGTGATGCGTAACATCACAGCCTCTCCTTGACAAATGTCAACCCCACCTTCTCGTGGTGCATCCTGTTCCCACTAAAGGGGCTTTGACGACCGCCACTATCGGTATAACTATACCAGCGGGATTAGAGGAAATGCTATCCCACACTCACCAACTCGCTTGGCCAGCGTGGTGAGTTATGGCCAAACCCCTCCAAAATGACACCACAACTTAAATCTTGGCCCTCAGTCTCCGGCAGCTGGAATGTACCTGGCCAAGGCTGCGGCCAGTGCGACATGAAGGCAGAGGGTGCTAAGAATCGCCGTAGAACCGGACTAGGCTGCCATCTGATGCTGACCTTGACTACGTATAATGGACGCTCCCTATCTTCTGATTCAAGGCTTCTTGAATTGGAAGAGGAACTACAAAGGATCAAGTGGGACATCGTCGGGCTAAGTGAGGTAAGGAGAAAAGGAGAAGTTCTCATTGAACTGAAAAGTGGACATCTCTTCTACTATCGTGGGACTGATACTGGCAGAACTAGTGGTGTTGGATTTATAATAAACAAGAAACTGAAGGATAAAGTTGTAGAAGTTGAAAGTTCCTCTGACAGAGCTGCACGACTCGTCATCCAACTCTCGAGAAGATACCAGGCTCAGATTATTCAAACTTATGCACCCTCCACAAGTCATCCTGAAGAAGAAATTGAAGAATTTTATGAGGAAATTCGTCATCTAATAATAAAGGTAAGCAGCACTTAAAGATAATTATGGGAGATTTCAATGCAAAAATAGGGCAACGGCAACAGAATGAAACTTCAGTAGGTAAATTCGGTCACGGCAACAGAAACCAGCGTGGAAATACTCTCGTAGAGTTTGCAGAGGCAGAAGGGTTTTTCATCTTGAACTCCTTTTTCAAGAAAAAGCCACACAGGAAATGGACATGGAGACATCCAAATGGGACGACAAGTGAAATTGATTTTATTACGTGTAACAAAAAAATTCGTCATAGTAGACTGCAGTGTGCTTAACAAGTTCAACACAGGTAGTGACCATAGATTGGCGAGATGTAAGATGCACCTCAACACTAAACTCGAACGTGGCAAACTCATAAGACAAACAAAATGTATTGACCTAACCAACCTTAAAAAACACCATAATACCTTCAAGTTGGAACTGAAGAACAGATTTTCTGCTTTAGAAGGCCTAACATCGGAAGAAGTGGATTTTTCTGAAGTTAACAGAAAAATAACCAAAGCTCTTATGGAAACAACAAAAAAATTAGCTGGGTCTTAGAACAAGTTGTATGTGAACAAATTATCAGGAAAAACCAAAATGTTGATGCAAGAAAGAAGAGTGATGAGGACAACTAAAGAAGATGTGACTTCCAAAGTGGAATACATAGAGCTATGCAAGACAGTACGAAAAAGTATCACTGAAGACGTAAGGAAATTCAACTGTGAACTAGTGAGGAAAGCAATTGAAAACAACCAAAGCCAAAGGATAGCAAAGGGACATCCCAGTAAGGGAAGAAAACAGATTATGGCACTGAGAAAAGAAGATGGTTCTGTAACAAGAAATAGAGGCAAAATTTTGACAAGAGTGAAAGATTTCTACTCCAAGTTATATGAAAGGGATGATGCATGTACTCCAGACATCATGGAAGGTACCAGTACCAGAGTTCTTCCAGTCCTCCCAGCAGAAGTTGCACATGCAATCAAGAACATGAAGCGGGGAAAAGCTCCAGGAGAAGGTGGAATTACTGTAAACATAATACAAGAAGCAAGTGGAGAAATTGAAACAGTACTTGCCCAAATTTTCACTCGATGCCTTAATGAAGGGAAGATTCCTGAGGATTGGAACAATGCTATAATGATCCTGCTACATAAAAAAAGGTGACATTGAGGATCTCAGGAACTACAGACCTATCAGCCTCCTATCAGTAGTTTATAAAATCTTCACTAAAGTTCTTTCACACCGTTTGAAGGTAACACTGGACATGGCTCAATCGAGAGAACAAGCTGGATTCAGGAGTGGCTACAGCACAATAGATCATATCCCACGTACTGAGAGAACTAATTGAAAGAGCGAGGGAATATGAACTTCCATTGTGCATGGTTTTTATCGATTATGAAAAAGCCTTTGATTCGGTGAAACCATCAGCAGTTACAATGGCTCTGAAATCCTGCGGTATTGAAGATGCATACATTAATATTATTAATAACATCTATGAAAATGCAAGTGCAAAGATTCGGCTGTTTGAAAATACAACACACATAAAAATTGGAAAGGGAGTGAGACAAGATGACACCATATCTCCGAAGCTCTTCAATGCCACATTGGAAAATGTCTTTCAATCACTGAACTGGGAAAACAAAGGGATAAAGATTAATGGAGATTATCTAACCCACCTTCGTTTTGCTGATGACATAGTCATTTTTGCAACTACCCCATCAGAGCTGCAGAGTATGATCCAAGAACTTGCTGACAAGAGTAAAGAAGTGGGATTAAAAATGAACTTTCAGAAGACAAAAGTGATGTTCAATGCTTTTACACGAAATGAAGATTTATCAATTGATGGAGAAAAGCTGGAGATAACAGACACGTACATTTTTCTTGGACAGCAGATATCAAGTGAGGGTCACATTGATGAAGAAATCAATCGGCGTACAAAACTTGCCTGGATAGCTTTTGGAAGAAACAGCATAATTTTCAAGAGCAATATGCCATTATGTCTTAAAAGAAAAGTGTTTGATCAATGCATCCTTCCAGTGCTTAAGTATGGTGCAGAGACGTGGACCTTAACTAAAAGAGATATACAAAGGCTGCAGACAACTCAAACAAGCATGGAGAGGTGCATGCTTGGTGTAACCAGGAGAGATAAGAAGAGGAACTCGTGGATCCGGAAAATGACAAGAGTGGAAGACATCATGGTCAGAGTTAAATCCCTGAAATGGCAATGGGCTGGGCATACTGCCAGAAGGACAGACCATCGATGGACAGCCGAAATTTTAGATTGGATTCCAAGGGACAGAAAAAGACCCAGAAGAAAACCACATGGGTGATGCGTGGATGAAATTCGAAAGTATGCGGGAGTGACATGGAGGAGACTGGCACAAGACAGACCGTTGTGGAAGAAACTTGATGAGACCTTCGTCCAGCAGTTGATTGATAATGGTTGACAATGATGATGATGATGAGATATATATCTATGTATAAGGTGGTCTTTATTTTAACACTATTTTTAATTTTTTTTTTTATGGTCTGACCATCCAATTTTTGTTAATTATATAAGAAATCTGCTGTGTATAAATTTCAAGACTTTTGATTGATATCAGGAGATAGCTCAAGGGGTTCAAAAATTTGTGTTAATAACGAAATGATCTTTCCATAGATACTTAAGAAAAATTACCACAGGTGCTTTACAATACATTAATATAAATAATTGAACATACCATATGGAAAGACAATCTCTCTGACAATGACATCTCATTTCACTCTGTGTCTAAATTGTCAGATTTCTGTTGCTTGATGAACAGTGTAGTGTGTTTTTTTTTTTTTTTCTGCTTGGAATTTTACTATGATTCTGTTGCTTGACTTGAAGCAAGTACTGTTTTTGATCTTCAGTAGCCGCCCCAGTGGCACAGTGGTCTAAGCGATGGCCTCTGATCATTCGTCTGAAAGGGGTCCGGGTTCGAATCCCGGTGAGGCATGGATGTTGTGTTTGTCTTATGGCACTGGCTCGGTACCAGTGGCTTTAAATTAGGGACTGGTGACTGCTTATAGTCCATTGAATTGCTCACGGTGGTCGTTAAACCTCTAATAAAAAAAAAACCAATGAAAAAACCTTCAGTAGTTATGATTTTATTATATTATTATATACCCTCTCAGGACACTCCCAAAGAGTCATGGTCTACCATCCTTTGCTGCTGGCATCCCTTCAAGTGTTGAGCTTACCCTACCTTAGCTGAACTTTATTCTCTTAGCAGAGAACTGCATATACCTCCATTGAACTATATACAAGTATACCCTTATCGACCCCCCTCCCTTCCCCCAGCATAGTCTGGGTATTTGGACAGTTCTTGTATCGAAGAGCCTCGGAGCTCCTCCCTCTCTGCAGTAGGACTTTTAGTGTGAACTCTTCCTAAGGTACCAGAATTTCCAGTCGACCACCATCTTACTCGGCTGGTACAGTTTAACACAAAGGGAGAGAGGGTCCATTCTGCTTTTCTCAGCCTTCCAATGGACAACAAAACAAGGAACTTAAAGAGTCAACATGCAAAAAAAGATTCAGAATGGAACATACATAAACAAGAATTATAAAGAAAAAAATTGTCATAACGTATTAGAAAAATGTCAAAATGATTGTAAAAACAGATTGTAAATAACATACCAGTACAAAAAACAAAATTTAATGAAAATGTAGAGCAAGAAAGAAAACAATGGAAAAAGAGAAGTGTTTGCATGGAGAGTTTAATCTCCCAGTCATGGAAAGTCCTCTTTGTGGCACTGGCCCATCCTGGAGAGTGTCAGGGTCCGGACAGGCTGGGATGTGCAATGCAGGATTGCTGTCTCAACTCCACAAAAACATCACACCAAAGAGTCCAGTTAATCCCTGCTGTTCCAAAAGGTGGTGCAGGTTAAAAATATATTCCTACATGAAAGCTACAGCTTATTCATCGTGGTCATTTACAACATGTAAACTTTTTACTATCTCTTTTGCTTGCACATAATCTATATGGCATCAGGTGTCTGGATCAAATTCCAAGTACTCTCAAGGTAGTCCTAAGAGCTGAAAGAATGACAGTGTTTTTTGTGACAAAATTTTTGATCATTCCAATTGCTGCTTTACTTTTTAGCTGAATGTGCTTTTGTGGTTCGTCCTGTCCATCCTTCTCTTTCAGGTTCTTCAACATTATACTCTTTGACTCCACTGACACCTCGTCGAAAAAGGCTAATCCAACAACCATCTCACTTAGGTACCACATATGTTCTTCAAATTTTTTGCTGGCAATTGTATAGATCATCTGGTGTATGATTTCATAGGCACCTAGTTTTTGAAGTAATTTTAGGTTGTTATTAGGAGCAAAAACAGGGAGAGCTGCAGTAAACCATGCCTTCAAGTAGACGCACGCAATGAATATGCATATATCACAAAGTCCTTTTTCTTCTCAAACAGAAAGCTTAAACTGATTTCTGAACATAGATATCTTGAGTGCATACAAGACATTGCTCATCCATCTTGCATGGTGAAATTCCCCAGGTTTCTAAAATCACGCTCCTTTTGGTGGGATTTCACCAAGGAAATTGATTGACAGTTCCAGGAACTCCACACAATCATCTGTCCTTTGTTGCAATCCAAGCTGGCTAAGCACAAAATCTACAATTGTATTGTTTTTATCTTTCACAGCAACCACGATTCTGTCACAGGTGCTTCGATTTTCAAACAGAGTTTTATCGAAAAATTTCATCGTCCTGCTAACAATTTTGCTAACCACAGTAGCCTGGCGATCTGCAGAACCAGATTCCAATTTAGGTACACCAAGCAGCTGGTCAATACCAACACCAGACACTATTACTGCTAGATGATCCACATTTCCACTTGCTGTAAGATCTGCAATAAACTTTCCATCTTAATGAACCTGCAAGGGTACGGAGATCTGAAATTCTTTGTTTAAATTTGTTGCAGTGCATGCCCGAATTGACGATCTGTTAACATTAAACTGGATTATGTCTTGTTGAAGACTTTGTGCAGTAGTTTCGAACAGTGTTTAAGCTGTATTTTGCGACAAAATGTCCCCACTGAATCGCCAAAAAGTGATTTTGAGGCGAAACTTGAACGCCGCTTAAAATCGACTAGTGTCTGTGTTTCTATTGGAGGAAGGCAGGGATTTTGTCTAATGGGTGCAGGCAGACAAGAGCTTGGCAAAGCAGTTACTAAGGCAGCAAAATAGTTCGCCTCAGTTAGTGAGAGCACATGTGTTCTTATAGTGTGTTATCAACACAGCTTTTTCGTCAGTGTGCACTGTATTCTATATTTGAGTGCTTACTTTTTTGGAATGCGTTTCTTGTGTAGTTTCTGGTTGGGCATTTGATGTATTAATAATAATAAAAATAATTATTTTTAGAATTTTTAGAATTGAACTGATTAATAAAAAGTAAATTGAATGCATTTTGCTGGGGGGGGGGGGGGGCAAATGTTACCGGTAGTCACCTGTTCTGATTTCTGCCATGTTTAAATTACATGACCTGTTTTGACAAGATGTATAGAAATGTGCATCCAGCTTGATATCTCCTAGACACCGTTTCCACGGGTCAGGGCTTTAATTTGTGGCCTGCAGGCCTTAAATGTAATCTACATGAAGGGTGCACCTTTGCAAACAGACGTGTTGCTTTTATTCTAGACTCTGAAAATTTTTTTGAGGAAAGCAGTAGTTCTATTAAAATTATTTCCTCTGGATTTTTAGAGGAGTGAACGTTCAATTGGTGCTGCGAGTGATGCAATAACCACTCATTAACTATCGCTAGATAAAGAAATTAAGCGCAAAATGTGAGTTTGTGCTCAGGAAGGATGATATAAAGTAAACCGGGTTAACCATTCTTCCTCTTTTTTTTTTTTTCATAAAATATACATTTTTCCCTTCGAAACTGTTTCCAATGTTTTAAGTCTACCTCTCTCCCCTCTGCCGTGCTTGATGTCTTCCTATGCTTTTGGTTGAGCTATCATCAAATAATATATATAGATATAATATACATAAGTACAGTATATATATATATATACACACTGTAATTTCGGGTAGATAAACCGCGGCATATATGAGTTCAAAATAAAATTTTCGGCCTGTGCAACTTATACAGCATGGTGGCGTATACAGCTTTTTTTTTTTTTTTTGGGGTGGAGCTAAATTATGTAACAAAGAAAGCCCCATTTTCGTATTCTCAACAATTACCTTTTAAAATGGGTATGTACTGTTCTGGATGAAGTTCCGAGCTCTGGATGAAGCAAGAAGTCAAACCTGAAACTATAGCCAACTGCTTCAGAAAAGCAGGCTTCTAGCACCCCGATGATGAGTCTCAACTACCCGAAGGTAATGGTGGTGAGGAGATCATACTCACTTTGGCGTACTGGGAAGATGTAGGCTGTAATGTGCTGTATGAGGCTTTTGTGAGTGTTGATGACAATTTAGCTGTTTGGGGTAAACTCACAGATGATGAGATCTTGGCTGATGTTATGAATAAGAAGACCTGCTGTGTATCTTCAGATGATGAACTGAAACAGCCAGAAATTCCTGAAGAGTGCCTTCCAAATTCAGTAGAAGCCTTGGTTCACCTCCAACAGTTAAGGAAGTTTGTTGAGGGACAGCAGAATGTAAGAAACTTTCTATTTCATTCACCTGATAAACTTGAGGAATTTACACTTACCCATAACATAAATTCTAAGAAGCAGGCCAAAACTGGAAGTTTTTTATGTGGAAAATTTGTAAATTTACTATACTGTACTTTTTTTTTGTATGTTATGAATAAATATGTTGTTTTTTACAGTACTTGAATGTGCCCATATTCAAACTTGCCTAATTCGAATTATTTTTGTGGTCCCTTCAGCTTCGAATTATCCAATTTACACTGTATGTTATGGACTGGGTCTTTGCCTCACTAACATTTTACTCCACAAACTGCCACTGATCAGATGGCAGCATGTCAGTGCCCACTTCTCCATCATGTGGAGTGACCAGAGATGGAAATATAACCAACTTTTTGTAGCTGCCCTGCCATTGAATGCCAACATTATCTTCACCACTGTGGCCTTCTGTTCTGTTTTTAGGATACAGGAGAGAAAGTGCCCACCTGCCAATATCAGCAACCCGGCTGAATGTAAACATATGGTTGAGGTATCAAAGTTCTTACCATGTAGATATGCCAGTTGAAGAGAAAAATTAGATTGGGGCATTGGGGCAACGGTTCGGGCGTTGTGGGGTGGCAAAGTTCCCATGTAAAGTCAATGGGAGAAGCGTATGGTTGACATCTGATCGCCTGTGGTCGACTCACGTGCTTTTGAAAGCGGAAGTATGGAGGGACTCAGATAGTCTGAAGTCTCTCTTCTCATCAAACTATTGTGCAAAACAACACTAGCAGGAATTTGTTTGAAAGTTCTTATCCAAACAGCAAACACTCGAAGACCTGATTGTGTTGTGCCATTGGACTGTGTGATGTATACATACAATTTATCATTCATTCGATCCAGTTTATTCACGTAGGTAAGACATTTCCCATTATGTAAAGATGTAAATAAACTTTTCATATGAGTTCATTACTTTCAAAAATAAAAAAAAAATAAAAAAATCTTCGATTCCAACGGGTTTCGTCTACCGGGAAAAACAACAACAACCATTTGTCGATTCTGACGGGTTTCGTCTACTGGATTCGAATCCCAGTGAGGCATGGATGTTCTGTTTGTCTTACGCCAGTGGCTCTCTCCGTTCCCTGGAACTAGTGACCCTACATAAGGGACGGGCGACTGCTTATAGCCCATTGAGTTGCTCACGGTGGTCGTTAAATCTTCAGTCTCAAAAAAAAAAAAAAAAAAAAAAAAAAGAATAAAAAAATCACGAACCTGGACTATTGTCTTTACTTGAAGTGCTTGAATGAATTTGTCAATCAAATAAAGTTTACATTTGCTGTTTCATATGAGTTTATTACTTTAAAACTTAAAAAAAAAAACAAAAAAAAAAAAAAAACTTACTGTCGATTCCAATGGGTTTTGTCTAGTTCCTTATTATTTGATGCCCAGAATTTGACAAGATGTTTTATTGACCTGTAATAGATTGACAACGCATCTCCCTTGGAATTTCAGTTCATTAAATTATTGTTTTTATGTTGTTGTAGTTTTTGTAAAATGAGGTTTTATTAAACTGATTTATATTTATATTTTTTGTTTTTTTGTTTATCATAGGTCAACAGCATTCACATAGATCCTGTTCTTGAGACCTCTTGCTGCAATTCAGAAACCGAAGTGGTTGTAAATTCTGCACCACAAGCTGAAATGAAAGCTAGTAATTCAGATGTTTGTGTAAGCAGCATTTCCAAAGATCTGCCAAGCACAGACTCTGTTGAACAGCCTGATTCAACAGTCTCAGTTCTTGAAGTGCACCATGAAGATGATGTAGATGATAGCACTGACTCAACAGACTGTATTGTAGAAGCCAGCTACAGTGTAAATGATTGTCCCGATTCAGCAAACTCTATTTTGGAAACCAGTTGCAAAGACAGTGTAGGTGTTGATGACAGTACTCTGCCATATGACAGCATCATGGATGTGTGTAGTACTGCTGCTCAACAGATAAAAAAAACAATAACTGAAGTTCTGAAATCAAGGGAATCAGGAAGTGAAAAGCTGCTCGAACCTGACGATTTTTGTTTTTCTTTAGAGGCAAATTTGAAAGAAAAAATTGCTGATTTTGAAAAAACTGTGGAAAAAACAAATTCACCTACAATGGAGTCTGATAACTCATCCTGTGTAAACAACATTTCATCTGAGCAGAGTGGTGATAACAGTAACTCTGAAATTTCACAAATGGAATTTGATGCCAAGAAGACAAACGAGATATCAGAGGTGTCTAGTAATGAAAATCTTACCGATTTAAGTGGCACATGCACTGATTCTTCTATCAGTGATTCAGTTCCTGTTCAGAAATTGAGTGATGATGTTGCACAAAGTAAAACAGTGTCCAACAATGAGGCAAGTATAGATCTAAATTTTCATAGCATACCTTTTTTATTTTTTCATAAATGTAGAAATATCCTTTTGTGTGCTTTCTCTCTTCTGTTTTTTCTTTTTTTATAATGGGAAATATATCCTGATTGTATAAGTCATGTGTTGTTTGAATTGTATTTTCATAAACTTGTGACCTGCAGTACGTTTACTGCCATCTTCGGGCCATTATTTCTACACGAGGGTTCTTCGCGTGTGTGTAGTTTTGGAGTTGCACGTCGGGAATCGATGGGAAGGTTTTCTGCCTGTATGTGTTAGGTGATTTGTTTCCAATGTGTCGCCATCTATTGGATGAGTTGGTAGGTATCAGTCATAAGTATAATTATGTTGTGTGTCTCTTACGACTTATACCTACCAACTCATCCAATAGATGGCTACACATTGGAAACAAATCACCTAACACATACAGACAGAAAACCTTCCCATCGATTCCCGACGTGCAACTCCAAAACTACACACACGCGAAGAACCCTCGTGTAGAAATAATGGCCCGAAGATGGCGGTAAACGTACCGCAGAAAGCGCTCGCCATAACAATGAACCCTGTGTGAGATGTCTCCTGACCCAATGAGTATAAATCTTTCTACTAAAATCTTTTAATTAATAATAAATTTTAAACGTTTGATTGTACAAGTGAATGAATGTGGAACTGAAAATATATAACCTAACTGTTTTCTCGGGGCCGGGAGCACGTGCCACACAGAGCAAACAACGTGAGAAATACTTTGACAATATCAGGTAAAATACGTTAGATATTATGTATAGTTTAATGAAATGCACGTTTATAACATAAGACAACGTATGGGGTGTATCATGAATTACATTTTTCGTAAAAAAATTTTGAGTTGTGAAAATGTTTGGTATTCCACCAAATTTTCTTTCTACAATTTTAACAAACAAGGAAAAAAGTTTTTAAGTGGAAATCCACACAGATGCAGGGGTCGCACTGGCAATTGCATTCTTCACAATTCGTGAAAAAAAAAATTGTTTTGGTAATGGATAAAAAGTTTTAATGAAAATGTTAGCAACACTTAGAATTACATTTGGCAAAAAAAAAAGAAAAAAATAATTTGACAAATAGGTTGGCATAAACTTTAAGCCAGAGCAACTGCTGCAGATGCGTATATAGTGGAGCACATTCAGCACAAAAACGATGACCAATCAAGCAATCAAGAAGATATCACCATAGAAAAGAAAGCAATTTTAAACAGACTACCAATTGAAAGTTCAGAAAATCTTAAAGTTTATTTTACATCCAGAAACATCTCAACCACTGCATTAGAAGAAATTGATAAAAAAAAATAATGCTGGTTATAGATTTAATTCATCATCATCATCGTCAACCATTATCAATCCACTGCTGGACGAAGGTCTCCCCAAGTTTCCTCCACAACAGTCTGTCTTGTGCCAGTCTCCTCCATGTCACTCCCGCATACTTTCGAATTTCATCCACCCATCTTCCATGTGTTCTTCTTCTGGGTCTTTTCCTGTCCCTTGGAATCCAATCTAAAATTTCGGCTGTCCATCGATGGTCTGTCCTTCTGGCAGTATGTCCAGCCCATTGCCATTTCAGGGATTTAACTTTGATCATGATGTCTTCCACTCTTGTCATTTTTCGGATCCACGAGTTCCTCTTCTTATCTCTCCTGGTTACACCAAGCATGCACCTCTCCATGCTTGTTTGAGTTGTCTGCAGCCTTTGTATGTCTCTTTTAGTTAAGGTCCACGTCTCTGCACCATATGTAAGCACTGGAAGGATGCATTGATCAAACACTTTTCTTTTAAGACATAATGGCATATTGCTCTTGAAAATTGTGCTGTTTCTTCCAAGAGCTCTCCAGGCAAGTTTTGTACGCCGATTAATTTCTTCATCAATGTGACCCTCACTTGATATCTGCTGTCCAAGATAAACGTACGTGTCTGTTATCTCCAGCTTTTCTCCATCAATCGATAAATCTTCATTTCTTGTAAAAGCATTGAACATCACTTTTGTCTTCTGAAAGTTCATTTTTAATCCCACTTCTTTACTCTTGTCAGCAAGTTCCTGGATCATACTCTGCAGCTCTGATGGGGTAGTTGCAAAAATGACTACGTCATCAGCAAAACGAAGGTGAGTTAGATAATCTCCATTAATCTTTATCCCTTTGTTTTCCCAGTTCAGTGATTGAAAGACATTTTCCAATGTGGCATTAAAGAGCTTCGGAGATATAGTGTCACCTTGTCTCACTCCTTTTCCAATTTTTATGTGTGTTGTGTTTTCAAACAGCCGAATCTTTGCACTTGCATTTTCATAGATGTTATTAATAATATTAATGTATGCATCTTCAATACCGCAGGATTTCAGAGCCATTGTAAGTGCTGATGGTTTCACCGAATCAAAGGCTTTTTCATAATCGAGAAAAGCCATGCACAATGGAAGTTCATATTCCCTCGCTCTTTCAATTAGTTCTCTCAGTACGTGGGATATGATCTATTGTACTGTAGCCACTTTGAATCCAGCTTGTTCTCTCGGTTGAGCCATGTCCAGTGTTACCTTCAAGCGGTGTGAAAGAACTTTAGTGAAGATTTTATAAACCACTGATAGAAGGCTGATAGGTCTGTAGTTCCTGAGATCCTCAATATCACCTTTTTTATGTAGCAGGATCATTGTAGCGTTGTTCCAGTCCTCAGGAATCTTCCCTTCATTAAGGCATAAAGTGAAAATTTGGGCGAGTACTGTTTCGATTTCTCCACTTGCTTCTTGTATGATGTCTACAGTAATTCCATCTTCTCCTGGACTCCTGGAGCTTTCCCCCGCTTCATGTTCTTGATTACATGTGCAACTTCTGCTGAGAGGACTGGAAGAACTCTGGTACTGGTACCTTTCATGATGTCTGGAGTACATGTATCATCCCTTTCATATAATTTGGAGTAGAAATCTTTCACTCTTGTCAAAATTTCGCCTCTATTTCTTGTTACAGAACCATCTTCTTTTCTCAGTGCCATAATCTGTTTTCTTCCCTTACTGAGATGTCCCTTTGCTATCTTTAGGCTTTGGTTGTTTTCAATTGCTTTCCTTACTAGTTCACAGTTGAATTTCCTTACGTCTTCAGTGATACTTTTTCTTACTGTCTTGCATAGCTCTATATATTCCACTTTGGAAGTCGCATCTTCTTTAGTTGTCCTCATCTCTCTTCTTTTTTGCATCAAGATTTTGGTTTTTCCTGATAATTTGTTCACATGCAACTTGTTCTTAGACCCAGCTAATTTTGTTGCTGTTTCCATAAGAGCTTTGGTTACTTTTCTGTTAACTTCAGAAACATCCACTTCTTCCGATGTTAGGCCTTCTAAAGCAGAGAATCTGTTCTTCAGTTCCAACTTGAAGGTATTATGGTGTTTTTTAAGGTTGGTTATGTCAATACGTTTTGTTTGTCTTATGAGCTTGCCACGTTCGAGTTTAGTGTTGAGGTGCATCTTACATCTCTCCAATCTATGGTCACTACCTGTGTTGAACTTGTTTAGCACACTGCAGTCTTCTATGACAAATTTTTTGTTACTCATAATAAAATCAATTTCACTTGTCATCCCATTTGGATGTCTCCATGTCCATTTCCTGTGTGGCTTTTTCTTGAAAAAGGAGTTCAAGATGAAAAACCCTTCTGCCTCTGCAAACTCTACGAGAGTATTTCCACGCTGGTTTCTGTTGCCGTGACCGAACTTACCTACTGAAGTTTCATTCTGTTGCTGTTGCCCCATTTTCGCATTGAAATCTCCCATAATTATCTTCAAGTGCTGCTTGCCTTTATTATTTAGATGACGAATTTCCTCATAAAATTCTTCAATTTCTTCTTCATGATGACTTGTGGTGGGTGCATAAGTTTGAATAATCTGAGCCTTGTATCTTCTCGAGAGTTGGATAACGAGTCGTGCAGCTCTGTCAGAGGAACTTTCAACTTCTACAACTTTATCCTTCAGTTTCTTGTTTATTATAAATCCAACACCACTAGTTCTGCCAGTATCAGTCCCACGATAGTAGAAGAGATGTCCACTTTTCAGTTCAATGAGATCTTCTCCTTTTCTCCTTACCTTAGATTTAATTAACAAGTATAATTTAGCTTTGATTAATTGATAAACATTGTATGATTGATTAGTTTTAACCTGATACACACTATGTGGTAAAAAGTCTCCAGACACAGTGCTTTTTAATTTATTGATTTTGCCTTAAATACAGTACAATACTGCATTTAAGGCAAAATCAATAAGGAGTTGTCCCACCTTTGACCACAATTACATTTTGCACTCTCTGTGACACACTTTCAATGAGGTTCTGATATGTAGTTGCAGCTGTATTGTTCCATTTTTCCTGCAAAGCAGTAGTCAGTTTAGACACAGAAGTTGGATGTGTCGATTTAGCCTGAATCCAACATTCAAGTTCATCCCAAAAGCTCTTGCGGATGTCGGTAGCCAAATGGCGACCAGATATTTTGTAGTGGCTAGTAAATTTTGTAATATAGTAGCCAACGATGGCCAGTAGATTTTTTTCCCCCAAGTGAGCAACTATTTTGTCCAACTCCCACCCCCCCCAAACTTTTGATTGAATATCAAGTTCAGTTTTCTCACCCATGTTCCTGCTGCTGCTTTGAAAATGAATGGAAGTGAAGGTGGGCTTTGAGAGAAACTTAATCTGCTGATGGATCAGCCTGGAGTGACCAAAGGGTTAGAGTTACTAAAGCAACCTTTGCAATGGTATAATGCATTTTTGCCATGGTATATTTGATCTTTGCCATAGTGTGATGTACCTATGCCATGGTATATTTGATCTTTGCCATGGTATATGTATCATTACCATGCCAACCTTTGCCATGGTATCATCATCATCATCATCATTGTCAACCATTATCAATCCACTGCTGGACGAAGGTCTCCCCAAGTTTCCTCCACAACGGTCTGTCTTGTGCCAGTCTCCTCCATGTCACCCCTGCATACTTTCGAATTTCATCCACCCATCTCCCATGTGGTCTTCTTCTGGGTCTTTTCCTGTCCCTTGGAATCCAATCTAAAATTTCGGCTGTCCATCGATGATCTGTCCTTCTGGCAGTATGTCCAGCCCATTGCCATTTCAGGGATTTAACTGTGATCATGATGTCTTCCACTCGTGTCATTTTTCGGATCCACGAGTTCCTCTTCTTATCTCTCCTGGTTACACCAAGCATGCACCTCTCCATGCTTGTTTGAGTTGTCTGCAGCCTTTGTATGTCTCTTTTAGTTAAGGTCCACGTCTCTGCACCATACGTAAGCACTGGAAGGATGCATTGATCAAACATTTTTCTTTTAAGACATAATGGCATATTGCTCTTGAAAATTATGCTGTTTCTTCCGAAAGCTCTCCAGGCAAGTTTTGTACGCCGATTAATTTCTTCATCAATGTGACCCTCACTTGATATCTGTTGTCCAAGATAAACGTACGTGTCTGTTATCTCCAGCTTTTCTCCATCAATCGATAAATCTTCATTTCTTGTAAAAGCATTGAACATCACTTTTGTCTTCTGAAAGTTCATTTTTAATCCCACTTCTTTACTCTTGTCAGCAAGTTCCTGGATCATACTCTGCAGCTCTGATGGGGTAGTTGCAAAAATGACTACGTCATCAGCAAAACGAAGGTGGGTTAGATAATCTCCATTAATCTTTATCCCCTTGTTTTCCCAGCTCAGCGACTGAAAAACACCCTCCAATGTGGCATTAAAGAGCTTCGGAGATATGGTGTCATCTTGTCTCACTCCCTTTCCAATTTTTACGTGTGTTGTATTTTCAAACAGCCGAATCTTTGCACTTGCATTTTCATAGATGTTATTAATAATATTAATGTATGCATCTTCAATACCGCAGGTTTTCAGAGCCATTGTAACTGCTGATGGTTTCACCGAATCAAAGGCTTTTTCATAATCGATAAAAGCCATGCACAATGGAAGTTCATATTTCCTCGCTCTTTCAATTAGTTCTCTCAGCACGTGGATATGATCTATTGTGCTGTAGCCACTCCTGAATCCAGCTTGTTCTCTCGGTTGAGCCATGTCCAGTGTTACCTTCAAGCGGTGTGAAAGAACTTTAGTGAAGATTTTATAAACTACTGATAGGAGGCTGATAGGTCTGTAGTTTCTGAGATCCTCAATGTCACCTTTCTTATGTAGCAGGATCATTGTAGCGGTGTTCCAATCCTCAGGAATCTTTCCTTCATTAAGGCATCGAGTGAAAATTTGGGCGAGTACTGTTTCGATTTCTCCACTTGCTTCTTGTATGATGTCTACAGTAATTCCATCTTCTCCTGGAGCTTTTCCCTTCTTCATGTTCTTGATTGCATGTTCAACTTCTGATGGAAGGACTGGAGGAACTCTGGTACTGGTATCTTTCATGATGTCTGGAGTGCATGTATCATCCCTTTCATATAATTTGGAGTAGAAATCTTTCACTCTTGTCAAAATTTCGCCTCTATTTCTTGTTACAGAACCATCTTCTTTTCTCAGTGCCATAATCTGTTTTCTTCCCTTACTGAGATGTCCCTTTGCTATCTTTAGGCTTTGGTTGTTTTCAATTGCTTTCCTCACTAGTTCACAGTTGAATTTTCTTACGTCTTCAGTGATACTTTTTCTTACTGTCTTGCATAGCTCTATATATTCCACTTTGGAAGTCACATCTTCTTTAGTTGTCCTCATCTCTCTTCTTTTTTGCATCAACATTCTCGTTTTTCCTGATAATTTATTTACATGCAACTTGTTCTTAGACCCAGCTAATTTTGTTGCTGTTTCCATAAGAGCTTTGGTTACTTTTCTGTTAACTTCAGAGATGTCCACTTCTTCCGATGTTAGGCCTTCTAAAGCAGAGAACCTGTTCTTCAGTTCTAACTTGAAGGTATTGTGGTGTTTTTTAAGGTTGGTTATGTCAATAGATTTTGTTTGTCTTATGAGCTTGCCACGTTCAAGTTTAGTGTTGAGGTGCATCTTACATCTCACCAATCTATGGTCACTACCTGTGTTGAACTTGTTTAGCACACTGCAGTCTTCTATGACGAATTTTTTGTTACACATAATAAAATCAATTTCACTTGTCGTCCCATTTGGATGTCTCCATGTCCATTTCCTGTGCGGCTTTTTCTTGAAGAAGGAGTTCAAGATGAAAAACCCTTCTGCCTCTGCAAACTCAACGAGAGTATTTCCACGCTGGTTTCTGTTGCCGTGACCGAATTTACCTACTGAAGTTTCATTCTGTTGCCATTGCCCTATTTCTGCATTGAAATCTCCCATAATTATTTTCAAGTGCTGCTTACCTTTATTATTTAGATGACAAATTTCCTCATAAAATTCTTCAATTTCTTCTTCAGGATGACTTGTGGTGGGTGCATAAGTTTGAATAATCTGAGCCTGGTATCTTCCTGGTATCTTTTTTTTTTTTTTTTTGCCATGGTATATACCTTGCACAAAGTATAGTGTTATCTACAGCTAAAAGAATTATCTTTGAATCTCTGTTTAGCCACATATATGCTGAACAAAAAGAAACAAACTGTTATGGCAATATTTTTAAGATGATGCAGCTGCTACATCTAATGCCATGTAGTACTGCTCCTTGTGGGCATGGCTTTTATGAAATGAACCTCTAATCGGGCATGTCTCTGAATAGTGACGCTTTAAATGACTTAAGGGGGGGGGGCATCATTTACCAGCTTCAAAAAATCGAATTTTTTCCCCCATAAAATGATAGCTAAACATGGTAAGAATATGATATTACATTCCCAGAACGAAATTCCAAGTAGTTCCGATGTTATTGTGGATGAGCGTCAGAAGTGTCCGAGCCGAGGGGGACCGCAGGTATACGGCCGAGCCTCTTCATGCTGATGTCCAGAAGCATATTTTGCCTATTTATAAAGATTTATCTGACGATGACTTATTGCAGAGGTGCTTGGGTGGCCACACGCAGAATGCAAATAAAAGTTTCAACTCCACCATAGGCGCTTAGCTCCAAAACATTTGCATTCCGGGTAGAGTATCATCAAAATTGCAGCTTATGTGGCAGCTAGTATGTTTAATGAGGGAATTCTTCAATTTTGAGAATTATGTGCGCTAGGGAGATCAATGTTGGAAAGCAATCCAAGACATTCGCCGAGAAAGTCGATGAGCATTGCATAGCTCGCCAGGAGCGCGTCAGCTCTTTTTCTTCCAAAGAGGCTTGAAAAAAATGCAAAAAACAACAACAGCAGGAAAATCAGTATTATAAAGAAGCTGAAGGACTAATGTATGGTGGAGGAATCGCTGATTAGCCGATAAGACGTCACCATCATTCAGTTTCCACTTGTTAAAACTTTAAACACGTTTTTCTCAAAACTGCATTTTTCCAAACTGTTAGCATGATTTCTCAAAAACTTATTCACCCGATTTTCATGAAATTTGCCACACATCTTCCTTATACTATCAGTTTATTGGTGAACCATAAAAACGTGTGAAATTCGAATACGAACATATACTATTTTCGCAAAATGTAGCGGAACTTTAATAAAAAATGACAACATTGATTTTCTGAAGTTGCCAGCTTGCGAATTTTTCATATATTTTGATTCTTCTGGTTCACCGACAGCATATGGATGTAAACTTTAATACAATGTTTGGTTCACCTGTTTCAGACAATTACATCCGATGCTAGAATACCAACAATTTTGCAACTCACGATGTGACCTTTCGAGCAGACCGAGCTGTACGTCCGCCATTTTAAATTTAAAAAAACAACAACATATTTTTAAATAGTCAAAATGTGAAATAAAAAGTGTACAAAGTTGTAATAATGTCAGACAGTCCTTTTTATTTGAAAAAAACCTTACAAAACAGCTAAATTTTGGCCTTCTAAATGGTGTTCCCTCCTTAATGATTAGATGCAATGGCCCTTCAATTGAAGATTTTGATCCTCAAAATGCTATTCAATTGTGGTGGGCAGATATCTCTGATGAGAAGATCAGACACAGCACATATCAGCAGTAAACTGTATCAACATTATGAGTGTCGCTTTATTTATATATATCCTAGCTTTTGTCTCTTTGTTTTAAATATTATTAAAGAAATTAGACATCTAACTTCAATGGCCTCTCGAAAATAAATTATGTACGGGCAAATTAAGATAGTAAGAGTCAGGGGCGGATTGGGTTGACGAAACCGGGCCAGGAATTTTAGCCTTGTGAAATTTATTCAGTCGTGAAAAAATATTAATATCAATTTAAGGGTGAAAGAATTTTAAAAATCCACTCATGACTGAATGTAAACCATATTCAAAATGGGTTGTTGTACCAGATAATTATATTTATTTGGTCATTAATCATCTACTGCGCAACTCTATTCCTACCACCTCCTTGAATAGAGATTTTTTTTTTTTTTATTGTATACCCATTATTCTGACTAATGAACTACCATTTTGATTCATTAACCAGAACCGGTAAATTGTTGTTAAAATAAATGTGGGTGGGACACGGATTTCAAACATCTCTGCCGGAGAATCGCTTTGTGCTCCATATCCATAGATAAGGGTGTGGGGATGATGGACCATCAAAATTGTCACTAGATGGGTTCCATTTCAACTCAGGCAGGGTCGTACCATCATGGTCTCAGATTTCTCTAAAAAAATTAAGGGGTGTTCCTTGACTAAAATAAGGAGACCTATATTTTTTCTTTCGGCAAGAAAAAATTTTTCCCTTCGAGATAGAGGGTTTCAAATCTTGCACCGTCAAACAAGCTATCTAGAAAATGGTTATTTTTCCTAACTTCAGCGAGTCATTGCAGCGGAGTTAAAAAAGATATCGTGTTCTTGTATTTTTTTTTACATTGTGTGTATAACATATAATAACATATGGTGCTAATATTTGCTACGCATCGTATGATTAAAATTTAAAAAAATCGTAAACTTTGTGATGTAAACTAGTCGGAGCAAAACGTCCCCTCGATGACGGTAATGGAGTATTACCGAAAGTACTAGGGTTATGAAAAATTATTAAAGTAAATGAGGATGCAGCAAAGGAAAAAAACTCGTTTAGTGACGAGGCCAAATAAATACCAACGGAAAAAAAAAAAGAAGTGGACCCGTGACCAAATGAAAAACCCCCATGCCGCATCCACATAACGAAAATAAGAATTGAAAGCCAAGCCCCACGTGCGGTAAGTGTTCATCGAACTTTACCAACTAAAAGTGAAGTTCAAAAATGCAAATGCATCAATGCACGTTTAAAAATATAACCTCCAATATCGGAAGTAAATTGAAATATTTAAAACATATTCAAAGATTTCAATTTTTTAAGGGGGGGAATTGTTTTCGTAGTGATTTCCTCCTGGGACATGATAAACCATGCACTGCCCAGGTCTTCTGTTCTCTTAGAAGATAATGCTGGATCGATGGGAGACCAGCAGAGTTTTGACACCCCTCCCCCTTCACGTCGTGGTGAGGAGTCTCAAAGCTACGTAGCTTTGAAAAAGGTTTCAACTTAGTTGGCTGGTAACAAGAGAGGGATTCCATTTCAACTCTGGCAGGGTTGTACCATCACGGTCTCAGATTTCTCTAAAAGAAATTAAGGGGTGTTCCTTGATTAAAATAAGGAGACCTATATTTTTTCTTTCGGCAAAAATTTTTTTCCCTTCGAGACGGAGGGTTAATCATCTTCCACCGTCAAACAAGTTCTCTAAAAAACGGTTATTTTCCCTAACTTCAGCGAGTCATTGCAGCAGAATTAAAAAAGACATTAATTGTTCTGGTATTTTTTATTACATTGTGTGTATAACGTATAATAATATTTGATGCAAATATTTTTTACACATCATATGATTAACATTTAAAAAAATCATAAACTTTGTGATTTAAAAAAAATTGAAATTTTTAAGATTTTTTTTAACAAGTTCAAATGGAGTTTTTTTTTCTATACTTGTTTTTTTGTTAAAGACATACAAATGTGCACTTTATTTGCAATTTTTTATGTGTCTGTGAAACTGCTAGTTTCTGCAGCGTTGAAAACAGCCGATTTTGAAAAATCTTCAAATTTGCCAACAATTTTCTCAAAAAAGCCCCTTTTTAAAATTCCGGAAATTAAATTCCTGTTTTATTATCAACAGGAGAATATCTGTGTAAATTTTCACAGACCTAAAAACGCCCGTTTCCGAGTTAGACACGTTTGAATTTGGTTTAAAAGCCTACGTATTCTCCGTGTTCTGAAGGCGCCATTTTGGAAAAATCTCAGGCGCAAAGTACGTATTCTCTTACCCGAATGAGAGCGTTGGGATCCGCCCACCTCACCCGACCCTGAGCGATAGCATGGCTGAAAAACGGTCTTGGAAAAGAAATAACAAATATACATACACATAATTGAATGTTTGTATGTCTGCTAAACAAATTTACAGTTTTCAATTTAGAACCACCAAACTTGGTATACTATCCAAGGTACCCTAACTTAGACCACAGACTGTTTTTGGAAGTGGTTGGAGCTCTGAGTCAAAGTACCCCAACACAAAATTTCCGTAAAATATACTTGTATACTATAGTGCCCTAACTGAGACCATAGATGATTTTTGAAAGGGGGGAAGAGCTCTGGGTGGGTCGGAGCCCGGGGTCAAAGGGCCCCACTCAAAATTTCCGTAAAATCTAGTTTTCAATTTAGGACCATCAAATTTGGTGTACTTTTTCTTGGTACCCTGTTTTTGACTAGACGGTTTTGGGAAGGGGTTGGAGCCCGGGGTCAGGGGGGGGCATACAAAAATTTCGTAAAATCTACAGTTCTGTAGATTTTACAAAATTTTGTAAACATTTTAAAATCGTAAATTCTACAGTTCTGTAGATTTTACGAAAATTTTGTATGGGGGCCCCTTGACCTCGGGCTCCAACCCCTTCCCAAAACCTTCTAGTCAAAGTTAGGGTACCAAGAAAAAAGTACACCAAATTTGATGGTTCTAAATTGAAAACTAGATTTTACAGAAATTTTGCGTGGGGCCCTTTGACCCCGGGCTCCGACCCACCCAGGGCTCTGCCCCCCTTCCAAAACCATCTACAGTCTCAGTTCAGTTAGGGCACTATAGTATACAAGTATATTTTACGGAAATTTTGTGTGTAGGATCTTTGACCCAGGGCTCCGATCCCTTCCAAAAAACAGTCTGCGGTCTAAGTTAGGGTTAGGGTACCATGCTATAGTATTCCAAATTTGGTGGTTCTAAATTGAAAACTGTAAATTTGTTTGACAGACATACAAACAAACATTCAATTCTATATATATGGATTTGTTATTTTTTTCCCAAGATAGTTTTTTAAGCATGTTATCGCTCAAGGTAGGGTGAGGTGGATGGATCCAACGCGCTCATTCGGGTAAGAGAATACGTACTTTGCGCCTGAGATTTTTCCAAAATGTCGCCTTTAGAACACAGAGAAATCGTAGGCTTTCAAACCAAATTCAAACGCGTCTAACTCGGAAACGGGCGTTTTTAGGTCCATGAAAATTTACACAGTTATTCTACTGTTGATAATAAAACAGGGATTTAATTTCCGGAATTTTAAAAAAGGGCTTTTTTGAGAAAATTGTAGGCAAAGTTGGAGATTTTTCAAAATTGGCTGTTTTTAACACTGCAGAAACTAACAGTTTCACAGACACATAAAAAATTGCAAATAAAGTGCACATTTGTATGTCTTTAACAAAAAAATGAGTATAGAAAAAAAACTCCATTTGAATCTGTTAAAAAATATCTCAAAAATTTAATTTTTTTTTAAATCCCAAAGTTTACGATTTTTTAAAATTTTAATCATACAATGTGTAAAAAATATTAGCATCAAATATTATTATTATACGTTATACACACAATGTAATAAAAATACCAGAACAAAATATCTTTTTAATTCTGCTGCAATGACTCGCTGAAGTTAGGAAAGCCGACCCGGTGGCGCAGTGGTCTAAGGCGATGGCCTCTGATCATTCGTCCAAAAGGGGTCCGGGTTCGAATCCCGGTGAGGCATGGATGTTGTGTTTGTCTTACGGCACTGGCTCTCTACCTTCCCTGGAACCAGTGACCCTAAATTAGGGACGGGCGACTGTTTATAGCCCATTGAGTTGCTCACGGTGGTCGTTAAACCTCCAATCAAAAAAAAAAAAAAAAGTTAGGAAAAATAACCGATTTCTAGAGAGTTTTTGTGACGGTGCAAGATTTGAAACCCTCTTTCTCAAAGGGAAAATTTTTTCTTGCCGACAGAAAAAATATAGGTCTCCTTATTTTAGTCAAGAAACACCCCTTAATTTTTTTAGAGAAATCTGAGACCATGATGGTACGACCCTGCCTGAGTTGAAATGGAACCCATCACTAGTGCCTCCTTCAATATTACAAAAGGAGGGTTGACAGGCCCGTGTTTACTTATTAGGCAAAGTAAGCAGCTGCTTGGGGTGACAGGTAACAAGGGGCAGCACATCCCTCAAATAATTTTTTTTTTCATATGAATAAAATGTTACAAACATTGCGACTCAAATAAGACCTAAAAATTTTGCTGAGTTTTTTTTTTTTCTTTTTTGTGAAGAACGCAAGTCCTTTTTTTTTTCCCCCGCAAGAATAAAATACTGAGATTATTGTGAACCAGTTCCACTATATCCACCGTTCCTTCTTTTTTCCCTTTGTGCGGTATCTTTCTCTGGGATCACTCTGATAAAAGTGGGAGCCTAAACAATGCTCAACACACACCCCTTATACACATAGGCATGTTTTCGATTTGATGAGACAGTAAAGTTCTCACTGGCACATCTTCTAGAAACATCAAGGGGGGGGGGGTACGAGTGTGAGCTTGCACGTTGGAGTATTAGTAGGGAGGGAGGGGACGTGTAAATCCCTTTTCCCCGATGGGTCAAAATATTGGAGAGCGCTTTCAGGTCCACGCCCAAAATAGCAGAGAGCAGGAACGTACTACCGGAAACAGTCCGAACATAAATGCTGAATAATCCAGTTCCCTAAAGGTGGTCGTCTCTCATGTATGTTGTGTAATTAAATTTGATGGGGTAATTAATAATGTAGGAAAAAATCATGTGTTTCATGAATATTTTTTTTTTGTAGTCTTTTTAACACTGCTCGACTGAAAAATATTATCACATGTAACATTTGTAATTTCAGTACTTTTATTTTGCAGCTAAGAAAAGGGTCATATATGATGGGGAGGGAGGGGATGTTTAAACTCAAAGTGCTTGGGGCGGCATGAAGCATAAATCCAGCCCTAAGGGTATGGTCTGCCAATATCCTTTTGGCTCCAACTTAATTATTTATAAAAGCGTGTTTGGTCCGCCTGCAAATTTTTCACTGAATTAAAAAGAATTTTGCTTTGTCATTTAAGGGCAAATTTCCAGTGCAGGGGTAGACAAATCTAAGGCACCTAGTCACCACGGCGACTGAAAGTTTTCACCTGGCGCCTGAGTTTCCAAATTTTGTTCTGAAAATGTTATTTAAAATTCCATTCTCAAAATTTGAATTTCTATTATGAAGCATATCTTTAATAAAACAACAAATACAATATACAGATTTTTTATGTTTGTGCTTTTATTATACACTAATTACTGTACAATCAGAATGATGAAGTTGCTAACATAAATTTTTGGTACCACTGCCAGCAGAGTTATGCATTCTGCAGAGATCTTGTCAGTAGGGTAATTCCATGTCAAATCATCAGATGCTATCCACCACACCATTTCCGATTCTTACGATTTTTTTTTTTTCATGAATAGATCACCCCAAGGTAGGAAAATCCTGAAAGTTTCATTTTTTTATTTCCCGTAGATTAGAAGATATTAATTTTCGAATTCTGGTGCATGGCGGGCCTTAATCGCGTAAAAAAGCAAATATCTCTGTTGTTTGGATAAAAAAGTACCAAAATCACCACTTCTTCGTAATTTCCCCAAAGGAATAGATTGGTGCAATGCTCAAATTTCTATCTTCTTTAGTTTTTGAGTTACACGCAATGGGAGAGACTTTCTTCAAAACATAAAAAAAGCAATGTAGTACGGCACTTGGAAGATCGCAAATATTTTTAGTTTTTAAAGAACAGTTTAGTCTAATAAATGAAGAAAAAAAAACCTTGGGCTTTCACGTGCGTGCTAAGAAAAGAATTTTTAAATATGGTGCAAGGCTCGTATTTTGCCACTGTGAAAAGGCGCGCGGCGAATAGCGTTGGCAGCCAGCCAACGGGAGTGGATGTTTGCCTTCGGATGGGCTGGAGATCAAGATACTATTGCACGCGTTGGTCAGATCGCACGATAATTTGATGTGATGCTTGAAGGAGGAAGGATAGTGAATTCATGTTATGTTTAAAGGCATTTCAAATAATATAGCTGTAAAATATTACTAAAGGGTCATTTCACGCCAAATCGTCAGATGATATCCACCACATTCTTAGTCATTCGACGACGAGGAAAACTAATATAAACCATTTTCTCCGTACAGCTTACCAATATGAGCATACCGTGAAAAAGGTTACACACAAATAACGCATAAAAATTATGCGACAGACGTCGGAAATATATTGGTATTCTTACCAATCAAAGATGAGAAGAACTAATATAAACTTTTTCTCCCCGTATAGCTTAACGATGTACAGTACTGACGCTTATAAATTATGCAATTGACGTTGAAAACAGTTTTTGGAATATTGATTAATGATTTCTACAGCTCACGCAATATCAGACAGAATTTTCAGACATGAAATAGTTCTATTTCAGGAATTAATAAATTGTCTAGTTGTCCACGCCTGCCGTAAGAGAAAATGATCAAGGAATGACAGCTTGAGAAATAAAGTAATCGGGGCTATATATCTCGGTGCCTATTCTTGCGAGGTAGAGGAGATATATACTGCGTTTTAGTTAACGTCAGATACTTGGCGATCACAGATGATGACGTTAGCAAGGCTCAGCGTCGGGTTAGAGTATATCTCCCAGTTGTCATCTCGCCTGTTTTTTATTTATTTATTTTTTATTTCAGTTGCTTATTTAAAGATTATGCATCAGGTGGGAGCTCACGAAACTCTCAAAAGCTCATATGAAACAAAACGCACCATAGCACCTTAAAATAAGAAAATCACAGTTTAATTGTTCGTGGTGTAGCCCAAAAATAGTAAAATACATTTTGACGGTTACACTCAACGAAAAATTTTATGTCTCCTATAATTACATCCCAGTGTCAGAGTGGTAGCAATTGGATTTATTTCCGTTATTATTATTTTTTTATTAATCATGCCAATAAATTTAGATGTAATGATAAACATTAACAGACCTCGAACGTATGAATACATTTTCATTAATGTAATACCCAATGTATTGCAATTATTGATTACGAATTTATGAAAAACAAGTATGGAACTCGTGTTACTATTTAGCGATAGTAATTTGTTTGCTCTGTTTTAGGAGCTTCTGTTTCTCTTTATCATTAGCAACACAGTTATCGTCCTCATATTGACAAGTTACTTTAACTATCTCTTAAATTAAGAATTAGTTTTTTTTTAACGCACTACGCCACAATAACAATTCACGTAGACGCTGATAAACTAGGCAGCAACTTTCAAATCACAAGAGAATAAAAGAGATCTGAGAAAATACACTACGGAGCTTTTCCACTTGCGGTGCTCACTCTTAGAAATTTGTTCTCTGTTTTCCAGAGTTCGTAAATTAGGATCTGAGGGATTTGAGGTCTCTGGCTATCCTGTCTTTAAAAGAGAGAGAGAAAAAAAAAAAAAAAAAAAACTAGAAGCAAGAGTGTCGGTCATAGCACGGATAAAAAGAATAAATCTTCTCTAAGAAAAATAAACAGTTCTACATCTGTGGTGAACAGAAAACGCCATGCCATAATGGCAAATAAGTTAACAAACGCAGGACAATGGCGACGCTAGCTGCTCAGAACTGGGTGGGCCATTAAGGAAGGGGAGGGGCCTAAACGTGATGGGAGAGGAGGCACACACTTTGAAGTGTTTGGCAGAAATTTTGGCAAAACATTCCATTCATGTGCACTTTACATGACACTGATAATGTTATCCCTAGTCAAAAAAAGTTTTCAAGTGAATACTGTACGTAGTACACTGCTGGACAATTGCTAAGGACGGATGACAATAGCAACGATAGCAACCATAAAATGGAAGGCAGGAAAATGTGGAAATTAGCATAAGTGCGGGATACAGTAAGACGTGTTGTGCGTATGCAAATTTTGGATTGCCGAACTTGTTCGTGACGTCATAGCGCTGATAAGAGATATAAAGGATTTGATGCATATTGACCGTTGTTGTTCAAACGCAAAGTTGAAAGGGAAAGAATCAATTGACGAACTTGCAATTTTCAGTATGTCTTCCCGACATCACCTAGATGATTTTACGCGTGGCCGTATTATTGGCAAGATTGAAGAAGGGCGAAAAATAACAGATGTTGCCAGGGAGTTCGACGTCAGCCACAGTGTTGTTTCAAGGCTTTGGAAATCATTTCAAACAAATGGAGAGTGTAGCAAACGTCA
This sequence comes from Macrothele yani, assembly GCA_039090855.1. NCBI lineage: Eukaryota > Metazoa > Arthropoda > Arachnida > Araneae > Macrothelidae > Macrothele > Macrothele yani. Next base: position 71,545,497 of record CM076995.1, read on the forward strand.
CGGGGGAGGTCGTGTTCGCAGTACGACACCTGAGAAGATTGGTGCATAGTGCTATCAGCAAAAAGACACCGGCACAGCACAGCTAGTGAGGTAGCAAATCAGTTTATGGCTGCTACTGGCAAGCGGATCTCCCAAAAAACTGTCGCCAGACGTTTGCATGAAGGAGGACTATACGCCCGCCGTCCTGTTGTGTGCATCCCATTGTCCAGACATCACCGTACCGCCCGTTTGCAATGGTGCCATCAACATCGCAATTGGACTGATAACGACTGGTCTGCTGTCCTCTTCTCGGATGAGAGTAGATACAGTCTATCGTCTGATTGTCGACGACAACTGATCTGGCGTGATAGTGGTACTGCATATTGTCCAGCAAACATACAGGAAAGGGACCGATATCCGACATGTAGTGTCATGGTATGGGCTGGCATCATGATCAATGGCCGTACGTCCCTCTATGTGCTTCCAACTGGGACTATGACTGGCCAACGATACATTAATGATGTTCTGCTACCTCATGTTCGCATGTTCCGTGGTGCTGTCGGTGATAGATTCATTTTCATGGACGACAACGCAACATCTCATCGAACAGTCGCTGTCTGGGAGTGTCTTGACATTTTACGCCGGAATGCCTGCGGACGGTAATTGCATTTTTTTCACGTTTACATATTCTGCACAAAATGGCCTGTTTGTCCCTTGAACACGTTCCAAAGCCTTCTGGATTTCAGAGCACAATAAATTGTCTTTCTTGTAATGTCCTAGCATTCTGACATCATTTTATTTCACTTGGCATCCAACCACACTTACTTTTTTATGCGCTATATAGCCGTTTATGATCCGTCCTTAGCAATTGTCCAGCAGTGTATTTATTCAACATATGTAGTTTGGGAACCATGGATACGAATCTCTGGCAAGTTACTGTTCACAATTTTAGCTTACTTAGGTCTTCTCTCTCTCTCTCTCTCTCTCATAAGGCTATTTATGAAGTACAGTTTGTAACCTGACAAGGAATCTCTCTCTCTGATCGTTTTCAACTATAATTCCAAAGCGCGTGTTTCTACTGCTCTCTCAGAAATTTGTTCAGAGGACTCCTACCCCCCCCCCATTTCCCTCCCATAAGTACAAAAACTAACAGCCATGTGGAATGCCATTTTGCTTTTTTATTTAAGAGGCTACAATTCATAAACTTCCAAAAGCCGAAAGTTTAGAACTGATTGGTTTACATCGGTGACGCAAACATTAAATTTTCTCGCGGGTCATATTTAGTTTCCACGCTACAGGAAAAGTATATTAACTTCCCAGAAAATAATCGAAGATTTTGCGTGCACATATAAAATCTTTGTAACACTTTTTTGTCAACATCATTTTTCATCCTGTGGCGAATGGCAAGTCTATACTTTTTTTTTTTTTTTTTTTTTTAATATTGGATGTTTAACGACCACCGTTGGAGCAACTCAGTGGGCTATAAGCAGTCGCCCATCCCTAATTTGGGGCCACTGGTTCCAGGGAAGGGAGAAAGCCAGCGCCGTAAGACAAACACAACATCCACAGGGATCGCATTCCTCCTAAAATTCCTAAAATTCCTAATATTTTGTGACCCTCCTTAAATTCCTAAAATTATACCTAAAATTTGCTATTCTTCCTAAAATTTTCGTAAGCTTATTTATTAAAAATACAACCGTTATTAACGCCAATAAATTTACCATTACGGTAAGGTAAAAAAGACCTGTTATTGTAGAAACACAGCCTATATGCTGTGCTGCTGAAGGGAGGAAAATGACGCCATCGGGATGCACTTGCTTCGCGGGCGGGCGCTCTACTTTTGCGCCTTCGGACAGTTTTCGAGAGTAACAAGAGATCTAAGGGAAAAGGGAAGGGGTCATTTTCACCCCTGGTTTGCGCTTTGCAGACGAACTCCGTGGCACGCAGAAGATCGTACTTTATTTTTGTACATGCCTTGTGGAACCTCCTCTTTCTGCTGATGTTTTGTTATTGTAAACCGCAGGTGGGTGGAAGCAAAGAGGAAACATGTGGTCTCCTTCCGTAACCTCCGGTAATGACGATGGGTTGGTAGCTGAGTGTTATCGTGTCAGGCAGTAGAGCACATGATCATTGACCTTCGATCGTGCGTCGGCGACAGCGACCTTCGATGCGCAATATATCTCGGCTCCGACTCGCTTTGACGGAACTTGCGTGAGATGCGTATGATAGTTTCTGGTATTGCGTTTTTTATGGTGTTCTCTGTGCTGTGTGCAGGTTCAGTTCTCTAGTGGTGAACTGCTTTTTTTTTTTTTTTTTTTTCTATCTTCTGACATCCTCGCAGCCAAACTTCGGGAAGTTGTCTGGTTTTGCAATATTGGAACGTGTTTTTGTACTTCCCTTTCATTTTCTGGTTAGTAATACAAGTGTTTAAGATGCCTAAATCCAAAACGAAATTTCAAGATGCGTGGCTCGCCAAAGAATTGGACGGAGTGAAGTTGAAAGAATGGTGTTCTGCAACTGAAACAATATTTTCTGCTAAGTGTATATTGTGTTCAGAAATTTTCAATATTTCTAATAGTTTAATTTTCACAAGTAAAAGCGCATCATAAAGGAAAAAAAACATTTGCAGAAATTTCAAAGTAAATTTCAAAATAAGTCCATCCTTGAAAGCCTTTGGAGGACAGGATCTTCAGCCCAAAACAAATATTAGTGAAGTACTGAGTCATGATTTACAGTTGGCTAAAGCCGAAGCATTATGGGCCATGAAAGTTGCTAAGGACAATATGTCTTTTGTTTCATGCACTGAAACAGTTGAACTTTTCAAAGAAATGTTTCCTGATTCTGCTATTACAGCCAAAATGCAACTTAAAGAAAAAAAGTTGCTTATGTGATATCACATGGACTGTCAATATATTTTGAAGAGGATTTGAAAAAAGACATTGCATCTAGTAGCCCAGGAAAGGTTACTATAGCATTTGATGAAACTACAAATACACAAGTGAAACGGCAGTTGGATGTGTATCTCAGGTACTGGTCTTCAGAAATAAATTCAGTTTCTTGCCGATACCTAACAAGCGTTTTTCTGGGTCATGCAACAGCAGATATTTTGCTAAAAGAAATTCTTGATGTGTTATCATCCTTCAATATTTCGTTGAACAGAATTATTTGTGTATCCATGGACAGCCCAAATGTAAATAAGTGCTTTTTACACAAATTCAATGAAGTTGTAAAACAAGAAACAGGCCAGAAATCTTTGGAACTAGGTTTTTGCAACCTGCATGTTGTTAGTAATGCATTTAAAATTTTTTTTGACAAGCTTAAATATAGATTTTGATGAATTTGCTACTGATATGCATTACTTTTAAAGAATAGTGCTGCAAGATGGGAGGATTATAAATCTGTCGAGGATATAACATTGGTCACAGCCAAATTTCTTTTGCGTCATGTCAGCAACAGATGGTTAACCGTTGGTTCTGTAGCCCAGAGGCTCTTGGATCAATGGCTAAATATTACAGAATATTTTTTAAACTTGTTGCCATCTCAAAAAATATTTGAAAAACAACTACGCAATTCGGCAAGGTATAAAAGAATTCACCGTTTCCTGAAAAATGAGCTAACTCCTTGCTATTTAGCATTAATTTCATTTTCACACCAAAATTTTGAAAAGTTTTCATTCTGTTATCAGAGTGAAGAACCAAAAATACACCAGTTATATTCTGATTTAAATACTTTAATGAGGAATGTTATGGCTCAGTTTATCCAAGATGATGTTATTGCAGGGAAATTTGGAGAAGACCTAAAGAATATAGATTTTGAAAACAAAAATTCATGGAAAAAACTAGGGGAGTTAGAAGTTGGTATGAAGACAAAAAATCTCTTCAGGAATGTTCAGGAGACCAGGCAGAAATTATTTCTCTTAGATGTAAGATCATCACTAATTGCAACCACAAAATATTTAAAGTCAAATTTGCCATTCTGCAATCAAAAGCTAAGAGACATAGAAGTTTTAAAGGTAAAAGAACCAAAGAAAGAGTCAACTCAACTTTCAGTCACTGAAGGACTTTCAGAAATAACCAGAATTTCAAGTGTTTTGCATCTTTCTGAGGAACAAATTGTTAGAGTAAGAGAAGAGTGGAAACTTTTAAATTGTGATAAGCCAACTCTAGATGAACTAGTGAAATTTTCAGAGGAAGGGCATATTCCAGTGCGGATTGATCATTACTGGCGTAATATATTTAGTATTAAAGACTCTAGCGGAAAAGAAAAATACTCAAATCTTGCTAAACTCATCAAGTCAATTTTAGTTTTACCTCATGGTAATGCTGATGCAGAAAGGGGATTTTCGGTTAACACTGCTCTGTTAAGGAAGGACAAGGCTAACTTAAAAGACTCAACTATAACATAATTAAGAATAGTTAAAGGGGCCATTAAACACTATGGATGTGTAAGTAAAGTTCCTATAACAAGAAATTTGTTAAATAGTGTTCGTGATTCACATAAATTTTATAAAGAGTATGTTGATAAGCTGAAGAAAGAAGAATCAAAAAAGGTAAAAGAAAGGAAGCAGAAAGAGAGGGAAAATAAGGAAAAGCAGCTAGAGAAAAAAAGAAAAGCTGAGTTTGATGACAAAATAAAAGAAAATGATGCAGAAATAAATAGGCTTAAAAAAGATAAAGAAGCCTCCCTAGCAGTAATTCAAGAGGGAACAGAAAGAATGAGAAAAGCTGTAGAAAAACAAAATACTGTTGAAATAGCAGTTGCCTCTAACTTGATCATACAAGGTTCAGCTGAAATAAAGAAAACTGAAAGTAAATTAGTTGTGGTGGAAGCAGAAAAAGATAGGCTTATCAGGAAAAGGTTAAAACAATAATATGAAAAAAGTAATTCAGTGAACAATTGTACATAGTTCTTGGTTTTCAATTACCTTTTTAGGAGATTATAATTTAATGTGAAACCTGAAAACTTTACTGTGAAAATCGTGAATTGCTTCTGGTTCAACAGCATATTAATGTTCAAAGTGAAACTTGAATGTGGTAAATATACTTGAATATGATAATAACACGTGAAAAGATAAGAACTGAACATTAGAAGTAAATCATACTTAAACTTTAGACATTAGACGTTATGCAAAAAATTTGGGTGTGAACTTCGACCATATATACTAATGGACTGCGCATTGGCAATAGCTGCATCAAAGCCGCCATGGCTCAAACATTGGGCACGTCTTCATCAGACTCCAAATTTCGTGTAAAAATGCTGTTATATGATTACTAATTTACGCTGCAGAACTTCAGTGTTTTCGGTGTATTATGTGAATGCGCCTCATATATAATGAAAACTCTTCAGGTAAGTTTACTTATGAGCTATATACATGCATGATCGGGTTGTTTACATTTCGTGATTTATAATGTGATGAACATTTGCGAAGAATTTGGAACATGCATTCCATTTTTTTCTTAAGTTACTATATTTTTATATCAATAGCTGCAAGTTTCTGATTAAGTAATTGAACTTTATTGACTTAGGTATTTAATTCGTTTCTTACCCATGAAAAATCATAGAACTTTCTTTACTATATCGCTCAGAGCCAACCATAAGCACAGCAGGTGTAACCCATCTTTTGACTGATGTCATGTGATTTTATGTTGGAGCCAGAAATTTTGATGTCATGCGCAGTCTATCAGTATATATGGTTGAAGGGTGTGAAGCAAACTCTTTACAATGTATACAAAGTTGTTTTACTAGATGTATACAAATATACATCTAGTTTTTATTGAAATACACTCCTAAAATTTTCCTAAAATTTTTCTAAAAAATCCTAAAATTCCTACCTAAAATTTTCCAGAAGTATGCTATGATCCCTGCATCCATGCCTCACCGGGATTCGAATTGGGACCCAATTTGGACGAATGATCATATTCATAAGCCACCGCTTAGACCTCTGCACCACCGGGGCGGCAGGTGTGTACTTAAAGATATCTTTACGAGGAGCAATAAATTTGCGGGATGTTGATCAGACAAAGTGCGCAAAAGGTCTGGAGCGTCAGGTCACTTGACGTTCCAGACCTTTGCGCACCCTCTACAAACATCTAAAAAGGAGAGAGGCTTCATTTCATCGTCGGCATGAGAAATGTGAAAACTAAGCATGACGGAACTTTTTATCCATGTATGCATACATACATACTCGCCAGAATAAAAAAAAAAAGCTGATTAAAAAAAAATACATGACAATTCCCAAAATTAGCCGAAGAAATTTCACCACGATGTCTCGTCTAGAGCGAAAGCATTGGCAGCAATCATCCCCCCCCCCAAAAAAATAATTTTGGTTTTGCATCGATTTCATGAAATGATTCAGATAATAACACCAAACGCGGGGAAAATCTCGCGAACACTGTAGATATTAAATTTTTATATGTAGATATTAAGTTTTTATGATAATCGCCAAATTCGTTATATCGGATAAAAAAAAAAAAAAAAAGCTTTCCACGGAAGCTCAACTTCCTCTTGTCTGATTTGATTAAATTTAATTAAAAACTGACATGGAAGTTGATCACAGCGTTGTGAAACATCGAAATATAAACATCGTTCATGAACTAATCATGCTGTTTTAAAATAAAGAATTCCTTTCCTTCAAAACGTGAGTTCAACAACAAATGCGTCCGCGCGATGGAGGTGATGGGTGGGATCGCTTCTTGCGTGCGGGACGAATGCCGTTCTTCCGGTACCAAGTCTCCGCACAGCCATGGCCACGAGGCAGCGTGCTTCGCCAATTGCGCTGTAATTGTGACAATGCAGTGGCCATGCACCATGTTTAAAAATTCTTTTCTCGGCGCTCAGGCAAAAGCCCAAGGGTTTTTTTTCTTCATTTGATAGATTAAACCTTTCTTTGCAAATAATAATAACTGCAGCTTTCCAAGTGCTGTACTACATTGCCTTTTTAAGCATTGAAGAAAGGCTCTCTCATTGCTCATAACTCAAAAACTAAAGCAGATAGAAACACGTGCATTGCACCAATGGATTTCTTGGTAAAAATTAATAAAGGATGATATTTTATGTATTTATTTTTATTTTAAATGACTGAGATATTTGCGTTTTTACGCAAAATATGTCCGCCATGCACCAAAATTAAAAAAGTTATATCTTCTAAGCTATAGGAAATAAAAAATTGAAACTTTCAGAGGTTTTTATAAGTTGGGAGTAGCTACCCATTAAAAAAAAATCGTAAGAATCGGAGATGTGTTGGTGGAAAATTAATTCAAAATCTGACAATTTCGCGTGGAATGACCCAGATATGTATCACGCAAAAGGAGACAGCATGACTACTTGGTTCCCATATGAACTGTATGTAAAATATATGAATTTCTAGATAAAGGAACTTACAATAATTTAATAATATTTTAACTATATGCATTTTTAAACCTTGCAATAAATAGTTAAAGAAATTATCAGGAAATCGGCGATCCTTCGACAATGTGTCAAATAGAGCTTACTAGGAAGATAGCATGCAAAAAGTTTAAAAGTAACAAAAAGTCATTACACAAATGACTATTTCGACAAATTTTATAGTTTAAGCATGTTTCTATAACTCAAATATTTTTTTGGGTAACACTGGTAAAAAAAATTTTGTTCGAAATTTGGAAAATATCCTCCAAGTCGTAATAGCCTCTAAGGTTAGCACAAGAAGTTTCTGGAAACTAGAAATGTCCTTGATAGGCCATGATGTGGAAGACCAAGCACTGGTGAAGACAAACTCGAAAGCATTCGTGAAGCCTTTTCATGTAGCCCTAACTAAATTGATATGAAGTGACACAAAGTAATTTGCAATTCCTCGTGCAACAGTGCATGAAGTCTTACTAAAAACTCTGCCTATATGCTTACAAAGGGCAGATATTGCAAGCTATACAGCCAGACAACAAGCCACACCATTTTAACTTTGTTGTGGACATGCTAAATCATCTAGAGGTAGATAATGACATCTTACAAAACATTGTTTTTACAGACGATGCAGATTTTCGTGTTTCAGGTAAAGTCAACCACCACGATATCAGAATGTGGGGGCCTGAGAATCCATATCACTTTATCGAACATGTCCGGGATACTTCTAAAATGAATGTGTGATATCGCTTAATGGCCGATCATGTGATCGCACCTTTCTTTTTTGCAGAATCCACAGTCACAAAAGAAATTTATTTGGACACGATTCAAATTTTTGTAGTCCCTCAAATTTGCCATTTACATCCTAAATTCATTTGGCAATAAGATGGTGCACTGCCACATTGGGGTAAAGTTGTGTGAAATTCTTTAAATAAGGAATTTCCAACCAGGTGGACTGGATGAGATGGACCTATCCCACGGCCTTCCCACTCCACAGATATCACACCTCTAGACTTCTTCTTGTGGGGATATGTGAAAGACGAAGTTTATTTGTGCAAAGTGCTGATGAATTGTAAACTCCCATAGTTGCTGCAATTGCAACTGTTACAGAATCCACTTTGGCATGTACAGAGGCTGTCCAAAATAATAGAAACACCTCACTGAAAACAGTGACTTTGGTATATCCTGCTTTTTGAGTAAAACGAACATGTAGCTACAATTTTCTTTTTGTAAAAAGTGTTGCTTATAGTCTCAAGGGTGAGTGTGATTGCATTGTAAATCGGTGTTTGCATAATTTCGTTTTAGGTGAAGGCACAATGAGTGACCTGTCGGAGTTCCAAAAAGGGCAGATTGTACGAGCCCGTCTGGTTAGTGCGTCGGTAACCACAGTGGCACAGGTATTGGGGGTATCGAGAGGTACTGTGTCGAAGGTCATGACAGCATACAATGTTCACGGCACAACATCATCTGCGAGACACAACTGTGGAAGGAAAACCAAACTCACTGCGAGAGACAGGAGGACATTAAAGAGTGTTGTGACCGCAATGAGGAAGACCACGGCAATGAAAGTGACTGCTGAGCTTAATGCACCTCTCCAATACCCAGTGTCGACCCATACATATTGTGTGAAGGGAATTGCATAAGCACAATATTTACTGCAGAGCTGCGATTGCAAAACCCCTGGTGTCACAGGTGAATATGAAATGGAGACTACAGTGGCGCCAGGAACATAAAACGTGGACTGCAGATCACTAGAAACATATCTTGTTTTCCAGTGAATCAAGTTTCTCACTATTCCCTATCACAGGATGGGTTTACATGTGGAGAACACCCGCAGAAGCATACAACCCAGACTGTCTCCTTCCTACAGTGAAGCATGGGGGCGGTTCCGTAATGGTTTGGGCCATGATCTTGGGGTTTGCAGCAGGTCCCATTATCACCTAACACGGATGGATCACTAGCCGTGGCTATGTCACTCTTTTTGCCGACCATGTGCATTCAATGGCGCAGACATTGTTTTCGTCAGGGGATTGCACTTTTCAAGATGATAATGCCCTGTTTCACAGAAGTCAAACTGTTCAATCATGGCGAGAGGAACATGAGAATGAAGTTGCACACCTTAGCAGGCCTGCACAATCACTGGACTTAAATATCATTGAGCCCCTGTAGTCTGTGTTGGAAAACAGAGTGCGATCCCGTTATCCTCCTCCGGCGTCTCTCAAGGAGTCGGAGCAGATTTTGCAGGGAGAATGGTACAACATACCACTTACCACCATCCAGAACTTGTATGCATCAATTCCAAGGAGGATTCAAGCAGTTTTAAATGCCAAGTTTTCCTGTAAAACTGCTGGTTATACACCATATTAGGTGCATAACACCTAGTGTTTCAAGGTGTTTCCATTATTTTGGACAACCCCTGTACATGGGCAAAGATTGAATATCAGCTTGATGTACTAAGCACAACAAATGGGGCACACATTGAAATTTATTAACTATTACAAAAAATACTTTTTGAAGTTAGTTTATGAGATCTGAAATTTTTTTGTTCCTATCCCGAACGGTTTTTTTCAATAAATTTTTAAAATGTGTCAAGGACTTTTGGGACACCCTGTATATATACAGTTGAACCCACATATAACGAAGTTGAAGGGAGAGTTAAAAACATTCAACTTATATGAACTTCATCATAACTCAACAGCTCGAAAAGGGTCAAATTTTGGCATATTATTTTATACCCTATGCAGAAAAGTGTCTTCAGACACCACCTTCTGCAACAAAAATGGAACATTCCAACAGATCACTTGTGCCAGATTTCCTGTAAAACTGCTGGTAGGCTCCTTAGATGTCGTATATTGTCTACTCATGTGATATGGCCAAGCTTGTTGAGCACTTTTAATGAGGTGTTATTAACATGGTGCCATATCAGCAACCTGTCCATGCATGTGGTTGCAGAACAATTCCAACACGCGCAGTCAACCGTTCAAGACATTATTAGTACACGGAAACATGAGGGACTTATGACTGCCATGAAAAGTTCAGGAAGGCCACATAAATTGACAGAAAGGGACAAGAGAAGTCTGAAATGTGTCTTCTGTGGGTTCCATCATTCCTCTGAATACGTAATCACCAAAGAATTTCAGGATTCAACAGGAGTACATGTGTGCACTGAGGCAGTTCGTAATGAACTGCACAAGTTAGATTTCAATGGTCGATCTGCTGCATACAAACTGTTAGTAACTCTTAAGACTGCAAGTAAGCAACTTGCCTCATGAAAAGCACATCGTCCATAGACTCTGGACCAGTTGAAACTGGTGTTATGGAATGATGAATCACATTACACCATTTTTAAATCTGATGGTTGTTGCTGGGTGTGGCGTATGCCAGGTGAACAGTATATGCCAGAATATGTCATTCCAACTGTTAAATTTGGTGGTGGCACTCATGGTCTGGGGATGTTTCTTGTGGTACAGACTCAGACCAGCCCTTGCGAAACTGCTAAAATTTCTACTAGCCAATGTGGCTAGTGGAATAAAAAATTTACTAGCCAAATGACAAAATCTACTGGCTAGGCAAAATTAAAAATATGTTTATAATAATTCAGTAACTTTATCTACTTACGTTTCTATGAAATTAAATGGGTTAATGTTTTTTTTACTTGTTTTTCTAATGAGACCCCCTATCCCATTTACTTCATAAAAACAGATGCAGTTACTGCATAGGATCATTAGATTGACTTCAAATATTGCATATGCTTTTGTTCCAAAATGATTTGATTCTTTGACAATTTATTTTCAGTGCTGTAATAGCATTACTCTTACCAGGGGTGGATTGGCCCACCGGGACACCGGGATATTTCCTGGTGGACCACTCGAGAAATAGCCCACTATTTCTTGTATCTTCTTTGTCTGGATTGTTTGGAAGGAACGAATAATTATTTTTGGTACTTATGAATAAGAATTGTTAACTTTATTTGAGCTTTATGTTATCTGTCTTAAACGTTATTGTCCTTAAAAAAAAAAAAAAAATTCTTCTGTCTATATATACATATATATATGCTGGACCAGGGGTAGAAAAAACCCAAAATTTTCAGGCGCCAGCTCCATTTTTTCAAGAGCCAATTTAATTTTTTAAAAGGTACGAGGAGAAAACTGCGCACGATCTAAATAAAAACGACACATTCAGAATTGTGACCTTCATCAGTCCAAATTAATATTATACTTACATATTGTTCAAACAATTCAGTGCAAAAGCTGCAATTTAAACTAGGAAACAACATTATGTACTTGAGTTAAAAGCGCGGCTCTGGTGGCGCAGTGGTCTAAACGGTGGCTTCTGATCATTCGTCCACGAAGGGTCTGGGTTCGAATCCCGTAAGGCATTGATGTTGTGTTTGTCTTATGGCACTGGCTCTCTACCTTCCCTGGAGCCAGTGGCCCTAAATTAGGGACGGGCGAATGCTTATAGCCCATTGTGTTGCTCATGGTGGTCGTTAAACCTCAAATCAAAAAAAAAAAAAAAAAAAAAAAAAAAAATTAAAAGTTGTACTTCAAAATAGGTTTTCATTGCAAAAAATTCAGCTTTGCCTTCTTTTGTACCACATTCAATAACAGCACTAATGAATAAATACACTCATAAGCACCTCATGCGAAATCAATGCAATGGCTAAAAGCACACACACACACACACACACACACACACATTCTTTAGTGTCCCAAGGCAGGGAGATTAAGTGCTAACCACCTGGGGTCTCAGTTTTGACCACAGACAGTCGGTATACTTCTGTGAACACATCTCATTTACACATATATTCTTTAAAGAGTAAAAATGCCTTTTTCCTTATTAAAAAAAACAAAAACATAAAGTTTTATGTATGACTATTTTGATAAATGAAAAGCTGAAAATGGACAGAAAAAACCTCAGGACTACAGTTCTGTCCCTCCCAAGGTCAAGATTTCAGGCAGGCGATGAAGAGCTTCACTCCATGTCACACTTCGCCTCTGGGCACCAAACTGCCCCTATTGCTGGCGTGACGTACAAACGTGACACTCAAGAGTGTGTGCACCTTAAGAGCATTCTGATGCACACTCCAAATTAGTGCAGGCACCTCTCTTGGACTGCACTGCGGAACTTCAGCCTGAATCACTACTGGGTCATTCCACGCGAAATCGTCAGATTTTGAATTAATTTTCCACCAACTCATCTCCGACTCTTACGATTTTTTTTTAATGGGTAGCTACTCCCAACTTATAAGAATCCTGAAAGTTTCAATTTTTTATTTCCGATAGGTTAGAAGATATAATTTTTTTGAATTTTGGTGCATGGTGGACATATTTTGCATAAAAATGCAAATATCTCAGTCATTTAAAATAAAAATAAATACATAAATCGTCATTCTTTATTAATTTTTACCAAGGAATCCATTGGTGCAATGCACGCATTTCTATCTGCTTTAGTTTTTGAGTTATGGGCAATGAAAAAGCCATTCTTCAATGCTTAAAAAGGCAATGTAGTACAGCACTTGGAAAGCTGCAGTTATTATTATTTGCAAAGAAAGGTTTAATCTATCAAATGAAGAAAAAAACCCTTGGGCTTTTGCCTGAGCGCAAAAGCCCAAGGGAAAATAATTTTTAAACATGGTGCATGGCCTGTGCATTGTCACGAATACAGCACAATTGGTGAAGCACGCTGCCTCGTGGCCACGGCTGTGCAGAGACTTGGTACCGGAAGAAGAACGGCATTCCTCCTGCACGCAAGAAGTGTTCCCATCCATCACAACCATCGCGCAGACGCATGCATTGTTGAACTCACGTTTTGAAGGAAAGGAATTCTTTATTTTAAAAATGCATGATTATTAGTTCATGAACGATGTTTATATTTCGATGTCTCACAACGCTGTGATCAACTTCTATGTCAGTTTTTGATTGAATTTAATGAAATCAGACAAGAGGAAGTTGAGCTTCTGTGGAAAGCATTTTTTTTTTTTTAATCCGGTAGCGAATTTGGCGATTATCATAAAAATTTAACATCTACATGTTTTACAGTGTTCGCGAGATTTTCCCCGTGTTTTGTGTTATCATCTGAATCATTTCATGAAATCGATGCAAAACCAAAATTATTTGGGGGGGGGAGATGATTGCTGCTAATGCTTTTGCTCTAGACGAGACATCGTGGTGAAATTTCTTCGGCTAATTTTGGGAATCGTCATGTATTTTTTTAATCAGCTTTTTTTTTATTCTGGCGAGTATGTATGTATGCATACATGGATAAAAAGTTCCGTCATGCTTAGTTTTCACATTTCTCATGCCGACGATGAAATGAAGCCTCTCTCCTTTTTAGATGTTTGTAGAGGGTGCGCAAAGGTCTGGAGTGTCAAGTGACCTGACGCTCCAGACCTTTTGCGCACTTTGTCTGATCAACATCCCGCAAATTTATTTCTCCTCGTAAAGATATCTTTAAGTGTACACACTTGCCGCCCCGGTGGTGCAGAGGTCTAAGCGGTGGCTTATGAATATGATCATTCGTCCAAATTGGGTCCCAATTCGAATCCCGGTGAGGCATGGATGTTGTGTTTGTCTTACGGCGCTGGCTCTCTCCCTTCCCTGGAACCAGTGGCCCCAAATTAGGGACGGGCGACTGCTTATAGCCCACTGAGTTGCTCCCACGGTGGTCGTTAAACCTACAATAAAAAAAAAAAAAAAGTATAGACTTGCCATTCGCCACAGGATGAAAAATGATGTTGACAAAAAAGTGTTAGGAAGATTTTATATGCGCACGCAAAATCTTCGATTATTTTCTGGGAAGGTAATATACTTTTTCTGTAGCGTGGAAACTAACTATGACCCGCAAAAAAATTTAATGTTCGTGTCACCGATGTAAACCAATCAGTTCTAAACTTTCGGCTTTTGGAAGTTTATGAATTGTAGCCTCTTAAATAAAAAAGCAAAATGGCATTCCACATGGCTGTTAGTTTTTGTACTTATGGGAGGGAAATGGGGGGGGGGGAAGTCTTCTAAACGGATTTCTGAGAGAGCAGCAGAAACACGCGTTTTGGAATTATAGTTAAAGACAATCGGAGAGAGAGATTCCTTGTCAGGTTACAAACTGTACTTCATAAATAGCCTTATGAAAGAGAGAGAGAGAGAGAAAAGACCTAAGTAAGCTGAAATTGTGAACAGTAACTTGCCATAGAGATTCGTATCCATGGTTCCCATACTACATACTTTGAATAAATACTACGTACAGTATTCACTTGAAAACTTTTTTTGACTAGGGATAACATTATCAGCGTCGTGTAAAGTGCACATGAATGGAATGTTTTGCCAAAATTTCTGCCAAACACTTCAAAGTGTGTGCCTCCTTTCCTATCACGTTTAGCCCCTCCCCCTTCCTTAATGGCCCACCCAGTTCTGAGCAGCTAGCGTCGCCATTGTCCTGCGTTTGTTAACTTATTTGCCATTATGGTAAGGCGTTTTCTGTTCGCCACAGATATAGAACTGTTTATTTTTCTTAGAGAAGATTTATTCTTTTTATCCGTGATATGGCCGACACTTTTGCTTCTAGTTTTTTTTTCTCTCTCTCTCTTTTAAAGACAGGATAGCCTGAGACCTCGAATCCCTCAGATCCTAATTTACGACCTCTGGCAAAAGAGAGAACAAATTTCTAAGAGTGAGCATCGCAAGTGGAAAAGCTCCGTAGTGTATTTTCTCAGATTTCTTTTATTCTCTTGTGATTTGAAAGTTGCTGCCTAGTTTTTCAGCGTCTTTGTGAATTGTTATTGTGGCATAATGCGTTAAAAAACCCCAACTAATTCTTAATTTAAGAGATAGTTAAAGTAACTTGTCAATATGAGGACGATAACTGCGTTGCTAATGATAAAGAGAAACAGAAACTCCTAAAACAGAGCAGACAAATTACTATCGCTAAATAGTAACACGAGTTCCATACTTGTTTTTCATAAATTCGTAATCAATAATTGCGATACATTGGGTATTACATTAATGAAAACGTATTCATACGTTCGAGGTCTGTTAATGTTTATCATTATATCTAAATTTATTGGCATGATTAATAAAAAATAATAATAATAACGGAAATAAATCCAATTGCTACCACTTTGACACCGGGATGTAATTATAGGAGACATAAAATTTTTCGTTGAGTGTAACCGTCAAACTGTATTTTCCTATTTTTGGGCTACACCACGAACAGTTAAACTGTAATTTTCTTATTTTAGGGTGCTGTGGTGCGTTTTGTTTCATATGAGCTTTTGAGAGTTTCGTGAGCTCCCACCTGATGCATAATCTTTAAATAAGCAACTGAAATAAAAAATAAATAAATAAAAAACAGGCGAGATGATAACTGCGAGATATACCCTAACCCGACACTGAGCCTTGCTAACGTCATCATCTGTGATCGCCAAGTATCTGACTTTAACTAAAACGCAGTATATATCTCCTCTACCTCGCAAGAATAGGCACCGAGATATATATCTTCGATTACTTTATTTCTCAAACTGTCATTCCTTGATCATTTTCTCTTACGGCAGGCGTGGACAACTAGACAATTTATTAATTCCTGAAATAGAACTATTTCATGTCTAAAAATTCTGTCTGATATTGCGTGAGCTGTAGAAATCATTAATCAATATTCCAAAAACTGTTTTCAATTGCATAATTTATAAGCGTCAGTACTGTACATCGTTAAGCTATACGGGGAGAAAAAAGTTTATATTAGTTCTTCTCGTCTTTGATTGGTAAGAATACCAATATATTTCCGACGTCTGTCGCATAATTTTTATACTTTATTTGTGTGTAACCTTTTTCACGGTATGCTCATATTGGTAAGCTGTACGGAGAAAATGGTTTATATTAGTTTTCCTCGTCGTCGAATGACTAAGAATGTGGTGGATAGCATCTGACGATTTGGTGTGAAATGACCCTTTAGTAATATTTTACAACTATATTATTTGAAATGCCTTTAAACATAACATGAATTCACTATCCTTCCTCCATCAAGCATCACATCAAATTATCGTGCGATTTGACCAATGCGTGCAATAGTATCTTGATCTCCAGCCCGTCCGAAGGCAAACATCCACTCCCGTTAGCTGGCTGCCACCGCTATTCTCCGCGCGCCTTTTAACAGTGGCAAAATACGAGCCCTGCACCATATTTAAAAATTCTTTTCTTAGCGCGCACGCGAAAGCCCAAGGTTTTTTTTTTCTTCATTTATTAGACTAAACTGTTCTTTAAAAACGAAAAATATTTGCGATCTTCTAAGTGCCGTACTACATTGCTTTTTTATGTTTTGAAGAAAGGCTCTCCCGTTGTGCGTAACTCAAACTAAAGAAGATAGAAATTCGTGCAATGCACCAATCGATTCCTTGGGGGAAATTAAGAAGAAGTGGTGATTTTGGTACTTTTTTTATCCAAACAACGGAGATATTTGCATTTTTACGCGATTAAGGCCCGCCATGCACTAGAATTCAAAAAATTAATGTCTTCTAATCTACGGGAAATAAAAAAATGAAACTTTCAGGATTTTCCTACCTTGGGGTGATCTATTCATGAAAAAAAAAAAAATCGTAAGAATCAGAAATGGTGTGGTGGATAGCATCTGACGATTTGGCGTGGAATGACCCATCTCTTAAGGCTTTACACGCGAGGTTCGTATTTTGAAGAAATCTTGAAGAAAGTATCCTTGTGTCCAATAAAAGTCACATTTGTAATAATGTTAAAACACAATGGAAAAATATGTACATGACTAGAAATGGAATGCCTGGAACAGCATAGAAGCAATGTCCTGAAAAAATCAAGTAAACTTCTGAATGCCCTTCATATAAATAATCAAATGCCAATGCTAGAATATATGACATACTAAACCTACCATCAAAAACATGTTCCCCTGACTTGATAATGAACGACAAAAATTAAATGGGAAGTGTTGAATTACTATTACATATTTGTCCATGGAAAGCATGAACTGGAGACTTCTTTACAAGTGAAGATTGCCTTTCTGTGATTGGAAATAAATTGAAACAGCTTTTGTATAAATTTTTGAATTGGTCAATCAATTCTTCAAACACATTTCAGTGTTGAAGTTCATTATGTGGCTTAAATCTTTATTGTGCATATTTGTCCGCTATATAGTTGTTATATTGTGCACTGTTTTTCACGTTATATGAGTGTCAAAGTGCTCGTGGGAAACTTTCTTCTTTGTCCAATATAGGGTTTTCTTTTGTTGAATGTCACGAAATATTATAAATACAAAGGCAAAAATTATATAAATGAAAATTGTTACTCACATTTTGTCTTCCTGGAGTATTTGATAAGCTGAAATACTCATGTGGGCACCAATTCTTCTTAATGAAACGTGATTCAAACCATATTTAAAATAATGAAATATTGAACAGTTTTTATTTTTAGCCTTCAATCCGAAGGGGAATCAATCAGGTAAAATATTCAGTCTTGATTATATCCTAGACTTTGTTTCCACTTGATAAGTTAAAATTGGTGGGCAAGCATTCTTCTCACTGAGTTGCAATTCCAAAATGATGTTAAAAGTATTAAAATATTGAGCAGTCAAACCTTCAAGTTGAAGGGAAATCGATCTGGTAAGAATTATTTTGTCTTGACAACAGCTTTGACATCTTGGAAATATTCTATTTAGATAATGCTTACCTAGGCATTCTGTTTCTAGCGATGATTCGCATTTCTCGCACGTTTTCCGGTCTTCGTTGATGTTATTATCCCATTGTCCATTGTATGTGAAACAACCATTCACATCAAACACACTGTTTACTTTGGGTAGAGTCATACAACAAACAATAGGACAATACATACAACGGACAATAGGACAATAACTTCAATGCAGACTGGAAAACGTGCGAGAAATGTGAATCATCGCTAGAAACGGAATGCCTAGGTAAGCATTATCCAACTAGAATATTTCCAAGTATTTTTGAAATACTGCACGTAAAAGTGAATAGTAGCCTTTTCCAATCTAAGTCCGAATATGAACTGCTAATATGAATAGCTTTGACATTGTTTCCCGCTGCACCAATATTCCCAAACTAGTTTTGACTTATCATTCTTGTAATCATCTTCTGTGGGTTAGACGACGTGTTTCTCATCATACTTGTTGTTCATTGGCCAACTATCTCACTATCTGAAGGATGACTCGAAATTTCCACGTCGGCCGAACCTTTTGTGCATTCAGGTTTTAATTTTATTGCGCATTCTACGTCACACATGTGCTAGTTTTTGATTGGAACGTCTGAATCTGCTCTTGATTTCAAATTTTTTGGTGTCGCCATCATCTGTAAGTCAATCGACTCAGTATTTGTCTTGATCTTAAATCTTTTATCTTGGTTGTTTTTTTGTTCTTTCTTCTTTTCTTGCTCTTTAAGGTATCTCCATGCGTATGGAAGGTCCACTGGGTCGTTGTAATTACAATTTCTTTTTCTAGTTTTTTCAATCATAACTTCCTCTGATGTTAAAATTTGGGCTTTAGTTTTATGTGATGTTATTAATTTAGCGTCCGGCCAATCTGGGATTGCCCTATTTTCTATGCAATGTTGAATTAAAGATGTTTTATTTTCTTTTTATTCCAGTTAGATATGTGTTCTCCCAGTCTAGTTTTAAATCTTCTTTTGGTACTTCCTATGTATATTTTATTCGTTTCATCAATTCTCTCTGTATCAGTACATTTTCTTGTTGGAATGCAGTAAACTCCTGCTTTTACAAAGATCGATTCTTGTAAAAGCAGGAGTTTACTGCATTCCAACAAGAAAATTTACTGATAGAGAGAATTGATGAAACGAATAAAATATACATAGGAAGTACCAAAACAAGATTTATAACTAGACTGGGAGAACACATATCTAACTGGAATAAAAAGAAAATAAAACATCTTTAATTCAACATTGTATAGAAAATGGGGCAATCCCAGATTGGGTCGGAAGCTAAATTAATAACATCGCATAAAACTGAAGCCCAAATTTTAACATCAGAGGCAGTTATGATTGAAAAAACTAGAGAAAGAAATTGCAATTACAACGACCTATGGACCTTCCATACGCATGGAGATATCTTATAGAGCAAGGAAAGAAGAAAGAAAAAAACAAACAAAAAAACAATCAAAATAAAAGATTTAAGATCAAGACAAATACTGAGTTGACTGACATACGGAGGATGGCGACACAAAAAATTTGAATTGAAGAGCAGATTCATTCGGACGTTCCAATCAAGAACTAGCACATGTGTGACGTAGAATGCGCAATAAAACTAAAACCTGAATGTGTAAAAGGTTCGGTCGATGTGGAACTTTCGAGTCATCCTTCAGATAGTGAGATAGTTGGCCGATGAACAACAAGTACGATGAGAAACACGTCGTCTAACCCACAGAAGACGACTACGAGAATGATAGTCGAAACTAGTTTGGGAATATTGGTGCAGCGAAACAATGTCAAAACTGTTGTCAAGACCAAATAATTCTTACCAGATCGATTTCCCTTCAACTTGAAGGTTTGACCGTTCAATATATTAATACTTTGAACGTCATTTTGGAATTGCAACTCAGTGAGAAGAATGCTTGCCCACTAATTTTAACTTATCAAGTGGAAACGAAATCTAGGATATAATCAGGACTGAATATTTTACCTGATTGATTCGATTCCCCTTCGGATTGAAGGCTAAAACAGTTCAATATTTCATTATTTTAAATATCATGGCTTGAATCACGTTTTTGTGGCGCAGTGGTCTAAGCGATGGCCTCTGATCATTCGTCCGTAAGGGGTCCGGGTTCGAATCCCGGTGAGGCATGGATGTTGTGTTTGTCTTACGGCACTGGCTCTCTCCCTTCCCTGGAACCAGTGACCCAAAATTAGGGACGGACGACTGCTTATAGCCCATTG
The DNA here is from genome assembly GCA_039090855.1 of Macrothele yani. Lineage (NCBI taxonomy): Eukaryota > Metazoa > Arthropoda > Arachnida > Araneae > Macrothelidae > Macrothele > Macrothele yani. Next base: position 71,565,763 of record CM076995.1, read on the forward strand.
AGTTGCTCACGGTGGTCGTTAAACCTCCAATAATAAAAAAAAAAAAAATCACGTTTCATTAAGAAGAATTAGGTGCCCACGGGCCACTTATTTCAGCATATCAAGAAGAATTTCATCAGGAAGTAACTCATAAGGTGAGTGTCGACGAATTCATGAAACGCTCAAAATTTAAAAATACTCCAGGAAGACAAAATGTGAGTAACAATTTTCATTTATTTAATATATTTTGCCTTTGCATTATAATATTTCGTGACATTCAACAATAGAAAACCCTATATTGGACAAAGAAGAAAGTTTCCCGCGAGCACTTTGACACTCATATAATGTGAGAAACAATACACAATATAACAACTATATAGTTGACAAATATGTACAATAAAAATTGTGAATTGGTTTTTTAGCTTTTTTTTTTTTTTTTTTTTTTTTTTGGAAATGTTTTATTATTCTTTTAAAACTAGAATTCTGCAAGAAATTTTAAGAATTTTGTTTTCTAATACTTTAACAAGTGTTTGTTGTACTTAAGCATTTATATATTCTAATGCACATATAGATACCTACAGTACCTGAAGTATCTGCAGATAGTGAGAAATCCAAGAAGAACCAGAAAAGTTCAGCTGTTAAAAAGAAAGGAGAGAAAAGTGTTGGTTTGTAGCATTTTGTGAATTGTTAAATTTTGGTTACAGTGTGTTCAGAAACAGATTTTGCAGGTTTGAATGGTACACAACTTGTTCAGAGTGTCTTTTCTGTGCATCATGTTGAAAGTTAATTGTGGGAGATTAGTAGAGTAATTCGAATGTTGATTGAAAGAACATTAAAATATTTAATGTAAGCCAACATTGGTGTACAAACAAAATAAAAATACAGTGATATAATTGAAGACTATAATGAGAACAGCATTTACACTACCTATCTCTTAAAACAACAACCAACTGAGCTAATATATCACTCGTTCACAGTATGCATCTCGAGAGCACAAAGTGTTATTATTACCACTTGAGTACAGTTAATTTTGTGGTGACATCACTTGCATATTAGGTTAGAGATAATAAATGAGCATTGTTTCTTAATGGTTCCCCCGTCACAATGCTTATTTTGTCTATACAAAATATAAAATTTATATATCTCCCCTCTTAAACACATACAAGGTCTGTCCGGAAAGTAATGAGACTCATTCAATAACAGACATTTAATTAAAGTTATGCTTACATAACATTAAAATTCCTTGAAATAACATTCTTGAACATCAATACACCATTGCCAGCGGTTCTGCCACGCAGCATAGCTTGCCTGGAAGTCGGGAACAGGGATCGCTTTCAAAGCACTTGTCACGGCAGTTTGTACGTTTGTAACAGTCCCAAAATGGTGTCCTTTCAGGCTGGATTTCAACTGGGAAAACAAAAAGAAGTTAGCCGGGTCCAAGTCCGGGCTGTAGGGAGCTTGGGGCAGCGCTGTCACATTGTGTTTTACCAGAAACACTCTCAGCGACGCATGGCTCGGTGCATTATCGTGGTAAAGAACCCAAGTGTTGGTGATCCCCAGGCGGACGCTCACAACTCTGTTCTTTAGCCGTTGAAGCACTTCCACTTAAAATGCAGCATTGACCGTTTGTCTGGGTGACACGGACTCCTTGTGGACAACACCTTTACAGTCAAAGAAGACAGTGAGCATCAATTTCATCTTCGAATTGCACATTCAAGCCATCTTTGGTCGAGGAGACTCGGTAGTGTGCCACTCTGAGCTCTGTCTTTTCGTCTCCAGATCGTACTCAAAGACCCACGTTTCATCACCTGTTATCACTTTTTCCAAAAAACTAGGTTCATTCCTCACACGGTCCACAGACTCACGAGAAATCGACTCACGGTTGCTCCTCTGTTCATCGGTCAAAACCTTAGGAACCAATTTGGCACAAACTTTCCGCATCTGCAATTCTTGCGCAATGATTTCATGCACAATGGATTTCACGAGTCCCATGTGCTCTACTACCAATCTAAAACTCAGATGTCGGTCAAAGCCCAAAACCGCTTTCACCTTTTCCACATTGTCCGAAGTGTGAGACGTTGAACGGCGCCCTGGGCGTGGCTCATCCTCGACACTCTCTTTCCTTTGTGAACGTTTTGTGCCACTGAAACACTGGTGCTTTCTGTATCATAGCAAGTGTCTTGGTCTCGGATTTTTCAAGTTTAACACAAAACTTTACCGTGTATCGCTGTTCGACACTCTTCTGCATTTTGACTGTTGCGCGACGCTCACACAGCTGTCCACTTCGCAAGTGATCCTCACTGTAAAAGCTCAGAGCCAACTGACGAAACATCGATCGTTTACCTAACATGCCCCGCCATCTGTCATGCCTGGAGACTCACTCCACCTTCCGGCCCTTCTGATTGGACCCAGGAAAAGTGGTCTCATTACTTTATGGACAAACCTTGTACAGCACTGGTAAATTACCTTAATACTTACATGCTAAGTTAAATAGAAGTGAGACCTAATAAATCACAGCAGTTCCTATGTTTGTTTACATTCAGTCTTTTTGTTAAAATGTCTGCAGGCATATTGGTAGAACTTAAGTGTTTAACACCAATTTTACCAGATTCATAAGTTTCTCGAACGAAATGATGACGTATTTCTACATGTTTAGTTCTTGAGTGGTAAACAGGATTGTGTACAAGTTTTTGAGCTGACTGATTATCACAGTATATGGTTGTCGGTGTCATTATTAGCTTCGAAGAAAGTTCATCAGATAAACGTCTTAAATATATAGTCTATTTTGCAGCCTCAGAGAGGGCCATGTACTCCACTTCTGTTGTTGACAGTGCGACTGTTTGCTGTTTCTTCTATTCCCAATTTTTAGCTCTGCCGGTGAATTTGAAAATATAACCGGTGTAGGATTTTCTGTCGTTGACATCAGAAGCCTAGTCAGCATCCACAAAGGCTTGTAATGCCTCTTTAACTTGGTTGAATACAAGTCCTAGGTCTTGTGTACCTTTTAGATATCTTAGTATTCTTTTTGTGGCTATCCAGTGAGCTTTACCTGGGTTGTTATTAAACTGGCTAAGAAAATTCACGGCGTATGTGATGCCAGACCTGGTTGCAATGGAGAGATACATTAGAGAAACAGTTAGGGCGTAGTGGTCTAAGCGGTGGCCTTTGATCATTCCTACGAAAGGGGTCCGGGTTCGAATCCTGGTGAGGCATGGATGTTGTGTTTGTCTTATGGCACTGGCTTTTTCCCGTCCCTGGAACCAGTGACCCTAAATTAGGGACGGGTGACTGCTTATAGCCCATTGAGTTGCTCATGGTGGTCGTTAAACCTCCAATCAATCAAAAAAAAAAAAAAAAAGGGAGAAACAGTTAGAGAATGGTATGGAATATCTTTCATTTCAAATTTTTCTTCTTCAGTTTTGGGATTCATGTCTTTACTAGTAGTACTTAGCTTGGTGCTATTATCCATGGGAGTTGATACAGCTTTAGCATCCTGCATCTTAAATTTATGTAGGATATCCTGTAGCGACATTGTAATGCTGTTCACATTTTGCACAAATTCAATGCCCAAACAATAATGTAAGGTTCCCAAGTCTTTCATTTTAAATGAATTTGCTAAATTGTCCCTGATGATTTTATAATTCTCTTTGCTGTCTGCAAACACCATCAGATCATCAACGTAAACAACGACAATGACCTCAGCTGTATGAGTTTTCATGTGATAAACACATTTGTCTGAATTCATTGCTTTGAAACTCAGAAATTGAAATTTTTTATCCAATTTCTTGTACCACTGCCTGTCAGATTGTTTTAGGCCATAGATTGACTGTTTTAACAAACAAACCTGGTCTCCATCTTATGTATCTTGGAAACCCTCATGTAATTCCTTATAGATTTTTTTCATCTAAGTCTCTGTTAACGTAAGCCATTACAAAATCTAGCTGATAAGCTATTAAAGCCGCCCCGGTGGTGCAGTGGTCAAAGGCGCTGGCCTATGATCATTCGTCCGTAAGGGGTCCGGGTTCGAATCCCGGTCCGGCATGGATGTTGTGTTTGTCTTACGGCACTGGCTCTCTCCCTTCCCTGGAACCAGTGACTCTAAATTAGGGACGGGCGACTGCTTATAGCCCATTGAGTTGCTCACGGTGGTCGTTAAACCTCCAATACAAAACAAAACGAATAAGCTATTAAACCATTTTCAACAGCATAAGCAATTACAGTTCTGATTGAACTTAATCTTGCAACTGGAGAAAAGTTCTCTTCAAAGTCAGTGCCAGGAGTTTGAGAACATCCCTTTGCAACTAATCGTTCTTTAAATTTTTCGATGCTTCCATCTTGATCAAGTTTCGTTTTTAGGACCCATTTACAACCAATAACGCTCTTATGTTTTGGTCGTTGTACCATTTTCTATGCTTTTTCTCTGACGAGAGCATCATATTCACATTGCATTGCACTCTTCCACTCATTGCTATGTACACCATTTAAGGCCTCAGATAAACTTGGATTTACTTCAGTGTTACTGACAACCTTAATGGTTTCTTTATTTCCCGTGGGAATCTTGTGGTACTCTTTTGTTGGTCTTCCTGGGTACGAATTTTTCTGGGACAGCCAGCTGTTCTCACTTTCATTAGTGTGTGACTTTCGTTTGGAAACAGAGAAACTTTGCCTTCTTGAGAGGAGACTGACGTAAGGTCTTCTGACGTAACTTTTATGTTTTTCTCTGCATCGGACGCATTATCATCATCTGAGAATTTCGTTCCATTGTGGCTTCTCGTCTTAAAGATGCAGCCTTTTTGTCGGCAATTTTCCTACAGCATTCTGAAGCCTTGTGCCCTAACTTCAAACAGTAATTGCACCTGTAGTTACGAAACACTTTGTTGTTGTTACTAGCATTTTTGCTTTGGTTTGGCTTTCAAGTTTCTGAGCTTGCCTTTAGGTTTGGATTCCCTTTCTTGTTAGAAAAAATAGGCCTTTTGGGAGTCAGAATTCTTTTTCTCTTTTCTTGCTTCCCATTCTTCCATCAGCTTTATTTTTAAAGCTTCGGGCTTAGGCAACTCATCACGAGATTCGATAGCACATCTAAATCAATAATAAGTCACTTCTGCCTCAGCACAATGCACTAAAAACTTCCATCTAATACACATGCTGTGGTTAAAAATGATTTTTATATACACTAAAAACATATGTACAGATAAAAGCCAAAGAACTTAAAATGGGGAGATCTTTCGAGCTTGCTCCAAGCTCATTTTCAAGCCGAAAGTGCCATTGATGTACGGAGAGCAGAGATATAAAAAATTAGTTTGAAAAAGGCCAAATTGTAATCGCCAAATGACTGAGTTAGATCATTTCCCTGATGGCAATCCTTGGGGGGGGGGGGGGTACTCATGGTTGGACCTTCAAAAAGTGGTCCAAGGAGGGAAAACCCATGAACCGCAGCAAGGTGTCGGCCGACCATGGGCCATTCACGCCAGAAGTGAGCAAAGTCTATCCCCTGTAGAGATACTGTGGCACAACTCAATGGTGATTTGAATGCTGGTGATGGAAGTAATGTGTCACAACATGCAGTACATTGTTCTCTGCTAAAAATGGTGCTGTGTAGCTGCAAGCCATGCCTTGTGCCCATGCTAACCTCAGTTCACTGTCCAAAGCACCTACAATGGGCATGTAAGCATCAAAACTGTACCTTATTGGAAGAAAGTCATCTAATCCAATGAATCTCGTTTCCTGTTGCACCATGGGATGGCCGGGTACGTGTGCTCCATTTACTTGGCGAAGTGTTGGCACTGGAATACGAGGAAGACTTTCCGGTACTGCGCTGGCCTCCAAATTCCTCAGCCATCAATCTAGTCAAGCATCTGTGGTTTGTGTTGGAACAGTGAAATCTGATCTGCGGTGGCTCAGCCGCATAGCTTACGAAAGATACAGGATCTGCTGGTAATGTGTTGGTACCAGATGCCACAAGACACCTTTAGAAATCTAGTAGCATCGTACCTCATTAGGTAAAAGCTGTTTTGGTGACACGTCGAGGACCGACATCCTGTTAAGCAAGTGATCATAATGTTTTGGCTCTTCGGTGTAAGTACCCGTTATATCGATTATCCGATAGTTAAACCATATAGCAGTGTGTTATTTAATTGATTTGTTACCTTAGATGAATCTATGAGATGCTAAATAAATCGATGTGCTGGCATTTAATCACACACAAGATTCTTCCACTGATTTGTGAAATTCCGCTTTTTTTTTCATCCTTAGGGTCATTCTAGAAATCAATGCAAAACTGAAGGAAAATTTTTGGGGGATTAGGGGGGGGGGGCTTTCTGTCTGGGAATAGTATTTCATCTTTCAGAACTTTTGAAAATGAAGTGAAGGAGAAGGAAGATATTTCCCATATTGGGGAGTGGGGGTGGCTCTTCTCTCTCTGGAGATTGTATTTTGTTTTCCAAAACTTTCGAAAATGAAATTTAAAGGGAGTGAAGATTTTCCCTGTAACTGTAATTTCTTTTTCTTGTTATGTTGCCTCTGTCTAGTATTGTTAAAAAGTTATTTTATTGCATAATGTTTGTATCTTGGCTTGAAACTGTTGGAAATGTGAAAGATAGATGGTATGAAAATTTTCCTATTATCTTCAGACATGAGATTCTTCTGCAGATTCGAGGAATTTCATCTTTTTCGTCATTATTCGGGGTCATTCTCAAGGTTGATGCATGACTGAAGAGAAATTTTTTGGGATTGGTGTTTGTGCAGCCATTTTCCATCTGAAGGCAGAATCAGTCTTTTAGAATTTTTGAAAATAAAAGTTAGACTGGGTGAAGATTTCTCCTGTAGTTGTATCTGTATATTTTCATGATGTTCATTCTGCCTAGTATTCTTGTTAAGTATTTTATTCGATAAATATTTGTATTTCAGCTTGAAAATGGAGGAGAAATTTCCAAAAAAGGAAATCGGATAGAGCAAAGATATTTCTCCTGCAGTCGTATTTGTATTTTTCTTGCGATATTCCTTCTGCCTCGTGTTGTTGTTAAATATCAGTTAATGTAGACATTTTTTTTTGAGAACATAAATTAGATGGAGCGAAGATTTCTCTTGTAATTGGAGCCCCCCCCATCCCCATAAATAAATGTTTGCATTTCACCTTGAGAAGGGAAAGAATTTTTTTCAAAAATGAAAGTGACGAAGTTGGAAATTTGTAAAAATTGATGCGTGGTGTTCAAAAGTATTCATGTTCTTAAAGTTACATCATTTATCTAAAATAGTGAAAGCTTTGATATCGTGCATTCGTGGTCCTCAGGCTGAAAGTTTTTCAGCATGATGAATGAAATTGTTATCTTAAAGGTCATACAAAAAAAAAGAGAAAGAAAAATGACAATAAAAAGAAATAAGAAGGGAAAGGTATCAGCAGAAAGAAAAATTCAGCAATAGATGTTATGCAGGTGCAGAGTCAACAAGAAATATAGCTGTGAAACTTGCTGAGATTAAAAAGCAAGGCTTGCTCATGAGAAAACTTGAGCTGATGTCCTAGCAAGTACAAGGGCAAAACAAAACAAGAAAAAAACTGTGTTTGAAACAATGTCTTTTGAAACCATTTTATTTTGTTTTAAATTCAGTAATTTTTTAGTGTTAATACAGTAATGTGCACCAGCTTAATATTTGCATAAATGAATTGCAGTTAACAATTCCATTTTTCTCATGCTCCATTGCATTCTTGCTTTCTTGCCAGACTTTCTGATTTTTCACTCAGTTAAAAGTTCAGCTTTATAATTTATTTATTTAGTGTTTACTTGCATTTTCCTCTCGTGTCTTGGTTATTTTTGTGTTGGATAGAGATGTGTACATTGTGAGTTATCGGGGTTATTGTTCCATGAATGAACAATTACCAATATGATGGATGATGAAAGATGAATATATCTACAGTTGGAAGTAGGTAATCCTAACCAAGACTGTGGACTTAAAATTGATAATTTTTGAAGAAGTATTTTGTATGAAAGAACTGCTTTGGGGGACTTTGAAGTACCTCCTGTTTTTGACAAAAGTTGTGAAAACTTGTCTATCTCTATTGCATGCTGATGGTGATGCTAAGTGCACTTTTTCTGCTTCCCATAGAATCTTAGCTCAAAATAAGGCATCAATGTTTGGAAAGATGTTTGATGCAAAGTTTCGGATTAAAGATGGTTTGGAAAAATACAAAAACAAATGGAAATGTTACCAAATAACAAGAAATCTCTTACAATTAAGCATATAGTTACTACTTAGAACAGTAATGGAAATTAAAAGAAAAACAGTTAGAATCAGAGAAAGAAGTTAATAAATTGCAGCATGACATTTTAAAGAAGAGCTTGACAGACAGCAAAGAAACGGTTGAGAAAATGGAAGACAGCAAAAATGCGAGCTCAAAAAGTAAAGTGCGTTCAAGAATCACCAGATTTTGTTCAAAGAACACAGTGGAAAGCTAAATCGCAATAAAAAAAACCAACATCTCTTAAGTAAGAATTGCACAAGGACTTTTAGAAGGGCACAGCAGCTCAGACAAAAGGACTGCCAGTAGAAAATAGAATCAACAAAAATGAACAGATTTATTTGAAAAAGAATATTTCTTGATTGATAAATTTATTGAAAAAGAAAACGAACAAACCAAAAAAGGGATTAAAATTAATCAGTGGCCAATTTAGGCAGTTTTCTTTTTCTTATGTGTGCGTGTCATAGATTTTGTTGTAAAAATACTGTACTTGTGAACTAATTTTGTACATGAAGTTCACAATAGTGGTACAGAATTTTTTTTTTTTTTTGCCTAAGTTCATTTGTGTATGTAATACACATTGAAATTACAGTCATTTGTACTACTAATAGAAGTTCTGTGGGCAACTGTTTTGGAGGTTTTTGGATACTAAAGCAACTATTTTCATCAGTCGGGTAGACTGGCAGCTCTGAAACCTGTTTCGTTTGAAATGTTCTTAATTGCAACTTTACTTTCAGTTGCTCATTTTAAGCTGCTACCCATTTACTCCACATAGCTGGGACCACACTCACATTTTATTTTGTAAGCGACACTGTCCTGTAATATCTGTTTTATGTTAGGATAATAATTTCTTACGACCACACAAAAAACTTTCGAAATCGTATGTTCAGACTCGAGGATTTTGGCAATTTAGAGCCAAAGTCCGCTGTCTGCACTGAAATACAGGGTGATTTATAAAGAAGTATACAGTTTCAGTGCACTATAAAACAAGAGCAATGTAAAATATTTTGTTACCTGTTTGTAACATAATTGTAGGGGAATATTTCAAATTTTTTTTAGAGGCAGTCACAGATGTTCTATGTGTGCACCCTTAGTCAGACGACACACATCGAGCCGGTAATCCATTTCTGTCCAAACGTGAGGTAAGATATCTGAATCAAGTGCAGTGATAGTGGCTGTGATACGCTGTTATAGCTCCGCTAGATCAACAGGAAGGGGAGGGGCGAATACCTTGTCCTTTACGTACCCCCACAGGAAAAAGTCACAAGGTGTTATGTCAGGACTTTTGGGTGGCCATTGGGTCAGTGGAATGTTGTAGTTTGCGGCTCGTCTAATCCATCGGTGAGGAAGATATTCATTGAGATAATCTCGCACGTCGCCTAACCAGTGCGGTTAGGCAACTTCCCTCAGTAGTGGGACACAAACTTAATGAGTACATCTACCTAACGGTTCACAGTTGTGGTCCATGTCTTCAACTGTTACTGTTTTACAACATCTGGAAACTGTATACTTCTTTATGAATCACCCTGTAATTCTAGAGAGCCAGTGTTAAATGAAAATTTCCACTTTTCCTCTGAAGTTCTTTGAACAGTGCTTTATGATATATAACTTATATAATGTGACCATCTATTTTTTATTTTTTTCCTTTTTTAGTAAGTAAAAATCGACTGTTTTTCATGTAAGTATAAACCAAATGTTTCCTAGCAAACCTCATACAAAACTTAGTTTTTAGAGTCCTGTTATTTTGGAAACCCTCATAACCCGAAGTCATTAAAGTCATTTTATCCCCAACCAGAAGTGAAGTGAAGTGCAGAGTGGATGGTGCCACTTCCACCTTTTACATTTCTACGGTAGAAATTTGCCTCTCATAAATAGGTGGTCTCATGGATAGTGGAAATAGCAGTGCAGTTTTCAATATTTTACATTCTATTTCGAAAATTATGTATGCTGTGGCATGCATTTTTAGAAAGTCTTTTTTGAAAAAAGTATGTGCTTGTCACAGATAACTTTATTTGCCTACCCGCGTGTCTGCAGACATGATAGCTTTTAGAAGCTTGATTTAAAAAGTTCATTTTGTATCAGATGGTGCTAAGTATGGAAGGTCACGATTTATGAATTTCCAAATTCCTGTTATATGTCCTAAATATATTTATATGTGGCATAAAATCTGTTACTATAGGTTGGTTTGGAAAAAAAAATAATTTTTTTTTTCATTTGAAAAATTTTCATACTTCTTATATTTTGCATTATGTGCAGTTTTGCCTATAGATGGTCTAAAAATATATATCTCCAAGACTGTAAATATATGTATATCAATTTATAAAAATAAGCCATTGCATCTGAAAGCTGTAGTTGTGAACATGTATTTCTCAGTATTTCTGGTAAAAGATGTTCCTTCTGGACACAGTATGATTTTGATTTTACTTCAATAATATTTCCATTTCTAGGTTAGACTAAAAAAATCTTTAAAACATCAGCAACCCGTAAACATATTTTGGGTTAACTCATTAAAAATGTGTATGAATTTGCCAAAAATGTTTAAAAGCTCTTCACAGGTTGAAAAAACCATTAGAAAGTACCACGTACTCACCAAAAAATTATGGTAACCTCCAATGACAACACACTTCCAACGCATCATTCATCGTGATGTAACTGGGCTTCCAAGGTTAACAGACTTCTTGCTTACGCTTCTTTCTTCCGGGTGTGAAACATCGTTTTTTTTTTTTTTTCCCCCTTAGCCTTATGAGATGTTACTCAAAAAGCTTGTCAATTCTATAAAAATCACACATACAACTCATTCATACCATTCAAGTAAAAACTATGTACATAACCTTACATTCATAGGTGATTAAACCTTGGTCAACTGTAATTATCAAACTCCTCCTTCTGTTTCACAACCTCTGCTACTCCCACTGCAAGTGTCACACCCATTTAGCCCCTCACATCCAATCCTCTAGTACTTTCAACAGGCCTCTGTCATCTTCAGGAGGCAGGTGTGTCTCACCCGCCCACCACAGCTCAAGTGAGCAGAGCCATCGAGGCATGAGCCCCAGTCGCTATCGCTGAATCGTTGTGTCTCTGGCGCCATCTATTGTCCCTGCTGCTCTTTTTTCCCTCTTTCTTTTTACGCTGCTGTTCAATTTTTATTAGGCTTTCCATTGTTCGTTTAGGTTACTTGGCTCATTAATGTTTCATAATCTTGATCTGTTTTTTTCAATTAATACTGATTCTGCTATTCTTAACTGCTTTTCATTTTTACAGCTCTTAATAATTTTAATATCTTCAAACCTTGGACATTGTTGATTTTCCATAGAGTATTGGGTCAATGCTGTCTTAGCTTCTTTTTTTATTCCAATTATTAATATGCTGGTTTAATCTATACTTTAATTTATTCTTGGTGCTGCCTATATATGACACAGGTGGTTGCTGGTCTATTGGGATTTCATAAATTCCTGCTCTATCTAATTGGCTATTTTTTTCATTTTTAATCACTAAATTTTTTATAGTAAGTACCTGATTTCCTACCTGTATGTCATACTTGCCACAAAGTTTATTAATTTCTGCTGACACATTTTTTATATATGGTATTGCTCCTACATATTTTACAAGTTTTTTTATCAGTCTTGACCTTATTGTAACCCTGAGTTACTTCATAAATCCATTTTTTAAATACCTGTTTAGGGTATCCAAAATCATATGCAATTTTTTCAATATATTCAATTTCTTCATTTCTATACTGTTCAATTGATGAGTGTGTTAAACTTCTTTTAATTAGTGTTTTAATACTATTTCTTTTATGTGTTAATGGATGTGATGACTGAAATGGTATAAGTACTGGGATATATGAAGATTTTCTATGCACTCTGAATTGCATATTCTCCTCTGTTTTAACAATCAAAATGTCCAAAAATGCCAAAGTATTGTCATGTTCTTGTTCAACTGTCAGTTCTATAGATGGATAAATTTCACTATACTTTTTTGTCAAGTCCTCAAGTTCATCATTTTTTAGCCTGGATAACAGAAAAATGTCATCAACATATCTGCAGTATATCAGTGGTGGATCCTCGAGTTTACTTATTATTTTTCCTCAATGTCACTAATTATAATTTCAGCAAATAAAGTTGACAGTGGTGACCCCATAGGTCCACCATGATTTTGTTTGTACATCTTGTTGTTAAACTTAAAAATGTTATTTTCATATATGTACAATAAAATTTCTCTTAACTCCTCTATTTGTATTGCATTCATTGTCTGTAGCACATATAATTTTTCAATAATTATTTCTATTGCCTGAGGTACTGGTGTGCTAGGAAAAAGAGCTCTCACATCCATACTAGCCATATGATATTCACTTAAATCTTGTTTAATTACTTTAATTTTCTCAATAAATTCGTATGTATTCTTCACAGTGAACCTTGTCTTCATGAACAAAGGTGCCAAAAAATTTGTAGATATTCTTTTCCAGTTTTATTAGTGGGGAATTCCTTTTTGATACTATCACTCTCATAGGTGTATCAGGCTTATGAGTTTTTATTTTTGCAAACATTTTTGGTATTCCAGAACCCATTGGTGGGTATGCTTTCTTTATTTCATCAGGCAAGGTGCTGTGATTTCTTATTCTAGCTAAGTACCTTACTTGAGATCTGGTTGGGTCTTTTGTTAGAATGCTGCAATTCAGTTCTTCTATAGCTCTATTCATTTTTAGATCATATTCAGTTGTGTTTAATATTACAATTTGCCCTGTTTTATCAGCTTCACAGAATTTAATTGTTGGGTCATCTCTTAATTTAATCAGTTGTTCTTTCTCATACTGAATTTTATCTATATGATATTTCTTTTTCTTACTTTTTTCATTAAATTCTTTCAAAACAATTCTATACAGTTTACTTCAAAAATTTTCACGTTCTTCTGCTGGTACACTGCGTGCCATTTCTTCTAAGTTGGGTATTAATTCCTCCGTCCTCGGCAGGCTCCGTGGAAACGCAAATTTTTTACCTCTCTGAAAAACAGCTCTTTTGCGTGAAGCTCAAGGTCAAGTTGGAGTTATTCTGATATACCTCATACATATTCTCCCGTTGTTCTTGTACACGTTGTCTGTCAATCATCACATGCAACTTTTTTTCCATGACTGCTCTTGAGCATTTTTTTCATATTCCACGATGTCAAAAATTTCCCTGAAGGTTACATCCAAAATCTCATCTTTCCAATTACCGTCAAAATTTCTATACTTTTTTATAACATATCAAATCGATTCGAGGAAAAAAAATGCTCAAGAGCAGTCATGGAAAAAAAGTTGCATGTAATGATTGACAGACAACGTGTACAAGAACAACGGGAGAATATGTATGAGGTATATCAGAATAACTCCAACTTGACCTTGAGCTTCACGCAAAGAGCTGTTTTTCAGAGAGGTAAAAAATTTGCGTTTCCACGGAGCCTGCCGAGGACGGAGGAATTAATACCCAACTTAGAAGAAATGGCACGCAGTGTACCAGCAGAAGAACGTGAACATTTTCGAAGTAAACTGTATAGAATTGTTTTGAAAGAATTTAATGAAAAAAGTAAGAAAAAGAAATATCATATAGATAAAATTCAGTATGAGAAAGAACAACTGATTAAATTAAGAGATGACCCAACAATTAAATTCTGTGAAGCTGATAAAACAGGGCAAAATTGTAATATTAAACACAACTGAATATGATCTAAAAATGAATAGAGCTATAGAAGAACTGAATTGCAGCATTCTAACAAAGGACCCAACCAAATCTCAAGTAAGGTACTTAGCTAGAATAAGAAATCACAGCACCTCGCCTGATGAAATAAAGAAAGCATACCCACCAATGGGTTCTGGAATACCAAAAATGTTTGCAAAATAAAAAAAACTCATAAGCCTGATACACCTATGAGAGTGATAGTATCAAAAAGGAATTCCCCACTAATAAAACTGGAAAGAATATCTACAAATTTTTGGCACCTTTTGTTCATGAAGACAAGGTTCACTTTGTGAAGAATACATACGAATTTATTGAGAAAATTAAAGTAATTAAACAAGATTTAAGTGAATATCATATGGCTAGTATGGATGTGAGCTCTTTTTTCCTAGCACACCAGTACCTCAGGCAATAGAAATAATTATTGAAAAATTATATGTGCTACAGACAATGAATGCAATGCAAATAGAGGAGTTAAGAGAAATTTTATTGTACATATATGAAAATAACATTTTTAAGTTTAACAACAAGATGTACAAACAAAATCATGGTGGACCTATGGGGTCACCACTGTCAACTTTATTTGCTGAAATTATAATTAGTGACATTGAAAAAATAATAAGTAAACTCGAGGATCCACCACTGATATACTGCAGATATGTTGATGACATTTTTCTGTTATCCAGGCTAAAAAAATGATGAACTTGAGGACTTGACAAAAAAGTATAGTGAAATTTATCCATCTATAGAACTGACAGTTGAACAAGAACATGACAATACTTTGGCATTTTTGGACATTTTGATTGTTAAAACAGAGGAGAATATGCAATTCAGAGTGCATAGAAAATCTTCATATATCCCAGTACTTATACCATTTCAGTCATCACATCCATTAACACATAAAAGAAATAGTATTAAAACACTAATTAAAAGAAGTTTAACACACTCATCAATTGAACAGTATAGAAATGAAGAAATTGAATATATTGAAAAAATTGCATATGATTTTGGATACCCTAAACAGGTATTAAAAATGGATTTATGAAGTAACTCAGGGTTACAATAAGGTCAAGACTGATAAAAAAACTTGTAAAATATGTAGAACAATACCATATATAGAAAATGTGTCAGCAGAAATTAATAAACTTTGTGGCAAGTATGACATACAGGTAGGAAATCAGGTACTTACTGTAAAAAATTTAGTGATTAAAAATGAAAAAATTAGCCAATTAGATAGAGCAGAATTTATGAAATCCCAATAGACCAGCAACCACCTGTGTCATATATAGGCAGCACCAAGAATAAATTAATGTATAGATTAAACCAACATATTAATAATTGAAATAAAAAAGAAGCTAAGACAGCATTGACCCAATACTGTATGGAAAATCAACAATGTCCAAGGTTTGAAGATATTAAAATTATTAAGAGCTGTAAAAATGAAAAGCAGTTAAGAATAGCAGAATCAGTATTAATTGAAAAAAACAGATCAAGATTATGAAACATTAATGAGCCAAGTAACCTAAACAAACAATGGAAAGCCCTAATAAAAATTGAACAGCAGCGTAAAAAGAAAGAGGAAAAAGAGCAGCAGGGACAATAGATGGCGCCAGAGACAACGATTCAGCGATAGCGACTGGGGCCCATGCCTCGATGGCTCTGCTCACTTGAGCTGTGGTGGGCGGGTGAGACACACCTGCCTCCTGAAGATGACAGAGGCCTGTTGAAAGTACTAGAGGATTGGATGTGAGGGGCTGAATGGGTGTGACACTTGCAGTGGGAGTAGCAGAGGTTGTGAAACAGAAGGAGGAGTTTGATAATTACAGTTGACCAAGGTTTAATCACCTATGAATGTAAGGTTATGTACATAGTTTTACTTGAATGGTATGAATGAGTTGTGTGATTTTTATAGAATTGACAAGCTTTTTGAGTAACATCTCATAAGGCTAAGGGAAAAAAAAAAAAAAAAAAAACGATGTTTCACACCCGGAAGTAAGAAGCGTAAGTAAGAAGTCTGTTAACCTTGGAAGCCCAGTTACATCACGATGAATGACGTGTTGGAAGTGTGTTGTCATTGGAGGTTACCATAATTTTTTGGTGAGTACGTGGTACTTTCTAATGGTTTTTTCATTTATGAATTGCACGTAAACTATGCGCACTTTGCAAGAGGTTAATACCTTAAAAGTGCAAATATAATAATCTTCACAGGTTGTTTTCTCTGGCTCAAAATGTCTCATGGGTGCAGTATTCATTGTTTATTATTGTTGTCTCTATGTATTTGAGCTATTAAAAATAAAACATTTTTGATAAAATATTGACTTAACTTTTTGCTGTTTGTTCGCTTTAAAGAGTGTTGTAGTGAGACACATCTTTTCTGTATACATGCAGTCGTGCTCCATAATCATTGGCTCTTTTTGTCACATTCATGTATATTTTTAACAAGAATTAAGACACTTACTCAAGGTTTTATTCAGACCAATATACATAATTCTATATTAACTTTTAATTGTTCTTCACATCTTCTGAGTTCTTTTGTTTTTACAGATGTTTCTGGCTTTGATAAAAATCTAAATGCCAGAAATATCAGTAAAGAACTCCAAAGATGTGAATAAATAATTGAAAGTTATTCAAATTAAAATAGAATTAAGCATATTTTTTTATGAATTAAGCCAAAACATTCTTAATGTTGTACCAAGGAATAACATTAAAAAAACCCCAAAGTTTCACCCTTAATGAAAATCAGTAATCTATGTGCTACCTGATTTTCCAGTTGAGTTATTTTCATCCTTAGAGGTCATCCACAGTATTTTTGAATTTCTAGCTACATCTGCACTTCAAGAAATATAATTTGAAAAATTCCTTTTTTGGATCTAATGTTTTAGCAATGGAAATTTTCCAGCAATTTTTACACAAAATTTTTGCACTGAGTGCCATAAGTATGAGGTTTTTTAGCTTGACAATGCCTCTGCATTTATGGTTCAGATTGAAGAAATCTTCATATCAGTTAGTTCTGATTGTGATCAGTATTAACCACATTACTTCAGATTTTTTAGGTGCCTTATTTTTTCTTCCAGTAGGCATCTCAATATATTTGCATTTAAAACCATAACTGCTTCTAAAAGTCCAATTTGAAACATTCTGTTTACACACAATTTATGTAACTTTAACCATAATTTTCCTAGATTTCTTGATGTAACATTTTAAAACTGAAAAGTTAATTTTCTGAAACACAATTGATTGCTAACTTTTAAAAAGGGCTGTTATATGTGTAGCATGCCACCTTTTAGTTTTTTGCCAAGAGATGTTCTTATTGTTCTCAATGGGATCTTATTATTTTCACTAACTGAATGCATGCCTTTTTATCAGTCAAAAATAGTCATGTTGTGAGTTTTTTTCACAGACGGGGAGTATGAATTCGGTTAAATTTAACAGTATGTGAGTTTATGTTTAGGTTACCTTCATAGTAATTTTATAGTGTTTGGTTGATTCTTGTGGATTTTGATGCATACCTCTTCCTTACTGTGTCTTTGATCAAGTTGGCAAGGAAATAATATTAGTAAGCTCACTAGATTTATTAACAATTATTTAGAACAAAAGTGGGCATTGTTTTTTTACTAATGAAATTATTTTTTTCCCTTGTGTAGACCAAATTTTAAAGTCACTCAGCTATTGTTCATCATCTGAAGAAAAACTGTCAACTTTATGCCGCAAACACATAGAAGTTTTAGAAGATCTGCGGTCTAATGAATCTCGTTTAAAGCAATGTGAAAGGCAAGCAGTTGTTACACTTAGAGAAAAGGAGCAACTTCAGGCTGATCATAATAGGACTATTTTGGCAAAGTCTCGATTAGAAAGTTTATGCAGAGAACTTCAACGACAAAACAAAGCAGTAAAAGTAAGTATCGAACAGCTCAGTGTAAGCTTTTCATTTGAATCTATCTCACGATCAAGAAATTCTAAAGTCCAAAATTTTATCTGGTGAATGTATTTAATAAATGTATTTAATAACATCTGTACATTTCGTGGATGGACAACACTTTTGGTTAGGCAAACCTCTGTTACTTTTTTTGTTTTTTGACAATATAAATTAACATTTGCAGGTTGTACGACTAAACTTTAACAAGTCACTAATAATGAGTCAATGCTTTGAAATGTTTTCATAATAAGCATAACATCAGTACATAAGAGGTGACTGAAATGTTGGTTGATAGTGGAAAAGTAGTTACAAGCTATTCCAAAAACCTTTTTTTTTTTTTTTATTAGTGTAAACAACTAGTATACTACAGTAGTATATTAGTCTGTCTCAATAAAGCCACATGTAGATGTGTGAAAGCTTTGCAATATAAGTTGTGTACACCAATAAAAAATGGAATTTTGTAGTAACTTTTATCAGTTTGGCGTATAATAATTGTGCTGTTTGTTTATGGATCGTTTCATGAATCAAAATGATTTCATTTTCAAAATGCCAGTAAAGGTACTAACTGGTATCACAGTTTCAGCCGGATTGTTGTCAGCCATTAGCTCACTTAACATTGTTTTGCTCATGAGTCGTCTTCAAATCTCCAATCTTAGAAATGAGAACCCAGGTAGCTGAAACCATGGTACCAGTTAGTACCTTTACTGGCATTTTGAAAATGAAATAATTTTGATTCATGAAACAATCGATGCATATTTAAATACCATTAGCAATTTTACTTTACTGTTTTCTTATAATATTTATTTATCTGAAGAGTAGTTACTTTCATGGTATTGGGCCTAATAAAAATGCTTGTTTAAATAAATTTGATTTCCATGATTTAGAATTTTATTTAATCTGTGACTGTTAGCCAAAGCAATCTATATGACATATTCACAGACTACTAATTTATCATTGTTCTTTAAAATTAGTGACTTGTAGACTGAAGTATAGAAAAATTGGAAACATCTCACCTGATTTTTGGAAAGTTTGAACATGACTGGCATTCTTTAGATAAACCTGGATTATCTGTTGAAGAAAAATGTATAACTGTGGTGGACCAATTAATTCACTTGAATTCATGAAAGTCATGCACACATGTTCACTGTTTCCACACTCACTCTTCCTATGCTGAAGGAATTAAATGTAGTAATCCACACAGAAGAGACACTTGATGCTGAAGAAAAATCTTTCAGAGGCACAAGCACAAAAACTAACATGTGAAGCCATAAATCTGAAAAGCATTGTTTTATCTTCTGTTGGCATTTTCCCAAACTGATGGGATAATTTTGTTTTGTTCAGGGTTCGTACGCAGCCTTGAAAACCTCGAAAAGCCTTGAAAAATGAATTTTTGCTTCAAGGCCTTGAATGTTCAGAATTTTTTTTTTTTTTTTTTTTTAAAGGTCGGGGGAAGCCTTGAAAATTGCTATCGGAAAATTTTAAATTGTTTAATTTTATAACAATAAAAAGAAGCTTTAAAAAAATGAGTGTATGAAAAACCATTTCTTACAGTAAAGGTCGATTTGCGGTGAGTCTGTTATCAGATTTTGCTCATCACGGTCGGTCGCCGCTGAATCACATGAAATAGTTGTGCGCACACCCATGCAGTGGTCGTTAAACCTCAAATAAAAAAAAAATTACAACATGTTTTCAACGTGTCATGTGTTTTTGCAGGAAGGAAGAGAGTGGTGAGCGTTGCAGCTTCTAGTCCTAGGAAAAGTGTCTTTGATTTAAAGAATTTGGGGAATTTTTAGGTAGCCAATTCTTTTGTTTATCTTCTGATAGTGGAAACTTTTGTAGGATATTTGCATGCATTGTGGGTTCACTGTGATTACCAAGCTTCTCATTTCTGTCATGTGATTTATCAACACTTGTTCTTTTTTGCCTTTTGTTATTGTGAAAAGAAAGACTTTTATCTTCATTAAGCTTCACAGGTCATTTACGTTGTCGAAATGGGTAAGTCTTCCTTTCAAGAACTGTGGTTGAAAAACCCATCATATGCCACATGGATTGCAAAGGAAAATAATAATTATATTACAAAGTGTATTTTGTGTTGTAAAAATGTGGATATTTCTAGCAGGGGGGATCTGCTTTGAGAAGTCATTTAAAGAGTAAAAAGCATGTTTCACTCTCGCAAACTTCTAGAAATATGGAAATATGACCGTAAATGAAATGATGCCACTTGGGATAGATAATAAATTTGCATCTGTGTTATCACCAACTTTAAGGATTGCAGAGAATAACGTGACTATTAAAGCGGAAATTTTGTGGGAATTGAAAGTTGTAAAATCTCATTTTTCCTACCATTCATGTGTAGGTATTGATGCTTTATTTAGACTTATGTTTTCAGATAGCTTCATCGCAAATAATTTTTCTCGGGGAGAAAAGAATTCTTACATCTGTTGTTTTGGATTAGCACCACATTTCAGGTTGCTCCTGATTCAAATAATTAAATATAAAAACAGAAACTTTGTTGTTTTGTTTGATGAAAGCTTCAACAAATTTACACAAACAAAGTAAATGGATGTCCATGTCAGATTGTGGCAGAATGTTCAACAGCTGAAGTAATGATGACTGAATTCCTTAGGTGCATTGAACCCTTGCCATTATGTAACATTGTCCAACTTTCAATGGATGGTCCCAGTGTCTACTTGAAATTTTGTGGCATGATCCAAAATAAAATTTCGGGTGATCATGATGTTTCACTTTTGAACATTGGAAGTTGTGGTCTTCACATAGTGAATAATGCTTTCAGGCATGATGCTGCTGCTAGTGAGTGGGAACTTTAAAAACTGTTCTCTAGCCTATATAGACTGTTCAAAGATACGCCAGCTAGGAAAGAAGTATTTGCTAAAATAGCTCCTGAAGCAAAAATGCCACTGAGATTTTTTGTCCCCACAGATGGCTTGAGAATTCAGTAGTATGTGAGCGTACTTTGGAAATTTTGCCATATGTTCAATTATATCATCGTCAAGTGACAGGAAAAAGCTGAAAGATCCTGGTACCACATCGTTTGACAATGTGACACAATTTTTGAGAGATCCCTTAATAAAGGCAAAATTACATTTCTTTAACTCTGTGGCTATGCAACTGTCTTCTTTTTTTACGCTTTCCAACCGTAGGTTGAAGAAGCGTATATGCTCCAGCTTTTTCCGTCCGTCTGTCTGTTTGTCTGCACGATAACTCACATAAAAATGGTCCGATTTTGATGAACTTTTAGTATGTGGTAGGGGACCACCTGGGGACGAACCCTATTGAAAATGGGTGAAATGGGATCAAAGGTCATGACATAAGAGCGGGATCCATTCAATTGCCCTTATGCGTCAAAACTTACGTAAATATGGTTCGATTTCAATGAAATTTTAGTATGTGGTAGGGGACCACCTGGGGACAAACCCTATTGAAAATGGGACAAATGGGGTCAAAGGTCACGACGTAGGAGCGGGATCCATTCCATTGCCCTTATGCGTCATAAGGTGCGTAAAAATGGTTCGATTTCGATGAAATTTTAGTATGTGGTAGGGGACCACCTGGAGAGGAACCCTATTGAAAATGGGACAAATGGAGTCAAAGGCCAGGACATAGGATCGGGATCCATTCCAGCGCTCTTATCCCACACCATTAAGGTGGACGTCAAGTAATTTTGCTTCCTATATTTCCAATGGAAAACCTTTTGTACACATTTCCTTCTCAATTAGTGTGTTCCCAAGAATGGAAATTTGAACATCGATTAAAATAACGTCATACTATAACTTGGAATACTTAACATTTTCTAAAACATAAGCATAATTATATTAAAAAACAATAACGTTTCCTTTGGTGGTGTTGAAACCAGAAAAAAGATGGTGCGACCTGTCCTTTGGTGACATCAGTGGACAAATAAATGTTGGATTGCATAATTACGGTTATGGTTTAGAAAATATTATTACGGTTATGGTTTAGGAAATATTATTACGGTTATGGTTTAGAAAATATTACGTATTCCAAGTTATGAAATGAAGCTATTTTAATTAATGTTAAAATTTTCAACCTTAGGAGCGCATTAATTGTGAAGAAAATGTGTACAGAAGTTTTTTCATTGGAAGTATAGGAAGCAAAATTACTTGACGTCCACCTTAAAGTAGCAATTCTTGTATGTATGTATGTACATTTTAATTTCAAAAACGGCTCTAAGAATTTTGATGAAAGTCGTTAACCTACCGTTTTCTGGTACTAGAAATCGATTTAGCTTGATCTCGACTTTAGAAGAATTCGTTTAGTGGGTTAAATAACCACCCTGAATTATAACGTTTTTAGTGTCATGGCGTCGTTTGATTAATGTTACTAATGCTTAGAAATCTTATGACGTCACAATTTCGCGTTTGAGAATGTTGGCGTGCGGTCACGCCATCTGCCTCATTATGTCATGCATTGTGTGCGTATGTCCATCCGCTCGATAACTCGCGTAACAAACATTTGATTTCGATGAAATTTTAGTATCTGGTAGGGGATCACCTGGGAAGGAACCCTATTTAAAGTCAACGAAATGGGGTCAAAGTATTGCTACATGAACACATGTCCTCCAGCACATCTTTCAAGGACTTGTGGAAGGGTGTAAACCTGCTCGTATTAATGTCACATGGGCAAGCATCCGTTGAAAGAGGGTTTTCTGTCACCAAGCAGCTAATTGTTGAAAATATGTGTGAAAATTCTATCATTGCTCAAAGGCTGATTTATGATCATCTATCAAACGTTGGAGGTGTTGAAAATGTCAAAATTTTGAAGCAGCTTCTACTTAGTGTCAACAATGCTAGGCAAATATATATGTCACATTTGGATAACCAAAATCAAGATAAACAAAAATCAGCATTAGCGGCTAAGCTAGAAGCAGCACAAGATGAAATTAAGAATAAGAAAAAGCGGATTGAGAAGGAAGTTTTCTCGCTGCTGAATTCAGCCGATGAACTTGCTTTAGAAGCTGAAAAAACAAAAACAGGATTTTATGTTAATCACGAAATCTAACAGTTTTCGCAAAACTGCTGAAGTAAAGAAAGCTCTCCTGAAAGAAACGGAAGAACAACTTAGTGCAAAAGTCGATTTTGCTAAGAAGATATAAGATGAAATACACTTAGTATGTACATATGCATTTGTAGATGTCCCATGATTCTTTGATTATTCTTTTTTTAACAAATTCACCTTGTTTTTAAAGAAAGAATAAGTAGTTGATAACAAAGTATTTGAAGTCTTGCTGTAGAATAGAAAAGTAACTTAAATATATTCGTTCTGAAGCAGTGGTTATAATAATTACATTCTAGTGACCCAGGCATAAGTGTATCATGGTTCAGTAGGAAGCAGTGTACAAAAAAAAAAAAATGCTTGAAGATAGGATTTATATTCTGTAAGATTAAAAATGTTCTTCACAATGTTTTCTTGGCACTCTTGGTGTTTCTTGGCAAACTTTTTCCTAGGAGCTTTCACAATGTAGGTCAGAAATTATATTTAATTTTCTTGAAAAACTCTAAATCCAAGATTCAGCTTTTCTTATAAATAGAACAGATTGCAAGTCAGCATATGGTTTAACAAGTCAGGATGTTGTACCATGCTCAACAACACATATTTATACCCTGTCATGTTTCACCATAATGACTGGCAAGATAATTTCAACTTCAGAACATATGTTACTTTGAGTTTGAAAAATGTGTCAGTCCAATGTCTATACTGTCCTGGTCTACTTGTTCTTTTATTGACGTATCAGATTTCAATTTTCAAAAATTGGAAATATGGTTCTTCAATTTCTTTATTGGAATAACTACCAAGGAGGTTTTCGACAGTTCACTGAATGGTAAGTTTACATTTGTATATTTTTGTTCTCCATATATCATATTGTTATTCAGGGTCATCCTCCCAAACAGAATTCATATTCAAGCATTAGTATGTAGTATGACTATTATGTGATAAATTATTAAACTTGTGATTTATTTGTAAGGGGTAATCATCCTAGCAACTACTTTTTCTTCCTTTGATCAATACAGTTGTATTGTCATTTGCCATATTATGAAACAAATAATTAAAAATACAGTAAAAATTAAAACAAAAGCTGGAAACATTTTAAGGGCAGATATTTTGCTAAATGTCCCATTCTTTTAATCGAACATGTACCACACCTTGTTTAACAAGCCCTGAGTATAAAGGTACTGAAAAAGGCCTGTTTGTTAAAACTGAACAGAAGTAAAAATATTTTTAAATATCGGATGGCTCTAGGAAATCCTACATTGTGGACCAAGAGATCCATCCAAACTAGGACTAAGGAGCACAAAAGTGACATAAGAGAAGATAATAATGGTGATAGCTGTATGTAAGCAGGTAGCAAGAAATGGAGTGGTACTTTCTAATTATTTACTTTAAAGAAGTTTGATCCATCCCAGAGATTTTTTTTTTTAAGGCTGATGGAAAAATTACTCGTGAATAAATAGAGTGCCACCAAATTTTCAGATATGTAATGAACATTTGTAGCCAAAAGAAAATGTAATGTAAGTTGTAGTAATGATCCAACATTATTGGCATGAAGTTTTGCAACTAAAAATGTATGTATGATGCCTAATGAAATGTTCATCATGAAGAATAGAGCCTCATGCAGTAGGAAATGTACTGAAATTTTTCTTCTTGGTCAGTGGTATTTGGCACAAAAATCATTTTTTCAGTTGAGTTTCTTTTTCAGAAATGAAGATACAGTTACACATCCTAAAAACAGATCTGTGTATCATGAACAAATGGGAAAATATATGTAAAATATTAGGTCATTTGAGAAATACACAAACATTTTCATTGGTGTACATTTTTGAAAAAAATGAAGTGGCAACACAGGCAGTGCTGGCAGTTGCATAACAAAGTCTTTGGAATGCAGCTGTAGGTCAAAATGCTCTTAAGAAAACAGCAGTGCACAATTGTTTGAAAGGAAAGCAGGACATCACCCAAAGATGCTCCAAAATGTGGTCAACCAATTTCAACTTCCTGACAAGAAGCCAAATGATGCATGCATCTAAGAGGTCTTACAGGAGTCTTGTAGGGTGAGTGTGAATGACCTTTCTATACAACCGGGTATCCCTCATGCAATGGTTTATGCCATACTGATGCAGATCTAGGCCTAATTAGCAAACTAGCAATGATACAGGGTGTCTACTGGTCATGAAATTCATTAAAAAGTCATGAAATTAAGCAGGTGGTCATGAAGTAATGAAATTGAGTGGGTAGTCATGAATATTTTTTTTTTTTTTCGTATCAGCACCTGAATAAAGACAAGTTTGCACACCTAGAAGAAAACGCGAACCGACATCCTTATAAACCGCCATGTAGTCGATGCCCCATGACATATATATATAAAAAACATATGTCTTCATCAAAAGCTGATGTTGTGAAAAGGGAATATTTATAATTTTGTGAATCTTCTAAAAAACAACTGAAACAGTTCAATCCTAAGGAGGACAAACTTGATCACTTCCTGATGAATTTACTACAAAGTGCAAACCATGACTTTATCAAGTTCTTACAGAAGCTGCTATGCATGTTTCATGGCAATGCTGCAGTTGAAAGAGGCTTTTCTATTAAAACTTTTAATTGAAAACTTAGAAGATGCAGTTGTTGCAGAAAGAAGTGTTTACAGTGCAGTACAATAATTAGGTGGTTTAGCAATAGTGAGAAAGAACTGAATGTGGACATCATAAAATCAATGATAGCTGTCAAAAATGCTTCATCAAAAAGAGTAGAAGCCTTAAAGAAGAAGAAATCTGACAAAGATGAAGTGGCCAATCGTAAGAGAAGAGCGGTCCAAGAACTAAAATAACTCAAAGATAAGAAAAGAAAGCTTATAGAAAAGGCAAAAGAAGAAGCTGAAGTTCTAGATTCTGATACTAAAACACTGAGTCTTTCACTGGGAAATTTCAGTCTCTATAAATTTTGTACATTCATAGTTTTTATATTGCCTTAATAAAAACTTGCAAGTTTTTACAGCATTACCATGTTAAAAGAATTTGTGTATTAATAGATGTAATGATAAATATTTCTGAAAATAGCCATACCCATCCTAGATGAGAGTTGAATGTTTTTATATCTTTAAACACATAGAATTTGGTGAATGGCATAATGCAAGCCATACATAATTACATACATTATTCATGTTAAGCAATTTTAGTGACATAAGAATTATATTCAGCTTTCATCTCAACTGGCTTTTGGGTAGGGGTTCATTAAAAAGCACCCCCCATATAGCCATTTTAGCAGCAATATTTTATTATAGACACATCAGTTTTGCCTAAACTATTGTCACATGGAATTAATTTCAGTGTTTGTAAAAATAAAAAAATAGCCTGGGATCTCAAGCCAAGGGTACTAAATTATGAGTCTAGAATGGTTGTCATTGTGCCACGCATTGTCGAGAAGTCATGAATTTAATTGAAGATGTCATGAAAAGGTCATGAAAAAGTCATGAAAAGGTCATGAAAAAGTCATGAATTTGGTTAATTGGAAATCAGTAGACACCCTGTGATAGTACCGCATATATTAACCACAACACAGAACGAATTCTGCTACAAAACTGCACAGAGTAACCTTACATGGTATAATTGCAATAGTAGGATGTTCACAAGGTTCCTCTGCTTAGGTGAAGAATGTTGGAGATAATTTTATGCACCCAGGCAATGACATCAAGCATGGTCCTGGGTTGAATCCAGTACTGTAATTCTGCGGTGTTTTCCCCATACAGAGTTGCGTGAGTGTAAAATATTACTGGTTGTTGGTATGGATGTTCGCAGTGTGGCTTTTTGAAAGATGTATGGTAAGAACATCTCCATGACATCAGAGTGGTATTGTCATTTCTAGAGGAGTATATCCGGGCATGGGCACTGCGACATGATGTACAATGACCTGTCCTTGTACATGACAATGTACAAGCTGCACAAGGCCTGAATTGTTCGAAAATTCATTGAACTGAACATTGGCTAGAGCTGTCCCACCTTCTGTATTCACCAGATATGAAAACCTATAATTTTGGCTGTTTTGCCATTTGAAAAGAGAGATGTCTGGTACTGGCTGCAACAAGAAACAGGATTTGGATATGTGAATCACTAACATTTTCCACTGACTGAATGACAATGGTACTTTTAATGGTGTTCATGAACTGTTCAAAGTTTGGGAATGCATTATTGATAATGAAGGGAACAACTACTAATTACCTTCAAATATTGTGATAATTGCTTTGCTATTACAGGAATTATGGTACATTTAAAGTGTTCTCTTATTTCCTGAAGGGCCTAATATTAAACACAGTAGAATCTCCTTAATTTACTGCTCAATTGAAAAGGAACTGTTCCATTCTAATTAACAAGTGTGTAGGGATATGGTGTCCACAGATGGACGAATGGCAGACAGATACATGGGTTGTACAGAATAATGTAAACGCCTAGGAAAAGAAAGTTTTACGTACCTAATAGAATGGGGGACCACCTTTGGCATTCAAAACTATCTGAATCCTCCTTGGAATAGATGCATACGAATCCGGGATGGTGGTTAGTGGGATGTTACACCATTCTTCTTACAGAAACTGCTCCAGTTCCTTGAGAGATGTAGGAGGAGAATAACAGGATCTTACTCTGTTTTCCAACACAGATTATTACAGTGGCTCAATGATGTTTAAGTCTGATGATTGGGGAGGCCAAAGAATGTGTGAAAGTTCGTCCTCCAAGGTGATCAGGGACCTGCTGAAAACCACGATACGATCGCCCAGAGCACGACAGAACCACCACCATGCTGCACTGTTGGGAGCAGACAGTCTGGGTTGTACGCTTCTGATGGTGTTTTCCATACGTAAACACTTCCTGCATTGAAGAATAGTGTGAATGTGGATTCATTCGATCACATTGCACTCTTCCATGCATCAGCAGTTCGTGTTGTATGCTCTTGGCACCACTGCCATTGTGCATTCACCCAAGTCACCAGAGGTTTTGCAATAGCAGCTCTGCCATGAATATCTTGTTTATGCAGTTCCTTGTGCACTGTTTTCATTGATACTGTGTTATGGAGATGCAGATTGAGCTCCACACTAATTTTTGGCACTGTTGTCTTATTATGGGTACAGTCCTCTTTAATGCTCTCCTGTCTCAATCAGTCAGGGTAGTTTTCCGGCTGCTCTTGTGTTTTGCAGATGAGGTTCTGCCATAAACATAGTATTCTGTCATGACGTCAGACACAGTAGCTCTCGATACACCCACTACCCTGATGACTGTTGTCACGGAGGCACTGACTAGCCAGCAAACAACAATTAGCCCTCTTTCAAAGCCCGTTGGGTAGCTCATTTCGTTGTCACCCTGAAAGAAATTTTGCAACAAGACACTTTAAATGTACTTAAACAGGACTTTGAGGTTCTAAACAAAGCCATTACAACCAAAAAGTGGTGGATGTCATTGTGTATTGCTACACACGCAGCTGCATTAAAAGTCACGTCTCTGAGTATGGTGTTCACGTTATTCTGTCCAACCCCTGTATGTGGATATTAATAGCAAGAATCTTTACTTTGTGCCTATATCCAAAAACTTGCTAAAAATAATTAAAAAAAAAAAATCTTGCATCCGAATCCTACCTGTTAAATAAATGCAAAAATAAAGATTAAAAAATTAAAAAGGAAGAAAAATTACACGTATGGAAATTTTAGGAGTTTATGCCCTTGAATCTAATAGAAGCTGATATTGAAGTGCAGTGGGAGTATTCTTGTCTACATTTACAGTAACAAAGCCTCTCTGTTCTCCATGATTGTGCAATGCTTTATTAAGTTCTTAGGGATTATGTAATGTGTGACTGCAAGAAAAGAAGAGATTTTATTGCATTTTGGACTTACCGTTAAGATGGTGAAGTTCCAAGTTGAACACTTCCAGCACGTGGATCTTGGTTTTATTCCCGTATTTCCGTTATGTAGATGTGGCATGGGGGTTTTTCATTCAGTCGCTGGTTCTCTTCATTTTTTTCCCCGTTGGTTTTTAATTGGCCTCGTTACTAAATGAATTTTTTCCTTTGCTGCTTCCACATATACTTCTATACGTTTTTTTACCTGAGTACTTTCGGTAACACTCCGTTACCGTCATCTAGGGGACGTTTGCTCCGACCAGCACGGACCGTGTCAGTAGAGCGTTTGGGTGGTTCTCGTGGGCTGCATCTGTTAACGGCTATCGCTTCCTCTTGGGTGTTGTGGCGCCATCTCTTGTTGGTCATCGATCTCATTTTTCGAAATTTTCCATTTTTTTGCTCAATTTTAATGAAATTCCTCCAACTGTTTCTTAAAATATTAGGGTCATTATGGTTGCAAACTTGTGCTCTATTTTTTTCTATCATTACCGACTCTGCTATTCTGAGATGTTTTTCGGATTTACAGCTGTTTATGATTTTTATACTTTCAAACTTAGGATATCTTTGGTTAGCCAGACAATATTGAATAAGTGCTGTTTTTTCTTCTTTTTTCTACCAATTTTTTACATGTTGTTTTAACCTGTGTTTCAGCTTATTTTTAGTACTTCCTATATATGCCATTGGAGGATTTTCCGTAATAGGAATTGAGTAAATACCTGCTTTTTCTAACATTTTTTTTTCATTATTTTTGATTACTATATTTTTTATAGTATTTACTTTTCTTGAAGCAAATTCTAGATTTTATTGTAACCCTGACAGTGGCGACTGTAAAGTTTCAGTGTAGGAAAGGCTTAGGGCTGTCGCATCCTGATTGGGAAGGGAAGGGGTGAGAGTTTGGAACTGGTCGGGTGATTCTTGTAGTGGCATTTACATAGAAAGCACCCTCTTTTTACTTAAATTGTATAAGGGTTGGTCAAATGAAAAGGTGAAGAGAGTCCTGGAAAGGCACATATACATACCAGTTAAAAGTGGTTACTGTAGGCTTGTAGGCAGTGGTCCCACTGTTATGGTAGCCAGTGAATACCCTTCTCAAAGAAGTATCTGGGCTGGGAGTGAACCAATCCATCACACAGGCATGCAGTTCAGCCTCCGATGAGAAACGTCGACCCTTGAGATGTTACTTCAGAGGGCCAAACAAATGGTAATCGCAGGGTGACATGTTCGAACTATAGGGCGGATGCTGTAGTACCTCCCATTGAAATTTCGTCAAAAGAGTGGTGGTTTCACGGGAGATGTGTGGCCGAGCATTATTTGTAACGACATGATACCGGAGCTCAACATCCCGTGCCTTTTGTTTTTGATGGTGGTATACAGTCGTTGCAGTGTCTGACAGTATGCTGGGCTGTTGACGGTACCCTATTGATGGAGGAAGTAGATGAGTAGCACACCCCTTTCATCGAAGAACACTGTTAACAAAACCTTAACAAAACCTTCCCGCCGCCCCGGTGGCGCAGTGGTCTAAGGCGTTGGCCTCTGATCATTCGTCCGTAAGGGTCCGGGTTCGAATCCCGGTCAGGCATGGATGTTGTGTTTGTCTTACGGCACTGGCTCTCTCCCTTCCCTGGAACCAGTGACCCTAAATTAGGGACGGGCGACTGCTTATAGCCCATTTGAGTTGCTCACGGTGGTCGTTAAACCTCCAATCAAAAAAAAAAAAAAACCTTCCCAGTCCATGGCGCAACTTTGAACCTTTTGTGTGGTGGTAATGCGGGATGCTTCCACTGCATACTGCTGCGTTTTGTTTCCTGTTCGAAGAGACAGCATAAAGTTTCATCCCCTGTCATTAATCTGCAATGGAAGGCAGGGTCGCTCTGATACTGCACCAAATGCTCCAGTGAAAAGGCCCATTCGAAGACTTTGTGCATTGGACAACAACTTTGGCACCCATTGTGCACACACTTTCCTATATCCTAACTTCTCATGCACAACTGTCCACATGGTGCCATGACTCACACTGAATGTCTGTTCCAGGGAACGTATGGTCACCTTATGATCAACCTTCGTGCATTCATCCACTTGTTCCATGAGTTCGGGTGTGACGACAACGTTGGCCCGCCCGGGTCGCGCATCATCCGACAGGCTGTCATGACCATGTGGGAAATGCGCATTCCACTTATTGACAGTTTTTTGTGACACGCACTTTCCCCCATACACGGGAACATCCTCCTATAAATGTCAATCGCCTTGTTGCCTTCGACTCATAAAAAGCATATGATTGCATGTTGGTCGCTTGTCGACGCAGTTCGCAGTTAAAATGCCATTTTCACATGACTCACGCTTCAAACACACCTGCTGATCTCACTGGAGGCCAACGAATGTTCTCTCCATTCATGCCCACTACAGTCGTGGCGGCATTTGTCGGTGGTTGAATGTTCCATATCCTCGTCGGGGAACTTTTGCGCGTCCTCATCACTTTTTCATTTGACCAAACCTTATATGTTGTACAATGTCCGAGCGGTCTATAGAGCTGATATGGGAGAAGGAGGGGCTAAAGCCTCCTCGATCTACCCATTAAATTTTAATATGAATAAATCTTCTGACCTTATAGGTGATTTGGTGATTTCCTGCATTGTTTTTTGTTTTAAGACAAGCCTGAAGCAAAATTCTAGTTGCTCGCAATTTACGTGTTTGTATTGTAGGGCTTCTTAGAAGAGTTACAGATTTGAATAAAAAATGTTATCATTTGTGTATGTGCGTGCATGTTTGTAGAAAGGTCTGCAGTGGAAGAAAAGCACTATCACAGATATGTAACCCTAGTGTGTTTTCTGTTCTGTTAATATTTGTGAGAAATACTGTGGTTCTACTAAGAAGCAATTATTGTATTAGGTTGATAATTATTGATTTACTGTAATTTCATTAGCAATTATTTGTAAACCCTCCCCCCCCCTCATGCCCCTTCAGTACTGGTAATCTTGGACAACAATCAGGAAGTATGTAGCAGGTTCTGCCCAATTAAAAAACCATTAAAACGAGAGTAAGGGAGGATGTTTTTTTTAATGCTGTAATCACTGTGTTTTCATATGCATTGCAGTGTACAAGAATTTGGATTCCTCCTAACTGAGAGCTTTAAAATGGTGGGAGAGATTCTTTCTTTGGTAATTATTACTGAGTTCTTTTAATAAACATTATAATACATAAAATTTTATTCAAATTCATTAGATATTCTTGTATATTGGAAAAATTTGTTTTATCTTTGATATGAACAGTTGTACGAAATAATTTGGCTATTTAGCATTAAATCCCACGTATTTGGAAGATTTTCACCATTTCTCTCACCCTTTGGATTTATTAACTACAATTTAAATAGCTAGTGCTGTTAAGCCCCACCAGATGAAGACGTCTCAGTTGCTGAGCCCATCCCTACGGATTTGTGAAGTCAGATGCTGACAGATAAACAAACATAGCAAAGTGGATTGTTGGCACTGTAGTACAAAGCGAATGCACTCGGCTAGTTATTGAGAGATCTGGGGTTCAGTCCCAGTGGTGTCGAAATAGAATTTTTCGGTTGCTGTGTGTTAAAGAAAAATGTGGAAAGAATGATTACTTTGTTTATTTAACATTAAATCAATGGAACAAAACAACAAAAGTTAATTTTTCTGGCAACTAGAATTCTGCAACTCATATTGCATATTAAAATAAATTTAAGATTAGAACAGAACGTAAGAAAATGAATAGATGTGTAATAGAATTTAGCTTGTGCACATTATAAGGCACACAGAGTTCTGATTTTACCTAATCTGACAGATAAACAAACATAGCATGAAATTTATTTTAATAAATAAATGATAAAATGTGTATCTGATGCCACTGATTTATTCTCACTTGAATTATTTGGCCTAATAATGTTTGTTCTTCACTGTTGTTATGACAGAATGTTTCATGTGTCTTGCAGGAAGAAAGTCTATTGCGAATTCGTGAAGAAGAGGAGAAAAGGAAGGATGTTGCCAGTAAATTTCAGATGACCCTCAATGATATAAGCAATTTAATGCAAGATAATTCAAAGAAAAATCTTCAACTCAGAGAAGAGAATGCTGAACTAGCAAAGAAATTAAAGTCTTTGGTGGAACATTATGAAATGTGGGAAAAGGTACTTTTGTCACATGTTTTGATAGTTGTGATATTTTCCTCTCTATCAGAACTGGGATGGATGCCAAAATTCAAATGTTGCATTAATTTTTGTTAATTTTCTTAATATGTATTCTTTTGTGAGCAAACTTTTTTTTTGTGTACATCAATTTTTTTTAACTCCCAATGTTTTGTAATATTAGTGTGAGCAAACTTTTTTTTTGTGTACATCAATTTTTTTTAACTCCCAATGTTTTGTTTTATTTAATAAAAATATTTCAGCTGTTTCAAAAATATAACAGCAGGCTGTGTTTCTGCTTTCTCTTCAGCAAAAATTAACTTATGGGTATATGCAATTTTCTGCAGTGCACTTGTTAATTTTCTCCTTATACATGTGCTGCTAAATGCATAGGGGAGGAAGAAGTGCTCATGTTTTGATATATTTCATATTCAGGAAGAAAGAAGATACATGAAACTTTTGTTTAGTTATCTTGTAAAATCTTGCTTGGGTTGAAAAACCTGGGTTCTAGAGTTCAAGGTGTGAGTGAGGTCATGCTCTTGGAACCACCTGCCCCCAACATGGCCTTCATGATGACATGATGTGTCATTGCTTGTGGACACTTATTCTAAATTGCTAGCAAAATACTCTAAGAATTAAAAACTAAATTGTATGAAGTTCCACTAGGAACTATTCTTTAAATAAATTTTAAAATTTTTGCATAAAACTCTTCTTTAGGAGTATGAAAAGACTCGTGTATGTATGGCTTTGGTGTTTTACTGTCCCGCCATTCATGCTTAATGTCAATATTCCTTTGAGTATCTTTCTCAGTAGTTAATTTCAGAGACAATGGGTTAGGTAAGTTGTTGGGCACAAAGCCAATCTGGGTTGAAGTAATGCCACCTAAATAGAGAGGGCCCTCTAGGAGATGTTTGGCTTCGTTTCTCAGCATCTTCAAAAAAGTTGTTTACTTTCAAAATGACTCTCCACAAGGTCATTTTGCACAAAAGCAATTTCCCAGAAGTATTATGAGAATTTTTATTTATGTATTTATTTATTTCTAGATCTGTGAAACAATGCAAGTGGTGCTACTGAAAAGCAAGAATAAATTTGAGGTCGGTGGTGGTTGAACAAAGCATTTTGAGTTTTCCAACAATCCCTTGTGTATCTGAGGAATCCTGAAATACAATGAAGAGAACAAACTAGTTCTGTGTGAATGTATCTTAGCTGTTGTTTGCTCTACAATTCACATTACCAAATAAGCAAAGTGTAATTTTTCACTTAAGCTTTTTTCTGTTAATCTACTATCACTTGTATCTTCTTGCCTCTAAGATCTGGATTTTGAAGATCATTTAAATGGAAATCATACAGTATACCTGAACTTTTGCTAGTAGTTTTTTGAGTACCTTACAAACAAAAGCAAATGTACATCTGAGCAATGTCTGAAAATGCATTTTCTTATTATTAAAATGCAGAACACATTATAATTTTTTAGAACTTCATATTTGTAACTAGATGTTATATGTAGTTCTGTGTTGTTGTAGTCAAGTTATTGATATTTACGGAAAACATAATGCACATCTTTTTTTCCCTCTGGAAATTCTGATTACCAAATTAGCATCATTTTGATTAGGTTTACTGTTTTCCTTAAATCGTGAGAGTGAAGCGGTAAAATTGACACGCATTGTTAGTTTCCCCCCTCCCCATTTTAGGGTTGAACAACTCCCATGAGGGATTTGGAGGGCTATAAGCAGTTGCCCATCTCTCCCTAATCTTTGACCGATCCCAGGAAAGGGACAGAGCCAGCAGCATCAGACAAACACACCACGTACTTATGCCTCATCTGGGACTCAAACCGAAGCCCATCTTGGAAGTTTGATTCAAAGCCAGTGCCTCAGACTGCTTGGCTTCCTGGATGGCTTCTTTCTTTTCCCAATACATGTAATGTAGTACTCAGAGAATTCATGAAATTAGTTTTTATTTTCATGTATATATTTAATTTACACTAAAATATTTTCATCCTTAAAATTTGCTATTGTCTAGGAATTTTGGAATGTGGAAGGGAGATTCCATGCACATTTTAACTTCTATATGCCCCCCCTTCCCAAAGCCTGTTACAACCAATCTGTCGCTTAATTCTGTGGCAATTATCCTTGGCCAAGTTAATTTATCAAGTTAACCGACAGCTCAATATCATTCTGGAAATTTTACCAGATTAAACAGGAAGGAAATAATTCCATGTTTATTTTGATTTCCAGTGATTCCTTAAACCCTCTCATAAAAAGCATGAGGTGAGTTTCAAAAACCAAGAAAAATGCAAGAAAATTATCTTTCTCTCTCTGTTGTGTTTTTTTTTTCTTTCTTTCTTTTTTGATTGTTACGTTGTGAAGTACTCATTTCATACATAGTTTGATCGGGAGAAGGCAGATTTTTTCCCCTTGTTGTTTACAACAGAAAGAAAAGATGGTGTAGTAATTTAGTACTGAGTTGTACAGGTGTAATTCGTTTTTGTATTATTCAGCATATATTTATTCTTAGTAATCAGTAGTTAAGTATTGAATTGTAATATTAGTGTCATTTAGCATTTTAAATAATAAAAGTTTCTTTTGAATTCCATTAATGTTGATGTGAACTGGTAAAAGAAGCATTATCAGCCTTCAGAAAGAATGTCAGTAACATATAAGTTTTTAGTATTATTTATTTATTTGTAATTCTCTCGTGCTATCGTTAAAGGTTTTAGGAAAATTTGAAACTGATGTTTGCTCAGGGTAGTGATTTAAGAAAAAAAAAAAAAATGTGTAATTTTGTTTTTATGCCATGAAGATGTATTTCAACCCCCCCCCCTTGTTTTAAAATTCAATTATTGCTTTTCAGCATGGAAGCCAGCAACAGGTAGTAAATTTCACTTTCTCCTGTCTTCAGAAACATCTAGTTTTCCTCAGGTAGAAAAATCCTTCCCTGAGAAAGAGTTTGCTGGTCAAAATTTCCAGGGCAAAGTGCAGTCAGCTTCTGAACTTAGCCCCTTTCATAGCATCCAGCTGGCACAGGTTGGATGGAGAACTCGTTAGGAAATAAGCGATCTCAGAGAAAGAACTCATTAAATGAAAACACTTGGATTCAGAGGCAGCAGTACTTAGCTCATGATGAGTGTCAGAAGGTGTGATGCAATAGTGAGTTGTGGATCGTTAACACACAGATAAAAATAACGGAAAATTCATCTCCCTTATCATGTTTGATGATGTATAG
Source organism: Macrothele yani (assembly GCA_039090855.1). Taxonomy (NCBI): domain Eukaryota; kingdom Metazoa; phylum Arthropoda; class Arachnida; order Araneae; family Macrothelidae; genus Macrothele; species Macrothele yani. Next base: position 71,601,879 of record CM076995.1, read on the forward strand.
AATTTAGGTATTTCTCCTCAGCATGGGCTTTGTAAGGAAGCATGAGTGAACTGCCCGGTTATGAAATTTACGGTAGGCCTACAGTGGAAGATTTTCAGCTAGAATTTCCTTTCAAGTGGCTGGAAGGAAAGGTCAGAGTTTCACCCTCAGCCCCCATATCCCTGCTGGAGAAAGTTGATGTAGAAGATCTGATAAGTCCCAGGGAGCATTTTGGCCACTCACAACCCAGCTTATCACAAGGATCCTTCTGGGTGGTTGAGAAGCAAAGATGGTGCTGCTGCTTCTAAAACTTGTGACTGTGTGTGTGGGATTTGGAAAGTTTGAAAAAGGCATATTATCAGAAGCTTCGTGATGTGGAAAATAAAGGAATAATGTTATTGGGAGGTTCTCCTCCTCCAGCAGTCAATTAGATGCATTATTAACTTATTCATTTTTAAGAGAAACCCCAAGTAAAGCTGCAGTGGATGTGAATCCTGGAGACCTTTGAGGGGGAGATGCACAGAGCTGCCTAAGAGATGGGGAACACATTTCAGCATAAGATTCAATCACACCAAAATCCACTCACCCCTATAGCAGCTGCTGTCTCAGATTGGGGGGGATTTACTCTTCGAAGTGTAGTAAACACCAGGAAGTTGTAGTTCTTCTGATGGTCAGGAGGCCCTAAAAAGAAATGTAAAATGGCAGATATCATGGAGGGGACACTCCACCTTTCTGCAACAAAAAAGCTACAGTTTTCAGCTTTCTACAGAAGCGCTGAAAAAAATTAAGCAGCTAGATGACATTTGACATTTGCAATGCTGTATGAATATATGAAAACTCAGTACGTTGGTAAATCCTGGGCTTGGTGTTCTCAAAAACAAAAAAAAAATTCCCACCTTTCAATCTGAAAGGGCCTCATACAAGCATGTCCTGCATACATATATACAAGCATGTCCTGCATAAAACTACTAGTTTTTTTACCCAGTGATATAAAAAATGGGGGTATCTGCATCCACACTTGGAATGAAGGACTGGTAAGCTATCAATTTTTTTTTTTTTCCCTATATCTACACTGGGCGTCAACTCCCTAAAGAGGCACAACAGGGCCATGTCAGATTCATCTATGACAGAAGTAACTGTTCTCAGTGATCAGAACCTGAAACCTTTTTTCATTTTTTTCTCCTGTTTTTTTTTATTACCTTTTGTTCATTCAGGCACTAAATCCATTCTGCTCCAAAAAATAGTTAACTTCAGCCTAGTGCATTAATCATTTTTTTCTTGGTAACTTGTGCACATTGAAAAATTTGTGAGTTAAAAAGCATCCCATAAGATAAAATTTGTTACAAACCAGTAATGTTAACCATGCTCTTTAATCCATGTGTTACACGTTCCTGTAAGAGAAAACTTTGTCACAAACCAATAATTTGAACCCTGTTTATTAAATTTTTGTAATACACATTTCTTGCAAAGTAAAATGCAGTACGACCTGTAAAATGAGCTGGCCAGTCTCAAATTAATATACACTAAAGTGCCAGAAAAACTGGTACACCAGTCTAATACTTGGTAGGTCCCCCACGGGAGCGCAGGACTGCAGAAATACGACGGGGCATGGACTCCACTAGCTTCTGGAAATATGCTGTAGGCAATGCACACAACACAATACTTCCTGCAGAGCGTTCCACAATTCGGGTGTATTCTAAGGTCTCTGATTCCTGTGTTCGATAGCGCGTTGCATGGCATCCCAAATGTGTTCTACCATGTTCAGATCTGAGGACTTGGGTGGGAATGGCAACAACCCAAACTTAGATGAATGCTCCTCTAACCATAATGTGGCATCCCGACTCTTGTGTGGAGGTGCATTGTCCTGTTGGAACAGGCCCAACCCATCAGCATGAATGCAGGACATGAACGGGTGTACCTCGTCAGAAAGGATGTGCACATAGCGTTGGCAGGTCACAGACGTTTGTAGACGTACCAGAGGCCCCAGTGAAGTCCAGCTAAACACACCACATACCATTAGGGACCCCCCACCAGCCCGTATAGTTCCCTGTTGACAGACGGAATCCATGGTTTCATGGGGTTTGCGCCACACACGAATCCTTCCATCTGCCCGATACAGTTGGAAACGTGACACGTCAGACCAGGCTACTTGCTTCCAGTCATCAAGTGTCCAGTGGTGGTGTTGCCGTGCCCAAGCGAGGCGCATAGCTCTGTGCCATGCACCCATCAAGGGGACTCGAGTTGGGCGTCGGCTCCCAAAGCCCATATCGTGCAGGGTACGTTGCACAGTCCGGACGCTGATGCTTGTTGAGGCTCCAGTATTGAATTCCGATGATACCTGCGAGAGTGTTGCACGCCTATCGCGTGAAACGATTCTTGACAGCCGACGATGGTCTCGTTCACCCAATGTCTTTTTACGGCCACACTGGTATTGTAGGTTGGAGGTTTTGCCGGAATTCTTGTAGTCACAGTACACCCTTGCAATGGTCGCCAGTGAAAATCCGAACTTCGTTTCTACCTCCGAAATACTATGGCCCATCTCACGAGCGCCAACTATGACACAGCGTTGAAAATCACTTAAATCGTTATTACTTGTCATTCTCATGCCGGAAACAGCTCTGACAGCTGGCAAGGATGTCTATCGCTTTATATACGCACTGGCGGATGCAACCAAGTACGCACATCGGTGACGTTGCTATGCATTTTTCATAAGCTCTTCTGTAACAGTTTTTCTGGCACTTTAGTGTACATGCATGTTACTGTGTAACTAGTAAAACTAGGAGTAGGTGATTTCTGCCTGCTTTGGATTCTAAAGTTAAACCAGTGCTGTATTCTGTTAATGATGTTGTGATGGGAAAGTGTAGAAGTAGTTAACAAGGTTTTTCTATTTTATTAGGTCCTAGAAAAGTACATAAATCTTCACTCAGTCAGTTAAGAGTAAATGTGTGATAGAAAATTTTAGTAGATGAAGAATATTATAGGAAGATAGGAAAGTGTCGCCCACCATTTAAATAAAGTTAATTATCTCATCCTAATGAGGGTATTTTTTGTTGTTGCAGTGCAGAAATTTCTTGATTCCTAACTATAGTGTTCTTCTTAAAGAGTTTTAACTTGGCAGCCCACCCAGCTAATTTTGTCTGCCGCCCAGCTAAATTTCCTTTAGTGAACTTTTTTCACAATGCACATAAATAGTAATAGTGGAAAACTTATTCCCACGCACATAATAAATATTGATGAAAACTGGCTAAAATCTGTGTTGAGTAAGTACTCATTTTTTTACTCATTTATGTACAATTTTCTAATGTTTATCATGTTATTTTACATTGCCTACCACACCATGCACTAAAGATGTTTAATATGGTAAGTATAATGTTAAGCAAAACATTTTTTTTTTTTTTCGATTGGGGAAGGGGTTGTTGAAAGTACCATGCAGCTAAAATATCTTACCACCCAGCTGTAAAAAAGATCTAGGGAGAACACTAAACTAGTATATATATATATATAAAAAGGTTAAACAAAATTAGAATCATGATATCCTATGAAGCTCTTGCAGTAGGGGGCTGGCTCATACACGAGAGATCAGCTTATATGGAGGTATTAAAACGGTAATTTGTGTAACACAATGCAAGTTCTACCCTAAAAACAAACAGCACGTTTCACTTTATTTTTAAGTATTGTACATTGTCACATGTATTTTTAATGTAACACATTGCTAATACATGTGACATGAACACAATTGTTTTACTTTTCAGGTGGAAACACACACCCAAAACCGAAGACTACTTCAACCACCAAAGCAACAACAAGTGTTTACAATAGTAATTACAAAATACAAACAAATAAAATTTTCTGCACTAAACAACATATATTAAGTGTACAAATACATTTTAAAGCATTTTAAGACAATGCAACTTGTAATTTCGAGAGAAAACGACAATACCTTGATGAATCAAAATATGTGCAGTCATTATCTATCACCTTCTGCCATCAGGCGGGCAGTTGACAGATTCCAGCCCTGAAGAATACTTTGTTGTGTGAAGCAATGAAGTCGTCAACCCATTTTTGCACTTCGTCGCGTGTCCGGGACCATACAGCAGACAAACCATGTTGCATCGATCGGAACAAATGATAGTTTGAAGGGGCTATGTCGGGACTATACGCTGGGTGCTCCAAAACTTCCCAGCCAAGCATCAATAACATTTCCTTGACCGATTTCACGACATGCTGCCTAGCATTGTCATGCAGTCATTTCACGGGACGTAATCCTTTGCCTGTGAATGGACGTTTCCGACAGATTTCCTGGTTCAGTTGCAGCAATTGTTGCTTGTAACGATCAGCAGTAACAGTTTGACCCTGTTCTAATAGTTCAAAATAGAGCACACCCTTCATATCCCACCAGATGCACAGCAGAACTTTCTTGGAGTGAATATTGCGTTTCGGTGTCGAAGTTGTTGCTTCACCGGGGTCTACCCAGTGTTTTTCGCGCTTGGGATTGTTGTACCATATCCACTTTTCATCACGCGTAACGATTTTCCACAGGAAAGACTTTCTGCGTTGTTTATTCAACAGATTCAAACACTTTGTGACATGCTCATCCTTGTTCCTCTGATTCAGGTCATGCTGCATCCATTTTCCTTCCTTCTGAATTTTTCCTATTGTGCGTAAATCATTGGAAATGGTTTGTTGAGTTACCCCCAGTTGTTCAGCTATTTCTTTTTGCGTTTGAAACGAATTTTCTTCTAGCAATGCTTGCAGTTCCTCATGTGCAACCTTCTGCGGGGTGCCACTACGTTCTCAATTGCTAACATCAAAATTACCTGCTTTAAACTGTCTAAACCAAAACTCACACGTGCTTTTCGATACCATATTCTCCCCCAGAACAGACCAGATTGATGCAGATGCTTTTGCTGCACTTTTTTCTTGATGAAATTCGTAACATATGCAGTGTCGAATAAATGCAGTATCGCTTGCCATCTTTCACCTACCAATGTGCAAGTGCGTTTGACTGTTGGGCAAACTTCTATGTCACATTTTATAATCTGGACCAGTTACGGTCACATGACAACAATGTGGGGGAATGTCTGATATGTAAATTAGAAGTGAACATCACACAAGAAATGCTTTAAAACTTATTTGTACACCTAATATATTACAATAAAATATATATATTTGACTTTGTATATTCATCGCAACACAGCATATACTGGGAGCTCGTGGATGCAGTCCCTTCACTACTTCAGCCGTTTTACCTCAATAAGATTTACAGTTTCATTCAGCTTTGGTCCCCGCTCCACCAGTCATTTTTAATTTTCATGCTGCTGTGCTCTGGTAAAGAATGGCCTCCGTGCGAACAAAATAGGCAGAGTTTTTGGTATCCTGTATTCTTTTTTTTAGAATAGTTTGTATGAAGGTTTATGCTGTCCTTGTTTTCTTTAGAAAATGTGTAGCACAGATTTAAGCAAAATAAATTATGTGTTTTGTCTGATTTTGTTTGCAACCATAGCAAAGTAAGAGTTTGATGTATATGTGTGTGCGCACACACACACACACACACACACACACACACACACACACACACACTCACTCACTCACTCACTCACTCTATCCACTACCTGTATATTTTATCACCACAAGAAATACAATGACCAAGATCCATGTTGTTCATGCCTGAGCAAATATGACCCTGGTAAAACTTTGTCACTTCATGCTTGTAATCAGAATTTAAAGAACTTTCTACCAAGTGATTTATTACATTCATCATCTATTTATAAATTGGAAAGATTTCTTGTAAAGATTTATGATTTTTGCAAAACATGCACTTGTTTATAATTATATAGTTGTTTTTTTAATTCACTGATTTAAATTTCGCAACAACTTTTGCCATTTTTACCTTAATTTATTTTTTTTGTTGGAGGTAATGAAAATCAAGAACTTCTTCATCCCCATTTTCACCATTCCCCCCAGAAAGGTACTTACATTCAAAAATGAATACCAGACTAAAAAATTTGGACACCCCCTGCTCATGTAATCAACAGGGTATATCACTATTACATTTTTAACTTGTAAAAAAATTTAATAATCAGATACTGCATTTCACAGCATAGTTTGTTCTGTGTTTTAGATAACTTCCATTTGAGAGACATTTTCTTCACTTTCACTTCATACAGATTCCAGTATACATAAAAGTCCAGTTCATTTTAAGGTTGATTCCAGTTAATTTGAAGGTTGGATTTTTTTTTTTTTTAGATTATGAATGAGTTGTCTACAGCCTTATTCCAGATTTTATCCCCCCCCCCCTTTGGATTAAACTATTTCATTTAATTTTTTTTTAATAATGCTCATGTTGAAAATTGGCTTCCCAGTTTCGTAATTCAATTACTTAATCAAAACTTCTGTTATGGAAATTTCTACTAGGGAAATTTTTTATTTTAATTTCAAATTTTCGGAGAAAACTTTTCTCCTTCAGGCTGTCTTTTGTCACTTTTTTCCGCCGCGGTTACGGTTATTTTTCACCAAATCCTGCCAAATATCAAATATTAGGCAGGGATAATCCTCTGCAGTCAATTATGATGAAATTTTGATTTTTCTCAATTTCTTTTCCTTCTTTTAGCTTTCTTTTTTGAAAATGCTTTGGAAATTGATGACTTAAAGGGAATTCCAGGTCCATGTTGTGACCTTAAAGTCATCAGTTTCCAAAGCATTTTCAAAAAAGAAAGCTAAAAGAAGGAATAAAAATTGAGAAAAATCAAAATTTCATCATCAATGACTGCAGAGGATTATCCCTGCAGTCATTGATGATGAAATTTTTTTCACCAAATCTGGCAGGATTTGGTAAAAAATAACTGTAACCGTCAAGGTTAACCTTAATCGTGATAGAGACCGGGAAAAGTGACAACAAAAGACATCCTGAAGGAGAAGAGTTTTCTCTGAAAATTTGTAATTAAAATAAAAATTATCCTAGTAGGAATTCCCATAATAAAAGTTTTGAATAAGTAATTATTTTATTTTATTTTTACTTCATAGAAGAGAAAACTAGACTCTTAAATTCCTCCCCTTCCTAAATTGCTAACAGAATTTTTTTAACATCTGGCAGGATTTGTTGAAAAATAACCTAAACCGTCAAGGTTAACCGTAACCGTGAAGGTAAACCGTAACCATGATAGTGACAAGCAAAAAGTGACAACAACAAGACAGCCTGAAGAAGGAGAAGAGTTTTCTCCGAAAATTTGCTATTAATGAAAAAATTTCCTAGTAAATTCCCATAAGTTGCTTTAGATTAGAATTTTTTTGTTTTAGCCACATCAGACTGCGTGCTTTAGGAATTTTATCTCAGTCATCAAAATTCTTTTTTTTTTTTTTTACTCATAGGACTTATTTCTTGCTGGTAAACTGCACACATCAGCATTTTATTATATATTGATCTTTTTCATACTATTTTCTTTTTTAATGTTTACCCATACAATTTTTTCTTAACCAGTGTTTCACGAATCAGCAATGAAGCAATCAAAAGAGTAGTTTGTTCAAAGTGGCTTTCATACTTTTTGTAGAATGCTGTTATCAAGCAGTTGTGCTACCAAAAATAAATGACACAAGCAGTGGGAGTGAAATGCCAAAAAGCCTTGTATGTCTGCAAGTATACTCGTAGCTGTTGGTTACAGATGTTGGAAATGCAATAATCAACACTGTGAAAACAACACTAGGGATATATATATATATTTTTTTTGCTTTATCACATTATAAAAAATGTGAGGAGGCTTCTTATAAAATGATTTTGGTGGGTTTAGTTCCAAAGACCTCTGATTTAAGTTTTTTGTGCACTCATTAACTTCATATGGTATAGGCATACTAGCTGTTGTATATATTTGCTGTTCAACTCATTTTGTACTTTAAGACCCAAGAAATTGTTTTCTCCTTTTCATATATTGTGTTTTGAAGTGTGAGTCTCAAATGCAGGTTGGTCCAACTGGTGGTCCATAACTATAGTTTTTCTGGCCGATGTTCATATATTTGCTTTTTAAAATGTATAGTACAGAGAACACTAATGTAGAGATTGCTTGTATCACTCCCCAGTAGATATTGACAGTCAAATCGCCTACTATCTTTCACACTGTTTTTCATTATCCAGTTTCAAAATTTCAATGTGTACCATTTATTATTAGGTGCGCAACTTAATCCTCAGCCCCTAACCGCAAGAAATCATAGAACGTCAGCAAATGCAAATAGCTGTGTGCGATAGTGGCTGATTGCAGCGCCATCCAACAGCTTTCCAGGCAACCATAACCGCTCACAGCTGTAGTGACAGAAGGGACAAAAGTTGACGGTGAAAGCAGTGTCGTTCGAGAAGCAACATTTGAGGCAATGCCTCCTGTTTGTGTTTCAGCTGAAAAAAGTGCCGCGGATGCCCAGCAAATCATCCGTGCTGCTTTGGGTGAGGTTGCTGTGTCCTACAGTATGTGTAAGAAGTGGTTCCAGCGGTTTAAGCAGAAAAATGTCAATCTCCATGACGCAGAACGTCCAGGACAGCCACAGAAAGTTGACGATGAGGAACTGGAACAACTGTTGAACGCAGATCCCTGTCGCACACAGTCAGAGCTCGCTCAGGAACTCGGAGTAACATAGCAAGCTGTTGCAAAGCGCCTGCACAAGTTTGGACGGATTCACGAGGAGGGCCGTTGGGTGCCCCACCAACTCACAACTGCAAACAAGTCTAGACGCTATGATGTTGCCGTGTCCTTGCTCTCCAGATTCAAGAAGGATTTCCTCCACAAGATTTTGACCTGTGATGAGAAGTGGATCCTCTACGATAATCCTAAGCGACGCAAATCATGGGTTTATCCAGTTCAGCCTACCACAAATACCGCCAAACTGAATATCCATGCCAGGAAGTTGTGGGTTTATCCAGGTCAGCCTACCACCAGTACCGCCAAACTGAATATCCATGCCAGGAAGTTGTTGCTGTGGTATGGGGGGATCAGCACGGTGTTGTACACTATGAGTTGCTCAAACCTGGTGAAACGGTCAATGCTGAGTGTTATTGTCAGCAACTCATTCGTGTGAGTGACACAATGGAGATGAAAAAGCCATACACCGGCAAGGGCAAAAGGTCGGTCCTGTTGCATCTGGATAATGCGCGTCCTCACACCGTGAAAATGACTTTAAACACGATTGCCTACCTGGGATGGGAGATTTTGTCCCATCCTGCATATTTTCCAGACTTCGCCCTGTCAGATTATCACCTTATTCGCTCCCTGCAACATCACCTAAGTGATACGCACTTCACTTCTGTTGAGGAGGTCCACACAAGTATTGATGACTTTATCAACTCGAAACAGCCCTCTTTTTTCCGCAGTGGCATTCGGCAGCTCCCTGATCGATGGCTCAAATGTATCCAACACGACGGGGATTATTTCCCTGATTAGGTACGTATTCGATTTACTGTCAACGTGCCGTGCCTGTGGCCGAAAATTAAGTTGCACACCTAATATTTTCCCCAATGATGTTTTAATGTGATTAAGTCAGTTTTTTTTTAATATACTGCTTTATTTTTACCTCTGGTTGGAGTCTACACACAGTGATGTGATCCACCTGGAAGACTAGTTTTGAACAAAACAGGAAGTGTAAGGGATGTGGAGGTGCAGTATGCTGGTGTTCCCAGCTTTGGTATGAGGACTTCCGCAAGTTCTCATGAAGTTTCCACGGAAGCTCTTGGCTTTCAGTGCCCTGACTGCCTTCATCTTGCTGAGGTTGGCACTATAGGAAGTTTAGTGAAGGTGTTGGCATTGTAACATCCACACATCCACAATTAGGAATAACAAAATTAGGCACTATATGTAAGAAAAGGAAAGTAGATCTGAAGAACATGACATTTAATGCAAGGAAGAAAAGTTCCTATTTATGAACTTTGCAGAAAAGCTATGGTATCTTATATGTTTACAAGTTGTGTTGGTGATAAAAGTATAGAGACCAATTACTTCAAGATTCACTGCAATCAGATTTCTTTTTAAACAACAACAGAATTAGAAATTGATATTTCCCCTCATAAAAGAACATGCTGTTCAATACTCTCACTGAACTTAACATAAACATATATATTATATACAGGGTGTCCGAGAATTATTGGACATATTACAAAATTGTATAAAACAAGACATTAAACAGATAGAAAGAAACTGACTGTACTAACTTACAACGTAACTACACAAGTTAATAAATTTTGATGCGAGATCCCTTGGTTGCTCGTAGTACGTCCAGGTGATACTCAATTTCATGCCATGTATTGGCAAGCATCTGAGGAGTTATGGAATTAATAGCAGCTGTGATACACTGCTTCAATTCCTGCAAATCAGTACAAGGTGTATGATAGACACGTTCCTTCACATAACCCCACATGAAATAATCTAATAGAGTTAGATCTGGAGAGCGAGGAGGCCATGGAATAGGACCACCACGCCCAATCCATCTGTTGGGAAAACGCTCATTTAGGCACTTACGTACACACGTTGACCAATGCGGAGGCGCGCAGTCTTGTTATAAAATGACGTTATCGTCTTTTGATCTGGGGTATAGCAAAATTTTCTAGCATATCCAAGTAAATGTCACCACTTATGGTTTTTTCGCAGAAGAAGAATAGGCCAATCACTTCTCTTTTTGATAGGGCGCATCACACATTAACTTTTGGAGAATCACGTTCCAGTTCAATAGCAGCATGAGGCAGTTCACTGCCCCATATCCTACAGTTGTGACGATTCACAATACCTGATACATGAAATGCGGATTCATCACTAAAAATGAAAAATTACAGTACTGAGAAAGTTTTAATTGTTTTCCACTTGATTCAGCATATCCACAGCGAAACAGTATTGCAGAGTGTGATCATTTACATGCATCTTTTGCACTATTTGAATTTTATAAGCATGAAACTAATTTCTTTTGCAAGATATCGTGAACTGTCTATTTCGGAATGTACAGCACAGTTCTCTGCTTGCTTTACGAACGGATTTCCTGGGGCTTTGTCGGAAACTTTCATTAACTTGGTCAACCGTCTCACCACTGACGCTAGGCCTACCAGCCGGTAGGCCTAGGCCCACGATGCTCCACATTGCCAGTTTCTTTAAACTGTTTCATCCATCGCTTAATTGAATTCGTTGACGGAGGATTAGAACCATACTCTAAAAGGTACCGTCTTTTAACTTAAATAACAGACTTTAATTCCACAAGCCATAACACACACATCGTCTTCTGCTGTACAGATAACATGACTACTGATTGCGCATTTCTCATACATTCCTCATCAGGCCACACCTAGCGCCATCTATCGAATTCTGGGAATAACAATTCTGCAAAACAAAACTATAGAAACTGTGTTAGTAATATGTGACATAGAAAAATAGACAATGCTCATAGTTTTTTTCGTACATAATTTTGTAATGTGTCCAATAATTTTCGGACACCCTGTATATCTAAAATTGGTACATTTTCGCACATTTCTGTTTTCTTTTATTACATTCTGATGGTTGTTTCTACTTTCATTTGTGTAGCTAATGACAAATTTCATACCATTATATAAAATAATCTCATGTAAAAATTTTGCTAGGAAAATTTCTCGGCCCTTTTAGTCACATCAGAAATTTTTTTTGCCCAAGAAGGAAATCTAGTTGGAGCACACTGCTGTTAATGCCAGGATGAAAATTTGTGAAAGAATTTGTTGTTGTGCTTTTTGTCTTGTCTAGCCAATTGACATGTAAATATTTCCTTTTTATTTATCACATTTTTGTTTTTATTAATTACGTAGCATTTCTGTATTGAAATTTTAAAATTACAAATTTTCTTTCAGCATATGGGAAAAGTCTTACAGCAGAAAGATTTAGAAGTCCAGTTAGCAAAAGCAAAGCTTGCTAAAACCAACCTGCAGCTAAAACAAGAAACAGAAAAGTATTTAAGGGAAAAAAAGATTTGTTGGAGAACATGAGTGAGCTTCAAAAGAAATGTACAGAGCTTGCTTCAAATGAAGTTCAGCTACGCACTGAGCTAAGTGTCTATACTTCTAAATATGAGGAATTCCAAACAGTTCTTAATAAAAGTAATCAGGTTTTTGCATCATTCAAGACTGATATGGATACAGTAAGTTGGTATATTTTATTATACAAGTTAATCAAACACTTTCATTTGAGTTACATCACAAGTTACTGAACCTAATACAGAAATAGAGGGGAGAAAAATAATGAAAGGGAAATACTGTATAAGCCTGTTTCTAGCAGCAAGAAGTTCTTATATTGTTATCAAACAGGAAACCATTTTCTTCTTGATTAAAATATTTCTTTTTTTGTTATGCCATAAAAGAAAATGCATTACAACTTCCTTCCTATTGTGTGTTAGATGGTAGTGTAGTATATGATCAGCTACTAATATTTCATTGTTCATCATCTAAATGTCTATTGTAGAGTCCCTGAATATTCAATCTTAAGTGAGGTGTCTTAAGCTAGTAATGGTAGATTATATATGTGTTCTTCAGCATTGCATGGGGCCAGAAAAAAGTTATTTGGCATTGGTGTCTGTTGTAGTTTTCCTTTTTTTTCAGAACATTTTGTTGGTCTTTTGTTTTTGTGTAGAACTTATATGCCTGATTGATTAGATATTCTGCCTTTTGTCTCTCCATATTATTGCACATTTCTTTTCATATCAACATCTTGCCTTGATTGATACATCTTCAATTTTGATTGGGTTTGTTCAGTTCATTTGTGAAATATATCACTATTAAGGCAACTTTTACTCTGAACGATAAAATAATTTATAATTTACATGTGTTTTTCAGCTACAAATAAGTCTGCATTTACATGAATACCCTAAAAACTCTAGACAAATATCAACTGACAAACCTTATGATGTTATTACCTTTAAAAAAAACTGTTTTTAATCAGCTCAATTCATATTGACCTAAATCTGCAACAGGAACATTTTGTGTAATGCACAAGGTTTACCAGTTGGACTGGAACTGTAATCACATTAAGAACTTTCAAGTAGTTGGACTAAGCGTGCTGGAAATCAAGTTAGTAGTGCTGCTTGATGCCAGTTATTTGCATGGAAGCTTGATATCTCTCCCTCTCTCTCTCTCACACACATGCAATGATTTATTTTCTTGACATTCCTCTTTGATTTCCATTCCATGTGTTTATTAGTAGTGCAGGTTATATATGTGTTCTGGGCGCTACATGTACTAGCGGAAAAGTCTGTAAAAAATGTTGTTTGAGGGTGTTTTGGTTAAGTGTGTATATATACACTTACGGAAAAAAAGTACCAACACCAAGAAGAGGTTGTGTTAGATAAACGACAGTTGGTAGGCGGTGAGAGTACATCTGTAAGATGACGTCTATGCAAATTTCGCGTTCGGTGCATACGTGTGGCGCTAGTAGCGCCCCTCGGAACATGCAATGCAGGTTTGCTGTAAATATGAGCTGTAACGTTCGTGAGCGTTAGTTATCGTTGAGATTCGACGTAGGGTGTTGATGTTAGTCAAGAATGCCTTTAAGAAGACGAACAAGCCGTTATCAACAGCTCACGGAGTTTGAACGAGGTCGTGTAATAGGGCTATGATAAGGTGGATTTTCTTTCCGCAATATTGCAGAATGACTTGGCAGGAATGTAGCCACTGTGCATGATTGTTGGCAGCGGTGGTCGAAGGAAGGTATTGCCTCAAGAAGACCGGGTTCTGGCCGGCCACATGGCACTACTGAGAGGGAAGACCGCCGTGTACGACGTATGGCCGTGGCGCATCGTCCCGCGTCTGTGGCAGCAATTCGAGCTGCAGTTGCCACCACAGTGACACAACGAACTGTTACAAGTCGGTTACTTGAAGGACAGCTCCGAGCCAGACGCTCTGCATTCCACTTACTCCAAACCACTGCCGTTTGCGACATCAGTGGTGTCAAGCTAGAGCTCATTGGAGGACGGAGTGGAGATCTGTTGTGTTTTCTGATGAAAGCCGGTTCTGCCTGGGTGCCAGTGATGGCCGTGTGTTGGTTAGAAGGAGGCCAGGTGAGCGCCTGCAACCAACCTATCTGCGGCCGAGACACACTGGACCTACACCTGGAGTTATGGTCTGGGGAGCAATTTTCTATGACAGCAGGAGCACTCTCGTGGTTATCCCACGCACCCTGACGGCACAGTTGTACGTCGGTCTGGTGATTCAACCTGTTGTGCTGCCATTCATGAACAGCATTCCAGGGGGTGTTTTCCAACAGGATAATGCTCGCCTGCATACCGCTGTTGTAACCCAACATGCTCTACAGAGTGTCGAGATGTTGCCGTGGCCTGCTAGATCACCAGATCTTTCACCAATCGAGCACGTATGGGACATCATTGGAGGACAACTCCAGCGTCACCCCCAACCAGCATTAACCGTCCCTGTATTGACCGACCAAGTGCAAAAGGCATGGAACTCCATCCCACAAACTGACATGCAGCACCTGCACAACACAATGCATGAACTTTTGCATGCTTGCATTCAACATTCTGGCGGTTACACCGGTTATTAATGTACCAGCATTTCACATTTAAAATGGCTCTTCTCGCGCTTACAATAAGCTGTGATCTCTAAACCTTAATCGATTAAATATGTTACCTATACAAATGTATTGCCACCATTTCATTCCTCTACAAGTATTTTTTCGTGGTGTTGGGATTTTTTTCCGTCAATGTAGTTGAGATGGTGAAAGACTTCCTTGGTAGGTGTTGCATTTTAAAGCATCTTTCTGACTAGAACACTGTGAATTAATGGCATCAGGCCTGTTATTAGTGAAGTAGTCAGCAGCACTGAACATTTTATGTTGCTGCAAAATGTTCATTGAAACAGCATTATTTTCAGTCTAAAATTTTTTTGTAATTTTTTTTTTTTTTTGCGTTTGTATTGTATTCATCTCCAGCCTAGATAAAATTGTGGCATGCAGGTGTGAAATAAAGCCTGAAGTAATTAGTTTTACATTGTAATTTCTGTCAGTAACTAGAAAACTGGAGGGTTTCCTGGAAAAAAACAGGTAATGGCAGCTACTTAATAAATATCACTTTACTGAAGATGATGAGAGAGACCATCATACACTGCTGGACAATTGCTAAGGACGGATCATAAACAGCTATATAGCGCATAAAAAAGTAAGTGTGGTTGGATGCCAAGTGAAATAAAATAATGTCAGAATGCCAGGACATTACAAGAAAGACAATTTATTGTGCTCTGAAATCCAGAAGGCTTTGGAACGTGTTCAAGAGACAAACAGGCCATTTTGTGCAGAATACGTAAACGTGAAAAAAATGCAATTACCGTCCGCAGGCGTTCCGGCGTAAGATGTCAATACGAGATATGGCCACCATGGAGGGTGATGCAAGATTCCACACGTCGTGTCATGCTTTGCACAACATTATCAAGCAGTTGTTGGGGTAATTTATCCATTCCTCTGTCAGTGCACGGATGAGGGTGTCCTTGTTTATTGAGGGCATTGACGACCAGCAAGACTCCTCCCCAAAGCATCCCACACATTTTCAATGGGATTCAGATCTGGAGAACGTGCTGGCCATACAAGGCATTGAATATCCTCGCTCTCAAGACACTCCTGGACAGCGACTGTTTGATGACATGTTGCGTTGTCGTCCATGAAAATTAATCTATCACCGACAGCACCACGGAACATGCGAACATGAGGTAGCAGAATATCATTAATGTATCGTTGGCCAGTCATAGTCCCAGTTGGAAGCACATAGAGGGACGTACGGCCATTGATCATGATGCCAGCCCATACCATGACACTACATGTAAGATATCGGTCCCTTTCCTGTATGTTTGCTGAACAATATGGAGTACCACTATCACGCCAGATCAGTTGTCGTCGACAATCAGACGATAGACTGTATCTACTCTCATCTGAGAAGAGGACAGCAGACCAGTCGTTATCAGTCCAATTGCGATGTCGATGGCACCATTGCGAACGGGCAGTACGGTGACGTCTGGACAATGGGATGCACGCAACAGGACGGCGGGCGTATAGTCCTCCTTCATGCAAACATCTGGCGACAGTTTTTTGGGGGATCCGCTTGCCAGTAGCAGCATAAACTTATTTGCTACCTCACTAGCTGTGCTGCGCCGGTGTCTTTTTGTTGATAGCACTCTGTACCGATCTTCTGCAGGTGTCGTGCTGCAAACACGACCTCCCGTGACGTTTGCTACACTCTCCATTTGTTTGAAATGATTTCCAAAGCCTTGAAACAACACTGTGGCTGACGTCAAACTCCCTGGCAACATCTGTTATTTTTCGCCCTTCAATCTTGCCAATAATACGGCCATGCATAAAATCATCTAGGTGATGTCGGGAAGACATACTGAAAATTGCAAGTTCGTCAATTGATTCTTTCCCTTTCAACTTTGCGTTTGAATAACAATGGTCAATATGCGTCAAATCCTTTATATCTCTTATCAGCGCTTATGACGTCACGAACAAGTTCGGCAATCCAAAATTTGCATACGCACAACACGTCTTACTGTATCCCGCACTTATGCTAATTTCCACATTTTCCTGCCTTCCATTTTATGGTTGCTATCGTTGCTATTGTCATCCGTCCTTAGCAATTGTCCGGCAGTGTTATAACCAGAGATGATGTATTGGTGTGGGAAAGCAGACAACAATTAATGCCAACTAGGGATGGTTTAAAAAATTCAAGATATTTTGTTTGTGATTTGCGATTTGTGAATTATAAAGAAGGTATGCACCACAGAGTTACTCATTGGCAAAAGTGGCAGACAAGACCTAATAATATTCAGTTCTGACACACTGTGGAGCTTAAGTATGCAGACTTAAACTTATTTCTTTTATGACAGGAGAAACTGGAGTCCATGGAACTCTTGTTTTATCCTATTGTGAATGATCTGTTAATATTATAAGGTTATGGACAGTTAATATTATTTGTTTTTAGATACTGTCTTGGGGTTGGGGTAGGGGGTCCTTAGCCTTCATCAGATTCTTTGAGTCTTTGGCCTAAAAAGAGGTTAAGAACCTCTTTTATTTATAACAGGAAGAGGAGATTCTTGGTTAAGCCCACTATATTAATATTGTGCATCAGCAAAAGTTCATTATCATTCATCTACAAAGATGGGATCAAGTCAAAATGTGTGTGTGTGTATCTGTATGCTTCTTTATTTGTGCATCACCCATTTTGGATCAGCCTGCTTGGAACTGTGAATTTTTAAAGTTAAATTACATTTATAGTCAACTTACATTTGCTATTTTGAGCTTTGCTACATTCATTTGCAACCATTGGCTCATTTCTCACTTGTGGATTTCTGGATTAATAAATTGAATATTCTTGACGATGATGGGCAAAACACGTAACAATATTAACAAATAAAGGTAACTTGATCACACTAGTTAAGTTAAATGAAAACTTTTACAAAAAGTTCGTAAGTTGGAAGCTTTCGACCTTATCTTAGGTCTTCATCACGCCAATGGAGGACTAAGATTGTTGCCAGATTCTACATTTGAATTTTTCCTATTTTTGTTTGCCAAAACTTAGAATTGATCTCCAGATCAACAGAATGTAGAGAGGAGATTCGAAGTTGCAAGTCATTGAGTTGAAAATAATTTCCAGGCTTTCACGGTAACGGAGGGCAAAACGATTGTCAAAAGAAGCAATTCGTTTTGCTTCGTTCCAGTGGGGAACTGCAGAAGTGTCTTCCATTGTCAAAATAGACAAGGCAGTATTAGGATTGGCTTTCGAAACATCTTTTTTATGTTCTAAAATTCTATGGTTAATGCTCCTGTATGTGCTTTCAATGTATAAGTTATCCCCAGTAGAAGAAGAGATAGGAATGCAGTAAACTCCTGGGAGGTTCAGGCTTTCAACTTTGTCCCTATCCCTTTGTAGAAGTTTCAAGATGTTTGGGGTAGATTTAATGGCAAGATGGTAACCAAAACTTCTAAAAAGAATCCGTAACTTATGAGCATAGGAAGGATGGTAAGGAACAGAACCACAGAATATCAGTATATCTGATATTCTGTATATATACGGATTGTCCGTAGTGTATACAAAATACATATGTTCACAATTTAAGAAATAGTACTTGCATGCATATATCTAGGTATAGTAACCATTTATGAGAAAAAGTAAAACAAAAGTGGAATGTACATGAAAAAATGTATAAATGCAAAATTTGTGAACTCTCACTACAGGATTATTTTATACAAATATGTAGCATAACTGTGTTACAGATGAACTCAGTTTTGAAGTAATGTTGTGCCCCGTTTCAGTAACAGTAGGTACTTGTAATGATGTTATCATTGCTTGCCACCCCCCACCCCCAAACAAACCGTGTTTCATGTCCTGTTGGATGGAAAAAACTGAATTGTGAAGTTACCTGTACTTTTCATCACACTTTTTGATTACACCAAACCATCGTTTAGAATCATAGACACAAGCAATACATACAGTCTCACTTATTTTTGGCCCACCAGCTGGTATTGCAGCAGCAACATCTTTTGATATGCTGACTACAGTGTATTCAGTACTACTTGCCAGACATTAAGTTGGGATTTTTATCAGTTGAAACACTTAGTTGTTCACACTCGTGTGATGAGAGATGAGGATATTGGCTCTGATCATTACTTGGTAGTGCCACACGTGAAACTGAATGTTGGTTGGAGAAAAAGGAATGGGAAAAGGCCCATAATGAAAAGAATAATTTAGGTTGAAAGGCTCCCTGAAGATCATCGGTGGTAGTCTAATTTACTCAGAGAACGACTGAATGAGTTAAAGCCATGTGAGAGGGATGTAGAAAAGAAGTAAACATATTTTAAGAACTGTGTTGTCATTGCTCTGAAGAGGTATGTGGTACTACCGCAATGGTGGGTAACATTAGAGGTGATGCTTGGTAGAACAGTGAGATTAAAGAAGCAGTAAAGAGAAATAAGGAAGCATATTTGGGGAGGTTGCAAGGTAGAGTTTCTGATGATGAATACTGCTGCAAGAATCACGAAACAGCTAAGCTGGTTCACCAGAGTAAGGCAAAAGGTAGGAAGGAAAACGTGGAAAAGCATGAATTGGCTTTTTGGAAAGACAGAAAAATCTTCTGGAAGTACAAGGAAAAATAGGGGAAATAAAATTTTAAGTTGTGTGAAGAATAGGATTGGAGAAATGATATCAGAACCCAATGAGTTAAGTGAAAGATGGGGTGAATACTTCTGCAGAGATGCCAAGTACTACGGATTGTCCGTAGTTTCTACAGATATCATGTTCAAACTACGGACTACGGAGAAGGTGTGAAAAACTACAGATTTTTCCAGAAAACTTTTTTTTTTTTTTTTTTTTTTTTTTAACTATTTGAAAAAAAAAAGTCAAGCATAGTCAAATGTAGCGTTTTTTGCGGTAACGTCACGAAGCCGTTACACAGCAAGCATGTTTGGCTGGCCGACAAGCAAGTGGAAATGTTGCAGCGGAGATCGTTCTGAATGATCACGTGACTTTGTACCTGGCTTGCCGTGGAAAGGCTTTCGTAATGCACGACGTCTGTTAACTTCGGGAAAACCTTAACCGCGTCCTAAACTAACGTAAGTTGTTGGAGGATGGAGGTAGACTAGAGTCGATTCCACGTTTTCTGTTCTTGTTGTTAAGTTGATCAGTTGTGGTGTGACGTGAATTGCTGTAGTTATGAAGCGTGCTTCAGTGGCTTCCAGTTCCAGTGGTGTGAAAAAAAATAAAAATTCGCAGCAGTACAAGGAATGTTATTCGTTGGAATTTCCATGTTTGCAGCGGTCGCGTGTTTCCGTGAATTATGTTTTTTTTTTTTTTTGCTAAAATGTAATTTAAATAGTTAATTGCTATTGCATGTTTGTTTCACCAAAGTAAGGAGCGAGCGAGGTATCAGAAAAAAAAAAAAAAAAATGCTCTGAGCAAATAGTCATCAGATCGAAGGAAACAATTGTGGATCAAAGAAATCCTGAATGTTTGTTTTTTCCGGCAGAGCACATAACTAAGCTACCTGGATGTGTGGATGCTGTTATTGCCTGTTTTTATGTTACCTCCCTGGGAGTTTGTTCTTCGCGTGCAGTATGTTCTGCCCAGAGCAAGAGAAAGCCTCTCCATGTGTCTTTGGCAACCAGCCAAAGAAAACGTCTAGCAGCAGTTGCAATGAGACGTTTCTTAGCTACTGGGTGTGTGCGCACAGTCGTGACCTGTTTTCCCACGCTCCTCGCTGTTGGTAGAGAGCTTAATTGTTTGTTACTTTGACAGATTTGCGAAGTATAGTTCTTTTTTTTTTTTTCTCTTGTAAAAATGTTCTGCTAAACAAAGGGATGTGTTATTTTATCCTTTTTTTTTTCCAGAATTGATTGATTTATGTAATTCAAAATACCTTTTTGATTAGTTTTTTCGTATCATAAGCATTTAATGCGAATTTTCTATTTATCCGCATAATAAAACTATGAAATCTTTCAAAGTTAATTGTTCTTTCTTTGCTCCCATTGTGTTTGTCGTGTACGAATTTACTTGCAATAGCGTCGGGTAGAGGGCCACCTGTCTCTACTAATATCTTTGGATCTAAAACGCAAAAAAGTTGTCAAAAATTCAAGGAGAGTTATTTGCAAAAAATTCTGTGTCTAAAATCTTCTCGGGTATCGGAAAACCATGGGTTTTGTTCCCCGTGTGCTGTTGATTTTTCAATCTCACACGACGGAAAAGACGATTGCGGTCGGCATTTTCACTCTAAAAACAGGAGGAATAACCATAAGTGTGTGGCATCACACACTTATGACATAACATATTTATTAAAAGGTGGAGTTGAAATGGTATGTATTTTTTGTGTATTTACTCAAGTTTTTTTTCCCCCATTTTAAGGGGACTTAAATATGTTGCAAAATTTATCCAAGTATTGTCCCTAATCAAGATTAATATATTGCTAAAAATGTAGCAGTATATTCTGGGAAATACGCATGCTACCCTGCAAATTTTAACGTGGGAACTTGACTTGACATCACTACGGAAGAACTACGGGCGCTGCGCATATGGACTACTGATGACTTCCTTCAGATGTTGGCATCTCTGCTTCTGTCAGTTATTAGATCATGAAAACAAAGGCGATTCTGAGGCAGAAGCAGATGTCACAGTGAGAGATGGAAGCACAGAAGGGATCTCAAGAGAAGAGGTGTATAAAGCTCTAAAATCTCTTCAGAATGGTAAGGCTCTAGGAGTAGATGGCATAACTGCTAAGATGGTAAAATATGATGGTGACTCTGTTATTGACTGGTTAACTGAAATTTGCCAGTTGTGCAGGGAGTTAAGAGTGGTTACTCAGGATTGTAGTGATGATTGTTCCCTTGTATAAGGGAAAAGGTGATCAGACTGAATGCAAGAATTATCATGGTATTAGTTTGCTGAGTGTGCAAGGGAAAGTGTTTGGAAATGTCATTATTGATAAGGTATGAGGTCTTACTTCAGAAAAAGTGTGGTATGTTCAGAGTGGTTTTATGCCTAGTAAGGGTTGCACTGACCAAATTTTTGCTTTATGCATGATAATTAAAATATCTGTCTGTTGATAAAGTTTTTCTGCCTTCATGGATTTAGAGAAAGCTTCCGACCGAGTAAATAAGGTACTTTTGTGGAAGATATTGAATGAATATGGTGTTACTGGGAATCTACTTAATAGTGTGAAAGCCATGTATGCTAGCAGTAGAGCTTATGTAAGAGTGAATGGTGTTATATCAAAATGGTGTCCTACTGGTGAAGGAGTCAGACAAGATTATATAATGTCACCATGGCTATTTAATATATTTATGGATGCATGCATGCGTGATACCAAAATGGACAACATTGGTTTATGTCTTGGTAATATTCGCGTGTGTGGATTGTTGTATGCTGATGAGACACAGTCCTATTGGCATAGAGCAAAGGTGATTTGTAAGTTATGTTGTCCCAGATGTAGGAAGTTTGTATGAAATTCAAACTGAGTATAAATGAGGGGGAATGAAAGTTATGGTTTCTGAGCGAGGAACTGTTGGTATTGAATGCCTGGATAAATCTAAATGGCACAGTGATTGACCAGGTGAATGAGGTTGTGTATTTAGGAAGCATGTTTGACAGAGAGAACAAATTAGATGGCTAAATTAAGAGGCAAGTGAATTCGTCATTAAAAGTCATAGCTGCTTCAGGAGGATTTCACAGGAATGATGGGTTCTCAAAAGAGTTCATCATGGCTGTGTATGAAGGTGTAATTTTTCCTACTCTGATGTATGGCAGTGAAACCTGGGTACTGTAGAAGAGACATAAAAATAGTTTGTCTGCTG
This sequence comes from Macrothele yani, assembly GCA_039090855.1. NCBI lineage: Eukaryota > Metazoa > Arthropoda > Arachnida > Araneae > Macrothelidae > Macrothele > Macrothele yani. Next base: position 71,624,168 of record CM076995.1, read on the forward strand.
GAGAGATGCATTACTTATGGGGCTTTGGAGCATAACTCTCTGATCATGTAAGGAATGAGAATGTGTTGCAGTTGTGTAATGTGAAGCAAAATGTTATCAGTAAGGTGGAGACTAATATTCTTAGGTTGTTTGGCCATGTTGAAAGAATGAATGATGAGATGCTTGCTAAGAAATTTTTTTCAACCCAAGTGGCAGGACAGAATGGTAGAGGAAGGCCAAGGAAATCACGGAAGGACCAGATTCAGGAATGTCTGTTTGAGAAAAAGATTATGAGTATGAAGTTCAGAGTGTCTTGTGCACCTCATGTGATGGATGTCGGAGAACCTCAAGCTGTGTGCCAAGATCGCTGTAAATGGAGACGTTTGATATGGCAACAATAGGTAAATAATCAGTTCAACATTTATCTGACGGATTGTCTTTCTTTGTGAAGCTAACCTCTTAAATTCAGAGAACAGCTTAGTGATATGTATGTATAAAATAAAGCAGTGATATTCCATGGTATTTCAAAATGTTGCAGCCGAAGCATACTGGTCTGCAAGTTTGACTTCAACTTCAGTAGTAATATCCTTACTGGAATACATAAATGAATTTTACCTGTAATATTTTCCACACAGTAGTTGAATGTATCTTCTGGTGTTAGAATGTGCCTTTCAAAGATGCCTTCATTACATGTGGTTTGACTCTTCTACCTACTCTATCACATCTTTCCATGAGAAGTTGTAAAAGAAGGACCACTCTGGTTCTGAGTTAAAATCTTCTTTATGGTGAGCTAGTTACCAATTTTATTTTGTTCTTGTAATGTCCTGCAGCACCATCAGTGAAATAGATCATTCTCTTTATATTGGAGAGATATTGCTGTAAAATCTTTAGTTCTTTCCTTTGAAAGGCATATATACACAAAGGGCATCCTGAAAGTAATGCCTCGTCCATCATAAGATTTTTATTTGTAGCAGCAAAAATGTGAAACTTGGTTGCAAAATACTCGAACTATAGGTGCAAACTGGAATTTTAGCTAAGTGGCCAGTGGCCGGTAAGTCCAAAAAAGTCAGTGGCCAAAAAAAAAAAAAAAAAAAAAAAAAAAGACTCCAGCATAAAAAAAGATGGGGGGGGGGGATTAATAGGAACTGCTATTATTTACATGGATGGCTTTATCTGAACATAAAAGAAGCGACTCTCTGCGCAAAATAAAAACCATTTTGTTAATCTTTTTTTCCCTCTAGTTTACTCATTCCTGAAAGATCGATAGTATCTGTGGAAATTTATCATGTATCAGTGAAAACCTCAATGTTTTTGCTAATAAGCCGATGAATTCGTAATTTTCCATCTGCATGAGTAAATGGTCACATCGGTGGGTAAAATCGCTGCTCAATATAAAGGTGATTACTCACCAATTCAAATCGAGTAACCAATAATATCTGTTAAAACACTTGATGTATCGGCGGAAACCTCAATGTTTTTTTGATGTGTTAGTTCCTGTAGCATTGAGAAAAGAACTCAATTTCGTCGATGAAACATCGACCAAAAAAGCTAATTAACGACATAAAAATGTGATATTCCCTTCCTCTTTACAAGAATTTAACAAAAATAAATTAATTTACTTTATGCAGAAAATATTCTTTACCAATTTCAAACATAGATAATGAAACCTTTTTTCTTCGATGTATCGACTTCTGAAATATCGAGGTTTAAGCCCTTTTGAATGGTACATGAAATGTGTGTTTACATGCCAGAAATGCTAAGCCATTTTTTTTAGAAATTGCAAGCTTCAAGAAAAAATGCTGTATTTTCCATAAATTTTAATATTTTTTTAATATATCATCATCATCATTGTCAACCATTATCAATCCACTGCTGGACGAAGGTCTCCCCAAGTTTCCTCCACAACGGTCTGTCTTGTGCCAGTCTCCTCCATGTCACCCCTGCATACTTTCGAATTTCATCCACCCATCTCCCATGTGGTCTTCTTCTGGGTCTTTTCCTGTCCCTTGGAATCCAATCTAAAATTTCGGCTGTCCATCGATGATCTGTCCTTCTGGCAGTATGTCCAGCCCATTGCCATTTCAGGGATTTAACTCTGATCATGATGTCTTCCACTCTTGTCATTTTTCGGATCCACGAGTTCCTCTTCTTATCTCTCCTGTTTACACCAAGCATGCACCTCTCCATGCTTGTTTGAGTTGTCTGCAGCCTTTGTATGTCTCTTTTAGTTAAGGTCCACGTCTCTGCACCATACGTAAGCACTGGAAGGATGCATTGATCAAACACTTTTCTTTTAAGACATAATGGCATATTGCTCTTGAAAATTATGCTGTTTCTTCCAAAAGCTCTCCAGGCAAGTTTTGTATGCCGATTAATTTCTTCATCAATGTGACCCTCACTTGATATCTGCTGTCCAAGATAAACGAACGTGTCTGTTATCTCCAGCTTTTCTCCATCAATTGATAAATCTTCATTTCTTGTAAAAGCATTGAACATCACTTTTGTCTTCTGAAAGTTCATTTTTAATCCCACTTCTTTACTCTTGTCAGCAAGTTCCTGGATCATACTCTGCAGCTCTGATGGGGTAGTTGCAAAAATGATTACGTCATCAGCAAAACGAAGGTGGGTTAGATAATCTCCATTAATCTTTATCCCCTTGTTTTCCCAGCTCAGCGACTGAAAAACACCCTCCAATGTGGCATTAAAGAGCTTCGGAGATATGGTGTCACCTTGTCTCACTCCCTTTCCAATTTTTACGTGTGTTGTATTTTCATTTTTTTTTATATTTCCTCATTCATTATATATATATTTTTTTAATATATATATAATGAATTTTATAAAACTGTCCTTTCTTCTGTAAAAAATGAGGAAATATAATGATAACTCCCTTAATTTTGAATGTACCCTTACAGATTGATGTTATTCTAAAGTGATTCAAAATCATCACTATCACTTGGCAAACTCTCACTACAACTAACCATTTCAAGATTTCCTTACAGGCTGATGTTATTCTAAGGAGATTCAAAACACATGTCTGCAAATACTGAGGAACTAGCTGTCAATAAAGTTCATCCTCAGCTAACACACAAATTCAGAAAAAGATGTGGATGGATTTGTATTCGCTGAGTTTTGCGCTTGTGTTGGTTTGTTTGGGGGAAAAGAAATGAATAATGTGAAGTTTCTAGTAATCAAACACATTTCGTTCTCCTGCGCGGCATAGTCCACAAGAAAAATAAACACGCCATTGTCACTGGACCATGAGTTGCGCATTATTGTACTTTAAACGGGGCTTGAAAAAGTGATTTCCGACAGTGTAACATTCTATAATTCACCCCCAATTCCTTGTGAACAGCCCTGCCTCAACTGTTAGGAAACCTCCCGCCATGCGGCGAGAGTGCATGAGAAGCTGTGAACACGAACTTGCGATATGATTCTTATTGTATATTCTCATGATTTTTTTCAATAATATTGCTGTTTGACGATATGATTCGTGGAGATCTCATTTCGAAACAATATGATTCATAACTGATATGATCATTCACGCCAATATCTGCCGTCTGATTCGGGAACTACTTGGGTCAAAATCGAGGGCTGATCATTCAGCCCACCGCGCTTTTAACACAATACGCGCAGGCCGAATCGACTGTGTCTCACTAAAAGGGTTCTGCAACATCAAGGTTTAAACGTTGATTATCGGTGCTCAAAAGCATCAAGGTTTTTTGCCATCCCTAGTTAGGACTGGTTTCATTTCCTTTTACCTTTACTTCTGAATTATTATACTTTTGTAAATGGGCACTAAAAATAACAAATGGCCAAACTGGCGACCCCTAAAATAAATTTAATCACCAAAGTTGCCAGTTAATTGCCATCTGGCGAGTGGCGAGTGCTAATTTGCACCTATAACTTGAACATAATGTTAATAATGCTAGCCTATTCAAAGTGTATTGTCCATCACTTTCTGTACATTTCCACCATCTTTGAACCCATTGGTAAAATCCATTTTGGAAAATTTCCTGAGGCTGTCGTTTCACCCATGAGTTCACAGCCAGTTTAACGTCTGTTACATCATTAAAACGTTCCCCATGAATAGCGTTTTTTCAAAGGGGCAAACAGGAAAAAGTCTGAGGGAGCCAAATCAGGACTGTGTTGGGGCGTCACCGTCCACCCCATTTTGGCAGTAGCCTGTAAAGTCTCCATGGAGGTGTGGGGAAGTGCGTTATCATGGTGTAAAACAACACTATGAAGTAGAATGTCGTGTCTTTTCCTTCTGATAGCTTCCCTTAGCTTCTTCAATGTCTGCACATAGTGAGCACTGTTTACTGTTGCACCCCGTTGAAGGAAATCAGTCAAAATGACACCACGTTTGTCCCAGAAAATTGTCACCATCACTTTCCTTGCGGAACGAGTTGTTTTCACCTTTTTCTGTCGAGGTGAAGATGTGCGGTGCCATTCCATTGACACACATTTTGTTTCTGGGTCATGAAAGAACACCCAGGTTTCATCCCCTGTCACAACATTAGAGAAGAACACCTCACCCTCCCTCTCATAACAGTCCAAGAGGTTCCATCACATGTCCACCCTTTGCTCACATTGTTCACGGGTTAGGTTTCTTGGTATCCATTTTGAATAAATTTTTCTGTAGCCCGGACCCCTAATTAATGTTTCCATTGCACTATAACCACAATGAATTGCACCACACAACTCCTGGATGGTGATGCGACGATCAGCTGTGATGAGGTTTTTCACTCATTGCCTGTTGGCATCTGTCACTGCAGTTGCAGATCTTCCACTCCCTTGTTTGTCCGACACTGAACTTTCTCCCTCTCGAAACCTCTTCATCCATCTTTGGACATTGCTGATATCGATTGTGGCAGCTCCATACACCGCCAGGAGTTTTCTGTGCGTTTCTTGAGCCTTACGTCCCTCTTTTTCCAGGAATTCAATTACGGCTCGCTGCTTTTCTGTGTCATACATGATCTTTATTTCTGATTCTGAAAAAAAGAATAATTCCCACATTGGTAACATGTCGTAGTACATATCAGTGCAGTTTCATTAAAATTACTTCAAAAGTTATTAAGGAGGAGACATTACTTTCAGGATGCCCCCTTGTAGTTCTATCATTGTGTTGTAATGAATCACTTGTTATGCAAATACTTCTATGCTGCAATTTGTCAGTACTCTTTCTAGAATATGAAATGAAGCAGTGAATTGTTGCTTGACTATTTACCCAGTGATAAGATTTAATCACATCTTTTACAACAAAAATGTTTTCAAAGGAAAAGTCACAAAGTATTCAGTATTTAACTATGCTTTTTGGTCTTCAGAAAACTGGACTGAGTTGAGGTTACATAATGCTATTTCTTCAAGATGGAAAGTTTTTTTTTTTTTTTTTGTAGATTATCCTTAAGTTGACATAGGGTTCCTTAATTGCTACTAAATTGCATTGATTCAGTGTCACCCATTGCTTATAAAATATTTCAGGCAGATAGTTTCATTTGTTGCAACCTGTCTAAACAGTCTTGCAGCCATGCCAAAATCAGGGCAGAGTGTACATCCATGAAGCATACACACTTTGATGTTCATGTCACAAACCATCCCAAAAGTTCAGAAAGTTTGCAGCAGAGCCTAAATCCCTGTTTAAAACCTGATTTTTGTTCTTGAAGGTCTTCAATGACTCTCAGAAAAGTTGAAAGATGTAGAGCGGCTTTTTGTTTTTGTTTTGAAGGTAAGTCTTTGTAAGTATGATCAGTTTTTGTACCATTAATCACAATCTTGACATTCTGGTGTATGCACCAAAACATCAATTGTGTGCCTAGTGCACCACTTCTCACACTGCATTTTGGTTGCAACTCACAGAAAATGGAAAATCAAATTTTAGTATCTGGGTGTAACTCCATAAGCCTTTTGTATAGTTCTTTCAAACTCCACACCACTGGTCATTTTTTGTTTTATGTTCTCTGGTGCCAAAACCATTTGTACTTTCATCTCTGGGCCCATTTTGTTGCACTTATCTTGCCTATATTCATGTGGCCAACTTCTGAATTACCACTATAGCATCATTTCGTGCTACGCATAACGTATAAAAAACATAGACCTAAGTCATTGCACGATCCAATTTCATGTAAAAATATCCTCAAGTACTATACTGAACTATATTTATTACATGAGGTTAAAAAGCTATATACAATAGTTAAAAAACACAAGATCTTTCCCAGTAGCAGCTACCGCACCATCAGGTGACACACAGCATATGGAACCAGAGTTCTTAAATAGTTTTAATATGATGGTATTGAAGAAACTCTAAAGAGCCACCTGACGGTACAGTAATGACATACATCACTGAAATACATTCATAACGCCCTTTGCAAAAATAAACTCAGAATAGTAATTGTAAAGGTAATGGTAGTCCATTTAACAAGTTCTTCCAGGCCCGAGGAATATGGTATGGCACGGCACATCATCATTGCAACATTTATCACCGAACTGGTAAATAAACATGCTTTCCATTTACAATACAGAAACTTTGTCCTTTGGGCCGTAAGTCAACAGATGCGAAGCATTCCAGTCAGGAATGTAAGTACCAGCACTGAACAGGCGTGAGAGAGAAGTATCAATAGATTTACGCCTGACACTATACTGATGTTCAACCAACCTGATACCAAAATTTCTAAAAGTAGAACCTATAAGGTACATCAGGAATAACCGACTAAGTGGAACACAATACACCCCATGTCTGGAAAGTCTGTGAAGAGGGTCCTGATCTTTACGAATGAAAGAAAATAACGACCTAGTCTTTAGACCGAAGGCCAAATGGCAACCTCGGCACAGACTACTCAAACCAGAGCAAACACTATGTAAGTAATCCAACGAACCCACAAATCTGATTTCATGGAACGGGCCTGCAAGAGTAGTAAATCTCAACCTCGAGACAATGATACGGGAGATACAACTCTGGGTGTACCCATGGCTAAGAGCAATGTCTCCAATAATACTGAATTCCCGTTGGCATAAATGAGAAGTGGAAGAGTGTGTGAACGCGCAGCGAAAAAAATAATATAGTGCAGGGATCGCATTCCTCCTAAAATTCCTAAAATTCCTAATATTTTGTGACCCTCCTTAAATTCCTAAAATTAGACCTAAAATTTGCTATTCATCCTAAAATTTTCGTAAGCTTATTTTTATTAAAAACACAACCGTTATTAACGCCAATAAATTTACCATTACGGTAAGGTAAAAAGACCTGTTATTGTAGAAACACAGCCTATATGCTGTGCTGCTGAAGGGAGGGAAAAATGACGCCATCGAGATGCACTTGCTTCGGGGCGGGCGTTCCATTTTTTTGCCTTCGAACAGTTTTCGAGAGTAACAAGAGATCTAAGGGAAAAGGGGAGGGGTCATTTTCACCCCTGGTTTGCGCTTTGCAGACGAACTCCGTGGCACGCAGAAGATCGTACTTTATTTTTGTACATGCCTTGTGGAACCGCCTCTTTCTGCTGATGTTTTGTTATTGTAAACCGCAGGTGGGTGGAAGCAAAGAGGAAACATGTGGTCTCCTTCCGTAACCCCTCCGGTAATGACGATGGGATGGTAGCTGAGTATTATCTTGGCAGGCAGTAGAGCACGTGATCATTGACCTTCGATCATGCGTCGGCGACAGCGACCTTCGATGCGCAATATATCTCGGCTCCGACTCGCTTTGACTGAACTTGCGTGAGATGCGTATGATAGTTTCTGGTTTTACGTCTTTTATGGTGTTCTCTGTGCTGTGTGCAGGTTCAGTTCTCTAGTGGTGACCTGCTTTTTTTTTTTTTTTTTTTTTTTTTCGTATCTTCTGACATCCTCGCAGCCAAATTTCGGGAAGTTGTCTGGTTTTGCAATATTGGAACGTGTTTTTGTACTTCTCCTTTCATTTTCTGGTTAGTAATACAAGTGTTTAAGATGCCTAAATCCAAAACGAAATTTCAAGATGCGTGGCTCGCCAAAGAATTGGACGGAGTGAAGTTGAAAGAATGGTGTTCTGCAACTGAAACAATATTTTCTGCTAAGTGTATATTGTGTTCAGAAATTTTCAACATTTCTAATAGTGGCTTTTCACAAGTAAAAGCGCATCATAAAGGAAAAAAACTTTTGCAGAAATTTCAAAGTAAATTTCAAAATAAGTCCATCCTGAAAGCCTTTGGAGGACGGGATCTTCAGCCCAAAACAAATATTAGTGAAGTACTGAGTCATGATTTACAGTTGGCTAAAGCCGAAGCATTATGGGCCATGAAAGTTGCTAAGGACAATATGTCTTTTGTTTCATGCACTGAAACAGTTGAACTTTTCAAAGAAATGTTTCCTGATTCTGCTATTGCAGCCAAAATGCAACTTAAAGAAAAAAAGTTGCTTATGTGATATCACATGGATTGTCAAAATATTTTGAAGAGGATTTGAAAAAGACATTGCATCTAGTAGCCCAGGAAAGGTTACTATAGCATTTGATGAAACTACAAATACACAAGTGAAACGGCAGTTGGATGTGTATCTCAGGTACTGGTCTTCAGAAATAAATTCAGTTTCTTGCCGATACCTAACAAGCGTTTTTCTGGGTCATGCAACAGCAGATATTTTGCTAAAAGAAATTCTTGATGTGTTATCATCCTTCAATATTTCGTTGAACAGAATTATTTGTGTATCCATGGACAGCCCAAATGTAAATAAGTGCTTTTTACGCAAATTCAATGAAGTTGTAAAACAAGAAACAGGCCAGAAATCTTTGGAACTAGGTTTTTGCAACCTGCATGTTGTTAGTAATGCATTTAAAATTTTTTTGACAAGCTTAAATATAGATTTTGACGAATTTGCTACTGATATGCATTACTTTTTAAAGAGTAGTGCTGCAAGACGAGAGGATTATAAATCTGTCAGGATATAACATTGGTCACTGCCAAATTTCTTTTGCGTCATGTCAGCAACAGATGGTTAACCGTTGGTTCTGTAGCCCAGAGGCTCTTGGATCAATGGCTAAATATTACAGAATATTTTTTAAAATTCTTGCCATCTCAAAAAATATTTGAAAACAACTGCGCAATTCGGCAAGGTATAAAAGAATTCACTGTTTCCTGAAAAATGAGCTTACTCCTTGCTATTTAGCATTAATTTCATTTTCACACCAAAATTTTGAAAAGTTTTCATTATGTTATCAGAGTGAAGAACCAAAAATACACCAGTTATATTCTGATTTAAATACTTTAATGAGGAATGTTATGGCTCAGTTTATCCAAGATGATGTTATAGCAGGGAAATTTGGAGAAGACCTAAAGAATGTTGATTTTGAAAACAAAAATTCATGGAAAAAACTAGGGGAGTTAGAAGTTGGTATGAAGACAAAAAATCTCCTCAGGAATGTTCAGGAGACCAGGCAGAAATTATTTCTCTTAGATGTAAGATCATCACTAATTGCAACCACAAAATATTTAAAGTCAAATTTGCCATTCTGCAATCAAAAGCTAAGAGACATAGAAGTTTTAAAGGTAAAAGAACCAAAGAAAGAGTCAACTCAACTTTCAGTCACTGAAGGACTTTCGGAAATAACCAGAATTTCAAGTGTTTTGCATCTTTCTGAGGAACAAATTGATAGAGTAAGAGAAGAGTGGAAACTTTTAAATTGCGATAAGCCAACTCTAGATGAACTAGTGAAATTTTCAGAGGACGGGCATATTCCAGTGCGGATTGATCATTACTGGCGTAATATATTTAGTATTAAAGACTCTAGCGGAAAAGAAAAATACTCAAATCTTGCTAAACTCATAAAGTCAATTTTAGTTTTACCTCATGGTAATGCTGATGCAGAAAGGGGATTTTCGGTTAACACTGCTCTGTTAAGTAAGGACAAGGCTAACTTAAAAGACTCAACTATAACATCATTAAGAATAGTTAAAGGGGCCATTAAACACTATGGATGTGTAAGTAAAGTTCCCATAACAAGAAATTTGTTAAATAGTGTTTGTGATTCACATAAATTTTATAAAGAGTATGTTGATAAGCTGCAGGAAGAAGAATAAAAAAAGGTAAAAGAAAGGAAGCAGAAAGAGAGGGAAAATAAGGAAAAGCAGCTAGAGAAAAAAAAAGAAAAGCTGAGTTTGATGACAAAATAAAAGAAAATGATGCAGAAATAAATAGACTTAAAAACGATAAAGAAGCCTCCTAGCAATAATTCAAGAGGGAACAGAAAGAATGAGAAAAGCTGTAGAAAAACAAAATACTGTTGAAATAGCAGTTGCCTCTAACTTGATCATACAAGGTTCAGCTGAAATAAAGAAAACTGAAAGTAAATTAGTTGTGGTAGAAGCAGAAAAAGATAGGCTAATCAGGAAAAGGTTAAAACAATAATATGAAAAAAGTAATTCAGTGAACAATTGTACATAGTTCTTGGTTTTCAATTACCTTTTTAGGATATTATAATTTAATGTGAAACCTGAAAACTTTACTGTGAAAATCGTGAATTGCTTCTGGTTCAACAGCATATTAATGTTCAAAGTGAAACTTGAATGTGGTAAATATACTTGAATATGATAATAACACGTGAAAAGATAAGAACTGAACATTAGAAGTAAATCATACTTAAACTTTAGACATTAGACGTTATGCAAAAAATTTGGGTGTTAACTTCGACCATATATACTAATGGACTGCACATTGGCAATAGCTGCATCAAAGCCGCCATGGCTCAAACATTGGGCACGTCATCATCAGACTCCAAATTTCGTGTAAAAATGCTGTTATGATTACTAATTTATGCTGCAGAACTTCAGTGTTTTCGGTGTATTATGTGAATGCGCCTCATATATAATGAAAACTCTTCAGGTAAGTTTACTTATGAGCTATATACATGCATGATCGGGTTGTTTACATTTTGTGATTTATAATGTGATGAACATTTGCGAAGAATTTGGAACATGCATTCCATTTTTTTTTTCTTAAGTTACTATATTTTTATATCAATAGCTGCAAGTTTCTGGTTAAGTAATTGAACTTTATTGACTTAGGTATTTAATTCGTTTCTTACCCATGAAAAATCATAGAACTTTCTTTACTATATCGCTCAGAGCAACCATAAGCACAGCAGGTGTAACCCATCTTTTTGACTGTTGTCATGTAATTTTATGTTGGAGCCAGAAATTTTGATGTCATGCGCAGTCTATCAGTATATATGGTTGAAGGGTGTGAAGCAAACTCTTTACAATGTATACAAAGTTGTTTTACTAGATGTATACAAATATACATCTAGTTTTTATTGAAATACACTCCTAAAATTTTCCTAAAATTTTTCTAAAAATTCCTAAAATTCCTAAAATTCCTACCTAAAATTTTCCAGAAGTATGCTATGATCCCTGATAGTGCCGAAAGTTTATAATGGTAGGGATGAGCCGAATTGGCAGGGATAATACAAGAAATAGCAGAAGGCTTATGGTAAGTAAACAGAAGTAGTTAAACGATGAAATACTGGGTCACGCTGTAACAAAATATCCAGAAATGGGAGGGAGCAAGAATTCTCAACCTCAACTGTAAAATTGATAGATGAAAACTGAGCTGACACAAGTTCGGAAAAAGCCATAAGTTCATCGAGAGAATAAGTCCAGAAAATAAGAATATCATCAATGTATCTTAAATATATTGCAAGACGCAAGACACGTTGACTAAACACACGCTCTTCCAAAGATTGCAAGGCGATTTCCGCCAAAACTCCAGACAGGGGCGAACCCATAGGGGTACCCTGTAATTGTTGGTAAATAATGTCATTGAATTTAAAATTAGAACGTTGGTGAATAAATTTCAAAACCTGCACAACGGCTAAGGCTTCCAGACAACTAAAGCAACTGACAGAGCAACAGGACGTATCTCTCATTTTGGCTGATAAATCACAACAAATTTTCATTTATGACAAAACTGCATACGTTGAAAAAATGGAAGAGGCAATAAATCAAATTCCTCATAAAATTATGAGGTTTAACCCCTGTGCAGCTACAGTGGCGGCATTGGGCAAGTTAAAAAAAACATTCTGCCTTGCCAATTTCCATTGTTCGTTCTATGCACCCACCCCCTGGCCCCCATGTGCCGGATTTATTTGGTAGGGTTAAGCTGCATTAGCCAGGACATCCCATTAGACCTTTAGTATCCAGTTCTTCTAACCCTTGTCGTACTCTAGAAAGAGCTTTAGCAAATTTTTTGGCTCTGTTGATTTCCGACTCACAATTTTCTATTAGAAGTTCAAAGCAAGCCTTAGATAAAATTTGTGCTTTTAAATCTGGAGGTAATGGTTTTATTATGGCATCTCTTGACGTAACTTCTTTGTTCCCCAGTGTTCCTGTTCCCGATGTTATCGATATTATTGACTCCAGGCTCCTTTTGTTTGGATTATGCCAACCCGGCCGCCCCGGTGGCGCAGTGGTCTAAGCGATGGCTTCTGATCATTCGCACGGAAGGGGTGCGGGTTCGAATCCCGGTGAGGCATGGATGTTGTGTTTGTCTTACGGCACTGGCTCTCTCCCTTCCCTGGAGCCAGCGTCTCTAAATTAGGGACGGGCGACTGCTTATAGCCCATTGAGTTGCTCACGGTGGTCGTTAAACCTCCAATTTAAAAAAAAAAAATATGCCAACCCGTGGAAGCCTTAGCCGTTGTGCAGGTTTGGAAATTCCTCGGGCCTGGAAGAACTTGTTAAATGGACTACCATTACCTTTATTATGTGTTTTTAAACTATTGTATATAGCTTTTTAACCTCATGTAATAAATATAGTTCAGTATAGTACTTGAGGATATTTTTACAAGAAATTGGATTGTGTAATGACTTAGGACTATGTATTTTATACGTTCTGAATTACCTATCTGATTGTCCAGCAACCCTAGAAACTGATTGTTTGGGATAAGATACTGTGAGAAATTTCTCAAAACTGGTGACAGTTTTCATTACGTTTCTTGTTTTTTTTTTTTTTTTTTTTTTGTAACTCTCCTTTTAAACAATTCTGAAATTCATTCATTGCTTTCAGTTTTTGTTCTAAACTAGTCAGTTTTCCAGCAATCTCTCAAAAGAAGAACATAGTCTGCAGGAAACACTTTCAGATATTTGTGTGACTTTTTTTACTGCAGCATCTATCCTCTTTACTGGCAAGGTTTGTATTTTAATGGAGAAAGTCATATGATTCATTAAACAGTTCTTACATGCTTCATTAACCGATTCCAAATGACATGGGTTGGTTCATATGAGCAAGGCCAGTTAATTTCAGCATGTGGATCATGATTGGCTGAAACACTAGATTCTGAGTCTGCTACTTTGCTGTTTAATTTCTTGCATTTTTTTTTTTCTACCAGGTCTTCTATTCAAGGACATTTTTATGGCAGATTATACATAGGAATTTTTCTGGAACAAGTTGAAGTCCCATCTTAGAGTGTTCTGTAAATTTGACAGAGTTAGGTTCACAACATTGCTCCCTATAATAAGTGGTGGTGTTCGTCCAAATGCTTTTCATTTAGTACCGACATACAATAAAAAAAAAAAAATTGTGACTCTCATTTTAAACAACTGCAGTCTGCTGTTCATGTGAATACTTGGTAATTTCAGTCATAGTTGATAAGGAGCTGTATGATGCGCTATTAATCTTCCTCAGTCAAGATAACAGTTGAGCAGTGTGTATTGAACACACGTCTAGTACAAATAAAATTTTTTATAAATCTTCAAATTGAACATTCAGTCAACACAATACAAGCATCTGGCTCACTTAATTTCACCTGAAAACATGTTTAAAAAATTTAAAGTGTTTTCAGCACATAGGAGCTATAAAACTAGGCTCTCACAGCTTCAAATGTTCAAACATAAATGATGAAATAGTAAACAAGAGTTATTTGTCAGCTTATCTGATTGCATTACTTGTTATTTGAGGTAGGCGATGTAAAACACAATGTAATTGTATCTTGTTTACATTAATGATGAACAGAGGATTAAGTAATACTACTTATGATTACATAATTTGTCCAAGAAAGAAAACCTTATAGCTACTGTATGTAAACACACAGAATACAATGATCAGAATCATATGTAAAAAAAACCCTCTTAAACACACGCAGTAGTTGTTGTTTGTCAGCATAAGACCCTGCATTCAGAACAAAGATATTGAATAGAACATAAAAGAGTGTAAAAATGAATTGAGTTTATATATATGTCTATCACCATTTTCATCAACCATTATTCCTGAAATAACATTATTCTGTGCTGGATGAAAGTCTCTCCAAGTATCATCCGTAGCTTTTTGTTTTGAGCCAGTCTCCTCCATGTTACACCAGCAGGCTTGGATATATTTATGTGTGTGTGTGTGTGTGAGAGAGAGAGAGAGAGAGAGAGAGAGAGAGAGAGAGAGAGAGAGAGTTTGGGATGGGGAGGGTTATAGGGGCAGTTACATTTGAATAAGATTCAGAAAAACCATGTTTGTGTAGAAAACGAAAACATCATAGGTGCGATGTAATAAGGTGATTTATTTGGTATTTGCATTGCATTTATTAAATTTTCACATAAGAATTGATTGCATGTTTGCCATACTGTTGTGGACATGCAAATTTGTGTACACTGGCAGCCAGTTTGCAGTGCTCTTTAGCTCTGGAACTATATTGAACCACAAAACAAAACTTTGCATGCTTTCAGATCTGCTATAGAAGATTGACTTCTTTACATATTACATCTGAAATACAGTAATTTAGCTAACTTTCACTTGCAAATTTTTTTATAATATAAAATGAAGAGGACTATACTGTATCATTAAATAAGCGCTAACACTCAAAGTAACATGTAAGGAATGTTATGGATTTTGAGCAAAGCACTGTTAGTACTGAATACAGAGTTGCACCAGGTGAATGAGTTTATATATTTAGGAAGCATGTTTGACAGCAAAAACAGATTAGAAGGGTAAACTAATAAGAGTGAATTCAGCTTTGAAAGCCGTAGCTGCCTTAGGAGGATTTCACAGGACTGCTGGGCTCTTTAAATGGTCCCAAATGGCTGTGTGTGAAAGCATTACTGTTCCTACCCTGACGTACATCAGTGAAACCTGGATACTGTAGAAGAAACATATTGCAGATGTGTAATGTAAAATCAAGTGTTAGTTAGGTGAAGACAGATATATTCTGAGGTGGTTTGGCCATGTTGAAAAAATGAGTGGTGAGATGCTTACTAAGATAGTTTATTCAGATCAAGTGGCAGGAAAGAAAGGTAAAGGAAGGCCATGGAAAATGTGAGAGGACCAGATTCAAGAATGTCTGGCAAGAGAAAAAGATGGCGAGTGAGTGTGAAGTACAAAAGGTCTTATGTGGGATGAATGGCATTGAAGCTCAAGTTGTGTGCCAAGATTGCTGTAAAAATAAAAAATCTTGTTGTGCCTCCTCTCCCTTCAGGTATAATATTGCGTCATCCAAGGTGTGCCATAATCAGTAATGTAAACTTGAACTTTGAACCTCCCCGCCTCAGCACATGCATTTTTTTTATGTCTTTATGTTTTTATGTTATGATGGCTTGGGCAATTACTATTGTTTAAGTTTGTGTTATGTATCATTAGAACTTAAATAACCAAAGTAGTGTTCATTGATGGAAACCCTTATTTTAGCCAAATTTCGGGGTGTTCAGAGACTACTCAGAAGGAGTTGAAAGTATAACTCACCAAATTTTTTCTCATAGTTCATAAATGTTGTATATGACATGTAAAAAGTAATAAAAAACAAAAATCAGGCAACTACCACCCCTTGACAGATTTATGTGGAATGACCAGAACAGTTTTTCTGCAAAAATTTGTGTGTAAATAAATACTTTTTACGTGTCATATACAACATAAATGAACTATAATAGATTATAAAAGCTCAAAAAACAAACATAAAAATTTTGTTTAAAAATAAAATAAAACTAAACATAGTCTCAACTTTGCTTATTATGGAAAGAACATCAGCATTTTTCCCATTTTGAGTTATTTTTGTTGTGCATACATTGGAGTAAAAGTAGAACACAGTTAGTTTTTCAAAATAATAATGGATGAGTGCCGTCCATCATAATTTGCTCATGAAACTCTAGGTAGCTGCTTCTCGTGAAACTATAGAGTTTCCCTGAACCCAATGCACAAATTTACTATTCTAGAAAAGTCTAAGTTAGGATATATGATTAGTTTCTTTTGAAAAAACTCTAGATCTCATGTAAAGAATTTATGTATCAGTAATTGGGAAATTTTTTCTATAACTGTGCTCTGTAAGAATAGATTTCTTTCTTTCTTTTTTTAATCTTAAATTTGAAGCGTAAGTAAAGAATGTGGTATTTTGTTTTGTGTAATGGTGCTTTCCCATTTTTCTGTGTGTGCTAACTAATTTTTTAAGTTGATTACAATAATGTTGTGGTATATAGATGAACCACAACTGAGTCCTGAATGCAATGTTGTGTGGATTTGTACTCATAAAAAGTGTAAACAAATTCCTTTTTTTGAAAGCTTGTTAAATTTTCTTCGGTGTTTAATATACAGGTGATTTTGTTCTTTTGTTGCAGACCTCTAAAAAGATTAAGAAATTGGAGAAGGAGACAAATTTGTGGAAGACAAAATGGGAAAACAGTAATGGAGCACTGTTGGAAATGATAGCTGATGTATGTCAATTATTCTCCAGACTATTTTCTATTGGGCATTGTAGCAAATTTTTAGCTTTGTAGGAAATGTAGAAGTATTTTTTTTTTTTTTTTTATGTATCAGTAATTGAGAATTTTTTTCTATAACTGCTTTGTAAGAATATATATATTTTTTTAATTTAAAGCACTTGTTTCTCAGATTAATAGCTAATAGCTGACATGCAAATTTCAAATGAAGTTTCTGACTTGAACTGATTTCACTAATGGAGCACTGTTGGAAATGATAGCTGATGTATGTCAATTATTCTCCAGACTATTTTCTATTTTGGCATTGGAGCAAATTTTTAGCTCCATAGAAAATGTAGAAGTATTTTGTTTTTTTATGTATCAGTAATTGGGAAATTTTTTGTAATTTTTTCTATAACTGTGCTCTGTAAGAATAGAGATTTTTATTATTATTATTATTATTATTATTATTATTATTATTTAAAGCACTTGTTTCTCAGATTAATAGCTGACATGCAAATTTCAAATGAAGTTTCTGACTTGAACTGATTAAGTGAAATTTTACATTTGTTAATATGTTACAGCAAATTACTACACCTGTTTGATACCAGGAGTATGCCTTGGTATGTTGTATTATTTGCATTGAAAAAGATTTCTGTGAGAAGAATGAAAGAACTTCAAGAATAGTTGGAAACAATTTCTCTAAGGATTATCTGAAGCCATTTAAGTTTCTACAAGAATATTGCAAACCAGGATGAAACACTTGTTTGTTTGTTTTTTGTGTATTACTCCCATGTTCAACATGCAAGCAAAAAAGCCTGCCCTTTATTTCAAGGAATGTGTAACATTCTTCCATTTTCTAGTGCATGATTTAGTGAAATACCTAGATGTGTGTGAAGAAACTTATTTGTATACTTATTTTTTTGAGAAACAGTAACAACAAACATGGATTGTGTGAAAAATAGGTGGAAATTGGAAATAGAAGTCTCATGTTTAGTAGGAGCATGTACTCTATTGAAAAGGATGGTGCGAGATTTTTTATCATTTCTGATTATTGCATCTTATCAGTCTCTTTCAGAGTTGTTGTGATCTGACAATTCATCAAGTACTTCACTTTCAAAAGAAACTATGTGTATGGGGTTGGTTCATTGGCGGAATGTAGTTTGCTAAATATATTTGTCACGCAATTCTGAATCATCACAGTTGGTTGGCAAATTTTCATGGTCGCTGTGACTGATACCAGTCATTTTAAATTCTTGACAGAAATTGAAGTTATCCACTATATAATTAAAAACATGTTTATTACAAATGTTAGTTGCAGGAGGATATCAAAGAAGCCCTTTGTATACAGCTTAAGTTTGGTTTAAAAAGGAAGGGAAAATAAAGATGGAATTCAAATTTCTGAAGTATTATAATTGTGTTGGCATGTTTTTGGAAAAAAAAAGGGTGTGTGCTTAGCTAGCAGGAACATGCACTTATTTGCAGTTGATGATGCTAGATGTCCTTCTTCTTGGTAGCTTTTGTCATGGCTGCTGTGAAGAAGAGTCTTCAGTGACAGTCTGCAAACTGTTGTAAAGATGTGAATACAGTGTTTCTGTTGTGTACGCCCAGTCTCGTGAAGTTTTGGGGTGTTACCAGTGCTTTTCTTGAATCGTGTGATTTTTCTAAAATGTGGAGTTTCGAGTGCTTATACAAGGAAGTTTGTGAAGCTTTAAGCCACTTGCTTGGCATGATGTGAGCAAAGATTATTTCCTGCTACTAAGAAATGTCCAGCAGGCCATGCAATGAAGGTAGAGAGCCCTGTAGGGGATAAGTGCAATTCACATGTAACAAGACTCAAGTATCAGAGAAAATTGCTTTTTCTGGCTGAAGTGGGCTACCATGGTTTCAGAAAGTGTGTATTTGCTGCAATGATTTTCTTATAAGAGTATCACTACTACTTGTGACAAGTAATTCATAACTGAAAACAAATGGCAATAATGAGGAATAAAGTTCATACTCTTGCCATGCATTTACACAGAACAATTTGGGAAATATAGAAAATAGTAATGGCACTATCACTTGTACATCCAATAAATAAGCAAGATCCAATAACAATATTAGAATGTATATATTCCCTCCTTTGCCATATCATTATACAGAGCAGTTTAGGTACTGTAAAAAATTATGTTGGCCAAAGAGTCAACTTTTTATTCCTACCATAGAAAATAAGCTTGTTGAAGTAAGAATGTATGCTAAACTTGGCAAAGTGTTGGCTACAGGAATGAGCAGCAAAAGAGTAAAGCTTCAGCAAGACACACTGAGCGACAAAATTGGCGTGGGGCATCCTCCTTTGTCATACCATTATACGGAACGATATGATAATTATAAGAAAACATATTTGCTGAAGAATCAATTTCTTTTATTATTCCTAATGTAGAAAAGTCTCATAGAGGAAGTGAACTGACTTACTTAGGCAGAGTGCCAGTGAAAGCCATGGGAGTGAATGATAGAACTCTGGAGAAACCTTGGCAAGAGATGACAAGTGGTAGAACAGATGTGAAGAAATCTAGTGTCATCTAGTGCAAACAAAAGTGTCTGGGCACCAGGTAGACAACATCCAAATAGAAATACATTGTGAGAAGAATTTTGAATGAAGAAATGCATTTTGTTCTCCCGTACGGAGTAAGTTGGTGTAAAAAAACGTGCACATTTTCATGGGATCTTAAATTGGAACATGGGAAAAGAGAGTAAGGCAAGGATTTGCAGATTTTTGCTATTGTAATAGTGTGTTTATAAAAGTAGAAACGCTTTATGTAAAGAATTTCAGACTATAAAAATGCATTTTGTTCGGTTTGCATAGTGTGAGTTGGTAAGGAAAATGAACATTAATATCATCTTAGGATATTGAGCTGGAACTTGGACAGAGAATGACCAAGGTTACATGATGTAACACTTCAGACGCTGCTTGAGAAACCAACTTGATGCCACTTTGCTGTACCCACAACGATGCATGAATGTAGGTTTTAAGTTTGCATGCAATAGTTACATAAAGAAATTATAGAAACACATAAGTACTTTCAACCTGATTGAATCACATGTAAGCAGTTGATTGTTTACAGGTAATAAAGACCTGGTTGAAAATAATAAAGACCAATCATGAAAGAAATACGGGATTACGCCATATAATACAAATTTTGAAAGATGACAATCCGATTTTTGGCGTAAATGTGACAAGGATGGTAAGTCAGATAATATTTGAAAACTTGAAAATTTTCATCGTCGTGGAGCGGGACTCAAACCCGCGTCTCCCAGAAAACGCCTAGGTATGCTAACCACTACACCACCCAGAACGACCAAGTTTCAAGTTTCCGAATTTAACCATCACAGGATTCGCTAGTCGAAGCAACCGGCATTCATGTTTAGCGAATCTGGAGGTTAATAATCCTATCCCGTGATTGCCCGGAGAATTTATCTCCGGGCAATCACGATTTATTTATCTGCTTCTCCGGGCAATTTATTTATCTGCTTCTCCGGGCAATCACGGGATAGGATTATTAACCTCCAGATTTGCTAAACATGAATGCCGGTTGCTTCGACTAGCGAATCCTGTGATAGTTAAATTCAAATTGATCGGAAACTTGAAACTTGGTCGTTCTGGGTGGTGTAGTGGTTAGCATACCTAGGCGTTTTCTGGGAGACGCGGGTTCGAGTCCCGCTCCAGGACGATGAAAATTTTCAAGTTTTCAAATATTATCTGACTTACCATCCTTGTCACATTTACGCCAAAAATCTGATTGTTATCTTCAAAATTTGTAATAAAGACCAGGTTGAAAGTATTTGTGTTTCTATAATTTCTTTATATAACTATTGCATATACACTTAACACCTATATTTATTCTTTACGTGCATATTGCATTTTCATATATCATGCATGAAAAGCTTTACCTCAGCCATATTGCAAAAAACTTTGTCTTTTTAAAATTTTTATGCAGCACATGTATATTTATCTGTGAAAAGTTTAAGATAATTTGTAATTTCTTGAAGTTTGCCAATAATTCTTTTAAATGTTTACTACAAACATAGTAGCAATAAATGTTTACTACCTAGTAGCAATTTAAAAGAATTGTTCATCAAAATTTCACAGCCATTATTCTTCTGACCCAAAACAACATGATAAGGGAGCTAAACAGAGTTCCACAAACTTAGTTTTTCCACCAAGCCACACAGAAGTTGTATGACCATGAAAAGAGGAATATAGAGTTAGAAGGGATGTACTTTGAAGATTAAATGGTAATAAAAAATTTTCATTGAAATTTCAATTTTTTTCTTTTCATGAATGTAGTCCTAAAAATTTTCAGACACACCTAGTAAAATGCTTCCAGGGAAAACTTTGCTGCAGAACTAACCACTATGTTTGTGTGCCACCCTGGTGACACAGTGGTGTAAGCACTGGCTTCTGATTATTCACCCGAATAGGTCCGGGTTCGAATCCCGGTGAGTCATGGATGTTGTGTTTGTCTTACAGCACTGGCTCTCTCCCTTCTCTGGAACCAGTGGCCCTAAATTAGGGACAGGCGACTGCTTATAGCCCATTGAGTTGCTCATGGTGGTTGTTAAATTCCCAATAAAAAAAATAAAAATTCTGTGTGACAAACAAGGCAGATGTATGACCACAGAATTGGGCCTGAATATGAAATACAGGGGTCATATGCCTCCGGAAATTTAAAGTTAACTCCTTAAATGGGCCTTTTTCTTTTAATATTTCTTCTCATATTTCTGGAAAATCTATAAATTTAATGACATATCTTAAATGGCCAAGTACTTACCAGAAAGACGTGCTAGAAGTGTAAAGGAATAAACTGACCAAGAGCTTTCTGGTAAGTACTTGGCCATTTAAGATATGTCATTAATGAATTGCACGTAAATATGCGCACTTAACTGGATTTTATACCTTAAAGGTGCAAATATTATGACTTTAAATTTAATTTTTACTCATGAAAATGAGAGATTGTACTTTGAACTTTTTTGATGTGTTCCATTGCTCATTTAATGGGCGGGGAAGGTGAATTTTTCCAATTTTTTTTTCTTCGAAATTCACAATTTTCCTTTTTCTGCTGGGAGCTATATATTTTGAGTTCACCTTTTCCAGCTGGCATGCACTCGTTCCTCTTCTGATGGGGTGAACAAAAGTCAGGATTGAATAAACTTTGTCATTTGCCTTGGCTTTGTTTCACAGAAGACCGAGACACTCCAAGTGCTGTGGATTGTCTGTTTTGACTACAGAAATCACTGGTCTGATACAAACTGCAGGAAACAGCATACTTTACAGAAATCAAAAACCATAGTGAAATTCTATATATTCAATATCTGTGTAAAGTTTATTTACATGTTCTCAAGTTTCTAACACTTGTTAAATGTTAGGTTTACTTATTAAACATTTTTAATGTCATGACATTTCTTTGATGTTTTTTCGATATTTTTTGGAACATTTTCATGACATTTGCTGGTCGTAAATGTTTGGAACTGTTGGAAATTATTCTAGCAGGGATGAGAATGTTCTGTGATTTTCAGAATTTTAAATTTTTCTGACCAAGCTGCATTTTTTTTCATTTCTCTTTCAGATTATATTTTTATTTATTATGGTTTTCTCATCATGCTCCTCATTTCTAATACCTTTGGTGATAGTGAAAAAGAGCAACTTTGTATTTTTTAAGAATTTGCATGTTTTCCACTTTCTAACAGTATTTCTTCCAAACCAATAAGTAGAGCAAGCATTTTTATCCTTTTTTAAAGTGAAATTGAACTTTAAAATCAGTACTTAATCTGTCTGTAATGAAACCTAAGCCATTTCTATGACATGTAAAATTGTTTTCACTGCACAATTCATAACGCAGTTCCAATTTTGATGTTTAATTTCATGTAAAACATGGTAAGCTTGTATTGGGGGGGGGGGGGATAAAGAGAAATTGTTCAAAATCAGTACTGTGCAGAGAAAATGACTTTAAAGGGAATGAAATTTAAACTTACATTTTTTTGTGAACAAAAGGAAACATGCTTGCTCTGGTAAAAACTGTGTTTCGCACGAAAGGAACATGTAAGTCATAAAAGCTGTCTACGTACGATTAAAAAAAAATTATCCCTGCTTGTACTATAGACTAGTTTAAAAAACTTTATTCACAAGTAAAAGCAAGTTAAAAGCGAGATCTTTCGGGATCCCTAGATCCCATCTTCAGGCTTAAGGCCATAAAGAACAACAAGTGGTCCACTTATATACAATCAGGTTTGACCCATGATGCAACGCAGTAGGCGTTGACATCGGTCAACATAGAAAATCAAAAACGATCAAAAGTTCGAAGATATGAAAGGTTATGCAATATTGTCCGTAGTGGTGCCGGGTATATCGATGGGGATTAGTTTTTTCCATATGTGAGGAATGAATGACGGAAGTTCTGAGTTACAGCATAAAGGCCCATATGAATAGATATATAGGCTCTCAGAGAGGAAAACATTTCCCCTTGTTACTTTAGAGTTCAAAACCACGGCGTTTTTCCACTCAGGTATTTTTCCCTCTTGGTCCACAGTTTCAGTTTGTGCTGTGTTGGTGGAGCCTGACCTCAAGTAATATTGGTGTTCCGATAATCATACTTTTAAGGTCCTGAGTGTCGAACCTATATAATATTTCACATCCTCTGGATTATTAGGGTTGATAAAGGTATGCGGTACACACCGGGTCTAGATAGATTGGGAATCACGTCACGATCAGTTCTGATAATAGAAAAGATGTTACGAGTCGAGACTCCAAAACCAAGTCCATATTTCTTGCATGTTTTTCTAGGGATTGTCACAAGTGGTTGAGAAAACTCAGTCTTGCCTATATACCGTAAAGTTGTTTTGGGGGTAGTTAGGGTAGTGGATCGAGTTCGTTGAACTATATTCGTGAAGCGTCCGAAGTACGAATCCGGGTACCCAAAGGATCGGGCCATAGTCCGAATGTACTTAAGTTCATTGTTCAGGGCCCCGGGTGACGACGAATGAGAATAAGCTCGTTTAATATGGAAGTAGAAGGAGGTAGATAAATGACAAATAGGGTTAAAGGACGAAAACGGAAACATACAGGGCACAGCTGTTGGTTTACGATACACAGAAAAACTGATAAAATTGGTATTTAAGTCTCGAGTGAGTAGTATGTCTGAAAAGGGAGGTTGCCCTAAGTTTCCAGTTCCAAAGTAAACTTAATCGTGGGGAACTGTGAGGAGAAGCATTCGGTAAATTCCTCTAGTAGAGACATTGAATGTGGCCAAAAGACTAACATGTCGTCTACATACCTGATCAATAAAATAGGTTGAGCAGGAAAAATTGACATAACTAATTCCTCAAGAGACTGGAGGAAAATTTCCGCCAAAACCGGGGAAAGGGGGAGCCCATAGGTGCACCCTCCTTTTGAAGATAAATTTTGTCACCAAATTTGAAATAAGATCTCTTGGCTACCAACTGGAGGGCAGATTTAATGGCTTCAATCTCGGGGGGATATAGTTAAGTTGGCCTGTAATTTAGTGGTAATGATGGAATGAACAATATCAAGGGGAACAGAGAGACCACGTCTAATGAAGCCATGATGAACCTCGCAGAGCTGCTCAGAGCTACTGGATCCAACACCCTTGAGGCAACAATGCCTTTACCTGATACCTTTTGTAACTTCAGTTCTATCCAACTATCAACACCATAGCGCACAGCTTTAAATCGTGGGTATAAATTTTCATACCAGACTTCTTCGTTCAATCCTCTTTGTTCCATCCCTCAACGCGAAACAATCATTAGGTCATTACCCGAAGATGAAAGAGACACCCTACGGAGTGATCTTGTCAAAGCCATATGAAGGGGCTCCAACTCTTCCACTAGGTTGAAGTATGAACGCTCTCAATTGATTGCCCTGTCCAATAAGCCTAACATTTCCATAATCGGTGCAGATAAATCTTTAGAAATGGTCATTTTAGATCGAGGTGATTATGAAGCAAAAATGCAACAAGCCATTGAACGAATTCCTCATAAAATCATTAATTCCGATCCCACCCCTGCTACCATCTCAGATTTGAGCAAATTGAAAAATAAAGACTCTTTACCAACTGTTATCTCAGCAATGATGAAACCGCCCATTTGGCCCAGGGTAAGGGAGCCTTCGGGAAAATGAAGACTCACAAACCTGATCGACCACTCAGACTTTTAGTTTCTGGCTTTTCTAGTCCTACCCGCCCCCTTGAGACTGCTCTCGCTAAATACCTTCAACCACTTACTAGTAACTCTCCTTTTTCTATTAAAAGCTCTACCCAAGCCATTTCACGTATAACTGCGGTTATCACTACGGGAACGAACTTCATCATGGCTTCATTAAACGTGGTCTCTCTGTTCCTGAGTGTTACCCTTGATATTGTTCATTCCATCATTACCACCAAATTTCAGGCCAACTTAACTATATCCCCCACGAGATTGAAGCCATTAAATCTGCCCTCCAGTTGGTAGCCAAGAGATCTTATTTCAAATTTGGTGACAAAATTTATCTTCAAAAGGAGGGTGCACCTATGGACTCCCCCTTTCCCCGGTTTTGGCGGAAATTTTCCTCCAGTCTCTTGAGAAATTAGTTATGTCAATTTTTCCTGCTCAACCTATTTTATTGATCAGGTATGTAGACGACATGTTAGTCTTTTGGCCACATTCAATGTCTCTACTAGAGGAATTTACCGAATGCTTCTCCTCACAGTTCCCCACGATTAAGTTTACTTTGGAACAGGAAACTGAGGGCAAGCTCCCCTTTTTAGACATACTACTCACTCGAGACTTAAATACCAATTTTATCAGTTTTTCTGTGTATCGTAAACCAACAGCTGTGCCCTGTATGTTTCCGTTTTCGTCCTTTAACCCTATTTGTCATAAATCTACCTCCTTCTACTTCCATATTAAACGAGCTTATTCTCATTCGTCGTCACCCAGGGCCCTGAACAATGAACTTAAGTACATTCGGACTATGGCCCGATCCTTTGGGTACCCAGATTCATACTTCGGACGCTTCATGAATATAGTTCAACGAACTCGATCCACTACCCTAACTACCCCAAAAACAACCTTACGATATATAGGCAAGACTGAGTTTTCTCAACCACTTGTGACAATCCTTAGAAAAACATGCAAGAAATATGGACTTGGTTTTGGAGTCTCGACTCGTAACATCTTTTCTATTATCAGAACTGATCGTGACATGATTCCCGATCTATCTAGACCCGGTGTGTACCGCATACCTTTAGTCAACCCTAATAATCCAGAGGATGTGAAATATATAGGTTCGACACTCAGGACCTTAAAAGTACGATTATCGGAACACCAATATTACTTGAGGTCAGGCTCCACCAACACAGCACTAACTGAAACTGTGGACCAAGAGGGAAAAATACCTGACTGGAAGAACACCGTGGTTTTGAACTCTAAAGTAACAAGGGGAAATGTTTTCCTCTCCGAGAGCCTATATATCCATTCATATGGGCCTTTATGCTGTAACTCAGAACTTCCGTCATTCATTCCTCACATATGGAAAAAACTAATCCCCATCAATATACCCGGCACCACTATGGACAATTTTGTATAACCTTTCATATCTTCGAACTTTTGATCGTTTTTGATTTGCTATGTTGACCGATGTCAACGCCTACTGCGTTGCATCATGGGTCAAACCTGATTGTATATAAGTGGACCACTTGTTGTTCTTTATGGCCTTAAGCCTGAAGATGGGATCTAGGATCCCGAAAGATCTCGCTTTTAACTTGCTTTTACTTGTGAATAAAGTTTTTTAAACTAGTCTATAGTATCAGCAGGGATAATTTTTTTTTTAATCGTACGTAGACAGCTTTTATGACTTACATGCTTGCTCTGTTTTGTGTGACAGTATAACAAGAAGTTACAAAGCAACAGGAAGCTATGCAGTTTCAAATAAATTAAACTTTAAATAGTTTTTAAAAAGTAAAAAGTTCTGATGATATCAACTCCTAGAAAATACTTTATGGACTCCTGGAAATCTTCTTAAATAAACTTCTAAAAATCAATATGAACTTTGGAAATTTTATCTGCCAAGTCAAATAAGGAACACATCACTTCTGATGTACCACTAACTGCACTATCCTGTGCTAGAAACATGAAGATTGCTATAAAGCCATTGCCATTTTTTTATTAAAAATATAATTGCAGCTGTAAAAAAAAGAAAAAAAAAACTTACCGTATATACTCGCGTATAAGTTGAGAAATTTGGGACAAAATGAGAGCTTCAAAGTAATGGGGTCGACTTATACGCGGGGTCTAAAAAAATCGTAAGTCCAAAAGTTCTTCCCGTGAGGCAAAAGGCAATCCATCCCAAAAGAAATAAAAATGCCGATGCGGTATTAATTATGAAATTGCAACCCTCCGAATAAAAAAAAAAGAAAGAATGAAAGAAAAAACACCGATGTGGTAGAATTACGAAATCGCGGCCCTCCGAATTTCTCCGCGCTTTGAAAAGTCTCCTCTCTCCTGGCTTTGCGTATCCACAGCGCAGTCACAGCCGCGCATAGAAAGCTCACCCTTCCGACTACCAGTTGATTGTGCTGACCTTCGACGTAACGGAGGCATGCGACAGCCAGTGTTAGGTGTTGCTTGTTCTTAATCGCACGTGTTTATCTTGTTCTTAATCGCACGTGTCTCGCTTCTCCTATTATGGGTGACACGGATTGTGTAAAGAAACGGATGTTCTATAACGCAGGATTCAAGTTGAAAGTGGTTTCTTTTGCAGAAAATACGAACAACTGTGCTGCTTCACGTCAATTTGGCATTAACGAAAAACTGATTCGAGATTGGCGTAAAAAGAAACGGACGTGGTGAAAATCGCAAAACTGCGCCGTGGAACGACATCTTTCCCAGAGCTGGAAAGTGTCTTGAATGATTGGATTGTGGGCTGCAGACAAAATGGTTACATTGTAACGCGAACTGGTATACGTTTGCGAGCAATGAAGCTCGCAAAAGATGAAAAGTTTGCAGCTGCAAATAACACTTTTCGTGCCTCACCAGGTTGGTGCACAAGGTTCATGAACCGCTATGGGTTGTGTCTACGCCAGCGCACCAAAATTGCACAAAAGTTACCTCGTGACCTCGAAGCAAAGATAATGGAATTTCAAAAGTATGTAATTCAAAAGAGAAAAGAGACTGCTTTTGAACTTTCCCAAATAGGGAACATGGATGAAACCGCCATGTGTTTCGACCTTCCTGGAAATAAGACGGTGAACCAAAAGGGCGAAAAAAATATCTTGATCAAAATGACTGGCCACGAAAAATCCAGTTTCACGGTTGTTCTTTCCTGTTTGGCCGATGGCAGTAAGCTACCTCCGGTAATTATTTTCAAACGCAAAACTCTGCTGAAAAGCGTTGTCTTTCTGTCTGGTGTGCTCATTCGTGCCCATGAAAAAGGATGGATGAACGAATCCGGAACAATTGACTGGTTAAAGAATGTGTGGAACAAAAGGCCAGGTGCACTTTTGAGGAAACCTTCTCTTTTGGTGTGGGATATGTTTGTTGCACACCGTTGTGCAGAAGTGAAAAAACTGCAGAAAATTCAAAAACAACTCTTGCTGTCATCCCAGGTGGGTTGACATCTGTTCTTCAACCACTAGATGTCTGCCTTAATAAGCCCTTCAAGGACAATGTGCGGAGGTATTGGGCAGATTGGATAAGTTCCGATTTGCCGACTGAAACCAAGGGCGGAAATCTAAAGAAGCCGGATATCGTTTTGATTGCGCGATGGGTCAAGGATGCTTGGGATGCGATACCTGCGGAAATGGTCGTGAAATATTCAAGTAAAAGGATGATGAGATTTTTATGAGTGATGATGACAGTGATTCTGATGACACAGGCATAGATGGGAATACTGATGTTTATGATGACGCGCCGATGACGGAGAAAGACTTTTTTGAACTGTTTGGCGAGTCTGACTCGGAATCGGATTTTGAAGGGTTCCGATGAAGTTTTTGGGTATGCAAATTAAATTTAGTATTCTATATATAATTTTTTTCGTTTTCAAATGTTTTTGAATAAATTAATTGAAATTTTTTTTTTCTCATTCCGGGATCAACTTATACGCGAGTTTCCGATTCTTACGATTTTTTCCTCTGAAAGTGGGGGGGGGGGAAGGGTCGACTTATACGCGAGTATATACGGTAGATGGGGGAAGTTACAAGCTACATACTGATTTTCCACATGATCTCCATCAACACACTTTTGCCAACACCAGTGTTTTAAACTTCCTTGTCAAGGTGTCAGTTTCCTACTTTTTGTAATTCAGCATGATCTGAGTAATGGTGTTCCCATAGTTTGTCCTCAGGGAACCAAACAGGTAGTAATCTGGTGGTGTTACATCTAGGCAGTGATCAGGGTTAGGAAGAGCAGTCTAGCTGATGCTTACAGCTGCATCGTGTGTACAAGCTGGTGTGGGGCTGTGAATTATCATGGGGAGGAGAAAGATGTTAATGTTCTTGTTTTTTTTTCCCTAAGAATTTAAACTATATTTGTACATATGAAATATGTGAATTTAACATTGTATTGAATCCATTTGTAAATCAGTCACCTCATCATCATTTGTCTAATTTAGTTTGCCTGAAACAAAAAAAGTCCTATTTTTGATCTTGGTCATATAAAAATTGTATTTTTTGTAGGTTTATATAATATAATGATTCTCTTATCTTATAACTGGAAATTGTAAGTTGTATGGAAACTGAGTCCTAGTATACCTCTTGTTCAGATTGTGAACCAGTGCAATCCTGTATACATCACTACATTGTCCACCCATGTTGCATTCATGCAGTGATTTATAGGTTGTATTTTCAGAAACAAAAAAGGGATAAGGAGTTAATAAATGCCCAGCAGCGAGTACTGATGCTTGAGAAATTGTGTCGTGCACTACAGGCAGAAAGAAATGATTTACAAAATCAAGTCAGGGAATTCTCTAATACAGGTAATGACAAACTTCTTTTTTTTTTTCAATCCTAGAGCAGATTGTGATTCAAATGCTAAATCAAGAACAGCACTTTAAAGTAGTAACTTCTAATTTTTAGAACACAAACTTCATAACCACCATCTGCAGGGATTTTTCTTTTTCTTTCTTTTGCATTCATTCTGGACTTTGTAAGTGTCACTTGACTTGAGAATGGTGACTGTTACAACTCAGTGTTATGCTTACTTCAAGTCAGATGCTTGTTTTGGTATCAGACATGAGGTATAAACATGGTTCGTACACATCCTGGAAATGTCATAAAATTCTGTTACATGTCCTGGAATTTTATCCATTCCTGCCTTTTTGTTCGTGCGCGATGTTTTGTAGTTCAGGATTTTTCTACTGACATAACTTGTGTCTGACAAATTTCCCTCCCCACCCCCTGAAAAATGTGTGTGTGTTGGTTTTCTTGTCTGTTAAGAGGACCGAAGCTGCGTTATTAGCATCTTTTGCGTCGTGCTTATGTTATCACCTTGTTTGTCCGGCCAAGGAGACCACATCTCTGCAATTATTAGTTCGATTTGCAAAATTATTTTTGTATTGGGAAGCTTAAAATGTGAAAATGATGATTCATGCATTCCATTTTTTTCCCATGCACAACTTCGCTGCTATAGGGCGCAAATGGAGATCATATCGAATTCAAAATGCATTTTATTTCATATACGTTGAAGTGCCAGAAAAACTGGTACAGACGAGCTTATGCAAAGTACATAGCAACGTCACCTATGCGCATACTCGGTTGCGTCCGCCAGTGCGTATATAAAGCGATAGACATCCTTGCCAGCTGTCAGAGCTGTTTTCGGCATGAGAATGACAAGTAATAACGATTTAAGCGATTTTCAACGCAGTGTCATTGTTGGCGCTCGTGAGATGGGCCATAGTATTTCGGAGGTAGAAACGAAGTTCGGATTTTCACGGATGACCGTTGCAAGGGGTAGGTTGGAGGTTTTGCCGGAATTCTTCACTACAAGAATTCCGGCAAAACCTCCAACCTATGATACCAGTAGGGCTGTAAAAAGACATTGAGTGAAAGTGACCATCGTCTGCTGTCAAGAATCATTTCACGCGATAAGCGTGCAACACTCTCGCAGGTATCATCGGAATTCAATGCTGGAGCCTCAACAAGCATCGGCGTCCAGACTGTGCAATGTACCCTGTACGATATGGGCTTTGGGAGCCGACGCCCAACTCGAGTCCCCTTGATGGGTGCACGACACAGAGCTATGCACCTTGCTTGGGCACAGCAACACCGCCACTGGACACTTGATGATTGGAAACAAGTAGCCTGGTCTGACGAGTCGCGTTTCCGACTGTATCGGGCAGATGGAAGGATTTGTGTGTGGCACAAACCCCATGAAGCCATGGATCCTGCCTGTCAACAGCGAACTGTACCGGCTGGTGGGGGGTCTGTAATAGTATGGGGTGTGTTTGGCTGGACTTCACTGGGACCCCTGGTACGTCTACAAACATCTCTGACCGGCCAACGCTGTGTGCGCATCCTTTCTGATGAGGTACACCCGTTCATGTCTTGCATTCATGCTGATGGGTTGGGCCTGTTCCAACAGAACAATGCACCTCCACACAAGTGTCGGGACGCCACATTATGGTTAGAAGAGTATTCATCTGAGTTTGGGGTGTTGCCATTCCACCAAAGTCTCCAGATCTGAACATGATAGAAAACATTTGGGATGCCATGCAACGCGCTATCGAACACAGGAATCCGAGACCTCGGAATACACCTGAATTGTGGAACTCTCTGCAGGAAGTATGGTGTGCATTGCCTACAGCATATTTCCAGATGCTAGTGGAGTCCATGCCCCATTGTATTTCTGCAGTCCTGCGCTCCCGTGGGGACCTACCAAGTATTAGACTGGTGTACCAGTTTTTCTGGCAGTTCAGTGTATTTGCTTCTAAATATCCAATTGAAAGAATTATTTTTCCTTTTGATGACATTTATATTGAAGACTGTTTTAGTTACAGTCCCTTTTTAAAATAATGCATAAATTTTCCGCTAGGGGGCATTACAGTAAATCGTGATTTTCTCAATATCTCCACTTCTAAAAGTCCGATTTGAAAAATTCTTCCCCTGCGCCGGATACAGCTCTTGTGTGTGGGGGGGGGGGGTGCATATTATTTCTCATTTTTTGTAAAGAATGGTTTAGGCACCAGGAGGTGTAAGTGTTTATTTTTGCTTCTGATGTATTTGGAACAAAATCCGAGCTGGAAACTTGATTGAAAAAATTCCGCTGTGAACTGATATCGCTTACCTCGGAAAACTTTTTGAGAATACCTCCTGCTTAAAATAGTGTATAATTTGTCCACTAGGGGCGTACGTGTATATCTTATTTTCGTCCATATCTCTGTTTCTAGAAGTCCGATTTGAAAAAGTCTTTCTTTGTTGGAGAACATTTTTGGTGTGAAATGTTTCTCATTTAATTTCAAATATTTTTTAATGCACAAGTGCACCACTAGAGGGTGTAAGTTCACGTTTCCATTTACAGCAATATCTGCGGGACAAAAAACCTAATTGAAAAATATTATCTTTCAATCAGATACTATTAACTATGAAAATTCCTTGTGGGCATTTTTTTCCCAAAATAATGAACAATTTCGCCGCTAGGGGGCGCAAATATTTAATCTATTTTTCTCAATATCTGTACTTCTAAATGTCCGATTTAAAAAAATAATCTTTTAACACCAGATACCATTTACCTTATGGAACACTTTAGGTTTCTATTTGAGGAGGTTTGTGTTTTACAATTCTGCCGCTAGGTGGTGTTCGTGTACTTCCATTTGCAGCCTATCTCTGTTTCTAAAATCCCTATTTAGAATAATTTTTTTCCTGTGTGCTTTAGAATATTTTTTTTCATCTTTATTATAGCGAACTATACATAATATCTAAGGTATTTTACCTGATATTGTCAAAGTATTTCTCACGTTGTTTGCTCTGTGTGGCATGTGCTCCCGGCCCCGAGAGGTCCCTTACGTTACGGACCTTTGGTTAGTCATAAAATTTTTTTGCAGAAATAAAACAGTTAGGTTATATATTTTTGGTTCCACATTCATTCACGTGCACAATCAAACGTTTAAAATTTAGTAGAAAGAGTTATACTCATCGGGTCAGGAGACGTCTCACAAGAGGTTCGTTGTTACGGCGAGCACTTTCTGCGGTACTTTACCTCCATCTTCGGGCCACTATTTCTACACAAGGGTTCCTCGTGTGTGTGTAGTTTTGGAGTTGCTTCTTGGGAATCGATGGGAAGGTTTGCTGTCTGTATGTGTTAGGTGATTTGTTTCCAATGTGTCGCCATCTGTTGGATGAGTTGGTAGGTATCAGTCATAAGTATAATTCTATTGTGTGTCTGTATGTGTTAGGTGATTTGTTTCTAATGTGTTGCCATCTATTGGATGAGTTGGTAGGTATCAGTCGTAAGTATAATTCTTTTGTGTAAACATTTTTGGGCTATTATTATATTTGTTCGTAGAAACAGGTTTATATATATATTTTTTGTTCTTTGTTTATTGGTGTGATTTTTTGTAATGTTCTTTTTTTTGCCTTTTTTTTATGGATTTCTTCTTTTTTTATAAGTGATTTCTAGGCTGTGTCTAGTGTGGTGGGGTCTTGTGGGGTCATGAATTGCATTTTTCGTAATTTATTACAGCAAATATTTTTTTTTTGCTGTAATAAAGATGGAGAGTGAATAAGATTTTTGCTACAAGAAGAAGATCCTCTTCAAATAATGTACAACTTTCCTCCTAGGGATTGTAAAGGTCAAAACGTTTTTCTTGCAATCTCTGCTCCCGGGAGAAGTATTTGGAAAGTTATTTTTCCTTAGCATAGCTTTTGCTATGAAGAATACTTTTCGCCTGTTTTCAACTTTTCCATTATGTAAAATTCTTCCGCTAAAAGACATAGTTATATCATGTTTCCCGCTATCTCTTCTAAGTAAATGTTCATTTTGTGTTTACGTTGACTTTCTACGTTGATTTAATCATACTCAGTTCTATTCTGCTAATAACATCTGAAGATGGGTCCATTGCGGGCCTGAAAGTTCTAATGTTTTCTATATGAATTTAATAATTAAATTCACACATTAAATCATCTAAAAGGTCAAATGTGTTATTTGAATCTGTTATTAGAATAATGATCGTGTAAAGACGGCGGAAATCAACATAGAAACTCTATCTCTTCTTTTAACTGTTCGATTTGCAGAGATGCCAACAACTACGGAAAAAGCTCTTGTACTACGGAATACGGAAAACCATGATTTTTCTACGGAAAATTAACGGAAGTTATTAATTTTTATTTTGCTTGTTCCCCTTCCCAACGCAATGGCGGCCACTTGACGATTCGTCTTGCTTGCGATGCTTTCTCCAGTTCTGCCTCTCAAAGCTGCTCGGATCTTAGCGCTAGCGGCTGGCACTCGAATCTCGATGAGTGTGGCCTTGCGCTGAGTCATTCTAAGTGAAAACTCTCCCTCCCCAGCATGCAACATTCTGGGGACGTTGAGCGTAGCTCGCTTTGGTGGACGTGGGCGGAGTTCGGCCTGAAGCTCTTTCGCAGTGCAGCGACAAGCTGTTGAAAATCATTTGGTGCAGAACGTGAGTGTCATTGCCTGGCATAGGAGGTTTTTTTAAATCGTGTGTCGACCATTCATATCAGTAATTAATATTTTGAAGTTTTTTTCTTGCGTTGCAGAAAAGTATGCTTAGATTTCGTTGCAGAGTTCGCTAAAATGCACATTTACGCATTTAGTATGCATAGAAATTTTACCAACGGGTAAAAATATGCATCAGGAATTTTTCGCGACGCTTAGAAATACACGTCGTGAAGCGCGTAAAGTAAGCATCAACACGTAAAAATACGCTTCGAGAAATGCGTAAAATACACATCAACGCGCAAAAACACGCATCGAGAAACGTGTAAAACTATGCATCGAAGAATTTTACCAACATGTAAAAATACGTATCGATACAGCATTTCACCTTTCAAAAATGGAAATGAACGAAATAAAGATTTCTTCCGTAATTGTAATTTCGTTTTCCTGCGATGTTGCCTCTGTCCAGTATTGTTGTTATAACATAATTTTATTCCATAAATCTTTGTATTTCACTTTGAAAATGGAGGGAAAATTTCCGAAAATGGAAATTCGCCAGCGCAAAAATTCCTGTGTAATCTTCGACTTTGTGGAATTTCTGCTTTTTCGTCGTAATTTGGGTTATCTTCGAAATCGATGCATAACTGAACAGAAACTTTGGGGCAATTGGTAGTGGTGAAGGATGCTTTCTGCTTGAAACTTTCGAAAACGGAAATTTCGTCTTTCAAAACTTTCGGAAACAGTAAAAATTTCTCCCATAATCGTAATTTTATTTTTCACGCGATGTTTCGTCTGCCTAGTATTGTTGTTAAATTTCATTTTATTTCGTAAGTATTTGTATTTCACCTTGAATATGGAAGGGAAATGTCCAAAAATGGAAATCGGACGTAGCAAAGGTTTCTCCCGTAACTGTAATTTTTTTTTCCCAACAATGTTCCGAACGTGTATCCTGTGTTCTTACATGTTCCCCCAAAAAAGGTTTGCATTTCAGCTTGATAAAGGGGGAGAGAACAAAAATGGGGAAGCTGAAAAATTTGTAAGAATTTGATGCATTATATTCAAAAGCATTCATATTCTCCAAGTTACACTACCTTTTATCTAAAATAGTGAAAGCTATCATGTATCATGGTTGGTCCTCAAACTGAAAGTTCAGCATGATGGATAAAATTGTCATGGCATCCAAGGGGTTTGTGAAGCCTACTGTCGTAGCTGATGGTGATGTTGAGCTTAATTTTTCAAATAACAGTTTTTCAAAAAGAAAAATTGGAAAGGACACAACTGGTAATGGAGTAAAAAACAAGAATGTATTAAAGCGAAATCATTTTAAACAAAAATGAACTTTCTAAGTTCTATACATCTGTCGGAAAATTTCACATTGAAGAATGTTCTTATATTCAAGAAAAGATACTGATCTATGATGAATTCTTAAAACATGCAGAAGTAGTAGATCCTTCACTTAGAGCCATAACATCATTTACTTCTGTATTACACATAGTCAAACGCCTTCCATTTATAATAACTGAAAATGAACTTGATATACTGGAAGCGGAATTCTTTGTTATCAAGCTTACAAATTAGAGACCATAGCAGTAACAGATAGAATAAATGTCACTTGGTCAGAAATCTCAAAATTAAGAGGCTGTGTAATGGAGCGGTTAAGTATACTATTCTCTCGAAAGTAATGTTTGCAATACTTGTAGTTCCACACTTAAATGCTGTGAGTAAGAGATTTTAGTTTAGTGCAAAAAAATCAAGCCCATTTCCAACCTAATTTAGGTTTAGAAACTGTAGAAGCACTTCTTATTGCAAAAACGAATATGTTCTCCTCTGGGCAAGTGTGTTATGAAAAAGATTTTCTGCTGAGGAACTCAAATCTGTAAAACACTGTACAGCAAAATCACTAAAGAAAGCTGTTTAATAAATTTTTTGTTGTGTAAAAAAATGTATCAGTCATGGTGTATATTATTTTCCATGTGAAAAATTTGGAATATTTTGATACAGATTTTCATGTATATAAATGAATAAGTAAAAAAATGCTAATTAAATTAAATGAATTGTTTTCCTCGGTTAAAATTATTCTTTTTGGTATGACTACTGAAAAATGGCCAAAACTACTGAAAAGCTGATGTTTTATAAATAGCTGATTTTTTTTTCTTGTGGGTTATTTTACCTTTACTTAAAATTTGCTAATGAATGCTTTTTATAAAAAATTGCCATAAAAGCAGATTGCTTTATAATATCATAAACTTGAATCTAGTTTGTTTCTTAGTATTTTCTGAGCTAAGTAATCACTTTCCATCTTCTATAATTAGTTTTCTAACCATGCCCAATTAAATTGTCTTGATCACTAATGAATGCAGTTGTACACAGACAGACAGCCCTTGCATTTAAGGTTTTCTCGTTATTCTGTTTCGTTTCATGTTGGAAATATTTGTGCATATTTTGTTTGCTGGAGAGTACAAATTTAAAACATAGCTACAACATCAATATTATGTTGAAAATCTCTTCCCTAAATAAAATATAACACAGATACTTGCTCCCATGATTATGTGTTTAAGAAATAACAAAGACTTATATGAATGCATTTCAAGAATAATGCCACATACATATGTATTCTTGAGTTTTATGGGGTTTTTTATTCTGTAATTTGCTTCATTAATTGAACTAAAGCCAAAGTAGAAAAATATTTTTTTCTCAAAATCAGTGTAGTATACTGTATATAAAAGTTAAGTAGATATTAAACCTGGTTACATTTTCAGTGACGGTTTTGGTATTTCAGTATTTATCTGTGATTCTAAGTTTCTGATTAGCTGCAGTGGACATCATTTTCAACATTCTGCATTAAGTTTGCCCAAGCATGTAGGAAGTTGTTTGTTGTAGGTTACAGGTTAAACAGGCCTACGCTTTCACTATACTTTAAGTAAGAGTGTTTGGATTGTATGTCCTGAAAAAAAATCCCAAAGTCCTGGAATTTTGTGATTGAAAAAGCGTATGAACCATGTTTTATAAAGTCAGCATTTGAAACGTAGTAATAATTTTTTCTTGCAGATGTTTCTGGCCTTTAGGCGACTTTTTTTTTTTTTTTTATGTAAAGGCTTGTTATCATTGCTTAACGTCACTCATTATATCATTGATTGATCTTTGTTCTTTCTATCAATAAATGAACTTTGCAAAACATGGCTATAATATATCATGACTTTTCCGACAACCCAATACTACATCGGAGAGAAAGGTACAATCAGTCGACCTACCAAAAACTATAAGCTCAATATTCAATGTTTGGTTTAAGGACAATTCAGATTTAAGAACAACATTAAATCTAGTTTATTTAAACATGCTGTAACATGAATGTGATGATCAGGCAACAAAGGTGGAGTTGTCCTTAAACCAAACATTGAATATTGAGCTTATAGTTTTTGGTAGGTCGATTGATTGTACCTTTCTCTCTGATGTAGTATTGGGTTGTCGGAAAAGTCATGACATATTATAGCCATGTTTTGCAAAGGTCATTTATTGATAGAAAGAACAAATATCAATCAATGATATAATGCCCATTTTGTTCGATAACCTTTTGCCATCTTTCAGTGAGCTGCAGAATGCCTCTTTCATAGAAGGACCTGTCTTTCATGGCGAAAAATTGTACAAGGTGCTGATTTACAGCCTCATCTGAATTGAATGTTATACCACGCAAAGACTGTTGAAGAGAGCAAAACAAGTGGAAGTCTGACGGCGCAAGATCAGGCGAGTATGCTGGGTGTGGCAACACATCCCACCCAAGCTCCGATAATTTTTGGCGGGTGATCAAACTTGTGTGTGGCCTCGCGTTGTCGTGATGGAACACAACAACGCTCTGGACGTTTCTGGATGATGGATTCTTTCAAACTGTCCAATTGCTGACAGTACACATTCGAATTGATTGTTTGGCTTTGAGGTAGGAGCTCGAAAAACACGACACCTTTAAAATGCCACCACACTGAGACCAGAACCTTCTGCTGACGTATGTCTGCTTTGGATGTCGTTTGAGGCAAATCAGCACGTCGTGACCAAGACCGTTTGCACAGCACATTATTCTACACAATCCACTTTTCGTCACCAGTTATCAGTCACTTAAAAAAAGGATCGTTTTCCTTATGTTTAATGAGCATATCGCAGATGTTTATATGTGCCGTCAATTGAGCTTCTTTGAGTTCATGAGGAACCCACACATCGAGCTTGCTTACGTATCCCAGCTTCTTCAGGTGGTTATGAACGCTTGAATGATGGATGTGCAATGTGTCTGCAATCTCTCTTGTCGTGTAACGTGGGTTTGACTCGATCAATGCCTTGATTTGGTCGTCGTCATCCTGGGTAGGCCTCCCGGACCGAGGAGCATTGTTGAGGTCAAAATCACCAGCACAGAATTTTGCGAACCACCGCTAGCACTGACGTTCTTGTAGAGCATTATCACCGTACACTTTACGCAACTTTTCACAAGCTTGATGCACGTTCTTCCCTTTACGGAAGTAAAACAGTAAATATGGCAAAACTGCACAGTTTGGTCTTCCATCTTCAACTTGATGTCAAATCTCCGCAAATCAACCAAATCGCTCACTATTCCTTTTAGACTGCAGCTAGAACTGGCACCTGTCGAATGCCATAGCGATAACAGAGCTGCGCATGCCTCTAGTACTTCCAAAACCGCCTAACCGCCATCGGGTGCCAAAATTCGTCATGACTTTTCTGACAACCCAATAAGTTTCTTTCATAAGTCTTCTATTGATTAGAGGTTCATAATCAAAAATTTTAATTTGATCCCCACATTGTTTGCATGTACATAATTCTATTTGTTTTACAATTGCACTGTTCTGGTCACCTTTTCCAATAGCTGTCTTATGTTCTTTAATTCTGTGTTTTGATTTCTATGCTTGTTTGTCATTGCAATTCCTTATGTTTCTTTTCCATTTTGCTTTAATTGTTATTGGTATTTCATTCATCATTTCTTTTCCAGTTTGCTCTGTTTTAAGAACTACTTTTTTGGGGGCTGTTATTGTTATTTTTATTTCACATCTTAAGAGCTTTGCTTACGTTATTGCTCAATTTTCCATAGTCACCCATTGGTATGTACGTAATAGGTTTCTTCTTTATTACTATCTTAGTTCCTTGTTGGTTTGATGTTCTTTCCTTTAGGTTATGTGATTTATTAATTATATAGTTCTTTTGGAATGTCTATCAAAATCTTTAACTGTTTGTGGCATTGAACTTTGCTGATAGTTTTTTTTTTTTTTTCTTCTAAAAATAGTAATGTAGCTGTTTTTATCAGATTTGTCACCGTATTTTTCTTGACTAACTCGGTGTAGTGAGATTTATAATTTAACATTTTGTTCGATTTTTCTTTTCTAAATGCATATGATCCATATTATTTCTGCCTCTTGCAATTTTTATATCAAGAAACTGAATCTGGATTATCCCTTTCCTATTCCAATGTAAACTTGGTATCTTGATCCATTTTATTGAACACATCCATTATTTGTTGAAAAGTGTGTAATCGAGTTTCATAGAAAATAAGAATATCATCTACATATCTTATGTATGGTTCTGTTTTTGTTTTATTTCATTTTAAAAAAATCTTCCAAAGTGGACATATAAAATTCTGCTAAATTTAATAAAAGACAAATTTTTAATAAAAAGACCTAAATTACTATTTTTGGAAAAAACCCAGCAAAATGCAGCGATGCAAATAACAAAACATTTTGTGATTATCCCAAAATAATTATAATTAATGTATTACATAAACTTAAGGAAAGAACATCAAACCAACAAAGAATTAAGATAATAATAAAGAATGAACATCAAGTACATACCCACGGGCCCGCAGGACTGCAGAAATACGACGAGGCAAGGACTCCACTAGCTTCTGGAAATATGCTGTAGGCAATGCACACCATACTTCCTGCAGAGCGTTCCACAATTCGGGTGTATTCCGAGGCCTGTGTTTGATAGCGCGTTGCATGGCATCCCAAATGTGTTCTATCACGTTCAGGTCCGGGGACTTGGGTGGGAATGACAACACCCCAAACTCAGATAAATGCTCCTTTAACCATAATTTGGCGTCCCAACACTTGTGTGGAGGTGCATTGTCCTGTTGGAACAGGCCCAACCCATCGGCATGAATGCAGGACATGAACGGGTGTACCTAGTCAGAAAGGATGTGCACGTAGCATTGGTAGGTCACAGACGTTTGTGGATGTACCAGGGGTCCCAGTGAAGTCCAGCTAAACACACCCCATACCATTGTGGACCCCCTCCTCCTCCTCCCCCCAGCAGGTACAGTTCCCTATTGACAGGCGGGATCCATAGCTTCATGGGGTTTGCGCCACACACGAATCCTTCCATCTGCCCGATACAGTTGGAAACGCGACTCGTCAGACTAGGCTACTTGTATCCAGTGGCGGTGTTGCCGTGCCCAAGCGAGGTGCATAGCTCTGTGTCATGTACCCATCAAGGGGACTCGAGTTGGGCGTCGGCTTCCAAAGCCCATATCGTGCAGGGTACGTTGCACAGTCCGGACGCTGATACTTGTTGAGGCTCCAGCATTGAATTCCGGTGATACCTGCGAGAGTTTTGCATGCCTATCGCGTGAAACGATTCTTGACAGCCGACGATGGTCACGTTCACCCAATGTCTTTTTACGGCCACACTGGTATTGTAGGTTGGAGGTTTTGCCGGAATTCTTGTAGTCATGGTACACCCTTGCCATGGTCGTCCGTGAAAATCCGAACTTCGTTTCTACCTCCAAAATACTATGGCCCATCTCACGAGCTCCAACTATGACACCACGTTAAAAATCGCTTAAATCGTTATTACTTGTCGTTCTCATGCCGAAAACAGCTTTGACAGCTGGCAAGGATGTCTATCGCTTTATATACACCCTGCATAGGTGACGTTGCTATGTATTTTGCATAAGCTTATCTGTACCAGTTTTTCTGGCACTTCAGTGTACATTCCTCTTGTGTTAATACAAGAAGTGGCACGATCAGTCAATGAAAGGAAGGACTTGTAGAGGTCATCTTTTGATATGGAGTGAAAAGCTGATGTCACAGTTCTTTGTGTGACTTAAAAAACTTTTCCTTTTAAAGGCAGCTTTAATTTAGGGAATAGAAAGTAATCACACGGTGACAAATCTAGAGAACCGGGGGATGGTTGGGTACATACACTAACTTGTTTTTGCGCCACAAATTGCTGTAAACTGACTTCTGTGCATGCAGATCTGTTATCATGAAGAATGAACCATCTTCTGTTTTTGTACTCAGGCCTGACACGAACAATCCTGTTGTGCAATCATTCCAAAATGGATGTGTAAGCATTACCAGTGACAGTTGTCCCTTCAGGAATGAATTGGTGATGCAGAATTCCCTTGCTATCATAAAAGCACACAAGCATTGTCTTGATTTTGCACTTGTACAACCTGATCTTCTTTGTTTGGGTAACTGTGGCAACTTCCACTGAGCACTCTGATGCTTTCAGAATCAAAATGAAAACACAATCTCATCACTTGCCACAATGCTTTGGAGAAAATTTTGCATTGTTTCTGCAATCTCCAGGATATCGCTTGCATACTCTACTCGTGCATGCTTCTTGTCGTCTGACAAAGCATGCAGAACAAAATGAGCACAAACTTTTCTTCCCAAATCTTGCACTAAAATTTGATTAATCTTTTCCTTATTAACACCTAGCTCATATTCCAGAATCTTCGAGGTCACACAACAATAGCTTTTCATCTTTTCATGAACTTTCTCAATGAGTTTAGAGTGGCATACTGAAATTGTGGGTCCGGGCTTTCGTCATTTTCCAAATCTTTCCACCTGTCCTTGAAACGTGCATACCTCAGAATATTTGTGCATGAGCACACACATTGTGTCCCATACACATTACACAATATTCAACTGTCTCAGATACAGTTTTACCAATTTTTAAACAGAACTGGATATTTGT
Source organism: Macrothele yani (assembly GCA_039090855.1). NCBI lineage: Eukaryota > Metazoa > Arthropoda > Arachnida > Araneae > Macrothelidae > Macrothele > Macrothele yani. The sequence goes on from CM076995.1 coordinate 71,666,383, forward strand.
TCTTTGCCCTATGACAGAGCTGTGACAATGTTCTTCCACCAATTAACATCATGCACAGTGTAAAGAATCAGCTGCATAGTTGTCACACAAATGCTGTTGCCACCACATGCTGATAAATGACATAAAAAAAATGTTCCTTCCCAATCCATCTGTTTTATTGAGAGTTTTTTAAAAATTTGAATCTCGTTAATAATTGCCGTACTTTTTGTATACGTGCAATAGTGAGGCATTCAAATTTCTTGTTAGTCTTATAATATAAATCCATGGTATCTGGTTCTTACATTTTCAAGCAGGCTGATAGATCCAAAGGAAATTGTCCAGAGAAAGTTGCCTTGTCCTGCTATAAGACCATTATTTGATAACATGGAAACAAATTGCAACAGAACAGCTCCTGATGGTTTCAAAAATTTAGTGTTGCATTTCAAGATTGAAGAGCTACCTTGTCATATTGGATTCTAGAAATGTTCATATAACATGGAAACAAAATGTAACAGCAGGTCCTGGCATGTGAGTGCCAGAAGCTGCTGTATATAGGAGTTCTAGAAGTGCATGATTAAACTTCATGAACCTTGCATACAGGAGTTTTAGAACTGCACGATTACCTTTCATGAACCTTGTATAAGGAGTTCTAGAAGTGCATGATTGAGAGAGATATAATGATCTTATACATAGTGAAAGATATGATGGTCTTACTTCTAGATGTAACTTATTGGAACAATCTAATAGTGACTTACAAAAAAATCTAGAAATTGCTACTAGAACCAATCAAGTCACCCAAAAGGAGGTCAATTCATTGAGAGTTGAATTAAATGAGCTGAATCAGTATCATTGTAATAGATACATTGAAATCCATGGTCTTGATCTCTCAAATATTGCCAGTGATCCAGACTTGATTACACATATAGGCCTCTTGGCAAAAAAACTTCAAATAGAAGTTCATCAACAATCGGACATTGACATAGCTCACCCACTCCCATCGAAACATGGCAAAACACTAGATTCTATTGTTATTGTTCAGTCCAGGTCAGTAAGAAACGTATGGATGTCAAAGAGAAAAAAACTTGTTGCAAATTCAGATTTAGATCCTAGTTTGCCAGCAACCAGAATCTTTCTAAATGAAAATTTAATTCCATGTTACAGACAGCTCTTCTGGCAAGCAAGAACTCTTGTTCTTCATGGTAGACTCTAATATGCTTGGATCTGGAATGGTGGTTTGTATGTAAAGGCAACAGAAGATGAACAGAAAAAAAGGATTTTTACTGTGAATGATTTGGTACAATATGGCCTTGACTTGGAATCACAGGCTTGAGATGAGGGAATGGAAATTGGGGTACATATAACAGTGAAGGGCTATATAGAGGGATTCTAAATTGGGATAGGGGTGAAAGTGAAATCCAAATTCATGACAAATGTTTATTTTACTCTCGAAAAACTAAACCATATTTTACCAACTAACTCAACCTCAACCTAATTCATTTAAATGCTTGTTCTTTAGTTAATAAGATAACACTTGGAATCCTTATTATAGTTGATCACCTCAGACATAGATATTATTTGTATTACTGAAACCTGGTTCCTCCCTGGGGAATACTCACTTCAACTGAACAATTATAATATCTTTAATTTAAACAGGGATTCTTCAAGCGGGGGTGGGATTGCAATTTTCGTTCACAATCAACATAAATACTTTTCTGTGGTTCCTGAATTCACTTTTATTAATTCAGATGTGGAGATATTAACTGTACAGAATGATCACTATGTACTTTCAGTTTGGTATTGACTCCCTAGTTCAAATTTTGATGAGTTCCTGATTATTCTCAATGAATTTTTTGAATATTCTCATCTAATAAATAAAAAAAAAATTGTTCTTATGGGAAATTTAAACATTGATGTCTCCCGGAATAGACCTAATGTTCTTAAATTAACTCTTACACTCCATTCGTCTGGTTTCATAAATACAATACTATCCCCCAAAAGGATAATGCCTACAACACAAACAACAATTGACTTGTGTATTACTAATTAATACACAAGTCAATCGTAATATAAAGGCAGATCCCATTATTTCTGGCATCCTTGAACATCATATTAGTGATCCAATCTTTTTGATACACATTTCCTCCCCTCAGTACACTAGAACACATGAATGTTATAAAACATGATTAATTAATGCAAGGAAGTTGGACTCATTTAAAACTAAACTTGGTGACATCAACTGGCATGATATTGAAAATAATGACTCACCTACTGCAATGTACAAAGCATTTTATAAAATTTTCAAAGAACTTTATGATAACACTTTTGTTATAACAACTAATAGTAACAAACCACATAAAACATTTCAAAAGCCCTGGATAACAAATACTTTAATTAATAATATCAATAAAAAAACAGACTATTCAAAATTTTTAAAAACGAGGGAACAATCAGGTTTTATTAACTTCGAAATATACAGAAATAATTTAAACTCTAAAATCAGGAAGGCTAAGCATAACTATTATACAAATATTTTTTCACAAAATTCTTCAAAGTTTACTTGGAAACATCTCAACCTTTTACTTTGGAAGAAACCTAATATTACCTCAATAGAGTGCCTAACTGACTCAAACAATATCAAAATTCATGATAAACATAAAATAGTGACATTAATCAATAACCATTTTGTAACAATTCTAATAACTACCAAGCAAAATTTAAATACTGTTGATATAAACTTTACAAATTATCTCAAACAATCGTACTCTGCAAATACTTTTTACTTATCAAGTATTACGCATGAGGAATTATTAAAAGAACTACATCAAATTAAATCCAGTTCTGGTCTGGGACCAGATGATATTCACCCCATGGTAATTAAACATGTGGCTGAGATCATAGTTGATCCACTACTTCTAATCTTTAATGTAGTGTTTCAAACAGGAATATTTCCTGATGATTTGAAAATTACCAAAGTAGTACCTAAATATAAATCAGGATCAAAAAATGATATTAATAATTAATTATTGGCCCATTGCAAACCTTTCCATAATCTCTAAAATTTTGGAAAAACTATTTTATAACAGAATGGTTACATATTTAGAAAAATACAAAATTATTAATCAAAATCAATTTGGTTTCCAACTGAATAAATCTACAGAATTCGCAGTATTACATATTCAACAAATAATACAAATTTTTTTTTAAAATAACTTTATTACACTAGCTATCTTTTTGGACCTTACTAAAAAGCATTTGATACACTAAACCATAACATTTTATTGTCAAAATTACATAATCTAGGTTTTAGAGGGGGCAACTTACATTTTGTTTAAAAACTACCTTAGCAATAGATCACAATATACTCAAATTGATCAATTTAGTTTACCTTTTGCATATATAAAATCAGGAGTTCCACAAGGATCCGTCCTTGGTCCACTACTATTCAATATATATATATTAATGATATATTCTAATTCACTATTGAATCTAACTCAAACCTTATTCTTTACGCAGATGTACAACACTTCTCTTTTCAGGACCAACTATTAATGAAACAATATCCCTATCCAGTACTCAACTTTTGAAGTACACTAACTGGTTATCTTCTAATGAATTAGTAAGTAACTACAATAAATCTAAAGTTTTACTTTTTTTCAGACAAAAATCTAACCAAACCCTTAATTTTAACTTTTCTCTTAATAATACTCAGATTGAGTTAGGTAATAATCTTACCTATGTGGGTATTGTTTCCCACAATGACTTAAAATGGAATCTACATATAGAAATTTTATCAGAAAAATATCCAGAAATACAGGAATAATTAGTCATATTCTAACAAACCTATCTGTTAAAACATTAAAATTACTATATTGTGCATTGATTCATCCACATTTTGATTACTGTTTACTATCCTGGGGTCAAACAACACTTACTAACATCAATCAATTACACATTCTCCAAAATAAATATATTCGATTAATGGATTTTAAACATAACTTAAATGGAGGCAACTTACCAGGACAAAATATGTTCAGATATTCCAGAGCCAACCCAAACAAATATAATATTCTAACAATTCAGCAACTGTTTCACTTGGGGAAAATTATGTATAAATGAATTGAAATGAACTTTGGACAGGAGCTCATAGAAATTAATACTGCTACATACCGATATAATATTCGAAACCAAGCTTTGCTGAGACTTACTACACTTAGAACACAAACTACTAAACAAAGCCTAGATTATTCTGGTTCAGAGTTCTGGAATTCATTGCCTACAGAATTAATATCTATTAATAATTTCAATTTGTTTAAAAAGAAATTAAAACACTACCTACTTAACAACTAATACTCATTTAAAAATGCAAGGTGGGAAGTTGATTGATACAGGGATTATTCGACTGAGGGGGAAGGCAAGGGGAACCAGGGGAAGGGGGATGTATTTAATGATGATTGGGGGGGGCAATTTCATAATTTTCATTACTTTAACATTATATTTCCCTCGATATGCTGTCAATTAAATATCATGCTAGACATTTAATTTAGTTAACATGTTATATCTCAGATATGTTACTCTATTTTGCTTTTTGTTTTTCATTTCTTTCTTCCTTCTCTTTTTATTTCTATGTTTTCTTTTTTGACTTTTTTGCTGTTATATGAATGCTCTTGGCTTGACTTATACCTAGGGAGATCAAGGCCAAGCCAGGTCTCTTCAAGGCCTTTTTCTTGTTCTTCCCTGCTGTTATTTATATGTTTATGTACAACTGTTCAGAATTATTAACTTTAATATGTAACAGCAAGACCAATAAATGAAATGAAATGAAATGAAAATAAAATGAAATTATCCTTCAAGAACCTTGAAAATAGGAGTTCCAGAAATACATTGATTATCCTTCATGAACCTTGTATGCAGGAGTTCCAGAAGTACATGATTATGCTTTCTTTGTATGTATTTGTATGTGTGATTCTTAATTCTTACTTTTGTGTTTTTGTTATATTTTGCATATAGATGGCACTATGTCAAGCAGTGAAGAGATTGCTACTGGTGACCATTGAAATGGAAATGCCTTGGCCACTAGTTTTCCTGTAAAAGTAACTAAGAAGAAGCTAAGTTTGCATTTGTCTTAATTTACTTGCAGTGATTTTTTTATTTTTTTGTAAGTGGAAGTTTTGTAGATGTTTCACTCCGTAGTTGATTCACGCATTTGTGTGTATGAGTGTAAGACATTAAAGAATCTCCATTTTTAGCACATCCAGCAATACTAAATTATTCAGGGTAAGACATTTGCAATGGAAATGTTGCACAAACCACCAAAGAATAATTGTTTGATGAAATTTTTTAATATGTATGTCATGAATTTGCTGAATGCATGAGCTTACCTCAGCTTGAAATAAGTTTATTTCATCCAAAATCTTGGGATTTTTCTTTTTGTGGGCAGAAAAGCCTTTTTACCCCTCAAATCTCACAACATATTTTGTGAAAATTTAGATATTTTAATATTCTGTAAAAATTGTACTGTTAAATTTAACAATTAGACTGAAAACTGATACTTGTTTCATTTGATTCTGGGTGTAGTATGCTTGGAGAAGGCATGCCTTATGTAAGAAATAATATTGCAAAATTGTAAAGTAAAATGCCATAACTCTAACAAAGAAAATATATTTTTGTCTTACAAAACATGTATATATTAAACCATTACTAAGCTTTTTATATGAAATTCTGTGTTGTTATATAATTTATTTGATTGGTAATTGTTTGAATGGAAGAAGCAAAATGATGCTATGTTTTTAAATCAAATTTCATGCTTTCATGTAAAATTAAGACCTTAATTTTCATCTTGCTGTGCAAAATGTAATAAATTCAGGAATACTGGAAATTGTTACATAATTTAGAACATGTAATTACTTAACTCTGATCAGTTGCATATTGTAAACCACTGCCCATTTGTGAAATAGAGAACAAATGCATCTCAAGTACTTTATAACTACAAAATTAGCTTCCAAGTTGAGCTGTTCCACATTTTTTAAATATTAAATAATTTCAAGTGATGCTGAATTTTTTAAATATTTATAAGTGTCTCTTGGTTAAATCATTGGTGTTTTACTACTTTTTAGTTTGTTAGATGTGATGACATTCTTGAAATTTATTTTCAAGTTTTCTGTGATGTGAAAGATTAAAGCATTTATGTATATACATGCCAATTCATACTATGCATTTTGTGCAGATTGGTTATGAAAAATTAGAGCATTCTGAATATTTATATATGTGTGTAACTTAATGTTGGTTTGCATTTTACAAAAAACTCAGGAGTATTTTTTGAAACACCACACACACAATGCATTGTGCTGTATGTTGTTGAATAAATGCATTTCAGAGTATTCTGAGTTTGGATATCTTTGCCTTACATACATTTCTTTTACTTTATGAAACCTTATAAGGAGTTAAAATGGATGTATTAGTTTAATAAAACTGTAGCATCTTATGTGGGCCTATTCTAATATATGTTGTTTTTGGACTTTATATCCATAGTATTTGCGCAATTAGTTACTATTCATTTAACCACTAGTGGTCTTTTTTGTGTATTGCCAGTGTGAATCAAAATTCTTGGAGGCGTTTGTTAGTTATTGCAATTTTATATTGATGGACGAGAGTAAAACTAAATATGGCACAACACACTGTATGTTCTGCATTTCATAACTAGTTGAAAAGGATGAAATAAAATTAAATACTTCAGTCAATGTTATAACCATGCAGATAAGTTAAACAGAAAAAATGTTTCATGTTGAATTGCATCATTTCAGAAAATATGAGTTGAAAAATTTTTCTTTGTCAGTGTTTGACTTGTAAAATCATCAAGAATGCTTTTGTAGAGATTTGAATGGTGCTTGAATTATTAGATGGAGCTGGAAGAACTGATAACAATATATATATATATATATATATGTATGTATGTGTGTGTGTGTGTGTGTGTGTGTGTGTGTGTGTGTGTGTGTGTGTGTGTGTGTGTGTGTGTAGGGGTATTGGGAAGCTTCCCCACTTATGGGTCCATCGAATCACAACACTTAAATAATGATGGACGGGCTGGACGAACACTGAACACACACACACACACACATTTAATATGATGTACACTTACAATTGATATCAGGATACACTAACAACGGAACCTACTCGTTCCGCTAAGAAATACAAAATGGCGAACGTAACACCCTTCGGCACACGGCCCTGTCTCAGTGTTCACAAGTTAGTGGTAGGCAATGCACGTAACTAACAAACAAATTAAAAAGGTAGTGTAGAACACGCTAAGTTACGTATAAAAAAAGTTTAAGGCAAATATATTTCAGCCATTACTATGGCCTTCATCAGTGCAACTACGATTGGTTTTCGTTGTCAGATTGGAAAGGTAAGTTTTGTAAAGGTAACTCCGGGTGACGTGATGCAATGAGGGATTTCCAGATGTAAAGAATGAAAATGGGGAGCTCAGAGTTGCAACTTTTGGAAAATAAAATTTCCAAACTTTCTCTAAACCTCGGAGCATACCGATTTTGGAAGGGAGCCAACTTTTTAGTATCGGGCCACAAAGTGGAATAGCAGAAGTGTCAGCCATGGTAAGAAGAGAAATAGCACAATTTCAAGAAGCACTAAATTCTTACCATTGCTGACACTTCTGCTATTCCACTTTGGTCCGATACTAAAAGTTGGCTCCCTTCCAAAATCGGTATGCTCTGAGGTTTAGAGAAAGTTTGGAAATTTTATTTTCCAAAAATTGCAACTCTGAGCTCCCCATTTTCATTCCTTACATCTGGAAAATCCCTCATTGCATCACGTCATCCGGAGTTACCATTATAAAACTTACCTTTCCAATCTGGCAACGTAAACCAATCGTAGTCGCACTGATGAAGGCCATAGTAATGGCTGAAATATATTTGCCTTAAACCTTTTTATACATAACTTGGCGTGTTCTACACTACCTTCTTCTTAATTCGGTGTTCATGCTTCAGAACTCTCCGCAGCTCTGACTCTAGTCTCTGGGAGCATGTTTTAGCGATGCGCCGATGTCCAATGCTCACGCCATCCAGCGGTCGTTCTTCTGTGTAGTGATCTCGGCATTTCACCATCGGGACGACACATACCGAAAACCCACAGTCTCGGCCATGCTGACCAGGCACTGTCCTCAGCAGCTCCTGCATCCGTTAGTGTTCATGGCGGCGGCATTGTTCTGGACATTTAGACAACAAAAGAAAACAGTAAAATAAAACACATACTTAGTCATTGAAAGAGGAGTTGAAAGTCCTTCAGTGACCCCCTGTAGGCCATGGCTTCATATGTTCTGCTGCGGTAGATGTGTTGTTCGGTTCTTCGTGGTTTCTCGATGTCGTACCGATCCTTTGGCTTCACTGCCTTGACATGATATGGGCCAAAGAATTTTGGTCGCAGCTTTAACCCCGCACCGAACTGCGTCCTCTGAATTGCAACTAGGTTGTTGACTTTAATACAGTTTAGGTGGTTTTCGTTTCCGGTTGAATTGTCGACTATTTTCCTGTTGTAGTCTCAAGATATATTACTCTTGGCGTCTTCACGTATATCATCTCTATCACGTAGTATGCAGTTTAAATGTTTCTCTTTTAACAGTTCTCTAATTTTTAGATCTCCAGCATTCTTCATTTTAACGCCAGTCACCAGTTCAACTGGGGTGTATTTAGTGCTTCTTGAAATTGTGCTATTTTTTAAATTGGTACTTTTGGTTTTGTTTGGCTTGTAGCCATGCGCAAGATCCGAAACTTCCCTGCGCAACTCCAAATCTCGGATATGATCCAAGTTCAACATGCCCGAATCTTCTGTCATGCTCGCGGCATGCAGCAAAAAACTACCAAACACGTTCTCATTTTGCTCTCCTGAAGCGGCGATAACAGTCTGCTGTTCTGACAGGCTTAGCTCCCACAATGCCAGCATCTGACCTTGACCCACTTTCATTGTGGCAGACAGATTTGCAGGGATTATGCACTGATCGTTGAGGCTATTCGAGACTGCTGCTGTTACCACATGAGAACTCTTTAGTGAGATCTGGAACTTTGCCAGCGGAACTTCATGTTTATCATTAAAACAATTAGAAAAAAATACTCTACCCTCTGTTATTTTTTTTTGGCGGGGACCACATTGCTTTTCACCGCAATTTGGGTGCCTGAATCAATAAGAGCAGTTGCTTCTTTACCATCAAACAAGATGTCAACATACTCCAGTTCATTTATAAAACCTTTTCTCTCAACGGGCTGTTCAGATTCCAGTACATTGACTGAACTTTCACCCTGCCCGCCTTGCTCACTTACCTCAGGTTGTCTTCGGAAACGTTTTGAACATGATTTTGCAAAATGTGTTCCTCCACAAACGTAGCAGTTGGGTTTTCCCTTATTTTGCCCATAGTTATTAAAAATTCTTAAAATTTCTGCTTCCACCTTTACTCGTATTCTCCACCGATTTGTACTCATTTGCTTGAACGTCGTTTAACGATTTTCCTTTCGACACAAAATAAACATCGCACTCTTTCACTAATCTTACAGGGTCAAACCAACTTTCTCCCTGTTTAATCCCTATGTGAGATGCCATGTCTCTGTCTAAGGTTTGGTACAATTTATCTGCCACCATCAATTTGCATAACGAGTTAAAATCACTAACCTCGTGCAGTTTACAATAATATTCGAAGTTTGCTGTTAATCTTGGAGCAAATTGAATATGTGTTTCACTCGGCTGTCAACGAGCTTTCCAAAAATTATTCAGGCATTCCTGCGCTGTCGGCTGAAACTCTCATAATATTAGCGACTTAAGCTTATCATAATCTTTCATCTCCTCCTCCCTGATGTAAAGCAATACGTTGCTAGCTTTTTCCCCGAAAAGGTTTATCAAGATCTCTGACCTCATGCCCAGCGGCACCCCTTTTATAACAAAAGCTTGTTCCACAGATTGGAAAAACAAATTGAGATTCTCTGGTTTAACTGGAATAGTCATACTCAGTATACGAACACTTTTAATCAGGTTTTCAAGATTAAACATAGGCCGCTCAAGTTCCGTATTATCACTTCGCTCATTCAGCTCCAATGCCGAACGGCTTTGAATACTTTCCAGTTCTACTTCCTTCTCCAATTGCGCTAATTTGATTTTTTCCATCTCTAGTACTCTATCATTTTCAGCCCTCGCCTTCCTCTCTTCTATTATAGAATTTAAGACGTCTTTTACAAAATCCGGATAATTTTTAGACTTCAGTGCTCTCTATTTTTAATTTTAAATCGGCTGTCATTGCTCCTGTTAGCACCGTTTCACCGATCTCTTGTGCTACTTGAATCAAGTCTTCTTTGCGAGAATTTTTATACATGGTTGACAAGAAAGCTTACCTTCAAGATGTGAAATAAAAGCTCCATCTTTGCCACTGTGTAATCCACAGGTGATTCGGGACAGATCTCACTTGCTGACACCAGAATTGTAGGGGTATTGGGAAGCTTCCTCACTACGAGTCCGTCGAATCATAACACTTAAATAATGGACGGGCTGAACAAACACTTAACACACACACATTTAATATGACTTACACTTACAATTGATATCAGGATACACTAACAACGGAACCTACTCGTTCCGCTAAGAAATACAAAATGGCAAACACAACACCCTTCGGTACACGGCCCTGTCTCGGTGTTCACGCTTCAGAACTCTCCGCAGCTCTGACTCTAGTCTCTGGGAGCATGTTTTAGCGACGCGCCGGCTTCCGATGCTCACGCCATCCAGCGATCGTTCTTCTGTGTAGTGATCTCGGCATTTCACCATCAGGACGACACATACCGAAAACCCACATATATATATATAAAATTCCAATTATTTTTAAGTAATCCAAACTTTATGAATTACTTTTTTTTATTGAAAATCATAATTAGCATTAAGTTATAAACATGCTGAAAAATGCAGTTACATGTTGTGTGCTTAGTACACATCGTAGTTCAAAGTGTCTGTTTCCATCTCGGAAGCTGGTATGCATTAAATATGAAAATTTACTTTGCATAGTAGGAAGACAAAATTAAGATTTTAATTGTAAGAAAAATTCATGTTATGTTACTAAAACTTTATCAAGTGAAAATTAGCAGTACAGAATCGTTTTATGTACTGTTGATTGATTTTTTACACATATAGAGTTAAAAGCAGAGCAGTCTTGGAGTACCATATAGTGGTAAAAAACATTTAAAAAACTCTTCTATTTTAATTTGTGTCTTAAATTTCAACCGAATTATTTCCAGATCACAATCTGATTTAACAAGTCCGTTTGAAATATCACCATCCTGCGAGTTTGCTTTAAAGAATCTTCTTAATGGTAAAAGGCACTGATTTATATCTGTGATGGAAATATTTTCTATAACACTAACGTTCACTACAATGGAATCATAGTCTGAAAAAAATGGGAAGGGAATTCTCACACAGCGTGCAAGCAGCAGTACATCATATGTTTTGTGTTGGGAAAGGAAAGTTGGCACAATGATCTATATTGGTGGTTAGTGTATGATAAGGGTGTGTCAGCATATCAAGGGATGTTTTATATAACTAACACGTCTATTCATACCCAAGGGGTGGCTTTATGCAAGGGTGGCAGTAAATCGAAGGTTCACTGTACTTACTACAACGAAGTCATCATTTATTATTGTTGGAGCATAGTTATTGTACAGAATGAGATTCAAGCCATGTAACATTTGTCTGTGTAGCTTCATAAATCCTATATAATATAGTTATATAGCTTCACTAAATCAGTTTGAGAACTGCTAGCAGGGAAATTATTTGACATCAGAATGCCAAAAATAATATCTAATAACCAAGATATTTTTTACATGTTTTAAGAACAAAACTTACACATTTGCTTTGAAAATTAAACAAGACAGGATGGAAAAGTGCATTGTATATTTTTTAAAGATGTATGTAATGGCACCTTTAATGCTTTTTATTTGTTAAAGTGCAGCACTAGTTACAACTTGCTGTTTAAAGCCTGTTAAAAAAATATACATTTCATGTTAAAATTGTAAATGATTTTTAAACAATTGAAATCTACCAACTGTTTTGCAGTGCTAAAAATCCATCCTAAATTTTTAATGTGCAGTATTGTTTATTTTGTGCAAATTCCAGCAGGTTTTTGTTTAAATTTTGGAACTGAATTGTTTAATAATAAACTATGTCTGTATTAACTGGCAAAATTGTTGTATCAGCTTTGATTAAATCATGTGATTTTGTCAAGTTTTCAGCATAATGATAGAGATAGTGGAATGAACTAACTTTGTCACCCAGTTTTCACATTGGTGTGTGATTTCAGAAAGCTTTCTAAAATTAAAACAACTTTACATTTTCTGAATATTCTTAGTTATTGGATTTTCTGTTGCTGTGTCCCTACTGATAGTTCACAATGTTTTTTTCTACTGTGGTTGACTTTGCATTGCAAGTGATTCTGCCAACTGAATATCATACATAAAGTTACTGTTTTCAATTGCATTATGCATTTATCTAAAAGTTTTCTTTATTAAAGACCAGAGTTTTGTATTAAATTAACATCATTCTTCTCCAAGTTCAAAAGCATTGTTTTGAGCACAGCTTGCATTTATGTGTAATATAGGGCATTAAAATAACTGTTATGTGCACACAGAAGTTACCTCATGAGTGTTGGGTGTGTCAGAACTGGGAATTTTTTAGTTTTGTTAATGTTTTAGTTACCTTATCATTCTTAGAGAGTTTAAAAATAAACATGAAAGTTTTTTTTAATGTAATGCCATTTTATATATTTTTGTAAATTTATGTGCTTAAAAAAAGGACTGTTATGATTGCCTGTATCATGCAGTTCTCAGTTATAACACTACTAAAGTTCTTAAAAATAAAACAGTAAAATTACTTTTCTCTCTCTCATTGTTCATTTGTGTGTCAGTAGTGTAAGCTACATGTTTAAAAACTGCATTGTCAGCATTTGATTTATGCACTTCTTAATTTTTTATGCCAGTATTGCTCAGTCAACTTCTTGCAGAACACTAACATCTCACACATGCTGTTACTTTTTCCACTGCTGTGGTTTAAAATAGCTCATAGCCAGAACAGATTGCTAGCTGATTTCCAATTTAAGAAAATCTTCAAGCATATGTACAGGCAAATAGAAGGAAATCCAATGAGATCAGAATTATTAGGTTTATTTGCACAAATCTTATTACAGGACATAGAAAGTAAATTTTAAATGGTCCAAGTAACAAACTTGAGTTCTGCACATTGGATAGATAGGTGACATATTCAGAAAGAACTGCATGAGTTTTCACAGTGTTCTTCAAATACACATGGAACAACTGATGCAATAACTGATTTAGTGAAGTGCCACACCTGGACCTCTTAATAAATAAAAAAAAACCCAACTGAGAAACCCCAAGTTTTTGAAGCATGAATAAAAGATAAGTGCACACCAACAATCATGCCAGCAGATTTTAACCACCCAAATGGGAATATAAATTCTCTTTTATAAAAGTGAATTTTTTTATTATTATTATTGGAGGTTTAATGACCACTGTGAGCAACTCAATGGGCTATATAGCAGTCGCCCGTCCCTAAATTAGGGCCACTGGTTCCATTGAAGGAAGAGAGCCATTACCGTAAGACAAACACAACATCCATAGGGGGATAATAATTAGTATATATATATATATACATTATATTATACGTTTACATGGTTTATAAGTTAAATCTCTTGGTGTCTGTTCAAAAAAATTTTCAAACATACCCACTAGATGCTTCTGTTCAACATGTCAACACATATGTTGAACAGAAGCATCTAGTGGGTATGTTTGAAAATTTTATTTTTGAACAGACACCAAGACATTTAAATCACAACATCCATGCCTCACCAGGATTCAAACCCGGACCCCTTCCGGACGAATGATCAGAAGCCATCACTTAAACCACTGTGCCACTGGGGCGGCAAAAGTGGCATTACTCATATATACAGAGTGATTGTAATTAAAGTATCCTTGCTCGGAGCCATCTGCAGAAACAACCAGTGTGTAAAATGTAACCAGATTTAATAGGAACACTTCTCATACAATAAGAAACACAGTGGAAATTAAAAAAATTGGTAAAAAAAAAAAAATCACTATCAAGGAAAACTACCTCTGCTAGTGGTGAAATAGTAACATACGCATTTTGCACACTTTCTGCAGGTGTCTAACGGGTATGAAAGGAATGGACAACTTTTGAGAACCACACTTTGTCTGGACATTCTCGACTCATAAAGCTGTAGTACCAGAATAGTGTGAAACGATGCTGGAGTGGTTTGCAAATACAGATGCCACAAGACATAGTGAGATCCATTGATCCTGTATGCACTTTGAAGTATGGTTTGTTGATTTGAGACTCTGACAGTCATACCAGGAAAGAGAGCAAACATCCATCTACTAAAGATTGAAGGCCTTGCTACTTCGCTTGTTCAGCAATCGTTTGATAATGCTGTTATGTAGCCTCATGCAGTGCATGTACAGGAATATGGCTGTTTGATTTGCCTTACACAATTGCATGGAAGTGGAAAGTTTTGCATAAAGTGTTGCATTGCTATCCCTATAAACTTACCTACAACCAAATGTTGCAAACTGGTGACTCAGCCATATGACTGACAACTGTGTTAGCTTTCTTGGCATGCACTGAAGTAGAAAAAGTTAAAACTCTTGTGGAGTCATGCTCACATTTTCATCTCAGAAGAAATGTGAGCACCAAAATTTTAGTATCTGGGCTACACAGAATCTATATAATATGCATATCAGTAAGGGCCCTTATATTCACTGGAAGGTTAACATCTGAATAGGATTTATAGCAATGTTTATTGGTCTGCTTTTGTTTTCAAAAGGAAGTCATTAAACTGGACTTGTGACCTGCATTGTAACCACACAGCATTATCAGGCCATGTTTCACAGTTTTGTAATTCTGCAGCAAAGAGGGAGTGAAAGGGTAAATTGCACTGGCAGTAGCGGTTTGCAAGATGTGACAAAATGTTTCAATAATGTACTAGTTACTATCGAGAGCACAATTTACCTTCAGCAAATGCTATGGAGACATTGTCCAACTCCGTCATTTTGATCATACCATTCATGAGTACTACGGAATTGCTTTTAATACTGTTACTATATTTTCAGAAATTCAATTATTTTTTAAGAAAGTTTTTACATTTTAGTTTATTGAAAAGGCATTTTTAAAATATCTTCTTCACTTAAAGCTAATTTTTTAATAAAGCTCATGTTGAGAAATGGCGTCCTAGTTTCTTAATTCAATTATTAATCTAAAACAACTATTATGGGAATTTTACTAGGAATTTTTTTCATTTAAATTGCAAATTTTCGGAGAAAACTCTTCTCCTTCTTCAGGCTGTCTTTTTGTTGTCACTTATTCCTGTCCCTATCACGGTTACGGTTAACCTTGACGGTTTAGGTTATTTTTCATCAAATCCTGCCAGATGTTAGGCAGGGAAAATCCTTTGCAGTCATTGATGATGGAATTTTGATTTTTCTCAATCTCTATTCCTTCTTTCAGCTTTCTTTTTTGAAAATTGCTTTGGAAACTGATGACTTTAAGGGAATTCCAATCCATGCTGTGACTAGTTTCTCTAACATGCCTATCTAATCCAGTCTTGTTGGAGCAATTCTTTATAGCTGCTTTATGCTCTGCTATACAAGTTTCT
This sequence comes from Macrothele yani, assembly GCA_039090855.1. Lineage (NCBI taxonomy): Eukaryota > Metazoa > Arthropoda > Arachnida > Araneae > Macrothelidae > Macrothele > Macrothele yani. The sequence goes on from CM076995.1 coordinate 71,682,080, forward strand.
AGTCTGCGACCTGTTTCACCTTTGTAAGATAGTCCACAACTACATTTTACTTCATAGACTACTCCTTGCATTTTTAAAATATCTTCTTCTCTTTGAACTATTTTAGGGAAATTTTTTTTTAACTCTGTTCTCTAAACTTTAAAGACTAAAATAAACCTTTGTGATAAGAAATTTTTCAAGTGAATTTTACTTGTTGCTTTTGCGGGTTCTTCGTACCATTAAAATTCAGAAGCTTCTCAATTTCTTCTTTAGGATAGTTATTTTCTGCAAGTATGACTTTAAGTTCTTTTTTATCTGCTGTAGAAACTATTTTATTAATTTTTTCTAAAAACTGACTTGCTACATTTTTCTTAATAGAGACTGGATGATAGGAATTGAAATCCAATAGTCTATTAGTATTCATTGGTTTTTTATACCTAAACTAGTGAGGAATTTTTCATCTTCATAATAGATAGTAATATCTAAGAAGTTAATTCTTCTTTCTTTTTGAAGTTCAATAGTGAACTTAAGGGAATCATCTAATTCATTGAATGAGTCTATGTATCTTTTCTTCTAGTTTTCCCACATAATAGTTAGCTAAGAGTGGGGAGCCCATAGCTAGCCCCGATTTTTGAATGAAAAATGTTTTCCCAAATTGAAAGTAGTTCTGCAAAGAGAAGGTAAGCATTTCAAAAATTCCAACTAATATGTTTTTATCTTTGTTGTGAAAAACTATTAGGTCTGCCAAGTCTTCCGCTATAAAGTCTATAAGTTGATCTATATTAATGTGAGTATACATAGACACTATGTCTAAACTACCCATAATAGGAGAATCTAATTTAGGAATAGTCACAGCATGGATTGGAATTCCCTTAAAGTCATCAGTTTCCAAAGCAATTTTCAAAAAGAAAGCTGAAAGAAGGAATAGAGATTGAGAAAAATCAAAATTCCATCATCAATGACTGCAAAGGATTTTCCCTGCCTAACATCTGGCAGGATTTGATGAAAAATAACCTAAACCGTCAAGGTTAACCGTAACCGCGATAGGGACAGTATTAAGTGACAACAAAAAGACAACCTGAAGAAGGAGAAGAGTTTTCTCCGAAAATTTGCAATTTAAATGAAAAAAATTCCTAGTAAAATTCCCATAATAGTTGTTTTAGATTAGTAACTAATTTTTATTCTATTTGGGGGGTTAGTAACTAATTTTTTATTCTATTTTTATTCTATTTGTAGCGATCACTGAGAGCAACTCGATGGTCTATAAGCAGTTGCCCACCCGTAATTTAGGGTCACTGGTCCTAGGGAAGGGAGAGAGAGCGAGTGTTGTATAAGACAGTCACAACATACATGCCTCACTGGAGTACAAAACCGGGCCCGTCTCGGATGAGTGGTGAGAAGCCAGTGTGCCGCCCCGGTGGCGCAGTGGTCTAAGCGATGGCCTCTGATAATTTGTCTGAAAAGGGTCCGGGTTCGAATCCTGGTGAGGCATGGATGTTGTGTTTGTCTTACAACACTGGCTCTCTCTCCCTTTCCTGGAACCAGTGACCCTAAATTAGGGACGGGCGACTGCTTATAGCCCATTGAGTTGCTCGCAATGATCCTTAAACCTCCAATCAAAAAAAAAAAAAAAAAAAAAAAAAAAAAGCCGGTGCTTCAGACCTGTGTAGCAGCAATTTTGATTCTAAGGTATAACATATGAAAAGTTTTAATAGTTGGAACATTCTTATATGCAAGTTTCAAATAACATGCAATTTGAATTATTAGCATGTTTATAGCTTTCATGTAATTTTGTGAGCAGCTTGAACCTATTTTAGTTTAATTATAGCAACATATGAAAAATAATGTAACAAATGATCTGGCCTGGTCAGATAGGTACCACAGCATGTACTATTTCCCAGTGGATCTAGAAAAATGGTGCACACGGAACTGTTAAATTAGAAGCGACATCCCCTCCTTTGCTACTAGGAAAATCCACAACATACAAGGTCCCTCTGAACTAATAAACTGGTGCTCAAAATTAGCATGACAAATATAAATTCAAGAATATATCCAAAACGAAACAACCAATTGTTAAGATTTTTCAGAAACGTACAAGGAAAACCGCTAAGTCATCTAACCCAAGAAATGTTGTGTTGCCTCCTATGGAAATATACAAATGACAAACATACGTCATTGAGCTGGCAGGCACCTGACATTCCTCTTTGTGAGCAAAATAATAATAAAAAATGGCCTCAATTTTTGGAAAAAATAAATGTTCTCTAAGTTCTTCTGAATTTTTAGAAAATGCTCAAAAGGAGGAATTAAAAAAAAAAGTTTTGGGAGATAATTAATTACCCTTCTCTACTAGTTAACAAAATCCTCAATAAAAAAGAAAAAGAATCAGAAGTCAAAAACTAAATTTCAGTTAACTAGAAAAATTACTTACCATAAAGGACTGTTCGAAAAACTTCAGAGGATTAGTGAGAAGTTTCTAGTCAGATTAGCTCCAGGATTATAAAATAAAACTACCTTCCAAAATTGAAGCAAAAAGAAGAAAACATCCTTTTATAGGAAGGTGTAGTCTACAACATAAAATGTGAGTGTGGTCTCAGTATTGTAGGAGAAACAGGCAGACAGCTTAAAACCAGATTGACAGAGAGAGAAAGAACATAAAGCTGCAATTAAAAATATGACAAACAAAACAGGTTTTGACAAACATGTTCAAAATGCAGGGCATAAAGTGCTTTGGGACACTAGAAGTTCTGACACATCAACAGCACTTTTTCAAAAGAAAATTGTCAGAACTGGAAATAAAGAAGCAGAGGTACAATATTTAATGATGTGAAGGGTTGGAATTTACCTCATGAATGGCAACACTTACTATAGCTGTAGTCTTAAAAAAGGGTAGGGGTACTACCCAAAAATTTGACGTATACACTGAAGAGCAATTGAATTAGAGACAGCTGGCGTTATGCAAATGTGGCGCTGTGGGCCCTGTAAATGGAAACGACATGAGGTATGCAGCGATACAACAATATAAGGAGTGATGCGACGGGAATTGGTAAGACTCGGCAGTATGGGTAAGACGAAGGATCTAAGTGCATTTGATCGTAGGCAAATTGTTGGGGCCTGACGAATGGGTCACTCCATCTCGGAAGTCGTGCAGGCACTGGGATTTTCACGAGGCACTGTGTCACGGGTGCACTGTGAGTACATCGTATCCGGTAAAACGATCCCTGGAAGGGCCAACTGCCGTGGACAACAGCGTGTGGATGAGCAGGGTCATCATCGGCTAGCTCACATTATAACAGCGAATAGATGAGCCACAGTGCAAGAAATCACTCGGCAATTTAACGCTGGTGCAGAAAAACGTGTAAGCAGCCACACCATCTAGAACCATCTCCTCGCTATGAGGTACAGAAGCCATCGTCCCACAAGGATACCGCTGCTGACCGCACATCACAGGGTGCAAAGATTAGCATGGGCACTGGAACATCGCCACCGGACCCTAGACATGTGGAAAATTTTTGCCTGGACTGATGAGTCGAGATTCACGTTGGTACATGCGGATGGCAGGATACGAGTACGGGGCAAACCACATGAAGCGATGGATCCTTCTTGCCAGCAGGGTATGCTTCAAGCTGGTGGCATTCTCATCTGGGGACTGTTTACGTGGACTGAAATGGGACCCCTGGTACGTGTGACATCGTCCCTCACAGGTCAACGTTTATCGGGATATCCTGGACGACCATTTGCTCCAGTTTGTGCATCTTCAACATCCCACTGGGGACCTCATCCTGCAACAAGACAGTGCACCGTGCCATCGCTCCTGAATTGTATCAGAATGGATGGATGAACACTCCACCGACGTGACCTCGCTTCCTTGGCCAGCTAGGTCACCTGACCTCAATCCCATCGAGCACATCTGGATGCCATCGAGAGAGATGTTCGAGGCTCTGACCCCCTCCATCAAATCTTCGTGAACTGTGGGAGCTTGTTCAGGGGTCGTGGATCCGTATGGCTTCCCAACGCTTCCGGAGTCTTGTAGAGTCCATACCGAGACGAATCGCCGCTGTCATCAGGGCGAAAGGTGATGCTACACATTACTAGACAGGTATCTCTAATTCAATTGCTCTTCAGTATAAATCAGAACATGACTCAGACTTCTGCTCTTTACACTATTCGGTGTACAGGAAACCTACCTCCGCACCCACTATGATACCTGCATCTTCTGCGCACCCGAATAATTATAAACTTTCATCAATTAACTTCATGCTAAGAAGAGCATTCACTCATTTCTCTGATGGCTTCAAGAGGCGTTGCGAAATTAATAAGGTTTTCAACATTGCTTGTGCCCATGGTTTCAAAAAATCTACTGTTAGAGCTGTACTCGGGAAAATCTGTCGTCAACGTCTAACTACCCTTCAGGCCGAACACCCCTGTCGCAATTATGTGCGCTCAATGGATTATTTCCCAACTGTCTCCTCAATCCTTAAAAATATTGGTAAACCATTCAGTCTTGACTTTGGGATACGTACCACCAATATTTTTACTTTGATCAAGAAAGATCGTGACCTGATTCCAGAGGCTAACAAATTTGGTGTATACACTATCCCACTTGATAGTTTAAATCAAATTCCCCCTTGCAGCCAATACATCAGATCAACCAAAAGGTCATTGGGAATTAGGCTCAATGAACATAAATATGCTGTTAAGAATGGCCTATCAAATACTGCCCTTGCAAGACTAGTGAATGAAGGACAACATTATCCTAATTGGAAAGAGGCAAAAATCATTACAGCACCACGTACTATCTCCTTATTATTCACCGAAAGTTTGATAATTGCTGAACATGGAACTTCATGTTGTAATGACAATACTCCAGTCTACATACCAAAACCTTGGACACAACTATTAAAACGTTCCCCTCCAGTTGTGGAGAATGAAAATATTTAATATATATATATAAAAAAAAAAATCATTGTTATTAGACTTAAGTATGCATATTATCCAGTTATTGTAGGTAAGTTGCATAAGATTGCCTCCTTATTGTCTGTATTTGCCTTCATTCATTTATTCTTTTTCTACATCTTACTTGTCTTGTACGTTAATTATTTGATAATTTGACCATTTGATTGTATGTATTCACATATCGATTTAAAATCATCATATTTGGATTGACGATATGATCACCTGTTCTGTACGTCACCCAAAATGCTCCTTCAGTACTTCCATCTGAGCCGCCCCGGTGGCGCAGTGGTCTAAGGCGCTGGCCTGTGATCATTCGTCCGTAAGGGGTCCGGGTTCGAATCCCGGTCAGGCATGGATGTTGTGTTTGTCTTACGGCACTGGCTCTCTCCCTTCCCTGGAACCAGTGACCCTAAATTAGGGACGGGTGACTGCTTATAGCCCATTGAGTTGCTCACGGTGGTCGTTAAACCTCCAATAAAAAAAAACAAAAAAAAACTTCCATCTGATGATGGTCTTTAGGAAGACCGAAAGTTCTCATGGCTTTATTTTTAATCTTTTAACTTATACAATAAATAAGTTCTTCACTTCATCAGTAGCTCGCGTAGTGTTTTAATTATCATGTTTAAGACTGCTACCTTAAGCTTTTATGATTGACTCATTCTGCACGAGAACCTGATATCTTGATATCTTTATAAATCTCCTTTATTCCTTAGTAAAGACCCACAGTTTTGAAATGCTTATAATGCAGAAGGGTGTCTGAATTGGACCCAAAATCACTCTTATCAATGGGCCAGTGTTCTCTTCAGTGACCAGTTGCAGTACAGCCTAAACACATATCATTGATATGTGTACATTTGAGAGCGGTGGGAAGCTGAAACCTTCCCTCCAACATTAGGGAAATTAATCACTACAATGATGGGGGACTGGTTTGAGCTGGTTTCATGCAGCATGTATTTTTCCTGAAGGCACCCTGACTGCTTCATGCTACAGGGATGACATCTCATTGTATGGCTTTTCAGGGGAGCTATTGGCCCCCAGTTCCTTTTTATGGATGATAACGTCTGTCCCCATAGGGCTTGGCTAGTTGACGAATACTTGTAGAGCAAGGATATTCACCTGACAGAGTAGCCTGCAAGATCTCTGGACCTGAGCCCAATGGAGCATGTCTGGGATGCCCAGGGAAGAGCAATTGCAAGATGACAGCCCTTCCCTACATGAATTATGATGCGCCTTGCTGGAGCAGCGGCACTTATTGCCGCAAACTCTCATTCACTGCCTTGTAAACAGCACGAGGGCTTGCATTCTTGTTCGGGGTAATCACACTTCCTATTAGCCCCTCAATAATCTGCATCACTTTTGAACTGTTATGCATGCTTTTCCCTCAAAACCTAAACACATATCCAGGGTTCGTTTTCAGAAATTGAAAATAAGGAGTTTTTAAGGACTTTTTAAGGGCCTTAATTAATTTTATAAGGAGTTATAAGTCAATTTTTACCACTTTTAAAAGGGCATTCATATTAAAAAACACCCTTAAAATATACTTTTAAAGCAGCAAAGATCGCTTAAGTAACACAATTTTTAATCATTTATAATAATATAAATTATCACACTTTTATAAACAAAGACAATTTTTGCATGTGATTACTGTATTTAATTAAATTAAAAATTTACAAGGTACAATTATTTGTCAAAAAGCCTTTAATAAAAAAGAAATTAATTTTTGTCAACAAGCATTTAATAAAAAAGAAATTATTTTTAAGTTTTTTTTTTTTTGAGTTCTATCTTTGAATCAGTGGCTTCAAGTTCTAATTTTTTTCTTTCAGTAATTTTCGAAAATTGTTGCATTTTATAAAAAGATTGACATCTCTTAAAGCTTCTGCTTGTTCAGCCATGTTATCAGCAGACTTTTCCAATTCGATTAAATCCTTTTAGTTTTTAACATATTTAGGTCATCACTTTGTTTTTGTTTTTTTCTCTTTCCTGAGATTACAGGCTCTTTTTCTTTCTTTTTGTTCTTCCAAATGTTGCATACATCTATGGTGAGAAGAAGATACTGAAGCTCACAAATCCTTTGTAAGCTCTACATTGTGAATTACAACAAAATATTTTTTAAGACATTACATGAGATAAAGCTTGAAGAAACCTAATGGTAATTGGACAAAACAGGCAATCCGAAAACCTCACGAGCGAATGAATGCAATTAAGTGGAATGGAAGTAAAGAGAAACAGGCTCAATCTCCCACGTACTCTACCACCTGTTGTGCATGCTGCTGCGTTCAACAGGTTCAACCAATGCCAAGGGAGGATGACGTCAATCAACACTGACAGAAAGATCGGGGATGCGCACGGGAGCAAGATACATAGTTCATACACTTTTTCGATCACAAAACTCCAGGACTTTTGGATTTTTTTCCAGGACATGTGATCCAAATGCTCTTACTTAAAATATAATGAAACCATAGGTATGTTTAACCTGTAACCTACAGCAAACAACTTCTTACATGCTTGGGCAAACTTAATACAGAATGTTAAAAATGTTGTTCACTGCAGCTAATCAGAAACTTAGAATCACGGATACATACTGAAATATCAAAACTGTCACTGAAAATATGATCAGGTTTAATATCTACTAAACTTTTGTATATTATACTACACTGATTTTGAGAAACTTTAATTTTTCTACTTTGGCTTTTCCCTCAAAACCTAAACAAAAATATTATTGATAATATTATCAATTATTGAAGCAAATTACAGAATAAAAATTAATATTATCAATTATTGAAGCAAATTACAGAATAAAAAAACCCCATAAAACTAAAAAATACATAGGTATGTGGCATTACTCTTAAAATGCTTTCATATACCATGCAATCAATACATAAAATACTATTTATATTTAATTATTTGGAAATAATGCTTACATTGGAAATTTAAGGGTAAGGAAAGATGAAATATTTGGAACTTTTTCAAAGGACCAAAGGGATTGTTATTTCTTATACACATAATCATGGGAGCAAGTATTTGTGTTGCATTTTATTTAGGGAAGGAATTTTCAACATAATATTGATGCTGTAGCTAAGTTTTAAATTTGTACTTACCAGCAAACAAAGTATGCACAAAAATTTCCAAAATGAAATGAAAGAGAATAACAGGAAAACCTTAAATCCAAGGGCTGTGTACAACTGCATTCATAAGTGATTAAGGCAATTTAACTGGCCATGATTAGAAAACTAATTATAGAAGATGAGAAGTTATTAGTTTGCTCAGAAAATACTAAGAAACAACTAAATTTAAGTAATATTAGAAAGCAATCTAATTTTATGGCAAATTTTTATATAAAGCATTCACTAGCAAATTTCAATAAAGGTCAAAATAAAGTACAAAAAAAAAAAAAAAAAAAAATCAGCTACTTACTTTCACCAGTGGCTAAAAAGTATGTTATGAAAATTAACAAATGGTGCAAAAAACATCTCGCATAGCAGAAGGAAGGTATTCGAGGCAAAATGATTTTCAAATCAAACAGTTAAAAGAAAAGATAGAGAAGGAAACGACATAACTGTATGCCTTTTGGCGGAAGAATTTTGCACAATGGAAAAGTTGAAACAGGCTAAAAGTATTTCTCATAGCAAAAGCTATGCTAAGGAAAAAAAAAATTTCAAATACATCTCCCAAAAGCAGAGATAGCAAGGAAAACGTTTTGACCTTTACAACCCCTAAGGAAAAAGTTGTACGCATTATTTCATGGCTGCCATTCTTCTGTCCTGGGGACGGATTTCCGTCTTCTGAAGATTATGGACAACTGTTATGATTGTTAGAATATTTTAAAATTCTGTTTTTCCTCCGAAAGTTGTGTATTTCTGTAATCATTGAAATTGTGGAGTTGCACCAAATGTTTTAAAAGTGATCAAAATGTTCTAAAAAGTTCATCGGGATTGCACACCTGTCAAAATTTCCGGATTTTGGCAAATCTCTTCAAGTCGGAAAGTGTGTTTTTTGGGGTTCAACACATTTTCTGGAAGTTCGGCGTAAATGCGCAGTCTAGGAGACATGAGAATGTTCCGTGATTTTCCGCGTTTTGAATTTTTCTGAAGGAGTCTTTATTATTACTATTTCTCTTCCTGGATGTATTCCTCATTTTTTATATCCAATGATGTTCATTTATTTTTCCGTAACCGTGCAAAATAACGACCACATTTTTAAAGAATTTTTCTAAGCAGAATGCTTGCTTTCCTACTTCGTAGTCTCTGCTTCAAAATAAATCAATGGAGCTTGCATTTTTACACTCCAATTTTTGTAAGTGAAATATTTCAAACTCGGTTCATGATGTTGTCCGTGAAAGAATCGGTTTTATCTCCGTGACACATAAAATCGTATTCACGGCAAAGTGACTACCGCAGCACCAATTTTTGGAATTAATTTAACTTAAAATGCATGTTTTGCCACTCCTTAGTCATCTCTGCTACATCAAATCACAGAGCAGGCATTTTGCCATTTTCTTAACGAAATTAAAGTTTAAAAACGTCACTACTTACTCATTGTGCAGAGAAAACTGTTGCGTATCACTATACACAGCAACGGACAGTTGAAGTTCTGATTTTGAACTTTAATTTTTGATTAAACAAAAGGAAAAACGCTCGCAACTTTTATTTCTAGATATAGCAAACAGTGATTAAGTAAATGCTGTGAAAAGAGCTGTACAGATCACCGAAATGGCAGTATTCGGTTTTTTGTCTTATCAACTTATAAAGTTGAGGGAGGTAGTTAATTATATATTATTCCCCCCCCCACCCCCTCCCGTTGATCGATATAGCCCAACTTCTTACATCGTGTCTCGATTTTCAGTCTTGGCATAAGCACTTTACTGGCACCCATGGCATTATTTGAAGAGGATCTTCTTACTGTAGCAAAAATCTTATTCACTCTCCTTTATATCGTAGCAAATGGCATACAGTAAAAAAAGTTTTTTTTTTTTTTTTTTTTTTTGATTGGAGGTTTAACGGCCACCGTGAGCAACTCAATGGGCTATAAGCAGTCGCCCGTCCCTAATTTAGGGTCACTGGTTCCAGGGAAGGGAGAGAGCCAGTGCCGTAAGACAAACACAATATCCATGCCTGACCGGGATTCGAACCCGGACCCCTTACGGACGAATGATCAGAGGCCAGCGCCTTAGAACACTGCGCCACCGGGGCGGCAAAAAAAGAAAAAAAAAAAAAGAAAAAGAAATTTCTCAATAGTTTTTAGAGGCAGAGATAGGCTGCAAACAAAAGTACATAAACACCATCTGGTGGCAGTATTGTGAACCACAAACCTCCTCAAATGCAAACCTGAAGTGTTCCATAAGGTAAACTGTATCTGTTGTTAAAATAATTTTTTAAATCTGACATTTAGAAGTCCAGATATTGAGAAAAATAGATTAAATATTTGCACCCCCAGCAGCAAAATTGTGCATTATTTTGGGAAGAAAATACACACGAGTTTTCATAGTTGGTAGTAGCTGGTCGAAAGAGAATATTTGTCAATCGAGTTATTAGTCCCGTAGATATTGCTGTAAACGAAAACGTGAACTTAAGCCCTCTAGTGGCAGACTTGTGCGTTAAGAAATATTTGAAATTATATGAGAAACATTTCGCACCAAAATATTTTCTCAAAGAAAGAATTTTTCAAATCGTACTCCTAGAAACAGAGATATATGTATACGCCCCTGGTGGGAAAATTATGCACCATTTAAGCAGGAGGTATTATCAAAAAGTTTTTGGAGGCAAGCGGTATCGGTCCACTGAGGAATTTTTTCAATTGAGTTTAGAGCTCAAATTTTATTGCAAATACATCAGAAGCAAAAATAAACACTTACGCCCCTGGCGGCCAAAGCATTCTTTACCAAAAATGAGGAATTATATGCAAAACATTTCCCCTGAAGAGCTGTATCCAACGCAGGAAGAATTTTTCAAATCAGACTTTTAGAAGCGAAGATATTTTGGGGGAAAATGCGATTTACCGTTACGCCCCCTAGCAGAAAATTTATGCATTATTTGAAAAAGGGAATGTAACTAAAATAGTCTTAGATTAAATGCCAATAGGAAAAAGAATTTTTTCAATTGGATACTTAGAAGCAAATGTATGAAATAAAATGCATTTTAAATTCGATACAATCTTCATTTGTGCCCCCTAGCGGTGAAGTTGTGCATCGGAATAAACCCGGAAAATATGGATCATCATTCTCACATTTTAAGCTTCCCGATACAAAAAAATTTTACAAATCGAACTAATAATTGTAGAGATATGGTCTTCCCAGTTGGACAGACAGTGATAACCACTATGCCAAAAGATTGTTAATAATGCAGCTTCAGTCCTCCTAACAGACAAGAAAACCAACAGCCGCCCCCTCCCTCCCCACCACCATTTTGCAAGGGGTGGGGAGGAAAATTTGTTAGACATAAGTTATGTCAGTAGAAAAATCTTCAACTACAAAACATTGTGCAGGGACAAAAAGGCCGGAATAGATAAAATTCCAGGACATGTAACAGAATTTTAGGACTCTTCCAGGACAAAATGGAATTCCAGGATGCATACGAACCATGAAGATAAATAGCATTTGTTCCTGCTAGAAAATGAAAAAACCCAGCAGAAAACTGGATTTCAGAAAGATTTTCACGCCTGTTTTAAGGACTTTTTAAGGGCCCTTAATAAACAAAAAATAAGGAATTTTTAAGTACTTTATAAGGGCCCTCAGGAGCATCCAACAAAAATAAAGAGTTCCTAAGGACTTTTAAGGACCGTACGCTCCTTGATATCCTTGTGATGGCATTCCTTTTCCATTGTGTATTGCTACGTTATTCAGGATGTTTGTCATATTAATTTTGGACAATAGTGCAGTTATAGAATTCAGCCAATGAACAGGTGAAGTACAGCAAATGTTTCATATTTTTGTTGCAATACATCAAAAAAAAAAAAAAATCCTGCAACAAGAGGACTTAAATATGAATCAAGACTGGTTTTTGTTGGATACTAAAATAAATACAAGTGACTGATCAATTACTTCCCTTAACTAAAACCACATAAAAGAAGTTACAGATATTAAGATTTAAAACCCCATGCATGTGTTTACACAGATGTTCTCAAGTCAGAATGGTAGCTAGGAGAGTATGAAATGCAAATTGTTGTGCCTGTGGTGTGAGGAACTCAAAGATGCAAAAGTTAGTTAGTTAGTTAATTGATTTTAGTGGCGCAAGGGCCAGGTTTGGCCAAAGAGCGCCAGACACAGAACAATCAGTTAAAGATATTTAAAAGCGGGGTGAAATGATTAAGAGCAGACAGGCTTGGCAAAAGTTAGAATAGAGAATGATAAAAGCTGTGAAGACTAGTTAGTCAATTAGGTTTATAAATAAATAAATAAATTCACCAAATTCACTGTTATAATCATTATAAATTATTATTATTATTATTATTATTTTTTTTTTTTTAAATAAGTTTTAAAAAGTCTATCTGCTTTAAGAACGAAAACACTGCGAAAGTGTCGCAGTGGTCGCCCAAAAGCTTCTGCAGTGTAGCTGCGCCGTCATCCAGTAGATGAGACTGAAAATAGTGAAACCGATGATTACAAAAACGAACACAACTAAATAAAACATGAGAGATGGTGAGTAAACAGTCGCACGCCTCACACATTGGGGCAGCGTCGCCACACAGCAAATAGCTATGCGTGAAGCGACAATGCCCAATGCGGAGACGCGCAAGAACAACTTCTTCCCTACGGTTCCGGCGACACGATGATTTCCAGATTCCAAGGTTAGGTTTTATACGGTGCAGTTTATTCTCCACCTGTTGGTCCCACAGACCCCGCCATGTTCGTCTGATATGATCGTGAACAAGAAAGCGAAAATCACGGTGGAACAGTGGCAAGGGTGTGATGACCAAAGAGGAGGCAGATCTAGCAGCAGCATCAGCAGACTCGTTCCCTGGGATCCCAACATGCCCAGGAATCCAGCAGAACCGAATCTGGACATCAGCCTCGAGCAAAGAACGAAGAAGTCTCTGAACGGCAAAAAGAAGTGGGTGGCCAGTGAAATCCAAAGATGACAATGATTGCACAACACTCAACGAATCAGTGTACACAATAGCACGCTGATGAGAGCTCGACTGCACGTGAACAAGTGCAAGATACACAGCATGCATCTCCGCCGAAAAAACCGTGGCCTCAGGAGGAATGCGGGCAACAGAAACTTCGTCAACGCAGACGGCGGCAGATCCAACAACACCAGCCGCCTTAGATCCATCGGTGAAAACAGGAATAAAGTCTGCATTGACGTAACGGTGTTCAGCGAAGAGCTGCTGGTACACTGACGCAGGGGTTGAGGACTTGTCAAAAGATGTAAAGCTGGTATCGACCATGACACCAAGAGGATGCCATGGAGAATCCTCAAAGCCCCTGGTCTCTCCAACGAGTGACAAGTCGAGCCCTGCATCACGAGCTACGGCCGCCATACGAAGACCGAAGGTTCGAATGCACGAGGGACGGATCTCGAACAAACGAGCATGCTGGGGATGAAAAACTGCATCGTATAAAGGATGGTCTGTGAGTGATTTAAGTTTCAGGTAAAATTGAAGAGACAGCTGCAGACGGCGTAAATGAAGCGACGGTTCGTTCGCGTCGGCATAAAGGCTGGGAATGGGTGACGTACGAAAGGCTCCCGTACAAAGACGCAGCGTTTGATGGTGGATGGTATCCAACGGCCGGAGAACGGTAGGACGCGCAGAGCCATACACCATACAGCCATAATTCAGCTTAGACCGAATGAGAGAATGGTAAATACGGAACAAAGAAGTCCTGTCTGCACCCCAGGAGACTGAGGCAAGGATCTTAAGGATTGACAAGGCTCTCAGACAGGAAGTCCTAAGCCGTCGAACGTGCGAGCGAAAGGTGAGAGCACGGTCAACGGTCAAACCAAGGAACTTGGTTTCCGGCAAAACTGGAATGACTGCACGGTCCAAATAGAGCTCTGGATCAGGATGGAGGCCACGCCTCCGGCAGAAATGGACACAGGCTGTCTTGTCGGGAGAAAGAACAAACCCATTATTGTTAGCGGCTTTAACAATCTGGGTAATTGCAGACTGCAGCTGCCTTTCAACGAAATGCATGCTGGATGACGAACAGAAGATGTGAAGGTCGTCAACAAAAATGGTAGCCGAAACCGTAGGAGGAAGATTTTTGAGTAAACAATTAATGCGGAGGATGAACAGAGTCACCGAAAGAATGCTGCCTTGAGGAACGCCTTGTTCTTGATGGAAAAAGGCGGACAGCGTTGTACCCAGGCGCACCTGGAACACACGGTTACGAAGAAAGTTGGCAGGTTTCCCCGCAACCCACTCTCGTGGAGGTCACGGAGGATACCGTGACGCCACGCTCTATCGTAAGCTTTTTCGATGTCAAAAAATAGACACCAGGTGCTGCCTACGTACGAACGCCTCGCGAACAGACGTCTCAAGGAGCAGGAGATGGTCAGGAGCTGAACGATGACGACGGAAGCCGCTTTGTGATGGAGAGAGTATTCGATGTTCTTCAAGAAAATAAATTAGCCGGGAATTAACCATTCGTTCAAGGATTTTGCACAGACAGCTAGTGAGGGCAATTGGCCGATAACTAGAGGGAGACTTGGGGTCTTTGCCAGGCTTGGGAAAAGGTAAAACAAAAGCTCTTCGCCAAGAGTCCGGGAAACTGTGCTCCAACCAAATACGGTTGAAAAGCACTAGCAGATTCTCGAGAGACGACTGCGAGAGATGACGAATCATGTCATAGTGGATGCCGTCGGGACCGACAGATGTTGCGCCGGACCGATGCAGAGCCACCCGTAGTTCAACCATGCTGAAGGGGGAGTTATACTCAGTGTTATAAAAAGGCGCAAAGGAGATTTTCTGGCGTTCCGCGGTTGTTTTAATCCTCTGAAAGGACGGGAGATACGCCTGAGAACTAGAAACTGAGGCAAACGCTTCGCCCAAGCAATCCACAATCTCCCCAACTTCAGCATACGGGCAGCCGTTATTCTCAAGAATTGAAATTTGGCGGGAACTATAGTTTCCCCGGATCTTACGAATTTTTTCCCAAACAGTTTTTGAACTGGCACATGAATTGATAGATGAAACGTACTTCATCCAAGACTCCCTCTTGCTTCGTCGACGCACCAACCGAGCGTAAGATTTTGCTCTTTTAAATTTAACAAGATTAGCATCGGTTGGATAACGCCGAAAAGTACACCAGGCCTTATGTTGAACTCTCCTAGCCGCTGCGCAATCAGGGTTCCACCAAGGCTTCGGACGTCTTGGGAGCGTCGTTGATGTTTTTGGGATAGAGAAATCTGCTGCCTGAATGATACACGTTGTGACATCAGTAACAGCTGCGTCAATTGACCCACGGGTCACCATGGCAAAAGATATTACTGCGGACGGTGTGAAGACCTCCCATTTGGCACGATCCATCCTCCAACGAGGAGGGCGGGAGGCAGAAGATGGTACGCTCACATTATACCTAAGTACAATTGGGAAGTGGTCGCTTCCATGGAGGTCGTCACACACCGTCCACGACCAGTCGGCCATAACCGATGGTTGACCCAAAGATAAATCGATTGCACTGAAACTTCGTGTAGGCTCGTGGAAGTAAGTGTCAGCACCGGTGTTAAACAGGCACAAAGAGGTCGAGGAAAGAAGAGATTCGATCCTACGGCCTCGTGAGTCTGTTCTGACACTACCCCACAATGGATTATGAGCATTGAAGTCACCCAGAAGAAGAGCAGGTGACGGCAGCTGCGCAACTAAGCTCTCAAGAACGGACACGCTCACGTCCTCATCCGGCGGCAGATAGACGCTGCAAACAGTTAGAGGCACAGGCATGGAGATACGCACCGCAACGGCTTGTAAAGATGTTGAGACCGCAACGGGAGAAACTGGAACACTGTGGGGGACAAGGATGGCAACTCCCCCGCAAGCTATATCTCCTGAAACATTATCTTTCCGAAATGCACTGTAGCCTCGAACTGAAAGGAGGTCTGATGGTTTAAGTTTTGTCTCCTGGAGGCAAAGGCACACCGGAGAGTATAACGAAAGCAGATGTTTCACGTCGTCATGTCTTGTCCGAAAGCCTCGACAGTTCCACTGAACGATTTGATCCATGGTTTGAATTGTGGTGAATGAGAAAAACGAAAAACAAAACCCGAGAAAAACTGGGACAACTAAAAGTTGTCCGATTCCATCATTTCGTCTGCAATGTCCATTTGCGCTTGGGACTGTTTTGTCCGACGCCCTGTAGTCTCTGGTGGTAAAATGGGGCGGTATTTTGGTTCCTGTGTCGCAGATGATCTTGCCCGATCCTGGTTCTTATGATGGGAGTTTGGAGATTTCTTCTCCTTTTCTTTTTCCTTTCTCTTTCCGCCCGGGGTTGTTGAAGTCCCGGTGGTGCTGGTGTTAGTTGCA
Organism: Macrothele yani; assembly: GCA_039090855.1. Classification (NCBI taxonomy): domain Eukaryota; kingdom Metazoa; phylum Arthropoda; class Arachnida; order Araneae; family Macrothelidae; genus Macrothele; species Macrothele yani. Next base: position 71,698,469 of record CM076995.1, read on the forward strand.
GCAGGTTTAGGCACGGTGGTTGCTGGAGTTTTCGCGTCCCGAGCTCGGGATTGCAGTGCTGCCAGACCAGCAGCTATGATGTCGTCTAGCTTGTAAGGACAATTCACTGGGATTTGGCTATCAGTCTGGGTACCGACTGTAGTCCTTGCAATAACCGCTGATGAATAAGATCGCCGATTTGATTGATTTGGAGCGACCTTTCTTCTGGCCTCTGGGTAGGAGATTCCCTCAACGGTCTTAATGCGTTGGATCTCTTTTTCCTCCTTCCACTTTGGGCAGTCTCTCGACGATGCTGCATGAGATCCCTTGCAGTTGAAGCACAGCTCGGCTTCGGCATGGCAATCTTGCAAAGTATGGTCTGTTGCTGTACAACGCCCACACCGAGCAGTGCTCCTGCAAGACTGCTGGGAGTGACCATATGCTTGGCATTTGAAGCATCGTAGAGGACTTGGTATGAAGGAGCGCACTTCAAGGTGTAGATACCCTGCCTTGATTGATGTTGGCAGGGATGGGGTGTTAAAGGTCAGTATTATGTTTCGAGATGGGACAGATTGGCCATTTCGCCGAAATAGGATGCGCCGGACTCCACTCACTTGTTGGTCTCTCAGTTCCTCCAGAAGTTCTTGGTCACTGCACTCCAGAAGGTCTTGAGAAGAGATAACACCTCGTGAGGAATTGAGGTAGCCGTGAGGAGTAACTTTCACTGGACAATCTAAAAAAGAGGTGGTGTTTAAAAGCACTGTAGCATATCTGGGACTCGACATCTCGACAAGATCTCCAGATTGGAGCTTCTTAACGCTCTTAGGAGAGCTGGCAATTGATTGCAATGCTTTATTTATCCAGAAGGGGCTTCTGGTGTTTAATGGGTTTGAAGCGTCCAAGGAGTGGATGCAAAAGAACCGAACATTGGCAGAATCAGGTGTAGGTTTCTTGTTGGGAGGGGGTGACCCTTCCTCAATGGGCCGCTTTGTTTGAAGTTCTTGGGAAATTTTTTTGTTATCCATGAATAGAAGTAAAAAGTTCGTCCGCCGATTTCCCCGCCCACAACCGAGCCCAACAGGGGAGAGCCGGAGGTCCGCAAGCCCAATTGGACGCAGGACACGACTCTAGGGTTAAGCAACGGATATAGCATGTTGACAGTGCAGACAAGCGCTCAGCGAGTACCGAGACTTTCCCAGGTCTCGGTAACACCCCTTGGGCATGCCCGCACTATCCCCAAACTCACCCTGTTGTACGAAACAACAAGCCGATTGACTAGGAGTGGGTTAGTTCCTAGCCGCCCGTTTAGGGTGAAGCAGGGGGCAAAGAGGAGTGTTGGCGACTGGCGACAACAACAACCTGGCCACCAGAAACCTCAGCCTCCAACATCCCCTTTTCCACCTTACGGGTTCACCGCACACGGCAAACGTGCAGGTAGGTCTAGCAAACCAGCCCGGAAAAACAAGAGAGGAACAGAAAATGGAGAAGCAAGTCGAGTAGAAAATGGAGTAGAAAAGAAGAACAGGTAGTGGAGAAGAAAGTAAAAACAGGAAAGGGAGAGGAAAGCCAGAGGAAAGGAAAGGGCTGGCGCATAATCACAACCTCAGCAACCAACAACTGAGGCGGGTGCTGTCAAGGTGGTGGCAACACAAAGTTGTAATGGGAAGAATCAAACATAACATGTCGGCTGGGGCCGTGGGGTCGCTACTCCCCATCAGCTGGATGAACAGCTGTCCCTGCGGTAACGTGAAAGCACAAAAACAAGAAAGCAAAAACGTCACAAGGTCAGCTCGGGCCGTGGGGGCGCCGCTCCCCAAATAACTGGAAAACCAGTTATCCCCGTGCGGGGAAGAAGCAAAAGGGATGACTGAACTTCGAAGCTGGCGCAGTGGTCTAAGGCGCTGGCCTCTGATCATTCGTCCGTAAGGGGTCTGGGTTCGAATCCCGGTCAGGCATGGATGTTGTGTTTGTTTTACGGCACTGGCTCTCTCCCTTCCCTGGAACCAGTGACCCTAAATTAGGGACGGGCGACTGCTTATAGCCCATTGAGTTGCTCACGGTGGTCGTTAAACCTCCAATAAAAAAACAAACAAACTTCGAAGCAGTCAGTGTGCACCTGTAAACATTACTGTCAGTGTGAACAATGCAGAGGAGACATTTCACAGCCACGAGAATGCAACAGGACCATTAGAATGCTGTAATCTGAGCTCAAACATAGATGTTGCACAGCTCTTCCTACACTCTCAAAGTGTGATAATGCGACTCCATGGGTGTTGTCACAGAATGGCTGGGCAGTGGTTGTTGTAGAACAACTATTGCCTGGCACAAATCTCTCACAGTAAATGCTAGCAGAAACTCACTCATCTGAGATGATCTGAGAAATACAACCATCACAGTAAGAGATTAAACAGTCCATACTTGACTGCATCAGGAAGGTCTACGGTAGAGACATTCCAGGTAGCACAGCCTTGCAATTTAACACAGGCCCAACACTCAGCAACCGTCTTCTATCCTTAGATGGTGGCTCAGTGCTGAGCCTATGCTAATTTTTTTAGCAAGGTTGTGCTAATTGGGATCTATTGCACCAAATACCACTGCCAGCAGCAAGAAAGATATGACTGGGTGCAACACTTACTTTGGCAGGAAGAGTGGCATGACATCTTATTCTACGACCTGTCAAGATTTGTCTTACATTCCGGCAGTCGACTTTTGTGTCTTGAAAACTTCAGGCACACACAGCAGTCAGCATTTGGGCCACATGTAATGGCTCAATCAAGGTATGGGGGAGGGATCTGCTTTGATGGCAGCACAGATTAGTGTTGGTTGAGGGCACAAGAGTGTGCTAACCTGTACTGAACTGACATCTTGAGTGCTGCAATACTTTTAGATCATGGTATTCCATGTTTACCTCCAAGCCCCCCCCTCTCTAGCATGTGTGGGATGCACTGCCTAGCCCTATGGCACTTTCAAAACTTTTTTTTTTTTTGCATTGTCTGTGGGTAGCACTATCACCAAGCCATTTAAATTATTCATAACATAGGTCTCAAGTGACTGAATAACGAAGTTCACTGAGTACTTCTTCCCAGCCAGTGAAGCATTCTCTTGTTTGACTGCGAGAAGTACCATGCTGTAATCTTTTTTTTTTTGACCATTTCACATCCTATGTTTGTCTACAACTAAATACACATGGTTGCCTATCATTTTTCCATAATATCCCTAAATTCCGTTGAGAAGTTTTCCACAGAACGCTGCCTGCATGTATCTGTCAAGTTGGTTCTATTTTTCAGTCCTCCCAGAAAAAGCTGTTTTAGTCTCCACTTCTGTAGAGCAATCTACCCAGAACAATGCTGATTCTATCCCCTCCTCAACAAAATTTGCACCACACTTTTACATGTACTGCACGTATTAAATGTTCAATACCCCTCCCCTCTTTAAATAAATAAACCTCAGATGCATGTGAGACACCTCCAATTGTTCTGCATCTGAACTAACACCCATTTTATAGTCCCCGTACATGAACAAGTTACCAATAGCTTGGAAACTTGTTCATCCACAAGGGTTTATTCAGGAATTTCAAATTGGAGAGAAGGGATGAAAATTTTTTTTGACTACTAAAACTTTTTATGTACATCGTAATAGCTTACTGGACTGTCTTATTGGAAGAGTTTTGATATATAAGGCAACTTATCTTGTGAGGCTTGCCTCATTCTTTACTCTAAGAATGAGGCAAGCCTCAAAAGGTAAGTTGCCTTATATATCAAAACTCTTTATAGTGAAATATTTAGGCTTTAAGCCCAGGATGGAAAGTGGAAAACATCAAATATTAACCATTCATAATTAAAAAATTCAACAGTTAAGTCCAGGGATCATTTTCCCAAAATTGAATATGGTTATTCATTTTTGTGTCATTTTCCTTTTTTACCTACCATGTCTAAATACTCTCCTAAACCAGGCTAAAGCAAAGAAGTATCAACATGAGTTTCTGAAACAGCAGATACTGATATTTTCACAAATCTATGTATCTGCAAAAATTGATGCTTTCACATCAGTATCTACAAATGAGAACTCTGTTGGGAAGTTGATCAATTTCCTTTGTGGCCTTGAAAGTGTTTGGACATAAAAATGGGATCCCTGCAACAACCTAGAAACAGAATAATTATTTGCGATTCTTCTTGAGTTCATGATGAATGGACTCTCAAGAAGGAATGGTTTGTGCCATCACTATTGTCTTGTTGAAAGGGTCCACTGCCTTTTGGACATACAGGCATAATGTATATGCAATGCCAGGTCCAAAGCAATGCCTAAGTAATCTGGCAGTGGGGGTGTATTTAATAGTAATGACAAGACTCAATGATATCCATGAGAAAATCTCCACACCATGATATTATCTATTTACTGTATCTGTCCAACTGTGCAGTCTGATTACAGCTGCTTACCTGCACAGTATTGAATGTGGACACATCCATCTGGATGTTAGAGCTGGAGGCATTGGACCAGGTGCCTCCTTTCCAGTCATCTAATATCCAGCCATGGTATTTCATGTCCACTGCAGGTGAAAATGTAGATAATACCTACTCCTTTTGCATATCACTGACTAGCTTTCCATTACAAAAAAAAAAAAAAAAAAAATTCACTGTTTTGCTGATGACAGTACTCTTCAAGCATCTGATATCATATCTAATTCAGATGTCCCTACAATTTTGTTACATGGGCCACCACTGATAGTCACAGAAGACAGATTTAAAAAAGTAGAATTAAAGCTATGAACTTCAACTTTTATCAGCAATCTAGTTTGTTTATTTTAAGTATTTAATAATGTGATGCCTTTACTTATGAAGTGACAGACAACTTGAGTGATGTAAAAATATTAAATGACTAAGAAAAACTTGGCTTTAATACATTGTTTAATAATGTAACATTTAAAAATACAAAGCAAAAACTAGAATGGCAAAATTTTAATCACAGGAAAAACAAAAAAAGACTGTTCTTACAATAGAATTAAATATTTTTGGTCTTTAGAATGAATCATAAATGCTCATAACATGAAAATCTATATTCAGATTTTAAACATTTTATTTTAGAAAATGTTTTTAGAAATGAAAGTAGTACCAAAATTGAAAGCCTATGCGTACAAATCTTATCACATTCATCCTGGAGGATACCTAAACAATTTTTTTATTTCCTTCATATATCTCTTACAGTCAATCACATGGGTACTGCCCACACAAGTCAACAAGTGTCACAATACATCAAACACCAGTCAACTGATACTGGTTTTGAATCTAGCTGGGGAAGGAATCTTCAGCAACTAATTCCTGCTATACCAAAACTTCAGAATTATTTATTTGGTTGTTTCTTACAGGCATTACAACCTTCAACTACTTAAGTCAAAGGCAAATGAACTACTTTTAAGCAGCTCGATGTGAAAAAAAAAAAAAAGTATCGTAGTACTAAGCACTATGAATACATAAAAATTCAATAAATGTTCATTACTTCACATTACTAGCCTAAAACCTGTGATGAAACACTTGTGTAGTTTTTATTGACGTAACTGAAAGTTAAGTCAGTTAACTGCAGTGAGGTGAAATATATTTTCACTACACTTCAAAAAAGACCCCACACTTTTCATAAGCACTTCACCACAAGAATGCATAGAGAAAGGAGGTTTATTTCATTCTACAATAGTTAACAAAAATACAAATCATAAAAGCAATTACAAGGAGTTCAGCAGAGAAATAAAATACATGATAAATGCAATAAGCTCTACTAATTATTTATGATACAAGCATTAATGCTACAACATACTTACAAGGACGATGAATCAGACAGATGTATGTTTTTTGTCCATAGAAGTGATATGAAATAGGGTACTGGGAGTTAACATTATGGCTTAGAAAATGCAGTAGAAAAGTCTTCACATTCGTGGAAAAGATAAATAAAAATGTTTTTTTTAACAAAAGTTGTTAAAAATAATGGCAAAATTGGGAGACAAAATACGTATGGTAATTACATTTAAGACAAAACATAATGACAAGAAAGCATCTTTTACTTCTGTTTTCATGTATAAAACTAAGTAATCTTTCCTATCAGTTAACTCAGCATTCTTATGCAATTTAATGAACATGACATGTTGCAGATATATATTAGTACATTACTTTGGTCTGTTGGAATGGCAGCAGACAACTGCTATAGTCATTTCTTCTTACTTTTCAGTGTAAGAGTATGAGACTGAAATGGTGCTTGTGTTTGCTGCTGGAGAGCGGCCTTCCTCTTATTGAAGTTATTGATTTCTTCTTCCAACCTCTTCTTCTCTTCTTCAAGTTTCTTCTTTTCTTCAGCATGCTGCTTTTTTAGCATGTCAAATTTTGAGTGGAGCTAAAATGATTACAAGTTAATTAAAAAACAAACAATATATTAAGTCAGTAAAAATTACATTCTTATGATTTCAGATAACATTACAAGTGAGCAAAATGACAGTTTATGACTACACAAAATGCATTGCAAACAATGTAAGTTTATGTTAAATGCATTTGTAAGAGGTACACTATACATAACACAGGATATTACATGTGTGTGCTCTCATTCCTTAAAATTCCACTGCAAACTTATGAAACCATGCAAAATGTAGTACACACAACCCTCACTATTACGAACCTCCTTATAACAGATTTTGGTTATAGCAGACAAAACACGTATTTGGTAGCCGAGGTGCACATCGGGAATAAAAGGCTGAATCCGTTGTTGTATGGAGTGACTGTTAGATGCCTGGTGCTCTCTCCAGTTTTTGTTTAGTCTGTGCATGCACCCTGTTTACTCATCCTTTTGCCTTGTATTTTACATCAGTGATTACCCATGGCTTGCAGAGAGATTGGTGGTGTAAAAAGAAAGCATGTCAGCCTGTTAACCAGAAACTATTACTACTACAGAAGTTAGAAACTGATGCTAATGTGGCACATAAGCAAAGGGCTTGGCATGAAAAAGGAAACTGTGCCAGACATGCGCAAAGCAAAGGACAAGTTTACTGAATATTCACTGAAGTTCAGTGTTGATTCTACAGCTAAAACTTCTAATGGTGAAAGGAAACATATGAGAGTTACATAAAACAAAAATTTTGAATTCTAGTTGCACATTATGCATACTTGCCAAACTTTGGAAAATATGCGTCAGTAAAACTTTTGCGCAAATGCCATTTACCACAAAACAAAACAATTATATTAACAAATATACAGTAAAAATTTCTGCATATGCCGCAATAACTAAACTAGTATTACCTGCGTTTAAAATAATAATTAAAAAAAACAACATAAAGTTAAATCTTAATTCTGTTCAATGCTAGCCTCGCAAACCTGTGGTGTTTCAATACCAAACTAAACATTTCCTGTAAAAAGAAAAAAATCACTTTAACAGGGTTCCCACTCAAAAGTAGAAAAAAATTCCCTGACTTTTCCAGGTTTTCCAGGTGGTTCTGAGAGTTTTTCCAGAGCGGTAAATCAAATAACATTGTGACAAATTGTTGCATTTCCTTACATTCTTGCGTTCCTTACGAAAGCATACATTTGTTAATTCTTTAAATAACTGTTCTTTATACAATTACCTGCTTTTTATTAATAACAATTAAATGCATGAGGCATATATTTTTGGTATTATAATTCCATGATCTTTTTTGAACCTAAGTGGTATACTGCCCATGTACAATTTGTTAGTACATTCCCGTAGAAACAGTTCATATGTAAGAAAAAATCTGTATGTTGAATAGTTTGTTTTCCTTTCTTTTATAGCACAGTGTAGATAAGCTTAATGACCGAATGGGCTCCTGCTCAGAGAAATGTCGAAAGAGAATCAACCAACAAAGGGCTTTGATCCATTGTTTAAGTGGTTCTCTTGTGATGTGTTTCTCCAAGCAAGAGTGTACCAGGCCACTGTGCCTAATTGTTCCATGTTACAAAATATGAAGCAAACCATCTGCAGAAATTGAATAAAACCGTAATGTCTACAGGCAATTTTTCAAATTCAGGTTTGATAATTTTTAGAGAACTAAGGAATAATGTTATGTATTGAAAGCAAGATTTATCAAATTCTAGACAGGCTGTAATTGCAAATAATTACTTACCTGAAATTAATACTGATAATGTTATGTTCATCTCACATGAGGGAGAATTAAAAAGACACCACATAATGAACGTCCCCGATTATACAGTCCATAAAGATAAACAGAAAATATGGAATATAAAGGATAAATAACTTTCATTTTCCCTAATTACTTTAGTTACAAAAATTAGTGTATTTAACATAAATTTTACATAATATTTAACAAAATCATGTCTTATTTTTTTGTTTCAGGTTTAACGACCACCATAAGCAACTTGTTGGGCTATATCCGTTCATCCCTAATTTAGGACCATTGGCTTCACGAAGAAGGAGAGCCAGTGCCGTAAGATAAACACACCACCCATACCTCATCTGGGACTTGAATCCAGGCTCACTTGGACGAATAGTCAGAAGCCAGAGCTTAGACCACTGCACCACCGAGGTGGCAAACCATGTATTTACATGTTTTAAAGAATATTTGAACAAAGACTTATTTTAAATTCTACATATAATGAAATATTTCAATCGATTAGGTGAAATTATATAACTGATTTATCTGTATTTTAAGTGCACACAAGTATATAAATAACATTTTAAACGACTCACAACATTTAGAGTTCCAGTTAGGTTTAAAAATGCAAGCTGGGAGAATTGTGACTGAACAGAATAAATTGCCGTTAAATGATACAATGCTGAAGCTTTAAATCCTTTAAGTGCTTATTTTACATAAATATTAAAGAACATGGAAACTTTTGCTGAAATTGAAGTCTAATGGGAATGATAAAATGGAGAGTGTCCGACAGAGTCTCTTAACATTTTGTTAGAGCGGTTCTATCAAATCGATCTAACAATTTGTATTTTCTATTGGAATTCACTTAGAATCTTTAAAGACAAAGCAAACTAAAACAGCTATTAAAAAATAAAAATAAAAAGAGAGAGAGAGAGAGAGAGAATGGAAATCGTGACAGCATTTCTGCGCCTGAGGAAAAACGTGTGCCAGTACCATCCCAACAATTTCTAGCAATCAGGGAAAATACTGCTGATATTTAAAAATCAAAATTGTAATTATTTTAGCTAAAGTTAGTTCTTGCACTTGGCAATGAGAACATCGAATCTATGCTATTTCAGAGGGGCCAACCTCTAGCAGAACGTATCAGTAATCAATAGGGGATTTTTCAGTAATGTTTCAGCAATGTAACACAAACTTTCAGTAATGTAACACGCCATTTTTTTTTAAGTTAAGGACAATATTATAGTATTACTGTGTAACCTGTAATACTTGTATGAGGTGCCTATCGGTAATCACCATACGGAGCCTCATCGTTAACGCGTGGAATGGGTATTTCATGAGAAATTAATGCATGAAATGTGTAATAACTTTGTATGTTAACACTATCCTCACGAAAAAATATGAAATTAAATTATCAATATTGTACTTACCTCATGTCATTGCTGACATAAAAACTCCCTAGTTGCTTTTTTTGCAGTGGTATATTCTTTTTCAGAAAACTTTTTATAACAGAGCTCACCTGAGGAAAATGCTTTACTTTTCTGTACAAGAAGGGCACTTAATGTTTTGGTGCTCATTGTTGGGCAAAAGTATGTGAGGTATTTCCTTACTATACTAAATATTCTCTACGTAGAGGAATTGCTGTGAGGGATAGTCAATATTACCAACATTAGTTTAGGCAATGTGGAATACTTGAGAAGGCCAGATGAATCCTTTGTCTTAGATATTTCATTCCATGCCACATCTGCTCAAGGATATCCAGCTTCATCAATATCAGAGTCTGGGAACATAGCATGAAAGAAGCGACCAGCATGATCACAGCTTGTTATAGGTAGGTTATGCTCCACAACGATTGTAGTAAACAGCAATTCGGCATTTATCACGCTATTTTCATTCTTTTTTGCAAAAAAATTATCCAAAGGCTTTGATAGAGTCTTTAATTTTACACAATCCTGGTGTTTGTTTTGACTGGATATGCCTTCGGCAATCATCTCGTCCTACATGGGCTACTGATTACTCTCATATGAGAACCTTTATTTCAGCATTTGTAACATTTTCCATTTCCTTGCTCAAGATTTGGATGTTCCTGGAGAAACCTCTTTGCATATTTATTTGTTTCAGAAACGACAATTCCAAGGATGAAATTGGTAAAAAACAAGTAAAAATATGCAATAGGTGCCACATCAGTTGCAGGAGCATGTTTGGGCCCCTGCATTTCATGTTAATAAAAAAAGATGCTGAGGTTGTTCATCACTTCTCTCTATTAACATCCTCCCATTCACTTTCAGAACTTTCATGATCTGAAGATTCACTATGAAGATCTTCACCTTCTGAAGAAGATATGGTGGCTAATTTTTTGGCTTGATGTTGCTAGGCCAATATCACTTTCAGATGATTCAAAATCATCACCATCACTTGGCAAACTTTCACTCTCACTACAAGCCATTTCAAATAACCTTAGAAAACAATTTCACGCAGTAGGAAAAAGCACGTCTCAAGTCTGAGGAACAAGCTGTCAATAAAGTCATCCTCTGCTAACACGAGTTTGGAAAAAGATGGGGATTCGTAATTCACGGAGTTTTGCGATTGTGTCTGTTTGTTTGGGAAAAAGAAATGAATAATGTGAAGAGCTTCTAGTAATAAAACACCGCACTTCGTTCTCCAGCGCGGCGAAAGTCCGCAAGAAATACAAACATCCGTCATCGCGGGACCACGCGTTGCGACGAGTTGATCGTTATTGCACTTCGAACGGGGGCTCGAAAAAGTGATTTCCGACAGTACGACGTCTTATAATTCACCAACAATGCAAAGTGAACAGCACTGCCTCAACTGCAGCAGGAAAAGTTTTGGCTAAAGTAACCTTTCTCCTGTCACACGGAAAAGTGCGTAGCAAGCGCAAACTCTTTTACGATGACACTTACTGCATATTACCGGCAATTTTCGTCGTATTATCCGCAGACCACGAAATTCATATTAAAAAAAAATAATAATCCTTTGTATAATCCGCAGACTGTGACATTCAGGAAATAAAAATCGCCGTATAATCCGCACATCATAGATGTTGAACCAGAAGTGGAATTTCCGACAGAAAAGTCGGCCACATAAATAAATAAATACATCGCTCTTTTCACGTTCCAGAAACACATAGCAACCGAAAAATTGTTTTCAGCCGCCGCCGGGGAATTGAATCCACGGATCTCTCCATATATAGCCTAGCGCGTTAGCTTTTAGTTAAATCCAAAGGGCGAGATCCAAGGTGAAAATCCTCCAAATACGTGGCGTCAGAAAATAAATAAATACATCGCTCTTTCCACGTTCCAGAAACACATAATGAGTCCGAAGAAGTAAGAGAAAAAAAAAAACGATTTTATTAAATGAAGAAATTCATTTTTAAAGGTAACTGTTGTATATTTTTTATCTCCGGACAGATAAAGGGTGTGGCATCCATAGATCACGCCGATGCAGCTCCAGAGTATTGCATTACACCTTGCCAATGACGAAAGGCTGATACAGAACAAGTCGTAGAAATACCGTATGTACTCGCGTATAAGTCGAAAGTTTTTGGAGGAATTCCTGCTTTCAGAGTTGAGAGATCGTCTTATACGTGGGCCAATAAAAAACCCGTGAATTCTCCCGCGGAATAAACAGACGGATTTGTTTACGTTTTAGATCGCGACACAGAGGCTTTCCGTGTGTTGCTGCACGATTGTGTTCTGACCTCAAAACTATCGCGCAGTGACACGATCATATCCTCAATTCTGCCCACCACTTCAAGCTTAAATTCGGCAGTGTAACTGAAACGTTTCCTTTTCAGAGACATCATGATTAGCAATGAAGGAAAACAGCAGCAACGACGTTCGCCAAAACAACGAAAGCAAACTAGACACAAGGTAGCGCACATGAAATCCGAAAGGAGAAACGCATAGGTTCGTGCAGCAAGTGCTGTGCGTACTTCGTTGGCTTTTTGCCAAAAACAGAGCCGGCACGACAGTCAGAGCTCTCCTCAACGATATCAAAATGACCCCTGTCAGGGTTCCCACTCAAAAGTAATGAAAAAATTCCCTGACTTTTCCAGGTTCTCCAGGTGGTTTTTAAAGTTTTCCAGAGTGGCATGTTGCAAAGAATTGTTACATTTCATTCCATTCCATTCATTTTTCTCACCAAAGCACACACTTGTAAATTCTTTAAGTAATGTCTTTATAAAATTACCTGCTTTTCATTAATAACAACTAACTGTGCACATTATTTTCTGTACCAAAGTTCCGTGAACTTTTGTGAATACTACCCACACGGAATTTGTAAATACATTATCATAGAAACAGGTCATATGTAAGAAAAAATCTGTCATTTGAATAGTTTCAGTTTTTCTATAACACAAAGCAGCTAAGCTTAATGATGGAATGGCTCCGTTCAGAGAAACATGTTTCAAGAGAACCAACAGACAAAGGACTTTGATCCATCATTTGGTTAGTTCTCTTGTGAAGTGTTTCTTCAAGCAGGAGCCATTGTGCCTAATTGTTCCATGTTATAACAACTGCCTGCAGAAATTGAACAAAAGCTTAATAACTGGCAATTTTAAAGATTCAATTTTGCATTTTTTTTAGAGAATAAGGAAATACTTAATATAACTGAAAGTAAAATCTACCAAATTCTAGGCAGGCAATAATTGCAAGCAAAAGTTTGAATTCTTGAAAAAGATAAGTATTTTTTGGCAAAATAAAGTATCCATTGAAATAAAGGTAATTTTCCCTGAGTTTTCCCTGATATTTACAAAAAAGGGTAATTTTTCCTGAGTTTTCCCTGATTTTTGGAACCGTTTTCAAATTCCCTGAGAATTCCAGGTTTTCCCTGTTTTCCAGGTTGAGTGGGAACCCTGCCTGTCGTCCTTCCCCACAACTTTCCCGATCTTTCGTTACGACATTCCTCCCCGCTCCGTATAAACTCCTGAACTGAGGAAAATTCTTCCGAGGGAGTTCCTTTTCCAATTATTACACCCTTCCCTGCACAATCACGCTGCAGATTTTTTAAAAATCGGAAGGTTGTAATTTTTTTTTTTTAAATCGGCGTATTAACGGCATCGGTGTATAATCCACAAAACCTATAATTTTAACTTTTTTAACAGATAATCCGCGGATTATACGAAGAAAATTACGGTACCATTCTTCCGATAATATCGCTGTTTGTCGATATGATTCATGGACATTCCATTTTTTTTTTTTTTTTTGATTGGAGGTTTAACGACCACCGTGAGCAGCTCAATGGGCTATAAGCAGTCGCCCGTCCCTAATTTAGGGTCACTAGTTCCAGGGAAGGGAGAGAGCCAGTGCCGTAAGACAAACACAACATCCATGCCTCAACGGGATTCGAACCCGGACCACTTACAGACGAATGATCAGAGGCCATCGCTTAGACCACTGCGGGACATTCCATTCCAAAACGATATGATTGATAAATGATATGATCATTGAGACACCAAAATCTGCAGTCTGATTCGGAAAATATGCGGATCAAAATCGAAGGCCGACAAATCGGCAGCGTCGCACTAAAAGGGTTTAACGAAAAAGGATGCAAAATTGAGATTCTCCAAAACACACTGAAATCCGTAAATTTTTTTTTTTTTTTTTTTTTTTTGTTTGGAGGTTTAACGACCACCGTGAGCAACTCAATGGGCTATAGGGGCGGCAATCCGTAATTCTTCCAACCTGTCCGTAATTCCGTAATCTAACAGTCGAAACCATAATAATTACGGACAATTCGTAATAGTTGGCACCTCTGCTATTTGCTTCTAAATAACGCAGCATAGGATATTTAGACATTGTGCTGTTAAATTTCATAATCAATAAGCTGGCACACAGAGATCCTAATGCCATAACGGCAAAAAAAAAAAAAATTAAACCCAGGGATAAAGAAAAAATAATGGAAGCAACAAGTGGAGAAAACTAACAGTTAATACGGAATACCACTTTGCCTGAGAGGCTACAATTCATACAAGTACTTCCAAAATCCGGAAGTCTTAAAATTGATTGCATACGTTTGTGACACAAACATTAGTACTGAACTTTTCTCGCAGGTCACAGTTAATTTCCACGCTACGTCAAATTACTTGTACGGGAAACAATTAGAGGAAGTTTTGTGTGCATGTGTGCTCATAAAATCCTCCTAACACTTTTTTGTCAACATAATTTTTCATCCTGTGGCGAGTGGCATGTTTGTACTTAACAATATCTTTATGAAGGGCAATACATTTGTGCGATGTTGATCAGGCAAAGTGCGAGAAAGGTCTGGAGCCCACTCAGGTCATTTGCAGTAACTCCCCACAAATAACGTCATCCAAAACTGAGACAGAAGCTTTAGCGCCTGCACTGACACACCTGAAACCAATAGAGCACGCACGGCAAAGATTTAAATCAGTAGTAACTAAGTAGATTTTTTATATTTTTTTCGGCAATGTGAGGGTAAAGATGTGAAATGAATAATTTATGCAACTCTTGTGAGGTGCAGCAACGCAAGAAAAAGAATTTACGATTACAAGAAAATTTCTACCCCGTCTAACTTTTGTTCTCGCAATTTTTTTCCCCATGTATAAGCTGAAACCTTAGGAAAAATTACGAGAGAATGACGAATTTTATATTTCTTATTCTAAATAACGGAGATATTTGCGTTCTTACGGAAAACGGTTCCACTATGCACAAAAATTCAAAAAATAATATCTTCTAATCTATCAGAAACAAAAAAAGTTGAAACTTTTAGGGGTTTTTTCATAACTTGGAAGGCAGCTACCCGTAAGAATCGGAGATGTGTTGGTGGAAAATTATTTCAATATCTGACGATTTTGCGTGGAATGACCCAGATGTGAAAATCTATGGTTCCGGGCGTCGGACTACCCTATTTTTCGCAACCAGCCAGCTCTTGCAGTAATCGGAATATTGTCTTAAAATAGCTATAAATAAATTTCTTCATGCATTATGAAATAGAAATATGACAGAATCAAGAAAAATCTCTTTCCGGCCGTAAAACAACGAACGTAGAAAACGGCCGTGAAATCTGGGAAATTTGGTAGGTATGCAATAGTACCGGCTTCATTGCATGGTATTTTTCATACAAAATACTCGTAAGTACTATGAAAAAAATTGATCTTTCCCCCTCTTTGAAGAATCTTTCTATTTCATAATATCTTCCCTGTTCAAACATTTGAAGGTACATACTTTTCCAACTATACCAACTCTGCTACAAAATTACGAAAGCGAAGCTTTAGTTCGTAAGTGATACGAACTTTTTCAAAATAAATTAGGTGCCCTCAATTTGCAACATTCATCCACACTGCTCTTGAAGGGAGGGGAGGGGAGGGGAGGCGAATTTATTAGGATGACCAAAATCCGGCAAAATAAAATGTTTTTGTACGGTTTGATAAAAGACAAGTGGAACATGCAAAAGGAAAAAAAAAAAAAAAAAAAAGCGCAACTTCTAAAGTTTCCGATGAATTTCGGCGAAATTTAAAATGGAACGTTATTTTCATATATCTTGCCCACTGTAAAAATTTCAGTCGGTTATTTAAAAAATTGAGGAAATAGCTTTTTTATAATTTTTTTTCCCAGTCTACACAGAGAGCCAGGGCACCTACTTAGGAACAAGTGACTGCCTCTGCGCGAACGCAGCAGATAAGAGCCTGTGAAATGGGTGTGTGATTAATGGCTTTCTCTCACGCTTTGACGTGTCCGTTTGTTCGGTTGTAGTTTAGAGCATCTGGAGATGGGGGAAACCGCGAAGAGACGCACTCCCCAGCACAGCTGCACTTTAATCGGTGGGTGGGTTACCTCGAAGGATAAAAGAACTCGGAATTATTTTAAAACTTAGCAATACAGAAATATATCCTACAAAAGTCTGACAGAAAATATTTTTTTGGCAAAATAAAAAATTCCCTGACTTTTCAGTTCCCTGATAAAAAATTCCCTGATTTTTACGGAAAAACACGATTTTCCCTGAGTTTTCCCTGATTTTTGGAACAATTTTCAAATTCCCTGAGAATTCCCGGTTTTCCCGGTTTTCCAGGTGGCGTGGGAACCCTGTTTAAAAGTACCTACACATTGTATTCAAAACTGTATGTTACATACGTTCTAATCTTCATCTTGTATATCAGGATTATATAATAGTGCAATCACTTTCATGACTACCATTATATGGCGCAGCAATGGCCATTCTTGTAAAAGTTTCAGAACAGCGAAAGTTCGATCACTTCCGTTCGGGTGAGTATTTTTACGAACTGGTAAAATTCTTTGCTGCATAGTTTTATGCGCGGAGAAAATTTGCGATGCTTATTTTTACATGTCGAAAAAAATCTGCGATGCATATTTTTTACACATCAAGAAAAATTTGCAATGCATATTTTTACGAGTTGGTAAAATTTCGATGCGTACTAGACGCGTAATTATGCATTCTGGCGAACTCTGGTCGGCACGTCACTTGAGCATTCCCGTGGAAAGAGAGCTACCACACGACGTCATGAAGCCCTTGCGAGTCAAAGATGACATCATTGCGTGACACAGCGCTCGTAAGGTCCGGTAGAAAATCTAAGTGGATGGTTGCAGGGGATTAAAATATTTTGATTGAGCAATCGAAATATTAAAAAAATCCATAAAAAAGACCTATCCGTAAATCAATAAAATTGAGCAGAAATCCGTAAAAGTTGGCAAGTATGCATTATGGTATTAACCAAATCGTGCCATTATACGTGGAATATATATAGTATCTGAAACAATCATTTGATATTGCAATAACTTTTACTTTTAACTTAACTGAAGTCTGGACATGAAATTTTAATGCGAACATGTTGGAATACCTTTAAGAGACACAATTTTTAAAGTCTTATTTATGTCATGCTGAAATTTTTCTATTTTAGTACTTGTTGCTAATACTAATCTGACAGCATTTTTACTGGGTCTATAACACTAGGCAGCGAGCAGAAAGGGTTTGGGATGTGGAAGCGGGTGAAAATATGATTAGGTACATCAGATGCTGTGGTCCTTTGGAACTCATTTTCCTACCCTCAAAATTGCACTAAACTGGAAAAAAGTGTGTGTGTGGGGTGGGGGGGGGGGGGGGGCAACAACCTTAAAAAGAACCCAGAAATTTGTAAACCATACAATCCGTAAAATACCCATAACACAAGTAGAATTTCTATAAATTTTATGGGTAAACTGTAAAATGTGGCAGGTATGAGACTTGTATCCTTGCTAGTCAATTACTTATACCCTGAATGTAATTAAGGCTGTGTGTAGGGAGGGGGGGGGGGGTACTGAGAAGGACCTAAATATTTTACCTTTTACAATTATTTTGGTTAATTATTATTATTATTTTAGGACAGGTTGTGGTATCATTAATCTGGCCTACAATTTGTAATCTACAATCAAACAAAACCATGACAGAGTGAAAAATGGTACTCACTCTTCGTTAGCAGGAAAAACCAAAAATACTCCCCCACCAAGCACCATCACCAGAAAAGGTGCTATTGCGTGGTGCTGTTACATGAAAAAAGGATTGACAACAACAATAATAGAGTGCTGATCATAATTACAAATGATACTGAATATTTGGTAACACTGCATAATATGTAAAATATAAATAAATAAAACTTTATAAAATAAGTGCCCAATCAAGAATTCATACAACAGAGCCATTGTTACCTCTTTCTCTGCATCTTTTAATTCAGACTCCTTTTCCTTCACTCTGACAACAAACATTTGTCTCATTTCTTCTTCCTTCCTCTGCAATTCCTGAAAATACCCAAAAAAATCTGATTAATAATAATGCCAAGAAGTGATTGTTAATGAAGCAGAAATTCAGATGCTATCGCTGAGAATTAGTTTAAACAGTCACACTGTTTATATTCTTTCAAATTTCAAAACATTCTTTAAAACATAAATATTTTCAAAATGGCAAATTTTTCTGAAAATTTTGTAAATCAGGCAGATGTAAAATTTGCAAGTGTTTGGTAATCAAAACATAACAAAGTATTACAAAATATATTTTAAAACAATATTTTGGTCAAATAAGTGTACAACAAAACAGTATTAAAAAACATGGACCACAGTAATATATTTTATAGTGTCAATCTTAAAACACATACAATGACATTAAAAATGTTACTTAAATAATTCAGTAAATTAATCTTTAAAAATGTTCTAATACAATTATTGAACCATAACAATGTAACAGAAGCAAAACTAATAAGAACACAAAGCAATGTATTAAGTTTCACACATACTTTTACTTTAAGGTGCAACCCACCATGATGTAATAAAGATTTACATTTCACCAGCATAAAAATTAATCCTTTGAACCCAGGGCTTCCTAACTTTCAGTACCACGATCCTGGGCTTCCCCCAAGGTCGAAAATTGTCTAAAAACAAACAATTTTTTATCACTCTGGAAAAGGTTTATTTTTAATGTAAAAAATTAAAAAATCTAAGCTATGCAGTTGTAAATCTGTCTTTCTGGAAATTCCATGTCACTACTGTCTGGATTTTCCTTTTTCATTCCATCTCAAGTCAATTGTTTGGCTAGAATTTTACATTGCAACATGACAACAGTATCAAAATGATGCTAAATTATCTGGCAAATTACATTCATTTTCACACAGTAAGCACAACAATTAAAAGTCAGCAGACTCAGAGGGTGTGTTGCCGAGTAAGCAATATTTTACCACTACTACCAGTCCAGAAATAGGATTAAAATGAACCAAGAAAATATCTGCTTCCTTCTCTCTGACTGGGCACTTTATCATCCCCCAGATAATGCTGGTAAACGGTAAGGCCAGTGGTTCACAACATTAAATCCAATATGTTTTACTTTAAACTTACAGATAAAGGAGGTGCCCCTAATTTTTTGAGTGCAATGAGCACATTTCCTTTTTCATTCTAAAAGAAGTAAAGAAAGTGTGATAACATAAAATGTGGTAATCATCAAGCAACTTATCCAGTATATGAAATCTTAAAACTAATAATTTCTGATAACTAACAAAATGCTCATCATAGAGAATGAAATCAACTGAATTTTTTTTTTTTTTTTATCAATCAGTATTTTAGAAACAGAGACATGGTTCCAAACAGAAATATTTCTGAACCCATAGCAAAAACTGTTCTACACTTCGAGGAAAAAAACCCCACAAAATGGTCTTGAATCGCGTGCACACACAAATTGCAGTCAGACTTTCACTAATTGGCTACAAATAGAAATGTACATTTATGCCCCCCAGTTTGTTTTTTTTTTTTTTTTTTTGAGGTTTAACGACCATTGTGAGCAACTCAATGAGCTATAAGCAGTCGCCTGTCCCTAATTTAGAGTCACTGGTTCCAGGGAAGGGAGAGAGCCAGTGCCGTAAGACAAACACAACATCCATGCCTCACCGGGATTCGAACCCGGACCCCTTCCGACGAATGATCAGAGGCCAACGCCTTAGACCACTGCGCCACACCCCCAGTTAAAAAAGTATGCATCTAATACAAAAATTGTAAAAGTGACTGGTATGGTATCTGGGGTAAAAAAAAAAAAGTTTTTCCCTTTTTTTTTTTTTTTTTAATCAGCATATAAATATAATTAAGAAGTGAAGCTACAACTTCAAATGTAAATACATATTTCACTCTGCTGGCAGTAGAACTGTACACCAAAGTAGAAAATGTACACAACATGTGATAATTCACTTGGCAACTGTAAATTATACACCAGTTTGGTGTTATACATATACATGTTTTTTTTTTTATAACACTAGGGGCTGCGCCTCTAGGCTCGCTACGCTTGTTTCCAGAGTAGCGCTCGGGACCTGCAGTCTGATCTCTAAGTATATCACATGAAATAAAAACTGGAAAATTCATATAAATTTCAATTTTTATTGCATGTCTAAGCAAATAAGACTTGTTACTCCGAAATTTCAGAGTTTTCTTTACTGTCGTTAATTTTTGGAAGGTCGGACTTTTGTCGTTTGAACTTAACTAAATTTACCACTAAGGAAAACAAAAGCGGTCTAAAAGCATTTCCGTAAGCCGTAATGCTAAACCGTTAAGGTGGACGTCAAGTAATTTTGCTTCCTATACTTCCAAAGGAAAAACTTTTGTACACATTTCCTTCACAATTATTGTGTTCCCAAGGATGAAAATCTGAACATCGATTAAAATAACTTCATATTATAACTTGGAATACTTAATATTTCCTAAAACATAACCATAACTATATGAAAATTCAATAACTTTTCCTTTGGTGGTGTTGGAACCAGAAAAAAGACGGCACGACCTGTTCTTTGATGACGTCAGTAGACAAACAAATGTTGGATTGCATAATTATAGTTATGTTTTAGAAAATATTAAGTATTCCAAGTTATAAAATTAAGCTATTTTAATCGATGTTCAAATTTTCATCCTTGGGAATGCATTAATTGTCCAGAAAAAAGATGGTGCGACCTGTACTTTGATGACCTCAGTAGACAAACAAATGTTGATTTGCATAATTATAGTTATGTTTTAGAAAATATTAAGTATTCCAAGTTATAAAATTAAGCTATTTTAATCGATGTTCAAATTTTCATTCTTGGGAATGCATTAATTGTCCAGAAAAAAGATGGCGCGACCTGTACTTTGATGACGTCAATAGACAAACAAATGTTGGATTGCATAATTATGTTTTAGAAAATATTAAGTATTCCAGGTTATAAAATGTAGTTATTTTAATCGATGTTCAAATTTTCATCCTTGGGAACGCATTAATTGTGAAGAAAATGTGTTCAGAAGTTTTTCCATTGGAAGTATAGGAAGCAAAATTACTTGACGTCCACCTTAAACAACTGAGAGAGCTTTACCAACAAAACATATGAATAACAAATTCTCTGCGTCACCATGGCAGCAGGTCATGGGACAAGAACTTTCCTCTGTGGTTATTGTGAAGACAGACAAACAGTTCGTTTCTTTCCTTTGCATCTTTAAAAATGCTTAATAATCAGAAAATGACTTTTTCTTAATTTTTTTTTTGTAAAAAAGGGACGATAGTTGTAAGTTTTTTTGTTTTTTTTTTAATTGGAGGTTTAACGACCACCGGGAGCAACTCAATGGGCTATAAGCAGTCGCCCGTCCCTAATTTAGGGTCACTGGTTCCAGGGAAGGGAGAGAGCCAGTGCCGTAAGACAAACACAACATCCATGCCTGACCGGGATTCGAACCCGGACCCTTTACGGACGAATGATCAGTTGTAAGTTTAATGCTGTAAATATTGCAATGCGTTATGATTTATAGTTAGCCATATATCCGTTTTTTTTTAATGGATCCCATCACGAGATAGAGTTTTGTGAAATTTGGAAATTTAATTTCTCGTAAACCAAATTGAAATTCAAAAAAAGGGTGATGAGATGCAAAAATTCGGTCATGCCACTACATGCCTACAAAGTTCCGTGGTTCTGTTGCTGTTAGTGTGTCCGAAATGCGACCTGATAGCACTTTTTTGCTTACCTTAACTTTGAAATATTGGGTATATAAATAAGTTTTGAGGGATTTTCGTTCGTCGTTGTACTTATTACTGCTCGCATACATTTTAAGGTGGCAACACTGCAATATCGCAGTACGAGACGCCAGCTGTCAGAGTCAGTATACGACGTTCAATTGAGGTGCGAAGACGTATTTGTTTTACTCGATGGAAAATGGCAACTTTCATCCCAACAAAACAGCATTTGCGGGAAGTATTAGTGCATTACTTTATTGTCAAGAAAAGTGCTGCCGACAGCTATCGCTTAATGTCAGAAATCTATGGTGAACATTCCCCATCCATAAAAACATGTGAGTATTGGTTTAGACTATTCAAAAGGAATGATTTCGATGTCAGTGATAAAGAACGTTCTGGACCACCCAAAAAAATTGCTGATGCCGAATTGGAAGCTTTACTCAACGAGGATCCATGCCAGATCCAAAAAGAACTAGCAGCAGCATTAAATGTTAGTCAACCATGCATTTCACAACGTTTAGCAGACATGGGAATTGTGCAAAAAGAAGGGAATTGGGTTCTACATGCTTTGCGGGAAAGAGACCTTGAACTTCGAAAAACCATTTGCAAATTGCTGCTTCAGAAGCAAAAAAGAAGGGTTTTTTTAGCATCACATTATTACTGCTGACGAGAAATGGATATAATACGATAATCCTAAATGGCAGAAAGCATGGGTGAAGCCGGGTGAACCAGGCCCTTCAACGCTAAAATGCAATATCCATGGTTCAAAGGTAATGCTGTGTATCTGGTGGGACCAGAAGGGTGTGATCCACTATGAACTGCTGAAACCGTCAGAAACTATTACTGGCGAATGGTATTAAACCCAATTAATGCATTTAAAACAAGCTCTCACACAAAAACGGCCGGAACGGGAGAATAAACACAACAAAGTCATCTTACAGCATGACAACGCAAAACCACATGTTTCTCAACCTGTGAAAAAGTACTTAGAAGGATCAGACTGGGAAGTTCTACCCCACCCGCCATATTCGCCAGATATTGTGCCATCGGATTACCATTTGTTCAGGTCGATGCAGTCAGCACTTTTTGGAGAACGGTTTAGTTCTTATGAAGACATCAAAAATTGGCTGGACAACTGGATGTCTTCCAAGGAACCGGAATTCTTTCGGGGCATACGCTCACTGCCCGAAAGATGGGGTAAAGTTGTAGCTTCAGAGGGGGGCATACTTCGATTAATATTAAAATATTGCTTCTGTTCTCCAACAATGTGTTTTGTTCACCTCAAATCCCTCAAAACTTATTTATATACCCAATACAATAGCTCTTGAAGTATCGCTAGAAAGAAACGGTTTATTTCAGCGTGTTCTCCAAACTGTTCTCTACAAACGATGTAAATTTCATATTTTTGTGTTCAATACGTTTTGCGCTGCGAGCTAGGAAAGCAAGAGTGTCGCAAAATTTCTAAAACAGCGGCAGCAGCAGCTGCTGCAGTTACTTTTTAGAATAGAGAGATAAGAATATTGTAAGTACAACTAATAAGCCATTGAAATTCTGTTTATCACATCAGAAAATTATTCAGTATGCTATACTGGTAGAATAACGTTTTAAATACAAGACACTGAGACAAGCAGAAATAGTATCATTAAGATATTTAATGCTGGAAGTTTGGATAATATAATACTTTATTCTACTGTGTCTTCAAGAGTTGTCTATATTTCTAGAAAAGGTAGGTATTTAAAACCAATAATTAATTTCAACAGGTATTAAGAGAAATAGAAGCTAAGTTAATTCACCTCAAATTTTCAGACAAGAATCTCATTTGTCATCAGAAGCATTTATTTCCACAGTGTTGGTGACCAAATTGGATGGATTTACTACATTCAATGTGGTCACTTAATTACTTGGATGTCAAACTAAATCGGAGAAAACAGAATCTCCACAGAGCTATTACAAGACACCTACCAATACTAATAAGTTACTGCATTACAACTCAGAACATCCATTACATATAAAAAGAATGCTGCTTTACAATTCTAAGAAAAAAATGGGAAAACTAAATTCTTCTCAGAGTGCAAAGAAAAACATAACCTAAAATCTACCTTGACAGCAAACCATTAATGAAATACTTTTACCCTCTGTAAGTAATTAAAAACTCAAAAATAAATACTTTTAGGCAAAAGACAAGCTCTTCAATCTTATTAAAAAGTGATAGCAATCCTTTATTTACTAAAAAGTTACTTATCATGAAGGCGTGTTCGGAAAATTAAGAAAAAAAAAAAAGTGAAAATTACAATTTTAGGATTTCTACTGGTTAGAACAAAAAAATTAAAAAATACTGACCATCATTGTGAAACAGTCAAAAAAAGAACATTTTATCTCAGAAGGAGTCATTTGTAGTTTAAATTGTTCAAATAGATTACCATTTATAGAGGAGACAGATCATAGTCAGCTGTTGGCTAATCCCCCACACTGATGTACTTACCTGATTAGAAAGACAAAAAGAAATCAATATCCGGACTCAAGTGTGGGATATGGTGGACCTACCACACTTGAGAAGGACGGTCCACCACGGAATCGAGCTGGACTTTCAAAATGGTATATGAGAAAGAGATCTCGGCAGAGTGAATGTAAGATTGGTGTATGGAATATTAGAGGTATAAATGGCAAGATGAATGAGGTGACTGAGGAGATGAGTAAGTATAGATTGGATGTGCTCTGTGTAAGTGAAACCAAACAGAAAAAAATTGGGGTGGAAGAAGTGAATGGCACAGGGAGTGTGTGGTCTTTTTTTTTTTTTTTTTTTGATTGGAGGTTTAACGACCACCGTGAGCAACTCAATGGGCTATAAGCAGTCGCCCGTCCCTAATTTAGGGTCACTGGTTCCAGGGAAGGGAGAGAGCCAGTGCCGTAAGACAAACACAACATCCATGCCTCACCGGGATTCGAACCCGGACCCCGTTCGGACGAATGATCAGAGGCCATCGCTTAGACCACTGCACCACCGGGGCGGCAGTGTGTGGTCTGGAGTAATGGATAATGTGAGAGGACGGGCTGATGTTGGTGTGATTTTAAATGAAAAGATGAAGAACAACTTGATTCACTATAGTTGTGTGAGAGAATTCTCTGGATTCATTTGAAAGTGAAACTTCAGAGAATTGTAATTGTTGTAGTGTATGCTCCTTGTGACTTGGAACCTTCTGATAAGAAGGAAGATTTCTGGAATGAGCTAAAAGCTGTTTTGAGCCAGTTTGGTGCTAAAGAAAAAGTTATAATAGCAGGGGATTTCAATGGTAGAGTAGGCATGCAGAATGCAATTTCGGACAATGTTCTGGGTAAGTTTAATGATCCTTGTGTGAATGATAATGGTGAAAGATTAATTGAACTCTGCATTGAGAATGCTTTGTGTGTATCTAATACTTTTTTCACCCACAAGTATATCCACACATATACTTGGGAAAATCGTACTCTTGGTCAAAAGAGTGCGATAAATTTTGTTGTCTATGATCAGCGCCTGAAACACTTAGCAGTTGACATCCGTGTGATGAGAGGTGCGGATGTTGGTTCTGATCATTACTTGATAGTTTCATGAGTGAAACTGAATGTTGGTTAGAGGGAAAAGAATAGGAAGAGGCCCAGGATAGAAAGAATAAAGGTTGAACGGCTCCTTGAAGATCATCAGCGTTATTCTGACTTACTCAGAGAACGACTGAAGGAGCTGAAGTCTTGTGAAAGATATGTAGAAAAGAAGTGAAAATGTTTTAAGAACTGTCTTGTCACTGCTGCTAAAGAGATCTGTGGCACCACAATAGTGGGTAACAATGGAGGTGATGCTTGGTGGAATGCTGAGATTGAAGAGGCAGTAAAGAGAAAGAAGGAAGCCTATTTGGGGATGTTGCAAAGTAGAGTTTCCGTGGATGAATATCGCTGTAAGAAGCGTGAAGCTGCTAAACTGGTTCACCAGAGTAAGGCAAAAGATAGGAAGGAGATGATGGAAAGGCATGAATTGGCTTTTTGGAAAGATAGGAAGTCTTTCTGGAAGTACAAGAGACAGGAAAAATAGCGGAAACAAAATTGTAAGTTGTGTGAAGAATAAGAACAGGGAAATGATAAGGGAGCCCAATGAGTTAAGTGAAAGATGGGGTGAATACTTCTGTGAGTTATTAGATCAAGAAAGCAAAGATGATTCTGATGAGACAGATGCAGATGATGTCACAGTGAGGGATGGAAGCACAGGAGGGATCTCAAGAGAAGAAGTGTGTAAAGCTCTAAAATCTCTTGAGAATGGTAAGGCTCCGGGTTAATGGCATAACTGCAGAGATGTTGAATTATGGTGGTGACTGTAATTGACTGGTTAACTGAAATTTTCCAGTTGTGCTGGGAGTTAGGAATGGTCCCTTGGAATTGGAAGGATGCTATTATTGTTCCCCTGTATAAGGAAAAAGGTGATCAGATGGAATGCAAGAACTATCGTGGTATTAGCCTACTAAGTGTGCCAGGGAAAGTGTTCAGTAAGTTCATTATTGAAAAAGTACATGGTCTTACATCAGAGAAAGTGTGGGATGTTCAGAGTGGTTTTATGCCTGGTAAAGGCTGCACTAACCAAATTTTTGCATTACGCGTGATGATTGAAAAGTATCTGGCTGTTGGAAAGAAAGTTTTTGCTGCCTTTATAGATTTAGAGAAAGCTTATGACCGAGTAAATAGGACACTTTTGTGGAAGGTATTGAATGAATATGGTGTTACTGGGAATCCACTTAATAGTGTAAAAGCCATGCGTGCTGGCAGTAGAGCTTGTGTACGAGTGAATGGTGTTTTATCAAAATGGTTTTCTATTGGTGCAGGAGACAGACAAGGTTGTGTAATGTCACCATGGCTGTTTAATATATTTATGGATGTGTGCATGCGTGATGCCAAAATAGATAATAGTGGTTTATATCTTGGTGATATCCGTGTGTGTAGGTTGCTATATGTTGATGACACTGTCCTGTTGGCAGAGAGCAAAAGTGAGTTGCAGAGTATGTTGTCCCGGATGTACGAAGTTTGCATGAAATTCAAACTAAGTATAAATAAGGGAAAAACCAAAGTTAAGGTCTTTGAGAGAGGAGCTGGTAGCACTGAATATAAAGTAAGTATGAATGCTATTGTGATTGACCAGGTGAGTGAGTTTGTGTATTTAGGAAGCATACTTGACAGAGAAAAATTGGATGGTGAAATTTGTAGGTGAGTAAATTCTTCATTGAAACTCATAGCTGCTCTGGGAGGTTTTCACAGGAATGATGGGTTCTCTAGAGAGTCCCAAATGGCTGTGTATGAAAGTGTAATGGTTCCTACTCTGATGTATGGTATTGAAACCTGGGTACTACAGAAGAAACATAAAAGTTGTTTGTGTGCTGGAGAAATGCGTTACTTACGGGGGTTTGTGGCAAGACACTGTCTGATTGTGTAAAGAATGAAGATGTGTTGCAGCTGTGTGATGTGAAGCAAAATGTTAGCAAGGTGGAGACTAATATGCTTCGGTGGTTTGGCCATGTTGAAAGAATAAGTGATGAGATGCTTAGTAAGAAAATCTTTTTAGCCCAATGGCAGAAAGGAAAGGCAGAGGAAGCCCAAGGAAGACATGGGAGGATCAGATTCAGGAGTGTCTGCATGAGAAAAAGATTATGAGTATGAAGTATAAGATCTTGTGCACTGTGTGTATATCAGTGAAGACCGAATTGAATGTCAAGATCGCTGTAAATGGAGAAGTTTGATACGACAACAGTAAATTAAAATATCGGGTAGTTTGTATTTCTTTTTGGAGCTAACCTCTGAATCTCATAGAACAGCTTAGTGACATGTATGTATGCAGATAATAGATTACTGTCTTTACAACAAATAGGACACAAAATTTACTAAGACCCCATAATGGTGATTAATAATGAGTACAAAAACAATACACTTAAGTCATGTAAGAAGGTTTAATTTAAGGGAGCTTTCAACTGATAACTTTAGTCTTCGTCAGCTTTGTGACAGATGGACAATGATGATGGTGGTAGTGGTTGCCAGATCTGTAAATTAATACATGTTATTTCTTTTTTTAAATTGATTTCCATATTAATGGTATGACGAAAGGGGAATCAGAATTAGAGTTGAGAAAAAAACTTTCCCAATAGCGTGGTAATGAAAAACGAATGAATGAGGCAATTTGTTTGGTGTCATTCCAGAGAGGTGCAGCAGAAGTGTGCCCCAAAGTTAGAGATGCCAGTGAAGTTTCAGAATTTCCTTTATCTCTTAACTTTGAAGGATGGCACTACTGCTGACGAAAGTTAACCAGATATTGTCTAAGAAATCTTCAGTTTTTGAAAAACTGTTTAGTTCATACACTTGAAAGTTAAAAAAATTGTTCAATCTTTTTAAGCATGTAAAATTTATAACTGTGTCAAAAGAAACTGCTCACTTCACCAAAGAATTTGGTGGATTTGTTAATTTTTATTCATAACAAAACAATGTCAGCACCACTCTGTTTTCACTTTAAATTATCAGCACTGCTGATTTCTTATATGAATGCTATAGCTGGTACTACATATTCTACAAAATAAATTAAAATTTTCATAGACTTGATTAAAATGTGATTTTTTTATTTAAAAAATTAGATCAACAGCAAAAAACAAACACATGCATACCTGATGATGTTCCTGGCGTTTCTGTTCGTAAGTCTCTTGAAAGCTGATGGGTTTATTATCAGCACCAACATCTGAGAAACCCATTTGTTCTAAACGCATTCTTCTGTACAGCTCATAATGCCTCGCATGAGTCTGCTCTCGCATATCTTCCATATTGGTCCTGATCAGCATTTCACGAAGTTTAACGAAGTCACAGTGGTTTTCATTTTCAACTGCAGAAAAACAGAAAAATGATGAAAATTCAATGGAATGGCATGCTAATTTACATTGACATTTATTAACGTATGACAGTAATGAAAAACCTCAGTTAAAGCAAGTTAACCATGCAGATATTTTCCTTCAACAATCACATTATATGGAAAAACTTCGCAAACCAGATTGCTGAAATGTTGGTTTCCATCCCAAAGAAAAAGGAATATCTACCATTAAGAAGGATATTAATCAACTCTTAAAGAACTTTTTTTTTTTTTTTTTTTTTGCTATCTCCAGATAATGTATAAAAATCTTTACTTCAAACATATTTTTCAGGGGGGGGGCACACTACCAATTAAATTCTGCGATTTCCTTCACAACAAATATTTCAGATGTGCAGAATAAAATGTAGTTTGTGCTTTTGTGATACTGGGAACATGTTCTTCAAGTTGAGATGTCTCTCAACAACTGCATTTTAAACTTAAAATTTGCATTCAGCTTAAGTTAAGGTCAGGCATGAAAGTGGTCATGGAAGAAAAATGCTGAACTTTTCCAACATAGGAATATGCAAAAATAATTAACCTTTCAGCATTTATTAA
Organism: Macrothele yani; assembly: GCA_039090855.1. Lineage (NCBI taxonomy): Eukaryota > Metazoa > Arthropoda > Arachnida > Araneae > Macrothelidae > Macrothele > Macrothele yani. The sequence continues at coordinate 71,727,475 of CM076995.1, forward strand.
CTACCCTAAGCACCATATATGCATATATAAAGCCATAAAATTGTCTAACATTTTTTTAGGAACAAATAAGAATTTTATTTTTGTCAATGTGCTTACACCAAACCAAGAATGTCAATCCCATATTTATACTGATCTAATTTCTTTTCCTTTTCAGATGGGGTGAATACTTTTGTGAGTTATTAGATCAGGAAAGCAAAGGTGATTCTGAGGCAGATGCAGATGATGTCACAGTGAAGGAGGGATCTCAAGAGAAGTGTGTCAAGCTCTAAAATCTCTTCAGAATGGTAAGGCTCCGGGAGTTGAACGCATAACTGCCGAGATGTTGAAATATGGTGGTGACTCTGTAATTGACTGGTTAACTTAAATTTGCCAGTTGTGCTGGGAGTTAGGAATGGTCCCTTGGAATTGGAAGGATGCTATCATTGTTCCCTTGTATAAGGAAAAAGGTGATCAGACCAACTGCAGGAACTATCATGGCATTAGCCTACTCAGTGTGCCAGGGAAAGTGTTTGGTAAGGTTGTTGTTGAAAACGTATGGGATGTTCAGAGTGGTTTTATGTCTGATAAAGGCTACACTAACCAAATTTTTGCATTATGCATGATGATTGAAAAGTATCTGGCTGTTGGTAAGAAAGTTTCTGCTGCCTTTATAGATTTAGAGGAAGCTTACGACCGAGTAAATAGGACACTTTTGTGGAAGGTACTGAACGAATATGGCGTTATTGGGAATCTATGAGTATACTATGTAATAAAAAACATTAGGCAATTCATGACAGAAAAGGAAATCTAAAGATGAGTTCAATCATCTTATGTGAATCCATTTGGTTCCATTCCATGTGTGTGCATGCTTTGGTGTGCCAATAGCCATACTTTTTCTTGTGTATACCTTAACACCAGCGGTTAAAGAGTTCTGCCAAAAGGTGGAATTCCACCACACACACACACACACACACACACACACACACACACACACACACACACACACACACACACACACACACACACACACACACACACAGAGAGAGAGAGAGAGAGAGAGAGAGAGAGAGAGAGAGAGAGAGAGAGAGAGAGAGAGAGAGAGAGAGAGAGAGAGAGAGAGAGAGAGAGAGAGAGAGAGAGAGAGAGAGAGAGAGAGAGAGAGAGAGAGAGAGAGAGAGAGGGGGGGGGTATTAAAAAACCAAAAAAAAATTGTTCATATGTCGTATATATGTCCATACGTATCAGGCATCCAGTACTTCTGTCTGCATCATGTAACTTTTTGTGTCGATAAACTGTCTGCATACATACATACATACATAACATTAAGCTGTTCTCTGAGATTCAGAGGTTAGCTCCAAAAAGAAATACAAAATACCAGATAATTTTTACTTACTGTTGCCGATCAAACTTCTCCATTTACAGCAACTTGACATACAACTCGGGCTTCACTGACATCCATCATACGCTGTACACAAGATTTTCTATTCTTCTTACTCATAATCCTTTTCTCATGCAGACACTCCTGAATCTGATACTACCATGACTTCCTTGGCCTTCCTCTGCCTTTCCTTCCTGCTACTTGGGCTAAAAAAAATTTCTTACTAAGCATCTCATCACTCATTCTTTCAACATGGCCAAACCACCGAAGCATATTAGTCTCCACCTTGCTAACAACATTTTGCTTCACATCACACAGCTGCAACACATCTTCATTCTTCACACAATCAGAACGTGTCTTGCCACAAACCCCCGTAAGTAATGCATTTCTCCAGCTCACAAACGACTATGTTTTTTCTGTAGTACCCAGGTTTCACTGTCATATATCAGAGTAGGGACAATTGCATTTTCATACACAGCCATGCATGCAGGACTCGCTTGAGAATGCATCATTCCTGTGAAAACCTCCCAGAGCAGCCATGACTTTCAATGAAGAATTAACTTGCCTACTAATTTCACCATCCAATTTGTTCTCTCTGTCAAACATGCTTCCTAAATACACAAACTCACTCACCTGGCCAATCACCGTGCCATTTAGACTTACATGTTGTCCTGGATGTATGAAGTTTGCATGAAATTCAAACTAAATATAAATAAGGGAAAAACCAAAGTTATGGTTTTTGAGAGAGGAACTGGTAGCACTGAATGTAATGCAAGTCTAATACGACACACTAATTATTATTTTTTTTTCTTAATAAACAGCTAGCTTTCTCTCTCTCTCAGAAACTCCCCAGATGACTTCCAAAAAGGTGGAATTCCACCTTTTGGCAGAACTTCTTTCACCCCTGGTGTTAAGGTATACACAAGAAAAGGTATGGGTATTGGCACACCAAAGCAGGCACACACATGGAATGGAACCAAATGGATTCCAAGGCACACCAAAGCATGCACACACATGGAATGGAACCAAATGGATTCACATACAGAAACTCATCTTTAGATTTTCCTTTCTGTCATGAATTGCCTGATGTTTTTTATTACATGGTATACTCATAGCTATGAGAATTCTGAATAATCTCAGTCTTTATGTAGAGTCACTGCTAAATACCATTCCTGAAAAGTTTCTTTCGATGTTTATAGATGGGAAATTTATATTATAATTTTTGCACATATTCAAGTGCTGCTGCCCAGTTTATCAATCTCTTCAATAAGCTGTACAAAAAATTTAAAAAGTTTAGAAAGTGGGCTACAGGTCACACAGAGTTTTATGACACAAGACAAAAAAAATCTGAGCAAAAGATTTTCATATATTTTTAATTTGATTTTTCCATATTAATCAACCAATGAATTTATCTGACCATGATTTTTGTAAAATTTGATGAACTTGAAAAAATAAAAAAAAAGTTGCTCTAAAAAATCAGATTTCTTTGACAAAAAATTTGAGATAAATGAATTGAAGATTTTTTTTTTTTTTCACTTGTGAAACAACATTAAGGCTATTCCAATTCTACAAAACTTAGAAAGTTAAATTTGGCAATCTTCAGAAGCTTTTAGCACCCTTTCAGTTGAAATGTAGCAGGAGTGGATTTTGCAAAAAAAGTACTTTCCAAGGTCTAGCGCACTAAACCTTGATCTCCCCCGGCTGTTCCTTTACATTTTTTCAAACATTGCTCACTGCATATACTGCTTTCAAAATGTGGTTCCTAACAGCAAAAAGGAGTTACATGTTCTTAGGTTGTGTGTGTGTGTGTGTGTGTGTGTGTGTGTGTGTGTGTGTGTGTGTGTGTGTGTGTGTGTGTGTGTGTGTGTGTAGCACATAAAATGCTATTTCATCATACATATCTGAAGAAAATATAGATTTTCATTTAATTTCTGGCATTACCTATGGTGCCCTAACCATTATATGCTAAATTAGATATTCTTTTCAATACATAAATAAGACACTTTGTAACGAATGAAGTTATCCCGCTTGAAAGTAATCTGATATTTAATAATCCAATGAATTTTCCTCAAGTTCTCAAAGATATGTGATTCAAATATTTACTTTAAAATAAGTATTTACTATACACCTATGATATTGGGTCACAGTTCACTTTCCTTGTACAAAGTTTATTCTGATGTGGTGTGAAATCTCTATATTTCTCCTTATTTTATATACTGCACTACCATTAATATCCGACACCTGCAAACAGACATAACAAAAAAATCTTCATTTACAGAAAATGTAATATTGTGAGCAAAAACATTTGGCCCTTACGACAGGCTCTAGTCTACCAGATTTTAATAAATGTCCACTGATATGTTCTGCCATTTGGCCTTTAACGCAGTGACCAGTTCAGCTTTGTTTGTTAAGTGATCTCTTTTTCCAAGAACCTGACGATCCAATTTTGTTCCAGAGATTCTTTATAGGGTTTATGTCAAGATTCTGGGTGGCCAGTCTAACTTTTTGATGCCCATGTTCTTAAACCATTCTATAACAATGTGAGCAGTATGACAAAGTGCATTGTTCTGCCAAGTAGGTATTGGCCTTCCCCCAAAGTACTGCCACAACACTGGTAGTACATAATTGTCCAAGGCATGTAGGTAGAACTCAGGATTCATCATTTAGTCCAAAATGACTAATAGGTCCAAGCCAAACCACGAAAAACAGATCTACACCACCATGCTGCCTCCACTAAAATTCACTGTTGGGATGATAGTCCAGAAGGAACCTTTCTCTTGATATATGCCACACAGGGAACAACCGTTAGACTGGCATACTTTGTACACTGACTCATCAGTCCAAAGCACAATTTTCCATTTGTCTACAGTCCAAAATCAATGTCCCTTACACCACACTAATCAGCATGTGGCTTTAATGAAGTGATTAGTTGTTTGTCAATGGCTGCTTGATCATGGTAACCTATGACATGTAATGTCCTGCATACTGTACTGGTGCTAACACCAGTCCCAACAGTGTCACATAGGAACTGCACGATTTGAAACGATGTAGATTTGCATTCCGAGGGGAAAGTCCTTTGCAGAGCTCTCCTGTCTTGTTCCGTTAGCTTTGACAGTTTACTGGATCGTTTCTGGGCACATTCAGCCTTAGTTCACTTCTATTTGCATATTACATCACCAACCATTGACCTACGGATCCTGAATGGAACTTAAATGTCACATACATAGTATTCTCCTTAGAGTCTTTTTACTGGGTGGCTTGCCCATCTAATTTTCTCTGCCGTGCAACTAAATTTCCTTCAACGAACATTTTCATAATGCACATACTAGTAAGAGTGGAAAACTTATTCCTACATACACCATAAATATTGATGAAAACTGGCTGAAATCTATGAATCTGTGTGAAATATAATTTATTATTAGTAAGTATTTTTAATTTTTTGGTCACTTATGAACAGTTTTCTAATGCTGCCTATGTTATGTTAAATTAATGCCTACCATACTGCTAAAGATGTTTAATAGGTATAATACTGTTACGCAAAACATCCCCTTTTTTTTTTTTCGAATGAGAAAGGGGTCACTAAAAGTACCACCCAGCAAAAATTTCTTGTCACCCAGCTATAAAAAAAATCTAAGGAGAACACTACATACAGAGCGACAGCTTATGTTGCACTTTACTATCTATCTATGCTGGATATCAGTTCACCCTGTCAATTGAGGCATCTTAATCACAGTTGTTCAATTGTCTCATAACCCTACGAGCAGTTGGGTTTGTGACACTGCGCTTGTGTAGGACAGTAGGACCTAATTCACTCTGTATATTATTGGTAGGGCAATGTCTGTGACATTGTATTTAACGGATGGAAGATGTGTTTTTAAAATTTCCACAATAACCTATGACATCCCTCAGATTATGTGCTGCTTTTCAAAATGGACAGCCCTATTATGGTCCATTTTTAATGTAGTGCTTGAAAAACATTGTACACAGATGAAACAATTTTTATTTTTATATGTTCCTCACACTTTACACAATTTAAATATTATATGTTAATGTTTTACTGTCAAGTCCTAAATTAACAACTTTTCCATTACTACAGTTTCTAGCCTGGAAGATAATGCTTGAAACACTCTTTCTACTAAAGCATAAAAAGCAGTTCTGTTGAGTAATAATTAAAACAGAGTAATAATTAAATCTGTTGAGTAATAATTAAAAAGATGGTATCCATAGGATGTCTGACCTACCTGTGTGTAATACAAATGATTTTAACTGTCTAGCTGGATGAAGAAAGCTTGTTAAAACTCCTACTTGCAATTGTGGGTAGCTTGTGTTTTAAAACCACAATCTAAGCATCACTGGGAGATACAAACAAAACAACAAATCTTCATATTTCTTTCGAGCTGGGATCTTTTTTTAATTACTACTTTCTCTTCTCTAGCCTGGCATAAATATGTTTCAATAGTAATATTTTGTTTTGCTAATGGAATTACTGCATAAATTTTTTGCGTCCTGTGAAAACATTTTGAATCTTTTAATCTTTATTTGTACTTACACTTGCTGATTAGTAGTTATCCTTTTCACCACTGCATGTGAACATGTTTCAACTTTTGATTCCTCATTTAATGATTTTTATCTAAAGCTGTATGCATTTTTCTAGGTTAAGGAGGTAGTTTTTCAGAATTCAGGGTTGAAGTTCGGTACTATATCTTTTTTCTTTTTTTTTTTTTTTTATTGGAGGTTTAACGACCACCGTGAGCAACTCAATGGGCTATAAGCAGTCGCCCGTCCCTAATTTAGGGTCACTGGCTCCAGGGAAGGGAGAGAGCCAGTGCCGTAAGACAAACACAACATCTATGCCTGACCGGGATTCGAACCCGGACCCCTTACGGACGAATGATCAGAGGCCAGGGCCTTAGACCACTGCGCCACCGGGGCGGTGGTACTATATTTTCAACCCCCAAGTTAGTTTTTAAGGAAACTTTTTTTTTGGACCACACAAAAAAAAATAGAAAGTGTTTTGGGCTTTTTTTTTTTTTCTTTTCCACGAGGAGTACTGAGCCAGATATTGTTGGATTTCTGTTTATCATGTGCATGCCTGACTAGCCTGGGAATTTTCACAAAAATTCAGGATAGAGTACCATTTTTTTTTTTTTTTTGGCTAATTTGACATGAGATTGTTTTAACACAGTCAAACAATTGCTATATTATTAACTTGAAAGCTCAACTTGATATTTTTAACATCATACTGCAAAAATCACGTACTACGTGATGATGTATGAGGTGAACGCCCCCTGGTATGACATATCATTAAATGGCCAATCACTTACCCGAAAGTTCTTGGTCACTTTTTTCCTTTACACTTCAAGCACGTCAATTATCATCGTGTAACGTAGTTAGCCTTCAAAGGTTGAAAAACTCCTTGCTTATGAGATTCGTTCTTCCGGTCATGAAACATAATATTTTTTATTTTTTTTTAATTTTTTTTATTTGAAGGCCAACTTCATTACATGATGATAATTGACGTGCTTGAAGTGCAAAGGAAAAAAGTGACCAAGAACTTTCGGGTAAGTGATTGGCCATTTAATGATATGTCATTAATGAATTGCACGTAAATATGCGCACTTTGCTGAAGGTTAATACCTTAAAGGTGCAAATATTATGCCACCTGGTATTGTTGAATTTGTAACTATAAGATCTTTCATTTGTTTTTTACTGTTATCACCATCAGCTAACAATAAATAGTACACACACTACTCTATCATTTTTATTTTCTAGCCCACAAATGTGACAATAAATGCTGTTCATATAGCTAACTTCTTTCAGATTACAATGATGTGGCACTCAACTCCATTTTACAAACATGCATCTCTGAAATGCAGTGTTTAACAGTTTTCAGTAACATAAATTCCAACCATCATTCATGATATACATAAAAACAGCTTTGTAAGTGACTGCAATAGACACTGAGCTATAAAGATGGAGTGTTGACTTTTCATTGATTATAAGCATGGAAGCCTTGCGGTCTGGTAAATGAAGCAAAGTCTGGAAACCTGCATGTGTGTTTTTATATCAGGGGTCATTGTGAGGTGACACAAGAAACCCCGAAACTCTCAGCTCAGTATACATATAATGCACATTACGAATACTTATACATATTATGCACATGTAAACTAGCTACACAACAAATAGGTCCTAGTGCTTCTTCAGTTAAACTTCGCATCTTTTCTTGTACCCCAATTTTCTTTCACTGTGCAAAATCCTTCAGGCATTGCATCTTTGATATCGAATTTTGCACTTCATATTATATGTTAATTGACCAGTCTACGTGGATCAGTTTTACTTGAAGCCTACAGTGGATTCCATTCAATTTCTAAAAGTAGCTCATTGGATTAACCGAATCTAATATAATCAAATTATTTTATGTAGAAGCAAATTTCAAAATAATCAAAAAAAAAAAAAAAAAAAAAAAAAGAAGCCTTCCTTTTAGCAGGCTGTTTATTATCTTGAGAGCTTGTTTGATAACAAAAAAAAAAAAAAAAAAACACTTAAAGTGTCACAAATCGTCTGCATTCACCATCCACACAGACATGTAGTGTTTTTAATCAAGCACTGTAATTACCAAAGAAAATGGAACTTAAACTTTTAGTTATCATTTCATAGCATTTTTAGAAATGAAATGTATAAAGCATCTCAAATTCTTCTAAAACTTAAAAACCCGGATTTACGGGTTTGGAATGTGAAAAAAAACAAGAAAAAAAAAAAAAAACGGAATTCCGGGCTACACCTGGATTACAATCAGGTCTGTTATATGTAACTACATAATTTGGAGAGACCCAATTTAGTTTTTATCATGAGCAAATTTTACGTAAAATGTTCTAGACTCACACCCATTGCAACTTTTCATCATTTGTAGTGGAAGGGGGTTTCACCATTTTTATGAACTTACCTGGGTATGAAAGTTTTGAGATCGAAAAAAGGGGTACATATCTATAAATATTTTTCAAATAACCAACTTTGTAGTAGTAAATTTTCAGAAGTAAACAATTAAAAGCAAAACTACTTTTTTACTGTGTGGTTTTACATATCACTTATACATAGCAACACCATCTCCAATCTGCTATTTTCTCACATCTGCAGCCTTACTTAGAGTATAACATATAGAGATACTCTTGACAGACTATTGGGGGCATCTTGTCTCAAATGCAGCACATCAGCCAAACATCTGTAATATCTGCATATTGGCAAGTAACTGGTGCTCGCATTGTTGGGGATGCCACCCCTCTCCCTTTATCTAATTATAGAGTTGATTAAAGTACTCTATTTGCCTTTGATTTAAATATTTGAAATTTGCAATTTTCTGTGATGTAACCAGGTAAAGATTTCCTAAATTTCAACACAGCAGGAATCAATGAAATAGCAAAGAACTTAGAATGGCATTTTAATCAATTGGGTACAAAACAGGTGTTGAGTGACTGTACTTCATGCAGTGTGATGGAATAGGGCAGAAGTTGGGAACAAGGCAGAACTCTGGTAGTACTGGCAAAAGACACACATGGCTCACATTGTCTTTCTGTAGGAAAGGGACTGAAAAGAAAGATCATCTAGGGAAACCGGCTGGCTGTTCAGGCCAGGCAGTAACCACCGTTAGGCGGACCGCCCGTCTGGAACTGAGATCCAACTATGAGCTTTTTAACCGCAACAACACTGCAAGACAAACACACATCCATCGAATGCCTCACCGCGATTCGAGCCCGGACCCAACTTGGACGAATGGTCAGAAGCCAGCGCTCAGACCACTGCGCCACCAGGGCGGCGGTATGCATCTCGAATGATTGGGTTATGTAATGATCGCCGCTGCTGCTACGCCTGATGAACTGTGGCAATGTATGGAAGCACCCTGGACCGACATACCCCAAGCCCACATCCAAAGCCTCTTTCGTTCGATGCCGCGGCATGTAGCGGCCGTTATTGCCAGCCATGGGGGCCACACGAAACACCGACGTTTTCGTCACAGGATCACAAAGTTTTAGGATTGGTCTGTGTTCATTAGCCCAAACACGGGGTAAGATGAAGTCGAGATTTTACCTTGAACCAAAAGCCATTCAGTGAATTGCACTGTCTAGTTGGAAAGAAAAATGAATTTCAGAAACCATGCTTGAAACTAACACTAGTGTTTGACCTCAACTTCAGAGTGCCAAATGGTTGAAATCTATCCAGTATAAGATGCATTATAGAACTAGCCTTCTGCCCGACAGATCTGGAAACACATCCTTAAGCTGCATCCTTTTTTCTAGCACAGGCACAGATAAAATTACAAATTCTACACGGATACCATGCAGAATGGAAGTAATCTATCTAATATGAGATGCATTACAGATCTGGGAACACACACACATCTTTAAGCTACATTCTTATATTCTTGCAGGAGCATAGATACATATTTTACATTGATATTTAATGAGCTGTGTAACATACCATGAACAGTTCCCCATGGATATTGTCGAGCTCTAACCATCTTGTTACCAACACGTACGAAGTCTGTGCTACCAACCACAGCAAATGGTATATGTGCCTGAAAACATCCAAAAATATTAAAACATTAACACAAAAAGTAAATAACTTACCTACAGCAAAAGAAAAAGAAAAAGGTTATACGAAACTCATTATCAAATATTTAAACCGAAACATTTTAAACATAAATGGTTTGAGTAGCATGACTCAAAACATATACATGATATGAAGGTCATTAAATTAAATAACCTCATATTAAAAGTGCATTTATGATTTTTACTTGAATTTAAGGCAACAATTCTTACCCTCTAATCCTTAACATATGTAGCACGTTTCTATTTCTGCAGAATGTGCTCCCACCGTGACAAGAAGCCTAACACCACGTGGTTACATATTACTAAAACTACACACACCGATGAGCCCATTACATTATGACCACCCCCAGCATGGAGAAATGAGCACCCCTGGAGACCGAACGGCAGCGCAGGTGAAGTTCACAGAGCAGTATATATACAACCCGAGGACCAGCTTTTGGTTAGTAGAGTGTTCAGAGTCAGAAAAGGAAAAGCTGCCGATTTATCGGAGTTTGATAAAGGACAAATTGTGATGGCATGGTGCCTTGGAACTACAATCTCTGAAATGGCGTGGCTTGCAGCTTGCAGGTAGTACATGTAAAAAGTGGTACACAGATGGCCAAATGACGAACTGTCATCCAGCCGTGTGTTATCTGCAACTCACCGATTGCCAGAGGGGAGTGGAAACTGTTGCGCATTGTTCACAGCGACAAATCACCCGCAGCTACAACAGTGGTGATCAGGGCAATGTGTCACAGCACACAGTTCATCGTAGCCTTCTGCACATGGGCCTGCGTAGCCAAAGACCCAGCCAGGTCCCCCATGCTCACTGCACATCACCAACAACGCATGAAACGGGCCCAAGATCATTGAGATTGCACCATGGATGATTGGAAGAAAGTGGCCAGGTCTGACGAATTAAGATTCCTGATGCATCATGTAGACGGCCGAGGGCGGATACACTGATTACCAACAGAGGCTGTGACACCTGGATGCACTTTTGGGTGAAAACAAGCTGTTAAACCCCATTATCCCAATAGCACAATCTCAGACAGCTGTTAGGTATCTGAACATCGTTACGGACCACGCTCACCCATTCATGGCAACTGTGTTCCCTGCTGGTGATGGCCATTACCAACAGGATAATGCGCCTTGCCACACTGCCAGAATCGTCCAGGAGTGGTTCGAGGAACATGCTGCTGACTTTATGTTAATGCCCTGGTTTCCAAATTCACCGGACGTGAACCCAATCTAACATTTGTGGTTCGACTTGGAAAAGCAAGTTCGCGATAAATCACCCCCCCCAAAATGTATGGGAACTAGAGGACCTGCTGTTGACATTATGGTACCAGATAACCCAGGATACCTATCGCCACCTCATCGAATCGATGCCTCGCCGAGTGGCCGCTGTTTTGCAGGCTAAAAGGGGTTCTGCAAGTTATTCGGTAGGTGGTTGTAATGTAATGGCTCATCGGTGTATTTACAAGTTAAAATGAACTATTATAACTTATTATTTACAATATCTTAATTTTAATTCAATATGTTAAACATTCAAACTGTTAAAAATACTTAATGTTAAAATCATACGAAACCACCATCTCATTGGGTAGGGAGACATGAACTGCCCGATGATGTTGACCCTGGTTAAACGAAAGCGCTCATAAAGATGGTCGAGTGTCCGTGCAAACGATGTCTCCCTACTCAATGAGACTGTGGTTTCATATGTTTTAAAAATTAAATATTTTTAACAGTTTGAATGTTTAATTATTGAATTAAAATTAATTAAGGTACTGTAAATAATAAGGTATAATAGTTCATTTTAACTTGTAAATATATAGTTTTAGTAATACGTAATCATGTAGTGTTAGGCCTCTTGTCATGGTGGGAGCACATTCTGCAGAGATAGAAATGTGCTACATATGTTAAGGATTAGAGGGTAAAAATTGTTGCCTTAAATTCAAGTAATATGACTCAAAACGATATTAAAATGTGTCTAAAAATATATAAGTTCAGAAACTATATATTTCATTGAAAAAAGCTTTCCGTGTACTAAACTCTCTAGATACGCTAATCTAGAAGAATTTTTGTACCAATGCACCGTAAACATTTTCTGAACTTAACTTATATGAAGATTTTTACTGTGAACACTCACAAAATCTGTTTGAGAAGTTAGGGTTATAGCACACAAACAATTTTTCTACACAAAAGCACTTCCCTAATTGTTAAGAGACACTACTACAAACTTAGGTGTCAAAATCCAAATCCCCAGAAGCACACTACAGAGTTTCGAAGTTGTAATGAGACCTACTTATAATTACACTGTGATGAATTAAAATATTAAAAAGTTGAGGAATGTGTATCCTTGAATAAAAGCACATCAACATGAAAATCAATTTAAATGAAACACAGTGCACAGCACAAACCTCAATTTAAAAAAAAACAAAAAACTATTAGAAACAGTAGGTTGCAGTTCGATATGCATTTCAGTACTAATCTTGTACCATCATCAGGAAGATGGTCTCGAATGACTGTTAACTTACTTTTCGTCAGAACTTAAATACAAACATGGCCTATCTATCATTACAGTGCCCATCAGCATCCACACACCCTGCTTCGTCATAGTAACGACTGGTGTCAAAATGTTGCAAGCTGATTTTTTCCACTCGCACTAAATCTCTCGACAGTAAATCTCAAAAGGTCGGTGGGGGGGGGGTTCCTTCTGTCTTTCTGTTTTTTATATTTATTTTGTTCTTCCTACACAAGCATTTTCCATTGGTACGGCAAATTAACTGGGTTATTTTTACTGCAGTTGGAGTCTTTAGTCAGCTCAATTACCACAGCTACTGTCAAGTGTAACTCTTTCTCCATTGTTACAGCAATACTCAAGCAGGGAAGTTTTATTTTCTCGTTTATTCCAATTTTTTGTATACTGGGAAAGTCTGTAATGAAGCAGATTTTTTGTAATTCCTATGTAGCAGTTTTTATGACTTTAGGAAGTCTTTGATCATGCAAAATTGGAATCTTATAAATTCTGGATTTGTCTAGGATTTTAATTGGTTCCTTGCTATTTATGATAATAGCTTTGTATGTTTTGACTGCAATGCCAAAATCAATGTTGTTGTTTAAACATGCTTTTTTCACAATTGTATTGATACGTTGTTGAAATGGAAGTCTCCTGCATTAAAAGATATTCTTCCTGGGTTTGGGTTTTTGATGTTTATGGTCAAGAAATTAGTTTTTTAATGGTGGCAGATTTATATTCAAATATCTGGGCTGTCTCAAAAATCCATTAAGTTATTTTTCTCTTGAACGAATAGTACTACTGTGTGTAAATTACTTCGTAATAAAAGATTTGAAAGATGAAATCTTCTGTGGTCCTGGGTGATAAGAACCAACTGGAATAAACACATGGAATAGATGAGAAATCTTGTGGTACATGCACAATAATAATTACTTCCAGTTTCGTAACAAAATATATCAGCAGACAGCAGATGCATACTAATGGAGTCCCCATTGTTGTTGTTATTTTCCAAGATTATTATGCAAAAAATTGAAGAATTTCCAAAATATTATTACTTTTTACTGTAGATATGCTGATAATATGTTTTCCGTATTTTTCTCCATTAGAAATGACCAGTGTTGATAAGGTATGGGGAGCTCTCTCTCTGGAGTTTATGAAACCTTTAACCTAAGAGTGGAAATACAGGAAGACCAAGAATTGGCATTCCTTGATGTGTTAGTTAGAACACAAGATAGATTTCATTATTAAGTACACAGAAACCCCTCATACATTCCAGTGCTTATTCCAAATGAGTCTTATCACCCTTGGTCACAGAAGATTTCAGCTTTGATTTTTTCTTTACAAAGGCATTTACACACAGTAGTACTGTTTGTTTAAGAGAAAAATAACTTAAATGGATTTTCGAAACAGCCGGGATATTTGAATATAAATCTGCCACCATTTAAAAAACTAATTTATGACCATAAAAATCAAAAACCCAAACTCAAGAAGAAAATCTTTTATTGCAGACTTCCATTTTAACTATGTATCAATACAATTGTGAAAAGGCATGTTTAAATAACAACATTGATTCTGGCATTGCAGTCAAAACATAGAGATATCATAAATAACACGGAAACGATTAAAATCCTTGACAAATCCAGAGTTTATAAGATTCCCATTTTGAATAATCAAAGACTTCCTAATAAAAAAACTGCTACATAGGGAGTACAAAAAATCAGCTTCATTACAGCATCTAAAATAAACAAGAAAATAAAGACTTCTCTGAATACTGAATAAACAAGAAAATAAGACTTCTCTGATTGAGCATTGCTGCAACAATGGAGGAATCCTGGATTTTGAAAACATAACTGTCATTTGCAATCAATTGACGGAGAAAGAGTTACGCTTGGCAAAGACTGTGGTAATTGAGCTGACTAAAGATTCCAACTGCAATAAAAATAACCAGTTGATTTGCTGTACCCATGGAAAATACTTGTGCAGGAAGAACAAAATAGACTTTCAGTCGAGACAGATTTAGCAGCGAGCGAAATAAAATCAGCGTGCAACATTTTGGCACCAACTGTGACCATGACGAAGCAGAGTGTGTGAATGCTGATGGGCGTGGCAATGATGACAGATAGACCATGTTTTCATTTAAGGTCTGACAGAAAGTAGTCAATCATTTCAGGCCGTCTATCTGATGATGGTACAAGATTACTACTGAAATGCATAACAAACTGCAACTTACTGTTTTTAATAGTTTTTTTTTTAATTCAGATTTATGTTGTGTACTGTATTTGTTTAAACTGATTTTTGTGTTGATGTGTTTTTACTCAAGGATACACATTCCCCAAGTTTTTAATATTTTAATTCATCAGTGTAATTAGAAGAAGTTCTCTTTACAACTTCGAAACTCTGTGGTGTGCTTCTGGGAATTTGGATTTTGAAACCTTAGTTTGCAGTGCCTCTTTTAACATTAGGCAAATGCTTTTGTGAGTACAGTCGGCCCTCCGTATCCGCGGGTTCAATTCAACTAACCGCGGATCGAAAATATACGAAAAAAATTAAAGTACGTAATTTCCAAAAGCAAAACTTCAATTTGCAGCGCGCCTACTCCTGTGAAGTAAACTAACACACACATATATATATATATATGGGATGTAAGGTCAGGTGATGCGTAACATCACAGCCTCTCCCTTGACAAATGTCAACCCCGCCTTCTCGTGGTGCATCCTGTTCCCACTAAAGGGGCTCTGACGACCGCCAATAGCGGTATAACTATACCATCGGGATCAGAGGAAATGCTATCCCACACTCACCAACCCGCTTGGCCAGCGTGGTGAGTTATGGCCAAACACCTCCAAAATGACTCTACAACTTAAATCTTGGCCCTCAGTCTCCGGCAGCTGGAATGTACCTGGCCAAGGCAGCGGCCAGTGCGACATGAAGGCAGAGGGTGCCAAGAATCCCCGGAGGACCGGACTAGGCTGCCATCTGATGCTGACCTTGGCTACATATAACGGACGCTCCCTATCTTCTGATTCACGGCTCCTTGAATTGGAAGAGGAACTACAAAGGATCAAGTGGGACATCGTCGGGCTAAGTGAGGTAAGGAGAAAAGGAGAAGATCTCATTGAACTGAAAAGTGGACATCTCTTCTATTATCGTGGGACAGATACTGGCAGAACTAGTGGTGTTGGATTTATAATAAACAAGAAACTGAAGGATAAAGTGGTAGAAGTTGAAAGTTCCTCTGACAGAGCTGCACGACTCATTATCCAACTCTCGAGAAGATACCAGGCTCAGATTATTCAAACTTATGCACCCACCACAAGTCATCCTGAAGAAGAAATTGAAGAATTTTATGAGGAAATTCGTCATCTAAATAATAAAGGTAAGCAGCACTTGAAGATAATTATGGGAGATTTCAATGCAAAAATAGGGCACCGGCAACAGAATGAAACTTCAGTAGGTAAATTCGGTCACGGCAACAGAAACCAGCATGGAAATACTCTCGTTGAGTTTGCAGAGGCAGAAGGATTTTTCATCTTGAACTCCTTTTTCAAGAAAAAGCCACACAGGAAATGGACATGGAGACATCCAATTGGGACGACAAGTGAAATTGATTTTATTATGTGTAACAAAAAATTCGTCATCGAAGACTGCAGTGTGCTGAACAAGTTCAACACAGGTAGTGACCATAGATTGGTGAGATGTAAGATGCACCTCAACACTAAACTGGAACGTGGCAAGCTCATAAGACAAACAAAATGTATTGACATAACCAACCTTAAAAAACACCATAATACTTTCAAGTTGGAACTGAAGAACAGATTCTCTGCTTTAGAAGGCCTAACATCAGAAGAAGTGGATATTTCGGAAGTTAACAGAAAAGTAACCAAAGCTCTTATGGAAACAGCAACAAAATTAGCTGGGTCTAAGAACAAGTTGCATGTGAACAAATTATCAGGAAAAACCAAAATGTTGATGCAAAAAGAAGAGAGATGAGGACAACTAAAGAAGATGTGACTTCCAAAGTGGAATATATAGAGCTATGCAAGACAGCACGAAAAAGTATCACTGAAGACGTAAGGAAATTCAACTGTGAGCTAGTGAGGAAAGCAATTGAAAACAACCAAAGCCTAAAGATAGCAAAGGGACATCTCAGTAAGGGAAGAAAACAGATTATGGCTCTGAGAAAAGAAGATGGTTCTATAACAAGAAATAGAGGCAAAATTTTGACAAGAGTGAAAGATTTCTACTCCAAATTATATGAAAGGGATGATACATGTACTCCAGACATCATGAAAGGTACCAGAGTTCTTCCAGTCCTCCCAGCAGAAGTCGCTCATGCAATCAAGAACATGAAGCGGGGGAAAGCTCCAGGAGAAGATGGAATTACTATAGACATCATACAAGAAGCAAGTGGAGAAATTGAAACAGTACTCGCCCAAATTTTCACTCGATGCCTTAATGAAGGGAAGATTCCTGAGGATTGGAACAATGCTACAATGATCCTGCTACATAAAAAGGTGACATTGAGGATCTCAGGAACTACAGACCTATCAGCCTCCTATCAGTGGTTTATAAAATCTTCACTAAAGTTCTTTCACACCGCTTGAAGGTAACACTGGACATGGCTCAACCGAGAGAACAAGCTGGATTCAGGAGTGGCTACAGCACAATAGATCATATCCACGTACTGAGAGAACTAATTGAAAGAGCGAGGGAATATGAACTTCCATTGTGCATGGCTTTTATCGATTATGAAAAAGCCTTTGATTCGGTGAAACCATCAGCAGTTACCACGGCTCTGAAATCCTGCGGTATTGAAGATGCATACGTTAATATTATTAATAACATCTATGAAAATGCAAGTGCAAAGATTCGGCTGTTTGAAAATACAACACACATAAAAATTGGAAAGGGAGTGAGACAAGGTGACACCATATCTCCGAAGCTCTTTAATGCCACATTGGAAAATGTCTTTCAATCACTGAACTGGGAAAACAAAGGGATAAAGATTAATGGAGATTATCTAACCCACCTTCGTTTTGCTGATGACGTAGTCAATTTTGCAACTACCCCATCAGAGCTGCAGAGTATGATCCAGGAACTTGCTGACAAGAGTAAAGAAGTGGGATTAAAAATGAACTTTCAGAAGACAAAAGTGATGTTCAATGCTTTTACAAGAAATGAAGATTTATCGATTGATGGAGAAAAACTGGAGATAACAGATACGTATATTTATCTTGGACAGCAGATATCAAGTGAGGGTCACATTGGTGAAGAAATTAATCGGCGTACAAAACTTGCCTGGAGAGCTTTTGGAAGAAACAGCATAATTTTCAAGAGCAATATGCCATTATGTCTTAAAAGAAAAGTGTTTGATCAATGCATCCTTCCAGTGCTTACGTATGGTGCAGAGACGTGGACCTTAACTAAAAGAGACATACAAAGGCTGCAGACAACTCAAACAAGCATGGAGAGGTACATGCTTGGTGTAACCAGGAGAGATAAGAAGAGGAACTCATGGATCCGAAAAATGAAAAGAGTGGAAGACATCATGATCAGAGTTAAATCACTGAAATGGCAATGGGCTGGACATACTGCCAGAAGGACAGACCATAGATGGACAGCCGAAATTTTAGATTGGATTCCAAGGGACAGGAAAAGACCCAGAAAAAGACCACATGGGAGATGGGTGGATGAAATTCGTAAATATGCGGGAGTGACATGGAGGAGACTGGCACAAGATAGACCGTTGTGGAGGAAACTTGGGGAGACCTTCGTCCAGCAGTGGATTGATAATGGTTGACAATGATGATGATGATATATATATATATATATATATATAAAAGACTTTTCAAGCTTTAAAAAACTTTTTTATACTCATAGACATCATTGCTGACAGTTCACATTTCAGCTCTGCTATCAGCAAATAGCAACTCTCTTTGTGAGAAGTGTAGGAAGAAGTGTCTTTGGCACCTAAAAGTCACCTTGGTAATGAGGTAAACACCATCTCCTCTTACACATGTGGTATCAATGATCGCCACATGCATCCTTGACCTTGCTGACAGTTGCCGTGCAGGTCTCTTGATCTCCGGCAAAAGCAAAACAGAATTTATCAGCACGATGTTAGAGCATTGTCCGCCTCGTGTCTCGTTCATTCGCTACTTATGTTGTGTGCACCTTTTGTTTCTGTGAAAAAATGGCACCTAAAAAGCAATTAAGTAGCCAAAGCAACCCCTTAAAGGCTAAGAGGGAGCGTAAAGTGCTATCTCTCACTGAGAAAATAAAAATCTTAGATCTTTTGAAAAGTGGTATGTCGCTTACCGGAGTGGGCCGTAAGGTCAGTAAGAATGAATCGAGCATTCATACAATGAAGCAGAAAGAAGCTGAAATTCGTGGAAGTGTTAGTGCTGCCCCTACAATGGCAAAAATGGTATTTCTTGTTCGTGATAAAGTGCTTGCAACGACTGAGAAAGCAGTAAGTGTGTGGGTAGAGGATATGTCACAGAAGCATATCCCTGTTGATGGCAAAATTATGCGTGAAAAAGCACTTAGCCTCTATGAGCACTACTGTCAGGGAGCTGAGGAGAGCGAGAGGAAGGAGCTTAAGGCAAGTAGGGGATGGCTGACTAGCTATTTAAAGTGCTACAGCCTCAAGAATTAAAGATCACGAGAGAATTGGCATCAGCTGATGCCGAGGCAGCATCAACGTTTCCAGAAGAGCTCAAAAAAAAAAAAAAAAAAAAAACTCATAGAAGAGAAGGCTACCCTCTAGAGCAAGTCTTCAATTGTAATGAAATGGGCTTGTTCTGGAAGAAGATGCCCAATCGTACCTACATCCATGAGAGTGCCAAGCAGGCCACAGGGTTCAAGGCCTGGAAAGATTGCCTTACTCTGGTGCTGTGTGGCAACGCAACAGGTCACATGATCAAGCCAGGCCTCTTGTATCGAGCAAAAAATCCCTGGGCCCTTAAGAACAAAAACAAAAATTGCCTACCCGTGTTCTGGCAAATTTACAATAAGAAGGCTTGGGTGACGACCATCTTGTTCTTGGAGTAGTTTCACCAGTGCTTCATTCCTGAAGTGAAGAAATACCTTGAAGAGAAGTGGCTGCCATTCAAGGTTCTCCTCATTATTGACAATGCTCCTGAACATCCCCAATCTGTCTGCTTCGCCGACGAAACGATGGAAGTAATGTTCTTGCCTCCTAACACTACGTCGTCTGTGCTGCAGCCACTTGATCAAGGCATCATCAAGTGCATTAAGGCGACTTACACACGCCTCACCTTTGAGAGGATTTGTGCTGCCCCTGACTGCAGCATCATGGATTTATGGAAGAACTTCACAATTACAGACGCAATTGTGGTTATTGCAGAGGCTGTAGATGCCATAAAACCCGAGACACTCAATGCATGTTGGAAGCCATTATGGAGTGAGGTAGTCTATGATTTCACGAGCTTTCCTACTATTGATGCAGAAGTCAAGAATATCTTAAATGTCGCATGAGAAGTTGGTGGGGAAGGTTTCTCTGACATGATTGAGGACGACATCAAGGAACACATAGAACAGCATAGAGAATCCCTTACCAATGAGGAACTCGAAGATCTGCTGAAAACCTCTACCGAAGATGATGAAGCAAAAGATTTACAGGAGGCAGAACCATCAATTTGGACACTTTAAAATTTTGTAGCAGTTTTTCAACAGGCGCAAGTGTTAAAGGATACGATCCTTCGATGGAACGAAGCCTCTGTGTCACCCGAGGGATAACAACATACCTACAACCACTGCAACATTTGTTTGATGATGCAAAGAAAAAGAAGAAACAGCTTCCTATAACAATGTTTCTAACTAAAGCATCTGCAATTGTGAAGCCTTGACCTTCAACGCTTGAAAGATCCTCAGCCCTCAACCTCTACAGATCCTGACATTAGTATTAGTGAGCCTCCTCCAAAGAGTCAACGTCTGCAATCGGAAACTGGTTCTTCCGACGTAGATGATTCTTCTGAAGTCCGGCCAGAAGGTTTAAGTTAGCCTGCTGTCTTACTGCTCACCTACAGTGCCACACATCTCGTCGCCTCACCACATTGGCATTGTAGGCACCATACAAAAATCATCATTGTCATCGTCATACGAGGGTTACCAAGAGAGAAGATCTCAATTTATAATTACAGTATGTATATGTTATAAGCATACTTGCACTTTAAATATTCTGTGTCTTATTCTATGTATTTCACTTTAAGGTCATTAAACAAAAACAATATGTAAGTGTTGAATGGAAGAAAGTGTTACGTTGTTGCTGACGTGTACTATGTAGTTAGGCCTATGATGGTTGCGTCTGTACTGAACATGTACCGACTTTTTTTCTTGTCGTTATTTCCTAAACAATACAGTATAACAACTATTTACATAGCATTTACATTGCATTAGGTATTATAAGCAATCTAGAGATGATTTAAAGCATACATGAGGATGTACGTAGATTATATGCAAATTCTACACCATATTATGTAAGGGACTTGAGCATCTGTGGATTTTAGATATCCGCACGGGTTATGGAACCAGTGCCCCGTGGATACCGCGAACCTCCTGTATTAACTTTTATGAAGATTTTTACTTTGAAGTTCAAGAACCTGTTTATGGTGCATTGGTACATGAATTCTTCTAAATTAAGTGTAGAGAATTCAATACACAGAAAGCTTGTTTCAATAAAATACAGCTTCTGAACTTACAAAACGTTTTAGATTTGTGAATAAAGAAACACTGATTTCAAAATCATATAATTTGAAATTAAGGAAGAAATATTCATCATAAATACCTGGGAAATTCACCAGATTATTTACATTCAGAACTGTACTGTACTGGTCACCGTATAACATCGGTGACAGTCGCTTTAGGGCAACGTAATTTTCAAGTTTTCTGATGCAATGTTACATGGTGACCAGTAAACTACAAGAAATTCAATATACAATTCTGATTGTTGTGAATAATCTAGTGAATTTCTCATGTATTTAAGATATATATTTCTTCCTTACTTTTTATATCAGAAGTACTGGATTTAAAAGGATTGTTGATGCTATGAGGCTTGCTTTGACTAGCGAAATCTGAGGTTGTTCAGATTCCTAAGCTATAATTGCTTAGATTCAATTACTTGGAATTTCACTGTCTTAGGTGGGGTAATAGATTGCATGCTTAACCAGAAAGTGGGAGAGGTGGGTTAAGATTCACACTCCAAGGTAATGTAATTTTCAAGTTTTCTGATGAGATGTTACATGGTGAACAGTAAATTACAAGCAATTCAGCATACAATTCTGATTGTTATGAATAATATAATATGGAAGTTTTAAGATCTGCACATATACAAAAAGAAGTGTGGCATTCCCATGAATTTATAATCAGTGTTTCTCAGTACTATACCATCAGTAAAAATAATTTCATTCTGACAACCCACAAGTCTGAGTAGTGCAATGGATTCAGCTGATTACTTGATAGGGTTTCATGGCCCAAGGGTATATATGTGTGTGTGGCCAAAATGCACTTAAGTCCAGAAATGTGCTTCATATTATGAACATTTTCAGGACTGGCACAAGAAAAACAGGATGTATGTAAAAAAACAAAACATTTATCAAAATATTCAGGATATCAAAATATCCAGGATTTTTGTCACAATGAAAGCCTGTACTAACCAAAACAGTGTAAGCAAGAAGCAGTAAAACTTTATTTTCTTTGTAAAACCTAACAGAAGCTGCTAATACTGTGCTTACTACCATGAAGAAAGCAAGTTAAAAAGAAAGTTTGAGATCTTACGCTAGCACGTTGTTTAAGGTTAGGAGATTTATTTTAGCTATTGCCATCAGCATCCACTGAATATAAGAGGTAATTCCATCACAGCAGTTGTCTCACTTCCAGACATAAATCTGGGTCAGAGATTGAATAAGAAGGATGACACAGAATTCTTGGGTTTAATGAGCAAGTCATTTGAATTCTTTCCGACATGAAAAAAAAAAAATCAAAGCAGTTTTTTTAGAATAAAAAATTGTGAAAAAGAGAATGCATTTTTGCTTCTTCAAGAAAATCTGCACGTAATTTAAAATGTGCAATGTTCTTCCTAGTGTATTGAACTGGTTAAAAAAATTAACTGGATTTCTACACAATCAGTAAAATATCCACAAACAAAAATTCCTACTAAAAGGCCACTACTGGCTGAAAAGTATTTCTTATAATGAAAGATATCCAAGGTAAAGGAGATAAAGAAAAAGAAAAAAAAAAAAGGGGGGGGGGGGTCTTAAGAATGAAAACACCTCAATTCAGGCAGGGGGTGTCAGGTGACCACCTCCAATTTTTTTGAAAAAATTATGGTAGCTATTCCTGATAGAGTATAAAGTACTGCAAAAGGATTTAAAAAAAAAAAAAATTTTTTTTTGTCGAGCTACATCGTTTTGAAAATAGGCAAAAAATACACTCGTGACGAAAATCATGTGAAACGCCAAATTTTTAAGTGCACACACACTACTCCTGAACTATAACAGGTAGAGAATCGAATTTATTTATTATTAGTTTTGAAGCTATTGACAATAATTGGCCTTTCTTCAATTCAAATTCATTGAAATTGGTCAAACGAATGTTACCAGATTACAAAAAAAAAAATTATATTTATTACAAATTTATTTATTTTTTTTTTAAGAAAAAGACTTATTAGGTGGGTAAGTGTGCCAACCTGCACCCCTACTAGGGTTCCCTTAGCAGTAGTTTTATTTTTATCCTGTGATGCTTGTAACTCATAAAATTAATTTTTAAAATATACAAAATTTCAAAAAATCAACATTTTTGAATTGCAATATCTCAAAAAACCCCATTTTTTAAAATTCTGAAATTTTGTCCAAACAATGTCCTAATGGTTGGTAGTTAACTGGGGGAATCAGATTACAGGATTTTTGCCTTGAAATTTTCCTACAAATTTTTGAAAATGCACTTCTCTCCTGCATGAACCTCACGATTGGGTTATTATTAAAAAAAAAAAAAACTTTGAAAGATATTTCTGAAAAGTTTACCTGAGTATGTATTCCAAATTGCAGTGTCAATCTATATTTTAAAGTCATTTTTATGATTTTCAATAATTGCCACCTATGTACATGTTTAATTTTTTTAAATCCATAGTCTTTACACATACAATACTTTATCTCAGTTGCAGTTAAGATTCAATTTCTACTTACATAAGAAAAAAAGCCTCAAAAAACAAAAAAAATTATGAGCTTACCATCACAACTATAAATTATTCAAACTGAGAAAAGCTGCTGGATTTTATCGATTTTCTTCTCATAAAAGGTATGAAGTCGTGCAGAACATCCAACAGGAGTTGGGGCATTCACCTTTAGAAGTACATTTTTAGAAGGGCACTGGACACTTGACCTGTTTTCTTGCCACATTCTTCTGGCCACCAAAAATCTCTGGCTGGTCCATGAAAGATACTGTTATGTCCTCGAATTCTTTAGATATGACGAGGAGTGGAAGTTTTTGTAGTGCTAATTAAGATTTACTGGTAGACCATATTGCTGTCTTAAGCACGAAATAAACCAGGTCGAATCATCGCAAGCTGTGAAAACATCTTTACTTATGAAAATTAAAACTTGTTTAACAGGTTAAAATGATTAAAACAATGTGCGAGAACTTTCGGGTCGGTCTTTTACAGACCCATCCTCAGGCACAACAAGAAAACTCACACGGGCACGCTGGCTTATATACGCACCTCTGTGCATCAGCAAGATACAACGCATGCACCGTACTACAAGGTCGGGTATGCTTTACACAGGAAGTAACAAATGAAAATATCTACAAATGCATGAAAAGAAATACAAATGGCAGTAAGTAAGTTATCAAAACATATTTACAGTAGAAGTGGGATTATCCAACAGGAACCTCCAGGGAGCAGGTATGATTTGCGGGGTTTCTTCATTACAACATTGTTCGGCAAAATCATAAATATATAAACTCTCCAAAAAGAGCACTGCAGTTTTAGTTCTGGCCGAGCACAGTAATTCAGCATCATTCGATAGTGGGAAATAATCGCCTTTGTTGACTGTTCGGGCTAAGGCCGTTGCGGATGAATGGGTGCGAACACTGTATTTATGTTCGGAGTTTCTCGCCCGAGTGACCGACAAGTTGATCTGATGTAGGCTGTCATAGGGAGAGAGTCATCAACAGATTGTAGTGGCACGGAATATACACCATATTTTTCTATGATTGAGACATGGTCACGATCAGACTTGACCAAGTTGAAAAGACGTTCAGAAGAAATGCCGAAACTGTAGTTGAACTTACGACATGTCCTATAGAGTGTGGATACTATGGTGGGGTGGTAAGGAATAGAGCCAACAAACCTGATGACAGGCAATTCACGTTGGGTTCGGAGTGTAGTGGAGCTATGGCGCTGAAACTTGCGAAGAGTTTTAATGAAATATCGGTGGGGATATGCGGACGACTCTGCCGTGGTGGAAATGTGCTGAATTTCTAGTGAGAGACCAGAGTTTGATGAGGAGTGTATATAGGCTCTGCGAATCAGAGAATGAAGTGATCCAGATTTATAACTGTTAGGAGTAAACGAGTTATATGGGATCATCACTGGAATAAACGTTGGCTTGCGATAAACTGAGGTATGAATGCGGCCTCCTGGAATGCGTTTCAACAATATATCCAGGTAAGGCAAGGAATCAGAAGATTCAATTTCTAAGGTGAAGGTAATCAAAGGGAGAACGGAGCAAAGATATTCTGTAAAAGCACGCAAATCAGGAAGGGAGTATTGCCAAAGTAACAAAACATCATCAACGTATCGGGTGTAAAGCAGGGGTTGGAAAGGTCCATTGGTCCATTGGTAAGGTCCATTGGTAAGTACAGTATTTTCAACATGTTGTAAAACAATCTCGGCCAATACGGAAGAAAGAGGTGATCCCATTGGTGTACCATAATCTTGGCGGTAAATGATATTATTAAACTTAAAATAAGTACGGTTTTTAATAAGAGTGAGGGCTGATACAATGGCACTGCATTCAGAAGGTTGTAAGGTCAAGCTAGGTAGCTGTAGAGTGATTAAATCTATGGCTGTGTCCACAGGGGCGTTGGGAAAGAGGGAAACAACATCATCAAGGCTTGCCATTCTTAATGGCAAGTCAGAATGAACAGTATGTATTATATCTAGGGCTTGGGTAGAACTGTGAATTGTATACCTGGATTGTTAAGTTAGTGGGGTGAGGAGGGATGCGAGTGATTTTTCCAAGTTATGTGTTGGACTTTGCATAGCCAGACACTAAATGTCAGACTGGTTGATTTGGTTTATGTAGTTTAACTTTTCCGAACAATTCAGGAGTGCGTGGTCCAAATGGTGAGTGCATATGATCAGCAATAGATAGTGGAAGAGACTTGCTGTTTTTAAGTTTACTGAGTGCTGTGATGGTAGCAGGTGTTGGGTTACGTGTGATAACAGTATGCGGGATTTGATTAATAGCTTCTATCATTTTTGAATGGTACACAGGTTTATCAAGGATAACTATTTGGTGAGATTTATCTGCAGAAGTAATGGCCAGTGAAGAATATTTTGCTAATGACAGCAGCAAGGATCTGTCACACTGTAACAGTTTTTGGTGTTCAGTGGGTTGTTGCGTACTTTCATGCGCAGTGGTTCGAGCTATTTTAAACCGCAAAGGGTCTTGAGCTGGTTTTGGTAAAGTTTTGATGATTTGTTCAACCTGGGTAATAAACTGGAAAGATTTAGGGTTAAGTACCGGGAAGGAAAACTTGAAACCTCTGTTAAATGCATTTTAACTCCTCCTCAGATAACTGGCGTGAACTAAGATTCACAACGGCACCGGGTGAGTTCCCAAGAGTGGGTTTAGAGTCTGAGGGTCTATTGCACGTAGATTCATGGACCAAAAGTCAATTTCTGCAGTTGTCTATACTGGTAATGCTGTACTTCCCGTTCCATGTTGGCGAAATTTACAATGATGAGTTTATCAAAGATCACAGGCGGAGCATATTTTACCAGGAAACCATATGCGTTATAAGACCTCTTATTAAAAAGGTCAACCAGGCTGTATTTTGCACATATTTCTGCAGAAAGGCATCTGGTTTCTGCACAGGACAAAATTCTGGAATCTCGATAGGACGTTGGCGTGGTTCTGAGGTTCTCTGGTCTCTCACTAAAACTTCAGCACATTTCCAACATGGCGGAGTCGTCCGGATATCCCCACCGATATTTCATTAAAACTCTTCGCAAGTTTCAGCGCCATAGCTCCACTACACTCCGAACCCAACGTGAATTGCCTGTCATCAGGTTTGTTGGCTCTATTCCTTACCACCCCACCATAGTATCCACACTCTATAGGACGTGTCGTAAGTTCAACTACAGTTTCGGCATTTCTTGTGAACGCCTTTTCAACTTGGTCAAGTCTGATTGTGACCATGTCTCAATCATGGAAAAATATGGTGTATATTCCGTGCCACTACAATCTGTTGATGACTCTCTCCCTATGACGGCCTACATCGGATCAACTTGTCGGTCACTCGGGGTGAGAATCTCCGAACATAAATACAATGTTTGCACCCATTCATCCGCAACGGCCTTAGCCCGAACAGTCAACAAAGGCGATTATTTCCCACTATCGAATGATGCTGAATTACTGTGCTCGGCCAGAACTAAAACTGCAGTGCTCTTTTTGGAGAGTTTATACATTTATGATTTTGCCGAACAATGTTGTAATGAAGAAACTCCCTGCAAATCATACCTGCTCCCTGGAGGTTCCTGTTGGAGAATCCCACTTCTACTGTAAATATGTTTTGATTACTTACTTACTGCCATTTGTATTTCTTTTCATGCATTTGTACATATTTTCATTTTGTTACTTTCTGTGTAAAGCATACCCACCTTGTAGTACGGTGCATGCGTTGTATCTTGCTGATGCACAGAGGTGCGTATATAAGCCAGCGTGCCCGTTTTCTTGTTGTGCCTGAGGATGGGTCTGTAAAAAACAGACCTGAAAGATCTCGCACATTGTTTTAATCATTTTAACCTTTTAAACAAGTTTTAATTTTCGTGAGTAAAGATGTTTTCGCAGCTTACAATGATTCAACCTGGTTTATTTCATGTTGAAATGGGTTACGTCTTGTTCTTCGTGCTGAAGACAGCAATATGGTCTACCGGTAAATTCTTTAGATATGTTTGTAATCTGACTCATCCATCCACCAGTTATAGTCAGAAATGCATCCTATAAATTCTCCTATTTGAAAATCCTTAACAGAAAATGTTTTTTTTTTGTTGTTGGCTTGAAAATTGCATTGCTTTATGTGGGTGCCAGACTGTTCTGGCTATTGATGGTTTATTTCCTTATACTAACCAGGAATGCTGTGACTGTATTTCAACAACAGATTTTACTGTATCCCACTCTTCTACTTTGCTGGTTCGATAGGATTGAACTTCACAAGTTGTGAGGAGTAGAAGTTTAATCTTTGGGATAAAGGGGGAGATAGTTTCAACAAATGAAGATGCATATCATATAGCTTGTGAAGCTCCTTTCTGTAAGTTGAATTTAGTAGCAAAATGTTTGCACAGGCCACCCACACCATCACATGCACTCTTGCATTGGCCCGTGGCTGAGAAGATCCACTTCCTTGTTACATTTGGGTCCCCCTTCATAAGTTCATAGAACTGATATTTGTTTTTGAAGTAAAGTGCCCGGCTGCTCCATCTGAGACGTACACAATTGTTTTAAATTCTTCCAAAGGACAAGTCTTAGCAATTTCACTTTTTATGAGCAGAATGGCACACAGAGCATGTGCTGTGTCATGGCTTATATCATTGCATGCTACCACAAAAGACTTAGTCTCATTTGGAAAGTATACAATGCATGTAAAGAGTGAGATCTGGACATTGTTTGCAAGTAGTAACTTTGCACTTCATCAGGTAGAATTACAGATCAGTTCTGAGCAAAGTCAAAGTGCAACACCAACACTGGACTATGTGCTGCAGACTGTTTAACCTCTGCTATCCCATTTCTCTGGATCCGCTCATTATAAATTGTGGAAGAGTTTCTTTTTTATCGATATCCCCCACCTTCAGTAGCTCTTATTTTCATTGACTCCCCCAACGACTCTCAAGCAGCCTTAATAGGAGTTTCACAGTACTCCATAAAAATTGCACTGGGTAGTACCATTTTCAGTGCCACAGCTTTGGAAAATCAAACTTTGAAATCATATCAGCTGCAGTTTAGCCCAAAAATTACTGCAAATTGCAGTTTACCCATGAGTCAAAAATTGCCCAAGTTTCATAAAATCATTCACCACCATTTTCAGTGTTGCCATTTTTGGATTTAGTCACATTTGGCTACTTGGTGAATGCTTAGTTGTGAGCCCTGCCGGGAATTGTGTTCTCCTGTTATTAAAAATTTATTAAATAATGCTTACAGTTCTCATTTTTTCACTTAATTCAAAAATTTGAAAAAAAAAGTGCCATTTTTCAAATATTTGGAAAAAAAAAAAAAAGTCATTTTCAAAAATATGTAAGAAATTTTGAAGGCAAAAATTCAGTAACCTGACTCCCCCAGTAAACTACCTACCATTAGGACATTATTTGGACAAATTTTCAGAATTAAAAAAAAATGGGGTTTTTGAGATATTGCAATTCAAAAACGTTAATTTTTTTAAATTTTGCATATTTTAAAAATTAATTCTATGAGTTACAAGCATCACAGGATAAAAATAAAATTACTGCTAAGACAACCCTAGTAGGGGTGCAGGTTGGCACACTTGCCCACCTGATGTCTTTTCTTAAAAAAAGAAAAAAATCCTAAATTTGTGGAAAATTACAATTTTAAATTACAATTTTTTGTAATAAATGTAATTTTTTTTTTTTTTTTTTTTTTTTTGCCATCTGGTAATATTCGTTTGACCAATTTCTGTGAATTTGAAGAAAGGCCAATTCAATAACTTCAAAATAAAAAAAATTCAAGTCTCTACCTGTTATAGTTCAGGAGCAGTGCTAACTTAAAAATTTGGAGTTTCACATGATTTTCGTCACGAGTGTTTTTTTTTTGTTTTTGTTTTTTGCCTATTTTCAAAATGCTGTAGCTTGACCAAAAATTTTTTTTATGAAAAATCCTTTTGCAGTACTTTATATCTATATTAGGAGTAGCTAACCATAATTTTTTCAAAAAATTGGAGGTGGTCAACTGACACATGTTGGTCATGCCTGCTTGAATTGAGATGGAAATGGTCTTCACTAGCTATGGTAAATATTCGCACATGCAGCTGGCCAACTGGATTGTTTTTTAGGATGACAAATGTTTATAACAATACCAGTAAAGGGTCTATTAAGCATAACAAACAGTCAAACACTGGAGGCTGACTCAGTGGAAGCATTAACATAACAAAAGCAAATGTGAACACCTTGGCTCCACTGATAAAATATATGAAGAAACAAAATGATCTCTTCTCTACTGTGATATTTGTCCAAGGAAATATCAAGCTTGTTTCCCAATATGTACTTTAATATCACCATTCAGTAAGCTCTAAGCAGTATACTGAAGTTTTAATGGTTTTTGTATACATGATATAGTTTAAAGTAGCACTCATTAATTCACTTAAGAATGCTTGTTATTTCTGAAAACACAAAACTACCTCATAAGGTTGAAAAATCCAAAGAAAAAGCTCATATACGACAGAGATTAAAATAAAATCTGATACCTTGAGTAAAATTATCACATCCCATATATCATCATCATCATCATTGTCAACCATTATCAATCCACTGCTGGACGAAGGTCTCCCAAGTTTCCTCCACAACGGTCTGTCTTGTGCCAGTCTCCTCCATGTCACTCCCGCATATTTACGAATTTCATCCACCCATCTCCCATGTGGTCTTTTTCTGGGTCTTTTCCTGTCCCTTGGAATCCAATCTAAAATTTCGGCTGTCCATCTATGGTCTGTCCTTCTGGCAGTATGTCCAGCCCATTGCCATTTCAGGGATTTAACTCTGATCATGATGTCTTCCACTCTCGTCATTTTTCGGATCCACGAGTTCCTCTTCTTATCTCTCCTGGTTATACCAAGCATGCACCTCTCCATGCTTCTTTGAGTTGTCTGCAGCCTTTGTATGTCTCTTTTAGTTAAGGTCCACGTCTCTGCACCATACGTAAGCACTGGAAGGATGCATTGATCAAACACTTTTCTTTTAAGACATAACGGCATATTGCTCTTGAAAATTATGCTGTTTCTTCCAAAAAGTTCTCCAGGCAAGTTTTGTACGCCGATTAATTTCTTCATCAATGTGACCCTCACTTGATATCTGCTGTCCAAGATAAACATACGTATCTGTTATCTCCAGTTTTTCTCCATCAATCGATAAATCTTCATTTCTTGTAAAAGCATTGAACATCACTTTTGTCTTCTGAAAGTTCATTTTTAATCCCACTTCTTTACTCTTGTCAGCAAGTTCCTGGATCATACTCTGCAGCTCTGATGGGGTAGTTGCAAAAATGACTACGTCATCAGCAAAACGAAGGTGGGTTAGATAATCTCCATTAATCTTTATCCCTTTGTTTTCCCAGTTCAGTGATTGAAAGACATTTTCCAATGTGGCATTAAAGAGCTTCGGAGATATGGTGTCACCTTGTCTCACTCCCTTTCCAATTTTTATGTGTGTTGTATTTTCAAACAGCCGAATGTTTGCACTTGCATTTTCATAGATGTTATTAATAATATTAATGTATGCATCTTCAATACCGCAGGATTTCAGAGCCATGGTAACTGCTGATGGTTTCACCGAATCAAAGGCTTTTTCATAATCGATAAAAGCCATGCACAATGGAAGTTCATATTCCCTCGCTCTTTCAATTAGTTCTCTCAGTACGTGGATATGATCTATTGTGCTGTAGCCACTCCTGAATCCAGCTTGTTCTCTCGGTTGAGCCATGTCCAGTGTTACCTTCAAGCGGTGTGAAAGAACTTTAGTGAAGATTTTATAAACCACTGATAGGAGGCTGATAGGTCTGTAGTTCCTGAGATCCTCAATGTCACCTTTTTTATGTAGCAGGATCATTGTAGCATTGTTCCAATCCTCAGGAATCTTCCCTTCATTAAGGCTTCGAGTGAAAATTTGGGCGAGTACTGTTTCAATTTCTCCACTTGCTTCTTGTATGATGTCTATAGTAATTCCATCTTCTCCTGGAGCTTTCCCCCGCTTCATGTTCTTGATTGCATGAGCAACTTCTGCTGGGAGGACTGGAAGAACTCTGGTACCTTTCATGATGTCTGGAGTACATGTATCATCCCTTTCATATAGTTTGGAGTAGAAATCTTTCACTCTTGTCAAAATTTCGCCTCTATTTCTTGTTATAGAACCATCTTCTTTTCTCAGAGCCATAATCTGTTTTCTTCCCTTACTGAGATGTCCCTTTGCTATCTTTAGGCTTTGGTTGTTTTCAATTGCTTTCCTCACTAGCTCACAGTTGAATTTCCTTACGTCTTCAGTGATACTTTTTCGTGCTGTCTTGCATAGCTCTATATATTCCACTTTGGAAGTCACATCTTCTTTAGTTGTCCTCATCTCTCTTCTTTTTGCATCAACATTTTGGTTTTTCCTGATAATTTGTTTACATGCAACTTGTTCTTAGACCCAGCTAATTTTGTTGCTGTTTCCATAAGAGCTTTGGTTACTTTTCTGCTAACTTCCGAAATATCCACTTCTTCTGATGTTAGGCCTTCTAAAGCAGAGAATCTGTTCTTCAGTTCCAACTTGAAAGTATTATGGTGTTTTTTAAGGTTGGTTATGTCAATACATTTTGTTTGTCTTATGAGCTTGCCACGTTCCAGTTTAGTGTTGAGGTGCATCTTACATCTCACCAATCTATGGTCACTACCTGTGTTGAACTTGTTTAGCACACTGCAGTCTTCGATGACGAATTTTTTGTTACACATAATAAAATCAATTTCACTTGTCGTCCCAATTGGATGTCTCCATGTCCATTTCCTGTGTGGCTTTTTCTTGAAAAAGGAATTCAAGATGAAAAATCCTTCTGCCTCTGCAAACTCAACGAGAGTATTTCCACGCTGGTTTCTGTTGCCATGACCGAATTTACCTACTGAAGTTTCATTCTGTTGCCGGTGCCCTATTTTTGCATTGAAATCTCCCATAATTATCTTCAAGTGCTGCTTACCTTTATTATTTAGATGACGAATTTCCTCATAAAATTCTTCAATTTCTTCTTCAGGATGACTTGTGGTGGGTGCATAAGTTTGAATAATCTGAGCCTGGTATCTTCTCGATAGTTGGATAACGAGTCGTGCAGCTCTGTCAGAGGAACTTTCAACTTCTACCACTTTATCCTTCAGTTTCTTGTTTATTATAAATCCAACACCACTAGTTCTGCCAGTATCTGTCCCACGATAATAGAAGAGATGTCCACTTTTCAGTTCAATGAGATCTTCTCCTTTTCTCCTTACCTCACTCAGCCCGACGATGTCCCACTTGATCCTTTGTAGTTCCTCTTCCAATTCAAGAAGCCTTGAATCAGAAGATAGGAGCGTCCGTTGTAGGTAGCCAAGGTCAGCATCAAATGGCAGCCTAGTCCGGTCCTCCGGGGATTCTTAGCACCCTCTGCCTTCATGTCGCACTGGCCGCTGCCTTGGCCAGGTACATTCCAGCTGCCGGAGACTGAGGGCCAAGATTTAAGTTGTAGAGTCATTTTGGAGGTGTTTGGCCATAACTCACCACGCTGGCCAAGCGGGTTGGTGAGTGTGGGATAGCATTTCCTCTGATCCCGATGGTATAGTTATACCGCTATTTGCGGTCGTCAGAGCCCCTTTAGTGGGAACAGGATGCACCACGAGAAGGCGGGGTTGACATTTGTCAAGGAGAGGCTGTGATGTTACGCATCACCTGACCTTACATCCCCATCCCATATATATATATATATATATATACACATAAATAACACTAGCTGTTCTCTGAGATCGACAGGTTAGCTTCTCAAATAAAGTTCATCTGACAAAAATAAGTTTAAAACTGATGGAGCTAGATTTTACTTACTGTTGAGGTATCAAATGTCTCCATCATTTACAGTTATCTTGGCATACAGCCAGAGTTTCACTGACACACATCTCACACAAGACTTTACATACATACATATATATCTTTTTCTCGTGCAGACATTCCTACATCTGGTTCTCCCATGACTTCCTTGTCCTTCCTCTACCTTTCTTTCCTGCCACCTGGGTTAAAAAAATTCTCTTACTTAGCATCTCATTTGTCTCCACTCTAACAATATTTTACACACCTTTATTCACCTTACACACCTGTGACACATCTTTATTCCTCACATGATTAGAATGAGACTTGCCTCCACTCATGCACCCCATTCCACATCAAATTGAACTTGATTAATCTCCACGATTCACAGAACATAGTAATAATAAAATTAATAAGACATGCACATCCAGATTTTACACTTTTCTATCTTACATTCATTGTTGAGTTCACTTCTGAGACAGTTTCATCATCTGCAGGAAACTGGTAAATTTGAACTCCATTGCTGACCAGCTCACTCATTATCTAGTAAAGAAAAAAATAATATGAGCTACACATGAAACTATGCAGTGTGCTATTTACATAAGGAAAATGTTATTGCTATTAAACACAGAAAAGATAACATATGGTAACAGATAGAATTAATAAATCTATACTATCAGAACTCTGAAAATTACACAATGGATAAAATACCAGAAGGAAAAAAATAAACATAAAAAAAAATAAACATAAAATTCCTTAAACACTGAAGAAACTTTACCTACCTTAATCTGTTTGCATTTGCCTTCTTGTACACACTTTTCAAGTTTTATAAGGTCTTTCCACATGAAAAGAAATATAACATCTAGAAGAAATGTTTCTGAAAGTGATTAGCTACAATAGAAGTGACAGAAGCAAGAAGATCACCGAGCACTTCACACAGAGGCTAAACCTCTTGCCTAATGTCAGACTGTTGCAAGCAGCAGCATTGAACACATATGCATTTCCTCCTTGAAGATGCTAACATATAACACTGGTCTACAAATTTTAAGTTGTTGTTTGGTACGGAGACCAAATGACATTTTTATTATTAATATTGATGTACTGGATGTTGGCTCTGATCATTATTTGGTAGTGTCAAGAGTGAAACTGAATGTTGGTTGGAGGAAAAGGAATAGGAAGAAGCCTATGATGGAAGGAATAAAAGTTGAAAGGCCTCCTGAAGATCATCAGCGTTACTCTAACTCACTCAGAGAATGACTGAAGAAGCTCAACCCATGTGAGAAGGATGTAGAAAAGAAGTGGGAATGTTTTAAGAACTGTGTTGTCACTGTTGCTGAAGACAGGGTTCGAACACTTTTGGGGGAAAAAATTCAAGGACTTTCCAGGCCTTTTCCAGGACATATACAAAAAATTCCAGGATGATTATTACGCTTTACAGTATCATGTTCAAATTATTTTTTAAAGTAATTTCAGTTTTAAGTAATAAAAATGATGAAAGATGCAAATGGATGAATGTGCTTTATGCAAATGGATCAAGTTTATAAAGCACAAGATCGTAAAGAATAAATTCTGTTCTTATGCCCTGACCTATGAATTCAAGTTGGACCATTTTCTACAAGGGTAGGTTTCTCCTCCCTGATAACATACCAAAACTTTGTTGCAATCAAACAGATTTTATGTGAGTTAACATTCCTAAGCTTGGAGAACGAATACTGCTCTTATGTCTTGGCCTTTGAATTTAATTTCGACCTTTTTCAACAGGGTAGGTTTCCAGGTTGTACCCAACAGCATACTAAAATTTCGCCGAAATTCAACCGCTTTCATGCGAATTATCGTACAGACAAACCCAAAGCATAAACGTTTCTGCAACCATAGTTCGAAAGTGTTAGTAATTTCGAAAATAAAAGCATAACGAACAGCGCGAAAACTAGCTCATAAATAGAATATCTGAAACTACAGTATGCACTCTCAATTATTAGGGATAGTAGAGGGGAAGGGAATAGAACTGTCCAAAATTAGCATGTTTTCGTTGCGCTAGGCGCTTAAGCACGGCTGAATTCCTTCAGATACCCCCAATGTTCAAATGATTGAAACGTGCTGATGTTCATGGAATGAAATTGTTGATCAGCTATGATGACCGCATAAAAGTTCGGGAAGGGGGACTTTTTTTTTTTTTTTAGTTTATGCAACATTTTACATCACTCCAGTATTTATCTTGTCATCATCAACAATCGCAATGGAACTACCGCTTACGATTGCGGATATCGGCAACCGAAAATCTGCCATATCACTAAGTGATACAACACACAGTATCCTGTTACAGTGTATTGTAATTGAAAAAAGAAAGGATGTGGAAAAAGAAACTTTCAGAAATTAAGATCATCAAGTCATGCGTTTCAAAAATCCGTTTTCCTTTATAACGTTTAAAAACATGTTTTTGCTTTTTTACCTGTAGTGTATAATAAAAAAACTATGTTGATTTTTTTTTTATGGAATCAGACGTCCGTATGTCTGATTGTCTTCATCTGAGTTCACACACGTTAGCTATGTGTACAAGTAGACCTATTTTTTCAGCTCAAAAATATGTAGTTTTGTATATATTCACAGTATAAGTCATTCCTTATTCCCACAGAACTGAATTCAGCATATGCAAAATGAAGAACATCAAGACACGCCCAACACCATGTTTCTTGATTGTCTGCTGTTTATATTCAATAAATGCAAACATGGATCAATGGTGAATGCAGCAACTATGATTTTTATTTATTACCAAGAAAAAAAAAAAGAAAAAAAAAGAGCCGTGAGAGCTGAAACGGATATTTCTCCCCCCCCTGCACAAAAACATTCCGATTAAGATCAAACAGCATGAGGACGTGTCCACGCACACTCACAACCTTTGGAATGACCTGATGGAATGGCTTCTTTTCATTTGGCACATCGCCATAAATCACCACCTGCAGCTCACTGAACTGTCAAGTTGCACCCTCCCTCCTTCACCCTAACTATAATAGAAAATGTAAAAAAAAAAAATGCTCCCCAATTTTCGACAAAATTACGTCATGATGTTGCAATTTACTAAAATACGTTTGTTTATCTGCTGAATATTGCTTAAATCCATTGAAAACTTTTTATTTACAGATGATTTTTTTTATTAAAACAGTAACTCAAGACGTCTGAATAAAAATGTATGTTTGTAATTCAAATAGAGTCCATATCATCACAGAAAAAAATTTAAGGATCACTCTGTTTAAATAAACCATGGCATCTAAAAAAAATAATTCACTTGCTTTTCCCGTAATTTATAATTACTGTTTCTTTTTTTCAATCCGATTATGCAACAGAATATTTTTTTGTTTTGTTTTGTTTGCATCTGCTAAAGTTCCTAACGGAATTTGGCGAAATTTGCACTAGAACTTTATTGTGATGTATCTTAACCACTGTAAAAATTTTACTGTGTTATTTTCAAAATTCGGAAAAATGGATTTCTGAAAATTTTCTCCTAGTCCTTTTGAGCTGTGGAAGTGATAAACAGGTGTTTGCTTTCTTCCCAACCAAGGGCTTCAGATCAGCGCTCCCAGCTGTCAATCAACCGTTGCTATGGTAACACCCTTTCTGCTGGAGGCTCACTGTCCAAAGAGGCACACATACTTGTCCATAATAAAAATTACCAATGCTAACTTTTAA
Source organism: Macrothele yani (assembly GCA_039090855.1). Lineage (NCBI taxonomy): Eukaryota > Metazoa > Arthropoda > Arachnida > Araneae > Macrothelidae > Macrothele > Macrothele yani. The sequence continues at coordinate 71,764,659 of CM076995.1, forward strand.
AGTTTTAAACCGATTCAATCGGAATTTTGGAAGTGAGCTTCTGTAATCCAATTACAGTGAATGTAAAAATTTCAGCCACTTTTGTGAAAAATTCGCAAAGATAGTTTTCTTATTTTTTATCATAAGTAGCAGAAGTCTCTTGAGGTGAGGAAGGGTGGCATGCACATAAACAAGAAGATGAATGTGTTGTTCAGGCATACTCCTCACTGGTGGATGCCAGCTGACTTGGTACATATGCGACCCCCTGCAAATGCTAAATGCCTCTTCTTTCCCCTTCCGTTCTCAGTTGTCTGACGGACATCAAGCTCCCCTTCGACCTACTAGTAATAATCCAATTTTATTGCACTGGAAGTAGTGCTTTTTTCCCCCCAGCCAAAGTAGGATTTGGTGCACGTCGGAAACCGTTGCCGGCGGTTTCTTTGAGAACAGAGGAAAGGAACTTTAAAAAATGAAGGGGTAACAGTAGCACGATTTCCTAAAAGGGAATTTTTAAGCACTAATTTCAAATTTCAAGGCTTTTCAAGACAGCATTAAAAAAACACCGTTTTTCCAGGATATTCCAGGCTTTGAAAACGTAATCATGATTTTCCAGGTTTTCAAGCACGCGTGCGCACCCTGTGAAGAGGTTTGTGGCATCACAATAGTGGGTAACAATGGAGGTGATTATTGGTGGAATAGTGAGACTGAAGTGGCAGTAAAAAGAAGGAAGCCTATTTGGGGATGTTGCAAGGTGGAGTTTCTGTGGATGAATATCGCAGTAAGAAGTGTGAAGCAGCTAAGCTAGTTCGCAAGAGTAGGGCAAAAGATAGGAAAGAGAAGGTGGAAAGGCATAAATTGGCGTTTTGGAAAGACAGAAAAACTTTCTGGAAGAACATGAGGTTCAGGAAAAATAAGGGAAAACAAAGTTGTAAGTCGTGTGAAAAATTGGATCCCGGGAAATGATATGGGAACCAAATGAGTTAAGTGAAAGATGGGGTGAATACTTCTGTGAGTTATTAGATTAAGAAAGCAAAGGTGATTCTGAGGCAGCTAAGCAGATGATGTCACAGTGAAGGATGGAAGCACAGGAAGAAAAGAGCTGTGTACAACTTTTAAAATCTCTTCAGAATGGTAAGGCTCCGGGAGTTGATGGCATAACTGCTGAGATGTTGAAATATGGTAGTGACTCTATAATCGACTGGTTAACTGAAATTTGCCAGTTGTGCTGGGAGTTGGGAATGGTCCCTCGGGACTGGACATCACTGTTCCCTTGTCAGACGTGCCAACCTTCAAAATCTAAAAATCAGGAGATTTTTTACAGCTCATAAAATCACATGAGCGCTATTTTTTTTATCGACATTTTTCAGATGCAGGAGCAATTTTCAAGAAGTAGTATTATTGGTACATATCATTTTTAATGTTCAAAAGTTATTCTAAATGCAGGTTTGTACGGAAAAATAAAAAGCATAATGAAAATAGTTGTCAACCAGATGCAATTAGTAGCATTTTTTTTTTTCGCCCTTGAATTTCCGTTTTCGAAAATTTTTCCTAAATTTTCAGACTGAAATACAAATATTTACAGAATAAAATGATATATAACAACAGTACTGGACAGAGGCAGCATCACAGGAAAAAGAAATTATGATTACGGAAAAAATCTTTATTTCGTTTACTTCCGTCTCTGAAAGACGAAATACCGTCCCGATGCGTATTTTTACGAATTGGTAAAATTCTTCGATGAGTAGTTTTACGCCCCGAGAAAAATTCCCGACGTGTACTTTTACGCGTCGAGAAAAATTCCCGATGCATATTTTTACGCGTTGATAAAATTTCGATGCGTACTAGACGCGTAATTAGATTACGCATTTTGGAGAACTCTGGGCGGCACGTCACTTGAGCACTCCCGTGGAGAGAGAGAGAGCTACCGCACGACGCAGAGCCATCGTTATACTTGATGGCTCAGCACGAAGTCGGCGAGTCAAAGACATCGCGTAACACAACGCTCGTAAGGTCCGGTAGAAAATGTAAATGGATGGTTGCAGCCTGCAGGGGATTGAAATATTTTGATTGAGCAATTGAAATATTAAAAAATCCGTAAAAAAAGGACTTCTAACCATAAATCAGTAAAATTAAGCAGAAATCCGCAAAAGTTAGCAAGTATGCAAAATCCATGCCCCACTGCGATTCGAACTCGGACCCATCTCTGACAATTTGTCGAAAGCCGGCGCTCAGTTTCACAACTTTATTATGCAGCAAAGACAATAACAGCTAATATGTAAAGAAGAAACAAATTGCCAAAGATACGACATAAAATAAAACATTAAAAACAGCGAAAGTGGCGTAATGCAGAAGGAAAAATCTCCCGCGAAAAGAATGAGAAAAAAAAAATTCACAAACTAATTTACACAAAATGCTACAATAGAAGATAAAACAAAGCTGACAATAACAGATTCGCAATTAGAGATGAACAAAGGAGCACATTAATCTTCTACAAAATATGACGAAGAAAGTAAAAGAGACAAACATGATGCTAAACAAGAAATAAAAATCTCCACAGTAAAGCAAAACTATGAAGAAAACATAAACAGAGCTCACGGCTAAGAGCGGGAAGACGTGAAACGATAAGTAGGTCACAGCTGGCGCGCGAGTGGTTTTGTAACCAACATAAAATAGACCACTGCGCCACCGGGGGTGGCTTTCTTTTGCAGATATGAGGAGAGGGAAAGTACGATACTGATGACTGTAAATGCCATCTTGCATCGACGCAGAAAGAAAAAGATTTCACAAGCGGTTCGAAATCATTTTCTTCTGCGTCGATTCAAGGGGGTGGTTGATGGAATTTCGTTATTTCGACCATCGTAACGGCTAATTATCGGCAAAAATCGGGAGATTTTGACATTTATCCGGAGGGCAGGAGGAATGGCTGAAAATCGGGAGTCTCCCGCCTAAATCCGGAGAGTCGGCACGTCTGCCTTGTATAAGGGAAAATGTGATCAGATAGACTGCAAGAACTGTCATGGTATTAGTCTACTGAGTGTGCCAGGGAAAGTGTTTGGTAAGGCCACTATTGAAAAAGTATGAGGCCGTACATCAGAGAAAGTGTGGGATGTTCAGAGTGGTTTTATGCCTGGTAAAGGCTGCACTAACCGAATTTTTGCATTACACATGACGGTTGAAAAGTATCTGGCTGTTGGTAAGAAAGTATTTGCTGCCATCATAGATATCTAGAGAAAGCTTACGACCAAGTAAATAGGACACTTTTGTGAAAGGTATTGAATAAATATAGTGTTCCCCTCCTTGCAAACTCCTTCTTAACCGCAACCACTAATTCAGTTCCTGTGAACTTTGGTTAGTGTATGTGTAATATGTGAAACTCATATTCTGACTTGCGCACTTTGTATATGTAAATGACGTCTTTCAATGTATTTAATTCACCTACCTTTCATTCCACGACTCGGAACCTTCTGATAGGAAGGATGATTTCTGGGATGAGCTAAAAGCTGTTTTGGGCCAGTTTGGTGCTAAAGAGAAAGTTATAATAGCAGGGGATTTCAATGCTCGAGCAGGAGTGCAGAATGTGATTTCTGACAATGTTCTGGGTAAGTTTAATGATCCTTGTGTAAATGATAATGGTGAAAGGTTCATTGAACTCTGCATTGAGAATGGTTTGTGTGTATCTAATACATTTTTCAACCACAAGTATATCCACACATATACTTGGAAAAATCGTACTCATGGTCAAAAGAGTGTTATAGATTTTCTTGTTTACTATCAGCGTCTGAAACACTTAGTTGTTGACACTCGTGCGATGAGAGGTGCAGATGTTGGCTCTGATCATTACTTGGTAATGTCAAGAGTGAAACTCAATGTTGGTTGGAGGAAAAGGAATAGGAAGAAGCCTAGGGTGGAAAGAATAAAGGTTGAAAGGCTTCCTGAAGATCTTTAGCATTATGCTAACTTACTCAGAGAATGACTGAAGGAACTAAAGTCATGTGAGAAAGATGTAGAAAAGAAGTGGGAATGTTTTAAGTACTGTGTTGTCACTGCTGCTGAGGAGGTCTGTGGTACCACAGTAGTGGGTAACAATAGAGGTGATGCTTGGTGGAATAATGAAATTAAAGAGGCAGTAAAGAGAAAGAAGGATGCCTATTTGGGGATGTTGCAAGAGGTAAAGTTTCTGTGGATGAATACCGCTGTAAGAAGCATGAAGCAGCTAAGCTGGTTCGCCAGAGTAAGGCAAAAGATAGGAAGGAGAAGGGGAAAGGCTTGAATTGGCTTTTTGGAAATATAGAAAAACTTTCCAGAAGTACGTGAGACTCAGGAAAAATAGGGGACACAAAGTTGTAAGTTGTGTGAAGAATAGGAATGGGGAAATGATATGAGAGCCCAATGAGTTAAGTGAAAAATCGGGTGAATACTTCAGTGAGTTATTAGATCAGGAAAGCAAAGATGATTCTGAGGAAGAAGCAGATGATGTCACAGTGAAGGAGGGAAGCACAGGAGGAATTTCAAGAGAAGAGGTGAATAAAGATCTAAAATCTCTTCAGAATGGTAAGGCTCCAGGAGTTGATGGCATAACTGCAGAGATGTTGAATTATGGTGGTGAGTCTGTAATTGACTGGTTAACTTAAATTTGTCAGTTGTGCTGGGAGTTAGGAATAGTCCCTCGGGATTGGAAGGATGCTATTATTATTCCCTTGTATAAAGGAAAAGGTGATCAGACTGAATGCAAGAACTATCATGATATTAGCCTACTAAGTGTGCCAGGGAAAGTGTTTGGTAAGGTTGTTATTGAGAAAGTACGGGGTCTTACATCAGAGAAAGTGTGGGATGTTCAGAGTGGTTTTATGCCTGGTAAAGGCTGCACTAACCAGATTTTTGCATTACGCATGATGATTGAAAACTATCTGGCTGTTGGTAAGAAAGTTTTTGCTGCCTTCATAGATTTAGAGAAAGCTTACGACCGAGTAAATAGGACACTTTTGTGGAAGGTATTGAATGAATATGGTGTTACTGGGAATCTACTTAATAGTGTAAAAGCCATGTATGCTAGCAGTAGAGCTTGTGTACGAGTGAATGGCATTTTATCAAAATGGTTTTCTATTGGTGCAGGAGTCAGGCAAAGTTGTGTAATGTCACCATGGCTGTTTAATATATTTATGGATGCCTGCACGTGCGATGCAAAGATGGACAATACTGGTTTAAGTCTTGGTAATGTCCGTGTGTGCAGATTGCTGTATGCTGATGACACAGCCCTGTTGGCAGAGACCAAAAGTGAGTTACAGAGTATGTTGTCCCGGATGTACAAAGTTTGCATGAAATTCAAACAGTATAAATAAGGGAAAAACCAAAGTTATGGTTTCTGAATGAGGAACTGCTAGCATCACATACATATCACTAAGCTGTTCTTCGAGATTCAGAGGTTAGGTCAAAAAAAAAAAAAAAAAAATACAAACTACCAGATATTTTTACTTACTGTTGTCGTATCATACTTCTCCATTTACAGCGATCTTGACATACCACTCGGGCTTCACTGATATCCATTACACGCCATACACAAGATCTTTTATACTTCATACTCATAATCTTTTTCTTTTCCTTTTTTTTTTTCGAGGTTTAACGACCACCGTGAGCAACTCAATGGGCTATGAGCAATCGCCCGTCCCTAATTTAGGGTCACTGGTTCCAGGGAAGGGAGAGAGCCAGTGCCGTAAGACAAACACAACATCCATGCCTCACCGGGATTCGAACCCGGACCCCTTCGGACGAATGATCAGAGGCCAACGCCTTAGACCACTGCGCCACCGGGGCGGCAATCTTTTTCTTATGCAGACACTCCTGAATCTGATCCACCCATGTCTTCCTTGGCCTTCCTCTGCCTTTCCTTCCTGCCACTTGGGCTAAAAGATTTTCTTAGTAAGCATCTTATTACTCATTTTTTCAACATGGCCAAACCACCAAAGCATATTGGTCTCCACCTTGCTAACAACATTTTGCTTCACATCACACAACTGCAACACATCTTCATTCTTCACACAGCCAGACCGTGTCTTGCCACAAACCCCATGTAAGTAACGCATTTCTCCAGCACACAAATGACTCCCATGTTTCTTCTGCAGTACCCAGGTTTCACTGCCATACATCAGAGTAGGAGCAATTACAGTTTCATACACAGCCATGTGGGACTCTCTAGAGAACCCATCATTCCTGTGAAAATCTTCCAGAGCACCTATGGCTTTCAATGAAGAATTCACTCGCCTACTAATAGCACGGTCCAGTTTGTTCTCTCTGTCAAACATGCTTCCTAAATACACAAACTCACTCACGTGGTCAATCACAGTGCCATTTATACTTACATTACATTCAGTGCTACCCATTCCTCTCTCACACACCATAACTTTGGTTTTTCTCTTATTTATATTCAGTTTGAATTTCATGCAAACTTCGTGCATCCGAGACAACATACTCTGCAAATCACTTTTGCTCTCTGCCAACAGGACAGTGTCATCAGCATACAGCAATCTGCACACACAGATATCACCAAGATATAAACCACTATTATCTATTTTGGCATCATGCATGCAGGTGTCCATAAATATATTAAACAGTCATGGTGACATTACACAACCTTGTCTAACTCCTGCACCAATAGAAAACCATTTTGATAAAACACCATTCACTCGTACACAAGCTCTACTACCAGCATACATGGCTTTTACACTATTAAGTAGATTCCCAGTAAAACCATATTCATTCACTACCTTCCACAAAAGTATCCTATTCACTTGGTCATAAGCTTTCTCTAAATCTATGAAGGCAGCAAAAACTTTCATACCAACAGCCAGATACTTTTCAATCATCACGCGTAATGCAAAAATCTGGTTAGTGCAGCCTTTACCAGGCACAAAACCACTCTGAACATCCCACACTTTCTCTGATGTAAGACCCCGTACTTTCTCAATAACAACCTCACCAAACACTTTCCCTGGCACACTTAGTAGGCTAATATCACGATAGTTCTTACGTTCAGTCTGATCACCTTTTCCCTTATACAAGGGAACAATAATAGCATCTTTCCAATCTCGAGGGACCATTCCTAGTTCCCAGCACAACTGGCAAATTTCAGTTAATCAGTCAATTACAGAGTCACCACCATACTTCAACATCTCTGCAGTTATGCCATCAACTCCCGGAGCCTTACCATTCTGAAGACATTTTAGAGCTTTATACACTTCTCTTGAGATACCTCCTGTGCTTCCATCCCTCATTGTGACATCATTTGCATCAGTCTCAGAATCATCTTTGCTTTCCTGATCTAATAACTCACAGAAGTATTCACCCCATCTTTCACTTAACTCATTGGGCTCCCATATCATTTCCCCGATCTCATTCTTCACACAACTTACAACTTTGTTTCCCCTATTTTTCCTGAGTCTCATGTACTTCCAGAAGGCCTTCCTATCTTTCCAAAAAGCCAGTTCATGCCTTTCCACCTTCTCCTTCCTATCTTTTGCTTTACTCTGGCGAACCAGCTTAGCAGCTTCACGCTTCTTACAGTGATATTCATCCACAGACTCTACCTTGCAACTTCCCCAAATAGGCTTCCTTCTTTCTCTTTACTGCCTCTTCAATCTCACTATTCCACCAAGCATCACCTCTATTATTACCCACTATTGTGGTGCCACATACCTCTTTAGCAGCAGTGACAACAGAGTTCTTAAAACATTCCCACTTCTTTTCTACATCCCTCTCACCAGACTTCAGCTTCTTCAGTCGTTCTCTGAGCAAGTCAGAATAACGCTGATGATCTTCAAGGAGCCTAACAACCTTTATTCTTTCTATCCTGGGTCTCTTCCTATTCCTTTTCCTCCAACCAACATTAAGTTTCACTCGTCGCACTACCAAGTAATGATTAGAACCAACATCCGCACCTCTCATCACACGGGTGTCAACAACTAAGTGTTTCAGACGCTGATCGTAGACAACAAAATCTATCACACTCTTTTGACCAAGAGTACGATTTTCCCAAGTATATGTGTGGATATACTTGTGGTTGAAAAATGTATTAGATACACACAAACCATTCTCAATGCAGAGTTCAATTAATCTTTTGCCATTATCATTCACACAAGGATCATTAAACTTACCCAGAACATTGTCAGAAATTGCATTCTGCACACGTACTCTAGCACTGAAATCCCCTGCTATTATAACTTTTTCTTTAGCACCAAACTGGCTCAAAACAGCTTTTAGCTCATTCCAGAAATCTTCCTTCTTATCAGAAGGTTCCGAGTCACAAGAAGCATACATTACAACAATTACAATTCTCTGAAGTTTCACTTTCAAACGAATCCAGAGAATTCTCTCACTCAACTATAGTGAGTCTAGTTGTTCATCTTTTCACTTAAAATCAGACCTGCACCAGCCTGTCCTCTCACATTATCCCATACTCCAGACCACACACTCACCATGCCATTCACTTCTTCTACGCTAATTTCCTTCTTTTTGGTTTCACTTACACACAGCACATCCAGTCTATACTTATTAATCTCCTCAATCACCTCACTCATCTTGCCATTTATACCTCTAGTATTCCATACACCAACCTTACATTCACTCAGCCGAGATCTCTTTCTCATATGCCGTTTAGAAAATCCAGGTCGATTCTGTGGTGGACCTTCCTTCTCAAGTGTAGTAGGTCCACCATATCCCACACTTGAGTCATTCTTAATATTTCTTTTTGTCTTTTTAATCAGTTAGGTACATCAGTGTGGGGAGATCAGCCCACAGCTCAGTGTTCCAGTTGGTCATTCAACCTAAGGATTCTGGAACAAAACCCAGTGAGTTGGGGTCTTTTTGCCAATGTCACACAGAACTAGCTGGCACCTCTCGAAGATTCACAGAGGCCCTACTTGCTTTTGTGTGTGCCATTGTTACCACGAAGCGCCCCGAGGAGGCAAACCCATCGCTCACTGTTAGCACTGAATGTAATATAAGTCTAAATGGCACAGTGATTGACTAGGTGAATGAGTTTGTGTATTTAGGAAGTATGCTTGACAGAGAGAACAAATGGGATGGTGAAATTAGTAGGCAAGCGAATTTTTCATTGAAAGTCATAGCTGCTTTGGAAGGTTTTCACAAGAATGATGGGTTCTCAAGAGAGTCCCGCATGGCTATGTATGAAAGTGTAATTGTTCCTACTCTGATGTATGGCAGTGAAACCTGGGTACTACAGAAGAAACATAGGAGTCGTTTGTGTGCTGGAGAGATGTGTTACTTACGGGGTGGGGGTGGCAAGACACGTTCTGATTGTGTGAGGAATGAAGATGTGTTGCAGTTGTGTAATGTGAAGCAAATGTTGTTAGCAAGGTGGAGACTAATATATGCTTCCGTGGTTTGGCCATGTTGAAAGAATGAGTGATGAGATGGTTCCTAAGAATTTTTTTTTTGCCCAAGTTGCAGGAAGGAAAGGCAGAGGAAGGCCAAGGAGGATCTGATTTAAGCTCATGGGATCTGATTCAGGCACTCCTGAATCAGATCCCAGAGGAATCTCAGAAGGATCTGATTCAGGAGTGCCTGCATGAGAAAAAGATTATATGTATGAAGTATTGAAGGTCTTGTGTACATTGTGTGATGGATGTTAGTAAAGCCCGAGTTGTGTGTTAAGATCGCTGTAAATGGAGAAGCTTGATACAGCAACAGTAAATAAATAATCAGTTAACAATTTATCTGGTAGTGTGTATTTCTTTGTGGAGCTAACCTCTGAATCTCAGAGAACAGCTTAGTGACATGTATGTATGTATGAATTTGGAAAGAGACATCAAACTTCTGAGTTAGCTATGGATGTCAAGATAATTTTATCACTATATCATTATCAACCATTATAAATCCACTGCTAGATGGTCTCCCCAAGTTTCCTCCACAAATGTCTGTCTTATCGTAATATTTGCACCTTTAAGATATAAAATCCAGCAAAGTGCGCATATTTACGTGCAATTCATTTATGACATATCTTAATTGGCCAAGTACTTACCAGAAAGCCCTTGGTCAGTTTAATCCATTTACACGTCTAGCACATCATCATCATCACGTAATGTATTTGGCCTTCAAAGGTTGAAGAACTCCTTGCTTATGAGATTCGTTCTTACGGTCATGAAACATGGTATTATTATTTATTTTTTTAAATTTTATTTCTTATTTTATTCACTGGACAAAAAAGCAGGTTTCATTATGCCATCTGAGACGTAAACGTAGCTCGTCATCTCCATTAAAAACCACACATATACACACCATACAGCTCATTCATACATTCAGTTAAAACTACTATGTACATAATTACACTATTTACAATTTCCAGGCAGTTAAGCCTTTGTCAACTGTGACTAAAAAAGTGCTCCATCCGCTTCAAACACCGTACTAACCCCCTACCACAAGTGCCAACCTCATTCAGCCCGTCATACACAATCCTCTAGCGCTTTCAACAGTACATCTGTCATCTTCGGGAGGCCCATGTGTGTCTCTGCCCACCACAGCTCAAGTGAGCAAAGTCATTGAGGTTCCGGTTTCAGTCGCAAGCTCTGCATCTTTGTGTCTGTGGCGCCATCTATTGTCAGTGCTGCTCTCTTTTCTTTTTTCCCCTCTTAACTGTTGTTCAATTTTTATTAAGGCCTTCCATTGTTCGTTTAAGTTGCTTGGCTCATTAATGTTACATAATCTTGATCTGTTTTTTTCAATTAATACAGATTCTGCAATTCTCAACTACCTTTCGTTTTTACAGCTCTTAATAATTTTAATATCTTCAAACTTCGGATATTGGTGATTTTCCATACAATATTGGGTTAATGAAATTATAATGAGTGACATAGAAGCAAAAATAATAAGTAAACTAGCAGATCCACCACTGATATACTGCAGGTATGTTGATGACATTTTTCTGTTGTCCAAGCTAAAAAATGATGAACTTGAAGCCTTGACAAAAAGGTATAGTGATGTTTATCCATCTATTGAATTGACAGTGGAACAGGAAAATAACAATATATTGGCATTTTTGGATATTATGATAATCAAAACAAATGATAATATGCAATACAGAGTGCATAGAAAATCATCATATATCCCTGTATTAATACCTTACGAGTCATCGCACCCATTAACACATAAAAGAAATAGTGTTAAAACACTAATTAAAAGAAGTTTAACACACTCATCAGTAGAACAATATAAAAAAGAAAAAATTGAATATATTGAAAAAATTGCACATGATTTTGGTTATCCTACACAGATATTAAAGAAATGGATTTATGAAGTAACTCAGGCAAATAATAAGGGCGATAATGATAAAAAACTTAAAATATATAGGAGCAAATATATTTGTTGAGGGTGTTTCTGCTGAAATTAATAAGGTTTGTAGCAAATATGACATATAAGTAGGAAATCAGGTACATACTGTAAAAAATTTAGTAATAAAAAATGAAAAAATCAGCCAATTGGATAGAGCAGGTGTATATGAAATTCCTATAAACCAGCAACCACCTTTGTCATATATACGCAGCACCAAGAACAAATTAAAGTATAGATTGAACCAGCATATAAGTAATTGAAATAAAAAAGAAGCTAAGACTGCATTAACCCAATATTGTATGGAAAATCACCAATATCCGAAGTTTGAAGATATTAAAATGATTAAGAGCTGTAAAAACGAAAGGTAGTTGAGAATTGCAGAATCTGTATTAATTGAAAAAAACAGATCAAGATTATGTAACATTAATGAGCCAAGCAACTTAAACGAACAATGGAAGGCCTTAATAAAAATTGAACAACAGTTAAGAGGGGAAAAAAAGAAATGAGAGCAGCACTGACAATAGATGGCGCCAGAGACACAAAGATGCAGAGCTTGCGATTGAAACCGGAACCTCAATGACTTAGCTCACTTGAGCTGTGGTGGGCAGAGAGACACATGGGCCTCCCGAAGATGACGGATGTACTGTTGAAAGCGCTGGAGGATTGTGTATGACGGGCTGAATGAGGTTGACACTTGCGGTAGGGTTAGTACGGTGTTTGAAGCGGATGGAGCAATTTTTTAGTCACAGTTGACAAAGGCTTAACTGCCTGGGAATTGTAAATAGTGTAATTATGTACATAGTGGTTTTAACTGAATGTATGAATGAGCTGTATGGTGTGTATATGTGTGGTTTTTAATGGAGATGACGAGCTATGTTTACATCTCAGATGGCATAATGAAACCTGCTTTTTTGTCCAGTGAATAAAATAAGAAATAAAATTAAAAAAAATAATAATACAATGTTTCATGACCGTAAGGACAAATTTCATAAGCAAGGAGTTCTTCAACCTTTGAAGGCCAACTACATTACATGATGATGATGACATGCTAGAAGTGTAAAGGATTAAACTGACCAAGGGCTTTCTGGTAAGTACTTGACCATTTAAGATATGTCATTGTCTGTCTTGAGCCACTCTGCTCCATGTTACTTTGGCATGTTTTAGAATTTCATCTATCCATATCACTATATATGTATATACATACACTGAAGTGCCAGAAAAACTGGTACAGGCGAGCTTATACAAAATACATAACAAAGTCACCTATGCGCATATTCTGTTGCTTCCGCCAGTGCATATATAAAGTGATAGACATCCTTGCCAGCTGTCAGAGCTGTTTTTGGCATGAGAATGACAAGTAATAACGATTTAAGCGATTTTCAACGCATAGTTGGCGCTCGTGAGATGGGCCATAGTATTTCGGAGGTAGAAACGAAGTTCAGATTTTCACGGACGACCATTGCAAGGGTGTACCGTGATTACAATAATTACAGCAAAACCTCCAACCTGCGATACCAGTGTGGCCATAAAAAGACATTGGGTGAATGTGACCATCATCGGCTGTCAAGAATCGTTTCACGCATTAAGCGTGCAACACTCCCGCAGGTATAATCGGAATTCAATACTGGAGCCTCAACAAGCATCAGCGTCCGGACTGTGCAACGTACCCTGCACGGTATGCGTTTTGGGAGCCGACGCCCAACTAGTCCCCTTGATGGGTGCACGACACAGAGCTATGCGCCTTACTTGGGCATGGCAACACCGCCACTGGACACTTGGTGACTGGAAACAAGTAGCATAGCCTGACGAGTCGTGTTTCCAACAGTATCGGGCAGATGGAAGGATTCGTGTGTGGCGCAAACCCCATGAAACCATGGATCCCGCCTGTCAACAGGGTACTATACGGGCTGGTGGGGGGTCTGTAATGGTATGGGGTGTGTGTGTTTAGCAGGACTTCACTGGGATCCCTGGTACATCTACAAACGTCTGTGACCGGCCAATGCTATGCGCGCATCCTTTCTGACGAGGTACACCCGTTCATGTCCTGCATTCATGCTGATGAGTTGCGCCTGTTCCAACAGGACAATGCACCTCCACACAAGTGTTGGTATGCCACATTATAGTTAGAGGAGCATTCATCTGAGTTTGGGGTGTTGCCATTCCCACCCAAGTCCCCAGATCTGAACATGATAGAGCACATTTGGGATGCCATGCAATGCGCTATTGAACACAGGAATTCGAGACCTCGGAATACACCCGAATTGTGGAACGCTCTGCAGGAAGTATGGTGTGCATTGCCTACAGCATATTTCCAGAAGCTAGTGGAGTCTGTGCTTCATTGTATTTCTGCAGTCCCCTGTGCTCCGGGGGGGGGCTACCAAGTATTAGACTGGTGTACCAGTTTTTCTGGCACTTCAGTGTATATAGTGATAAAAAATTATAAATACTACCGCAATTATCTCCCTAACTAACAAGAACTGGAAAATGAAACTTAGCCAGTTTGTGTAGTTTGTAGAACACTACAAGACTATCCCCTTTCATTCAGTATAGCTGTTTTAGTTTTTGAGAAAATTGTGCTGGTATAGTTTTTAGTCACATTTTCATGTTTTTGCGTATAAACAGCTTCCAAGGACACCATTGCAATTATCTCCCTAACTATTTGGAACTGGAAAATGATACTTAGCCAGTTCATAAAACTGCACAAGACTATCCCCTTTAATTCAGAACAGGTGTTTCAGTTTTTGAGCGAATTGCGTCTGCATAGTTTTTGCAACATTTTCACGTTTTTGGCATAAAAACAGCTTCCAAAAGATACAATTGCAATTTTCTTCATAACTAATGGAAAACAATACTTAGCCAGTTTGTGTAGTCTGTGAACTGTAAAAGACTATTCCCTTTAATTCAGAATAGCTGGTTTTAGTTTGAGAAAACTGCACTGGCATAGTTTTTAGCCAATATAAAAACCCTCGACTGCTGAAAAATAGGGATGCAAATCGCATTGAATTTCTCACAATACTCACTTGAAAGGGTTGCTACTGGATCTTGAAAAGTAGAGAGAACTGAAACTTTTTACCACATTAGGGTTCAACATCCATCAAAACATAAAATACAGCTGCTTCGATTTCAGTACCTTTTTGGATATCGACCAGTGTAATCAGCAAAAACATTCAAAAATTGTTTTGTGAGATGGCCCTTTTCCATCATGGCAACCTCAGGTAATTTAATAATATTTTAAAATAAATAGTGATCGCCTTGCTTTGGATTTAAGCTAAAATAATATTTATCAAAAATAAACAAAGTTGTAATGATCTTGATAAGAACATTGGAATTACGAGTTCATGCTACTTCTGTTATATAATCATACAGAACTTAAGTCTTGACCATAAAATTAATTTAAAAGATGTTAATAATCTTAGCCGATCATATTCATACCTGCCAACCTGGGAAAATGTGCATCAGTAAAATCACACATCACATCGGTAAAATTAAAAATTACGTAAATAGCAATTAATATTCAATTAAAAATGATGTAAATACCAATTCAGCATGTAGCACATCCGACTGACTGTCACTCACCTTGAAATAAGAGTCCACTTTCACACTTTTTTTGACACATTGTGCATTGCTTATGCGATTGGGCCCTTTGACGTGCCGAGAAATATACATAGTTTTTCCCAGCATGGGAAATGTTGAAGTCAGATCGGCACACTACACAAAACGCAAACTTCGCACCTTTTTGCGATCATTTTATGCAGCAAAATTCTTTAGTATAACTGTCCTTAAACGCTTGAAAATATTTATTTGCCTTACTCAAAGCCATTGCACGGTTAAGAGACAATGATAATACGAAAAACAGCAAGCAAGTGCGTAACTTTCCATGAATTCCTTTCCCTGCTGCGCAGAAAGTACCAAAGCTGAAGCGCTCGATCCGCTGCGGTGCGCGCGCGCGCAGCCTTGACAGTTATCCTTGACGATTATCACGCGACCTAAAGTGGAAGTACGGTAGAGAGAGAACGAATCCAACTCACTCCTCGGTACATTGAGCGAGGAGGCGAATGCAAAATTATGCAGAAGTAAATAAAAAGTCTCAAGACATTAAAATCACCAAAAATCCATAAAATCGTTCGAGTCTTCCGCACATTTGTAAAACAGTATCAAAATCCGTAGATTTTACGGATGATCCATAAAAGTTGGCAGGTATGCATATTTAGAAATTCACAGTCAAAGTAATTAACCTACTAGTTGCTACAAGGAAAAAAGTACAGTCCAAAACAACAACAAAGAAAACCCCATACGCATGGAAAAATGTCAATACTGGATGATAATGCACGACAACATACGGAACATAACGCCTTTATGTATATTTATCTGTTTTTAATATATGAAACTTATTTTGTTGCATAGTTTTCCCACCAAAGGCATAAACATATTTTTGTATAAGGGGAAGTAAATAATAATCAGCAATATACTTATAAAATACATATCATTAATGACAAACCTACGAGGACATCCTTTTTTTTGTATATATATACACACACAGTTGAGTCACATTATTGTGACCACCTACTACTTTTGATGTCAACAGTGCATAGCCAATGAAAGAAGGCATGTGTCATGAGCTAGCTTAGAGGGTATATAAGGTGTGCAGTAGGCAATCTGAAAACATATCACTCGTTGTCATGGATGAAAGGAACAATTTATCAGATTTGCAAAAAGAGATAATTATCGGCTTTCGGGACAAGGGTGGAAGTATTTCTGAAACAGTGCAGTTTGTGAACTGTTTGCGTGCTGCTGTGGTTAAAAGTGTGTCGTGATTGGAGAAGTGGCGTCATTGTGAATAAGCGATGTGGAAACTGCGGAGCACCACGTGCCATTGATGCGAGAGGTAAACGTCTGCTTCGAAGGTACGCGAGGGCCGATCGACATGGTACAGTGGAGCAACTCCCTGGCCGAATGGACCAGGAGGCTACCGGAAGTGTGTCTAAAATGACAGTTCAGCGAACCCTGTTGCATATGGGGCTCTCGTGCAGACATTGCACTTATGCTAACGAAGGTGCATCGATGGTCATTGCACTTATGCTAACGAAGGTGCATCGATGGTCATTGCACTTATGCTAACGAAGCTGCATCAATGGTCATTGCACTTATGCTAACGAAGGTGCATCGATGGTCATTGCACTTATGCTAACGAAGGTGCATCGATGGTCATTGCACTTATGGTAACGAAGGTGCATCGATGGTCATTGCACTTATGCTAACGAAGGTGCATCGATGGTCATTGCACTTATGCTAACGAAGGTGCATCGATGGTCATTGCACTTATGCTAACGAAGGTGCATCGATGGTCATTGCACTTATGCTAACGAAGGTGCATCGATGGTCATTGCACTTATGCTAACGAAGGTGCATCGATGGTCATTGCACTTATGCTAACGAAGGTGCATCGATGGTCATTGCACTTATGCTAACGAAGGTGCATCGGCAGACAAGGCTTACATTTGCACGGTAGTATTGGAATTGGACCTCCGCTGATTGGCAAAGAATTGCCTTCTCCGATGAGTCACGCTATCGGCTTCATGGAATGGATGAAAGTTGGCGTGTAAGGCGAGAAGCATTGGAGAACAAACACTCTTCAACCATTGCTGGAAGAACACAAGCTGGTGGGGCAGCATTATGGTCTGGGGAATGTTTTTGTGGCATTCTCTGGGTCCACTCATACCTGTGAAAGGCACTATGGACCGAATTCGTTATGAATCCATCTTTGCAGACTACGTACACCCATACATGCTGATTGTCTTCCCTGGGGCGGATGAGATCTTCCAGCA
The DNA here is from genome assembly GCA_039090855.1 of Macrothele yani. NCBI lineage: Eukaryota > Metazoa > Arthropoda > Arachnida > Araneae > Macrothelidae > Macrothele > Macrothele yani. The sequence continues at coordinate 71,781,803 of CM076995.1, forward strand.
TAACAATGTGATATGTCACACAGCTAGACATGTCCAAGAGTGGTTAGAAGAGCACAATGAAGACTTCAAAGTACCTCCATGGCCCCCTAATTCCCCAGACTTAAACCCAATTAAGCATGTGTGGGATCATCTCGATCGTGTTGTTCGCTCTATGGATCCTCCACTATGCACACTCCAGCAGCTTTCAGATGCACTGCTGTCAGCATGGCTCCACATAACTGTTAACACCTTCCAGCACCTTACTGAGTCACTCCTTGATAAAATCTAGAGGCTAGAAACATCTGTAAAAACAACAGAACTCAGATGCTAAAAATAATTAAACATTCTTCGAGTTAAAATAAAATCAAGTATATTAATCTGAGTAAAGCCTTGAGTAAGTGTTTTAATTGCTGTAAATAACATTTTATTTTTTTCATCTGCAAGCAAACACTATTTGCAAAATCTGCTAATAATTTGGAAACTATCCACGTACAGCATAATATTCTGCTACTCTGGGTATTATTTAGTTTACCCCCCCCCTCGACGATCCTGGGCTTTGGGGGACTGTCAAGGCCTATTCTGAATGTTTTGCTTTCACTTAATACAGCTTGATGGGAATTATAAATTTTCTTAAGGCTTTGACTTCACTTCACAAAGCTTGTTGACACTGAATGCCAAAAGGCAGGAAAGAATAGTCTGGGAAAAGCCCTAAATGGCCAGAAACATCTGTAAATAATAAAAAGCACGGGAAAAGGAGAACTGAACATTCATTACAATCAATGATGTTATTTATAACTATAATCATAATATTACTACGTTCAGAAAGTTCCGGAACTTTTTGAATATTTGCCAAATATCAGTGAATTACATCATTCCCCGCTGAGCAACCGAAGTGACCAACCAACCAGAATGGGTTTGATCCAGATCCAACATGTACAGCGTGTGTGCGTAGTTCGTGATTACAGGCATTCGAGGCTCTTTGTCGTGAGGACAACAATGTCGAATTTTGAACAGCGTTCAAGTGTAAAATTTTGTGTTGTGCTCGGAAAATCTTTCGCCGAGGCTTTTCAAATGATTAAGTCAGTGTACGGTGAGAGTGTAATGAGTCGAACTAGAGTTTATGAGTGGCATTGACGACTGGAAAATGGGCGACAGAGTATTGAGGATGATGAGAGGTCAGGACAACCTTCAACATCCACAACGGATGAACAAATCGCCGTTGTCAAAGAAATTGTGAAAAATGACAGTCGAAAAACTGTTGCAGTGATTGCAGAAGTTGCCATGCCATTTTAACAGAGAAACTGGGCATGCATCACGTGTACCAACAAATTGTTCCCAAAAACCTCACAAAAGAAAAAATGGATGGGCGCATGCAAGTTTGCGAGGACAACATGGATGCAGTGGATTCAGATCCCGATTTCTTGAATCGACTGATCACTGGCAATGAGACTTTGTGCTTTCTGCATGACCCCCACCCAACCGACAATCAAAAGTGTGGAAATCACCGTCGTCACCATGATAAAAAAAGTTCAAGGCTGACCGCTTCAAAAGAAAGGTCTTGTTAACAGTTTTCTTCGATTGAAAAGGGGTCGTACACAAGAAATTCCTTCAACATGGTCGCACAGTCACTAAAGATAAGAATGTCAACGTCCTGAAACGTCTCTGAGAATCAGTGAGACGCAAGCTACCCGATCTTTGGAAGATTAACTCGTAGGTGCTCCATCACGATAATGCACTGGCTCACAGATCCCTCCTGGTGTCAGATTACCTCTCCAAAGATCACATTCCCATTCTTCCACAACCAGCTTATTCTCCTGATCTTGCCCTGTGTGACTTTTCCCTTTTTCCTCGGATGAAGAATTTTCTTAAGGGGCGACGCTTCTCAAGTTCCGAAGAAGTGCAACGAGTTGCGACGGAGGCACTGGAGGATGTGGCAAAAGAAGGCTTGCAATCTGCATTTAAATCTTTGTATGAGTGCTAGCAAAAATGCATAGTTGCACAGGGTAACTACTTGAAGGAAGCACTGAATAAACAGGTATTATCTGTATTCATTCTTTTTTAATATAAAAAGTTCCAGAACTTTTTGAACATACTAGTATTCTATCTATTGAAACCACCAAATAGAATGCAATTACACATTACATAGTCATGCAAAGTACATGCAGTGAAAACAATCAATGAATACACATACTTTAATTTTAAATCTCTGCAGTTCAACTTTTGATATGGTGTCGGCTTTTGCTATAACAGGAATAATGTTAACTTTGCTATCAAGCTTCTTCATACAGACAAGGTCAATTGATTTTAACCTAAAAAAAATATATATATATTGCTTTCAATAACACAAACATTAAAAATGCAAATACAATTTTAAAAATAACTGGGCTGAATCATATTTCAGTTTCACTTTTATTAAAGTTATTCAATATTAACCAGCATTAGAGTTTTTTAAAACAGCTGTTATGTAAAAAGTTTTAATATTTGTGGACAAATGTGAAAAACAAAACTTTTATATACCATTGCTACTTTATTTAGTAACATAGGCATCATTATTTTCTAGTACCTCTCATTAGTTATTGGGTAGCTACATGGTTCACACATGTTTACAGAAAATAAATTTCACAACTTTCTCAGGAGTTCATCATAAAATTACAGGAGCTTAAATGTTTGCTATAATCATGGAGCTTTGTTATGTATTTTGCAAATTGGGGTGAAATTTACTATGCATTTAGAATTATTATAGGTTCTGCTGTGTGTGTGTGTGTGTGTCTCTTCAACGACGTGGAAAATTACCCCATTTTCCCAATATAAAAATTGCTCTGTATAAAAAAAATTATATGAAACATTCTGGAACTTAGCACAATACAAAATAATTTTGCCATGGCAAAGAAAATTCCCTATTCCAGAGTCATCTATCTATTCCCACATATATTTCAGTCATCTATTCCCACACACATTGGCAGACTCTGGGAAACTAAATATCAATCTCCTTCAGTAAGGAAAGCATGTGCTAAGAGAAATGGCTGTCTTAGACGTGTGGAAAGGCTTCCACATGCTGTTGGGACTCCAGTTGCTCACAACTGCTATGCCACAAACCAAGGTAGCTGGAAATATGGTACTCGAACATCTTGCACTCCAGTAACACAAGATATTCCTAGACTATGTCTGGACCTTTAAAAAAATAAAAAATAAAATAAAAAGCAAATTGAAAAATCAGACTTTCCATGATTCCAGGGGCTGTGAGGATCCTGTTAACCCTTTTAGCAATGTTATTCAAGGTGTGATAAAAGTATCCAGACTGGTTGAATAAGTTCAGTTTGGTACAGGTTAACCTTGGAACCTGCTATGCCTGTTCCATGAGTCATATTTCCCCTGCTCATCAGGTTTTTTTTTTATTTATTTTTACAGTAGTGTTTTGTTTTTACATATGTGAGGCTGTTTATTGCGCCTGTCATGTAAACAATTGATCAATGAACTTGCATCAGATTTTGTAAAAAAACTCAGCAAACTTTGCAAAGACACATACTTAAGTTACAGAAGGTTTATGGGGGAGGATTATATGAGTTGTGCACAAGTTTATGAGAGGTATAAATGATTTAAAGATGGTTCTAAAAATATTGAGAGTAATGAACGGTCAGTGAGTGGGCAACCAGCAAAAGTGAAAACAATGTCGAATTTGTGTGCACGGCTGAGGGAGAAAATCGCCAAAACACTACTCGTGAGTTATCTGAAGACTTCGACATGAGTTTCGGTCCAGTTCAGTCAATTCTTATGGACGATTTGGGTACGAGATGCATCTTACCAAATTTGTGCCAAAATTGCTCTCAGCTGAGCAAAAAAGTCACGTGTTTCAGCTGCTAGTGACCTGCCTGAGTGCGTCAAATACAACAAAAACTTTTTTTAAAAACTATCATAACTGATGATGAATTATGGGTATGACCCCGAAACTAAGATCCAGTGTTCACAGTGGAAGAGCCCAAACTCTCCCAGACCCCAAAAAGCATGACAGAGCTGCAGCAATGTCAAGATGAAGCTGATTGCCTTTTTTTTTCTCTCTCTCTAATCATGAGGGAATTGTGCATCATGAATGCTACACTCCATTAGGTCAGACAATCAACAAGGAGTACTACTGTCAAATTTTGCAGTGTTTGCCTGGGCAGGTGCAGTTTGTTGCAAAAGGCTGGCACTGCACGAAAGTGGTAACTCCACCATGACAATGCACCTTCCCAGGCATTGAGACTGGTGCAGCAGCTTCTTGTTAAGCACCACATTGCACATGTTTGGCAGTCACCTTATTCACCAGAACTTGCTCCCTGCGACTTTCTCTTCCCAGAAATCAAATATCACTTGAAAGGAAAAAGATTTCAAGATGTTAAGGAGATACAACACAGTGCGACAAAGCAGCTGTTCGCTATTTCAGATGACTTTAAAAAATGCTTTGAGCAGTGGAAACAGCGCGGGGCTAAATGTGTGGCTTTGAAAGGGGACTACTTTGAAGGCGATTAAGTTTCAAAACTGTAGTCTTGTACCCTTTTTTAATAAATCCAGTGTGGATATATATATTATCACACCCTGTACACTGAAAGTGCAAGGGGGTGATAAAACATATACAAACCTTCCCTACCTCACCACAACAATGAAGTGATCCAAAACTTGGTGAATGGGTGGGTGATATATAGGCCAGATATCTATCTACTGTACAGCATACATACGAACGTGATGATGGGTAAACATGGCGACCTGAACGGGTTTGATTGTGGGAAGATTGGTGGTGAAAGAAAAATGTGTTCCTTTTCTGTGACTGCAGATGTCTGGGATTTCTGCGTGATACTGTCGCGTGGGCATACTATGAGTACAACGAAAATGGCAGCCGCCAGAAAAATATGGCAGCAAAGTGATCGTTGTTGTTCAAAGTGAGCACCATCTCTCCTGTAACAAAGTGGAGGGGCAGAGTGTAGAGGATGAAGTTAGCATTCAATGATGGGGTACTTATGGTGGTTTATGCTAGAGCCATTCAACATATGATGGCAGTTAACCACTTTGAGCATCCTTATTAATAGCACATCACTAGGCTATGAGGCTGCAGTGGGCCAAGAAGCATTGTCATTGGACCAGGAAAAACTGGAAACAAGTAGCTTGGTTAGATGAACTGAGGTTTCAGCTACAACAGGATGGTACATGTGTGCTATGGACCACATGAGACCATGGGCCCAAAATGTCAAGCCAGGTGTTACAGGCCAGTGGAGGTGATGTGATGATCTGGGGAATGTTTACTTGGGCTACATTGGGGTGCCTTGTACCTACTGAGAGAGACCACCATCATTATCTTGACATACTAACTACCTAACCCATTCATGGTTATTTATTTCCCACAGCAGAATGCCTTCTTTCAACAAGACAATGAAAACATAAACTGAGATGGAAATGATATTTAAATTAAAAAAAAAAAATGAAACTTTTGCCCAACAGAGTTGAAAAGTTTAAAAAAGTTTTTTTTAAATATTAGTAACAAAATTAATCAGGATGTCAAAGAAAATTGAACCATGAATGGCTAAAAGGGGAAATATAAGGATTGGGTCCCATCAAGCTACAGTCTAGCAACCACATGCATTTAGTACCCCAGTGAGTTTGTAACCCTTGGAAAAGCCGCCCGGTGGGGCAGTGGTCTAAGTGATGGCTTCCGATCATTCATCTGAGATGGATCCAGGTTCAAATCCCGGTGAGGCATGAATGTTGTGTTTGTCTTATGGCACTGGCTCTTTCTCTTTCCTGGAACCAGTGGCCGTAAATTAGGGATGGGCAACTGCTCATAGCCCCTTGAGTTGCTCACGGTGATCGTTAGGCCCTTTCACTCTCCAGATCTGAACCCAATTAAACATCGGTGGGACAAAGTGCAACAATGTGTTTGAGCTTGAAAATCCACTACCAGCAACTTTCAGTGCATTACTAAAGGTTATCCTGGAATTGTAGGCCACAATACTACCTGGATGTTTCCAACACCTGGTACAGTCCATGCCACAATGAGTTGCTGCTGCTGTGAGGGCAAATAGTGGATCCACATGATATTAGGTGGGAGTGTATAATAAATTGATGTTTCAGTGTAAAATGCATTTGTATATATGAAAAATGTTGATTTTGTTAAAATTGCATGCTTCAAAAAGGTGGGTGGGAGGGGAGCTGCACTTCGCAAAAATTTGAAAACTTTCAGTTGAAAATTCTGGACCTTCAAACAATATCCTTACTTATAATTCTATGCTACATTAATCTACATCTGGGATAACTAAATTTTAAAAAAATATTTTACATGAAATTTTGCCTTTATTGAAATAAAAACTAATATTGAAATTAATTTTCAGAAATTTCTTTTTAATGAAAAAGTGAGTTAATACAATTATAGTCTTCTCTAATTCTGCTCCATTTGAAGTAATTACAAGGGTTTTACTGTTTTTCTGATATATTAGGGATACAATGCACATGACCAGACTGGAACAAACTCACAAGTACACTTTTGCATTAGAAAATGTCTTTCATGTAGTCCACCTTTTCAAATTTTGCATATGCTATATGTGATTTCTCCCTCCTCCTCTTTCCTTGGTAATTTGTGTAGATAACAATCCTTATTCTTTATTCCATGCAGTTTACAAAGATCATCACAGCTTTCAATTGTCTTGCCCCAGTAGGGCCCTGATGTTTCTTCCTCCTGAAGACACTCTTCTGCCAAGTATTCATTAACCAGAGTAATGAATTCCAATCTAGAGATTAAATTTTGACTAGAAGGATCATCATCATCTTCATACAAAATGAAATTATTAAAGACCATATGACAAAATAAATGTTGAAGCAAATGAATTTTTTCCAGTACTTGATTGCAGTGTTCTCATCTCATTTTAATGAAACCACATTCTAAGTATCAATTCTGCCCCAAAACCTACTGTATTCTTCAACAATAGATAACTTTGTCACACTTTCTCTCTCCTGTTGGTGTTTCTAGTTTGACAGTGTGGTAACAGAAGAGATTTCTGTTATTTCTTTTCCCTATAGGCAGCAGCAGCAAGAATATGGTTCATACAAAGTATTTCATTTCTCATTCGTAGCTAATTTATTAATAAAGGAGAGTAATCGTGGTGGTTAGAATATTTTTTCGGATGCTTCCATGTGCGTGTGTGTAGAGCTTCAGAAACAAACACAGATAAAACAGTTTCTTATTTATCAAAATTTCTTTAGAATTCTGTAGGTGATATACACTAAGCTCATGAATTTCAGTTTTTGATGTAGTTTACTTAACTCCTTGGAACATAAAAATGACAAACAATAGCTTGACACTGAACCAGAGCATTCAAAATTTAATTCCCAAATATTGCTGTTGTTTGTTTGCAAAATACTAAATAAGTTGTCAAGATTTATTCATTCCTACTAAGCTTTGACCTCTATTCAGTTAATGATGTGAAAGGTAAGGATGCTTAACAATTACAGGTTGAACTTTTGCAAAAGTATCATGCAGTAGCCAGGTTTACAAGGTGCTACTAAGTTAGATAGGTTGCTGCATTCCACGAGATGAAAGAATTTCCAAATTAGCTAGACTCCAAAGCAATGGCAAATTCACCGAGAAATTTGTAAATAAATATATCAAGCAAATGGTTAGTTGTCATTTGATTCCCATATTTAGTAGGCAGGAAATGCAACTTTTTATTACAATGTGTGGCATACCTCCAGTTTCTAGCACAAGATTTAGGAGAAAGGTTAGAGTGTGTCTGAATAAACATATCTGATTTGTTTCAGATATTATAACACTGAGGTTGAAAAAGTAAAAATACTTTGGCACGAAGGGGGAGGGGGATTTTTAGAATGGCATTTTCAGCTTTGATTTAATTATACTGAACAGGATATTGGGTTTGTTTACAACTTCCATCTCTTATGTTCTCCTTATCACATTAATTGTGAGGCTGACAATTCATTATCGAAGAAATTGTTTTTGAAAACAGTAAATTATGTGTACTGTGTGATGGCTGGTCCCTTGGCTGCAAGTCAAGTAGTTTGCTTAATGTCACTCCAAGATGATTAAAAATCACTGTTAGTTGGCAAACCAGCTGTTTCAAATGTTCCACAGCAATTAAATTTCCACGCTACAAACAAGCATGTTTTATAGGTAATAGATGAAAATTCTATTGCTATATACAGCAACAGTTTTGTTGAGAAAGAGGGAAGACAAAGAAAAGATGAATTTGTAAGTTAAACAGTTTTGTAGTCATGCTGGTATATTTGGGAAAACACAAATATTAAGTGAAGAATTACAGATAATAAAATGCAGCATTTCAGCCTACCACATTTCAGGAGCCAGTAAAATAAATAAACAAGCACACTTTCTTGAGATTATGAATTCAAACAAGATAATGGAAAATGAATTGGGGAATTTACAGTTTTGTAATTGTGATTGGTGTGTTTGTCAAAGCAGAAAAGTATTATGCAAAACATCAGATCATAAAATGCTGCATTTGGTTCTACTATATCATGTGAGACAGAAAAATAAACATGTGTACCAGTTTGAGACCTTAAGCCAGAATGAGTGGGGGATGTAACTAGATTGCAAGTCATAACATGCTTCAGATCTGGCTCAAGAAAACAAATTCAGATCCACTAAACATGAACAAAATGTTAGCCACAATTACACACTGAAAGCACTGCATTAACACTGCAGTAGGAAAATCTAAAATTAGTTACCCTCTGTGAATTAGCAAAAAGCTGTGGAAGTACAATGGAGAAAGTATGCTTCACAAAGATGACTAATAAACAATAATATTGTTATTTGATGTCTTATTTGAGGGCTGCATCAATTCAGAAACAGTGGATAATAGATTAGCTGACGAAATCTGCCACATATAACATAGGTGGCTGGTGGATCAGGCACTTTGTATCAAAAGGATAAATTTTCATTTTTTTTTTCTCTTTTTTCTTGATCTGTCAGCATATAAATTCTGTGCCATTTAAACGTGTACATGTTCTATGTATGAAGGTACACAAGAGAAAAGTGTTTTTAATTATAAGTAGAGAGACTTCATACTTTTTTGATCCAGACTTTTTCATTGCTATGTGTTATTTTATTTTCCAAAATCAGTGGCTGACAGATCTGGATAATTTGAAAGTATATTTTAGCCTCTAGTTTCTCAATGATATATTTATCAATGAATATTACTCAAAATGCATACATAATTTATAATACAGCTAATCAGGGGTTAATTTTTAGTGTGACAAATAAATGGATAAAACAGTACAACACTGAAACGTGCTTACCCATGGCCAGTTGGACAGATGAAATACAGACAAGCATGAATTCTCGAATCATGGTAAGTTGAAAGGGAGCGCTTGATTTTCAGTTCTTCTTGGAGATAAGCCTCAAACTGTGCATCAATATAATCTACAATAGCCTTGAAGCTAAATTGGAGAAACAAAAAAGGTTCTATTACAGCTTGAATTACTTTACTCAGTAATGCAAAAAATACTATGGTAAAGCATTTCTCTCATGAACTACACAGATTGAGCACTGTAATCAACTCTCTCACACACACACACACTTTCCACAATGGTATTTCTGAAATTGCATTGTTAAACTGGAGCAGAAGGCAAGTGACCCAAAACATGAGGAATCAAATCAATCATAAAATGCTTTGAAAAGTCTCCAGTATCTCAATCTAAACATATATTTGCAACTATTTTTACAGAATCTAATTCAGCTGAAATTTACTGATAACAGAAGTTTCACACTGGATCTTAGCCCACAGTCTGGATCACAATTAAATGGTACTAGTCTTAATGGACTGCACAACCTTTGTGGTAATTCATTATTGCTCCCCCCTTCTCAATATCTAGTCTTCCTATTCTTTGCTTGGAAGAGTACTGTTCACAACATATTATTTTTCCAGGTATTTATTTATATAATAGTTTCTTGGTGTGTGTGTGTGTGTGTGTGTGTGTGTGTGTGTGTGTTCAGTTTCATTTTACTTATGCTTTTAACAACTGCCTTGTGTTTCATCATATGGGTCAACTGCCTTGAATTCCAACATATGGGTCAATTCAATTGCCTTTCCCTTTTTTGTAAGTGTGGAAGGCTACAAGAATAATTTATGCTATAAAATTAGCCTTTCCTGTAGCAAAATGCAATTTACTGGTTGCTCAGGATTAGGAGAATTTTTAATTTTTCTTTATTGTTTAAGCTCTGTGCAATTCTAAACCTGAACTTTTAAACTTATCCTGCCATCTTTGCCAGGAGGGTGAGCTGTCGATTGCATTCTTCGCAATTTGTGAAAAAAAAAAAAAAAAAATGTTTTGGCGATGGGAAAAAAGTTCTGGCGATTACCTTTTTATACTATTATAACACTTTGGCAAAAAAAAAAAAAATTGAATTTGGTAAATGGGTTGGCAAAAACTTTAAAAAAGCCAGAGCAACCACTGTTTTCTGGTAAATGATCCTTATACTCAGCATCATTTCTTGATTACAGAACTTTATTTTATTTTATTCTAACAAGTTATGAACAAACAAAGTGGTGTAGTAATTTTATTTTTCCAAAATTACTTTCAACTCTGCTTTATGTGAGCCTCTCAAATTCTTAACTTCACCCACAACTTGCATGGTTACATTGGTATTTATGTATAATATGGCAAAAGGAGCTGTCATGTATTAACTCATTGCTTTTGTACTTTTTTTTTTTTAATTTATCGCTATTTTCTTAGTTTCAAAGGGACAGATAAAGATAGAAAAATTAAAATACTGTGAATGCACTAAAATTAACTAATAAGTAAGTACAATGCTTGAAGAGAGGTTTGATAATCCAGTTTAATATGTGCATTAAGAACTATAGAAAAACTGCCAATTTTTTGCTTACAAAAGGGTGGCTTCATCAAGGCACCAACAGACTATAACTGACCTAAGTTATAATCTGTTGGTGCCTTGACGAAGCTGTCCATACACAAATAAAATTTCAGCAATTTTCCTATGACTTTTAAAAAGTATTATCAAACCTCTCTTCAAGTTTTGTGCTTATTTATAGATAAAGATAAATTTACTTTCCTTAATCATCACCACAAACACCATACAACACTCAGACTTCAATTAGGCTTAAACAACAACAAAAAAAAGCCCTCCAACCAAGACCAATCAGAAAACATGTGAATTTCAACCCAAAATGTTGACTTTTTACCCACAATATTCAGTTAATCACTGGGGGGGGGGGATCATATGTTAAAGAATAATACAAAAATAGGCTTTTTACACTGGTTATATATTACAGTATATGAGGGGAAGTCAGTAAATAAGTTACAGTTATTTAAAAAATGCAAAGTGAGATATGAACTTGAACTTTAAAAATGTTGATTTTTGCCCACAATATTCAGTTCATCACCTAATATTCAGACATTCCTAATCAATTATCACCTAATATTCAGACATTCCTATTCAATTATAACCTAATATTCACAATATTCAGTTCATTACCTTTATAATTCCCTTATTTCTCAACACAATTCTGATCGGACGGAAGATTGCTGGAATGAGCTAAAAGCTGTTTTGAGCCAGTTTGGTGCTAAAGAGAAAGTTATAATACCAGGGGATTTCAATGCTAGATTAGGTGTGCAGAATGCAATTTCTGACAATGTTCTGGGTAAGTTTAATGATCCTGGTGTGAATAATAATGGTGAAAGATTAATTGAACTCTGCATCGAAAATGAATTGTGGGTATCTAATATGTTTTCAACCACAAGCATATCCACACATACACTTGGGGAAATTGTACTCTCGGATTAAAGAGTGTAATAGATTTTACACACAGAAGCTTTGCAGCAGTTTCTTGGGGGAAATGAAGAAAATGTGCAACTTACTGCCCAAATTAAAGATCCGATGCTGAAACTGTATTGTTTATTCCTTAGCAATGCACTCCCAGTGTTCACTTCTTTCAATGTATTTTTCCAGTGTGAAGAACCTGCCATACATCTCTTACACAGAAAACTAATAAGCCTTTTCACAGATCTATTGGCAAGGTTTGTCAAACCGCTGGCGTTATGTGAAACATCAACCTCAATCATAGATGTAAATTTTGCAAGAATGAAATATCAAAAAGACGATTGTGACCTGGTAATTAGTGGGGCAGCCAGAGCTTATATACACTCAAGTAGTTTTTCTAGTATGCAGTTAAGCAAGTTCTATTCTAGTGTCAGAAACTTCTACAAAGTGGCCTGTGCATATATACTGAAGAAGTTTCCCATGCAAAGTGAACTTCTGAAGCATGCTTTAGTAGCGGATATCTCAATGCAAAAGAAGGCTTCTTATGCTTCCATAGAATACATGGTCTCCTCATTTCCAAATGTGCTGAATTCTGAAGAAGTAAATAAACTAGATGCAGAGTTTGCTGCTTATCAGTTTGAATCTATCGATGAAGCTGCATATCCTAGAACAGATGTGGCATGGAATGAAATATCTAAGATGAAGGATTCATCTGGCCTTCCCAAGTATTCTGCATTGCCTAAGTAGAATATTGATAATTTAATTTCATAATTTTTTGTCAGGATAGTGTAAACATATAAGGTTATCACACATTTCACGCATTAATTTCTCATGAAATACCCTTTCTGTGCGTTAATGATGAGGCTTCGTATGGTGATTACCAATAGGCACCTCATACAAGTATTACAGGTTACACAGTAGTACTATAATATTGTCCTTAACTTTAAAAAAAAAAAAAATGGCGTGTTACATTACTGAAAGTTTGTGTTCTATTACTGAAACATCACTGAAAAATCCCCTATTGATTACTGATACGTTCTGCTAGAGGTTGGCACCTCTGCTATTAAGTGAACAGAGCTTCAGTTATGAAGAAATTAGAAGAAAAATTGGTGGAAACTTAACCAAAGGTGGTATTTCTAAATTTTTGAAGAGGTATAAGGAGACTCAGTCACTACAAAACCAGACTGGTAAAGGCAGGAAAAGGTGCACAACAGCAAGGGATGATAGAAGAATTAAGAGACTGTGCCTAGATGACAGAAGAAAATCATCTGGGTGTATACAAGATGAAATGGCGCAATGCAATCTGAAGTTGAGTGCAAGGACTGTTCGGCACAGACTGCAGGAATTTGGTCTAAAAGCTAGAATTCCATGAAAAAAGCCATTTTTATCCCTCAAACAAAGGTTGAAAAGATTAAACTGGGCTAAAACCCATGTTAACTGGACAGAGGAACAACGGGACAGTGTTATTTGGAGTGATGAGACCAAATTCTCCCTGTTTGGTAGTGATGGCATAAAATACGTAAAGAGAAGAATCGGAGAAGATTTGCATCCTGATTGCGTTACATGTACCGTGAAACACCCAGTTAGTGTTATGATCTGGGGTTGTATGACATGAAAAGGTGTAAGCAGAATTTGTGTGATTAATGGGAATATAAATGGCCAAAAATACATTAATGAAATACTTGAGCCCAAACTGAAGCCTTCCGCACGTGATCTTTTCCGAGACAATGAAGCATTTGTATTTCAACAGGATTCATCTCCATGTCATGTTGCTGCTGTGTGCAAAAAGTGGTTTCAAGATAATCATATTCCACTGCTGGAATGGCCTGGGAATAGCCCAGACCTTAACCCCATCGAAAATCTATGGAGCCGACTAAAGAAACTTGTTAGTCAGAAGCAACCCAGCAATAAAACCCAATTAATAGAAGCAATAATTCAATCTTGGTTTCACATTATAACAGCTGCAGAACTAAAAAACTGGCTTCACTCCATGGGAAGGCGTTGTAAGGCCGTAATTAACGCTAAAGGTTACCCAACTAAGTATTAACTGACATGATGAGAATTTTTGTATATCTCAATTTGTCTATGTGTTTCACTTTTCTCCTTTATGACTGCTATTCTAATACAAAATCCTTCATAAAAGTTATTGCATTTCGTTCTTGATGAAATTAACTTTCTATTGATATATAATTTTTTGGTATTACTAAAAAAAAAAAAAAAAAAAAAAAAAGTGGTGTTATGAGCCACCAAACCTCAAAAATACACTATTTCCAAAAGGTTTCCACAATTTTGGCCACTACTGTATTTAGGAAGTATGTTTGACAGAGAGAACAAATTAGATGATGAAATTAATAGGCGAGTGAATTTTTCATTAAAAGTCATAGCTGCCTTAGGAGGATTTAACAGGAATGATGGGTTCTCAAGGAAGTTTTGAATGGCTGTGTATGAAAGTGTAATTGTTCCTACTGTTTGTTCCTACTGTGATGTATGGCAGTGAAACCTGGGCACTGCAGAAAAGACATAGGAGTCGTTTCTGTGCTGGGTAGATGTGTTACTAACAGGAGGTTTGTGGTAAGACACATGCTGATCATGTGAGGAATGAAGATGTGTAGTGTGAGGCAAAATGTTGTTAGTAAGGTGGAGACTAATATTCTTAGGTGGTTTGGCCATGTTGAAAGAACGAGTGATGAGGTGCTGACAAAGAGAATTTTTTCAGCCCACGTGGCAGGAAAACAAAGTAGAGGAAGGCCAAGGAAATCAGGGGAGGACCAGATTCAGGAATGTCTGCTTGAGAAAAAGATTATGAGTATTAAGTACAAAAGGTCTTGTGTGCGGCATGTGATGGATGTTAATGAAGCTTGAGCAGTGTGCAGAGATCGTTGCAAATGGAGACATTTGATACACCCACAGTAAGTAAATTCTAGTTCTATCAGTTAAATGTGTTCCTGGCACATGGTCTTTCTTTGGGAAGCTAACCTCCAAATCTCAGAGAACAGCTTAATGGTGTGTGTGTGTGTGTGTGTGCGCGCGCGTGTGTGTATTTCCACCAATATTGATACACTTATCCCATCGCTTTATCAGTGCGTCAAAACCTGAAGTCTTGGGTCTGCTATCTTAGTCACACTAGCATTTTACTTTCAACCTTTTTGTCATCTGCGAAACGCTTGCTGCCAAGGTAAGTTTTTAGTGGATCAAACAGGTGAAAATTGCTCGGGGCTAAGTCAGGGCTGTGAGGTGGATGTTCAAGAAGTTTCCAGCCTAGTTGTTCAATTTTCTGCTAGGTTAATCGAGCCATATGAGGTCTGCTGTTGTTGTGATGGGGCAGTAGTCTTCCAGTTAATAGGCCCAAACATTTTTTTCGAATTGCATCCTAAATCATTAACAGAATTTCACAGTATGATGCAGCATTCACATTCTTATCTTGCTTTTGGAAATGGGCTAACACAGCACTCCTTGAGAATTCCAAAACACTGTAAGCATAACCTTCCCTGCTGTTGGTGAAATTCAGAATTTCTTGGTTGAAGGTGATGAAATATGTTTCCATTGCATTGAAGCATGCTTTGATTCAGGTTGGTAGTGATGCACCCATGATTCATCCCAAGTAACAATCCTATTAAGCATGCCTTGTCCTAAAATAACAATCCTATTAAGCATGCCTTGTCCTCCACGTGGGTACCAAGAGAGATGTTGCAAAGACAGGCACATTTGGTTCATTTTGTGTTCCTGAGTCAGTTTTCTAGGCACCCACCATGCACATACTTTCCAGAAATTGAAATCATCATGCATTATGATTTAGGCTAAACCATGAGAACACTTTATTGCAGTTAGTACACCGTGTAACATCACTCATCTGTCAGCTCGAATCACCTCCTCCATCCACCTCACAGTTGCTTCTGTCACGATTGCCTGTAGTACAACATCCACAGTTGCCCGTGGGGGTTGGTGGGCTTCAACAGATCTTCCCAATTTGTCCAACAAATTCTCAATGGGGTTGAGGTCTGGCGATCACGTGAGGTAAACTCACTTGAATGCCTCTGTTGAAAGATGGTATTACGGGGCATGCAAAGAGAATTGTTATGAACAAACATAGATGTGCACCCAATCATAATGACATCATATACTTTGTGTAGATAATGGAGGTCTCTGTGGGTATAGGAGGCTCCAAGGAAGCCCACGTAAATGCATCCCAAACTGTTACATCACCTCCACCTGCCTGTATGATCCCAATCTGGTAAGCTGGGCCCATCTCTTTGTGTAGTTTACACTGCAAATGCACCCTTTCATTGGTGTGATAGAGTTGAAACCGTGATTCATCAAACCAGATGACATGTTTCTGGTCCTTTGCACTCCAGTTGCAATAGGCCTTGTAAACTTAAGCCTAATCTTTCGGTGACATACAGCCAACAAGCGGACATGACGTGGACAACTGCCATAGCCTATTTTTTTCATAGTGCGAGTCTTTCTACACCAGCTTGTGGACAAGCCATAGTTCAATTTTGACATCTGCTGTAGCAGTGTAATTTTCTGTAATAATGCAGGACAGTCTTTGCTCACCTTGAAAGACAACTGCATGTTTACAGCCACATTTCTCCATTTCACTGGAAGTTTTGCTGTATTTCATGTAGTCTTGGTATACACATGCCACAGTCTGACATGCAAATCCCAACAGCTCAGAAGTTGTGGTAATTGAACAACTAGCCTTCCTCGCAGCTACCTAGTCTTACCATAAATACAAAGGATTCAGTGAAATAACAAAAGAAATTTAAAGATATTTTAATATACCTGTGATATTATGTAAGTAGTGCACTTGCGAATACATGGCATCAATCCCTTTTCAAAATGGCATCTTTTTGCCTTCACACAGTCCTTCAGTCTCTGTGGCCACTCATCAATAGCTTTACGCACGGTCTCCACAGGGAAAGCTGCTACTGTTTGCACCAAAGAGTGTTTGAGACTGTCAATACTGGGGTGTCTCTTTCTGCAGACCATTGTCCTCCAGTGTGGCCCACAACTTGTGGTCCAATGGGTTGAGGTCTGGGCTGCTTGAAGGCCAATCAGCTAGAGAAATGAAGTCTGGCAAATTTGCCTGAAGCCACTTCTGGGTTGACTTGGCCTTGTGGGAAGGTGCACAATCCTGCTGAAAGCTCCACTGTCAGTTTTGGAAGAGGGTGTGACTCACATTTTTGACCACTGGCTCCAAAACCCTGTCCTGGTAAACTTTGGCAGATGTTTTCACTCCTTTCTCACAGAAATGGAGCTCTGTGGTACCCTCGTAGGAGACTCCCCACCAAACCACGACAGAAGCAGGATTATGGCCCCTCATGACCTTTGGAGCTTTCTCTTGAGCTTTTCAAGAGGTTGATGTATGTATACACCCTGTTATTTTGGAGGTTGAAAGCCTCTTCAATAGTGAATTTTTTTTCATCAGAGAAAAGGATCTGTTTGCGGCAATTGTCTGCATAACGCTGCAGCAAACGTTTCACTTTTAGCATCCTCTGCTGCTTCAGTTGTAGGGTGAGGAAGTGCCCTGTACGCTGCCGGTAAGCTCTCACCCTTAAGTCACTCCACAGCATGCATGACATTGACGTTCTTGAAATGTTCAGCTCGCAAGCCATCACTGATTGTTTTCTGACAGGATTTCGTTGAATACGGGCTGCCACTGCTTTCACCAGGCAAACAGTCCTCACGGTAAGCGGGCGACACTTTCTGGGGTGGTCAGCGACGGGCCCAGTCTCAAGGAACATTTTTATTGTCTAGTAGACAACAATTCATGGCAGTGAAACCTGGGTACAACAGAAGAAACATAGGAGTTGTTTGCGTGCTAGAGAAATGCATTACTTATGGGGGGTTTGTGGCAAGACAAGTCTTCATTCCTCACACAATCGGAACGTGTTGCAGATGTGTAATGTGAAGCAAAATGTTGTTAGCAAGGTGGAGACTAATATGCTTTGAAGGTTTGGCCATGTTGAAAGAATGAGTGATCAGATGCTTACTAAGAAAATCTTTTTAGCCCAAATGGCAGGAAGGAAAGGCAGAGGAAGGCCAAGGAAGTCATGGGAGGATCAGATTCAGGAGTGTCTGCATAAGAAAAAGATTGAGTATGAAGTATAGAAGGTCTTGTGTACGGCGTGTGCTGGATGTGAGTGAAGCCCCCCAAGTTGTAGGTCAAGATCGCCGTAAATGGAGAAATTTGATACGGCAACAGTAAGTAAAAATTATCTGGTAGTTTGTATTTCTTTGTGGAGCTAACCTCTGAATATCAGAGAACAGCTTAGTGATATGTATGTATGTATGTATGAAGACAGTTTACAGACACAAAAATTTACATGATGCAGGCAGAAGTTCTGAATGCCTGATACTTATGGACTATTTTTTTCTTTAATAAACAGCTTTTCTCTCTCTCTCTCTCTCTCTCTCTCTCTCTCTCTCTCTCTCTCTCTCTCTCTCTCTCTCTCTCTCAGGAACTCCCCAGATGACTTCCAAGAAGGCGGAATTCCACCTTCTGGCAGAACTCTAGTAACACAGTGATTCTGGGGGTGGTCATATTATTCGACTGGGCAATCAGGGGAAAATTTGGATATCCACTCTCCTGGAATACTGTCCTGCTCTTGGTTAAGTTTTTGACCTCTGTATTTCGGATCCATGATGTTTGCTAGAAAATGTGGTGCAAGAATTGCTTGTTCAGGCCTTTTAAAATCTAGATGGTAGGGCTGCAGGATTTCTTCTTGTAGTAAATTCAGTCATATTTCAACAGCAACTGAAATAGACATTGTGTCTCTCTGAAGTCTGCCCAGTGTGCTAGCAACAACGGATAACTGCTTTTCCAGATTTATAGCTTCACAGTAAATGCCCATGTTATCAAAGATTTTTTAAATAGAATGATCAAATTTCTCAATATGCTCTACAAGATATTTCTCTGTCTGTATTTGTGATATCATTATATCTCATGTGATTCTATCATAAAGTTCACATACAATTACGTGACCACAAGGTTCTTCAGGCAGACGCTTTAACGTCTGTAAATTCTGTTTTACACATTCTGTAACGTGGATACAGTCTGTGGTGGTGCATTAACTTATTCTATTAAAATATAAATCAGTTAGAAGTCCTAAAGATGTTACTTACGGAAGTGCGTGTTCAGTCCAACGTCAGTAGTTATTGAGTTTCTTTGTCCAAAGTTGTATCTTGCTTCAATATGGTCAGTTGTTAGGGTTAGTTCGAGAGCCATTTCATTATAAGTTGTACCCTACTTCGGATATGTCCAGATGTTAGGGTTAGTTCTGTTCTGGCTGTGTCGACATCATATTGAATGGGCAAAGGTTTCCAGATAATAATGAAAGATTATTGAGTTAAGAGTTACTATTTACATACAACTTGAAGTTCCACGTCGTACTTGGCCTTTAGAGCTATCTCGTCAATGCTGCACTCTCTTGGAAATGCTAAGGAAATCTTCAAAGTTTGGTCAGGTTCATTAAAAATTTAAAAGCTTTAAAAGGTTCAAGTTAAAATCGCTACATACACCACCTTATACCGTCCACAGTCTCAATCACCGGACATGCGTTTCACCTAGGCTCTACCCTGGCGTTTTCAACGGAGACTTCACACCCTCTGTCGAAGTCTGCTATCTGAAAGTCTCGTGTCCACAGTGCGCATGTTCCCCATTTAACACATTGCCATCTAGTGTTAGGTCACATCAACTTTATCTTCATCTACGTCATTCTCACTCTTCCTTTTTCTCTTCTTCTCTCTCATCTCCCTATTCCATTTCTTCTCAGTTTCGATCAGGTTCCTCCAAGCGTATGAAAGGTTGTATGGACTGTTATTATTGCAGTTAAATGGTTTGGTCTTACTTATTATTACTGCTTCTGCTATTTGTATTGTTCTCATATTATTCTGCTGATTTAATATTGTAATCAGGGTTCGTACTCTTTTTGGGGAAAAAATTCAAGGACTTTCCAGGCCTTTTCCAGGCCATATACAAAAAATTCCAGGATGAATATTACGCTTTACAGTATCATGCTCAAATTATTTTTTAAAAGCAATTTCAGTTTTAAGTAATAAAAATGATGAAAGATGCAAATGAATGAGTGTGCTTTTTTTACCCATTACATTTCTTTTTAATGTTTTTAATTGGCGAATTACCCAATAATGCTAAATTGAATCATGATGCAATTACCACAAGGCTATTCAGAAAATCCTTTCCCTCAATCAGAAAATGATTAATTCAATCAGTCATTTTAGCTGCATCACTTATTCTGCACTATCTTCCATGTAATCAGACTATTATTGATAACAACTGAAATTATTATAAAATAAAGTGAGGGCAGATTCAGAATTTAAGAATGGGGAGGGCGCACGTCTAACAGAGGACTGGTAAAAAAATCTCTGAGATTTATTTCCTCCAAAAAAACACGGTGGTAAAACATGGAGGACCCATAAAGGGGAGATGGGGTGCTTGCCTCTCAGAGTACATCACAAACAGCAGTTCTGAAGTACTGCTGTGTGGATCACTGAAAAGTTCGGGCAAATGTAAGACAAAACGTGGAGTTGCAAATCCATAAGTGAAAAAGTGTGATGTCTGAAAACAAGAAACGTGAGACAAAGCAAAGCACTTATCTACTTACTCAACCTCCCCCCCCCCCTTTTTTGAAATGGGGCATGTGCTTGTTATGCCCACAGGTGGATTCAAGTCTCAAATCTTTCATACTTACCCAGCTGGAGAGTGGACGTAGGGCTTCAAGCTTGGAGAATGAATACTGCTCTTATATCTATGCCTTTGAATTTAATTTCGACCATTTTCAACAGGGTAGGTTCCTAGATTGTACCTAACAGCATACTAAAATTTCGCCAAAATCCAACCCCTTTTACGGAAAAAACCAAAGCATAAACATTTCTGCAACCTACAGTTCGAAAGGGTTAGTAATTTCTAAAATAAAAACATAACGAACAGCGTGAAAACTAGCTCATACACAGAATATTTGAAACTACAGTATGCGCTCTCAATTATTAGGGATGATAGGGGGAAGGGAATAGAACTGTCCATAATTAGCATGTTCTCGTTGCGCTAGGCGCTTAGCACTGCTGAATTCCGTCAGACCCCCAATGGTCAAATGATTGAAATGTGCTGATGTTCATGGAATGAAATGGATGATCAGCTATGATAACCGCATAAAAGTTCGAAGGGGGAGGAGGGGGCGATTTTTTTTTACTTTATGCAACATTCTACATTACTCCGTCATCATCAACAATAGCAATGTAACTACCACTTACGATCGCGGATATCGGCCAACTCAAAATCTGCCATACAACTAAGGGATACAACACACAGGTATCCTGTTACAATGTATTGTAATTGAAAAAAAAAAAAAAAAAAAAAAAGGTTTCAGAAATTAAAATCGAAAAAAAAAACTTTCAGAAATTAATATCATCAAGTCATGGTGTTTCAAAAATCCGCTTTCCTTTATAATGTTTAAAAACATGTAATGTTTTTTCTTTTTTATCTGTCGTGTATAATAAAAGTGGGTTGATTTTTTTATGGAATCAGACGTCCATATGTCTGATTGTCTTCGTCTGAGTTCACACGTTAGCTACTGTGTACAAGTAGACCTATTTTTTCAGCTCAAAAATATGTAGTTTTGTATGTATTCACAGTATAACTCATTCCGTATTCCCACAGAACAAAATTCAGCAGATACAAATGAAGAACATCAAGACCCACCCAACACCATGTTTCCGATTGTCTGCTGTTTATATTCAAGAAATGCGAATATGGATCAATGGTGAATGCAGCAACTATGGTTTTTATTTATTACCAAGAAAAAAAAAAAGGAGCCTGAAAGCTGTAAAGCTGAAAGGGATATTTCTCCCCCTCCCGAAAACATTCCGATTAAGTTCAAACAGCAGGAGCACGCGTCCACGCACACTCAGCCTCTGGAATGTCCTTCTTTTCATTTGGCACATCGCCATAAATCACCACCTGCAGCTCACTGAAGTGTCTTCCTCCTTCACCCTAACTATAGGAGAAAACGTAAAAAAAAAAAAAAAAAAAAAATGCTGCCCAATTTTCGACAAAATGACCAAATTTACGTCATAACGTTGCAATTTACTAAAATACGTTTATCTGCTGAATTTCGCCTAAATCCATTGAAAACTTTTTAATTATAGATTTTTTATTAAAACAGTAACTCAGACATCTGAATAAAAATGCATGTTTGTAATTAAAATAGAGTCCATATCATCACAGAAACAAAATTTAAGGATCACTTTGTTTAAATAAACCATGGCATCTAAAAAAAATAATTTGCTTGCTTTTCCCGTAATTTATAATTGCCGTTTCTTTTTTTTTCAATCCGATTTTGCAACGGAAGATTTTTTTTTTTTTTTTTTTTTTTTGCATCTGCTAAAGTTTCAAACGGAATTTGGCGAAATTTGCACTAGAACTTTATTGTGATGTATTTTAACCACTGTAAAAATTTTACTGTGTTATTTTCAAAATTCGGGAAAATGGATTTCTGAAAAATATCTCTTAGTCCTTTTGAGCCGTGGAAGTGATAAACAGGTGTTTGCTTTCTTCCCAACCAAGGGCTTCGGATCAGCGCTCCCAGCTGTCAATCAACCGTTGCTATGGTAACACACTTTCTGCTCAAGGCTCACTGTCTAAAGAGGCACACATAATAAAAATTTCCAATGCTAACTTTTTAAGTTTTAAACGGATTCAAATGGAATTTTGGGAGTGAGCTTCTGTAATCCAATTATAGTAAATGTAAAAATTTCAGCCACTTTTGTGAAAAATTCGCAAAGATAGTTTTCTTATTTTTTATCATAAGTAGCCGAAGTCTCTTGAGGGGTGGGCCGGAAGCAAGCGTCTTAATGCAATAAACAAGGAGCAGATGAATGTGTTGTTCAGGCATACTCTTCACTGGTGGGTGCCAGCTGACTTGGTAAACACGCGACCCCCTTGCAAATGCTAAATGTCACTTCTTTCCCCTTCTGTTGTTCTCAGTAGTTGTCGGACGGACATCAAGCTCAGGGCTAGAGAATGCATCAAGCTCCCCTTCCCTAACAGACCTGCTAGTAATCATCCAATTTTATTGCACTGGAAGTAGTGCTTCACCCCCCCCCAGCCAAATTAGGATTTGGACACATCCAAAACACCACTGTTGCCGGCGGTTTCTTTGAGAACAGAGGAGAGGAACTTAAAAAATGAAGGGGTAACAGTCAGTAACACGATTTCCTAAAAGGGCATTTTTTTTAAGCACTAATTTCAAATTTCAAGGCTTTTCAAGACAGCATTAAAAAAATACCGTTTTTCCAGGATATTCCAGGCCTTGAAAACGTAATCATGATTTTCCAGGACTTTCCAGGTTTTCAAGCACGCGTGCGCACCCTGTGTAATTCCTTCCCAATGGGGTATACATTGACTATCCAAACAGAAGTCAATAAGTGCTGTTTTATTCTCTTTTCTGCTCCAGTTCTTCATGTGTTCAGTCAATCTGATTTTAATATTTCTTTTTGTACTGCCTATATATTGGTTGATGATTTTATTTTGATTATTTATTATTGGTATAGAGTAGACACCCGCTTTTTGTAAGATTGGGGTCTTTCTGCGATAGTTACTAAGAGATTTCGTTATATCTCTCGTTTGCACACCAAAATCTAGGTCATATTTTTTACATGTTTTCTTCAAAATAGTTGTGATCTCCGGTATATATGGTAATGATCCACAAAATTTTGTTACCTGTTTAGTCTGTGTACTCCTTTGTTGTTTATTTCTAGGGTTGCATCTATTAATAAGGTTATTTATTTTTTTCACATCATAACCGAAGTTTATTCCTGTGTTCTTTATCCAATTCAATTCATTTTTTAGCAGTTGGGCGTTAGATGTACGAGTCTTTTTTTTTTTTCTTCTTATTGGAGGTTTAACGACCACCGGATGTATGAGTCAACGCTCTATTGATATATGATCGGAAAGCTGCAAATTTGTAAGATGCTGGATGGTGAGAGTTCTCAGGAATGATATTAGTGATGTCAGGTTTTCTATATACTTGGAAATCGATGTTATTTTGTTTATGAGATAGTAATATGTCTAAGTATGGTAAGATTCCATCCTTTTCTTGCTCCACGGTAACTTTAATTGTTTCATAATAGCTATTATATTCATCTATGTACATCTGTAGCTGGTTATCATCATGCTGCCATACCATAAGGATGTCATCCACGTACCTGCAAAACATCGATGGTTGTGGTATATCTGTTTTCAGTCTCATAGATTTTTCGATGTTCTACAAAATCACCTCTGCCAACAAACCCGAAATCGGCGATCCCATCGGTGCTCCCGATAATTGTAGATATATTTTGCCTTCATAACTGAAAATAATTGTTTTTATCAATAAAAAGAAGTGCTCTTCTTATGTCTTCAATTTGCTGTGTTGGTATTTTATTTTCACACAACCTTTCAACAATGAGGTCAATTGCATCCAAAGTAGGGGTATTCGGGAAGAGGGATATCACATCAAGGCAGGTTAAGTCTTATTTTCTTATTCCAATTGATTGCTTTATCCTGTATTAGTGTAATTACCTCTGTGGGACTGTTCACAGTATATTCATATTGTTTGTAGATAGGAGTTAAAAAATTATATAGTGCTCGCTCAAGATTTATCGTAGGTGACTTATTTTTCGCAACAATTGGTCTAAGTGGATTTCCAGGTTTATGAGTCTTTATTTTACCATAGATATTTGGGGTTGTAGCTCCCGTGGGAGGATATGCTTTCTTTTTAATCGTATCAGGAAGGAAACTGTGATTTTTGAAAGTCATCAATGTACGTTTTATTTTTTCTGTTGGGTCTTTGTCTATGATTTCAACGTCTAAATCCTGTATAGTTTTTTGCATTTTTTCATCATATTCTATCCTATCCATGATAATTAATTGATTAGTTTTGTCAGATGTTGTTATTACGATCGATGAATGATATTAGTGATAGGTGAAACGCCCGTCCGGTGATTAGTAATAGGTGAAACGCGCGTCCGGTGATTGAGACTGTGGATGGTATGAGGTGGTGTATATAACTATTTTAACTTGAACCTTTTAAAGCCTTTAAATTTCTTATGAACCTGACCAAACTTTGAAGATTTCCTCAGCATTTCCAAGAGAGTGCAGCATTGACGAGATAGCCCTAAAGGCCAAGTACGACGTGGAACTTAAAGTTGTACGTAAATAGTAACTCTTAACTCAATAATCTTTAATTATTATCTGGAAACCTTTGCACATTCAATATGATGTCGGCACAGCCAGAACGGAACTAACCCTAACATCTGGACATATCCGAAGTACAGTACAACTTATAACGAAATGGCTCTCGAACTAACCCTAACTATATTGAAGCAAGATACAACTTTGGACAAAGAAACTCAATAACTACTGACGTTGGACTGAACACGCACTTCCGTAAGTAACATCTTTAGGACTTCTAACCGATTTATATTTTAATAGAATAAGTTAATGCACCACCACAGACTGTATCCACGCTACAGAACGTGTAAAACAGAATTTACAGACGTTAAAGCGTCTTCCTGAAGAAGTGTATTTGTGATAATTGTCCACAAATCTTTTAACACATTCAGGAGGAGAGTTGCACCTTGTTTCATTAGGTAGTTGCGGCATTAAGCCAGGTTTTTCTTTTTACTATCCATGTGGTTGACGCACGTTACGAAAATATTTTTGCACCTCCGCAATCTGCTTTACAACAGTCTTTGGGGAAACATCTTTTTCTACCAAATTTACCAGATGTACTGAGTGAGCATCTATATACTATAAGAGTTGGATATTTTTCATTTAAAATTTTCCACATTTTTATCATTTTGTTTTTGCTATCAGTTACAACTGCAAAAACAGGTTTTCTAAATTTTTCTTTGCATTCCTTTACAAGGCCGCCTCTAAATTAGAAGCACAATATTTTGCTGTTTTCTTTTCTGATCCAGTATCATCAGCATACAGCAGAAAACTTTTTGTTCCGGTACTGACACTAATGGCTTGGACTGGCTCGTTCTTCACACTGCACCAGCCATCTATGATGAGAGAGAAGCCGCCTAATTTTATTTTTTCTGAAAGCTGAGATTCAATTCTTCTGCAGTTTTCCACCATGGCTTTTGCTGAGGGTGGTTGATATTCAGGTCTCAGTGTTTTGTTCATAATTTCAAACTGATCCAATTCTGCTGCATTGAATGGTACGTTAGCAGCATAAAAAAAAAAAAAAAAAAAAAACCCAGCCACCGTTTTATCAAGAGATTCCCCTTTTGCCCTTCTCTGGTTTTAAGGCAGAATTTACTCGCTGATTGTTGCTTCTTTGTTTTTACAAGAATGCTATAAAAAACCCAATAAAACCCGAAAAAGCTCGATAAATCCTAAGAGGGCTGGGTTTTCAAACCCTGGAAATTACACTGCTGAAGCTGTGCTCATTTTTGAAATCAACAAAAAATTTGAGAGGGTCAGTCACACTTGCTGCCATGAAGAAATTTAGCATGGCTTAAGAAACTAATTTGCTAACAATGGAAACCAATACATCAGAGCTACAGGACATAACACACATACTGCACTGTGTATAATGCAAGAAATTTTCAGCAGTACAGTTCACTACAAAACCAAAAAAGCAGCACAGGGTTTTATGAAAGTGCTCATCTTGCTTAAATAAATAATCTGTGACATTACTGTACAATTTGTTACTTTGTGTTTAAAGTTACCCAACTTTGTAACACATAAAAGAACTAAATACATGATTTTATAAGGCAGTTATATAAAACATACTAAAACAGGATCTTGAACAACTTTTTGGCATTACATTTTGGTATTATAACCTTAGTAATAAATAGAGATCTCACTGCACATACCTGTCTTCTTTGTTTATTTGGTCCCCATAGCCTACAGTGTCAACTATAGTCAGTTTCAAATTCACAGTTTTTTCATGCAGATCTAAAAAGCACACACAAGAATCATTAGTTAAATATTAATGACTTTAAGCAAAAGGAAATCATTCAATAATTAAATATTAATAACTTTTACTAGCTTAACATTTTATGAAATTAATACTTAAAAAAAAAAAAAAAAAAAAAAACCAGGGTCATTCCATGCGAAATTGTCAGGTTTTGAATTAATTTTCCACCAACACATCTCAGATTCTTACAACTTTTTTTTTTTTAATGGGTAGCAACTCCCAACTTATAAAAACCCTGAAAGTTTCATTTTTTTTTATTTCTGATAGATTAGAAGATATAATATTTTGAATTTTGGTGCATGGTGGACATGCTTTGCATAAAAACGCAAATATCTCCATTATTTTGAATAAAAAGAAATATCTAAATCGTCATTCTTCCTTAATTTTTACCAAGGAATCCATTGGTGCAATGCACGAGTTTCTATCTGCTTTAGTTTTTGAGTTAGGAGCAATGAGAGAGCCTTTCTTAAATAGTTAAAAAGGCAATGTAGTACAGCACTTAGAAAACTGCAGTTATTATTCTTTGCAAAGAAAGGTTTAATCTATCAAATGAAGAAAATAAAAAACCTTGGGCTTTTTGCCTGAGCGCCGAGAAAATAATTTTTAAACATGGTGCGTGGCCAGTGCATTGCCACGGTGAAATTGCAGTCGGCGACTCACGCTGTGTCGTGGCCACAGCTGTGTGGAGACGTGGCACTGGAAGAAGAATGGCATCCTTCCGCAAGCAAAAAGCGTTCATGCAGTGCGGATGCATGCATTGTTGAACGCCTTTTAAAGGAAAATAATTCTTTATTTTAAAAAAGCACGATTAGTTTACGAACGATGTTTATATTTCGATGTCTCACAATGCTGTGATCAACTTCCATGTCTGATTTTGATTAAATTTGATCAAATCAGACAACAGGAGGTTGAGCTTCCATGGAACACATTTTTTTCTTTCCGATAATGAATTTGGTGATTATCATAAAATTAAACATCTAAAGGTTTTACAGTGTTTGCGATAGTTTTCCGCATTTTGTGTCATTATCTAGATCATTTCTTGAAATCGATGCAAAACCAAAGTTATTTGGGGAGGCGATTACTTGCCAATCCGGGTTTAAAATTCAGGGCGGGATGGCGGGATTCCCGCTGAAAAATTTAAGCTCCCGCCAAAATAAAGTTGTTAGACGGGAGTCTCCTGCCTTACGAAATTTTAAGTAAAAATATATATAAATAAAAAATCTTGGGTCCGTTTTTGGACCACTCGCAAAATTTGTATTTGTGCATAAAAACTTATCCTTTGTAAAAATACGTGCTTTAGAAACAGACCGTTCAGAGTTCCGGAAATTGCAATCGAATACATTGTTCCTGTCGGGAACATTATCATTTTATGGACCCATGAATCGGCTTCCATGCGTAGCCCTATTAGCAGTTCACTTTGTATATCGCGGACTGTTACGAATCAGGCACGAGATCGTTCTTCGGATTTACGGAGTTTCACTTTTTGCCACATGTCGGTTATACTTGAGATCAATGGAAAAAACAAACAACTGAAGATAATGTTTTATTTTTGGAGGATTAGCGTGGGTGGGGTGTGTGGGTGGGGCTCGTTTTCCGTCTGGGGAACAGCATTCTGTTTTTCAGAACTTCCAAAAACAAAAGTTAAACGCAGTGAAAATTTTCCCCGCAATCGTAATTTCTTTTTCTCGCAAAGTTTCCTCTGACCAGTATTATAATTAAATATCAGTTTATTGCATAAATCAGAGGTGTTTGCAAGGCAAGGCACGAAACCCTGAAATCATCGGCGTCTCCCAACGGTGCCAATGCATAAACTCGAGACATAAATGAACATGTGAGGGTACCCCCCCCCAACAAAAGTATTTCCGTTACTACTAGTACCTCTAATTATTATACTTATCAGCAAAGCTGTTACCGATACTTCGAAAGATAAAATGGTTTCACTTTGGGAATTACTTGCTACCTACCTATACCTTTTGCTCACAACAGTAAATTACTTTGGGGTTGAGCTTGCAGTATTCATTTGTTGCTAAAAAAATAAATTCCTTCAGTGAAATTTAAGTAACTTTAATTTCGACAACTACATGATATTGTCTTTAACATATACCACACTAAAAACGTTAATAAAAAATTTGCATTTGTATAAAATAAACCAATTACACACATAACATAAATTTTAAAAAAGTTTTGCCTTTCTTTCCAATTGCAAAATTACTCATTTGGCAAATAAAAGAAAATCTGCAGTCAAGTTTTTATGTTACTAGAAGGGCAACTCCTCTTTTTTATAGGATATTGATTTTTTTTTAACAGAAATTTTAGTCGTTAAGTTTCAGTCAGGTGGTATTGACCTAAAGTTCTATTTACTAATAAAATAACAGTATATTTAGCAAATTGGATGTTGATCTAAGTTCCATTTATTAATAAAAAAAAACACATCAGTCTGGTATGGTGTTAATCTAAAGTTATATTTACTAATGAAATAACACTATTTCTTAAACAAGTGTGCAATCTTCATTTGTTTTTTCTTATCGGAGACGCTATCAGGCTGACGCTTACGTTTCAACATCCTCCATTTGCAGTGTCTTGTTTGTGTACCGAAGAGAAGAACCTTTACTATTACAAGTAGCCGTTATACACTGCCGGACAATTGCTAAGGACGGATGACAATAGCAACGATAGCAACCATAAAATGGAAGGCAGGAAAATGTGGAAATTAGCATAAGTGCGGGATACAGTATGACGTGTTGTGCGTATGCAAATTTTGGATTGCCGAACTTGTTCGTGACGTCATAGCGCTGATAAGAGATATAAAGGATTTGACGCGTATTGACCGTTGTTGTTCAAACGCAAAGTGGAAAAGGAAAGAATCAATTGACGAACTTGCAATTTTCAGTAGGTCTTCCTGACATCACCTAGATGATTTTACGCGTGGCCGTATTATTGGCAAGATTGAAGAAGGGCGAAAAATAACAGATGTTGACAGGGAGTTCGACGTCAGCTACAGTGTTGTTTCAAGGCTTTGGAAATCATTTCAAACAAATGGAGAGTGTAGCAAACGTCACGGGGGAGGTCGTGTTTGCAGTACGACACAGGCAGAAGATCAGTACATAGTGCTATCAACAAAAAGACACCGGCGCAGCACAGCTAGTGAGGTAGCAAATCAGTTTATGGCTGCTACTGGCAAGCGGATCTTCCGAAAAACTGTTGCCAGATGTTTGCATGAAGGAGGAATATACGCCCGCCGTCCTGTTGTGTGCATCCCATTGTCCAGACGTCATCGTACCGACCATTTGCAATGGTGCCATATACATCGCAATTGAACTGATAACGACTGGTCTGCTGTCCTCTTCTCAGATGAGAGTAGATACAGTCTATCGTCTGATTGTCGACGACAACTGATCTGGCGTGATAGTGGTACTGCATATTGTCCAGCAAACATACAGGAAAGGGACCGATATCCGACATGTAGTGTCTTGGTATGGGCGGGCATCATGATCAATGGCCATACGTCCCTCTATGTGCTTCCAACTGGGACTATGACTGGCCAACGATACATTAATGATGTTCTGCTACCTCATGTTTGCATGTTCCGTGGTGCTGTCGGTGATAGATTCATTTTCATGGACGACAACGCAACATGTCATCGAACAGTCGCTGTCCAGGAGTGTCTTGAGAGTGAGGATATTCAACGCCTCGTATGGCCAGCACATTCTCCAGATCTGAATCCCATTGAAAATGTGTGGGATGCTTTGGGGAGGAGTCTTGCTGGTCGCCAATGCCCTCAGATGAACAAGGACACTCTCATCCGTGCACTGACAGAGGAATGGGATAAATTACCCCAACAGCCGCTTGATAATGTTGTGCAAAGCATGACACGACGTGTGGAATCTTGCATCGCCCTCCATGGTGGCCGTATCCCATATTGACATCTTACGCTGGAATGCCTGCGGACGGTAATTGCATTTTTTCACGTTTACGTATTCTGCACAAAATGGCCTGTTTGTCCCTTGAACACGTTCCAAAGCCTTCTGGATTTCAGAGCACAATAAATTGTCTTTCTTGTAATGTCCTGGCATTCTGACATTATTTTATTTCACTTGGCATCCAACCACACTTACTTTTTTATGCGCTATATAGCCGTTTATGATCCGTCCTTAGCAATTGTCCAGCTCACAATTGCTAAGGACAGATCATAAACGGACTGGACATTCCATTTTATGGTTGCTATTGTCATCCGTCCTTAGCAATTGTCCGGCAGTGTAATTGCTTCAACAGGTTTTGGAGGCAGAACTGTAGCACGTACTCCAGAGATGGTGATAGGATTTTTTCAAAAGAGTAAAAATACTCCTTCACATTTTTCAAAGGAGTATTTTTCTTTCCGAAGGAGTAATTTTAGAGAACGAACAACTATTACATTAAATTTTTAGCTAAATAATATTTAATATAAAAACTAATAATTATATCTATATATAAATATGTCAACACGAATTAGCACGTAATTGAATTTCATTTATATAAAATAAGTAAATCGTAATTTATCGAAATCTTACATACTTGTCTTGTTTTATCCATGAGGCTGCAAAATAATTTGTTTTGCTTTTGAAAGACTGTACCAAAACTTGTGCGTGTGTGTTGCTTCACAGATTCAGTTTCTACACACACAAACTTCAAAAAGAGTTCTATTGTGGAGGAAGGAAATCTACAGTCTATCTCAATCACAAAAGATAAAATAAACCTTCATTGGACATTGTGATGTGCAAGTTTATTATTACAAAGGTTACTCATTTATTATTTTTGAGCATGTTTTCCTTCAGCTCTAAAAGAAAAATATCTTCTTGAATACTATGTATGAGATGTTTACAGTTCACATAATTGAGACTTGGTTGATTCAACCATTTTTCTGATATGAGGAATGTCCAGTTTCTCCCTTTGCAACTATTTATAGAGGGAAAATAACATTTAACAATAATTCAGGACAGTGGAAACACCGCAGAAAAAAATTACGATTACGAAAAAATCTTCGCTCCGTCCGACTTCCGTTTTCGGAAATTTTCCCTCCGTTTTCAAGCTGAAACACAATCAGTTATCATAAAAAATTATATTTTACAATAAAAATGAGCAGAGGAAATATTGCGAGGGGGAAAAATTACGATTACAGATTAAATCTGCAGTTCGTCTAACTTCCGTTTTCGAAAGTTTTGAAAGACGAAATTCCGTCCACAGCCGGAAAACGCCCCCCTCCACCGCCACCCCCCCCCAAAAAAAATTATCTTCAGTTTTGATGACAAGTCAGAGTTACTCTTCGAATCCGCGGAAGAAACTCGAAGAAATTTTTGGAACAAAAATTACAAGGAAATTTTTGCTCCGTCGAACTTCCGTTATCTGAAATTATTGTCTACACTTTCAAGCTGAA
This sequence comes from Macrothele yani, assembly GCA_039090855.1. Lineage (NCBI taxonomy): Eukaryota > Metazoa > Arthropoda > Arachnida > Araneae > Macrothelidae > Macrothele > Macrothele yani. Next base: position 71,813,949 of record CM076995.1, read on the forward strand.
ATGCAAACATTTATGCAATAAATTGATTTTTAATAACAATACTGGACAGAGGAAACTTTGCGAGAAAAAGAAATTATGATCGCGGGAAAAAATTTCACTCTGTTTAGCTTTCGTAAGTTCTGAAAAAAGGAATACCTCTCCCCAGGCGGAAAACGAGCCTCCCCCGCCCCCTAATCCTCAGAAAATAAAACATTACATTCATTTTTTTTTCCATCGCTCTGAAGTATAACCGAAATGTGGAATTCCGCGAATCCGAAGAACAATCTCATTCATGCCTGATTCGTAACAGTCTGCGATATGCAAAATGAATTGCTCATACAGCTACGCATGGAAGCCGATTCACACTTCCATAAACTGATTATGTTCCCGATGTATTAGATTGCAATTTTTGGAACTCTGAACGGTTCATTTCTAAATCACGTATTTTTACAAAGGATGAGTTTTTAACGCGCAAATTTTGCGAGCGATCCAAAAATGGACCCAAGATTTTATATTTATACATATTTTTTCTTAAAATTTCGTAAGGCGGGAGACCCCCGCTTAACAGCTTTGTTTCGGCGGGAAACCCGCCATCCAGCCCTGAAATGGCAATTAAACGAACTTCAAAACACTTCCTCCACGGCACGCTGCACCGATACACTAGTGTCTCAATCCCGACGCGGCTGAATCGTTACCTCCGACCAATGCGCATGCCCATCGGTTGAGCTGCTCTGCCCTGAAGGTTCTTCCGAATGATTGCCGAAAGCGGATCCCTAGCTGACTAGCTCGGCAATGGGGACCAAATCATGATTTTTTCATAAACTGTGACATAAAAGTTAACATATAATTTCTTGATAAAAAAAAATGGTCATTTTTATGACAAAATCCTGGTGTAATCACCGATTATAAAAGGAACTTGCATATGGAAAAACAATGCGTAAAAATACGCATTTCTAAATTTTAACGCGTATTCGGCGTTTTTAAGGCGTGAAATACGCGTGTAGATGCGTTATCGCGATCTCTGACGTACTCCATTTATATATGCAGAAACATGACCCAGCTGTATCAATTTTCCGACACTATTACCTAGCTTTCTCCTTTTGGGTGTCTTTTTTCTAGCCAATCCCACCGGAATTTATTTTTGACTGAAGCCTATAATGTCTTGAGATCGTCAGTTTTGGTTAAAAATTTCATTGTTGATGACGAACTTAACTTAAACTGTGTAAACTTTCAAATTCCTAAAAACATTCATACATCACACACAAACACAAAAAAAAAAAAAAAAAAACTCATCACTTTTGCCTAAACAAAAAACCACAAACGTTTCATCAGGGAAACAAAGACACCTCCTCCCCGTCACTGACTTACTAATACAATGAAGCAGGCTGCTCCCGCGTGTAGGTGCAGACACGTTAGTGACATACTTTATTTGCTTTTAACTCGCTCCCAACCCCGCCATCTCCAAGTTCCAATCCCACATCACTCATCAGAGCGAAAACCTTTTTTTTTTTTTTTTTTCCATCGAGGAGCAGAAGCACCGACGAAATGACTGAGAAGTTGCGCGCATGCCCTTTCCACAGAACGGACAACCACAGCACGAACTGCCGGCTTCGTGTGTCAAGTTCGAGTCAACTGCATCGGCGAGGAAGCAATTTTTTTTTTAGTAAATACTTTTGCCATGAATCGTTTTAATTTTTTTTTTTTTTTTGCTTTGTCGCTTATTAGAACTCAAAATTTAACAGTCTTAAAAATGTCTTCAATGCTAAACATCCGGAATTCCGGTCATGATAGATCGCCCAAACCCGGAACACAAACAGCCCTGAATAAATGTTTGTATTTCAGCTTGAAAGTGTAGACAACAATTTCCTGATAACGGAAGTTCGAACGAGTTCCTTGTAAACTTTAGGTACGAGTTTCTTCTACGGTTTCGAGGAACTCTGATTTTGCAGAATGACGCAAATGATGACAACAAAATCAGATGCAAAACTGAAGACAATTTGGGGGGTGGGGGTGGAGGAGGGGCGTTTTTCGGCTGAGGACTGAATTTCGTCTTTCAAAACTTTTGAAAATGAAAATTTAATCTCTAATTTATTTTTTTGAAAAAAAAATTAGATTATAGATTAAATCTGACGAACTGCAGATTTAATCTATAATCTTAATTTTTTTTCGCAAAATTCCCTCTGCTCAGTATTTTTGTAAAATATAATTTTGTTTGATAACTGATTGTGTTTCAGCTTGAAAACGCAGGAAAAATTTCTGAAAACGGAAGTCGGACGGAGCGAAGATTTTTCGTAATCGTAATTTTTTTTGCGATGTTTCCACTGTCCTGAATATTTGTTAAATGTTATTTTCCCTCCATAAATAGTAGCAAAGGGGAAAACTGGACATTACTCTAATCAGAACAATGGTTGAATCAACCAAGTTTCAATTATGTGAACTGTAAACATTTCATACATAGTATTCAAAAAGATTTTTTTTTTCAGAGCTGAAGGGAAACGTTCAAAAATAATAAATTAGTTGACCCCTGTAATACTAAACTTGTACATCACAATGTCCAGTGAGGGTTTATTTTATCTTTTGTGATTGAGATAGACTGTAAATTTCCTTCCTCCACAATAGAACTTTTTTTGAAGTTTAAGTGTGTAGGATCTGAATCTGTGTAGACACACACACAAAGGTTTTGGTAGTCTTTCAAAATCCTGGCAGAACAGTTTTCTTTTTTTTTTTTTTTTTTAAAATTGATGAAGATGCAGTTATGGAACATTCACTATTCAAACATAGCTGTAAAAAATGAAGAGTATATGTGCCAATGTACATAGTTTCTAAGAGTTTTATAAGCAACCATCTGCACACATTTCCATTAGTGTCAAAAGGTTCTTCTGCAAGTAAGTCTTGTGTTACGTTCAATTAAATGTACCATGTGAAAGTGGCTTTAGCACACACAAAACAAAATTCAGTCAAAATTTAGATTCACTGAGCAACAAAAATCTCAATGCATATTTCTGAAATTGGGTCAGATAAACCCTCAGAAATAAAACAACAGCTGATTAAAGCTTGCTAACTGTGGCAAGGAATGAAAGACAGACATATATAATACACTTCAGGAGCAATTTTATGATATCAATGTACTGCAAAACGAACAATTCTAGTTTTGTGAAATGAATCATGGTAATTTGTATTTGATTGAATGTTGTAAATTTTTTCATCGAATTCCCCTGTTTATTTTAAGAACCAAGTACAGCTTATATTGTTTGAAAAATTACTACTGTTTTCCCAGTCTTTTAATGTAAGTCACATATTCAAAACTCCCCACCTGAAATTTTCAATCCCCTCCATTTACAAACACAAGTGGGGAGACTCCCTTCCATTTCAAATTTGAATTTTAACCCTTGCCAATGCTTTTACTCTAGACGAGAGACCAACATTTCCCCTGCCCTTTCGACGCTCTGTGATTGTGGAGAAATTTCTTTGGCTAATTTCAGGGATCATCTTGTATTTTTTAATCAGCTTTTTATCTTTTTTTTTTTTTTTTAATTCTGGTGAGTATGTACGTATACATGGATAAAAAAGTTCTGTCGTGCTTTGTTTTCAGATTTGTCATGCCAGTGATGAAATGAAGCCTCTCTCCTTTTTAGATGTTTTTTGTGGAAGGTTACTGCAAATGACCTGACACTTCAAGACCTTTTCGCGCTTTGTCTGGTCAACATCCCACAAATTTATTGCTCCTCGTAAAGATATCGTTAAGTTTAGTATAAACTTGCCAATCGCCGCAGGATGAGAAATGATGTTGACAAAAAAGTGTTAAGAGGATTTTACACACGCACACAAAGTCTCCGATTATTTTCTGTGAAATTGAAAGTAATATGATACTTTTCCTGTAGCGTGGCAACTAAATTTGACCCGCGAGAAAAATTCAATACTTAATATGTTTGTGTCACTGATGTAAACCAATCAGTTTTAAACTTTCGGCTTTTGGAAATTTATGAATTGTAGCTTCTCAAAAAATGGCATTCACATGGCTTTTTTGTACTTATGGGAGGGAAATGGAGGGGCGGGAGTCCTCTGAACGAATTTCTAAGAGAACAGCAGAAACACACCATTTTTGTAATTATAGTTTAAAACGATAAGAGAGAGATTCTTTACAAAATATAATTCACAAATAGCCTTATGAAAGAAAAAAAAAATTCAGTAAGCTGAAATTGCGAAGAAATAGTAACTTGCCATAGAGATTCGTATCCATGGTTCCCATATTACATACACTGAATAAATACTGTGTACAGTATTCACTTGAAAACTTTTTTTTTTTTTCAATTAGGGATAACGTTATCACTGTCAGGTAAAATGCATAAAAACGGAATTTTCCACCAAAATTTCTGCCAAACACTTCAAAATGTGTGCCTCTTCTCCCATCATGTTTAGCCGCCCCTCCTCCTCCTAATGGCCCACCCAGTTCTGAGCGGCTGGCTTCGCCACTGCCCCTGCGCTTGTTAAATTATTTGCCATTATGGTACAACACTTCCTGTTCACCACAGATGCAGAATTGTTTATTTTTCTTAGAGACGATTTACTCTTTTTATCCGTGCTATGTCCAACCAACAAGCTTGCTCCTAGGTAGTTCTTTTTTTTTTTTTTTTTTTTTTTGCTTTTTTTGACAGAATGGCCAGAGATCTCGAACTACTCCCTCAGATCATAATTTACGACCTCTGGCAAACAGCGGCTTTAGCTCACCGCAAGTGGAAAAGCTCCTATAGTGTATTTTCTTTTGAAAGTTGCTGCCTATTTTTTCAGCGTCTTTTTTGTGCATTATGAATGTGGCGTAACGCGGTAAAAAAAAAAAAAAAAGAAGAAGAAAAGAAACTAATTCAGGTGACAGCTAAGGTAATTTGTCGATATGAGGACGATAACTGCGTTTATACTGATAAGGAGAAAAATTCAATACTTAATATTTAAAACAGAGTGGAAAAATTGCGATCGCTAAATAGTAACAAGAGTTCCATACTTGTTTTACATATATTGGTAATCAATAATTGTGATACATTGAGTATCACATTAACGAAAATGTACTCATATGTTCGAGGTCTGTTAATGTTTCCCACCATTTCTAAATTTATTAGCATGATTAATAAATTTAAAAAAATAATAAATACATACATACAAGCATGAAAGTGGTCATGGCAGAAAAGGACTGAACTTTTCCGGCATAGGAATATGCAAAAAAATTAAACTTTCAGCATTTATTAACTACTCTAAACACCATATATGCATATATAACAGGCATAAAATTGTCTAACATTTCTTTTGGAAGGAATAAGAATTTTATTTTAGTCAATGTGCTTACACCAAACCAATAATGTGGATCCCATATTTCTACTGATTTGTTTTCCTTTTCAGATTTGTAATTAGATATTTTACCAACACAAAGATTTACATGATGCAGACAAGTTCTAGATGTCTGATACCTATTAGACAACATATGAGCTATTTTTTTTTTACACTGCCGGACAATTGCTAAGGACGGATGACAATAGCAACGATAGCAACCATAAAATGGAAGGCCGGAAAATGTGGAAATTACCATAAGTGCGGGATACAGTAAGACGGTGCGTATGCAAATTTTGGATTGTCGAACTTGTTCGTGACGTCATAGCGCTGATAAGAGATATAAAGGATTTGACGCGTATTGACCGTTGTTGTTCAAACGCAAAGTTGAAAGGGAAAGAATCAATTGACGAACTTGCAATTTTCAGTAGGTCTTCCCGACATCACCTAGATGATTTTACGCGTGGCCATATTATTGGCAAGATTGAAGAAGGGCGAAAAATAACAGATGTTGACAGGGAGTTCGACGTCCGCCACAGTGTTGTTTCAAGGCTTTGGAAATCATTTCAAACAAATGGAGAGTGTAGCAAACGTCACGGGGGAGGTAGTGTTCGCAGTACGACACCTGCAGAAGATCGGTACATAGTGCTATCAACAAAAAGACACCGGCGCAGCACAGCTAGTGAGGTAGCAAATCAGTTTATGGCTGCTACTGGCAAGCGGATCTCCCGAAAAACTGCCGCCAGACGTTTGCATGAAGAAGGACTATACGCCCGCCGTCCTGTTGTGTGCATCCCATTGTCCAGACGTCACTGTACCGCCCGTTTGCAATGGTGCCATCAACATCGCAGTTGGACTGATAACGACTGGTCTGCTGTCCTCTTCTCAGATGAGAGTAGATACAGTCTATCGTCCGATTGTCGACGACAACTGAACTGGCATGATAGTGGTACTGCATATTGTCCAGCAAACATACAGGAAAGGGACTGATATCCGACATGTAGTGTCATGGTATGGGCTGGCATCATGATCAATGGCCGTACGCCCTCTATGTGCTTCCAACTGGGACTATGACTGGCCAACGATACGATGTTCTGCTAACTCATGTTCGCATGTTCCGTGGTGCTGTCAGTGATAGATTCATTTTCATGGACGACAACGCAACATGTCATCGAACAGTCGCTATCCAGGAGTGTCTTGAGAGCGAGGATATTCAACGCCTCGTATGGCCAGCACATTCTCCAGATCTGAATCCCATTGAAAATGTGTGGGATGCTTTGGGGAGGAGTCTTGCTTGTCGCCAATGCCCTCCAATAAACAAGGACACCCTCATCCGTGCACTGACAGAGGAATGGAATAAATTACCCCAACAGCTGCTTGATAATGTTGTGCAAAGCATGACACGACGTGTGGAATCTTGCATCGCCCTCCATGGTGGCCATATCCCGTATTAACATATTACGCCGGAACACCTGCGAACGGTAATTGCATTTTTTTCACGTTTACGTATTCTGCACAAAATGGCCTGTTTGTCCCTTGAACACATTCCAAAGCCTTCTGGATTTCAGAGCACAATAAATTGTCTTTCTTGTAATGTCCTGGCATTCTGACATTATTTTATTTCACTTGGCATCCAACCACACTTACTTTTTTATGTGCTATATAGCCGTTTATGATCCGTCCTTAGCAATTGTCCAGCAGTGTATAAATGCAAATAGCAACTATGTAATACTATGTAATTTACTGTTATAAACTAGCCTGTGACCTTTGGAACACTGATGACATTACAAACAACTCCAAAATAAGAAGACAGTTTGAAATTACTTTCAGGTCAGACCTTCCCCCCACACACACCTGCTACATGTTAAGTTAAATGGTGTTAAAATTATATATGAAATAAGAAAGTTCAATCACATAAAAGTTAAGAAATTAAAACCCATTGTAAGACTTGCTATAATGTATAGCATCACCCAATCACAAAATTTGTTTACATTTATAATGTTTTAATTTTTGTATGCTGTTTAGGTTTTACAAGATCTAATTTACTTTTATGTTGCAGCCTTCTATTGTTTTCAATATTCTGAACTATTTCATTTGACTTCTTTTTCCCACACAAACTTTTTGATGTGATGCTCAGTTCTTTCCTCTTGTTTTCCAGTTTTTCCTTATTTTCTAGCAACTCTGCTTTATACGTTGCATGGGAGGCCCTCATGTTTTGGCATAAATCTCGGTTTATAGATTCATACAAATAATCTTTTTTGCCAAAATATTCTATTGCTGACTCATTTTGACTTAGCAGCTTTTTAAATCTTTTAATCTTGATACTTCATAATAGCTTGCCATAGAACAGCGAAATGTTTCACCTGCTAAAATTCTGGCTGCGTCAACATAATCTAGTCTTGACAATGGTCTCAAAATTATTTTAACTCATCACCCCCTTCTTGTAGAATTGTGTTGATGTTCGTGTTGAACTTTGAACGGGAATACCTTTAATGATGTGGTACAACACTGGACAAGAAGCACGATTGATTGCAAGCCAGAGGGACTGAAACCGGAGTAAGGTGAGCGCAATATGTGTTGCTCCATATGCTTCATTGCTGTTTTTTTATGTCTCACTGGAATAACCTATGTGAGGTTTCAACATTTAAATGTATATATACTGTACACAAAGAAATATTCTTAAGTTCAACTATAAATATTCCATTATCATTGAAGTCAACTTGTCTTTTCGAAACTCGTATACTATGTGTGTAACAGTATTATAGAGGACTTTGTCCTAATATACATTGCCTATCTCCCACGTAATTTAGTGTTCAAATATATGTATGTATAGACTGAACTTCTACTAAAATTATATTTTACAGGTTGAATTGCAGAAAAAGTTCCTATTTTCATCTTGCTTGACTCTTTATCAAGTATATCGGCCATCATACTGAAGGAGCTTTCTACTTGAGGCCCATGAAAGCAACTCAGAAGTGCTTTAACCATTTTAGATAAATTTAAGAATTTCTTCAATGCAAATACTTGACCCCACCAAATATGAATTTGCATATTACTTTCAGTTTCATCACAAAAAGGTAGTAGGGACTTGTCAACTTGGTAGAGGTGCACGTCAAGTGCATACTGTTCCTTTTCTTCAGACAAAACGTTTGAGACAAGACGAGGCAACTTTTTCAATCTGTTCAGAGTAAGAGAATGTCCTCTTGCAGTTGGATCAATGCTGAAATGCATTTCAAAAGTTCACTGTTCAATGGCAATTTTTTTGCAGATGCTGAGCGCACCTGACATATGCTTCACTAGCTTTGTCCAAGAACTCTCGTACTGTGGCATTATTTGGGTTTTCAGAAACCGTAGATTCTGTAGTTGCACCCAAAAACATCGCACAGGTTGAAGACCTGTGCGAGTCTGAAGCAACTTCTAACAGAAGAAGTTGTTCTGCTGTTTTATCTTTCAAAATTTCTTGCTTAACAAAACATAACAAGAAGTCCAAAAACAACTGTTCTTGTTGATCATGAAGTTTATGTATAAGTGATTTCTTAGTCTGAAACAAACAAACATTGTTTTTAAAAAGGGGCAGAACAGCAACATAAAAATGCATGATTAGTTTGGTTTTCCTCCTTTGGCGAAACAGTTTTGCAATAATCCTTACTTTTCGTGCTCTTCCTTCCACAGTCAATTTTTTACCAGATAAATATTTATGAATTTCCTTTATATTTGATTTTCCTTCACCACTGATGTTTCTTTGTTTATATCATCATCATCATTGTCAACCATTATCAATCCACTGCTGGACGAAGGTCTCCCCAAGTTTCCTCCACAACGGTCTGTCTTGTGCCGGTCCCCTCCATGTCACCCCTGCATACTTTCGAATTTCATCCACCCATCTCCCATGTGGTCTTCTTCTGGGTCTTTTCCTGTCCCTTGGAATCCAATCTAAAATTTCGGCTGTCCATCGATGATCTGTCCTTCTGGCAGTATGTCCAGCCCATTGCCATTTCAGGGATTTAACTCTGATCATGATGTCTTCCAGTCTTGTCATTTTTCGGATCCACGAGTTCCTCTTCTTATCTCTCCTGGTTACACCAAGTATGCACCTCTCCATGCTTCTTTGAGTTGTCTGCAGCCTTTGTATGTCTCTTTTAGTTAAGGTCCACGTCTCTGCACCATACGTAAGCACTGGAAGGATGCATTGATCAAACACTTTTCTTTTAAGACATAATGGCATATTGCTCTTGAAAATTATGCTGTTTCTTCCAAAAGCTTTCCAGGCAAGTTTTGTACGCCGATTAATTTCTTCACCAATGTGACCCTCACTTGATATCTGCTGTCCAAGATAAACGTACGTGTCTGTTATCTCCAGCTTTTCTCCATCAATCGATAAATCTTCATTTCTTGTAAAAGCATTGAACATCACTTTTGTCTTCTGAAAGTTCATTTTTAATCCCACTTCTTTACTCTTGTCAGCAAGTTCCTGGATCATACTCTGCAGCTCTGATGGGCTAGTTGCAAAAATGACTACGTCATCAGCAAAACGAAGGTGGGTTAGATAATCTCCATTAATCTTTATCCCCTTGTTTTCCCAGCTCAGTGACTGAAAAACACCCTCCAATGTGGCATTAAAGAGCTTCGGAGATATGGTGTCACCTTGTCTCACTCCCTTTCCAATTTTTATGTGTGTTGTATTTTCAAACAGCCTAATCTTTGCACTTGCATTTTCATAGATGTTATTAATAATATTAATGTATGCATCTTCAATACCACAGGTTTTCAGAGCCATTGTAACTGCTGATGGCTTCACCGAATCAAAGGCTTTATATATATTGCACATAAAATTGAAAAATAGATGTTTGCATCATCAGCATTTAGAAAGGTATAGTAGAAAATAGTGAGAGCATCCTGCATTCTCAAGTTATTTAGAAAGACATCATAGCATGATAGCCAATGATGTTGCACCATGTTATCAAATTTTATTCCCAGTATCAGGCATATTTCTGTCAAGCTTTCTTTCTGATCAACAGACCACTGGAAATCATAAAAGATATCACTGAGAAACTTTTCTACATAGCCATCAAAAGGTTTACAAAACATTTTGCACGCATTGTACACATGATGACAGGAATCACCATCTATGTCCAGCAGGTGGTTAGCTTTCTCACGAATCCTCGTTTCGAGAGCAGTTTTGGAACCACGCATTACATTGCAAGAGTCCAAAAGAACCGACATTATACTTCTTAAATAAAGTAGAAAGTTCCCTAAACAGATGTTCAGAGGACACTCTTGTAACACTTATACTTTGAAGATGTTCCACAACTACTCTATTCATTACTGGTGAAAAATAACTAACAAGCACACACACAACTCTGTTGTAATTACTGCTAGTAGCTTTATCAATATTCAATGAAAACTTGACTTTGTTTATATTATTGATAGTCTCATCTAAAAATGTCTTTGCTAAACCAAGCCTCATTTTATATGATGTGGTCGTACGTGCCATGGATAAGTATGCAAGTGCTTTTTTATCACCAGCTAACACTTTGCTTAACTCTATGAGCACTGGTGATGCAGTAAAGGGCAAATTGTATTCAGCCAAAAACCCCAAAATTAAACTCTGAAAATTCACAATTCTGTCACAAAGAGGCACATTCACTGGAACAGATGTCTTAAGCGGTGCATCACTTGTGCTGGGAAAGGAGTCGCTTACTGCTGATGGCATTGTCTTATTGAAAAAGTTGCTGGGCATGGTATAGTTTGTAATCTTGATACATTTTTTGCTAATATGTTTTTTACTCTTCAAATGATTTGAAATAGCAGAGAACTCTCTACTTCCATAATATATTAAATCTCCACATAAAGTGCACAAAAGTTTACTACTTACATCCACTTTCTTTATAGTTTCTCCAACAGTTACTTTAATTTCATCAATAACCAGTACTTTTTCAAGCTAATCAAAACGGAACTTGTTTTTCTCGCAATCATCACACATCCGAGCTTTATGTTCATCTGACACTAACTAAATTAGCCATTTCTGTGGAACTAAAACACAAAACCAAAAAAAAAAAAAAATCCAATTTACTTTTAAAAACACACACATGCTCGTTACAAACTGAGAACTGCCAATTAGACTACAAAACGATTATGATGGCGTTAATAAACAGTCATGTAGATTATGGTGCAAAATTCAGGAACGAAAAATTTCAAAAAACTTCGACGTACATCCTTTTTCAAATCGAAAATGATGTAAAAAAAAAAAAAAAAAAAATCACTGATAGTCATTTTTGAGAAAGTTTTACGTAAGTTTTACCTGTCTGTGCGGGACGCGGAAATCCAGTCAGCGTCTACGATTACACTGTGACTGCTGGTAGAACATCTGCCTGTGGTCTCAGTGGAAGCATCCCCGCAAAACACATTAGGCCTATCCGTGACACACGTGCAGCAGTACATGCAGGCTTCGCTTTCACAAGCAATGGGAGGGCCTCCGTCTTTTACTTTATAATATTTCCCATTCTTCAGTGGTTTATTTCAGGAATTTGTAAATCGGTGAGAAACATCAATGTTTGTATAATATCGGTGAAAACATCGATGTTCCCCGTATTTTCTGTCTTCGGCAATGGCATCGTAATGGGTAGGCTACCAGGCCCCCGACCAAAATACAGGGCCCATATTAGTGGCAAAGTTTGTTTTATTTATTCTTTTTTTTTTTCTTCTAAGTTTGGGGTTGAACAGTCCTTGTGTTGCTTTTTGCTCTTAACACTAGGGACCAGAGTTTTAGCTGGCTTAAAAAATGCTGTAGCAAAAATGCTAAAATGAAAGAATAAGTTGTAGCAAAATGCTAAAGAAATTTAGCCTCTTTGTCGATGAACTGACATGCTACGAATCGTCATAGTGGACGAACTGAGGCGCGACGAATCGTCGTCGTCGACGAATTGATGTAGGAGACGAATTGGCGCGACACCCTCCGAACGAACAATGGACGACATTTCCGTCGTATAACGGAATACTTTTACCCACGAATTAGTGGCGGAATTTTAATTTTTAACCTGGACTACGGGAGTTCAAATTTTCAGAAATTTAGGAACACAATCACCTCTGTGATATTTAAATGCCTGGCACCATTTTGCGACGGGACGCTAATTTTATCTCGCGTTTTACATTAATTAGTCGCATTTTGCGAAAATAGCATAAGCTCTGCTGGGGACTATTTTTTGTAGCGGAGGTAGTTGTTTCAATCAGCGACAACAGCAAGGAGCAATGGCGTCTGGCTCAGGTGAGGCCGCGACTGCACAAAAACAATCTCTTGCGGCATCCTTCCGCATCGATCTCCGGCACTCATGCCCGGTAATCAAGCATCATCGTTGGCGCTTACATAGGTAAATTTTGCGTAAAACTTTTTCAAAAATGACTGTATCATTGAACTTTTTTTTCATTTTACATAATTTCTGATTTCAAAAAGGATGCAAGTCACAGTTTTAAAAAATTTCTCATCCCTGAATTTTGCATCATAATCTTTGTACTGCATCTTGAATAAGCAGTTACCCAATCCCCTATGCCATGTAGAAAACTGCGGTCAGCACAAAGTCAGCGACATCCTCGCACCCATGCTAGTCTCACGCCAATCAGCTGTAAGACCACACCTTCACCAGGGAAGCCCCACCTACTTACTGCCTTTGCAGTTGGCATGCTGCAGCCAATCACAGTCAAATTCTGCAGCCCAGATGTTTCTGGGCTGGAGAACTTGATGCTGGCATTGCTCACGATTGTGACTCATCCTCCTGACCTGCGATAGCTTTATCTGCCTCCAGCTTTGAGAGACAGTTTAAATGAACCCCCTCCACATACACAAAATTATAGCATTTCTGCATCGATTTCAGAAACTCCCCCAGAGGACTTCCAAAACAACGGAATTCTGGCTTTTGGCGGAACTCTTTCATCCCTGTAAATAAAGGAAATAAATTCAATTACTACCATACCGACACTGGGATACGATTAGGAGGCATAAAATTTTTCATTCAATGTAACTGTCAAACTATATTTTCCTATTTTAGGGTGACACCCCTAACGGTTAAATTCTGTTTTCCTTATTTTAGGTTGCTGTGGTGTGTTTTGTTTCATATGAGCTCTTGAGAGTTTCATGAGCTCCCACCTGACACGTAATCTTTAAATAAGCAACTGAAATAAATAAATAAATAATAAATAAATAAAAAACAGGCAAGATGACAACTGCGAGACATACTCGTTCATTTAAATACCAGATCTACGAGAAAATAATCGATAACATTTTTTCTAACCTCACGCTTAGCCTTGCTAACATCATCTGTGATCGTCAGGTAGCTGAAGTTAATTAAAATGCAGTATATACCTCCTCTACCTTGCAAGAATAGGCACCAAGATATATATCCCCTATTACTTTATTTCTCAAGCTGTCATTCCTTGATCATTTTCTCTTATGGCAGGCGTGGACAACTAGACAGTTGTTTAATTCCTGAAATAGAACTATTTCATGTCTAAAAATTCTGTCGGATATTGTGAGAGCTGTAGATATTGTTAATAAATATTCCAAAAACGGTATTCAATGTCAATTGCATAATTTATAAGCATTTAGTACTGTATATTGGTAAGCTATGCGAGGAGAAAAAAGTTTATATTAGTTCTTTTCGTCATTGAATGGCTAAGAATACCAATATATTTTCGACGTCCGTTGCATTATTTATATGCATAATTTGTACGTAACCTTTTTCATTGTATAGCTCATATTGGTAAGCTGTATGAAGAAAATGGTTTATATTAGTTTTCCTAGTCGTCAAATGGCTAAGAATGTGGTGGATAGCATCTGATGATTTGGCGTGAAATGACCCTTTAGTAAAATTTTGCAGTTATATTATTTGAAATGCTTTTAAACATAACATTAATTCACCATCCTTTCTCCTTTGAGCATCACATCAAATGATCGTGCGATCTGACTAACGTGTGCAATGGTATCTTGACCTTCTGCCTGTCCGAAAGCCAACATCAACTTCCCTCTGCCGTTTGGTTGGCTGGTGGCTGCACGACGATTTCGCCGCGTGCGATTTCACAGTGGCAAAATACGAGCAGTGCACCATATTTAAAAATTCTTTTCTCAGCGTGCACGCGAAAGCCCAAGTTTTTTTTTTCTTCATTTGTTATTGTCACCCGGGGTAATTCCCGGTCAAAAATCAATAACATTCAATTATTATAAAAACTATGAAAGCTAGTATCTCCATTTTTGGCATGGAGTAAGTACTTTGTTATATGTTCTTTATAAAAAAATTTACTTCATAAACTAATTCTTAATTTGATTAATTATAATTATTAAGTGACAAATAATTACCCTGGGGTTGGGGTAATTCCTGGTCACTTCTGGGGTAATTATTGGTCAGCACCATATTTGATAAATAAATGGAGTAATAATTTAAATTTTTTATGATAATCTGTTAAAACATTTAAACTTAGATATGAAGTCATATTAACCATATTGCCAAAAAGGAGAACAACATACACTGTGTAGTAGCTTAAATACAATTTTATTGGATATGCCAAAGTCTTGCACTTAAATTCTACATTATCCAAAGCATTTCTTATAACATACAATTGTATGCAACATTTATTGGCTCATCATTCACTGTAAATGGATCAACACCTTGCACATCTACTGGTCCATAGAAAACGTACTGAATGTTTATAGTTTCTAGTCTGACTCGCTCAGGCCAACGCAAGTTTCCAGCTCCTTTTTCTAGAAATTTTACTTCTACTTTACTTCCTTATTTGTTTGTGGCTTTCCCAATATAAAAAGGATCTTTATCATAATACACAGCATAATAACTATGCTCTTCTACTGCATTCTAGATATTTCTCAACACTATTTTTGCATTTTGCAATGAAGTATCTTTACCTAACTGTTTAATAAAATTTAAATCACTCATATCTTCAGAGCAACTGCCGTTATACTCTGATTCACTAAGAATACTTAAAGGAGCACCTACAGGCTTTATTTGTTTTGTTTTTTAAGCTTCCTAAACAGGCCTACAAGGTTGAAAAAGGCATATCGATAAAAAGAAATGTCTCGCGACCACCGACATGCGAGCTATAGAGGCGTCATCGGAGTGGTGGGTGAGCTATTCGGCGATTTCGTAATGTCGGGTGTCATCCGACAGTCGAGTGGAAAGGGTTAAAACGTTTGCACCGAAATTTTCACAAGCACAAAGCCACATGCAATCAATGTAAAGAGTTGGCAAAAGGCGCTGAGCTGAGTTCCCGTTCGACTTTTGCGCACAGTACTCTCAAATGGCTGTATGGGGAATCACGTGACAAACTCCACCTCCGTTAACGGGGAAGTCAGAACATCGAAGGCGCATATGGGACTATCTGTAAAGTGTGTTTTTTCGTCCAAAAGACAGTAAAAAAATAGAAATTGTGTGCAGGGATCTTGAGAGGGCTTTTCCGTAGTTTTTTCGGGTGACTTCCGTAAAACCGTAAGATGGAGTGAAAATCCGTAAAAG
Source organism: Macrothele yani (assembly GCA_039090855.1). Lineage (NCBI taxonomy): Eukaryota > Metazoa > Arthropoda > Arachnida > Araneae > Macrothelidae > Macrothele > Macrothele yani. The sequence goes on from CM076995.1 coordinate 71,829,761, forward strand.
TTGGCATCTCTGAATACCTATGTATCCTTTAGAAACAGAACCATTGTATCCTGCCACGGGAGAGCCATTTCCAGTCGTCCTCTGCGTCAACGAAATAGTTAATGACTGACCTTACGCTGTATTTACATAATCGCGCACCTCGCCCGGAATGATATAACTGCGCTATCCCAAAGAGCAGGGAGCGACATATAAACAATCTCAATTGCACAGCACTCCGAAAGACCACCAAACTATCAGTAAACAATCTTCATCAGGATTTCATAACGTACAGTATCGTTTCTCCTACATACCACGTGATTACAACAAAACTCCTCCTCCATAAGCAAAAACAATTTAATTTCCTACATCGCAAAAACAGTTGTTTTTTCATTACTTTTGCCGAAAAACAACGAATTAGAAAGTAAGTGAAAAACATTCTGAAATTTCGGGATTGGAAGTACGGTGCGTGTTGATTAAGCGTCGTTTTCACCAAATTACGCGTAGACCTTAAAAAAGAGTCATTCGATTCGACGTTTAAAACGGCACTTTTTGGCGTGAAAACATTTTTTTCGCTCTGCAATTTTTGCTGTGGACTGCCGTTTCGGCGCAGTTGGGCTCAAATATAAAATGTTTTCGTAATTTGTAGCAGTTTGGCGCAAGATAATGAAATTGGCGCAGTTCGGCGCAATTGCGCAAACTTTCCATCACTGTGAACATTATCAATGAAATAAAGTATATTCCAAATCATCTGAAATGCTTTGATCACACCATCTTCAATTCACATTTCAACACATTTTTATTCTAATATTCCGGTGTCAAAATTCTCAAACACAAAGTTGAAAAGAATTGTAAAAAAATTGAAAGCAAACACATTTTAATTACTCAAATGCCTAAAAATGCCCTCTGTGTTTACAAGCAGCTTTCAACTTATCTGTCCCCTCCCTCCCCAGAACACCTAATTCTTCATTTTTGACTACAATATCTTTCCATGCATGAAACTTGATTCTGCCCCCTCCCTTAACACTAATTGTAATGGAAATTTCTGAGAAGTTTAATTTTCTTTTGTCGCAGGCAGATTTCCTACACATTTCAACCTCAACTCCCTCGTTCACAGGACAGGATGAAAGTTTTAGCATACTTCCAAATTTAAAGACTTTTTTACCATCTGCACGACTTTTAACGACCTTTTTACTATCTTATAAACAATAAAGACTTTTCAATGTTTAGTTTTCATGCTAATGATTACACTAGCCAACAATGGTTCTGCGGTAAACGCGAAAGTAGGCGATTCTTGTGAAAATCTGTGTCCTGAATGATGGGTTCCATTTCAACTCAGGCAGGGTCGTACCATCATGGTCTCAGATTTCTCTAAAAAAATTAAGGGGTGTTCCTTGACTAAAATAAGGAGACCCATATTTTTTCTTTCGGCAAGAAAAAATTTTCCCTTTGAGATAGAGGGTTTCAAACCTTGCACCGTCAAACAAGCTCTCTAGAAAACGGTTATTTTTCCTAACTTCAGCGAGTCATTGCAGCGGAGTTAAAAAAGATATCGTGTTCTTGTATTTTACATTGTGTGTATAACATATAATAATATATCGTGCTAATATTTGCTGCATATCGTATGATTAAAATTTTAAAAATTCGTAAACTTTGTGATTTAAAAAAAATTGAATTTTTTAAGTTTTTTTAAACAGGTTCGGATGGAGTTTTTCTATATTCGTTTTTTTCGTTCAAGACATACAAATGTGCACTTTATTTGTAATTTTTTGTGTGTCTGTCAAACTGCTAGTTTCCGCGTTTCGGCAGCGTTAAAAACAGCCGATTTCGAAAAATCTCTAACTTTGCCAACGATTTTCTCAAAAAGGCCATTTTTTAAAATTCTGAAAATTAAATTCCTGTTTTATTATCAACAGGAGAATATCTGTGTAAATTTTCACGGACCTAAAAACGCCCGTTTCCGAGTTAGACGCGTTTGAATTCGGTTTGAAAGCCTACGATTTCCCCGTGTTCTAAAGGCGCCATTTTGGAAAAATCTCAGACGCAAAGTACGTATTCTCTTACCCGAATCAAAGCATTAGATATTCTTTGCCCGAATGATAGAATGAGAGCATTGGATCAGATGGCCCTGGTTGGATACGTCCACCGCGCCCTTCCCCGAGTGATGACATGCCTACAAAACTGCCGGGTGGGGAGGGGTAGGTAGGATAACAAATAAAGAAAATTCTTGCTGCTCCACTAACAAAGTTGAGTTGCGAAAGACAGCAGTTGTTTGTTTGTTTACGTATATACTTAACATCGCATAAGAAAAAACTATGAAAGAGCAGAAAACTGTTGTGAAATAATTTTAAGAAAAAAAGAGTGCAGGCACACATACTGTAAGTTAATTTTCGATGGCTAAACACCCTCTAGTTTTTCCGGGAGTTGCTGTTTTGTTATAGTAGCTAAAATTAACTTCTCAGTTTTTTGTAATAGTAAAATATTCGCTCAAGAGAGTTTTGTCCTCTGCGAACCGGGGGGTGGGGGGTGGGGTGCAATGCTCTTGACCTCGCTGCTGTGTTGATAGCGGTGGTCGCTACCCAAACTCTGCATACCTCCTCTCCAAAACGTAATGGCAATTGTCTAATCTACTAAATAAATAACAATTAACACATACGCATGCATGCTTATTCATAAAATGTAAGTTGAGTATATTTCCTGTTCAATAAACTGATTTCACAAGTAGAATACATATACAACTTACGCGCTTATAATGGTGTAAAGATTTTTATCTATTTAAAACATATTCAAAGATTTCAATTTTTTTAAAGGGTGGGGGAGGAATTGTGTTCATAGTTATTTCCACCTGGGCCACGATAAACCATGCACTGCCCGTGTCTTCTGTTCCCTTAGAAGATAATGCTGGATCGATGAGAGACCTTCGGAGTTTGGAAACCCCCCCCCCCCACCCTTCCCATGGTGGTGAGGAGCTCAAAGCTAGGTAGCTTTCAAAAATGTTTCAACTTAGTTGGCTGGTAACAAGAGAGGCATTCCATTTCAACTCTGGCAGGGTCGTACCATCACGGTCTCAGATTTCTCTGAAAAAAATTAAGGGGTGTTCCTTGATTAAAATATGGAGACCTATATTTTTTCTTTCGGCAAAAAAATTTCCCTTCGAGACAGAGGGTTTCAAATCTTCCGTCAAACAAGCTCTCTAAAAAATAGTTACTTTTCCTAACTTCAGCGAGTCATTGCAGCAGAATTAAAAAATATATTTTGTTCTGGTATTTTTATTACATTGTGTGTATAACATATAATATTTGATGCTAATATTTTTTACACATCGTATGATTAAAATTTTAAAAAATCGTAAACTTTGAGATTTTTAAAAAACATTGAAATTTTTAAGATTTTTTAACAGGTTCAAATGGATTTTTTTCCATACTCGTTTTTTGTTAAAGACATACAAATGTGCACTTTATTTGCAAATTTATATGTGTCTGTGAAACTGCTAGTTTCCGCAGCATGAAAAACAGCCGATTTTGAAAAATCTCCAACTTTGCCAACGATTTTCTCAAAAAAGCCCTTTTTAAAATTCTGAAAATTAAATCCCTGTTTTAATATCAACAGGAGAATATCTGTGTAAATTTTCACGGACCTAAAAACGCCCGTTTCATAGTTAGACGCGTTTGAAAGCCTACGATTTCTCCGTGTTCTGAAGGCGCCATTTTGAGAAAAACTCGGGCACAAAGTACGTATTCTCTTACCCGAATGAGAGCGTTGGATCCGTCCACCTCACTCTACCCTGAGCGATAACATGCCTAAAAAACGGTCTTGGAAAAAAATAACAAATCTATATAAACTTGGGGAGACCTTCGTCCAGCAGTGGATTGATAATGGTTGACAATGATGATGATGATGATATATATAGAATTGAATGTTTGTATGTCTGCTAAACAAATCTACAGGTTTCAATTCAGAACAACCAAACTTGGTATAATACTATCTCATGGTACCCTAAATTAGACCGTAGACGGTTTTGGAAGAGGTCGGAGCTCGAGGTCAAGGGACCCCACACAAAACTTCCATAAAATCTACAGTTTTCAATTCAGAACCACCAAATTTGGAATACTATAGCTTGGTACCCTAACTTAGACCGCAGGTTGTTTTTGGAAGAGGTCGAAGCCCTGGGTCAAAGGGCCCCCACAAAATTTCCGTAAAAATATACTTGTATACTATAGTGCCCTAACTGAAACCGTAGATGGTTTTTGGAAGGGGGGGGGGGGCAGAGCCCTGGATGGATCAGAGCCCGGGGTCAAAGGGCCCCACGCAAAATTTCCATAAAATCTAGTTTTCAATTTAGAACCATCAAATTTGGTATACTTTTACTTGGCACCCTAACTTTGACTAGACAGTTTTGGGAAGGGGTCGGAGCCCGGGGTCAAGGGGGGGAAGAGTTATACAAAATTTTCGTAAAATCTACAGAACTGTAGATTTTACGAAAATTTCGTATTTTTTTTTCTACAGTTCTGTAGATTTTACGAACATGTTTTATGCCCCCCACCCCCCTTGACCACGGGCTCCGACCCCTTCCCAAAACTGTCTAGTCAAAGTTAGGGTGCCAAGAAAAAGTATACCAAATTTGATGGTTCTAAATTGAAAACTAGATTTTACGGAAATTTTGCGTGGGGCCCTTTGATCCGAGGCTCCGACCCACCCAGGGCTCTGCCCTCCTTCCAAAACCATCTACGGTCTCAGTTAGGGCACTATAGTATACAAGTATATTTTACGGAAATTTTGTGTGGGGGCCCTTTGACCCAGGGCTCCGACCCCTTCCAAAAACAACCTGCGGTCTAAGTTAGGGTAAAATGCTATAGTATTCCAAATTTGGTGGTTCTGAATTGAAAACTGTAGGTTTTATGGAAGTTTTGTGTGGGGCCCCTTGACCCCGGGCTCTGACCCCTTCCAAACACCGTCTACAGTCTAAGTTAGGGTACCATGAGATAGTATATACCAAGTTTGGTGGTTCTAAATTGAAAAGTGTAAATTTGTTTAGCATACATACAAACAAACATTCAATTATATATATTATAGATTTGTTATTTTTTTTCCAAGACCGTTTTTTAGGCGTGTTATCGCTCAGGGTAGGGTGAGGTGGACGGATCCAACGCTCTCATTCATGTAAAAGAATACGTACTTTGCGCCTGAGATTTTCCCAAAATGGCGCCTTTAGAACACGAAGAAATTGTAGGCTTTCAAACCAAATTCAAACGCGTCTAACTCGGAAACGGGCGTTTTTAGGTCCGTGAAAATTTACACAGATATTCTCCTGTTGATATTAAAACAGGGATTTAATTTTCAGAATTAAAAAAAGGGCTTTTTTGAGAAAATCGTTGGCAAAGTTGGAGATTTTTCAAAATCGGCTGTTTTTCACGCTGCAGAAACTAGCAGTTTCACAGACACATATAAATTTGCAAATAAATTGCACATTTGTATGTCTTTAACAAAAAACGAGTATAGAAAAAAAACCTCCATTTGAATCTGTTAAAAAAAAATCTCAAAAAATTCAAATTTTTTTTAAATCACAAAGTTACGATTTTTTTTAATTTTAATCATACGATGTGTAAAAAATATTAGCATCAAATATTATTATACGTTATACACACAATGTAATAAAAAATACCAGAACAAAATATATTTTTTAATTCTGCTGCAATGACTCGCTGAAGTTAGGAAAAGTAACCATTTTTTAGAGAGCTTGTTTGACGGAAGATTTGAAACCCTCTGTCTCGAAGGGAAAAATTTTTTTTGCCGAAAGAAAAAATATAGGTCTCCATATTTTAATCAAGGAACACCCCTTAATTTTTTTCAGAGAAATCTGAGACCGTGATGGTACGACCCTGCCAGAGTTGAAATGGAATGCCTCTCTTGTTACCAGCCAACTAAGTTGAAACATTTTTGAAAGCTACCTAGCTTTGAGCTCCTCACCACCACGGGAAGGGGGGGGGGTCAAAACTCCGAAGGTCTCTCATCGATCCAGCATTATCTTCTAAGGGAACAGAAGACACGGGCAAGTGCATGGTTTATCGTGGCCCAGGTGGAAATAATTACGAACACAATTCCTCCCCCACCCTTTAAAAAAATTGAAATCTTTGAATATGTTTTAAATAGATAAAAATCTTTACACCATTATAAGCGCGTAAGTTGTATATGTATTCTACTTGTGAAATCAGTTTATTGAACAGGAAATATACTCACCTTACATTTTATGAATAAGCATGCATGCGTATGTGTTAATTGTTATTTATTTAGTAGATTAGACAACTGCCATTACGTTTTGGAGAGGAGGTATGCAGAGTTTGGGTAGCGACCACCGCTATCAACACAGCAGCGAGGTCAAGAGCATTGCGCACCCCCCCCCCGGTTCGCAGAGGACAAAACTCTCTTGAGCGAATATTTTACTATTACAAAAAACTGAGAAGTTAATTTTAGCTACTATAACAAAACAGCAACTGCTCTTCTGACAGTAGCCTACAATTAGCATCTCCCAGAAAAACTCGAGGGTGTTTAGCCATCGAAAATTAACTTACCTTATGTGTGCCTGCACTCTTTTTTCTTAAAATTATTTCACAACAGTTTTCTGCTCTTTCATAGTTTTTTCTTATGCGATGTTAAGTATATACGTAAACAAACAAACAACTGCTGTCTTTCGCTACTCAACTTTGTTAGTGGAGCAGCAAGAATTTTCTTTATTTGTTATCCTACCTACCCCTCCCCACCCGGCAGTTTTGTAGGCATGTCATCACTCGGGGAAAGGCGCGGTGGACGTATCCAACCAGGGCCATCTGATCCAATGCTCTCATTCTATCATTCGGGCAAAGAATATCTAACGCTTTGATTCAGGTAAGAGAATACGTACTTTGCGTCTGAGATTTTTCCAAAATGGCGCCTTTAGAACACGGGGAAATCGTAGGCTTTCAAACCGAATTCAAACGCGTCTAACTCGGAAACGGGCGTTTTTAGGTCCGTGAAAATTTACACAGATATTCTCCTGTTGATAATAAAACAGGAATTTAATTTTCAGAATTTTAAAAAATGGCCTTTTTGAGAAAATCGTTGGCAAAGTTAGAGATTTTTCGAAATCGGCTGTTTTTAACGCTGCCGAAACGCGGAAACTAGCAGTTTCACAGACACACAAAAAATTACAAATAAAGTGCACATTTGTATGTCTTGAACGAAAAAAACGAATATAGAAAAAACTCCATCCGAACCTGTTTAAAAAAACTTAAAAAATTCAATTTTTTTAAAAAATCACAAAGTTTACGAATTTTTAAAATTTTAATCATACGATATGCAGCAAATATTAGCACGATATATTATTATATGTTATACACACAATGTAAAAAAATACAAGAACACGATATCTTTTTTAACTCCGCTGCAATGACTCGCTGAAGTTTGGAAAAATAACCTTTTTCTAGAGAGCTTGTTTGACGGTGCAAGGTTTGAAACCCTGTATCTCGAAGGGAAAATTTTTCTTGCCGAAAGAAAAAATATGGGTCTCCTTATTTTAGTCAAGGAACACCCCTTTAATTTTTTTAGAGAAATCTGAGACCATGATGGTACAACCCTGCCTGAGTTGAAATGGAACCCATCGAATCCGAAAATAACGTTAGTTTTGGTCCATCACATCTACTTGTTTCACAATATTGTTTTTTTCGTATACGTGAATTTGACGTATCCACATTGTATGTAATGTAGAGCCATCTCCTCACAATCGCACTGAAATATCCACAAAGAACTTGACTTAAACCTAGGAAATGCTATATTACTATGAGAAATGCCCCTTGTCAATGAATGTTTCTGCATACTTCTGCGTTTCGTTGCTTGTTTTTAGATGCCGCTGCGTCGCGTCAGAGCTGTCAGCGCGCCGCTGCTTTGTTTATTGTACCCCTTAAGAGTTTCTGTTTAAAGAACTCTCACATTCCCTCACTCAATATCCTGTCAGTTGAGCAGAGGGCAGGCATCCTTGTGCATGTGCCCATCCTATATTTGAAGCGTGAAAGTAAAACGTTAGTTTGTAAGTACGGCTAGTGCGTCGGGATTGTGTAGAAGACAGTGTGTGCAAAGTCCTCAGCAATTTTGTTACATTTGTGGATGTTATGTGTTTGATGGTAAGGCACGTAAACTAGATTCATTCGTGAAGAAACTACACTTTGCGTACTTCAAAGTGAAAGTCGGCGACCAAGATAAGTCGTTTGCGCCTCATGTTGCTTGTAACAGTTGTGTCGAGGGACTGCGGTACTGGTACAAAGGAAAACGGAATGCAATGCCGTTTGCAATTCCAATTATATGGCGTGAACAGAAGAACCACCACAATGACTTATTCCTGTATGTGCAATGTTGCTGGTTTTAACAAAAAGAATAAGAAAGTAATTAAATACCCAAATCTGCTATCGGCCATATGGCTTGTTCCTCATGGACTTGACTTACCAGTACCTACATTGGAAAAGGAACTACAAAAGATCAAGTGGGACATCGTCGGGATAAGTGAGGTAAGGAGAAAATCTCATTGAACTGAAAAGTGGACATCTCTTCTACTATCGTGGGACTGATACTGGAAGAACTAGTGGTGTTGGTTTTATAATAAACAAGAAACTGAAAGATAAAGTTGTAGAAGTTGAAAATTCCTCTGACAGAGCTGCACGACTCGTTATCGAACTCTCGGAAAGATACCAGGGTCAGATTATTCAAACTTATGCACCCACCACAAGTCATCCTGAAGAAGAAATTGAAGAATTTTATGAGGAAATTCGTCATCTAAATAATAAAGGTAAGCAGCACTTAAAGATAATTATGGGAGATTTCGATGCGAAAATAGGGTAACGGCAACAGAATGAAACTACAGTAGGTAAATTTGGTCACGGCAACAGAAACCAGCGTGGAAATACTCTCGTAGAGTTTGCAGAGGCAGCAGGGTTTTTCATCTTGAACTCCTTTTTCAAGAAAAAGCCACACAGGAAATGGACATGGAGACATCCAAATGGGACGACAAGTGAAGTTGGTTTTATTATGTGTAACAAAAAATTCGTCATAGAAGACTGCAGTGTGCTAAACAAGTTCAACACAGGTAGTGACCATAGATTGGCGAGATGTAAGATGCACCTCAACACTAAACTCGAACGTAACAAGCTCATAAGACAAACAAAATGTACTGACATAACCAACCTTGAAAAAACACCATAATACCTTCAAGTTGAAACTGAAGAACAGATTCTCTGCTTTAGAAGGCCTAAAATCGAAAGAAGTGGATATTTCTGAAGTTAACAGAAAAGTAACCAAAGCTCTTATGGAAACAGCAACAAAATTAGCTGGGTCTAAGAACAAGTTGCATGTGAACAAATTATCAGGAAAAACCAAAATGTTGATGCAAAAAGAAGAGAGATGAGGACAACTAAAGAAGATGTGACTTCCAAAGTGGAATATATAGAGCTATGCAAGACAGTACGAAAAAGTATCACTGAAGACGTAAGGAAATTCAACTGTGAACTAGTAAGGAAAGCAATTGAAAACAACCAAAGCCTAAAGATAGCAAAGGGACATCTCAGTAAGGGAAGAAAACAGATTATGGCACTGAGAAAAGAAGATGGTTCTGCAACAAGAAATAGAGGCGAAATTTTGACAAGAGTGAAAGATTTCTACTCCAAATTATATGAAAGGGATGATGCATGTACTCCAGACATCATGAAAGGTACCAGTACCAGAGTTCTCCCAGTCCTCCCAGCAGAAGTTGCACGTGCAATCAAGAACATGAAGCGGGGGAAAGCTCCAGGAGAAGATGGAATTACTGTAGACATCATACAAGAAGCAAGTGGAGAAAACAGTGCTCGCCCAAATTTTCACTCGATGCCTTAATGAAGGGAAAATTCCTGAGGATGGGAACAACGCTAAAATGATCTTGCTACATAAAAAAAGGTGACATTGAGGATCTCAGGAACTACAGACCTATCAGCCTCCTATCAGTGGTTTATAAAATCTTCACTAAAGTTCTTTCACACCGCTTGAAGGTGACACTGGAAATGGCTCAACCGAGAGAACAAGCTGGATTCAGGAGTGGCTACAGCACAATAGATCATATCCACGTACTGAGAGAACTAATTGAAAGAGCGAGGGAATATGAACTTCCATTGTGCATGGCTTTTGTCGATTATGAAAAAGCCTTTGATTCGGTGAAACCATCAGCAGTTACAATGGCTCTGAAATCCTGCGGTATTGAAGATGCATACATTAATATTATTAATAACATCTATGAAAATGCAAGTGCAAAGATTCGGCTGTTTGAAAATACAACACACATAAAAATTGGAAAAGGAGTGAGACAAGGTGACACCATACTCCGAAGCTCTTTAATGCCACATTGGAAAATGTCTTTCAATCACTGAACTGGGAAAACAAAGGGATAAAGATTAATGGAGATTATCTAACCCACCTTCATTTTGCTGATGACAGTCATTTTTGCAACTACCCCATCAGAGCTGTAGAGTATGATCCAGGAACTTGCTGACAAGAGTAAAGAAGTGGGATTAAAAATGAACTTTCAGAAGACAAAAGTGATGTTCAATGCTTTTACAAGAAATGAAGATTTATCGATTGATGGAGAAACGCTGGAGATAACAGACACGTACATTTATCTTGGACAGCAGATATCAAGTGAGGGTCACATTGATGAAGAAATTAATTGGCGTACAAAACTTGCCTGGAGAGCTTTTGGAAGAAACAGCATAATTTTCAAGAGCAATATGCCATTATGTCTTAAAAGAAAAGTGTGATCAATGCATCCTTCCAGTGCTTACGTATGGTGCAGAGACGTGGACCTTAACTAAAAGAGACATACAAAGGCTGCAGACAACTCAAACAAGCATGGAGAGGTGCATGCTTGGTGTAACCAGGAGAGATAAGAAGAGGAACTCGTGGATCCGAAAAATGACAAGACTGGAAGACATCATGATCAGAGTTAAATCCCTGAAATGGCAATGGGCTGGACATACTGCCAGAAGGACAGACCATCGATGGACAGCCGAAATTTTAGATTGGATTCCAAGGGACAGGAAAAGACCCAGAAGAAGACCACATGGGAGATGGGTGGATGAAATTCGAAAGTATGCAGGAGTGACATGGAGGAGACTGGCACAAGACAGACCGTTGTGGAGGAAACTTGGGGAGACCTTCGTCCAGCAGTGGATTGATAATGGTTGACAATGATGATGATGACACCACCAGCTAACTTGAGTGATGATTCTGAAAGCAGTTCTCTACATTCAGACACTGAGGAAATGAGTTTCGAACCAAAAGAATTTGACCATTTACCAAAAATGTTTACTCAGCTCGAGTTGAATGACTTGATAAGAAAACTGGGGCTCACTAAGGAAAAGAGTGAATTACTAGGCTCAAGACTTTATGAGAAAAACCTGCTGGCACCTGGAGTTATATTTTCTTGGTACAGGAATCGTGACAAGTGTTTTCGGAAGTACTACTCAAAGGAAGATCTGTTTTTTTGTACGGACATCTGTAATCTTATTCATCAGTTGGAAGAGGAAATATATCAACCTAGTTTCTGGCGCCTTTTCATTGACTCTTCCAAAAGAAGCCTCAAGGCGGTTTTACTTCATAACGACAACAAATTCGCTTCTGTACCACTTGCTCATTCCACAAAATTGTCAGAATCATACGAAACATTAAAGTTAGTGCTTGAAAAAATTAAGTTTCATGAACAAGAATGGCAAATATGTGGTCACTTGAAAGTCATTAGAATATTGTTGGGACAGCAGAGAGGATACACAAAATTTCCCTGTTTCCTTTGCGAGTGAGATAGCAGAGCCAGGGACAAACATTGGGATACTGCACATTGGCCTGAGAGGAAGCAACTGACAACAGGTTCCACGAATGTCATTAATGAAAGTCTAGTTGATCGTGAGAAAATTCTACTCCCTCCGTTACACATAAAACTTGGTATTATGAAACAGTTTGTAAAGGCACTAGACAAGTCGTCCATGCTTCTAGTGCTTATGCACAACATTTCCTCCATTGTCACAAGCTAATATCAGAAAGGGAATATTTGATGGCCCACAAATTCGTAAACTGATGATGGATAACAATTTCACCTGTACAATGATCGAAACTGAAGAAGAGGTGTGGAACGCTTTCAAAGAAGTGATGAAACTTTTTCTTGGAAACGTACAGGACCCGTCGTACAAGACAATTGTACAAAATATGTTGGACAAATTCAAATTGCTTGGTTGTAATATGAGCCTAAAACTTCATTTCTTAAGTGCATATCTCGATTACTTCCCTTCGAATTTGGGAGCTTTGAGTGAAGAGCAAGAAGAAAGGTTCCACCAAGACTTAAAAGAGGCACAACGACGTTATCAGGGACATTGGAATGAGCGTATAGTGGCCGATTACTGTTGGTCTATTGCACGTGAGGATCCTTCCAGAGAACACTCAAGGGTATCGCGAACACTGAGCTTCCATGGCAAGAGAAGAAAAAACTGCCTACTAACATTAAGGAATGTAATTAAGTTTTTAACTCTTGTACACTTTTTATTTTATTTCTATGTAGTTTTTTTTTTAATTATTCCCTTTCACTTTTAAAAGGTTGTTCTTGCTTATGCTTAGTTTCAAAAATGGTTAAATATGCATGCTATATAAGCAAAGACATGAAATGTATCGCTTCGGTCAACAGAAATTGATGAACTTACATTATACCACATTGCCAAGGAACCCGATTGTGATACAGCAGAACCGAATGCATTTTTGAATCCAGCGTACAAAGAGTAGTAAAAGTCACATATTCAAGTTCATACCGCAGAAAAAAAGTTTTCATTAACAGGCTAGTGTTATTGTATTCCACTGTTTCTCTTACAATTTTGTTTTTTTTAGTGCAATTTGTATTGGCAGTCAGTTTTAATCAAGGAACTCAAGACCACAAAATTAATTTAAAACCTTTACTGCCACCTCTGACTGCCCTAAAAAACAAGGCACCAAATACTGCACCGACTAAAACCAGTTTGTTCTTTTGTGTGTGTTTTTTGTGCCACCATGAGCAACTCAAAGTGCTGTAGAAGTTGTCTCTGCCAAATCACTCCAGCATGCTTTTGAATTTCATCCACCCATCTCCCACATGGTCTTCTGGGTCTTTTTCTCTCTCTTGGTTTCCAATCTGGTATTTCAGTTGTCCAACAGCACTTGGTCAGTTCTCCTAGCAATATGTACAGCCCATTGCCACGAGGGTCTTTACTTTGATCATTATTTCTTCAACTCTTATCATTTCTCTAAACCATGCATTTCTCTTCTTATCTTTCCTGGTTACACCAAGCATGCATCTATCTCTTTATGCTTCTTTGAGTTGTTTGCAGCCTCTGAATATATTTCTTAGTTAAAGTCTATGTCTCTGATCCATAAGTAAGAACTGTAAGGATGTACTGATTAAACACTTACTTTGAGACAAAACACGTAAATTGATCTTGGAAATTGTACTGTTTGTTCCAAAGCTCTTTCTTATACACCAGCTTATTTCTTCTGTATGTATGAATAACCAGGAGTACACATATCCAAGGCACCCAGTCACCTGAGTTTTCAAATTCAATTCTGAAAATCTTATTTTGCGATATTTGGATTTCGGTTATATGTTTCCATCTTCTTAATAAACAGAATATGGACAAAAGTACAGAATATGGATTTTTTCTGCTTGCATATTTTTTGTAGACTACTTACTGCAGTATCAGAATAATGAGGCTATTATGTATTTTTGGAACTCTAACGAGTGATGCTATGAATTCTGAAGCAATACCAGCAGCAGTGATTTAAGCTCAAGTTTTGCAGTGCAACCCAAGACTGATACTTAATTGCATGCAGAGGAAGCACCAGAGCTGCCCATATCTATACATGGCATTGATTTTGTGTGGGGTGCTTTTAAGTGTATTTATTCATTAGTGGTTTTACTGAATGCTATAATACAGCTGAATACTGAACTTTCTGAAATGCAATATTAATACAAGTGTATAACATGTTCCATAGATTTAGTTGTGGATGCTACACCGTATTATTGAACAATATCTACGAAATAATACATTAATTTTTACTGTTGGTCGCAATTCTATATGTGGGTGGTTTTTGTTTAGACCAACTGTGGTTATTTCCTTGTATCTCTTGAAAGCGTGCTGGTTCCAGAACAAATGAGCTGGCACCTGAAAATTTGTGGGTTTTGTCTACCTCTGTATATAACAGTTATTACCACAATTTAATGCTGTGGCTTAAAATAACATTACTTTTTATGTGGCAATACAGAGAAGTATTAATGGCACGCATGGTAAAGCTTACAATATTTGCAATATAAATGGCATTTAAATGGTTAATGTCGGTGCTATCACATTAAAATTGCTCTAGGTAAGAAGACATGACATCACCATGAAAGAGAAGCACACTGGATATGACTGAAGCACACAGCTTTATACGTACCATATGTACTTGATTTCAGTTTAACAGCAGGAAGATTGTGTGGGCTTTGAGTTGAATCAAAGGTGGTGTTAAACAAAGAATCTATTAAAGTTGACTTCCCAAGCCCAGTTTCTCCTAAAAACATAGCAGAAACAACATTTTCTTCAAAAAATTGATAAACAGTAATAAATACCATAACTACATGTAGAACTTGAAATATCTTTCACAAATTACACAGGCCTGCAAAATTCGAGTCATGAAAAGTTGTCTAGAAACTATTAACTGTTTTTGATTTATTTTTGGCCGCTGATTTCAAATATCACTTCCATTTTTCTCTATCATATAAGGATTTTTACAAAATGGATCTCAATATTACAGGAATATAGCTTTAAAACACATTATATTTTAAGTAAATTAACAGTATTAAAAATTTTCCGTAAACATTTTTGGAATTAAAGTATTGGAATTTTTTTTTAATTAAAGTAATTAAAGATTAATCTTTAGTACATACTTTATATTTTCTTGTGGTGTATTTTTCTTTTTCCTTCAAAGCTTTTTTTGAACTTTTTCTGTGAAATTCTTTTCCCGGGTCTTCTCTGCAACATTCAGCAATAGTCCACCATCATGTTGACATTCCACCTGCCCTAATACCTTCTTTCCATCTCATTGATGTCTTGGTGGAATAGCTCTACTTGCTCTTTGCTGACAGCTCCCAGATTCTCAGGAAAATATCTAAATGAGAGTTGAGAAAGTGCACTTTTAAGCTCATGGAGCATCCCAAATCCTTGAATTTTTGTAGCATGTCTTCCACAATCATTTTATAATTGGGGTCCTTGTGATTTCCTAAAAATTTGGTCAACACCTCTTTGAAAGCTTTCCACGCTTCCTTTTCAACAGTTGCCATTTTTTCTTCATAAGTTTCCTGATGTCCAGATCGATAAAAAATACTTTCTTTCAGTTTTGCTGTAGATAATCCCAGAAATTTTGCACAGATGTATTTAAAACACTCTCCTTCTTTCGACAAAGCCTTGACAAATTGTTTCATCAATCTCAGCTGTATGTGAATAAGAGGTAAAAGGAGTTTTTTTCGAGCAACCAAAGCTCTATGTAAACACATTTTTACTTCCGGGTTCTAATGTGACTTTTTCTGGCTATACCTTCTTGATCCAGTGTTGCTCTCCGTCTCAGCTTTCCCACTCACACAAAAAGCACGGGTATTTGGTGTATCCTCTTTGTTGTCCCAAAATCGTAGATATGACTTTAAGATCACCGCAAACTGTCCGTCCATGATCATTGTACTTAAGTTTGCTGAGAATGAAGACTAAATTTTCGTATCATTCTTTCAAATGCACGGAATGTGCTACTGGTACTGAAGCGTACTTATTGTGCTTATGGAGAAGCACAACTTCGAGGCTTCTTTTTGTGGAATCGATAAACAACCACCAATTGATGACTTCATATTTTACGTTGAATTTGCTTGCGTTCAATGGCCCACTGCTGCCGCACTCGCCGGTGGTGTAACGTCAATGGTAATCGGAGCAATGGGCGCCGTGCGACAAGTCCCCGCTCCTGCAGACGACGTCGAACGGTACGTGCTGACACAGGTCGTTGCGCAACACATATCAGTCCGGGAATATCACTACAGTAAACTAAATCACCTTCCCCTGAAAAATAAGAAAGAAAATCTTTCTCTATACCTAAACCATGAGAAAGTGCCAGGGGCTAACAAATTATTTTTGTTTAGTCTCGAGCCCAGCTGTTAGCTGCAGATTCCTTAGGTACACCCAAATCTCAGACTAAGTCGTTTAAATCGGTCTGTGAAAAAAGTTCAGGTGCGCCACTATCTTTGTATACGTCATCATTGAAACTTCAACTCCTTCGTTTGAATCGCTGCTGAGTGGTTCTTCTAAAATTTGTGGGTGTTGGTATGGGTATTTCAGGACAATGTTCCACTGCAGATGGTAAATTAGGATATGAAATGTCTTTATTTTTCACATTAAAACCTCGAACATTCATAGAACAGAAGTAACAGTCAGTATGGTTGTGAGGTTCCCGCCATATCATGGAAATTCTGAAACTGAAAGATTTTTGTTCTCCCTTCAACCACCTTCTAAGTTCTACACAAATGGAACATACTACATGCAGCGCCCATGGCTTATCTTGGTTACTAAGTTTCATCCCAAAATGCGTGTAGTACACTTTAACGAAATCGGTAATGTTTTTTCATTGTTTTTTTACCACTAACTCCCCGCATATGTAGCAAAAAATGTTAAGTGAATTTTTGCAACCTCTTTAAGCCATTACAAACACCACTTAAAACGCAGTTAAACGAATTTTAACGAATGACATCTACATTACATAAAAACATTAAAAAAAATGCAAACTTACACACAAACTTAGAAAATATGCCACCTTTTAGAATTATGGTAACCTTAGTAGTCAACAACTTAAGTTCAACTAAAGAATCACAAGAAAATGTAAGTGGCCATGAGAACAGGAAATGAGTCATCTGCTATCTCGGTGAATCAGATTCAAAGTAGCCACCTGCACTTTTATCTGCATTCCTCCCTTCCTCTCCTATCTTAAGAATGAGAAGTTTTGTGAAAATTTCTTAATTTACCATAAAAATGCACTTCAATAAAGTACTTACACAACTAATTAGCTGTAAATAATGAAGAATGAAAATAAATACCAATGCGCTTAAATTTAATCCAAATACTACTAATAAAAACTACAAAATTAGAAATTGAGTAAAATTGGTGGGTGATGGAATTTTTTTACTATTTCTTCTGAACTGAGCACCTGGAAATCTATAAGAATCAATTATTACTTTTCAGACAACTTCTCCATCTCAGGCGTGTGTTATTAGTTACTAGAACAGTCTACAATAGAAATGCAAAGTGTATTTAAAAAGAAAAAAGTATCTTGGTATTTAAACACATGAAACACATAAGGCCACAGGAAGTATAGGGTCATTCAAATGAAAGTGGCAATGGCAGCATAGTGAAAAAGGGAATATGCGCATGCAAGGCAGGAGTAGTCAAATACGATAGTTTAATAAGCAGCTTTCATTCTGTAGCAGTCATTCTGTCTTAAAGTATCATAACATGCAGTACTGCAAGGAAATTCGCATTGCTGTGAATGATGGATTCATCCAAATGTGCACAGGGGGCAGCGATTAAGTTTTTAACAATGGAGGGCACAACTCCTGCAGACATTTATTGGCAGATGCAGCCCACACACAAGGAATGAGTGTCAAAACCTACCCTGTTTCGATGGGCAGATATGTTTCAATAGAGACGTGTGTCGAAGGCAGATGTCGCAAGGCCAGGACAAGTGAACAGGAAAATCACAGAAGAAAACATTGCGGCAGGTGATGCTCACATTAAGGAGAATAGGCGAATAACTGTGCAACAGCTATGTGCTGTGTTGGAACTAAGCACAGAAACTGTGCACATAATAAATAATCCATAAACACTTAGCGTACAGCAAGGTGAGTGTGGTGTGGTTCCCAAATTGTTGTCACCAGAACAGAAGGCTGAATGATGGGGCCTGTCCTTGGAGAACTTGCTGCGGTGTGAGGAGGAGGGTGAAAAATTCCTTCACAGAATTGTGACTGGTGATGAAACTTGGTGTCAGCACTTTGAACCAGCCGCCCATGGCACGAGATTGCAGTCGAAGCACCTGTAATCGCCTCCTCATTGCAAATCACGCATCATCAGGGTTGGTAAAGAGATGCTCACTGTATTTTTTCATCACTGCGGTCCAATATTGCTGGACTGGCTGCCACATGCAACAGTGAATAAGGAATGATACTGTGCAATGCTTGAAAACCTGTGGCAGGCGATCACGTGAAAACTGCCTGGATAGTTAATGCAAGCTGAGGTTCTCTTGCAAGCATGATAATGCAACGCCACATACGCCGTTACATGCACTAAACTTGCCAAAGTGCGATGGGATGTCCTGCCACATCCGCCTTACGACTACCACATTTTTGGCCCTTCTAAAAAAACACTTGACAGGACGTTACTTTACAGACTATGGTGAGGTTAAACAGGTAGTCGTGGACTGTTTCGCCCAGCAGCAGTCTTCATTTTTCGATTACGCCATCCATTCACTAGTATCAAGATAAGATGTTTGCCTAAATGCTAATGGTGATTTATTCCAGTTTTAGCTTATCCACATAAGTTACCATGTTCATTGCCACTTTCATTTGAGCGAACCAATATATCTAGGAAACGAGGCACAATGTTGACCAACAGATATATATATATACAACTGCCAATTAAATGAATGTTGTAACTGAGACATCTTGGCTTTCATAAACAGAGCTGCCAACTCTGAATGGCTGAAAATCTAGAATTTTGACACGGGAAAAACTTGCACCGTTTTCAATTGTAAAGTTTACACCATAATTAATAAAAAGGCTAATTAAAATTTTATTTTAACATTTTACCTTATGGACATATTTTAACACTTTTTTTACAAATGCCGTTGAACAAGATTTTGCTTGTACAAGAAATTTTTCATCAAATAGTTTTGTAACATCTTGTACTTTGTCTAAATTTTGTTATTAAAAGTTTTTCCAAAGTTTCATTAGACACTGAAGACCTGAAATCAGTCCTTATTTTCCCCACATGACTAAAAACTCATTTGCACTCTGCATTACTGTGGGGCATTGTGAGGACTGACAACATGAACTTTGGTTGACTGACTTCATTTCTGATCTAGGCAACTTTGACCCACTGCTCATCAATGCAATCTTTTTTCATTATGTTTTCAGGAACTTCATAGATCTGAAATTCACTGAATTTTGCCTGTAATGCATTCATAGCATCATCTACTCTTTCACTGTCATTCAGAAATAGGAAAACAGGGAACTTATCAGCAAAAAATTTTAAGCTGAAAAGAGAAGTTTTTAATTTTTGAAAACAGTGCAACCTCAGCATGCAGAAGCACATCAGAATAATAAGAAAATTTATTATGCATGTAATCACAAGCAGTAATATAATATTTCCTCACTTGTGAATAAAATGCACTCTTATCATCTGTCTTCAAAGTCAGAAACAAACTGGGAAGTTGTATGTCCAATTAGCAAATCCAAATCATCTTTCTGATTTTTAAGTTCACGATAGTTAACTTTAAGATATGTTTCAGATGATTTCATAGTAGAAAGGTTTAATGAACTTCATGAGCATTTCTTTAAATAAACAAAGAAGTGACCTTAACATGTGAATATGTAGTGTCGCAGACTGGAGACACCACATATTCACATGTGTGTGTCATATTCATATGTGGTGTTGCATTTGTTTTTTCAAAAATTGGCCCTACTATGTATGAAAGAAACATACAAAATGCCTTGTTAATGTTTGTTGTTAAGAAATAAAATAATCTTTCTTCCAGAAAAACTGGGTTGTTGAACTGATTCTGTTTCTTAGCATTTTCATGCTGAATAATGTCCAATTTTCTTTTAAGATCCTGTGAAGTCTTTTTACATTTAGGTTTTTCCTTACAAATTTCCTGAGAAGTTACAACCTATCATAACAGATGCATTGTCACTACTAAGTGCAATACAATTTGATATAGAAATATCTTTTGACTGAAGGGTACTCACCAGAAGATTTCTGATGTTTACTCCCATTGAATCACCTTCTAAAGATGGCACAGATAGCAGACAATTCTTAATAAAGCCACATTCCGGGTCATAAAAAGTTACAACTATGAGATATAGCTTTAAATCTGCATCATTGCTCCCATCAATTGCTATTGCAAAAGGATGGATTTTTAAGGATGCAACAACTTCATTTTGTTCTTTTATTGACATTTTCTGAAGGATTGTGGAAGTTTCATTTCATGCACAGCCATAATTCTTCTCAATAGCACTGTCAGGAAACATTTTCCGAAATAACAAGCTGGTGTGATCACTGCAAGTTACAGGCAAATTATGTTCGATGAGAAACTAAATATATAAACATTCTGCATTTATTACAAACAAATCCTTATTTCCAAAAAATGCAGATTTTATGGAAGTATTAGTTCTTACAACTTTAAAATGATCCTTGTGCTTTGCCATTTTTGCATGCAAAACAATGTCATTTTTTTCCACGTGCGATACTGATATCACTTCTACAACACATGCAAAACATATAACTTTTCACCAAGCCTTGATTTCTGGATGAAGTTGAAAATACGTACTTTAATAATTTTTCTTATAGCTTTGATACCGCTTTTTTGATGAACTTGACATTTCAACAGTACATTAAAAAAATCCACATAAGTTAAAACATCAACCAGCAGCAACAACAGCAACTCTGCCTACAAACGAAAACGGTGATCACAACCCATCGTTATGCAGAGCAAGGCCAGCTGCATAGCCTGATGGGAATTGAGGTCACCAACATTGTGCAGGGGAAGGTGTGGATGGGCACATGACTTTTCAGCCATAGTGATCCATCCAAAGTCCACGGCACAGCAGAAAATCATGTTGCTCACACTTTCTTGTCAGAGCGGGAGGAAGGAGAATTTTTTTTTTAATCATTATATCGTGTTAAGGTTTTTTTTTGAAGTGGCTTAAAGATTTTTTTGTTTTTTTTGTTTTTTTGTTTTTTTGCTCTTGAAATGGGGAGAGAAAAAAATAGGGATATTTGGTATGCAAATGAAAATCGAAAAAAATCACTTTCTGATCAGAATATCTGAAAGACGCCCCAAAATTGGAAGCTTTCCGAATAAATCAGAAGCATTGGCAGCTTTGCGTACATTACTTAATCAAGGTCTATTCTGCTCAGGAACCAGTACAGTTTTTCTCAACATGAGTGGACTTATATTCTTCTATTTTTTTCAGGGATTAAACAATTCATATGCTGCAACAAAATCGCGTACCTTTCTCCATTTCCATATCTTGTTCTGCTTTCTGTCATATATGATGCGATTCTCATAATAATCATACTCATAAACACTGGCAAAAACTTTAATACTAATTTCATCTTTTCCACTTTTACTTACAGTTTAGGCTTTTATTGTTTTACTGCTCTTTCAACGTTGGCTCGATTTTTTTCTTAAATTTTGCACAACAGTTTCAGAAATTCAACACTTCAATACAGTAGCGAGTTTTCAATTCATAACAGAATTGCACAGCATGAACTTTTTCATTAAGGTTAGAATTTTACATTTCTTTTGTATTCCATTTATCGTAATTAACAGTTAATTGACACAGAAATGAGATTTGTAGAAGTATCTTTCACGAGGAAACAACACTAACTGATTGTGAACAAGAAATTCAGGGTGGTTGATCTTAATAGATGCTACCTCTGAAAATCTTGTAACTGTGTTTTTGCTCCAGCACTTTCTTGCAGCTTCTATCCAGAAAGCTTCAAAACATGATTAAGTGCTCATCACCTATACAGTTGATTGCTTACACATTACTGATTCCTGGGAATGAACTCCAAAGAAAGCTATCTGCATTCACTTCTTTTTGAGTATGCAGTGATACATTTCAACTTTCCATCTTACTGATTGATCTAACTGATTGTGAACAAGAAATTCAGGGTGGTTGATCTTAATAGATGCTACCTCTGAAAATCTTGTAACTGTGTTTTTGCTCCAGCACTTTCTTGCAGCTTCTATCCAGAAAGCTTCAAAACATGATTAAGTGCATCACCTATACAGTTGATTGCTTACACATTACTGATTCCTGGGAATGAACTCCAAAGAAAGCTATCTGCATTCACTTCTTTTTGAGTATGCAGTGATACATTTCAACTTTCCATCTTTGGAGACATTCAAATTAAGCAATGAGGTCAATCATATGATAGCAAAAGATAAAATACTGATTATGTATTTTTTAATACACTAGGTCTTGGTTCTGATAAAAATATATGGAAAAAAGCTTTCTGTTATCACAAAAGCAGCATCCAGTGTTATTCCATTTTTTATTTAAATAACAAACATAAAAAGTTGAAGCTTCATTACCCCCTGAACAAGTCTTTGCATTAAGAAAAAAAAAAAAACATGAGTACATCTATCCTAGTTTTTAAGTTATAAAAGTTCCATACTTTTAGGATTTATAACTTAGTGAAAACATCTGTTATCTCATTTGATTCATTTTGTAAACATTTCACACTCCTATTTTAAAGTGTGAGACAAAAAACATTCTCACTGTGAGAGATATAATAAAACTGGTTTTAAGTGAGCTGTGGTTGATTTACATCATCATTACTGCCATGGAAATAATGTTTCGTGCAAGAGGACAATTATTTTCAAATAGCATATATCAAAACCATTAATAAATAACAGAACTGGAAGGAAAAAAAAATATTCACCATTTATACGTACCTGCACAAGAAAAAAGTAATCTAGAGAAAGTCGCAAACATACCACACAGTGTTAGGTAATGATTTGACACTTCATCATCAAAACAGATATTCTTACTAAAGAACACAGTGAGTATATCAGGTTGTAATAAAGCACTCATAATATTTTCATTTAACACCAGTTTACCAAAAATAACTTAAGTTACTTACCAATACACAAAATATTAAAAGTGAATCCCAACTGCACAGATTTATTGACAAGTTGGTCAGGTAAGCTGTCAAATCCAACATGGCCCTGCAACTTCAGTCCTCTCAAGTTTTCTGTAGGCTAAAATACAAGAACAAGTACTTGGATTACAAATCTCCATATTCCAGATACAATCTTTTTGAAGTTTCCAATGTCTTTTCTTTGCATAGCAGATGAAATGATCTGCTTGATTATTTCAATATAAACAGTCTGCAATTAGGCTATTTGGTGTCAACAGATAAACAATTCTGTATAAATCTTACTACTATAATCTATGTCAGTTAAACCTGCTGCAAGGAGGTAAGCAAGCAATAATTTTCAAAAAAGTTTAAAAATGAGCATTTTATACATACATATTACTCAAAAATGTGCACTACAAATTGTTAATTATGAATAATTGAAGAATTACCTATTTTCATTGTTAAATAATTACTACATGCTTTAAATTATCTGATATCATACCTAGCCTTTTGTTGCTGCAAAAACATTAAAATTTGAGAGACAAAAAAAAAGTAGGGGAGAGGGTTGTTTTTTTCTAGCTGAAAATGGAATAGCAAATTTAATTCTTTATGTCTATATCTCTACTTCTTAAGTAATCTTTTCAAAAATGTTCTGCATAAACCTTTGTGCAATCATTTTTTAAACATAGAATACAATTCCATGTTGTTATATTCTATATTATTAACACTTTCCTTTCCCTGAGTGCTGCAATATAAAAGACATGAAATGGAGGGGGTTACAAACATGGGAAACTTCCATGCTCTGAAACTGAAAGAAAATATGGTATTCTTTCAGAAGACAAATTGTACTAAGACACAATTGCTGCATTCATTTTTACAAAAACAATGCAGCAAATTGGGTCTCAGTTCTTTGTTGTTTTCCAACACACAGTACCCTCCTAATTTATTTACTTTTTAGCCAGTAGAAAGATGGGGTTTTTTTCCCTATTATCACTCAACCCAAATACCAAAGATGCTGCAACAGGGTATAATATGGACTGGGAGAATTTAAAATGTCTTGGGGAAAATGTCTTTACAATCTTTAAAAAACTAAATTGCATAAACATAATAATTACCAAATCTGCATTTAAAATTTAATATATCATTTAAACAAAAGACCATGAAAAACATTAGCTCCAGATACAGAATATACACTGCTGGACAATTGCTAAGGACGGATCATAAACGGCTATATAGCGCATAAAAAAGTAAGTGTGGTTGGATGCCAAGCGAAATAAAATAATGTCAGAATGACAGGACATTACAAGAAAGACAATTTATTGTGCTCAGAAATCCAGAAGGCTTTGGAACGTGTTCAAGGGACAAACAGGCCATTTTGTGCAGAATACGTAAACGTGAAAAATGCAATTACCGTCCGCAGGCGTTCCGGCGTAAGATGTCAATACGGGATATGGCCACCACGGAGGGCGATGCAAGATTCCACACGTCGTGTCATGCTTTGCACAACATTATCAAGCACCTGTTGGGGTAATTTATCCCATTCCTCTGTCAGTGCACGGAAGAGGGTGTCGTTGTTTATTGGAGGGCATTGGTGACTAGCAAGACTCCTCCCCAAAGCATCCCACACATTTTCAATGGGATTCAGATCTGAAGAACGTGCTGGCCATACGAGGCGTTGAATATCCTCGCTCTCAAGACACTCCTGGACAGCGACTGTTCGATGAAATGTTGCGTTGTCGTCCATGAAAATGAATCCATCACAGACAGCACCACGGAACATGCGATCATGAGGTAGCAGAACATCATTAATGTATCGTTGGCCAGTCATAGTCCCAGATGGAAGCACATAGAGGGACGTACGGCCATTGATCATGATGCCAGCCCATACCATGACACTACATCTCGGATATCGGTCCCTTTCCTGTATGTTTGCTGGACAATACGCAGTACCACTATCACGCCAGATTAGTTGTCGTCGACAATCAGACGATAGACTGTATCTACTCTTATCTGAGAAGAGGACAGCAGACCAGTCGTTATCAGTCCAATTGCGATGTTGATGGCACCATTGCAAACGGGCGGTACGGTGACGTCTGGACAATGGGATGCACACAACAGGACGGCGGGCGTATAGTCCTCCTTCATGCAAACGTCGGGCGACAGTTTTTCGAGAGATCCGCTTGCCAGTAGCAGCCATAAATTGATTTGCTACCTCACTAGCTGTACTGCGCCGGTGTCCTTTTGTTGATAGCACTATGTACCGATCTTCTGCAGGTGTCGTACTGCGAGCACGACCTCCCCCGTGACGTTTGCTACACTCTCCATTTGTTTGAAATCATTTCCAAAGCCTTGAAACAACACTGTGGCTGACGTCGAACTCCCTGGCAACATCTGTTATTTTTCGCCCTTCTTCAATCTTGCCAATAATACGGCCACGCGTAAAATCCTCTAGGTGATGTCGGGAAGACATACTGAAAATTGCAAGTTCGTCAATTGATTCCTTCCCTTTCAACTTTGCGTTTGAACAACAACAGTCAATACGCGTCAAATCCTTTATATCTCTTATCAGCGCTTTGACGTCACGAACAAGTTCGGCTATCCAAAATTTGCATACGCACAACACGTCTTACTGTATCCCGCACTTATGCTAATTTCCACATTTTCCTGCCTTCCATTTTAAGGTTGCTATCGTTGCTATTGTCATCCGTCCTTAGCAATTGTCCGGCAGTGTAATTGGCCAGTCAAAATATCACATTACACTTTTGGATACACATTCACATGAATTGTAATGTGTGCTTTTGTAAAATTATATTTCAGTAAAAAAGTAAAGGTTGGCAATATCTTTATTAATAACAAAAGTGAATTTACATTTAAGGCCAGTTTTGCTATAGACACTGAAATTTTTCCTGCCCATAAAAAACAATCTCCCACCCATATCCCCATTTGCATTAAAGGATAAGGAGAAATTTTTCTACTGGGTGCAAGTAGTTTTCCTAGGTACCCAATAGTATTAAAGTAAATAATCAGCAAATATACTACTATTCCCCCAAATTATTTAAAATCTTCCATTCTGTAAACCATCCTATCCATAAATTCCCAATATCTGAGTAAAATGATTAGGAATAAAAATTCTTCTAAAAGCTAGAAAATTAGTTTCCCGGGCATTCTACACTATGAACACAGATAAAGCATGGAAACAAATAACTCAATTTTACCAAAGTTGTTTTAGAATTCTTACTGTCTGTAACACACCACCATCTTTACATCTCCAATATTTGGATCATGCCAATAGGAAGAAAAACCATTCTTAAACTGGATATAGAATCAGTTTCCTGTATACTCTATGGTAGCAAAGAAAAACATCAGAACAATTACACATTTTTCCCAAAAAATGTTTTAAACTTCTTGCTACCCATAATACACAGCTATAACTGCCTACCAGTTAAGCAACTGGAAGAAAAAATGGTTCTTGTGCTGGCTAAAATTTCTTGGTCTGTACATTTGGGGGGCAAAGCTATAACACCAAACTGAACTAAGCAATTTGCTTAATTTTCTTAGAAGAGTAGGCTATAATATATATCCATATTTTAAAAGAGGTTAATGAAAATACAAAATATAATTGAACACCTGGGAGCAAAATTGTTTTTACACTGCATCAATGAATCCAGATTTCCATTCCTGTTAATTACATCTTTAAATATTCATATATATTTTTTATAAAGTATAACCCATAGCTCAAATGCATTACTTTTTTTGAAGTTTTACCACATGGCATTTAATGGTTTAAGATGTTAAAATGACAACCCTGTATTCAACTAAACTTCTAGAAAATACAAATATCTCTCAGTAAAGCCAATGAATAGAAATTTCTAATTATCTATATCGGAAGTAAAACTTTTGTTGTTCAGATTTATTACTGGTACATACTAGGACTTTCCTTCCTTCAAAATAATTGGTCACTTAATATTTCTACACAATTTTTTTTCTTTAAATATTGAATAATAATTTCTAATTATTTAACATTTTCTGATCACCAACTTGTTTCTAAAAGTTAGTTTTTCTCTTATTAAAGTGTTTACTGGATAGTTTTCCTGCCCCATGTGTTAGATTCCTTGATTTCTTTCTCAGTTATCAGAAGATGTTGATAAAAAAATCCACTAATTTCAATTGATACATTGAAATAATCCCTTAACTTTTGCCATGCTGACAACTGCAATTTTTCAAGAGCGTGATACCAACAAAATCTCATCTAATAATAATGTAACTTTTTCACATCAAATTTCGTAATTTTTTTTTTAGATGCGCTGGTTCCAAGAGTTTTGCTATAGAAAGTTTTGCATTCAATAAACAACAATGCAACTTTTCTCTTTGGAAAGCCAGTTTTTTTATTTATTTTTTTATTTAAAAATGCACTTTTTAAGATCATTGCATTCAAATATTACTGCTATCTTTCTGCAGGAAATTGCATTTGTGTGTGTGTGTTAAGCAACAGATCATTGAGTTGCTCACGGTGGTCGTTAAACCTCCAATAAAAAAAAAAAAAAAAAAAGAGCAACAGATCCCAATGGATTTGCATGCATATAATTCTGTAACCTTTTTACTGTTGGATATAATTGTGTGTGTGTGCTGCTTCTAAGTAGATCACACTGAATTAATGTAACATTTCCCAACACAAGAAATGGCCTTTTTTTCAACACATACTGCTTTGAAAAGAATATCACCAATCTCATCAGATTCCTTACAAACTTTTCCAGTGCAGGAAACAGCTTATTTAGTTTTAAAGATGTACTGATTCCAAAGGATTAAAATTCAAACAATGACATCACCAATTAGTACCAAAGCTAGGTAAAAAGGGAATACAATTTTACATAACTTAACATCAATTTCCTTAGCTTTAATGTATTTGTCAATTGTTATTGCACAATATGTATTTCTGCCATTCCTTTTCATTATGCACTATCATCTGATATGTACTGACACATTTCAACAGCACTTTTAATATAACTTATAAAGACCTGCCAACCTCTCAGAACCAAAAACGTAACACTCAGATAGAAAAATCGTAACACGACGCATGCTGATAATTTTTTAAGCTTATTTCAGCTATATAAATTCTTGATGAGAATGCATGGATTTTTTCCCTACATCAAAATTTTATCGAGAAACTAATTAAATCTAATCGGCAAACACTTTTATGTTGTTAATTATTAGAAATAAAAATTACGATTACAGGAGAAATCCTCACTCCGCCTAACTTCCGTTTTCGGAAATTTTGTGAGGCAGAAAACTTGCATCTTAGGAGGTCTGCAAGATGGTTTAATCGGGTTCTGTGGATCTTGTTTTTGTCTGCAGGACCAAATTAAATCTGTGATGTGCACAGCTGTTGCCGCGATTCTGCTACAATGATTAATAGAAAATGAATCTGCAATGTACGTGGGCAGTCGCCGTGATTCTTCTACAGGGGTGGGTACAAAATAAATCTGCGACGTACGTCTGCCATCGCAGCAATTCCTCTAAGGGGACGAGTGTAAAATAAACCTGTCATGTACGTCACCACGATTCTTCTACAGGGATGAGCACAAAATAAAGCTGCAATGTACATCACCGCGATTCTTCTACAGGGATGAGAACAAAATAATTCTGTGATATACATTGTCCTGCGTCAGAAAAAAAATTACGATTATGGAAGAAATCTTCACTACGCCTAACTTCCGTTTTCGGAAATTTTGAAAGGCGGAAAACCTGCATCTACACTGGTGTGCAAAAATTAAGGACGAAGAGGAGAAATTAGCATAACAGTGGAACGAGGAGGCAGAACGGACCGAAAGACCACTCAGGAGATAGACTAGGGTACGGTAGGGCATGCGCATATATGCAGCATCACGTGGGGTGGGGTGAGGGGTCGGAAGGGTATAAAGCACACAAGCGGTGTACGCTCAGCAATTCGGTGAAAGCTGCACGGTGTACATCGGTTTGAACGACGTCGAGTTGCTGCCACCGTGTGATATGGCCAACAGGCAATACAGTAGACGATATCTGGATGACTTTGCCCGAGGTCGCGTCATTGGGAAGTTGGAAGAAGGTCAAAGTGTGACTAGTGTGACCGAGGAGTTCGGGATCGCTCACAGCATCGTTTCACGAGCTTGGAGAGCATTTCAAATGACAGGAACAGCTGTCCGAGAGTTTAGCAGTGGTCGTCCACTAGCAACCACGGCGGCGGACGATCGGTATATTGTCCTACAGGCGAGAAGAGACAGACGGCAGACAGCGGGAAAAATCGCAAGGCACATGCAACAAACAACTGGACGTCCGCTATCGCATTTTACCGTGGCCAGGAGGCTGCACAAAGGTGGTCTATTTCCACGACGACCAGTACAGTGTGTGCCATTAACACCTGCTCATCAGAGACAGCAGTTTCTGTGGTGCCAGGAACACAAGAACTGGACACATCAGCAATGGGGTCGAGTTCTCTTTACGGATGAGAGCAGATTTAGTCTGACGAGCGATTCTGGACATATACACATCTGGAGAGAGCAGGGAACACGCAATCACACCTCCAACATCATCGAAAGAGACCGGTTTGGAGGTGGCGGAGTTCTCGTTTGGGGCAGTATCATACTTGGTAGCCGTACTGACCTCCACATCTTCCAAAGAGTTTCAGTCACTGGAGTCCACTATTGTTCTGAGATTCTCCTGCCTCACGTGCGTCTGTTTACAGATGCTGTGGGTCCTGAATTCCTCTTCATGGACAACAATGCTACACCTCATTGTACAGTGGCTGTCACAAAGCTGTTGGAGAGTGAAGATATTCAACAAATGGATTGGCCCGCAAGGTCCCCAGACTTAAATCCAATCGAACACGTGTGGGACCTTCTCGGGAGACGCTTGGCAGCACGTCACCAGCCGTCAGCAATGATTCCGCAGCTGCGATTGGCGCTACAAGAGGAATCGGCCACAATGCCTCAACAGTTCCTTGACAACCTCGTCCTCAGCATGGACAGACGAAAATCCTGCAACACAGCCAGGGGTGATCATATCCCGTACTAAAGACTGGATTTTATATTAATTCAACATTTGTCGAAAACATTAC
Organism: Macrothele yani; assembly: GCA_039090855.1. NCBI lineage: Eukaryota > Metazoa > Arthropoda > Arachnida > Araneae > Macrothelidae > Macrothele > Macrothele yani. The sequence goes on from CM076995.1 coordinate 71,859,818, forward strand.
GTGGTTTCAGAAATTATTAACTATATGTCAACAAAATAGTTTCCATATCATCTACTGTTTCGCACGTTATTAGAAATTCGAGCACGGGAAAAACGTCCATATAATAAGAAAATTTTTATTTCAACTTGTCACTAATATTCCTTTTTTTCTTTTTGATGTTCTTTATAATAGTTTAGAATTTTATTATGAAGATTACAAATTTATATGAAAAAATGTTTTTATATGTGCAGTCAAATGCATCATAAGTTGTCAAAGTCCTCCAATACGTAGAGACAATATGTATTAAAAGATTAATATTATTCCAGTTTTTTAAGTCATGATTTACGTCATGATTTACGAAATTGGATTCCTTGTTTGGACGGTTTTGCTCACTTGTCCCATATTCTTACATCTTGGGGATCTTATGGTATGATTTGAGTCGATGTGGAGCTCTTCTGCAAGACGTTACATTCGAAAAACCGTCTCGTCCTTAATTTTTGCATGCCGGTGTATGATAGAGTCTGCAAGACGGTTTAATAGGGTTCTGGAGATATGATTTTTGTCTGCAGGACCAAAATAAATTTGCGACGTACGTCGCCATGATTCTGCTACAAGGCTTCTGTCTGAAATTTGAAAAAATGGGAGAAAACATAACTATTTAAAAAAAAATCATATTAGCGTACTGCAGCAAGATTTATCATACTAAATACGATAAAATCATAACAGTTGGCACTTGGCAGGTCTGCTTATCCTATTCCAAACTGCTGTTTTTAGCTTGAAAACTCACAAGATATTGACAGAGGGTAAATGTTATGCAGACACGGACGCATGTCCAGAATACAAGTTGTCATTTTCTTGTTGGACTTCCGCCCACAGTAAGTAGAGTTTAGGTCCCGGCCACCTACTGCGAGTTCACCTTTTGGGCAGGACACAAAAACGGAAGGAATGAGAGCAAGTCTACCGACTTTTGACAGAACAGTTTGGTTTGTAGTGAGATTAGAGTACAGTAGATGGCACCACCGTACAAGTACGATGTTGCACATAGAGGGGGGAGAGAATTTCAGGGGAGCATAGGAAAGGATACCATTTAACCAGTGGGTCCAGCCTGGGGGCCGTCACTTAACGTGCTCGTCCGATGCACGGCGTATATTCAGCAATTGTTAGTAAATCACACCATCTCTGAAAGATCAGCCCAGGATCGAACCTGAGGACCTTGCATTGATAGTCTGACTCGCTAACCACTAAGCCATCCGCGGCTGAGGGTAAATGTTTCCTGCTACACCATCTTATATAGCACCTATGCATCTCATTTCCCTACAATAAACCTAATTTCTCATTTTCTACGGAATAACACTCAACAACTTATTGGCACAAAATGCAGCTGGTGCATTAGTACTCATACTATGCACCTAAACAAAAGCACGATTCAACTTTAAAAAATGGCATACACTAGCATCTGCTAGTGTCACCTATAACCCACATAAAATACAAATTCATCTCTCATATATATAAATACTGAATTTCAACTTGCATAAATGATGCAGATCACACACAAAACTACTCAATTGCTACATTTTTTCAAAACTACAGCATGTTTAAAACAATACAAATTGCATAAGATGGCTCTTTGACTAATCAGCATTTCCCTTCCCTACTTCACACCATTATACATACATGATGTTTCTATGGTAATTTTCTAAAAAAGATTTTTGGGCAAACAGACGTGGGGACATCACCCCCCCTTCCCATCAGTGTAATAAATACAAGGAAATGAAAAAAATTAACATGCAAGCAAAACAGTAAAGCTCAGAATATTCCATCTACGGGTCATTCCATGCCAAATCAACCAAAAATTTTCAATATTCAACCTGGCCATCTCAGATTTCAATGAAACCTTCGGGGATCATTCTCCCTAATGATAGAAATGAGAATATATTTTTCAATTTTTTTTAATCTTTTTTTTGGTTGGAGGTTTAACGACCACCGTGAGCAACTCAATGGGCTATAAGCAGTCGCCCGTCCCTAATTTAGGGTCACTGGTTCCAGGGAAGGGAGAGAGCTAGTGCCGTAAGACAAACACAACATCCACGCCTCACCAGGATTCGAACCCGGACCCCGTTCGCACGAATGATCAGAGGGCATCACTTAGACCACTGGGCGGCTTTTCAAATTTTGAAAAATTGTCATTTTTTTGGCTTGCATAAACTTTTTCAATCTTGAATTTCTAAAGTTCTATAAGGTCTAGAGAGTTGTTTGACCCCTCATTTTAAAGAGAATTTCATAAGTTTTAATTTGTTATGCAACTTGACTATGCTTGGTGAAAAAAAAAATTAAAAAAAAAAAAAAGATAGTGTTTTTTTTTTAATTTTGAAAAAAATATGTTTTTTTGTAATATTATAAGCTTTAAATCCTGAAACTTTTAGAGTGGAATCTCAATGGGATCGGGAGCTATGGCAAAAAACTTAAAAGTTACTGTACAAGTAATAATGGATTATAATTCTCGTTTTAGTGTGTCTACATGATAACAGACACTGAGTTTTAAAATATACATAATACATCATACTAATACATAGTTAAACATAAAACAAGGGAAGGATAGTCCCAACAGGCTAAAAGTTTTACCTGGTAAAATTAATAAAAGTTTTTTCTAGTTAGCACTCAGAGTTGTAGTTACAACAAAATAGCGACCTCTTAGTTCTTCTTTAATTTAACAAATAATTAATTGTTTGGCTTTTTGGTTTCTGAGTCTGTAAGTTGATAAACTCTTCCTGTAGCTGTTGTAGGATCAACTTTTGTTAAAACCTCATTATGCACAATTAGTATGTCAGTAAATTGTGGGTATTTGAAAGATGGAGAAGGGCCATGTGGTTCCAAAAAACTTATTTTTACTTCATCTCCTTCTATTCCTAACACACAACCTAACCACCACCTGTCTGAGTATTGGCATGTAACAAAGCCAACAATGTCATTAATGTCCAGATCATCATCAGTGTCATCAGCTAAAACTATTTCTACACTTGATTCCTCTGAAAATGAGTAGCTTTTCACTAAAACTCTAGTCTCATTTACAGGACTGTAACTGTGAAATTGTTGAGTACCCTTTATTGTTGTTGCTGCTTCAAACCTACTCTTCAAGGTCTTTTCCTCTGCCTCGTATTCGTCTGTAGTGGAATACAAGAAACTGATGTTGACAATATTGTCTTTAGCCCAATCATAAAGTTGTTGAGGGGTCAATTTGATCATTGTAGACCATTCGTAGACTGGCCAATGCCGCTAATCGTTTAACAGTTGCTCCGACACCATCGCATGCATTTTTTCCATGTGACGATGCAAAGAAGTTCCATTCCGCCTTGATGCCAAAATCTTTCTCATGATAGCAGAGATTGAGAAAGTTTGATTTGTTTTTGTGCTGTGATGATGTTCCATCTGAAAAGTAATTCAGCTTTTCGAGTTTATGCGGCAGATTCTGTTTAAGAAAGTCAATCATGAGGCGTTGAAACAAATAAACAACAACTGTATCATGCACCATACAATCAGAAAGAATAACTAAGTTCAGGTGTGCCAACTTTTTGGTTTCCTCATCAACATAGTATATAACAAACGGATGTATTGTTGCTTGAGCATTGTTCTAATGAAAGCCTTTTGCAGAATCTTGAAGCACAAATGCATAATTTTCAGCAAAATCACAAAGTACAATGCATTGGTTTTGAGGTAGATTTTCTTTCAAGTGTCGCAAATAGGAAGACTGTTGAGTAGCAATGAAAGAGTGTCTTAAAAGTTTTGGCAAACCCTGAAACAAATAATCTAAAAACTCTTCTGTCTGTTTTATAATAGTTTCCAGGACACACTTGTTATCAATCTGCATCCATTGTTTGAAACTCACATTTTCAATGCTATTAAGCTCAAAAGCTTCTTCAAACCGAGCATTCAAATCATCATTTCCTGGGCAATTAACACAATTTGCAAAGTAACATTTAGATGTTGGCGTTTTGCGAATTATATTTCTTGTTACATCTTTGTATGTTTTAATCGGGAGTTCACCATTTGTCAATTCAGGTATTTTACACTGAGCCATCATTAATTTGGCATTCTGATGTATTGTGCACACGCACACAGAATGTGTCCCACTGGACCCAGGAAGAACACAATACTTAGAAATTCCAATTCTCTGATCAGGGTAACACTCCTTAAATAGTACATATGATTCTTTTAATGTACTTAGAATTAAATACTTTTGAACATGTACAAGTTTGCCATCTTTTTTGACTGAAACAATCTTTTTTACCAGGCATTTGACGACTAACCTCATTATTTTGACAGAATTCTTTGACTAGGGCAACCGTTGCAGGGTTTAGTAAATAATTATCTGTAATAGACCCTAATATAAATTGGTTACCTTATAGCCAATGTATTTTACTTTTAGTTTATTTTTTTACCTTACAAAAGTTAAAGGTAGCAATGTAGCCCTAACTGGTATTTAAAACAATACCATTGGTACCATAACTCCTGATCCCATTGAGATCCTAATTAAAAGTTTCAGGATTTAAAGCTTATAATATTACAAAAAACATTTTTTTCAAAATTTTTAAAAAACATCTTTATTTTTTTTAATTAATTTTTTTTCACCAAGCATAGTCAAGTTGCATATTAAATTAAAACTTATGAAATTATCTTTAAAATGAGGGGTCAAACAACTCTCTAGGCCTTACAGAACTTCAGAAATTCAAGATTGAAAATGTTTATGCAAGCCAAAAAAATGACATTTTTTTTTAATTTTAAAAATTAATTACATGAAAACTCAATGAGAAATTTTTTTTTAAATATATTCTCATTTATATCAATAGGGAGAGTGATTCCTGAAGGTTTCATTGAAATTTGAAATGGTCAGGTTGAGTGACTTGTTGATTTGGCATGGAATCACCCTTCCTTTTCACTAAAAATCACAATTTATTAAAAACACTGATACAGAATTCAACCCCTTCCCCTCAAAATGCATTTTACAGCTATGTTACACATGGAAATTCTGTTGGAAAATATTTAAACTTAATATTTTAATCAATATCCACACCATGAGCTACTATTTTTTTTTTTTTTTTTTTTTTTTTTTTGATTGGAGGTTTAACGACCACCGTGAGCAACTCAATGGGCTATAAGCAGTCGCCCGTCCCTAATTTAAGGTCACTGGTTCCAGGGAAGGGAGAGAGCCAGTGCTGTAAGACCAACACAACATCCATGTCTCACCGGGATTCAAACCCGAACCCCGTTCGGATGAATGATCAGAGGCCACCGGGGCGGCCATGAGCTACTTGACCGGCTATAAGTGGTCGCCCATTCCTAGTTTAGGGCCAGGGAGAGCACTGGTGCAGTAAGAAAAACACAACCCTACTGGATTTGAACCTAGACCAATCTAAAATATACCATGGCACTAACAGGAAGTAAACTCCCACTGCCAATATGGGTATATCTGTTAATTACATTCAACTTATTTTACTATTAAATGGCTAACTTTGGTGGCAGAGTGATGCGAGAGAAACAGCCTTTTATTAGAAGACCAACAGTGGCCGTAGAACTTTGTAACTGGGTAGCCGGCACTACTATAATGTACCCACTACATCTGTGAACCGATCAGTAAATTTACCATACATTCCATTTCTCACAAAAGCAACTATGTTACGTGAAAACTGAACATGACATACCAAGGACACTCTAAAACATAAGGAAAACCAGTTTGCTATAAAAACGAAACATATCTGCATCAAAAATTTCTCCCTTAAAATTGGACAAATTAAAGAGAAAACTTTTTTAGCAAGCAGGAAAAAATGTGTATCAACATAAATTGCACTTTTTGATTAACAGAAACAAAATAACTGACCAATTCTGATAATACTATAATTATTTTTTATGTCAAGCTGCATATAAGTTTCGTTCACCCCTGATATACTGCAATGACAACAGTAACACAATACCCACATCTCATTTGACATGTAATCCCAGCTGTCATATACCTGCCTAGCATTCTGACTACTATGTCATTCAGTGGACTACTACGGCTGATCTTTTTAGTAATCACTTTCCCTCAGGTACGGATACTTTTTCGAATAATTAGCCACACAAGTACATTTATAACAAATTCAGTAAGGCATGCTCCTTTCATGTAATAGGACCGCACAATCTACAACTTCGCAAAACGCGTGTCAAGAAATCTTGAATCTTGTTTTCACTGCACAGACTATACACAACTTTTTAACGAAATCTTCCTAATACGGAATTTTAAAACCACACACCTTTGCAAAACACGAAGCGTGAAAACTGTTTAGCATTATAACTATTTACCTCATTTTTCAAATTCACAGCATTTGGCATCCGTTCAACTTTTACTGCAGCCATTGTGTAAAATGTATAAATTAATTAAATGCCTAATAACTTTCTACTACACTAAAGCCAATACCAATGCACGATAAATTTTGTTGTACTTTTAAAATCACATGCATTACTTATAATTCACAAACATTGAAATTGCTGACAACGCCTTACAAGATGTTGCCAGATGAGTAAGCTGACCAGAAGCAAAGAATATAAAAAATGCCGCCCCGGTGGCGCAGTGGTCTAAGCGATGGCTTCTGATCATTCGTCCGAAAGGGGTCCGGGTTCGAATCCCGGTGAGGCATGGATGTTGTGTTTGTCTTACGGCACTGGCTCTCTCCTTCCCTGGAACCAGTGACCCTAAATTAGGGACGGGCGACTGCTTATAGCCCATTGAGTTGCTCACGGTGGTCGTTAAACCTCCAATCAAAAAAAAATATATATATATATAAACGCCAGAAGTGCCCAATTCTTGAGGACAGTCCTCGAATATTGGTTAATCTCCCAAAAACATATGATACCTTTGGGGACGCAAATTGCCCTCGAATTTACACTCTCTCATTAGCTCGTTAGACTTATAATGAAAAATGTTCTTAAAAATGGTTTTTGTTGTGCTAATTTTCCGACATGTGAAAACAAATTTTGACTTTTTTTTTGTTCTTTCCGAGTTTAACGACCACCGCGAGCAACTCTAAAGACTATAAGCAGTCACCTGTCCCTAATTTGGAGACATTCGTTCTAGGGAAGGGAGAAAGCAAGTGCTACAAACACACCATCCATGTCTCAGTCGGGACTCGAACCTCGTACCCACTTGTACGAATGGTCAGTGGCCAACACTAGGACACTGAACTGCTGGCGCGGTCAAATTTCGATTGTACTTGATCTAAGTTTCTCTAAAAACTTTGGCAAAATGAAAAGTTCGCCATGCAATTAGTTTGGTGTGCAGCTTGATTTTAATTCGGCATATATACAAGGTGAAGCATTTCACTACTGCTAATATGTTCTCGCCATCATAATTCTACTTTGTCAATACAAATTACCAACATTCTACAAGATATATCCTTTTAAGACACAAATTTCATATGTAATATCACACTTATTAAAGCAATGCAGTTTTGTGACAAAAAGATTTGCATATTTATCTTGAGTGCGTATATGTCCTCAAATGAACTGCCGATTTGGGGACGCCACGCCCTTTTGTCCTCAAATCAGTGTTCCAATATCTGGTCACCTTACAGATGAGAGGATGAGAGCATAGTGCCATAGTTTCATTATTTTTATTTTTTGATGAAGGAGATGAGGCTTATAGGCCAAGATTTGTGTCTCACATCAACTAGTTGGCCGAGTCGTTATAGAGAGAAACGTTATAGAGAGAAACGTCTGGTGATCACGATTCACGATGAAACACTTAGATGCCCGAACCACACATGTCGCCAAGCAAGCATCACGAAAGTCCATCATGGAAAACGCTCATGAGAAGCGGAATGTTAGAAAAGGTTTTTAAAGAAACGTTTAGTGAGCACTATGAATTTCTCCAAGGCACGGACTTTACTTTCGCCTCGGAATCTCGGAAGCATCCCGAAAGTTCAACAAGGGAGACGCTGGTGAGGAGTCGGAAGTTGAAGGAAGGGTTATCATCCTAAAACAAACCTTCAGATATGGGCTGGAAGCCGGGCAGGAGAGGAGGAAGTGGTAACAATCTCTATTCCGTAGCCGCAGAAGCACATCGGTAGGGGGGAGGGGTTCGAGCTTATATTAGATGGAGACACCACTCCTATCCATGCAGCATTGGCCGCCATAAGTAAGCTGACCAGACGTCCCCAATTCTTGAGGACAGCTCTCGAATTTAGTTTACTGTCCCCAAAACCGTCGGAAGCCTTTGGGGACGCAAATTGTCCTCAAATTTTAATGTTTGTCCCCAAATGTCCTCGAATTTACACTTCCTCATTAACCCTTTAGATTTTCAATGAAAATTTTTCTTAAAAGTAGTTTCCATTGTACTAATTTTCCAACATGCTTTTTTGTGAAAACTAATTTATACTTTTTTTTCTTCTTTCTGGGTTTAACGACCACTACGAGCAACTCTAAGTACTATAAGCAGTCACCTGTCTCTAATTTGGAGACATTCGTTCTAGGGAATGAGGATACCAAGTGCTGCAAGACAAAACACCATCCGTGCCTCATTCGGGACTCGAATCCGTACCAACTTGTATGAATGGTCAGTAGCTAGCACTAGGTCAATGCACCACTGGCGCGGTCAAATTTTGACTGTATCTGTTCTGAGTTTTTCTAAAAACTTTGGCAAAATGAAAAGTTCGCCATGCAATTACTATGGTGTGCAGCCTAATTTTAATTCACCTCATGTACCTAAGGTAAAGCATTTCACTTTTGCTAATATGTTTTCGCCATCATAGTTCTGCTTTGTCAATACCAATTACCAACATTCTGCAAGATATATCCTTTTAAGACACAGATTTTAAGTGTAATATCACACTTATTGAAGCAGTGCAGTTTTGTGAGAAAAAGATTTGCATATTATATTTCTTGGCGTACCCAAATGAACTACCGATTTGGGGACGCCACGCCCTTTTGTCCTTAAATCGGTGTCCCGATATCTGATCACCTTAGCCATAAGTCACCACCCGCCGCCCCGGTGGCGCAGTGGTCTAAGGCGTTGGCCTCTGATCATTCGTCCGTAAGGGGTCCGGGTTCGAATCCCGGTCAGGCATGGATGTTGTGTTTGTCTTATGGCACTGGCTCTCTCCCTTCCCTGGAACCAGTGACCCTAAATTAGGGACGGGCGACTGCTTATAGCCCATTTGAGTTGCTCACGGTGGTCGTTAAACCTCCAATCAAAAAAAAAAAAAAAAAGAAGTCACCACCCGCGCAGCCTGTGACGTCACAAGCAGGAAAACAGCTGATTTGAAACTACGGAAACCCCTGAAGCTACGAGGCGTTTAGACAGATAAAATGAGGGATTTGATAGTTATCAATTACACAACCTTATTGTTTAAGCAACTGTGTAAATAAGAATGTTCTTTTCTTCTTAATTTCACAAGATTTCTAAAAAGAGAGAGAAAAAAAACAGCATTTCGGGAATCTAAACTCGGAGCCCCTACGAAACAAAAATCGGAATGCGATTTTTTATTTTTTCACAGACAGTTAGGTGCTGACTTGCCTGATATGTGCAGATAATTTAATATTTTCAGTAATCTCACTAATTTAAGTTTCTGAAGTCGAATATATTTCCTTACTTCAAAATTTACAGTAAATAAAGGGTCGCTATTAAGAGGTCATATTTTTGAAATCTCGATGCTGTATTAAATCATTCAAACTGTATTAAACCAGATTAAGGGGAAAATAAAGAAATACAAAACAAATAATAAACATTCATGCACACACATATTCTCCGTACAAAGGTCCTTCTTATGTTCACATCACATCAGCTTTCAAATATATTACCTTATGACACAAAATATGCATAGGTATGATAGCAGGTTACTTATTTTTCATTACATTTAAAATTTCATTCAGCATCTAGGAACATAGAATCAAATCTGTTTATGTCCACTGCTATACTTACAATAAATAATAAATATAAATAAGGAAAACAGCTTTAAAAAAAACGATTCAACACTTTTGTGTATATACATATGTGACATAAATATAAACGCCACGTTTTCACAAAAAAAAAAAAAAAAAAAGAAAAGGCCATCCAAAACACAGCTCCTAATATAAAAAAATTATACATATCACTCCAGAGTGGACCCACAATGCGTAATGAGCATATGTACCCATACAGGATATAGTTACTATATATACAAAAAACTTTACATTTAATTCCACCACAGTTCAACTACAATAAAAAAAACATAGCCAGAATTACCCTTTACAAGAAAACCAATGAAATAATAATAATTATTTTACAAAAGTATGTTCAATAGTTGGGTCAAACTATTGAACCTGTAAGTGTTGGATTCAATATAATTGTCCCCAAGGGCCAAGGTAAACTTTTGCAAATCGCATTCAAGATAGCATTAAGGACATTCTTTGCCCAACTAACTCCTATTATAATTGCATACAGTTGTAACAGCATTTTCTGTTAATTCAACAAGTAAAATACAATGACAGAAGATTAATAATGTTAAACCATAAAACCTTGCCAACCATATTATTTTCATATGAACAGCAATAAATCCTTCTGCATATTTCCCAACCACTAAATAAAATCATCAATAAAATATACAATAATAAATTAATGATAGGTCATTTGACATTAAGTTCCCTGTTAGTTCACTTAGCATTTGGATGTTTTTGATCAGGGGTGCGCCAAGGGCATTTGCCGCCCGTGTGCAAGCCCAGATTTACCGCCCCTTTGTACGAGAATATTTTTCAATTTTTATTCATTTTTACATGAAATAAATATCTTTAGCAACATTATTTTTTATTTCCGGTAAATTGAGATTTTCCATAAAACACTACTGGTTCATATAAAACTGAAGAGAAAAAAATCTGTATAAATCTAGTTCAGATGAGGCTACGAATAATTCAAGAAGTTAGCTTCCTCTCTCTGTCAATTTACACAAAAGTCTGCATTACCAGTAAAAAAAAGTTTCGTCATGTACGATGATAAACATATTACAGCTTCTCGATGGATACACACACACACATATACAGCCAGGGGCGGCTCGTTGGTTATTCAAATGGGGGTTCACAATACATAAATTGTAAAAACAAAATTTTCAGTTACGACATAACGTACAGGTTAAAATACATTTCTGTTTCTACAAGTAAAAAAAACAATGCAACTAAAAGTAAAAAAACAAGCACTCATACGTAGAAAAATTGTAACATTCGACTTTGTACAAAGGAAGATTCTATTGCAATAGTGCTTACAACTTACTTCAAAGGTAAACATTAAAAGGGAATGTTAATTACTCAAGTGCAATTTTTGTAAATTAAGTCAATCCGCCTGTCTCTTTTTGAGGCAAACAAATCAATAACATATTCGGTGAATTTAGGTATGCCATTTATCATGTTTTTTTCAATTGAGAGCATGGCAGAGCGCTCAGTCTGTCCTCACTCATGATGCTACTTAAAAATGTCTTAACTCGTTTTAAAGTTGAGAAGCATCTCTCGGCCTCAGCAGTTGTCATTGGAATAGTAGAAATAATTAGCAACAGTTTGTAGGTCTCCGAGAACGTAGTGTGCAAGTTATTTTCTGTAACGAACTGTAGAAGGCTAAGTTCACCATTCATTTTTCTGAAATCTGGTCTTCTGTAAATTACTCCTAGTTCGGTTTTCAGGCGATCCTTCTGTAACATGAGATAAACATCTATTGTTTGCTCAACAAGCTGATTTGGAAACTTTTCCTCGTACTCCTGAAAATTTTCAGCTTGGAGGAGAGAAACAGCAGAGTTATAAAAGAAAATCTATCTTTTACTTGATTCGTGATAACATCATATATCTCTTTAGCTGCACAGTTTTATTTTTGTGAATATTTTCTCTCTTCCTTTTCTTTGATGTTTCCTCTGTTTCTGATATCTTCATGGTCACTGTGTCCATTATTTTCCTTTTTTTCCATTGACTGATGGAAAGTGTTTACATGCTTTAGAATGAATACTGCATCAGTTAGTGTTTTCTGAAGCTGGTTGTATAACACATCCACATGTGGCATAATATTGTGAAGAACTGTAAGGCAAAACACAAATACCGAGTCTTCCAACATACGCCGAATAGCCCCTGCTTGATTTATTGCCACAGCTTGTTTCGATGATGACTCTATTTTTTCCATGCATTCAGTTAACTGTTCCCTGTATTCATACACTGTATTGATGGTTCGACTCTTGAAATTCCACCTGGTGGCTGAACCATGAGGTATCCCTTTTTCTAACAGTTTCATCTAGAATAGCAATCCTCTGTGGAGAGTTACTGAAAAAGTTAGTAATGTCACTTAGGTTGGAAAAAATACTGGAACTTGTTGATTTTGACTGGTTGCTTGGCCGACAATCAAATTGAGCTGATGTGCGTAGCAATGCACAAAATGTGCTTTCTTATAGGTACGTTTAATAATAGCCTGAACACCTGCGTGGTGACCACTCATCACGCTTGTACCGTCGTAACTCTGGGATATAAATTTCTCGGCTTTGCCTACAACTTTTTCCAAACTAGCTTGAATACATCCAGCGATAGATTCTGCATCATGTCCAGGGCGATTAGTGAATTCCCAGAATCTCTCAACTGGTTGTCCGTTACCTAAAATGTACCGAAAAACGACAAGCAATTGGGAAGCAGATGAAACATCAGTAGTTTTATCTGCTATCACTGCTACAAAACTTGCATTAGAGATTTCATTTTTTATGTGGTTCTGGCAAACATGAGAATACAGTCTAATAAATCCTTTTGAATTTCTTTTGATATTCCTTTAAAAACAGTGGCAGTAGTGATTTAGTATTTTAGAGATGCATCAAGTTTTGCTGAGAAGTTTATAAGACCTCTGAAACCGTATATATTTAATGAATCATCGCGTTCATCATGTCCTCAAAGTGCGAGCTCAAATGCGCCGCAAAACAGAACACAGTCAATAATTTTGGAAAGAACATAACGATTTTTGGTTACTTGCTCATTGTGTTTTTTAACATTCGAACGAAATGCACTGTCAAGCTGTTGGCGAATATCAACCTTTCCCAGCAAACTAAACTCTAATGTGGAGTTTAAATGTAATCGGGGCAGTGATGTTTATTTATTTTTTGAGTTAGATGTGATAAATCAGCAACACCGTAACTCACCCAACTTGAATCACCACTTTGTTTTGCAAACAATAGGCAGTGAAAACAAAAGAGCCTGTTAGTTAATTCGCATCCACAGATCCATGTATATTTCTCATATAAGTTGGGTTTGAATTCCCTTTTGAAATCTCTAGTTTTACATTTTGTTACCTGGATCAGCTTAAGCCTAGGTGTTGGCCTGAGTATTTTAATTTCAATTTTTCTAAATGTAATTGCTTTAGCTCAGAAACACTGATTTTGCTAAGTGCCATCTTAACTGTTTACACATGTTCTTATACACAACAATAAAACTAACCTATAAAAACTAATAAACAGATTAATAACTGATAAGCAACTACACTAACCACTTGTTGCCGCAAACCAAGGTAGAATCCGGACGAATAACAAACTGCCAATCCATTTGCGTCAGCTCCCGCACACTGAAGACTGCGAATTGAAAGCTTATGAGCGGCACTTATTCCTCACACACATTCCTCTGCCTACCGGACAAACTGGCGTCCAAGTAGTTTCTTCTATCGCGCGTGCGATCGACGTAAGGCCGGCCGATCTGTGCTGCTAACTTTCGAATTGTATACCATTACAGTCGCGTCTTACCAGGGTATATAGAGGGAGGAGGGGGGGGGGAGAGCTCGTCCCGAAATTGACATAACCTATATAAATGTGTTTACTGTTTTATTTTATTTAACTTGTTATATTTTAATTTCTTTCTTTCGTTTTCTCTTTTTCTGTTTTGGGGGTTAACGTGCTCATGTGCACCAACAGAGGAGCCACAACTGTATACAGTATATACGTATAACTAAGCAAGATAAGATGAGGAACCCGTAGGTAAGGAAAATGATAAAGAGTGGAAGACATTATGATCAGAGTAAAATCCCTGAAATAGTAATGGGCTGGACATATTGCCAACAGAACGGACCGTCGATGGACAACCGAAATTTTAGACTGGATTCCAAGAGACAGCAAAAGACCCAAAAGAAGACCACGTGAGAAATGGGTGGATGAAATTGGAAAGCATGCTGGAATAAGATGGAGGAGACTGGTCCAAGTCAGACCGTTGTGAAAGAAACTTGGGGAGACCTTCATCCAGCAGAAAATTGATAATGGTTGAGGAGAATGATAATATACACTGCTGGCCACCCAAAATGCAACACCAAGAAGGACACGAGGTAGCAAAGCCAGATTTATTGGACACATAACAACAAATACCCTTCTTATAGTGCGTATTCTCGGTGGCGTGCCGGGCGCACATGATTTGCATATGCCCTGCAATGCTAATCGTTTGCATGTCCTCTTGCGGGCGACGCATGCTGCGAATTTCAGGCCAATCGGATGCTTCCTTCTTGGTGTTGCATTTTGGGTGACCAGCAGTGTAAATTAGTTCTCTATGATTACTATCTGTAAAACACATTTTGCAGACATATTTTGCAAAATGTTTGTTTCAGGGTTTAACAACTACCAATATCAATTGTTAGGGCCATAAGCAGGCGTTCATACCTAATTTGGGGGCACTGGCTCCAGGAAAAGGATACAGCCTGTGCGATCAGACCAAACGCACCACCAATGTCTCATCCAGGACTCATCTTAGATGTTTGGTCAGAATCCAGTGTCTCAAACCACTCAGGCACTAAGGCAGCACATAATTGTCTTACACGAACTTAGAAAATCATGTAAAGTGATTCTGGGAAATATAATAGTTGTTTACTGAAGTACAAATCTTTGCAAGCACATGGCAGTCATGCAAGCGTGTTACAAGGGCCATCCAGAAAAGTACCGTTTGAAGATAAACCAAAAATATTAATAACTAATTTTTAATATGTGATGAATTCTACATACCTTCTACTTTTTAAACATATGCCCTGTGGATGTCAGCGCATTTGTCATGTGGTGGCACAAGTTTTTGGATATCCTCCTCGTAGAAGTCTGCCGCCTGGGTTTTGAACCACCACTCAACCATCGTCTTCAGGTCATAGAACCGCTGGCCAGCAAGAAATTGTTTCAAGTGGAGAAAAAAATGTTAGTCACTGGGTGTACCAGCTGCTCCCATCCAAATTTGGTGACCAGGTTTTGTGTCACATTCATGGCATGAGGCATTGCTTCATCATGGAAGATAACTCCCTTGCTCAGCATGCCGCGCCATTTGTTTAGAATTGTACGATGCAACTTTCTCAGTGTCTCACAATAAACAGCCACATTTGCAGTCATGCCTTTAGGCAGAAATTCATTTCCTATCTCAAAAGATGGTACACATGACCTTCCTCATTGACCTCGTCTATTTGAATTTTTGGTCTGTAGACGAGCTCATGCGTTCCCATTGAAAGGACTCCAGTTTTGATTCAGGTGTGATGGGTGAGAGACCTAAGTCTCATCTACCATCACTATATGGCTTAAGACATCATAGCCTTTTTCCATGTACTGCCCCAAAAATTCCAAAGCAGATCCCATGCGCTTTATTTTGTGCTCCCCATTAACACTTTTGGCACCCATCATGCACACACTTTATAGTACTGAAGCTTTTCCATAGTGATTTCGAAAGATCAGAAATTGTGAAGCGTCGGCTTTCCCTAATGTTTTTATTCAGACTCTCCACCAAATCTGTGACCAGAAAAGGCCTACCCCTGTGCAATTCATCCTGAACGCTGTCGTTCTTATTAAACATTCAAACCCACTTCTGCCCCAATTGCATTTTGTACATAAATTGCCAATGAATCTTGATTGCTCTGATACCTTATCACATACTGGACCTTGTAGTTGGTGGACCATTCTATTAACTTAAGACATTATCAACACACAGCACATACCTTTAACAAAACCGGCGTCAGGGCATGAACTGCACATGTGCAACCCTGAAGTGAATATTTGTGCAGGAGTGATACACAAACAGTACTTACTTTCTGGATGCCCTTATACTTTTCAGCATAAAAGTGTCTTGTTCAGTTGTTACTATGTAACCATCTGTTCACAGAACTTGAAAATCATGGAAATCGAACCTTCATTTGCCATATTTTAATTTGAGCATCTTTGATTTCAATTTTGATAAAGCTAGACAATGAACTTCCATGCAACTGAAGCAAAGAAATTGGAACACCTTTTGGATTTGAAGAAATCAAAGGCATTCAATGTCTTTGATTCCTGTTTCAAGGTAACACAATGTTCAAGTTTTCTGAAGAGATAGCTACATGACAACAGTTAAGTATAGCACATCTACACGAAAAAGTAATGTGCTAGTATGAATGCCATGTTTTTGTGAAGGTTATGTTTCATTAGCATTTTAGATATTACCTGAAGGACTGGTGATTCTGGGCCTAGTCCAGGAACCACCAATTCCTCATTGTTACGAAGAATCAGTGGGTGTTAATTTGCACAAATCTGATGTTTGTTCAGATTCTTACACTTCAGTAGCTTAGAAGTTCACTGTCCTAGATGGCGTAACGATACATGTCCAAATTGAAAACAGGAGATGCAGGTTAAACTTCCACTGCAAAGAAAAGCAATCTGCAAGTTTTCTAAAGAGGGGCTAACAATTAAATATAGCATTGCATGACAAAAGTCATATGGTTCTGGAAAAGCCCATGAATTTTGAGCATGTGGTATTGATTTGAAAAAGTAACATGTGCATGCAAGCAATGAATACAACTAGGGAGAGGAGAAAGTGAAAAAAAGTCAAAATGAATGCAAAGTTGATGGCCTTAAATTATGACTACAACAGTCCATTTCTTACAGAAAACACTTAATGTGTTGGTCAACGCATACATAAGAACAAAGATTATAGTTGAACTATAGAGAATTAATCTTGTGAAATTATACCATTTGCAGCAAACTTTTATTTCTTTCCCTAAACAACGCATGTACGAGGGTCATTTAGAAAGTAAAGAATGTTTGGTTATAAAAGCAAATATATGTATTTTAAAAATTTTCAAACATTTTATTTACAATTTTTAACTCATACTTTAGCCTATTTCAATACATAGTCACCCTGGACATTGAGGCAATTGTCACATTTTGGGACAAGTTTAGGTATCTCCTTCTCATAGAACTCTGCCGCCTGTCCATTCAACCAGTCCATTACAGCCTCTTTTAGTGCATCATCATCCTTAAAACATTCGCCAAGGAACTGTTTTCAATTGAGAAACAAGTGGTAGGCCAATGCTGCAAAGTCCGGGCTATAAGGCGGATGCTCAAAAACTTTTCAGTGAAACTCATCAAGTAGCTCCTTTGTCTTCCTGGCAGTGCATGGGTGGACATTGTCCTGTGTGAAACAGATTCCATGTGAAAGCATGCCCCTGCGATGGTTTTGAATGACTTGCCCTAGATGTTTCAGAGTTGCACAGCATTTATGGTTGCACCTCTTTCCATGAAATCAACGAGTATGGCACCTTTCTGGTCCCAGAAGGCACTCGCCATGATTTTCTTTGCAAGCAAGTTTCGTTTGACTTTTCATGGCTTTTTCGGTGATTGAGAGTGATGCAACTAAAGTGAACCTTTTGTTCTTGGAGGGTGTAGTGCAAATTCCACATTTTGTCCCCTGTAACAATTTGGTCAACAAACTCGTTGCCACCTTGGTGGCAATGCAGCTCCCAGTTGCTGAGTTCTGTGTTAATCTCTGGGGCCAATGTTGCACAGATTTTGTTGAAGTTTAGATATTCAATAACAATTTGGTACACAGGTGTACGAGAAACTTCAGGGAATTTTTGTACACTTCACTAATCGCAAAGTGTTGATTCTCTTTAATGATATCATCAAACTTTTGTTCGTGATTTCCGCTTTCTTGTTCAGGATCATATTTAGCGAACGTGGCAGGGTCTGTGGGATCAACAGGTGGAAAATAAACTGCATCGTATTAAACCTATTCTTGGAATCTGGAAATCCTCATTTCGTCGGTCGTCGGAACAGTAGGGAGGAAGTTGTGCTTGCGCGTCTCCGCATTGGACATTGTCGTTTCACTCACCGCTTTTCGCTGCGTGGCGACACTGCGCCGATGTGTGAGACGTGCAATGGCCGCATCGCCGTAACTCATTTTCTGTGTAGCTGTGTTCGTTTTTGTGATGTACGTTTTCACTTCTTTCATTATTTGTTTACTGAGGACACCGCTACGCAGCGGCTCTTAGACGACCACTGCGTTACTGTCGCTGTCCTTTCATTTTTAAAATAAATTGACTTTTTCAAACGTATTTAGATTTTAGCCCTTCCATCATTCTCATTTATCACTTTTAGTGAATCAGCCAGATTTTAATCATTATAACATGTTTTCAGTACTGTTTGTTTCATTGTCTTGTGTTTGGCGTTCTTTGGCCACACATGGCCCTTGCGCCATAAAAATAAACCAACCAACCAACTTTTGTTTGAGTTCATCCTTTATGAGAAATGGATGCGCTGACAGCTCCTCGTCATGAATGTTTGTTCTTCCGTTTCTTCCGTTCTTCAACATTATGCACCATTTTCTGACACCGAATTCATTCATAACATCTTCTCCATACAACTAAACAAGCTTCCGATGAACATCAATAAGCCTGGTATTTTCAGCAGTCAGAAAACGGATAACTGATCGACCTTTGCAGTTAGTCGGGTATTCAATGCGCATGTTCATTTTGGAAGATCGTAACTCACCAAACGAACAATACACACCCGACAATGGTACCAGGTAGCCAACAGCACACTGGGTCCGGGTGACTTTGATTGAGCTAGGAACCTGAGCAGACATTCTTTACTTTCTTAATGACATACGTACACACACATATATGAAGTTTGTCAGGATATTTCTCTACCTAAGAGAAGGGTTGTTTTATGTCAATACAATATAGTAAGATTGTCAGGATATTTCTCTGCTAATAGAAGGGTTGTTTTATGTCAATACAATATAGTAAGATTGTCAATGTGAAAATCTGTATCCTTATTTTGAAAAAGTTGCAGTTACGGATGAGTAACAGTAATGTGGTAAACCATGTGACACTCAATGCTCCTGTAGCCTATGGTGTTTTCAGAGAGGGATGCCTATTTAAATTTCGGCATCCCTTCGAAATGACTATATGTCAATACATCTGTAACTCACCAAACCCAACAAAAAGTGAATCGATAAAATAGAAATGAAAGTGAAAAAACAGAAGCAATATTTTTTTATACTCATTACTACAGTATATTTTAAGCACATGTAGAGCACAAGTGCGAATGCTGTAAAACCTTTGCTCAGCATTAGGACAAAGTTGTAAGAGATGATTTACAGTAATCAGAATAGTGATACTGAAGTGCTAGCAGTTTACTGGTAACCATGTAACACAGGGCTGGAAAATTACTGGGAGCCTAGAAATTTGGTCCTGGCACCCAACTTTTTTTTTACTTTCAAATTTCATGATGTGCAGTCATAATTTGCAGTCATAATTTTCAGAGTTCATAGATGCAAAATATTACTTCAACAAATTGTAATTTAGTAAAATCAAATTGAAATTTTCTGCTCTGATTGCATTTATAAATTCTGTTGGCTTTTATCCTGATGCGCGTGTTTCAAGCAGAGAAACGCGATGAATCTCTCTGCGTCACGTGACTAAAGGCACTGAAATCGAAGATCGCGGAAGCCCCAGGAGCAGAAACTGCGACGTGCATCGCAGAACGAACCCCCCCCCCCTGCAGAATATTTTCTTTTTAATCTTCGATTTCAGTGCCTTGCGGAATATAGTTTTTTTAATCTTAGAGAATACCTTTTAAATCTTAAATTTCAATTCCTTGTAGAATATTTTTTTTATCTTAAATTTGCGAGCGCAACACTCGGTCGCGTATATGCCGGTTACTCCTCTTGTTTACATTCCCCTCCCTTCTGCCCGGAGCACCGGACCCCCCCCCCTCCATCCATTTATCCCTACCATTTGGGATGGTAGGAGATTGTTTCTCCCTGCGCTTTTTGAAAGACCCTTTTCCCCTCCCCGCTAGCATGTTGGGAAAGTGGGAGGTGCCAAACCATGCTAAACCACATATTGCTGGGGAGAGTGCTTGTTAGATGTCCACCTTGCAAAAATCCCCTCAAGTTAATAACAGCAGAACACTCGGGATGGCGGGATTCTCGCCCAAAATTTTAAACTCCCGCCGAAGTAAAGTTGCTAGGAAGGATTTTCCCGCCTTAGAAAATTTTTAGGAAAATATGATCTGGATCAGCATTTTGACCACTCAAAAAATTCGAGCTTTAAAAACGTATCCATCATAAAATTACGTGCGTTAAAAACTAATCCTTCACACAGCTCCGAAAATTGCAGTTGAATACATCGTTCATGTCGGAAATATAATCAATTTATGGACACGTGAACCGCCTTCCACGCGTAGCGGCTTGGACAATTCATTTTGCATATCGCAGACTGTTACAAATCAGGCACAAGATTCTTTCGCAGAATTCCGCGTTTTTCATTATTTGGGATCGATACAAAACTGAAGAGAATGAGGGGGGGATTAATGTGTAGGGGAGGTCGTTTTCCGTCTGGGAACAGTATTCCGTTTTTTAAAACTTAAGAAAAATCTCGTAATCGTTCTTTTTTCTTTTTTCCACAGTTGCCTCTGCCCAGTACTGTTGCTAAATATCAGTCTATTGCATAAATGTTTGTATTTCAGCTTGAAACTGTATAGGCAGCAATTTCCGAAAACGTAAATTCGACGGATTGAAAATTTCCCTGTAATCTTCAGCCATGAGTTTCTCCCGCGGATTCGGGAAATTTTGCCTTTGTTGTCATCATTTGCGCCGTTTTCGAGAGCAATGAGAATGGAAGGGCGGAGCGTTTTCTGGCAAAAAAAAACGGAATTCCGTCTTTCAAAACATTCAAAAACGGAAGCTAGACGGAGTGATGATTTCTCCCGTAATTTTTTTTTCTTGCGATTCCCTCTGTTCAGTATTAATGTAAAATATTATTTTGTTCAATAAATGATTGTTTCAACTTCAAAATAGAGGAAACATTTCTGAAAATGGAAATCTGACTGAGCGAAAAGTTCGAAAAAACTGCGCTCCACTTAGAATAACTGACGTAACTACCTTATGTGTTGACATAATTATAAAAAGAGCGAGTATTTTATTGAATTTTGAAAAATTAATAATATCTCCAAGAACTCATGTCAGTTCTGAGCAGAAGAAAGAATTGGAAGATCTTTCCAATTTCATTGAATTTGTAAAAGTTTTACCATGTAAAAGTTTTATTTGTAAAGTTTTACCACACTGAAGGCAAAAAAAAAAAAAAGGGGGGGGGGATTTACTTTTGTTTTTAGATAAAAGAAAAATTCAACCAAACTTGAGGTTCCATATATTTAAAATTCAGGAAATTTTAAAAGGTAACTTCCTTAAACTCGTTTTTATGATTTTCTAATTTGTGTTGTACAATAACAAAAACCTGTAATTATCCTGGAATACACATTCCTTTTTATGTTTAGATTTTTATCAAAACTGTAGAATCCTGTGATTTATACACTAAATTCGAATTTCATTTAGCAATAAGTAGTTTGGGTAATAGGCAGTGCTTAATACACTTATATTATTACTCTTTGTTCCGACATCATCACTATGCATTACGTTTGGGCATACTTTGAAATTTTCTTTCGTTTCACCTGGCTCCTAAATTCTGTAGCTGGCTCCTAGATTTGGAGTTTATTTTTCCAGCCCTGATGTAACATCTTATCAGAAAACTTGAAAATTAGATTGCTGAGCATGAACCTGGATAACAAAGTTGCAATATTTACTCTGGAATATAAAAAGCACACTTAGCATAATACCACAATGTTTTGCACATAGTAAAAAAAATCTTTTAACTAAAAATGACACAGATCTCTGGTTTTTTGTTCTCGTGAAGAATAACTTTCAGTTCATTATATTCGGGGGATGTATTATGCATAGCTACGTGCAAACAACAGTAATACATAATCCCTTAACCTAACTATTATGAAAATTCCGCTTACTGAACTGATATATTTTTCACATTCTCTTGTTAATGTACTCATACCTGCATAGAAACTATTGCAAGGGCTACTACAAGGGGCCTCAAGTTCTTTTGAATGTTGCTTTCCCGTTATCCAGTTTTTATGAACAAAAGTAACAAAATGATTTCTAAAGATCTTACGTATTTACTGAGAAAAAAAATGCTTTTCTTTTTAAAATTCATTCAAAGCTGCCTTAATTCTTGACTATTTTTTTAACCAGTTTCATACGAAGTTTCCGCAAATTTTGCAAAATCTTTTTGCTTAAGCTAGAGGCCCTTTTAACCATGAGGCCTCCCCTGCACTGCGGGGGCAATCAGTACACCCCTGTGTATGTTCAACTGATCTTCCGTTAACATACTTGGAATGATGTGCTGATACTCCCGGTGTATCTTCAGATCATCTGTCAGTACCCGTTGACTTGTAGTCTCTGATATCCGATCAGTCTGTTGTATTTGCACGATCGTCTGTCGACTGTTTGGCACGTACGATGGCCTCAACGTTCGAAGTGTTTCACCCCTGCGCGCTGTTACTGGCCTCCCGTTTCGTTCGTCGTCTTTGACCGTGTGCCTTCTTCTAAAGCGTCAATCCCAATCCAATACTTGTGACCGAGACAGGGTCACAAATATTGGATAAATATTGACAGGATCACATAAACTTGCTTCAACATCTCGATAGCTTCTGTTGGAATTTTGCCCAAACGAACGGAAAACTAAATGTTAGCGCGCTACTAAAAAAAAAAAAAAAAAAAAAAAATACGCCATTTTTCACAAGGAGGTTACAATACAACAGGAGGTGCCCTAAGCAGTTTCCCGTGAAGTCAAGTACCTGCGACCCCCGCCCACACAGCGGCCATCTTGTTTGGTACAAAACATTCTATTTTGCTGCATGTGTGAGAGCCTATTGACTCGTGCTTTTACACGTTTCAGTTATTTCAGGATCGAATCAAAGTTTTATTTACAAAAAGCAAAGTTGTGGGGTTATCGACTGCAATAACAGATAACCTGGGGAATTAAATTTAGGACGTTCTGATATCTGGATAATTCTCAGGATCACGTCATAATGGCTTATCCGCAAAATGCCGGGATGTGTTTCTATAGTCTGCACTAATCGATCTTCCAAAAAAATGCCAGGGATTACCTTTCACATGTAAGTACTTGTATTTTTTATATTTATATTGGACTAAAATATTGTATGGATGTTTGATTAAGAAATGTGGTATGAATGTTTGGCAGTGGTGGAAATTTGGAAATGCATTTTCAATAATAAACTCGTGGGTGTGTCCTCACGTGAATCTAATTTGGAGTTAATGCAAAATCAATCGACTGCACAAAGTTCTGTTTTGCTGCAGTACGGTATCGTCAGAGTCCATTTAGCGAGGGGGGGGGAGGCTGCAGCCCCGGGCCCCGCATTTTCAAGGGGCCCCCAAATATGCAGGGGCCGCCCCGGTGGCGCAGTGGTCTAAGGCGTTGGCCTCTGATCATTCGTCCGGGTTCGAATCCCGGTGAGGCATGGATGTTGTGTTTGTCTTACGGCACTGGCTCTCACTGGCTCCCTTCCCTGGAACCAGTGACCCTAAATTAGGGACGGGCGACTGCTTATAGCCCATTGAGTTGCTCACGGTGGTCGTTAAACCTCCAATCAAAAAAAAAAATATGCAGGATGCTTGAAGAATTGACAGAGTTCTGCAGGTTTTTTTGGTTTTGCCTTGTGAAAAAAAATTCTTTTTCTTTCCGCTTATTTAGGAGGAGTCCGCGAAAAATATAGTCGCCCCCAGTCCATCCCAAATCTTTGGAAATCATTACAGAATTTTTTTTTGTACACATCTGCAATTGGGAGAAATTTTCATACATTAAGACCCTGGGAGAAGAAGGGGGGGAGATTAAAGCAGAACTGAACTGGTATCCATTTTTCAAACGTGCATTTTTACATTTTCTTGCTACCACTGATTCGTCCATGAATCATGGGAATATGACGGGGATATTTTTATGGCTTCCTCATAATATTTTGGGAATGTTTTCTCCTGAGTATTTTTATTCTGCCGCCCAATGTGAAATCCTAGATGTGCCACTAATACTGGGGCCCCACAATACTGCCCAGTCCCCGGGCCCCCCATCTCCTTAAATGTGCTCTGGGTATCATCTTACCATATTGCAGTTAAAACAACCTTTCTTCATTTTCGAATTTACCTGAACGCGAAATTACGGCAAGGGCCCTGCTCGATTTACCAGCTTCCTTATTCTTTGTACTGCCCTACTAACAGAACAGTAAAAATAATGCAATTATTTTTTGCATTGACCGAATTTTTTTCAGGGATAGTAAGTTGTTTGTTTATATGGTTTAAAATATGTGATTTCTCTTGTGAAATCAAAGACTTATTTTGTGCAAATATATTATGGATGTTTTTATTTACAGTGTATCTGAACCTTATATATGTTTTGCCTGAAGACTACAAGTTTGTTGCCACAAGCCTCCTGCTTTAATTCAGACTATTTGAGATAGAATGTTGTGGTGCAGAAATGTTCTTATGAATACTGCACTCATATTTCTATTTCTAATTGTTGTAAGGATTCATCTTGTAAAACATCAATGATCAAAAAAGATAGGATTTATTAGGAACAAAAACCTGCAGTATCAAAGATTTAATGGTAAGTTGTTTGTTTATATTTGCATTTTTTAAGGGATTTTCAAGGTCTTAGAAGTTGATTATGTATTGCATGAAAATACAGTTTGTTTGTTAGTCTACTAGTATTTTAAAGGTTACATTGGATGATGTGTTTAGTGTTTGCACCACGACCAACAGCTACACCCAAAGGGTCGTGGCACGTGAGCTTACGAGTTATCGGGTCCAGGGAAACCATGCGTATGGGTCAAAATGAAGAAGAACAGAAAGTCCCTCATTCTTGTTAACATGTAGGCAAAATAGCTTGCAGAGGAGAATAACACAATCCCAGAATTCCTTGTGGTGATTAGCATGTGCCTTTTTTTTTTTTTTTTTTTTTTTGTTATTGAAGGTTTAGCGAACACCGTGAGCAACTCAATGCGCTATAAGCAGTCACCCGTCCCTAATTTAGGGTCACTGATTTCAGGGAAGGGTGAGGGCCAGTACCGTTAGACAAGCACAACATCCATATCTCACCAGGATTCGATCCCGGACCCCACTCGTACAAATGATCAGAAGCCATCGCTTAGACCACTGCACCACCGGCTGGCCCTGTTTTTTTTTTTTTTTTTTTTTACTGCTGGTAACCATTATGCTTTAGCTGTATCTATCATTCTTGTATTTGGAGCGTAAATTTTGTTTCAAGGAACGCATTTAACAGGTGTCACCAGCTACGTACCTGTGAAACACTTTGGAGGAGATAAAGATCCAAGCTTTAAATGATACATTTCGAGTCACTAAAAAATTTTAAAAAGTCAACAGGAAAATCCTGGAATTGAAGAAAAAAATATCAACACCTCTATGGTATCTAAAATATAGTATATGTGTAAATCAATATGTAAATAAAAATCTTTATATATATGAATTACCCATGTTGTTTGCCTTTGGACTTTCACAGCAACTTGTTATACATAGTTTCATTTGTGTGTGTACAGTAGTTTGCTTTCTTTAACATTAGAAAGAAAAAAACGGTTTTCAATTAATAACAGACCTTCACTCCACCTTCATGTGTTCAGTGAGAAAAATAATTTCTAGGAACTATCAAGCCAATTTTTATTTATTTATCCAAAAAACTCCACCTGTAAGTTCACAAGCACCACGTGCCCTTCTGTGAATCTCAAATTTTGGAATGAACAGAGAGAGGAAGAATAACATCTAATATATGAATGTGCACAAAAGTGCTTTTGTTATTTTTGGCTGTTCGAGGGCAAAATTGATGCGCCAATGTATGAATATATCTTTTCTTTAAAAGTTATCTTCCACAGCAAGCTGACTTCTAATTTATCAGCTTCCTACAAAGTGAACTTGTGTGTGCTCTTGTGCCCCCTAGCTTTATATATATTTTTTCCAGAATTTTTATTTCCTGCTTCTCTAAATTCATAAGTACTAGCATTAAGAAGATGGACCCAGGGTAGAGATTCTTACTTATAAACAAACTTCACCCCCATAAATAGTGCTCGGTGAGAGCTAGTAACCAACTAATCCCCCTAATATCTTGTTTTTTTTTTCAGTTAAAAAGACAAAAATTTGTTGAAACTACATAAAAAAACTTCAAAAAATTTAATTTGGGAAAGAAAAAGAAAAAGTTTTTTTCTCCTCTAACACAGAAGAAAATGTAAAATCTAGTAAATGTAGGAAATACTAGATTTTATAGATTGGAGGGGGGGTGGAGGTAAAATCTGAATTCAGTTTAACAGTCTTCTTTGCTGAGATATGAAGTCCAATAATTTTGATTGATTGCCAGTGATTGGGGAAGATCCACTAATTTTCAGTTTAGCAGGTTGAAATGTGTAAAAAATATAAAATATATATATAAATTGTACGCGTTCATAGGTTTGTTTCTATTTTCATATGTTTCTTACGCTAGATTGGTGTTTTGGTTAGCTACCTTAAAAATAGGGGTAAAATATATACGGAGCTGTAACATATACCGGAAGAAACTTTAGCTCATGATCTTTAAATAACTGTTTGCAGAATTTGAATCGACCCAGTAGTTTGGATTTTATAAGCCACTATATTTGTAAACAAACCCCTGTTTCTTCGCGTTTTCGCTTACACTGCAGGCTTTAATATGTATCTCATTTAAATTCTAAACAACTGGAAACTTTCTGGCTGGACGGTATACATAAATACAAGTGAAGCTAAACACCATACCGCTTCAATAAAATACGTGCAGATATTTATTGACGTTGCAACTCCAGATAGAAATGAGCCAAACAAGCGTTGAGTAACACGCAAAGGGTCTGTTCTTGTACCAATGCAAATGGCCGCCACCAAGTGGCAACTGATGGAGGGGGAGGAAGTGGCTTCATCAACTTTACGTTGCGCCTAAGGACCAGGGCGTCTCCTGTTGTATTCTAACCTCCTTGATTTTTCATCAATCGCCGAACACTGCATAAGTTGCTCACAATACCCGGATGTATTGCAGCGAGCGCGTGACGAAGATGCAGTGGCGGCCGGTGACTACGTGCCGCCGTGCAGCAGCACGCTAAAGAATTTTGAATTCAGATTCGTATTGTTTATTGCAGCTGAAAGTGCATGCATATGATTTGCTGCCAGCACAAAATCTGATTTTTAGACGGGCCGTATTCAAGGCTCCTGTGCGCTATTCGTTCTGTGGTGTCGGTTAGCATACGGGAATAACAGCGTGGTTATGCTGCCGCTTACGCGTTCGGTCTTTCGTGCTGCAAATAAAATAGCACGGCCCCAACAGCGTGTCATTCCTGCCTCCTACACCACACCTCTCTTGCGGGTCCTCTTCTCAAGCCCGCCACAAGACTTTCCAGCCTGTTGTATTTCTCTCAGCACGACATAAGATCGCCGGCAGCAAACGGCGCTGAAACCAAAGATCCCACTCTTTCTCCCATCGGAACTGCGAGGGCAGTTGACCAATAGAATAGAGGGAAACTTATCTGATTGTTTGTTTGTTTCTGTGCTCTCACAACGTTTGCTTGATCAGTCAGCTAAAATCTATGTGTGCTTTTTGTTCTTATCATTCTGTAGTTTTCGTAATCTTTTAATTTTATGAATGGAGACTGCGATTAATTCAGTAGATTCTTTGTTGAAACTACCATTTTCTTCAAGAACTTTAGAGGGAAAAATTGAAGCAAAATCCTTAGGTCGAGCAACACCAGATTTGATTATAGCTCAGATGGCGAAATGTAGGAAAGATCGTTCATATAAGAGGCGATTCGGTAGGAAGATATATGATAGCAATTCGTGGATATGTGTTTGTGAAGTGAGGAATGCTCTTTTTTGCTTTCTGTTAACATGCTTTTTGCTTTCTCTCTTTTTTGCTTTTCTGTGTTTGTGAAGTGAGGAATGCTCTTTTTTGCTTTCTGAGCATTTGCTTTCGGAATGCTCTTTTTTGCTTTTTTTGTGAAGTGAGGAATGCTCTTTTTCCTTGTTTACTGTTTGGAAGCAATGATTCCTGGTCCAATGAAAGAATAAAAGATTTCGGACACTTAAACGAGTACATAAAAAAATAAATAAAAAAAAAACATTCAGAAAGCAAAAAGCATGTTAACAGGGTACTAGACCTCTGTACATTTGGAAGAGTGAATGTAGCAACAGTTAAAATCGGGCATATCAGGACTCAATACAAAAGCACAATGAATTAGTGGAAAGAAATCGCTATATTCTGTCTAAAATAATAGACTGCATTAAGTTTTGTTTGCCGCCTCGGTGGCTCAGTGGTCTAAGGCGCTGGCCTCTGATCATTCGTCCGTAAGGGGTCCGGGTTCGAATCCCGGTCAGGCATGGATGTTGTGTTTGTCTTACGGCACTGGCTCTCTCCCTTCCCTGGAACCAGTGACCCTAAATTAGGGACGGGCGACTACTTATAGCCCATTGAGTTGCTCACGGTGGTCGTTAAACCTCTAATAAAGAAAGAAGAAAGAAAGTAAGTTTTGTTTTGTATTCGAGTTGGCGCTACGAGGTCACGATGAAACTGAGACGTCCAATAATCGTGGAATATTCCGGGATCTCGTGGGCACTTTGGATAGTGTCATAAGCTAACACATTCAAAGCAACTTCAATGCAACAGTAATAGAGAAATTTGTAAATAAGAAAAACAGGAGAATGGAATTCATTTTTCGTCATTAGGTAAGCTGCTTCCATATTACTCCAGTGTAATTTTTGCTTGGCGACCCATTAACATATCCTCTAGTCACGTAGGGATACAGAAAAGCAAATGCTGCGTGGGGAGATGTGCAGAGTCATGACGATTCGTGATTTTTTGGGAGGGGCTGAAACTGAAGCTTGATCCATGTGCAATTATTATCCACGTTCGTTTTTTTCCATAAACGTTTTACTTGTGCAATACGTTGAGCAATTTCGTTATTTCATATATAATTAATTCGTATATAAGCTCTTCAAATATGCATTAAAATCGCAAATAATAAAGTTGCAAGAGTGATTGACTCATTTTATATTGAAAATATGAGCCTAAATAAAAAAATATTTTCAAAGAAAAAAAAAAAAAAAAAAACTTTCGTTCTTTTTTCAGAACTTTGATTTTATTCTCGGCTGTTTTCCACGATGATCAAGATCTGATAATGTTTTCTAAGCAACTGAAGGCGGGGCAGATTAATC